>OV725081.1:121596875-122993733 GCA_928085145.1 Nezara viridula | reverse complement strand
TGTACTACTAATAGTTGTTCAATGAAATTATAATATTTAAATACATTTTAGTAGATAGAAAAATGTTTTGATGACTTAATAATGAGCTAAGCAACTGCTAAGCTCATTTGTTACTGTCATATATGTTACTTTAAGACACAAAATATAATTATAACTTTCTTTAACTTGTTGTAATAGAAAAAATATACAAATTAAACACGTTTCCTTAGATAAAATGAGGGTAATGCTCGTAAAGACATGAATTAACGTTGTTTATTACAATATGCATTTCCTGATACTTCTTCGATTTCGGTTCAGTTGTGATTAATAGATTTTTTAACTAGAATGAGTGTGCCACCTTTAGCACAGTTTGATGGATGGTTAGTCCTGAAAGTGTTGGAAGTTGGTATTGAAAATTTAATTTGGCTTGTCAAGTGTGTTTAAATCAATAATACTACATCATTGTTCTCGAAACTTAAAAATACTTCTTGCTCATTTCTGTAAGTACGCCATTTGAATTCCATATGAGGATTTTTAACCTATGTCCTGATGTTTCAAATTTTCAGCAAGCTTTGGATTTTTTTTCAAAAATTACAAAAAGTTTGATAGCCTTTGATTTTGAAAAATGAGGTATCAAACGAAAGGGTGAAATGTTGGGGAAAACAAACATTGACAAGTTTGAGATATCTGCAAATAAAAATGTTTCTAATTCTTTCATAACTTTTTTCTCTGAACTGTCGGGAGGATGTGACTATTGTTCTTGACGTCCCCATCAAATGCCCTTTCGTTTGAAGCCTCATTCATCAAAATCTATTGTTATAGAATATTTTGAGATTTTAGAAAAAAAAAATATATATATAATTTGAGAAGGAGTTAGTCGAGGGTGCGGTCAAATAAATAAAAAAATTAAAATATATAAATTATTTTAATTTTTGCCGAAGTTTCGACCCACTTTGCAGGTCGTCTTCATGGCTACAAAAGATAAAAAACATGTTGAAAATAAAAAATAAATATAAGTATATATAAAATACGAATAAGTTGTCAGATACAGAAATAAAGGATGGTATCTGACAACTTCTTTTATTTATATATTTCTGTATCTGATAACTTCTTCGTATTTTATATATACTTATATTTATTTTTTATTTTCAACATGTTTTGTATCTTTTGTAGCCCTGAAGACGACCTGCAAAGTGGGTCGAAACGTCGGCAAAAATTAAAATAATTTATATATTTTAATTTTTTTATTTATTTGACCGCACCCTCGACTAACTCCTTTTCATATTATATCAACGGTCAACCATCTCTACATCATAATATATATATATATTTCTTGACGAAAATCGAAGCAAAAAATTGTATTTCTCGATTGCTATGAAAATTCATATTTGAGGGTGCTAAATACGAAATCAACTATGTTGCTCTTTAAAATAATGTTTGAGATATCTGCAAATAAAATTGTTTCCATTCCTTTCATAACTTTTTCTACTGAACTATCGGGAGGATGAGATTATTGTCCTTTATCTCTCATTCAAATACCCTATCATGTGGCATCACATTCGTCAAAATCTATTGGTGTCATATTTTTATATGATTTTCGAAAATACTCTAAGGCTATATCCAAATCGAAGCAAAAATGTTTTATTTTTCGATTGCTATGAAAATTCGTATTTTTACGGTACCGGGGTGCTAAATACGAATCTCAAAATCCATGGTTATCAAATTTTATATGATTTTCGTAAAACATCCAAGGTCTTGATGAAATTTTGGAGCAAATAACGTTTGGTTTTTTTATTGCAAAGAAAATTCGTCTTTAAAGATTCTTCGTGGTGCTGAATCCGAATCTCAACTCTGTTTCTCTTTAAAATAATGTTTGAGATATCTGCAAATAAAAATGTTTCTATTTCTTTCGTAACTTTTTCCACTGAACTTTTGGAAGGCTGTGACTATTGTTCTTCACGTCTCCTTCAAATACTCTTTCATTTGATATTATATTCGTCAACAACTTTGTAGAAATTATGAACAAAATTATTACAATTAACAATAACAATAATTCTTTAGTAATACTTTTTTAAATCAAAAATATAAATTTGTTGTAATTTCTATAATATATTTTGAGTATGAATTAGTAAGTAGAAAGTATTGTTGTCAACTATTAACAATATAACATCTTTGTTTCCGAAATGTATTAGAAATTTTGGTTTCCAAAAACATAGAAATATAAACATATATATTGTGCAGGCACCACGTGCACAATTTAAACGATTCCAGAAATATAATATTAAAAATTGAATATTTACTAGTTGACCATTTTGTATTTTAGTGGAAGGAAATGATCCGGTGTGGCGGTCCCCCGGCTAATATGACTATTGATATCTCCACCTGAAAGTTTTTTCTTGAATATTTTTCGCAATCATTACGACTCTAGACCAAAATTTATAGACACAGAGAGTTTTAGTGAGAGTGATTAGGTAGAGAAGGAGAATAACAGGTTTCTCGATATTAAAAAGGAGATGACGGCAAAAAAAAAAAGTATTTTCATAATCCCTTTTTTTGATTCAATAGAACCTAAATCCAAACACCTGCTTTTGATTGTTGGGAAACTGAAGTTACATTTGCACAATAGATAATTTTGGTATTCCATGCTTTAACATCGCTGTAAAGTATAGCCCACATCAATTTGGTGCGTTGAACTATCACTGATGGTTTATGAAATCGAAGATTATGGGCTTATAGTACAATTTACAAGTCACGTATTTGCCAAAGCCATCTTCTTTCCTTCGGATTTGACACGCCTAAGAAATTCTTCGTTCAAATCGTAAATTCCATAAATTAATTAAAATATTCGAATGTAAAATTAAATTAATTTTAAGTATTGGAACAGGATATAAACTACTGTATTCTCAAGTAGAAATAGTTGAAGTTGTGACAGTTTCGTAATGATTATAATTAATTTCTAACATTGTTAATTATAATAAAGAAGAAGAAAAGGGGTGAGCTGCATTGCTCCTATTATTTTCACTTACGTATATATGTGAAATATATAGTAAGGAACAGTATTGCGATCGTGGAAATTTTGGAATCTGAGCAAATATGTTTTTTACATATTTAAATCTGACACATGGGTGAACAGGACCTCCCTTTTTTTCAGGTCCTGTTTGGACCTACGGACTGGAACTGTGGGGGACAGCAAAATTTTCTAACATCAAACGCATTCAATCCTTTCAGTCCTTAGTCCTTCGAACAATAGTTGATGCTCCGTTCTATGTCACCGACCAAACCCTACATCATGACCTTAATGTCCCATTTGTCATAGACCTTATCCCTAAAAAATTTTCCAAATTCCACCAAAATCTTACATATCATCCAAATCCAATTGCAGAATCCCTCTCTAGCACTACTCATCCCTACAATCTTCCTCGAAGGTTGAAGCGGCAGTGGCCCGGAGACCTGTTGTAAGAATATATTGGAGTTCTGGCAATGGCCAGATTCTCCACTCAAGCCATGTATGTCTGGTTATAGTCTCTCTGCTCAGCCTCCATTGGTAATACCATCGATGCGGCTGACTGAAAGACGCTGGGATCTCCTAGAGTCCTACCTTTCCCTCCACGAGTGTGGGGAAAGGCTTGGCTCGGAGATCTTGAGTGACTGAATATTATATAAAATAAAAGCATGTGTGTATTTAAATATTTATTTTGTTAGATTAGTTTATTTTTGTATCTTTTAGTTTGTATACATTTACTTTAGTATTATTATATTGCCGTTTATTATTTTTATTTATTGTACATAGTATGAATGAGCTACTCTATATCACTATTACCTGGAATGTGACAGATTGTAATATATCTCAATAAAGAAGTTTAAAATAAAAAAATTTCAGGTAGCATGGTCCGACTGGCAGATTCAAAATTTTCTTCAGATATGGGCTCTCGAAATATACCAGGAATGAGTACAAATTTGATTATTGCAAATTTCAACCTTGACACATTTATGTTAATCATAACGAAATTCTCATTCGTTCGACACGTCATTCGTCAAAATCCATCGCTTCTGAGAGCCGGAAAACGGACGCAATCTGTACAACCGTATGATGTATAATGTATATTATATATATTGCCATGTGAAGGGATAAGATTCAAATGTCAAGTGGGACTTACTGTCTCGAGAGTTCCGACAGTAGCTGCTTCCTTGAGTGGTCTATGGCCTCCAACCTTTGGATGAGGAAATAAATGGTGTCAGAAGGTCATGTCCAATACTTATTCTTTTATACAACCTACACTCTCATTTTTCATTTTTAATCGTCTTTTTGAGGTACGTGTTCAATTTGTATTCTTTTTAGATACTTTTTTTTTTAGTGAGAGGATCACGGAGATTCTAGGATGTGCCGGAACTAGAATGTTTCACAGAAAAGGCAAGCTTGATTACAATGCCATTGTTTTCATTCCCCTCCTTCCAGAATAAAATATATAGATAGAAAATAACTTTATTCTGGGACACAGTCCCTTGAAAATAACAAAATAGAACAAAATTAAAAGATTACATGTGGCCAAAGTAAAATCAATCGAAAAAAAGCAATAATGTAAAGAAAATATATGATAAACATTCTATATACAAAACAAACGAAGCTATATAAAAACAATTAACACTATGACCAGACACTTATAACTATTTGCACTGATAGACCAGTATACACTTTTAAGAAAATAATAAAGAATTAAAAAATAAAAATATATTAAATTCTTCATTAAAATAAGCTTTGTGTTTCTGTTGAGAAAACAGAAAGCTGAATCTGACAATATAAAGTGCCTGATTAATATATAAATACATTATCATTTAGCATTGATATTTGACAATGAATGGCATGAAATAAATGTATGTTGTCGAATGGTTAACAACTATCTGACTGTTTTTGGGATAGGAATTAGAATAGGAGGGTTTTAAATGTGGATAAAATACAACAGTTTTATAAAATTATTTTTGGTAATATATTATAAAATAAATACCAACACATCATAACATAGTTTCATTTTATTGACTGAATTAAGGTCAAAGCAATAAAAAAGTATAAACAAATATGTTTGTATTTAACCTTAAAATATAATTTCATCGAAATTATAAAGTCACTGTCATGGTCGTCGATTTTCCATTTTGATTAAGAGGATGATGGAAACAAAATTAATAAAACTAAGGTGCGTGCATTAGACCACACGATAGAAATGAAAACATTAACAAGCCGAGATTAATAATATGAAATATAAATTATTAATTTTAGCCAGCTCATTACAGAGAGGATGAAATGCTAAACAATTCCCTCACTTAAAGTATGCAGGTCCGATTTTTAGTTTCTGAGATATTTTAATCCAAATCTTTAATAAAACTCGTTATCATTTGGTTTTTAACACTATTGTTTTCCTTTACACTCCCTAATACGGCTTCGCGTTAAGATACAATTTTGAATAATAGCCCATTACAAAGAGGATGAAATGATGAATATTTCTTTTGCTTACAGTATGCAGGTCCGATTTTTAGTTTCTGAGATATTTTAATCCATATCTTTAATAAAATTCGTTATCATTTGGTTTTTAACACTATTGTTTCCCTTTACACTCCCTAATACGGCTTCGCGTTAAGATACAATTTTGAATAATAGCTCAGTACAAAAAGGATGAACATTTCTCTTGCTTACAGTACGCAGGTCCGATTTTAGTTTCTGAAATATTTTAATCCATATGCAAAAACACTTCGATTAGTCGACTCCAGCCGACTTTACCCGAGCGTTACACATCGGAGATCTGATGGCTCAATCTAATTCACTCTCCACAATAAAAAGAGCAAAACGTGCCTAAGCAAGTTATCACTTCAAAAATAAAAATTTTCATATTATGTGTACAAATTCAACATAAGTATTGTGAAACGAACAAATATACTATTGGATATTTAAAACTAAATTTATATATATGTTCAGAGAGTTGTAAGAATTTGTTATGTGGTAATGGATATATTTCAAAATATCTGAACAAAACAATTGTATACATTACAATTTGTATACATTAAACATGAGAGGAAGGAAACAGACTCCATAACATATGTACGTTTCTGAAACTTTTTGAGCTGAAAATGTATAGAGTTGAAAACTGAAAAATACTTTTTATTTCTTAGTTTGTACAACCTCAAACGTTTTCACAGTCTGACTAATTATGTAAATATGTATAAAAAAACATTCCCTATAAAATATATTTATATTTATAGTTATTAAATATATTTTTTCCAACATTATTATAGAAAATTTATAAGGAAATCGCGTGAAAATGGAGGAGTCCACATGAAAGGTGAACGAATCATAAAATCTGAGGATATGTTTCCAATTTTTATTTATTCAAGGATAAATGAAATTTTAAATAATTAGGAATATTTAGGTCGTAATAAAATTGTTACAAACATACTTATAGCAAGCTTTAGCTTAGCCAGAGCTAGTCGACTTTTCTTATTTTCTAAATCGATTTTAATTTACATATTTTATTCATTCATGTAGATTATTTGTTATCAATTTTGTTTTGTTTTTTACTTCAAATTTGTCCGAAATGTGGTTTTGTTTCGTTTATTTTTTATTGATAAAAAATAATACAATGTGAACTACAGAATGCATGTAAATTAAAGTTATCCAATTTGAGAAACGAGTAGTACAATTAAATTAACATTTTTATAATTTGTAAAATGTGGGTTGGTCCGCGTCAGTTGGACAGAGGGTACCTACCATCCTAGTATATATATTTCAAGTCTTTTCAAGCGATTGCTTCGATCAGCCCTGATGAAGGCCTGAACTTCGGGTCGAAATGTCGGCAAATGTTAAAATAAATATTATTATTTATTTTTGCCATTTTTATTTTGACTAATTACCAAAAACCATCCTTCTCTTCATTATTCCCTATTATTACAGTCAACCATCAACCCAAAATTATTTATACTTATATACATAATACTATTATTAGTATATATGATACTATTTCATCAAAATATAAATTGAAGAGAGATCCATTTCTTACACTAGCGGATCCAAGATTTAATTTTGGGGGGGAGCTTCAGCCCGAAAGATTTTTTTTTGCATAAAATAACGATAATTAATTAGAAAAAAAAGAAAGAAACTAACTACCTATATGAAATGATGTTTAAGTGGTTCTTGAAGTCCTATTCAATATAATTACACAAACAAGAATACTTTAAGACATAGTTTTTAATATTTTTTTTCCGTAAAACCTAGTTATATTTTACCATTTTGGGGAGGACTTCAGCCCGAAAGCCTCCCCCCCATAAATCCGCCCGTGATTTCTTATAAGAAATTGGTTCCATCAAAATGTTTTGATGACGTAGCCTGATGGTTATCTCCAAACCGGTCGCCACAACAATTGGAAGCTTCTATTATAATCTGCCGTTTTTTATTTGTGTGTAAAAAGAAAGATAGATTTTTTTTTCTAAACGACACAAAGTATTGGATGTGCATCAGATCAAACTGGCGACCTTGAATTTATTCCTTAATTATAGTTTCAGTTCACATCGTCACAGCTTCCAGAATAGCTTATGTTGGGTAAGAAACGGAGCAATGGAATTCATGGAAATACTTGGATTATTAAAAAATAAAACAGCTGTTTCTGATATATTTTTTTAACAATTTTAAATGTTTTTAGTTTTTCATGTCGCAAACAAATATGTCTTCTATGTTTTATTTTTATTTCTTATCCCCAAAGATCAGTGGTTTGGGATTTTCACATTTTTACTTTCACTTACATATATATGAAATATTTAGTAAAGGGAAGTATTCCGATCGGGAAAATTTTCTAATCTCAGTTTTCAACGGAAATACACGTTTTGAGGTCCCCTGTGTCCAAATAACAAAGTTCCGCAAAATGGTCTGTGTGTGTGTTTTAACGGTCTAGCTCAAAAACGAAAAGCCGAACGAAAATGAAATTGCATATTTAAGCTTTTTATATGCTTGGGATGTTACATAAATTTTTTCGTTAAAATCGTCTAATTGGAAGATGCACTTTATATCATAGACTAAACACATTTTTACGATTTTCTCGAAAACGGCTACAACGATCTTGATTAAATTCATTATATAAGTGTAAAATTAAGCAGTTTTAAATAAAATGTAGTTTTTATTCTGATTGATGTTCTCTAAACAGGACTTAAATGGCTAATTTTCAATATTAGCTTCCTCTAAAGTACCTTTAATTTGTTTTATTTCAAACAATTGACCATTTCACATTAATCTCTAATATAAAATATAGTTAAATATAAATTATGAAAGCATTTTACAATTAACTTAAGGAGAAATAAGGATCGTATCGGAGAATAGATGTAATTGAAGATTAGAACACGCGCTTCCACACATAACATGAGCTTAATATAATACGGACTCCGACAATATTATTTAAATATACATATGCGGTTATCATAAATGCTATTGTAGGTATTATTTAATATTGAATTGAATATATTACAGCGATATAAATATCAAAATTTGTATATATATGGGTACTTATACAAATAAAAATACCCACAAATAAATATAGCATCTATAATTTTTACTTTCACTTCTCCTTTGTCTTAAAATGCTTATTTCTGCTAAGAAGTGGCTGGTAATTGAAAGTTGTGTGATGCACGCACCACACCAGATTTTTTTACATGAGATGGAGTCCCTTGTAGTGCATTGGTCATATGCATTTTAAGGGTTTTAAAAATTGCTAGGTGGTGAGTCATTAGTCTAGTAAAGGGGCTCACTAGTTGTCTTATGTCAATCCAGTTAGTTAGTAGTCCTCAGTCTAGTCAAGTCTGAGGCGTTTGCCAGCTCTGTGGCCGGCCCGTCGAGTTAGTGTCTTAAAAAGTGGGTTAGTTGCGCAATGCAGGCTATCAACAATATCTGTGCTCTATGTGAAGAAAATAATGCTAAGCCTATAAATCTCTCTTGAAAATGCAATGTGAGAGAAAAAATAAATTCCTCACTTCAAAAAATATAATGTATATCTTTCATCATGTTAGTTTAAACAAATATTTATTAACTTTTGGGGTTTAATTTTATCTAAACAAAATAATATTTAATTAAAATTATTATTAAATTTTTATTTTTTTTAATTTGTATTTGCCTCTACCCTAGAGGGTCATTGACGGTAATTCTTGATTTTTATATTCTATTATAGTGCTTTGTTTCTAATAAATATTGAAAGAGAATGATGACATCTTCCTCCTTGTCTCCCAAAATATCTTTTAATGTCGTCGAAAGCTTTAATTTTTGTCTCTTTTCTTCATATTTGGGACACTCTAATAATAGATGTTTAATTGTCTGAGGGGTGTTGTCACACTTTTGGCAGGTTGGCACTTCGAGACCTCTAAGAAGGTATCCGTGTGTGAAAAGACAGTTTCCAATTCGCATTCGGCATATTATTACTTCTTCTCTTCTCGAGTTATTTAAATTATTAAATTAAATAAATGATAAACCAAGGAAATTAATATTAAATACAACTCAAAGAAATCATATAAAACCTTCACAGAACCAAGCAAGATGAGCATTCACACAAAATAATTCATGATGGACATCTTGCAATACAATCTTAGACTTTTAGACCCCTCAACAATTAAAGATTGTTGCTTCATAGTTTTTTTTTATGATTAATCACGTTTAATAATAATTCTTTTTATTATTTCAAGCCTTTTTTTTTAATTTTTATTAAGCATGAATTACTTAATTCAATCACATAATTTTATGATTAATCAAATTTTCCATGACTTTTTAAAGATTAATCTGCTGTAAATACCTTACTTTATCATTGATTGGATTTAAACAAAGTTTGATGATTAAAACAATTTATAAATGATTATTCATGATTGGTATGTTTCAAATATTATTTCAAATATATATGACCTATCACTTTTAACTATGATTATCTATAAGTTAATCATTTATTTTTAATCATGTTTTTTATTATTAATATAGTGGGATAGCTTAGTAAATAAGTCACTGTACTCTCATTCTTCCAATCCTAGGTTCGAGTCTGTCTGAGATAGGTATTTATTTATTCTGTTACACCTGTCGTGGATCCATCCTGTGAGACACTCCTGGGGCACAGCTAGCCAATAGGAAGTGGGTATTATTAATTAATTAAGGAGGAAAGACTGATGGTTGGCTGCAAACTCTGTCAAATCACTTCTCTACTCCACCGTTGACCAAGAAACAATACTTCCTAGCAAAGTTTGAGCCCAAGATTCTTGATTAGTCCTAGAGGTGCAGATGTGAAATTATTAGTCAAGATAATTTATAAATAATGACATTGATAACTGACCACTTTCTATGTAAATGTCATTTATCCTCTTTTAAACAGATTCAATCATGAAATTTGATGTTGAATAAGATTTAATTATGAATTTTTTTATCATATGTAGCTGAGAGTGTATGGAGTAGGTGAGGAGGGAATATTTTATTATTACTTATTATTTGTATGCAAAAATATTAATTTTACACAGTAAATCATTTTTTATTATTGTTATGTTCCAAATTACATTACAAAAAAAAAATAATATAAAAATTAAATAACTTATTCAGTTTAATGTACATCTGGACGGTTAAATAAAGAAAATTCTGGAACAATCTATACAACTAATGGAAAAGAAAAGACTATGTTTACAACTGAAGTCAGTAAACTGATTTCTACATTTAACTAATTAAAAGTAACAAAATATATACAAATAAAATATTTTACAATAACAATAGTAGAGTAGTTTGCACCATAGTAATCATAGAATTACTTCAGTCATGATTTTCTTAAATATCTAAATCTGAGAAATATTTTGTTTTAATTACCTTCAGACTTTTATTTTTAATTCTAATAACACTGATTACACATGATATGCTAGTGAGAATCAAACTGAAATGATAAACACGTTTAAAATTAAAAAATATACTATGTAAAACTAAATACAAATATTTAAAATGAACACATTAAGCAATTCGGTAAACAGTTACAAGTTTCAGTATTCAAACTGAAATGGCAGAGGCTTTCATAATAAATTATTCATTTTAAAAAATTAAACAAGGAAAGGGGAATAAGAGTCTATAATCCTTTTAATTTAAGTTCTATGAATAATGTAAAATTTTATTCAGAAATAATTTAAAAAATTGTTTAACAAATTTCCTCCTAAAGAGTGTAAAAATATGTCATTCTTGCACAGAGAAGTTTTGAGGTCCCAATATTTTTTACTGCACAAATGATGCAGTTACACCATCACAGTGTCATTCCACAATTTGGAGTTTTATTTAAGTCACAGTTTTTTAAGTATAAATTTAAATCCTATTTCGAATAATTATGACTTGCGTAAACATTGTAATGCACACATCCTTCTTCTAATTAGTTTTTATATAATCACCAAAATGTGAAATTAAACTAGTCAATTTTCTTATTATCATCTTAAATATTATAATAACTGATTTTGTATTGAAGAGAGCATGAAAAAAATTCATTATTATCAAAAATTAAAGTAAAAATACCTAAAATGTGCCCGATTTCTATTCAGTGATGTTATACTCTAGCGAGTAGATCTTAACAATTTTACAAAAATTCGTATTTATAATACTTTCTGATGTCAATTTAGTGACCAAATACATGTTTTCATAAACAGAACTTTGCATAAGAGTGTTTCCACAAGTTGCTACTTATAAATGCAACTTTATTACTGGAAAGACAATGTAGTTTTATCATTTCAATTATTTTCTTATTTACAACATATCTAGACCAAAACTAATATTCCTTAGCTATTATCACTTACAGCTACAACATTTATTTATAAAATAATTTTGACAATAATTATTTACAGTCTTACAAATCTTATTTACAAAATCCGTTTCTTAACAACAATAATTCATATATATATTTTTTCATAAATACACCAAGTTTGTATTTCTTATTTCATAAACATAATAAATTACACAAATTCATAGTCTTTACATATCTGTAAGATACTAATTGTAATTTAATATTTGTCATTTTCATGATTGTTGAATTGCTTCATACAGAAAGTGCATCAGTCACATTTTGTCAGAATACTTTAAAAACACAATTTAATCTGTAACTTACTTCGCTCTGTTTCGATAAATCTTAATTGTTTAATGAAGAAAGAAATTATTAAATGAAAATTCATGATATTTACTCACATCTAATACAATTTCTCTAAATTAAAAAAAATTATAACATTTTAACTTTAAATACCTATCTCATTGGTACATAACCAATAATAATAATAATAATAAAATAATTTTTTTTTATACATAATTACTAAAGATTATGATTAAATGCATAATTGCTAGATTGGAAGATGACTAAAACTCAAAAATTAACTATATTATAATTCTATATATTGGTGCATTAGAAGCATAACCAAAAACATTAACAATTGTCCACTTTGGCATAATTATTTATGTAAAAGTAAGAACAATTTTATTATAAGGTTGACAATTAAAATTTCCATTATAATATGTCAAAGTCATATTTCACATAATATCCATGATGTTAATGTTTCAGGAATGTATCCCATCCTTAGAGTTTTTTAAATTTTTAATTTTTAGATGGGTTATTCTTTTTTCAAATGTACATAAATTTAAAACTAACAAAATTCCACCGATCAACAATCTATGTGAAGCAATTCATTAATAAGTTACATTTTTCTTTAGACTATAAAATAACAAAAAAAAAATACAAATATATAAGAACAGGTAATAAAATGTAAGTAAAATAACAGGTAAATACATTAAGAAGAATTTTTTTATTCAATTTTAAATTAACAATTTTTTTTATTCAATTTTGAAGTAACAATTTTTTTTTATTCAATTTTAAATCAACATTTTTTTTTAAATAATTATTTTTCCTGAATGATAAAAAATTTCAAAAGCAGATCCTATAAATTTATGGTACATTAAAATATTTAAAAAAAAGGTTACAAATATGAAAAATGTTGAAAAATATCTCATAATTTATCCAAATGTTGCCTGTTTCCAATAAGAAAAACAGGCAACATTCAGGTCAATAGTGAACTATTACTACATCTCTAGAACTGGTTATGGCACCATCCAAAAAAATATTCGAATTTATAAGATTTAGATATGTTGGAAGTGGGTTGAGAAATAAACTAAAGAAAGTCACAACCTTTCTTAAATCCTTCAAATAAGAAATATTTTATTTTATAAGTTGTATGAATAAGTCGTAACCATTTGATAAACTGTAGAAGTATCTGTATAATATATTAACAAAATAATGATATTAGGTTCTTGTAATATTTTATATAAAATTAACTTATTCTGGCAATTAACCCAAGGGAATTCTTTTTTAAGGAGACAGAGGATACAATAGTAAAGAACTTACATATATTTCATATAATCAGTAGAATTATCTATATGAATACGGGTTAAGTTGAACTGATGATTAATCGATAATAAAAAAAAATCAAAACAACTTTTAAATTTTTATTTCTGCATTAGCAAGTAAACTTTTCAATTATTTTTTTGTTTGCAAGAAAAAAAAATTATGTTAGAGAAATGAAATTGATAAATAACAAATAACTACGTCAAGAAAAATCAATAAATTATTAAACACAATTTGGTGCTGGTTTGTTTTCACAAATTTTTCTAGAGTAGTGATTAGCTATTCTAAGTATATCATTAAAGTTATTATTCATTTTTGTACCCCACATATTGAATTAAAAAATTTTATTGGATTAGATCCCACATCTAATAAGAGTGATTTTGCCTGTATGTATGTGAATTAATTATGAATTTTTATCAGAATAAACATTCCTGTCACGTTTAATGCTTGTGCACACAGAACATGATACACCACTATCCATGGTGATTTGATATAGTTGTGTTACTTTTTATTCCAGAATCACAATCACACAGAGTGTGATAATCAGCAGCGATACAGAAAAAAGGATGGCAGATTACCAAACAGATTGTGTTCTATGTGTATGAGCTTTAAAACAATCAAAATGTAAGTTCTTTCACATTTGTCTTTCACTATAACTAGAAATTTATTAAAGTAACTCTTTATAAATTTGCTGGATCAATGCAGTATTAGACTTGAGGTGAATATAATTTAAAAAAATTAGTGGCTTTGTTATACTTCAGTATAATAAATTTGAATAAGTAAAATGGTTTATGACTTATAGACACAACTCATAAATGCTATAAAGAGCAGTTAAAATATAGGCTTTCTTTCTCCTTTAAGATATCCATCTTAAACAGATAAATTTATAAGTTATTTCATGTTTTTTCTTTAAATATTCATATAACTTGATATTTTAAGTAATGTTTTATTGATGTGTAACAATTTTAGAATTAGGTGAATTTGAGTTTTAATTTCAAAATTAATTAATAAAACAAAAAAATAAATAAATAAATTTATATGTTTTATAAGTGGGAATAAACTAACTAGAGGACAAATGATAAGATAGAAAGTGATATTTAATTGGTTAAATATGTATCAAAAGTTATTTTCTATCTTTTTCAAAAACGTAGCAGCATCAGCTGAAATTTTTAAAATAATAAATAAAACATTTTTCTATTGCAAGAATTATTAATGTTTTAACGAAAGTGGAAAAGTATATTTTAATAATTTAGCTACTTAGAGATTGTACACAATTTGAAAAAAGAAAAAAAAAGATTTTTAAATTTTCGATAAATATTCTATATAAAAATCTAGATTGGATTTGGATTACATTGCTTTATCTCAGGGGTTCTCAACCCTTTTGTGTCATTGGTATATTCGAGGTTGTAAAAATAATAAAGGGCGCAATTAAATTTTAAATAAATTAAAAAAGTTGATTATAACATACTTCTTGTTACACATATTTACTATTATGTATAATATTTTTACTACGAAAGTTGAATTAAAATTGCCCTTAAAGGGAATAAGCACCTATCGTAATTTTAAGTACAATACTCTTAATATTAAATATTAATCATATTGGTAGCTTAAAAGAGAACTCTGCTAAAGTATTTACCAAATAAAAAATAACTATAACTTAAAAAAAAAAAGCATCAATAATATAGAGCAGAAGTAACCATTCCTCTAACGGCAATACCGCAAATTCTCTGTTAAGAAATATTATTTCTCTCTTCTTCTTGAAAATTGTGCAAGTGAAAGTAGTTATTAAAACATGTAGTTTATTTACTATGACACTTGATATGGTCTGTTGCATGTTTTTTTCCTTGGTTGAAAGTTCCCTCAAAAATTAATAACCCCATAAAAATAAGACTCCCTCAAAAATTTTGATGGAACAACTTTCGACATGCCACCCTCTTCTGAGCATATCTGACAGGTGTGACAAGTTTAGATGAAAAAGTGACAACTATTACGACATTATTAATACACGATATTACAAAAACACCATTCAGTACAACAGATTTAGCAAATATCTCACTAACAATGAAAAATTAATTTAATTTTTTATTTTCTTTAATTAAAAAACTTAATTTTTTTCATTATTTAAACAACTTGTCACGGGCCCATGTGCACCCAAAGGCACATGGTTGAGAACCCCTGCCTTAACTCATTTCCTGGAAGAATATTGGTAGAGTTTTAGCACGAGTAACATTTTTAGAAAAGTCGCTAGTCAACAATAAATTATACATAAGCATAGTAAAGCGAAATTTAATTGCAGATTATGTTTCATTCAAAATACTTTTTTTTTTTTTCATAAAAGCTTAAAATTTGTAAAGCAATGTGGAAAATCTAAATATAATCACTATGTAATCCCCACTGCCTATACTCATTAATGTAATGATTAACGGGAGACAATTTTTTTTACAATCAATGTAAATTTAAATAACACCATCAGAATTCTATAATCAGAATTTTTTTTTTAACTCATATTTATTCTTGTCATTTTCAATATTGGAATGTAAAATGTATGTTATTTTAAAACATATGTTCATGTTAACTTCTCATTAGCATCAAGATTAATTAATAATTCAAATTATAATTATTTGATCAAAATTATGATAGTTCATTGAAAATAAAAATAATAGAAAGTCGCATAACAATAATGGAATTCAACCAGAAATGAAGCTGATCCTTAAATCATTTGACTAATGAAAATTTCAGAATAGATTATGAAAATGATTTGAACAATATCTGTGATAAAATAAATTTACTAAAGCAAAGAAAATATTTTCAAATCATTAATAATTACGGTCAATTAAGTTTCATATTGGCTACAGATATTCTAATTATCGTGTCTTTTTTTTTCTAAGAAACAAACATTTCAATAAAAATAAAACAAAATGAAATGGATATTTCTTTGAATGAATAATTATCACAGAAATCGCTAAACTTAATTAAGCATTTCAGCAGCATTAGCTATACTTAAAAATCTAAATGAAGTAGTCATGTTTATAAAACAAAGGTCCATCCCTTATATGCTATAACATTTCCACCAAATGACTACAATACATATAGACTTATCATATTAAAAAGGACCATTAGTCAGTTTTTTTCTATCTATTCATTAAAACTGACCGTCGCGTCCCAAATACATCATCAAATAAATTTATTTACATATTGTACAATATCAATGTTATTTACCATCAAATTAGGTCCGGTAAAGTGGAAAGAGCGTTAAAATCGAGTAACAATAGGGTTTTCCTCTATTTCCTCAGAGGGCTCCTCTTCCACTTTACCGAGTGGGTATTATACAAAAGAAGAGAATCCAGGAAGTGGTGCTCTCGAGCGCGCCATATTGTTCATTATAATCTGACCGCCATTAAGGCTAACGACTGCAGAGCCTTCCGGTTCTGAATCTGTATAGCTGGAGTAATTTCGAACGGGTTTCTGACGTTTCCACGACTGCCTCAGAGAATCATTTACATTGGCATAATGATTCACAAAACTGTGAGGATCAGATCGGACACTTTCATTTTCACTTTCTGACCCCTAAAAAAAAAATAATTAATTATATTAACTTAAAAATTCATAATCACTAAACTAAATGGGTATACAATAAACTTGCTATAAAATTTAAGATATATTTACAAGTATAACATTATGAAATCAACAATGAATTTATAAATGTCACTGTTTTAATCGCTAATGGAAATTGATAATTAAAAACAATTAAAATTAAAAGTGCTTGGTTTTGTCAACAAGAACAACATGAAATATGAGATTTGGAGGATTTCACTGCTTAATACCATAAATTAACATCTCTTATAAGAAATGTTTTATAATAATAAAGTACATGTATAAAATGTTAGGCATACGAGTGATTTTACCAATATTTACTGAAATTTAGATATTTTCAATATTTGTTTAGTTTAAATTTAAAGTACTTTAACTTTTATAACATTAACAATTAAGTTTTAAAAACAGTGTGTACAAAAATCTAGATATCACTCAATTAAAAAGATTTAACAATATTCGAAAAAGACGCAGCATCAAAGTTTCTGGAATTATTTTATCATGATCTGTGACTAAATAAGGAAGAGTCAGTTTGTTGCAATGAAAGTTAGTTCTGAAGATTAGTCAGTTATAACAAACTTTAGTTGTGAACTGTTATCAGTGTTCTGTTAGTGTAAAGGCTAAATTGTTTGCAATAATGGATAAAATAGATTACTGTGAATTTATTTGATGTGTATTATGAAGTGAAGGAGTGTATTTTATTTGAGTCAACTGCTAGACCTTTGGTAACAATAGCAATATAAAATTATTTGTAGTTATTAATCAAAATAACCTGAAAAACATATCATAGCTTTATTGCAATAAGTCATTTAGTAAAATTTTATAACCTTAAATTACTTAGAACATTGATGAAATTTTTTTTTGTGAAAATAGAAATTAGTGCACTTGTAACTATATTTAATATACAAACAAATTTGTGTAATTTTGGTGCTCTTACTATTTTTTATTTATAAATAAGTTCAAAATTCACAAAAACATTCTTAAAAGTTCAGCTCCATCAAAAATGTACTTCATGGCTTTTTACAATAAAGAAACAATATAATGAGCATTCCTTCATCCAGGTTTATTGTATTAAGAAGCAAAGAAAATATTATTGGATTGTCCTAAGAGTTAAATAATATAAACCTTTAAGATTTCAACTTTCCATTTCATGAGTAAAATCTTCTTGATTATAGGGTTAACATACCTGTGAATCAGTAGAGCTAATCTCAGACGGCTTTTCGGTGAGGCTACTATCATCGGGGTTCTCATCATACGCTTTCAGGCTATCATCATCGCTGTGATAGGCAACAGAAGCTGGTGATGGGCGAGGAGGCGATTTGCCTAACACAGGGCCAAC
The DNA here is from genome assembly GCA_928085145.1 of Nezara viridula. NCBI lineage: Eukaryota > Metazoa > Arthropoda > Insecta > Hemiptera > Pentatomidae > Nezara > Nezara viridula. The sequence goes on along the minus strand of OV725081.1, from coordinate 122,975,421 downwards.
GCCGCGACCCAAAGTTCCAGTCCTCTTACCACGGTACACTTCCATAGCTAATTCTTGACGTTCATCAATGTCCATTGCCATGGATTCTTCCAGTGTTTTCTGGGCCTCTTCTATAACACAATTTTCTTTATGCATTTCAATAGTTTACAACATTAAAAGATGATATAAAAAAAAAAGATTTACTTACGTTTATATTTATAACTTTTACTTTTTACACAGAGAACAGCTATGACCATAATTATTATAATTATTGATCCTGCAGCCACAGCCACCATGAACCAAGTTTGTCGATAAAATGGTTTCATTTGCAAATATCCATATTCTAAATATAACTTTGATGGAGTCAAAACCTACAATTGATCAGAAGAAATGATTCATTTTAGATATAAGCATACAAAAAAATCTAATTTTAGAGGTAAGAAAACTTTGAAATTATTAATTTTGACTTACACAGGAACACTTCTTTATAAATATATTACCATCCAGAGATATGTTTTTCTCGAGTCTTTGTGAAATTTCAGACATAAATAGATTTTTACATACTTTGCATTAAAGCTATATAACATGTAAATATGCCTAAATATATTGTTGAATTACAAGTAGAAACCACTAACAAGGAAACATTACAATCGATGGGTCACCGATTTCAACCAAATTTTTTTCAGTGATACTACATCAAAAAATATTAAACATGTGGTAAGCGAGAAAAAAAAAATGTATTTAATTTTTAAAAAAATGTATGTTATTTCTTTTTGGCTTTGCTTTGTTTGGATTTTTATATTATTACATACCAATCAATTTATATTTTTGTGCAGGATAAGAAAAAATATTGATTATGGTTTTAAATGAGTTACAATGTGACTGTTATAGTGTAAACTGTTTTTAGCAGTTTTCATCTACAATACTAATATATGATGACATTATGATATATGATAATACTAATATATATGATGAACTAGCATATGATGAAATGAAATAATATATTTTAGCATATTTGTGTTTTATACCTTGGATGCAAAGTATGTAAAAATCTACTCGGGATTGCCCACCCCCCCAAGGTTAATGGCGTATGCCTCCCTCAAAAAAATATTATTGCCCCCCTCACTTATCTAATTAATATGTAGCTATATGAGATGTAATATCAGTGTTAGTTTAAAAGATAGTAGATATAATATTGGTTTGTTTCTCAAGAATATTAAAGGCACAATACATTGCAAGTAAAATCAACAAGTACCATCAGTAATATTTAGAGGAGGCAACGGCTCCCCCTCTACCCTTCTCTGCCTATAGCCATGCCAAGAATTCATTATTATTTTGTTTTAAAATATTTTTTCCTTTTAAATAAGAATTTCATCTGAAATTATTGCGAGTGCGTTGTCAAAATGGGGTATATAATTTTAAAATAGGGGGAGGGGGCAATAAATTTGAGGATGGATAAATTAGTCTTTATTTTCTAATTAGTTCCTTTTAGAATGTCGAAACGACCAGTCACTGATGATAATATTTCATAAGTTTTTTATTTTTTGCTGCGTTATTTTAAATTTATTTCCGTGTTCTATAGCTAAAAATAAGGCATTATTTGTATTTATTATATACACACAAGATACACCACAATATTTCAAACAAGTGGTGTCCTTTGAGTTAATGTTTAAACTGAAAATACAGAATACATTGCTCCGCTTGTGTTGGGTACTTAGGATAAAGTCATATCTGCACTAGTATGCGGCACTCTTAGATATTTTTTTATATACACTCAAACTTCAAGAGTAACTTTTTTTTCTGGTTTAAATGTTTTCTTAAAATTGAAAACTTAACCCCAAAAATTCTTATGGCTCAACTTGCGCCACAAAACCCTCCTGTGGGTACTGTTGAATCTACTTATGATTGAAATTTCACCAGCGTTCAAGAAAACCATTTTTCTAGATGGTAATATATTTATAAAGAAATTCAGTGACACCATGATCAAGGATTTTCAATATTAACTTAAGGATTTATAAAATAGCCTTTGAAAATTATTAAATAAAAGTATCTTACCACATCCTCAGAATAAGCAGGATAACTTATTCCAAATTTGTTGTAAGCTATCAATCGAAAATGATATGCAGTGGAGGGGAGCAAATTTTGGTAAGAAACACTGAATTCTTGAAGGGGTCCGTTCCCTGTTCTAGTCACGGTGGTCCATCTTGTATCATCTAAAAAAGACAATTATTTTAATCAATACGAGCAAAACATCCAAGATTTCAAGTTTAAAAATAAAATTTTGGTAGTTTATAAACATATTCAATTTTTAAGTAATTTAATAAATAAATTATAAAGAAGGAATAGTTTAATATTTATACTTGCAATTAAAATTTGGAAAAATCAAAAAAGATTAAAATTTATTTCTTAATAAATTTATCAATCCTGAAACAGCCTCTGATGTAAATAGAAATGTCTGATTCGTGACCTTAGGATATTCTTAGGAGATAGTGAGGTCAATACTATGCTCAAGTTGCCTGATTAATTCCCTTGTTAATGTCAAGAACTCATTACAAGATTGACTGAGTACAAGAAGTGTCTGCTGAACCCTCTATCTAATCTTGACAAAGTGTAATAATTTTCAGTCCACAGAAAATTTAGTGGGCTTTGAACAAGGGTTGTTAAGTAGAACAATATAGAACTCGCTCAACCAATTCACCAAAGTTTTAAAATTTTGATAGTAAGATTCTTTTTAATATTGTATAGTTCATAGGTGGGGAATCTTTTTATGATTAGAGGCAGCTATAAGGTTAGTCAGTGATAATGGAGGCTGCAATATTTTTTTTAGATTTTACTGTTGCTATTTTTATTTATAAGTAAATATGCACCCTTATATATATATTCAACTTAATTTATTAATTTCATAACCTAAATATTAAATATTAATGAATTTTAGGGCTAGATTTATGAATATCACACAAAAACAAACGGAGGCCGCAGGTTCTCCACCTGTGGTATAGTTATTCATAATGAGAATAATAAATAAGGTAAATATACTAATTAAGCCAGTATTTTTATTAAATATAGCTGGTATCATGCTTAAATAGAACTCATATTGTATTAAAGGAAACCAACAATTTAACTTTAATTATATTTTTAAAATTGTAAAAAAATCTATAATACAATCTTGAAAAACTAAATGTTCATTTATTCCTATGAAATAATAAAGAACACCCAAAGATACATATTTATGTCTACAACACAAAACAATACAAGAACTATATCAACCTAATCGCTTCAATTATAACATTTTTTAAAAAAATTTTAATTAGCTACAATACAAGGCAGTTAACAATAACAAAACAATGATAAAACCTCTTAGTTCAAATGTGTTTTTATATTATAAGCAACAGGTGTTAGTTTTTTTAAAAAATAAAAAGCTTTAATGTCAACTCAAGGGTAAGAACATGATTACAAACAAATTCACAACATATACTCACTTTGTACTCAAACAAGTACATTATTAAATAACAAATAGCATTTTAGTGATAATTAATTGAACTTGGGTTAGTACACATGTGCTTTATAAGAAAAATTGAAACTTACACCAGTGCCAACCTTCTATAGCTGAAAATGCAATAAATATGTTAAGAAAAGTTTTCAAAACACTATCTTAGTTGATAATCACAACAAAATAAGAAAAATTAAAATAAAAACTGTTTTTTAAACATTTCAACAGTAAAATTCCTCCCTGATATCTCAAAAATATTAATAAAAATCAATGAACAGCAAGTCGATAGGCTTTTTATATTTTAGGGTGCTTAACTTTTTTCTTCATCCATTACGAAGATTCTTTATTAAAGCCATAAATAGTTTAAAAACGCTATATCTTTACTAATAGTTCAAGGGTTTCGTCTATTTTTTTGCCAATTACGGAATTTGATTACCTTTGAAATATTTACTTATCAAATCATCAAAAACTGTATACTTATTGAGTTATTTGCAAATAAAATTCTGCATTCATCGTAACTTTTTTTTCAGTCGTTTTTCAGTGAAGTATTTGACAATATTTAATATTAAGGTTTCAAGAACACATTAGGAAAGCTTCATTAAAATCATAATAGGTGTTATGGCTCTACAGTCTGTAGTGTTATAGGTTATTTTGCCGCTATTTTGAAACAAAAGGTTTATTCATGTTGACTTCTGAGGATCTTCCTTGGGTGATCCATGATGCTAATCCCTAATCTCAAAACTACTGGCCCAGTGTGTTGGTAGATTTTTTTATTTGACTTTCAGATTCTGTGTATCTTAAAATTTAAAACCTCAAATTATGAGAGGGTTAACTTTTTTTTTCTTGGTTGATTATATGGGTTTATTTCAGTTATTGAAACTAATGAACCAAAAAACTTAAGCGAAAACTTTGTTGAATATTTTGCATCCCAAAAAAATAAATAAATAAAACATAAGTTATATTATTAAAAATGTAACTGCTTCATCTGGAACCTATTTTATTCAAGAGTCAAGAACATGTTTAATGCCATAATTAATCTTGGATAATTTAGTTGATTAGATGTATATTTTAGGATTGTTTTAACGCTAATTGAATGTTATTTTCAATATTTTAAAATAATAAAAAAGTATATAGAGGTACAAAGCTTGTTATTGTATATTTTTATTAATTGATTTTAATCTTCCATATAGCTAAATTAAAAATTTCATTTAAATTTTTAAGCTAAATCATTTAAGATAAAAATTTACAGTATGCATTGGTTATAATATATTTCAATAATAAAATGAATGCACCTGTTGATAAATCTTAAGATTATAAAAAGAAATTTGAGATATAAATAATAGTTAAAAAAGATGTGCAGAAAACCATTAAATGTCATTCGATATTTTATAACCAGAGACCAGATTTTTATACTAAAAATATGATTATATTTAAAAATATTACTCAAAACCGAATGGAATAATATGAAAAATAGAACAGTTCATAAATAACTGTAGATGGAAATGAAGAAGGCAGAAACTATAAATTTTTAAATGAAATGCATTTTTAAATTATCAATGGATTAAATTTTCTATTATTATTTTCTTTCAATTGTCAGTTTCCTGTTTAAAACTTGTTTTGTTATTTTTTTCAGGACATTTGCAATAAAAAATAATCAAGGTTGCACATTAAAAAAGGACATTTAGGCTCATATACCTACTATTTATTTTGTGAAAAAAGGTTATTTATTTATTTTTTTTTTTTTATCAAAATATACATTTACATGAATTAATCCAGAAGTATGTGAAATAAAAATTGATTCAATGCTTTAAAACAGTTAAACTAAATATGTATTTGCATAAAAGTCCAATCTCTGGATATGAAATTAACAGTGAAAAGAATGTGTAAAATTAAAGTTGAATTATAACCTATACCCATGCTTTAATATAAAGAGGAAGTGATCATTCGGTAAGAATTGAATAATGAGTTGTTTACCTTTTCTCTTGCTTTGAATATAATATCCCAATATTGGTCCTCTTCCAGATGCAGAATTGACCCAATGCATTTCGACACTGGACACAGTTTTGCCGAGAGTGAAAGCTCTAGGAGCTGATGGTGAACCTTCCTGAGGTCCAGTGGTCACATTCGCCTTAATCGCTGGTCCGATGTCTATAGTCTCTGCACGGACTGCAAAAGTATAAGTCACCTCCTCTTCAAGAGTTTGAACTTCCAATCGAGGCTCAGAGACCTTTTGTTTAACCTGCTTACTAAATCCTAGAAGAGAATAAAACAGTTATAATCAGTAATGAGAAAGTCGGTACATAATCTATAATTTTTAATTTAATACATACTATCATTTTCTTCAGCAGTTTCATATGTCACAATGTATCCCACTAATTCTCCATTCCTCTTCTTTGGAGGTTCCCATGTTACGATAAGACTGGTCATAGTTATTTCAGAAAATTTCAGATCTCTAGGTGGTCCTGGTAGTCCCTGAAAAATGTAGAAATTGGTTTGAGTTACATTTTGATTACAAAAACACTAAAAATGATTAATGGAACAATGAAGGATACAAATATTATTTTAAAACACTAATTTTTTTACATAAAAAATTAAATATAACAAGTATAGCCAAGTGATAGCTATCCTTCTCCCTAATGCATGCAAACGTATAAATGACATCAGCAAAACATGTTTGTTCATAACATGTTGGGTCATGTGGCCAGAATGGAAGCACAAGAAATTCCTAGGAAACTTCTTGATGAAGAATTACATGAAAAATAAGCAAGAGGCCGCCCCAAATTATGATGAGTTGATATGGGTGTAAGTGAAGATTCGATAAATCTGCTTGGTAATTTGTCGAATCTGAAGGACAGCAGCACTTGACCGAATTAACGATTCTTGAGGAGGCCAGGATCCAGCTATAGGTTGCAGAGCCGATTGATAGTGATGATAACCTTTTTGGCTATACAGGGTTTTTCCAGACTAGAGAAGAAGGCAGGGGATTAATAATCAACTTTCCAAGCAACAAGTGTTTTGAATGCTCATTAGCCCACGCATCCACTCTCTTCCCCTCCTCCTCCCCCTCCCTCAGTTTAACAGTTAGACAATAAGACATAGCTATCCCTGAACTTATACAAATCCATTATTGTATTTGCTCAAGACCTATTTGATTGACATAGAAGAGCCTTAATTATCTTACTTATTAAAATAATAGAAGTATATTATTGAGAATATAGAAACTATACCTCAATAACTTATTTTTTATTATTAAAAATGTCTGTCATATTAAAAGTTTTTTAATATATTATCCACAGTGCTCAAGTTTGCCCAAAGACTATAATAAATAGCAATATTGTAATTTTTAATACCTAGACATATAAGTATCCCATTGCAACCATGGAACATAAGACAATACTTCCGAAGACAATACTTTCTAGGTACGTTCCTCTACCAAATCATCAACAACCATCGTCCTTCTTACGCCTACAACCTTCTCCAGTTCAAATCCTCAGTCCATTCCCTGTCCACAAGATCTCGACCTTCTGACCTTTACATGCCTTCTCACAGATCTGCCTCATTCCAAAATTCCTTTATTGTTAGCTCTGTCAATTTCTGGAATTTCCTCCCTATCAAAATTCGACATTCCCCCTCCATATCCACATTCAAATCCCTCCTATTCCAATTCCTATCACAAAAACAGTCAGAAACTTGCTAACCATTCGAGCGGATTTCAATAGAGAATTTGATACATTTTTATTTTTTAATTCTTTATTTTTTTTTGGAAAAGTGTATACTGGTCTATAAGAGCAAATAGCTTTAAGTTTCTTGTCATAGTATTAATGGTTTTGTATATAGTTTAGTTTGTTTTGTATATAGAATGTTTACCTTATATTTTTTTTACATTATTTCTTTTTTTCGATTTATTTTATTTTGGCCAGATGTAATATTTTAATTTTGTTCTATTTTGTTATTCTCAAGGGACTGTGTCCCAGAATAAAGTTATTTTTCTATTTCTTTCTATTTCTAAGAGGATAAGAATTACAATTTATCTAAAAAAAGGTACATTTTAGGGCCTTAAAAGGCAGGGTATAGTTACAAAGTACTATACTAGGTCTTGATGTACACCTTGAAATCTTTAAATCACAATTTGCCTCATTTTGATACTGACTTTTATGTAAAGATGTAAGAATTCTTGATAAAGATGTAAGAATTTAATGATTGAAATTGGAATTTGTCACTTCTCCATGAAATACCCTTTTATTAGATACCTTAATCATCAAAATCCATCGCTCATGATAACCGAAAAAGTCATCTGTACTACCATATTATATGTAGATTATATTTATCGTGTATAATAAATAAATTTCACTCACTTGAAAAGTTCGTACTGTTACCGGAGCAGACCTAGGACCATCACCAGCAGGGTTAAATGCTAATATCTGTATTCTGTATGTTGTATATTTGTCCAGAAATACAAGACTATGCGATGTATAAGTAGCGGGGACAACTTCTGTTTCTTCTTCAATTTTTTCATCTGGTCCGAGTTCTTGAGGAGATTCTACCATGAGGTAAAATATCTGGAAAGATTTAATATTAGACAAGGAAGCCCAAAAGTTTATAGAATAAAGTTTTTTATTTGTTTATATACTATATATATATAAATCTTGGCAAAAAAAACAAAAACAAATTTTACCTTGTAACCAAGGAGATCACCATTCTGACTGATGCTTTGCGGTGGAACCCAAGTTAGTTTAATTTCAGTTGGTGAAACTGGGGTTGCGTTAACACGAAGCGGCTGCCCGGTAGGCACTGCTTCTCCAACATAAACTGTTATTGGTCTACTCAAGGGTCCAACTCCTTCAGAGTTAAAAGCTGCTACGACAATTTCATAAACGTGGTCACGAGACAAGTCTGTTAGTACAGTTTCATTAGTCTGTAAAAAAAATAAAATAAAATTAAATTCAGAAAAAATATTAAAAATTACCAGTACCTTGATTATATTGTATAAGCTATTTTCAACAATTCGATCATTAATTGATTTTAACAGTTCTTCGTCAAAGAAGTGAATAGGTAAAAATCTTATAAAACTACTATTATTTAATAATATTAAGGAGTACAAGGACTCCTAGAGCATGGCAGAATTAATATAATTGTGTATTAATAAAATTGTATACTTCTATCCTTATTTCATATTATTGGTGTTCTCAAACACAAGGCCATTTGATAATTGTTTCTATTTATTTTATAATTTTAAAGATGATGTTTCAACCAGAATTAGAGCCATTACTGAGTCTTATTTTGTACTTCATGGACAATCCACATAAGTAAACATTATTCTTTATTTGTTTTAATAAAGAACAAACACAGGCTATTATTTAATTTAAAAAAAAAACATAAGGTGTGTTTACCATAAGTTTTTTTTTAGGTTTACATGGAGAGACTGACTAAAATCTAATGGTTTTTGATCTTTATAGTTTTTTCTGTCTCTCCACATAAACCAAAAAAATAACTTATGTTTTTTTTTCAAAATAACACAATGTATCTGTTCTTAGAGAAAACCAATGAAGATAAATGTTGACATAGGAATTGCCAATGAAGTACAAAACAAGACTTGATAATGGTGTCAATAATAATGAATGATAATGGTCAATAATAATGAAAATAATGGTGTTAATAATAGTGCTGACTGAAACTATCTTTCATCTTATCATATCTATCATCCTTAAAATTCTAAAGAAAATAAAAACAATAGGTGGTCAAATGGCCTTGTACTTGAGAACAAAAATAAATAAATAAAATTTTATGTAATTTTTTAACAAACATTTATAATATTACTGTTTAAAAAGTGAATCGAAAATTTCTTAACCAATTCTATTGACAGAATGAGAGCGAGTTTACTGTAAAATTTAATCCTCAAAGAATATTTAATTGTTCAAATTTTATAATTTATTAATACATAATAACAAAATTGTCAACCAATTGGACCATATTCAAATTCCAATAATATATTTTTCAGTCCTAATGAATTGGAAATACAAAATTAATTAGAAGAAACTGACTTATAATAGTACACTATTTATTTTAAACGTAGTAAAATTTTTTTTCTTCATTGTTTTAATTATTTTAATAGATGATGAAGCGATTGAAATTCAGACAATTTTGATATTAAAATTTATGGTGAATGGAAAATATATGAATGGAACTTGGAAGATGGACCAATTGGTTCGAAATTTTATTTTTATGTATTAAGAAAAAAAAAGATTAAAGGTTTAAATATTCCTTGAAAATTAAATAATCTAATAAAGCTATAAAAATTTCAAAATTTTATAACAATTAAAATCAATCTATGATTTTATATTTAAATTACGAGAACTTTTTTCTTTTTTATAATTAAGCACTCACATCAACTCCTTGAACTTCAACTTTGGGAGTTGCCTGTAACGAAGCTGGGAAATCAGCCAGAGGTTGATACATGACTCTGTAGCCGCCCGTTTGCTGGTCGCCACTCCAGAAAGCATTAGGTATCGGTAACCAATGAACTTGGACACTAGTTGTCGTTATCGGAACTGCCCTTACACCCGATACAGGACGGCTTGGAGCTGAAATAATAAGATGAGCTTTAGCATCAATGATGTTAATAAATCAATGAATTTTCCTATTTATCTGGATTGCCTAATAAAATATATAGAGTTACCAAAATTAAATCTTACCAGCAGGTAATGTCCTGACTTGAGCACTTTCAGGACTCCAGCCTGAAGGGCCGATGTCATTCGTAGCTTGTATTCTGAACCGATAGAGGGTGAACGGTTTCAAGTTGACAGCAGTGAATGATGTTACCTGCGGGTCTAATCTCTCTGATATCCCTATCCAAGGCCCAACACCCTCAGACACTTGAACAGTATAGTATCTAAGAAAAAAAAAAAAAAAACAATTTAGAAAATACACAATAATTTCCTTAAAATAAGTTAAAATTATCTTGATATTTTTAATTTCAGCATTAAAATTTGACATAACAAAGACTTTCTCGATTTTTATATCTCGATTCCTCACATTTTTAGAATCAGATCAAATTAATCACTAAGTACTTTGATGAGTTTTTCTTCTCTGAAATCGCACACTTCTTATAACTACATTTAATACTTAAAATATTTATGTTACATTAATACACTTATTATGTTTTAGTATTAAAAAAGGGGAAATGCACAAAAATATACATTAAAAATGAAATTAGTGACTTTTTGCAATGAGCTGACTATATAAAACTAAAAGATATTGACACATGGAAAATATCAGTTTTGCTACAGATACATTTCTTTTACATAATATAAATCAAGAAAATCATAATGACACTATTTATAAGAAGTTGAAAAATGATTCCTCTTACTTCTTTGAAATTTATACATGTTAAAACCATGATATAACAGGAGATCTATAAGCAACTAAAAAAATAAATAAACTTTTAAAGAGACAATGTATTTGACTAATAGGCTGAAATAAATTTGGATGAGATCATATGACGAAAGAGAAGAAAAATGGTGTTGAGAAGAATATTGGATTTTTCCAGCAAAAGTTATTACATGAAGGTCAAAACAGGAATCTGAAAATTTTATGCGATGAAAAGGGGAATAAAGCACAAGATATATGTTAACCTTTTACATAGTGCAGACCACACTGAACAACTCAATGGTGGGTTGCCATGTTTTTGAATAATTTTATAGAATGTTTTGTAGCCTAGCTCTTAGGCAGTATCACTTTAAAGTAAATCAAATGATTTTGATACTGAACTCGCTTCCTGTTTGGTTTCAAATAAATTTTAAAACGTGCCCTGTTGGTAAGGGCAAAATTTATTCTATATATTCACTTATGCAGAAGTTTAGGTCAGAACATACAGAGCTTTCAAGCATGAATCAGGAACCCCATTACGGAATAAATAAGTATTTAAGGCTCTGAGCATTTAAGGATTAAGAGGAAAAATGTGATAAGATAAGAATTGTCTCAAGATTCAGAGAAAATGCTGAAATAATCTAAGGAGGTTGATACACATATATAGAAGGGTCTCGATAATCTGAACCCCTAGTAATCCAAAACCACTGGTACTTTGAACAAGAAAGAAAAAAAAAGTTAAAGTTGACTGATAGTGTTGAAATCGGATTGTGGTGTCTCTAAACGGAAAACATTAAAACTAGGCAATCATCCAGAAGTTGAGGTATCTCTTTATATGTGGCTTTTACAGCAAAGAACACAAGTGTGTCCAATTTCTGCGGATACATTACCTTAAAAGTCAATTTTTTTTTTTTTTTATAGGATGACAAAGTATATTTTAATGCCAATAAAAGTTGGTTTGATAATTTCAAAAGTAGGTCTGGAATAAGTTTTTTATTTTTCATTAGAAGTAAGTCATAGAAACGCCATAAAGGCATTTAATAGTCACTTGTGGTGGGCGAGTGGATGCAATGTCGAATACCAAAGATTGGTAATTTTAAAAAATTTGCAGGATTAGGCGTTTTCTTTAGCAACAAAATCAGAGACTCAACGTACATTATGGGATCATTTTGAGAATGTTTTTGTTTGCAATGTGTTTAACTGACAATATTTTCGTTACCTTGTACAATTTTTCCATTATTTTAAATTTAATCTTTGATAATCTGAAGATTTTTATAATCTGAATAGGCCATGCAATCTACATATTGGGATTATCAAGACTGTCCTGTAATGCAGTATTTAGAGGAAGTTATACACAATGATGATGAAAGAGTAAAATTAATTTTTACCTTAGCGGTGCATAACCATCTCTTCCTGGAGTCCAGCTGAAAGTGATTTGTGAAGATTGCAACTGACTTCTGGATATCTGAGGCTTGGAAGGTGGATCAGGAGTATCTCTGTTATTAGTCGTATAAACCAAAGCACTCGCTGACTTTCCCCAACCTAGTCTTGTTTCGGCACTTACTGAGAATAGATAAAACTGTTCGGCTTCCAGTTCTGTTACTCTATGAAAAAAAATTAGGCACGAAAAAATTAGTAAATAAAAAATATTTGTTATTTTTTTATTATAAATAAGATATTGAATTTTTTAAAAATACCTATATGTTCTATCTGATGGTGGGAATTCTCTAGAAAAATTTGCAGGTGAAGTAGTAGGGTGTTGAAGTGTGTATGTTATTTTATAAGCAATTATTTCACCATTTGGTTCTTCGGGTTCATCCCAGATGATACGAGCAGTTGTCAAGGAAACATCAGGAAAAGACACATTGGAAGGCGCTCCAGGAACTAAACAGAAATAAAATTTTTAAATTTCCAATACCACTATTGTGCTAAAAATATTGAATGTTGTATATGTGATTAAATATAAAGTTACAAACCATCTTCGTAAGTCTGAACCCTAACTGGCGGGCTACTAGCAGTTCCATCACCGAGCCTGGTATAAGCCAAAACTTGAATACTGTAAACTTGAAATTTCCTCAATTCAGTCAGAGTTGTAGTAAAAGTCTTATTGGATGGTATATCTTTAACCTGAAAAATAAAAAAAGGTATAATGAAAATTTGTAAGATTTATTTTTTTAAATTTTTGAATGAAAAATCATATTTTACAAAATACCAGTTTTTATTAACAACAAAAACCATTTTCAGGGTGGTTTTTGATTATTTTTAATAGTAATACGAACACTCATATTTAAAAACAAGGTATTTATCAAATTTGATAATCATTTTTCTCAAATTGGTGATAAGTAAATTTTTCATTAAGAATTTTGGATTTTAGATAATATATTCTTAGACTACCAAGGATTATTGAAACTCTTTAGCTCAATATTACCTATTCCAATAACACTTCATATAATTAAAACAGACTTATTATTAATTATTTTATAATAAGCAACAACATACTTTAGTGGGTTGGTTTCGCACTCCACCATACAAGACTTTAAAACCTTCTAGTTGTCCATTCCTGTGTTCTCTAGGAACATCGCCCCACTTGACAACAATAGTAGTCGATGATGTAGTATTGGCTTCAACATCCATTGGACCGAAAGAAGGAACTATAAAATAAATTTTATTTATTTATAATTATATAGTGATGACAAAACAAGTTTTATAAAATTAAAAAGTTTTTATTAATTTATTCTTACCAGATTCTCTAGTTCTTTCAAGCGCAGCAGGACTGGGTAGGGAACTTCCGACATCGTTGAAAGCAGTCATTATAACCCGATATTGGGTATACTCCTCTAAATATTGAAGGATATGAGAATTTGCTGTATGGTCTTCAATTGTAATACTTTTATAAACCTCAGATCCCACTTCGGAATAAGATATGTTATATCCTCGCGCATTACCAAACCATTCTACTTGTTGGAGAGGCTAAAAATATTTAAAATATTATTTATTTTATGATATTAAAAATTATGACTCTATTATTATGAAATTAAGTTAATAAAGTAATAAATTAAAAATTTCTTACAATCCATCTAACTCTTAGTTCAGTTGCTGACATTGCTCTGACAGTCACATTCCTAGGAGGATGTGCAGGCGGCGCTTGTATAGTTTGAAACTCCTTCGTAGGTGCAGATGGTTCAGACTTACCAACGACATTACTAGCTATCATCCGTAGCATGTAATTTGTGAAAGGTGTGAGGCCAGTTACTGTCACTGTGTTTCCTTCAGGTTGGCATACTTCAAAAAGTGTGAACCAAGATGAATTACGAGCACTTTTAGCCTGAAATTATTAAATATTTTGTATAGATTTCATTAGAGAAATGTTAATATTTTGATATATATATATATGGTCTTATGTATGTTTAAATGTTTTCATGTTATTTTATGATGGACTATAAATCAAAAACTATTTTCGTCCAGTGAATATGAAAAAAAAAAAGAAGAGTAAATTGAGACTACATGAACAAAATAAATAAAAAAGTTTAAACACACATATACAAATATAAATGATATTATATACATTAAGAATTTTCAAGATAATCATCACAGATTGGTAAATGAATATATATTCATTTATTTTTTCTAGACAGTTTTCCTCATACATTTCATTTTCGATATTAAACATTTTTTATATCATAAAAAATATAAATTAATAAAAGAAGGAGATGGTCCAGGGTTGCAGTCATAAATAGGCTAAATAGTGGTAAAACTATTTTATTGAAAGCCGATGTTTCGACCCGACTTTGCAGGTCTTCTTCAGGGAGGTGTGTTCAGCTAGGAGTTTCACTTAGAACTCAGTTCATGTATTTAATTTTAATACATTTATAATAAATAAAAAGTGCATAAAATATAATAAATAATTTAAAATCTTACTTCTATAATCCATTTAGTGATTGAACTATTTCCATCAAAACCAGGAGTAAATTGTAAAACAACTGAAAACGGTTCAATATTAGTCACAGCTAATTTGGTGGGCGGTGATGGCAGGACTGGCTCCACACCAGACTGTATTGTGGCTTCCCGTGTGGGACCTTTTCCAATACGAGTTTTAGCTGCGATGGAAAACTTGTAATGTGTTGTTGCCTACATTAAAATAAGAAGTAACAGACAATTAATGAAAATACTAAATAAAAGTTATCTGTATTATTTTACAGTGATATAGACATACCTGTAATTGAGTCACAAGAAGGCTGGTAATATTAGGTAGAAGTTCTTCTGTTTTTAATGTATCAGATTGATCTTTAACCATATAAGATAATGTATACCCGGTAAGGATTCCGTTTGTGCGCTGAGGAGCAGACCAAACAACTTTGACGGCCCTGTCTGATATATCTTCAAAATTTATACTTTTGACTTCATCAGGTACTGTAGAGAGAATAATTTATTTTAACATAAATGATTTTTCAATGTATAATATATATATTTATAGATCATTAATTATCTTCATATCATTTACCATCTTCATGAGTTGTAACCAGAACAGGTTTACTCTGAACTCCATCTCCGGGGTCAGTAAAACACAGTACGGTGATATTGTAACTAGCATGTTTTTGAAGATCGTTCAAAACTGCCTTTTGCTCTTCTAAAGGATCCAAAAGACTAGGAGGAACAGTCATTGAATGCACTACTTCATCACCTAAAATTAAAGAAAAAAATAACAACAATTAGTTAATAAAAACCAAGTTAAAAATTATTAACTTCCATTTCCTCTGATATTAAATTAATGGATCAGAATACATAAACTTGGACCCCACATTCAGTACCGTAAGATAGGGTAACTTTAGGACTGAGTAGGTAACTTTGGGACGGCGGGTAAAATTTATTTTGTGGTGATTCCGTGGTGGATACATTGTGTTGGTTCAGTCTGCAAAATTGTGCATTGTGTAGGCATGGACTGCGCTACTACCTTGCCATTGTTTAAGAACCCTAGTTTACTACACCCATTGTGCAGTAAGGTTTTATTTATTTCATGGGTGATAAATATTGAGGATGCAGTCATTATAAGGTTTTTATTAGTGCTGATGCTTCAACCCAATCATGTGGGTCATCATGAGGACATGATTCGAGCACTGAAGATATTCAAGTACTAACGTAGTACTAATTACTACTTGAATATCTTCAGTGCTCGAACCATGATGATGATGACCCACATGTTTGGATTGAAACATCGGCACTAATAAAAACCTTATAACGACTGCATCCTGAATATTTATCACCCACGATATGTAGAACAGTCGACTAACTTCCTTCAATAACTTTATTTATTTCTATTGCTTTTTTCAAAATTCTTGTTTTCATGAAACTTTTGCTCGTGCCTCAAGAACTGCGAACATCAGATTACCGAAGTATTAATATTGTTCAAGAAGAAATCAGCTTCTAATTGGAAATGGCCTTCAACGCCTGATGAAATTCACTATTCAAAGGACAAATTGGCCAGTGAAAAATTTTCAAAGTGAAAGATCTGCAGTTTTTTTGTTTACAGTGATCTCTTGGCTTCAGCTAACAAAAACAGGTCTAATTGTTTGAAAAATTATGATTTTCAATATTTTGTAAAAGGAATGGCTGACCTTACATATCAATAATTTTGTCAGCATTTTAACTTTGAAAATAAAGATAGAAGTAGTTTAAACTTTGAAAAGTGTCCCAAAGTTAGCCCATCTTACGGTAATTAGTTCCCAATCAGAAATTAGTTCACATTTCTATAAGCTTACATAATACTTTATTTTAAAACAAAATGCCTTTTTGGCACAACAAATGGGACAACTCAAAATAGTAGTTTTTTGAACATCTCAATTGATTATGGTAATAAATTGATCAATAATTCAAATTTACAACCACATCAAACAAGATATCTGTCACCAAACTACAACGTTTGAGTCATCCCATTGTTCATACAAGAAGGGGAAAATATAATAATATTAAAAATTAAAGTACCTTGATATGCCTGAATTTTGTAGCCTTGGTTTATACCATTAATTTTCTGCGGATTAGGTGGGTTCCAAGAGACTAGAACTGCGGTAGAGTTAATAGCTTTGGCTTTGATATTATCTGGCGGAGCTTCTGGAACTAAACATCAAAAGATAATTAAAAATAGTTCACAAAACAAAATATATTAATGAATCATTTGTATTACCTCCTTCTTTGGTCTTAATTTTCAGTCCATCACTGAATACTCCAACTCCCTTGTTGTTATAAGCAGCTATTTGCAGCGTATAATCTTTCCATGTAATTAAGTCTTGAATCAAAAAATTTCTTTGGGCCTGAAAAAGGAAATTTTACATTACACTAGACGAAGTCTGTAATTTAAAACTAGGAAACATATCAATAGCCACACTGCAAAAGCCTATAAGTACAATTTAATTAGAATGTGCAGTATTGAGCTTTGGCCATTAATCTTGACCTGAGATATATTCATATCCAATACACTACTAAAAATGTCATTTAGAACATTAAATCGTTGTCTTAAGTATGCAATAAAAAATTTACTTCATATAATAAACAATACACAGTTTATTTCATTTTATTAATAAGTTTGTGTTTCCCACTTTTGCAGAGCCTGTCGATATATTCATATGATGTTGAACATACAAAGAACTGTAGAGGTGAAACATGTTTACATAAATATATTAATTTACAATTAATTACACAAAGTCATTTTATTAAATTGATTTTCACAAACTATTTATGTTAAATATAGCATTTCCAAGTCAATTTCAACCTTTTCCAAGTCAAATTCAACCTTTTCCAAATCAAATTAAACTTTTTCCAAGTCAAATTCAACCTTTTCCATTTCAAATTAAACCTTTTCCATTTCAAATTCAACCTTTTTTTATTTATTTAATTATCTTTAATTTTTCGATGCGTGGGTCTGTTATCGTATGAGTAGTTTTTTAAAATAACCTCCTTTTTAAGATTACGTGACTGCGTTTCGAATTATTTAAGTTTTTTTGACTTATTCGATATAAGGGTGTATTTTTATGTTTCCCGATCAGTAAATTTTTAAAATGACATCTATTTTATGTTTACGCCACTGTGTTTTGATTTATTTAAGTTTTTAGAATTTATCCAATATAAAGGTCTACTTTTTTGTTTCCGGAGCCGTAGATTTTGAAAACGACCTCCATTTTAAGATTAGGCCACCGCGTTTCGACTTATTTGAGTTTTTCGGATATTTTTCATATGAGGGTGTATTTTTATGTATCCGGAGCTGTAGATTTTGAAAATGACCTCCATTTTAAGATTAGGCAGCCGCGTTTCGACTTATTTGAGTTTTTCGGATATTTTTCATATGAGGGTGTATTTTTATGTATCCAGAGCTGTAGATTTTGAAAATTACCTCCATTTAAAGATTAGGCCACGGCGTTTCGACTTATTTGAGTTTTTCGGATATTTTTCATATGAGGGTGTATTTTTATGTTTCCGGAGCTGTAGATTTTGAAAATGACCTCCATTTTATGATTACGCCACTGCGTTTTGACTTATTTAAGTTTTTCGAATTTATCCAATATTAAGGTCTACTTTTATGTTTCTTGAGCCGTAGATTTTGAAAATGACATCCATTTAATGATGACGCCATTGCATTTTGACTTATTTAAGTTTTTCGAATTTATCCAATTTAAAGGTCTAATTTTATGTTTCTGGAGCAGTAGATTTCCCCCATTTTGTAAATGACCCAATTTAAAGTTTATGCCACTGTTTTGGATTATAAAAGTTTTTTTTTTTACTTTTTCGGTATAAGGATCTACTTATATGTTATCCGAGACGTATTGAAATTTTTCTAATCTTTAATATTTAAATTTATCTAATACTTAAGCTCCATTTTATGATTAAGCCGCTGCATCTTGATTAATTAGGCTTCATTTTGGATTTTTTCAATACAAAGTTTCATCAATATGTTTTCGAGTATGAATAAATAAATAAATATTATGAAGCTAAAGTAAAATTAACCACAGAATACAAACTAAAAAGCCGAAAAGCAGCTGGTAATAAATTTAACCTTCCGTATTCAGATTTTTCAGCTAATTGTTCGAAATCTTATAATTTTGTGATAGGAGACCACAAAATTAAAAAAGATAACTAAAATTAAATTAAAAATGAGACAATACATATTTTATTTATTTTGATTAGATATTTTTATTTATTTATTGAAAAATAAATTAATCCTTCGTATTATGTTTTTTATTCGAAGGAAAAAGCAAAAACACTTAACAAAACCGAAACACAGTGGCCTAATCTTAAAATGTAAGTCGTTTTAAAAACTAAGGCTCCGGCATTATAAAAGTAGACCTTTAAATTGGATAAATTCAAAAAACTTGAATAAGCCGAAACGCAGTGGCGTAATCTTAAAATGGAGATCATTTTCAAAATCTACGACTCCGGAAACATAAGAATACACTCTTTTATGATAAAAATCCGAAACACTTAAAGAAATTGAAATGCGGTGGCCTAATCTTAAAATGGAGGTCGTTTTCAAAATCTACGGCTCCGGAAGCATAAGAATACATCCTCATATGAAAAAAATCCGAAAAACTCAAATAAGTCGAAACGCGGTGGCCTAATCTTAAAATGGAGGTCATTTTCAAAATCTACAGCTCCGGAAACATAAAAATACACCCTCATATGAAAAATATCCGAAAAACTCAAATAAGTCGAAACGCGGTGGCCTAATCTTAAAATGGAGGTCATTTTCAAAATCTACAGCTCCGGAAACATAAAAATACACCCTCATATGAAAAATATCCGAAAAACTCAAATAAGTCGAAACACAGTGGCGTAAACATAAAATAGATGTCATTTTAAAAATTTACTGATCGGGAAACATAAAAATACACCCTTATATTGGATAAATTCTAAAAACTTAAATAAGTCAAAACACAGTGGCGTAAACATAAAATGGATGTCATTTTCAAAATTTACTGATCGGGAAACATAAAAATACACCCACATATCGAATTTGTCAGAAAAACTTAAATGATTCGAAACGCAGTCACGTAATCTTAAAATGGAGGTTATTTTCAAAACTAGGTACAGGACAGCATAATACTAGTCCCTAAGAAATCCGATTAGGTACAATAAATCGATATCCGTAAGTGAAAATTCTACTTAGGAGAGCATAATAATAGACTTTCATATTGGAGGGAGGGAGGGGATGGCCATTATTTAAAAAAAAATATAAAATTTACAAAAACTTAAAACATTAATTTGAAATGAAAACGGTTGAATTTGAATTGGAAAAGGTTTAATTTGAAATGGAAATGGTTGAATTGACTTGGAAAAAGTTTAATTTGATTTGGAAAAGGTTGAATTTGACTTGGAAAAGGTTGAATTTGACTTGGAAATAATTGAATATCACATAGAAATATCACACTGAAAAAATCTAAAATGTCAAAATAAATGGATATGCAACTGCGTAATCAAATTTTTTTTTGTATTTTTTAAAAGCTATGCCGTCGATAATATAGTAAGTGGCCTTCATTTCGAAAAAAATCGAAAATTGACAAAAATTCTGAAGTTGAATTTGAAATGGAAAAGGTTGAATTTGACTTGGAAAAGGTTGAATTTGAAATGGAAAAGGTTTAATTTGACTTGGAAAAGGTTGAATTTGATTTGGAAAAGGTTGAAATTGACTTGGAAATGCTATATATTAGTAATAAAGATCTACTTCATTACTATATGATTTTTAAAAAACGTATAGTTATTTTTGAAATGAAAACTTCTTTAGGCCCGTTTCGCACTTTTTTTTGTGGAAAGTGAATTAGATTCAGCAGTCATATTTCTTATTGATAACGCTCGGTTAAAGTCAGCTGGAGTTGACTTATTGAAGTGTTTTTGCATATGGATTAAAATACATCAA
Organism: Nezara viridula; assembly: GCA_928085145.1. Classification (NCBI taxonomy): domain Eukaryota; kingdom Metazoa; phylum Arthropoda; class Insecta; order Hemiptera; family Pentatomidae; genus Nezara; species Nezara viridula. Next base: position 122,954,689 of record OV725081.1, on the reverse strand, counting down.
CAATTTATTTCATCCTCTTTGTAATGAGCTATTATCAGAATTGTATCTTAACGTGACTCCGTCTTAGAGAGGCAAAAAAGGAAAACATAGCGTCGGAAACCAAATGATAACGAATTTTATGGAAGGTATGGATTAAAATATCTTAGAAACTAAAAATCGGAGCTGCATACTATAAGTGAGGGAAATGTTCAGCATTTCATCCTCTTTATAATGAGCTATTATTCATAATTTATTATTCATACTAATAATCTTGCCTTATTGATGTTTTCAATTCCAACGTCTGGTCTAAAGCACACACCTTAGTTTTTTATTCTTTTCCACATTGACTTAGTGAACCATAAAATGGGGTGTAGTTATTAGTTCATTTGAAAAAGCACTAATAATAATAAGTGGTGATTTGAAGTCAAAGTAAGTACAAAAAGAATAACTTAAAACAAGTTATTTTTAAGGGTACAATTTTTGGTTAGATCCTAATTAGGTATTTGGTTGTAATTTTTAAGACTCTTATGACAAGTGTTGAAAAGAAAGGGATATATAAGCAACAAAACTTAAGACTTACTTGGCAAGCAAATGTTGAATTATACTCTAAATATTTTTCTTGATAGATATACCATTTACAAACAAATATATAATAGTTCAGAAAAACAACTTAAAAATAATTTAAAATAAATAAGATTCCATTGAAGATTGAAGGACTTATCATACCTCATTTGTGATATTGTGAGAAGTCCAAGGGCTATGTTTATATCCATGGAGCCTATATCGAATAATATAACCCAGGATTTGCCCGTTTCTGTGTTCCTCCAGTGGAGGCTGCCATTGCGTTATTATCTCTGATGATGACCTCGCCGAACCAGCGAAACCCAACGGTGGTCCAGAAGGAGCTGATAAAAATAAATTAATAACATTTAAATAAGGCAAATAAATGAACAAGAAGTACCAAAGTTTCTTTAATGCAGGTACCTTCTTCGATGAAGTGGTTTCCTGATGAAGGCAAGATAGGAGATACGAAAGATATCAATACTAAATTTTGAATTAATTGAATTATAAATTTTAAAGAAGAAAAGGGGAAAACAAATGGTGCACCTATTTATTAAAGGTTATTATGATGATTTGATGGGTAAATTATTTCATTATTAGAAAGTAGAGTTAAAGTGAAAGACATCTAAAATTGGAACAAATAGGTTTTAATTAAATGAGGTGTTTTAAAGTTTTCAAACAAATTTTTTCATAAAAAAAAGAGCTTTTTTAAAATAAATTGAGAGGTATAAATAAAAAAGTCTATATTTCATATGTACTTTACATTATATAGATGAAGACTAATAACTATAAAAACTTACGTTCTTGAGGAAGTGTCACCACATTACTGGGATCTGAAGGTGGACCTTCCCCTACGCTATTGACAGCTGAAACTCGGAACTGATACGATGAGGCAGCTTTTAGATTTTGGAGCTCTACCCACCTGGCATCAGCTGATACATTGCTGTCTTCGGTTATCCAATTGAGGAGAGGATCAGCGATCAAACCTAGATTTGAAAAAAAGAAAAATTGTTAAAAAACAAAACTGAATAAGAATAACATTAAATCTGTAAGTGGTTTATAAAAACAAAAATTTATAAAAATGTTGATACATTTCCTTCTGTCTTTAAAAGATTTATTTTCATATATATAAAGGATTACACACTATAATACTTTTTACACAATTTATTTTCTAAAAAATAACCCTTTATTTTCTTTCTTTAGCTTAATTGTTTAACGTTTCAACTATTGCTATTCTTCAAGAAGACTTTATTTTCTCTTTCAATTATAACAGCATTAGTCAATTTTAACTATTGATTCACAAATATTGTTATGATTGTAAGAAAAGTATTGTGGCCAGGAAGATAAACAACAAGTCGAAAAAATTAAGTGAATGAAAGAAAATAAAGTTTTCCTTCTCAGAAAATAAATAATGTAAAAAATATTACAGTAAATTTTATATACAGTTGAAAAATATTTGAATTGTTAAAAAGAATTACACAATTTTAAGAATAAGACAATTTAAGGTGGAGGGATTTAATGTATTAGGAATTGTTAAGACTAAAAAAAGACTTCACCTCTTTAAACTTTATTTTCATGAAATTTTAGCTGTCAGTTTATCTACAGTTGATTGAAAAAAACCACTCTAATCAAATGAGCAATGTATTTCTGGCTTTATTTTCTCTAGATTTCATCTCCTTACTTGCTAATGTGATATATGAACAGCACAGAACAGCAGTTAATTTTTCATATTGGTAATTTGATAATATGGTATATCTGAATCAACTGTAGATGGCCTGACAGCTGAAAGATCAAACATGAAAATAAAGTTTTAAGTATTATTCTAGTTTCAAGAAGTTTTAAAATTGTTTAATTTTTTTTCACATAGAAATGAAAATAAAAAAAAGAAAGATAGTGTCAGTAATTTATAAAAACTTCTGTTAGTTTGACATCCAACAAGTATATCTTGGTCATTAACTGAAGACTGAGCTATGGAAGAGGGGGGGGGGGAGCAGGATAGAGTGGAATAGTGGAGGAATAGGGACAGCGTTTACTTACTGGCCCAAGGATATAATTATAATACTTATAAAATATTATATAACAATTTTATTTTTAATTATAATAAAATTCATTAATAATAATATTGAATTTTATGAACTCATAACATTGTTGTAACTAACCTACATCGGAAACTTCCCTTCTTTGAACAATATACTTTACTATTGGGCTATTTCCATCAAAAGCAGGAGTCCAAGAGACATTTACTACTCTCATGTTCATTCTCATAGCTTTTACTCCCATTACGGGGTATGGTAACTCTGTAAAAATAAAAAAAAGTATAGTAGTAATATGCTGAACAAATCTGACAATGAATAAATTAAATTTAAAAAATCACTAACCTATCACACTTAATCTTGCAGTGCGAGTTTCATTTCCTCCAGCAGAAGATAATACACACATGTAGTCTCCAACATCTGCAGCTCGCACTGCCTGAATAGTCAGTGTTCCATCACCGCCTACTTTTACTCTGGTTGAACCGAGACCAACTGGTCTGAAAGTAGAATAAACATAAATTATAATGTAATGTTAGATACATTTAATTATAATATAATTATAATGTTAGATACAACAAATGAAACAAAGACGGAAGATAAAAAAAAAATATTTTAGTTAAATGCCTAGCTGATCATGAAGTGAATAATTTTTACTTATAAAAAATTGGTAATCATAATTAATAATATGAAAGTGTGGAAAAGAAAATGCTCAAATGATATTATAAGGATGAATAGGGAAAGAATAAGGAAATTTCTAGAGACAAGACCCAAAGAAAAGAGGCCAAGTGGATGAATCCAGAAAGCATGGATAGATGAAATATCCAAGCTAGGAGAGAAAAGAGGCGAGCAGTTGGATTATATGAGGATGCTGGTGAAGGAAAACAATGGCTGGCATAAATGGCTTACGAATCCTTCACACTGAAAGATAAAAAAGAGAAAGGAAAGAAAAAGAATGATTATTGGTAATCATGAGATGTCATTGATATCTCAGCATTAGCTGGATTTTCTGTTCTTTCAGACAAGGCAATGAGATCAACTTCGACAAAGTTAAGAGCCAAAGATGTTTCTGATTATTCAAATAGATGGTTGGATCAATAGAGTTAGATAGATTTTTGTAAAATTTTCCTATTCAATAAAAGGATCTTTCAGAGACAAGATAATTAAGATTTAATTAATTCAATTTATAATAATTATTTTCTAATAATGTAAAGAATGTTATAGGTGCTTTTGAATATGAATTTGAAGAATACAATTAGAGATGAGCTTTATTTTATATTTTAGTTCAGCATTAAACTCCAAATTTGGCATATTAAAATTGCACTGAAAAATATATCTTTTCATAATTTGTCTATAATACAGTAAACTAAATATGTAATATTAAAAAACTTCCTAAATACTAATCAATGTAAAAAAAAAGTAGTAAATACCATAGAATACATAAATAACCTAACAACCTTATACATAAATTATATAGAATACAGAAATTCCTTACCGACTGTTGTGAAACCAGTCTATTTGATATGGCACTGAAGGGTCACTTGAAACCTTACATTGAAGAGTCGCTGTATTTCCTAAGAGAACTTTTGTATCAACTGGAGGCTGAATAATTTGGGTTCGTACTATAACATGAGAAAAAAATAGCATTAAAATACATAGATTTTCATTAGTAATCTTTAATATAAATAATTCTTAAAGTAGATAATTATTTTAAAAGCCACAAAAATGTTCAAAATTTAAAAATAAACGGAATCCACTTTTGTTCCATTTGTCCCATTTTTGTTTGAATACTTAATTCAATAATTTAAAATTATATACATCCATCCAAACATCGGACAAGCAATGGAAAAATGAGTATATAACATAAATTTTACTGTGCTTACTTAAATATTACTACAAATTTCAATAAGCTGTATCATTGCTAAAAAATGTCCGATTTCGATGATTTTTTTTTCTTTTGTAGGAAATTCAGTAATGTTTTATACATCATGGGCATAACCAAGAGAAAAGTGTGTAATTTTTTAGTTATTCGCAAATAAAGTTTCTTTTCTTTCATAACTTGTTTGCCTGAATTTTCGGGGTGATTGCACTATTTTAAGGAGAAGGAAGCCTCCGAAATTGGTGGTTCAATCTTGAGATTTGGTGAAGAATTAACGATGATGTGGCTTGCCGATCAAAAACACCAACGATAAATAATATAATATAAGTCCTGTCTCAATCATAGAGACCTCAAGTCGACGAAATGAGACATGTATTTAATGACAGTACTACAATGAACGTAAGATTGTGTGGATGCGAATCCTATGCCTTGTATTATTTTGAAAATAGTACGTTTTTGGCCTTAAAAAGGCAGGATCCGATAGTTCCGGAGGAACTATCCGGGTCTTGCTGTACACATCAAAATCTTCAAGGTCCAATTTGTCCCGCATCGATCTATAGACCTACCACCGCTCCAGTATTGACTTTATTTATTTTAGAAAGAAAAACAAAAGTAGAGAATACGATTTGCTAACCCTCTGTGAAATTCTGAATCCAGCGGTACCACATTCATGGTATTTGAGCTTATATTTGGTACAAAACCGATTTCGAGCCTTACTGTAATAATATATGGAGGGAGGAATAGATTTATAATAAAATTGTAGGTATTTTTATGTGAATTTAAAAACAATGAAATTGATACTAAAAATATATAATAATGTGAGTTAGATTTTAAAATAAAGTTTTTTCAAAAAAGGGAGGAGTAGCTCAGTGAGTAACTGTGCTCCTATCGCTACAACCAGGTTCAAGTCTGGCTGTGGCAAATAAAGAGGGAAAACATAGCGGCTGAGTATGTTCTCAGTCAAATCACCTCCTTACACAACCTTTAACCTAGAAACAGGACTGCCATACATATTGCTGAAACCAAGAACCTTCATGGATTTTGGCACAATTTTTTGTTTTGTTTTTTAAGTAAGGACCAACTAAAAGAAAACTATTTATCAAAATCTAACAATTAAAAATCATGTACCTAATACACTTAAATAACCAACGGCTTCAACTCTTCCTGCTTCATTTGTTCTCACACAAGTATATTTCCCTGCATCTGACTCTCGCACTGCTGCGATAAGGAGATCTCCAGATTCCAGAACTTGTATTCTTCCTGTCACTCCGACCACTTGAGTGTCTGAAAACAAATAGTTAATAAGTCTAAGAGGCTCTAATTGGATACTAGATACAAAATACAACATAGTAAATAGGCAAATAAGAAAAAAAAGTTATAGAGGAAGGAGATGGTCCGGGGTGGCGGTCATAAATAGACTAAAATAGTGGAAAACTATTTTATTTCAAGCCAACGTTTCGACCCAACTTTGTACGTCTTTTTAAGGGCTAGAATGGACAAGTTACAAAAGGATATTGTATATCCTTTTGATTTTGATGATATCCTTTTGTATCTTGTCCGTTCTAGCCCTAAAGAAGACCTGCTAATTCGGGTCGAAATGTTGGCTTGAAATACAATAGTTTTCCAATATTTTAGTCCATTCATGACCACCACGCCGGACTATCTCCTTCCATTAAAATACAAAACAGTCAACTATTAAATATTAAAAAAAAAGTTATTGAAAACCAGAATTAAAACATTATTTTCTACATGATGTTCTGCAGTATCTTTTAATAATATACAAAGGTAAAATAAAGTCTTATGTTTTTACTTGACCAACCTTGATAAATCCATGTTGTATTAGGAATAGGAGACCCAGCAACTCTACATATCATAATGACATCTTTTCCATCAAGAACAGTTGCATTTTGTGGAGGCGTTTCCATTATTGGTGCTGAGGCTAAACAACAATATTTTATTAGAAACACAGGTTAATTAAGAATTATTAATGGTAATTTAAAATGATAAATTTCAAAAATGGGTATATTATAAATTAACTCTTCAAATCAACATAATTCTAAGCCATAAATTGTAAATAAAGGTAATATAAAAAAGCTATCATAGGGAACTTAAATTGCTTATTGCTAAAAATTGTCCCTTATGTATCTGTGTAATGTAAATACTTCTCATTTACCTGTTAATCAATGCATTTAAATCTTTAGCAACCAATGAATACTATGATAAATCAAATTATGAAGTACTCAGTAAAAATTTCCAATTTTAATATTCTATCAAATCTATAATTTTTATTTGAACTCAGTTCAATAGTTTAAGGTAAAAATAGAGTTTTTTTAATGATAATTTCTTTAATATAATGATTGAATATTTGGAAAAACATCTTTTCTATAATTTGTAATATAATATCACAAACAACTTGGTTTTTATTTAGTCAAGTAACGATTATATAATGGATTGTACTTGGATTTTTTCTTAAAATTATGCATTCAAAATTCTAAACCCACTTTTACATATACTCTTAAGTTTTAATTATAATTTTATAATAATCATACATTTTAGGAAACGAAAGATTCATTAAAAGCAAGAGATGATAATTACTGAAAATTATATAAAAACCTATTTCAATTAACAAGATTATAACAAAATTAGCAGTTTGAAAATAACTAACACACTAAATCTAATCTACCAAATCTAAACTACCGAAAATCATAAAAAAACAAAAAACAACATAACTACTCATATTTTATTGCTATTTATCAGCAATTACTACTAAAATAACATAATAATTAAATGATCATAATAACCTTAAACTAACACAAAGAATTTCTAATAGATTTTCAAATGTCTATTTAAATCAAAAAGTAATAAATATTGCTAAAGCTGTAGTATCTTGTGAGTTTGAAAAAAAAAAAATTATGCTGAAACCATTTAAATAAATAATATTAACATATCATTCTAGAGATACCTTGTCACTTACATAGTTTTTTTCTGACTTATAAGATACCTCTAAAAATGATACAATAATATTTATTTTTTATAGATAATATAAAGATTGTAGTTTTGATTTTTTTTTTTTAACTTATGAGGTATCACAGCTTTAATTTTAAAACAATAGCTAATCTAAGCAAAATAATAAAATAGAAGCAGATGCAAAAAAAAAAAAAAAAAAACATAAAACGTGCTCGAAAAGACACACAGTGCATTAACAAAACTGTGCTTTTACTAATTCAGTAGCTATTTAAATTTTTTATTTCCTTCTTACAGAATGGTCTGTGGAATTGAGACCCACGAAGCCTGAATATATTGTCTCCCCATCGTCTTACTCTCCTCTCTGTTACAGAAATTATCTCTTTTTTTCACATAGAAGCGTTAATAATGATAGTAAAAAAAAACAAAAAAAACAAAACAAGAAAAACAAAACAGCAAATCTTTGGTAATAACAAATATAAAGCTGTCAAACATAAATAAATAATGCATTAGGATAATTACTTTTGACTTTAAGCCAAGTTGTTATGAATTCAGAGCCTCCTTCATTAGTAGCGACACACTGTAACATTCCTGTGTCTTCCATTCTTAATTTTTTTATTACAAGCGAACCGTCTTCGTCTATTTTATATCTGAAAAAATATATAAATAAATGATATTAAGAAAATAATGATATAGTTGGAAAAATGTGTACAATTATTGAATAGGAGAATATTACCTATTCTTTTGGGGCAGTTTGAGGACGTTGTATCCATTCTTCAGCCAAGTGATGTTAGGTGTTGGTACTCCTATTGCTTCACAAGGGAGAACAACTGTACTGCTGTATTCTGCTAATGTTTCTGGCCTCATATTACCGACAAACGATGGTGCTTCTACAAAAGAAAAAATAATTTTAAACTCATTGTCTTGTATTTGGTGAAATAAAGTAGGTAAAAACATAAAATATCATTAATATGACTTTAATTAAATTTGCTAATTAAAAAAAAATAATAATAATAATAAGCCTATGGCCTATGACACATTTCATCCTTATAATTCATCAGTCGACTATTTACCCATCAAAACTACACATTTACAGAATAAAGTGAATGAGATAGTATGCTCAACAAACAAACAGTGTGCCTCAGCTTCAAGAAAATGAGTTTTAAACTTTGAAAAGTCCATGATTGTTTTTTTATTTTAAGTTCTTTCAGGGAATCAAAGCTTTTACTAAGTCGTATTACAATCTATGATTATATCAATACTCTGAGAGGTTAAACAAGATACCATCCATTCCAGACACCAGGAAAATGTTTCAATAAATGCTTAAGTGATCGTCATACAGTCTCCAGACCTACTGAATAATTATCAGATGGTTTTTCAAGAGGAATAAAGAGATGCCCAATATTGGCAGAATTGCTTCAAGAACAAGGATTGTTGAAAATATTTTTCATAAATTTATTCTAAATTTCATCAAATCATGCTGTAATAAAAGAAAAATGAGAAAATACTCCTTTTCCATCTTCAAATTTGAAGAATGAAAATGAAGCAGTTATTTATTAAACTCTTCTGTTTTCCTTTAATTTTAGTTATAATCAATTATATTCCCAATTGTTTTCATGTGAAGCTTGTTCTTTATTCTAAAGATCATTTAACTTACGTATTTAAATACCATAAATGGTTGTGAAGTTTCTTGATATCATCCAAGTTGGTAGATACGAATTTGAAAAAGTTCAATGGTTCAAATATTTAGAATCGGTAGTGACTGCGGATAATGATATGAAACAGGAGGTGAAGTAAAGACTTGTTGCCGCAAATAGAAGTTATTATGGCCTCCCGAAGTACATGAAAAGCCATTCACTACTATGATCAACTAAACTTCTACTGTACAAAGTTCTTATACTACCAGTTTTGACTATAGGTGTGAAACATGGACAGTGACGAAGGCCAGTGAGAGTAAAATATTAATTTTCGAAAGGAAGGTCCTTTGGATGATATTATCCCAATTGAGGAGAATGATGAACGGATAATTAGACTCAACCAAGAACTAGCCATAGAATGTACTAGGAGAAAAATCTGGTGAAATATATCCAGATAGCAAGGCTAAGATAGTCAAGCCACGTTGTATGGATGAACGTGACGTCCATCCCAAAGAAGCTGCTCAGCATGGAGTCTGGTGGAAAAAAAAAAACGTGGGCAGATCGAAACTGAGATGGAAAGATGGAGTAAGTTCTGATGCCAGAATCCTTGGAATCAGAAACTGGTGGATTGCTGCTTAGGAAAGGGAAACATGGACGAAAACTCTTGAGGAAGCCAATATCCAGTTATGGATTTCTGAGCTCGGGATGATGAATGTAATGTCATATAGAGGAGACTCTATTCAAGTGGTCCCTCCCTAAAAACTTTGTCAATTTTAAAACTTCACTCAGATATTTTTATCATTAAAATAATATAAAATGCTTTATAAAAATTATAAAGAATATGATACGCTGAGTCACACTTAAATAACACAATTAAAAAATGGTGGTACACACTAAGTGTTTTGTAGAATAATATGTTTTCTGATCACAAGGAGCACTGCAATAGTTTAGTCACAAATCTCCTACTTGTTGGATCAATTCCAGTTCCCCTGAACTAACAAAAAACCCTTTTACATGGTAAAGTTCCTCAACTAAAGTTAATTTATTCAAGAAACTTAACTGTGTAAAAGGGCCATAAAAGATGCCTCTTAAAAGTTTAATAACAATTTTTTTTTAATTGAATTATCTCAAGTGAAATATGGACAAAAGCGTGTTAATTTTTAAGTTGATTGAATACTTAATTACATTATTTTTTTATAGAATAAAATTTTATTTGATCGCTCCTGCTTCTATAGCTAATGAGATATCAAGTTGAAAGCATCAATTCAATCATTATTATTATGAGTAGAGAGACTTACCAAGCACAATGACATTAGCAGATGCGTTAACAGAAGGAAGTCCTCCAGTCCTTAAAGATGCTTGACAGGTATACATCCCAGTGTGGGTTAGATTAGCACTGACAAGGGACAAAGTCCTGTTCCAAGGATCGTTAAATGTATACCCAACTCCAGTGTTCTCTATCAGGATTCCGTCTTTGTACCAAAGGGTTTCAAGTTCATGAAGAGGTCTGAAATATTGGAAGAGAACTAATGCTTAAACGATTGTTTAGAAATAATACTTATGAGAATAATTCACTGAGTTATGTATAATACAATTTTATTGTGTTAATAAAGTTAATGAATACATTTTCAGAAGTCAAAAAAACACTTCATTTTCACTTTTTTAAAATAAGTAATCAACTAAATACAAACCTGGCATTAACTATGCAATGAAGATTTGTTTCTAACTTTCCCTTTACAATGTGCACGTCCTTCGGTCCGACTATTATTTCTGGTGCTACCTCTGCTTCTTCTTCACCAACCACTTGAAGACGAATGTAAGCACTATTTTCTTCTTTTCCGAGTTGAGTGTTAGTTGCTCGAGCCCTATGAACAAATTAAGTTGAAACTCTGACCCAAATTATAATAAGATATAAATTTTATGCTAATATAATTCAAATATTATGTTTCATAAATTAATCAAAAATTAGTATTTGATTGCAAATTTATTTGAACATTTGAGGAAAACTTCAGCCCACCTCAGCAATCAACAGGAAGGTACTTAACCATGTTGAATTGAAATTTTGTGACTAACCCAATTTCTTCGATTAATAATACATTGCTGAGGAGAAGGACGAAGTTTTTCTCGAAACGTTCAAATAAATTTGCAATCAAATAATAATTTTTGATTCATTTATTTGTGACCAATAGGAAAATAAAAAGAACAAAGGTCAAACAAGTATAATGAAAAATAATTCCAATAGTTTTTAATAATAAGCAAAAATTATATTAATATGGCCAGAATACTTTTGCACTTCAATTTCCTGATTTGTGTGTAAGAATGATTCACTTATTTGTTATATTTGATATTTGATAAATTATTTCTTAATTTGTTATTTTCTAGGATGAGCTGTTTAATGATGAGCAGAAATATTTGGTCAACAATCCTTCCAAAATGTTTCTTTTAAGTTTGGAACCGTGATCTTATACAAAAGAAGCCAACTGATTATTATTACATATTATGTTACAATTAAATCATCGTCTTAATTATACATTCCTAAATTTTATTATATTTTTTTTAAATTGAAAAGTTATAATAGAAAAAGCCAGTCAAAACAAAAACTCATTAATTTATTTTCAATGCTGAAAAAAGGCATGATACCATTCATTGTATATTTAATAAAACTAGAGTTCCACTGAGGTCTAAACTAGGCATAATCCTTATTAAAAATTTGAAGAAAACATATATGAATTTGCTTTTTTCCAATTTTTTTTTCTACTTTTATAGATTTATACTTACATTTTTATAAGTATTTACAAAATTAAATAGTTTAGTATCACTTGTGTAGTTTTTGAGTTATTCGCAAATAAAATTATGAATTCATTATTTTTACAGCTTTTTTTGGGAAAGTATGTTAAATAAATAAATTAAAAGGGCTTCAAGAAGAATTTAGGCAAGTTTCATTAAAATCGTTACATCTGTTTTGGCGATACAGTTTAAAACGACACATGTTTTTTGATCCTCATTTAAAAAAAAAATGCTGGATACTAATGAAATGTATATAAAAATACTTCTGAATTTGAATGCAATGTTGTATCAAAATTTCAAAGTAATCAGTGAAGAACTTTTGGAGATTTTGAAAAAAACTAACATTTATATTTTTATTTATATACACTTTTTCCAAAAATTTTTTATTGATAACTCTGAAACTCGTAATAGCTACTAATAAAAAAATAAAGAAAGAAAATCAGTTGAAAAATAGAGGGTAAAAAGGTACTTGATACAAATTATAATAATATAATTTGCCTATTTATATAATGATTATTTATTTCTCCTTATAATTATTTAGCACTCTACTAAATCTGATTGCATTTGGAAGTTTGAGGATTGGTTTGTGACTAAAACACTAATTCTAAGGATGAAATCAACTTGGCATCTTTTCAAGAGCTAAGCAATATGCTATGCGAAACAGTACTTGATTTTATCACCTCCCATTCCCATGATCGTTGCCCAATATGTGGTAACATTACTTTCTTCAATGTGAAGGTAAGCCTTCAGACTTGAAACCAGTGGGATTCTAAGCATATTAAGTAAGTGTGATAATGTGTTCTTCATTCCAATCAGATTGGACTATCCCCAACTAAATAAATTTCAGTAGGTCTAGATTTATTTGGTAACTTCAGGGATACAATTAAATATTTAAATAAATAAAACAAATTTTTCATTACCTGTAGGCCTTTTGGTGACTAGGTGAAGCAGAGAGTATGATCAACTGACTCTCTGGAGAATGCGCATACTCCCTGTCGTAGAGTTGTGAACCATCATCTGCCTGCCATTGGACTAGCGGTGGAGGTTGGCTAGCTATAGGAGGTACGTCGAGTACTGCCGCTCGCCCACTCTTCACCGTCACTGTCCTCTCTGTTTGGTCTTCGAACAGTCCCATAACTAAGGATCAAAAAGAAATATGACAGTCATCGATTGTTTAAGTAAATGATTATTGATAATATATACAATGAAAGTAATTAATTTGGACATTGTTTATCTAGAGTAAACTATTTTTTTATACGTAGCTTGTTTGGATCTCTAATAAGTATGAAAAATAGACAAATTTAAATCTGATGTTTGATAATTTGTATTAACTTTATTTTAAATCATTATACATTTGAGTGTTTTGGCGACTAACTATCTAGCACTTATGTTTAATATACTAATAGAAAATAACTTTATTCTGGGTCAAAGTCCCTTTAGAATAACAAATAGTACATAATTAAAGACTACATTTGGCCAAAATAAAAAAATAATAAAAAAAGAGAAAGTAAAGAAGATATTAGTTAAACAAGCTATATACAAAAAAATAAAATAAAAAAATAAATCTATATACAAAACACTTAAAACTATGCACAGTAGGAAAAATTATAATTATACACTTTTGAGAAATAAAATAATAAAAAATACATTAAGTTCTTCTTTCAAATAAGCTGCGTTTCTGCTAAGATAGGAAAGAAGAATCTGACAATATAAAATGTCAGAGTATTTAAATAATGAATAATATCTAAACACATCATTATCTTATTGTAAATATATGTACAAATTTATTCGTATAAGAATAAAAAATAATAATAAAACAAACAATAGATGCTCTCAGTGGCATTGAGAGTAGGAAAATATTGTAAAATCTCTAGTGAAGTTTACAGTATGGAATAGTACTATCGTTTGATGACGAATGATATAATTTATTAATTTTTCCCCATTTTAAGAACAATAGTAAGGAATCATTTAAACATAAATAAATTAAATCAGTTCTGCAAAATTAAATTGTGTAAAAGGAAAAATGGTGGTAGTAGTTGATTCTCAACTGATTGGTATTACAGGGATAGAGCTTTGTTAGTGCACAATGGATGGTACTTCAACTATCTGTATTGTTCTAGATATTATTATTTTTTTTCAACTTGGTTTCTCTTGATAAAATGTAAACCTCTAAAAATATCTTCAAGAGTTGAGGACACGAAGTTTTCTTAAAAACAACAGAACTACATCTTTTTTTGAAAAATTTTAACATTGGAAGAATATTGGTAAAATATTAACATTGGAACTTTTGGACTGAAATAATTATTTTATTGATCATCTATATTTGTTTCAATGATTGATATGTGATAAATACTTAAACAATGACAGAATGTTTCTTTTTTAAATTATAATGCATGTTCTTCAGCTAGTTAATAAATGTAAGCACATAACCAAAAAAAATTATTCCTAAATGCATTATTGTTCCAATAATTACCATAAAAAAAAGTTAACCTCAAAATTAAATCCTGAATCCACTACTATACAAGATACATGTAAACTAATTGAAACTGTAAAAAAAAAATTGCACATTCCTTTGAAACTTGCAAATTTTCAACGTTTGTTAGTTGATGAAGTAAAACTATTATTACTAAATATTCAAACGCTTAAACGGTTTATTTAATTAAAATTTCGTGTTATCAACTGATTTCCTGCGTTTTATAGGCCTCGCATGAAAATGCAACATTTTCTAGGGATCGGAATATCTGGATTAGAAATCTGCTTTTGACAGAAGATTTCTTCACCAGGTGCCAGAAGAACATCGGACAGAAGAATGCCTGTTCACTTCCAGAGAGCATATTGTCCGCCTCACGTTCTTAGTTCTTCAACGCTCGCCCGACCTCAGCCATTATCCACATTGTGGACGTGACTCGAACTCATTCCATTCTGCGTGGCAAATGGGATATTCTGCCTAGCAACACAGCACCAACAGCTGTTTTGAAATGTCAGCTTCTTGCACAGGATTATAAAAGCAAGTGGATTAGCATTTATTATGGAATTCGTTTGCATGAATAACAATTTCTTTTTTAATTGTAACGGTTGTTGCTAAATGATACTAGGTAATAAAATATTGAAAGAACGTATTAGCCGATCTTCTACTTGGAGATTTATAATGTTTTTCAGTACTGAACTATAGACGTACCCAAGTAATGAATACCATTATCAGGATTTAAAAAAAGGATTAAAATAGTGGCGAAATTCGCTATTACAAATCAAAAACAAAGGAAAAAGCTAGCAACAAATATAAACAAAATTTTTAGAAAAATTGATTGACAGCTGGCGATAAATTGATTGTCCACTTACAATAAATTAAATTTTAAAAATTGACCTCTGCTTTTAGAAAAAATATTTTTGAGCTCACAACACGCCCTTTTCATAAACCAAGAATTTTAAAAAGATAATATGGCTCTAAAAATTAATAGAGTAATTGTTTATTCGTGTATTTTCTATAATAGTCAGTTATTTACATAATGTATACTTCCGAATGCTTAAAATTTTAGTTTATTTACGATATCGATTAATGATATATCTATAAATATATGACACGGTAAAACTTTGTAAAGAAACCGGCCAACCGTCCATTAATCAAATCTTTAATTGTTGAAAGAAAAATTTTCTAACGGAGGTTTACTTTTTCATAAATTGAAAATGAAATAAAATAATAATAATACAATTTATTGTTTAGCAAAGATATAAGTTTATATAAATTTAACTATTTAAGAGCTAGGTAAAACTAATTTCGAATAGTTCGTTATGTATAATTATTAATTTGTATAAGTCTTATGAAACTGGTACTTACATGATGTTATAATTGTATCTTAATAATTATAGCAACAATTATATCTAGAACGTAAAATTTATCTGTTAAGGTATGTTTAGACATTTCACAAATTATGCGAAACACAATCATCTATCGTAATTAATAGCTTGTTATCCTACCTCACTATAAGCAATGTCCCAGAGAAAGCTTGTTGTAATACTCAATAAATAATTAAAAAAAATAAATAATAGCTACATTAGCGCTTGTTACCGACAGCACACGGAAAACATAAAAAACACTAGAATAGGGGAAACAAATTAAGTAGTTATGTTTCACATAGTTTGTGAAATATCTAAACGCACCTTAAAAAATTAGTCTTAACTGTGTACGGCGCTTCAATTATACTATACCGCATAGCGAACTAACAGCAACCAAAGGATCTATTTCGTCGGTACTGCCCACTGCAGCGACTGCTGGCAGTTGGACACTGATTTCGTGGAATAGAAAGGAGCATATTTCGATGCCACTGCTCGGCAGTCTAGGCATGACGTCATTTCCAGACGTCTTCTTTCTGACCACTCGTGAAACAGCCGAAACTGTAGGTAGTGCGGCGGTTCTAGGTGATGTTATCAAACTGAAGAAGAGTTTTGATAATAATATTTATGTTGCTACGTTTCATTTCCTTTGTTTCCATGAAGCCAAACAAAATTAAAAGATTTTTTTTAATTCAAACAAAGATTTTTTAAATTCAACTATAACAAATAATTTTTGTAGGTTTGAAGTAACAAGAGTATTTTATATACTAATTCAAATTTACCTAAATTGTACTAGCATTAAATAAATTAAACAATGAGAAACTAATATTATGGGTGATAAATATTCAGAACGCAGTCTTTTTTTTTTTTAATTTAAATTTTTTATTTATGCCAACGTTTCAACCCAAACATGTGGGTCATCTTCAGGGCGTGGTTTGAGCACTCTCTTGGAGATGACCCACATGTTTGGGTTGAAACGTTGGCATAAATAAAACATAAAAAATAAAATTTAAAAAAAGACTGCGTCCTGAATATTTATGACCTATGATATAGAAAACAGTCGACTAACTTCCTTCAATAATTCAGAAACTAATATTATTAAGTAAATACTCAAATCCGACCATTAAAAAATCAATGTGTCTTTTTTAATTAAAATGCTAATTTATTAATTACTTTAGTATAAAACATTGATGATATTTATTTCTAAGTGATCGTAATTAAATAAGCAATAAATTTTAAATAAAAGATAAATCATCAATTTTTAAAATAATATTTTTTACATTCTTTATAATATAATGCCGATATTTTCTATTCAAAATATTACAAGAAAACATCACTTTGTAGAAGTTGGAAAGGCTGGTAAACATTGTATAGTACAGACATAGCCTAACCTTATTATGCAACCGACACGGTGAGCAGTTTCAGAGAAATACACAAGCATAAACTCTGTTGTGGGTAGTACCAGCGAAATAGTATCTTAAGTTACACCGAAGATTTTTTAGGTTCGCTTTAAACTTTCGTTAAAAATAAATGCATAAACATAAAAATACAAGACGTGTACATACAAGCCACGACGATGTCAATCTTCTTGCTGAGGATGGCTCCCACGTCGTTCTTTGCCAGGCATTGGTACGCACCGCCATCTTCTCTCCTCGTGTTGATGATCTTGTAGAAATGTTCCGTCGTGAAATCTCCAAGTTCTTCTCCATCTTTTAAATATTTGTACTGCGGTTGGGGATAACCTGAAACAATAAGATTGTGGTTTTGAATTTTAAAAGGAAATCCACAAAGAGGATGATTTTTTCCCCCCTGCAATCATGATTATACTTTATGAATTATAGTTATTAGTTATATGGGAAGATTATTGTGAACAAAATGAAAGGAAGAGATAGGCGTATATATTATAGAAACAAACGAAACGGATCAAGGGGAGAAAAATCAACTTTGAACAATAATAAAGAACATATATGAATATTAAAGGAAATAAATAAAGGAGGATATTTAAATTTAATTTTAGATATACTGAAAGATGGGGATGCGATAAAAAAATATAACACATATTATGTATAATAGGGAGCGGAGTTGCACAGCGAGTTAGGCACTGATTCTCTAAGCTCAGGGTCTCAGGTTCAAATCCGGCTGATGTAAGGTAATTTTTTATCAGCCCTCTTGGAGCACACGCAGCCTCTAAAAGTGGGTTAAATAATTAATTCTGGGTAAAATTTGGTGGTGAAGCGTGATTCTGGCCCGATCACCTCGGGTTGGCCTTGAAACAGTACTTCCTAACAAAGTACTGAATCCAAAATCCTTCATAAGTTGTGGAAGTACAGTTTTTTTTATACATATTACATTGTTTTATATTAACTTTTTAAAAATAAATTTTACTTATTCGTCGACTAAAATAAAATGATCACACTCTTTCTAGCCTGGTAAAGGTATAAGATTATACAAATTCAACTATTTGAACAAGTTAGGCATAATTTTAATTTCTGATTGTTATGCATAATGAACTAAAATTATATCGTATAAGTCTCATTTCGTAGATGTTTACCTGATATTATATTCATATTTAAATAATTATAGATATAATTGCATATAGAGCCTAAAATATATGTGTAAAATTGTAGTGCACAAATAGTTACGAAAACTATCTTAATACTGGAAGGCGCATCAATTATACCATACCGCACAGCAAACGATCTGCAACCGAATAAATTATATCGAACATTTTTTAGATTCCCTTCAACCTTTGAAGTTTCGGCCTTCTACAGGGTTAGAACATGATCAAATAAAAGAAACGATGAATAATTATAGGTAAAGTATTATTGTATATTGTATATGGATAATATACATGGGAGAATATGAAACAATTTAATAGTATAAGTAGAAAGAATGAAACAGAAAATTTCGATGACGTGAAATATGAAAAATGTTGAACTAATGAGGAGTTAATGAAAACAAATAGATTTGAAAACTATAACAGAATACTCGTATACAAGGAAAAAGAAATGAAAGTTACCTAAGGCAATAGGAAGTGAGCATATAATGTAGATGTGAAGAAAGCCGTAGGTTTACATAAAATATAAGGATGAAAGATAGAAATAATATAAAAAATGTTACGGTAAATGAGGAACAACTATAAAGGAGTTAGAGAAAAATTAAAGAATGTGAAATCGCTTAATGTCTCCGACCTAATAATTTCTCTAATTAAAGTAATTTAAATGTTAGGCGTTCTTTCATGAGCGTACCCTGACCAGTTTTTCCTTGATTACAATTAAGGTTAGGAGTATCCCCGATACTATACAATTTTTAAGAGGAGCAATAACACATATTTATATAAATAATAAAGAAAAAAAATAGAGACATTTAAATTATTTACGATAATCTAAATTATAACAAAGCATACCAATATATTTTAAATCAAGACTGTGTTAAATATTTCTGTGTTTTTTAAAAATATAATATAAGTATGTGTACATCATCATCATCATCCGATGGCGCTATGGTTCAATGATTACATATTCACACAAAACTCACACACACACACACACACATATATATATATATAATATATATAGACAATATGCATATATTCAATCGTTAAGCCCTAACAGGAACGAAAAGTTTTATCCCACTGCTATTTATACGGTGGTGAATTTCAGAGAACAGCACCAGCGGGTAGTATTTTCTCATCTATGGTAGAGAAAAAAGGATTTTTTTTTTTTTTACTTTAACATATGGGTTTTAAAAATATAAAAAAAAAATCTCTAGTTCAGTTTTAAATATACTTTTCCAATGCCTATGGTTGACTCCATTAAAAAATAGAGCGTTAAAATAAGTAATATAAATGGATTATTAATCTTTATAATAGAGTATTCAGATATAATATAAATTTTAAAAATAAGTTCTAGCCTCGAAGCTATTGGACCAACTCAAACGTGATTTTTTGATAAATGGTCGGAATTGTCAGAAAATGATCTTAAACTATTAAAAGCCTCGATTTAACGAGTAAAAAGAAAGTTAATAATATTTTCAACCGTTTTTAGTTTTAGTTTTTTATTTCCTAGGGCTCAACCTGGACAAACGTCTAACTTGGAATCCTCATACCAGACTGAAACGACAAGAAACCGCTCGACGTTTCCGACTACTTCAACACTTACTAGACAAACGCTCTAACATTCCAATTAATTACAAAAGACTCATATACATGACTATAATAAGGCCTATTTGGACTTACGGAGTTGAGCTATGGGGCTCCATCAAACCTTCAAATTCCTCTCGTATCCAATCCTTACAGTCCAAAATCCTTCGTAAAATCCTCAATGCTCCTTACTTTGTTACAAGTAAAATCATCCACAATGACCTTAATGTTCCTTATGTATCAGATTTGGCCCAATCCAGTTATCTGTCCTTCCATAATAAAGTTCATAACCATCCCAACCCTCTTGTTTCTAACCTTGCTTACTATTCAATTCCTGATAACCCTCCGAGGCGTCTGAAAAGAAGATGGCCACGTGATCTCTTAATATAGACATCTTATCAGAGTGCTACCAATGGGTAGTTTCTCAACATGTGTTTCATGTCATTATATCCATGTGCGAAGTTACTAGATGCATTTTTTTTTATACAGTTGTAAATATCATATAAATAAAATAAAAAAAGTTTTTAATTTAATAATATTAATATTTTACTCTCAATCAATCGCTGCTGGCTTCAGTACAAGTGATGCGGTTGAGAGAGTAGCGCAGGGTTCTCCTGGAGTTCCCTCGCTGATTGTATATAGGTATGCATGTGTTTTTTGCTCAGTTTTAATTTTCTTATTTTTAGGTTATTTCATTTTATTATTAATTGTATATACTTTTGATTATTATTTTGCTTCTATTTATTTTATATTTCTTGTACATTTAGTGTGAATGTTATCCTACCTCACTATAACTAATGTCCAAGAGACAGATTATTGTAATACTCAATGAATAAAGTTAAAAAAAAAATAATATTTTAGAACTGCACATGGTACAACAAAAATATTAGTTTATTGTAACTCTGGTATTTATTAATTAAATTAATGGTATCGTGACCAGTTTTATACATCGTTGTATAGAACGTTCGAGGTTCTCAAAGAGGGAATAGAACATAGTTTAATAACTTAGCATGATCTTGAGGACGTTAACCTATCGTAAATAATTCACAGCTATAAAATATAAAATAAAGCACGCTAGTAGAAGCAATAACCTGTGCAGAGTAGCCAGGAGACAAGAAGATAAACAAGGTTGTAAAAGCTAACAGTTAGGCCGGGGACATAACAGGTGGGATTGCGAGTTGGTCCGGGCAGCACTACCGACCTTTAAGGAATCTTGTTGTAATTGAGGGGGGTTCAGTCTGCCCCCCCCCCTCCTCGCGACCACTTCCTAAAGAAGTCCTCAGGTAATGGTCCAAGAGGAAGGAATGGCTGACCCTCAACAATACTAATTCACCTACAACTATAATCAATAACATTCAACAATAAATCAATAACGCTACGAAATTCTTAAATGGATTAAAAAAATCTACTTATGGCCTATCAAGCACCACCCATCCCTACAATCCCCTTCGTAGATTAAAGCGGCAGTGGCCACGAGACCTTTTGTAAATATGGATATTTTGGAGTTCTAGCAATGGCCAGATTCTCCACTCAAGTCATGAGTGTCTGTGGCTGTAGCGCTCTTACTCATCCTCCGCTGGTTTAAAATACCAGTGAAGTGGTTGAGGGAGAAGCGTAGGGATCTCCTAAGCCTCCTTTTTCCCTCCACATGTGGAGGGGACAGGATTGGTTCGGAGATCACCTGGCAAATTTTAAATAATGTATATAGGTATGTTTTATATAAGGTGTTTGTTTTACTTTTATTTCTATTTTTATTTACTTATGTGTATATATATATTTTCTTTTTTTCCTTACTCTTTTGTTCTTTTTTCTTATTCTTTTGTTATTACTTTATTTATTTATATTTTTGTATATACGGTATGAATGCAATCTCTGAACTCTATTATAAGTGTTCTTAAACTGTGACAAATTGTAATATTTCTGAATAAAGTGTTTAATAATAATAAAAAAAAAAAAAAAACTTATGGCCGATAACTAGTGTTGCCCAAAATCGGTCTTGGTATTGCACTTTGCAAGACCGAGACCAAGGCCGCCTAACTGTTGCAAGACCAAGACCAAGACTATTAAAAAAAAATCGATTTTTTAAATAAAAACTAAGGCAAAATAGTTACTAATACTTGACAATTTTCGTTACTATATGTTAATAATTGGTATAACCAAGATACGTTTGTATTTAACTCCTCTAATTTTTCATTCGGGCTTAGTTAGGTTTCCTATCTAAACAATTACAGTGATATCTCTATAGTAATAAGCTAATAGGTAACTGCAAGACTGTTGCGAAACTCTTGCGCAAGACCAAGACTCGTCTTGGTCTAGCATTTGGGCAACAATATGGATGACAGGTTACCTAAGTTTTTTTTTTAAATAATCAACGTTTGACATTGATCAAGAAAAAAAAAAAAGTTAAGCTTCTTCAAAATTTGAGGTTTTTACGTTTCAAGATACGTAGAATCCAAAAATCAAATAAAATATATTCTTCTGTTACTTTTCTCCCAGATACTGGACCAATCGTTTTGATTACTATCTGCCCCTTTCTTTCAATATGGCAGCCGAAAGACATAGGTCGTACAAACTGTATCGCCAAACGCGATGTACCGATTTTAAAACTTGGTGATGTGAAAAGGAAGGTAGTGTTATACTTTGATACATAAATGTTTAGAAACAATAAACCATTCTGTGATAATTTTTAGTTTTTTAAAATAAACGAATATCACTTCAACATTCAACATAGACTTGGACTAATGGTTCTCCGAAAAAGTTAAACAAAAAATGTTAACCAAACTAGATCCTAAAGTATTTAAAAGATTAATAATCAAAGTATTAGATAAATTTTAACAGTATTACATAACCTAGTTTTACAACACAAGTTTGGAAGTTTAACCCAGCTTACAATAAAATATAATTCTGATATCGCACCATATTTTATACATGCAATTTACAACTCTATTAAATAAAAATATATATCGTGAATGTGAAGATGATAAGAGCAGGCTTATAGAGACATTAGCAATTGGTAGCATTCTATAGCATATATAAATAACAGATACTGCTTTCAAATAAAAAAAAGATAAGCTTAATTGAGACTTCTAAGTTTATATATAATTAAAATAGCATTCTACAACCATTTGAAATAACATTATAATATAATTAAACCAATAGAAGAGTGTTCCATAAAAAATTCTAAAATGCCTGAAAACCACTTAATAATTATTTGCTCCATGTTTAAAGATTATATTCAGCACTATATGGCCAATATCATGCTGTGCAACACAATCCAGCTCAATGGATTATTATTTACATAGAATACCTTATTATCCTCAATTAGAGCATTTATCATGAATATACAATTGGATTCCGGGTCGCCATTACTCCAATTAGCTAATTAAAAGTATATATTTTAATTTGTAGCTCATCACTTTATTATTATTTTATATACTCTATATGATGATATTGGCTGAGTTTTGGAGACAGTCCATTTTTTTTTTCTAAGCGTTCAACTTGTCAAGTTTCCTAGTAACCGTAATCTGCCTTAAACAATTTTTTTGAGTAAAATAAAAATGTAATGTCTTAATGCATTAAAAAAAAGTATCTCCGAAACGAAAAACTAAAAGTAGAAAATCCAATTTTAAAAGATGATAATGCTATACGAGCTGTCCATATCCACTTAGATCGTGAACCAAGAGGCAGCATGGCGGCAGGTATTCTGCCTCAGGTTTAGTGACCCCCGCTAATTGCGTGTGGGCAACCAGTTAACTGACGCCTACTGCAGGTTCTCTTGAACGTGTCATCAGGGTTCTATGACAGGCGAGAGGTCTTGAAATTCTCAAGTAATGATCTAGTTCTTGTTCAGTGTAACTAGACAATGGCGTACTTGGAAAGATGGGAGTAGTGAAGATGGGCCGTCCGAGCTCCACTTAATAACAGGGTCCAATAGTAAGGCATTATTTTTTTATAATCTAATGATAATTTCAATTTAATAGTAATTTTATCTTTATTTACTTTATTAATAGTATCGATACACTGTCACTAAAGAATTTAATAATAAAAATTTAATAGACAACTGAACAATAAAAGATTTAGCTTGATAAAAAAGGCGAAAAAAAACTCGTGCTCCCTCAAAGTATGTATCATCAGCGATTACACCATTGAAGATGTCAACAATTTCAGTTACCTCGGATCTCTTATCAATAAAGATGAGTTTGTTAGAGCTAGATTAGTTGCAGGAAATAAAACATACTTTGATCTAAGTAGGTTGCTGAGCAG
This sequence comes from Nezara viridula, assembly GCA_928085145.1. Taxonomy (NCBI): domain Eukaryota; kingdom Metazoa; phylum Arthropoda; class Insecta; order Hemiptera; family Pentatomidae; genus Nezara; species Nezara viridula. Next base: position 122,930,617 of record OV725081.1, on the reverse strand, counting down.
GACCTCTAAGATAAGGCAATACAACAAGACGGTTAATATACCTGTAATAACATACGGATGTGAGACATAGGCGTTTATCAAGGCAAGATATCAGCTTTATCGTGAGGTTACAGCATCCATGTTCGTAAAAGGTCAGCGTCTTAAATGGCCATGTACACAGGATGGATGACAAAAGAGCATCCAAAAGACATCTAGATGGGAGTACATGCACGATCTAGATGGAGTGCGTTCGAGAGGAAGACCAAAAACTAAATGGCGGGAAATTTAAACAGTGACCTCCGAAAACTGTAAATAATTATCAACATGACAGAAAATGAAGCACAGATCTTGTGGAGTAGGTTAAGGACAGTTATATGCGTCCAATAGGAAAATATGAAAACATAAGGCATGGAAGAATACATATTTTTTATTTACTCAATTTGTTGTGTAAATGGAAACTACTTATTCGTTTTTCAATTTCCCCCCAAACTCACCGATTGTGGAATACCAGGTTAGAGGAGCGTATTTGTATTTGTAGAGATACAACAAAACCTATTTTAAACACAGTGGGTTGGTAACACGAAATACATTTTAAACCATAGAGATTTATAATGACAAGATAGAGAATATATTTTTAAAATATATCCCCGGAGTTAATCCATTAAGTTGGGTCAAGAAAAGAAATCAATAAATTTATGAATGAAAAATAAAAAATGTCGACTAATCAATTAAAGCCTAGGTTAAGTTCGTTAGCCAGCAGGGTCGGGTGACGGCTGGGGGAGGGGGATTTCTCGGGGGAAAAAACCTAATTTCATTCAAATTGGTGTTAGGTGAAGAAATTTATCTTTTATCTTTCTTGTATTTTAGGTGTATTACTCGTTATTTCTTCACACTTATATTGAACAAAGAATTAGATTTCCTCTTGGATTATAGTATTAGTGATTTTTATTAGTATATTCATTCTACTACCTCACTCTCAAAGGTAGGAAAGCTTTGTATTTCAACGAGAGATTAATTTTTTTTTTTTAATCTGGATCCAAAATTTTCAATCTCGTTTTACGTTTTCTACATCAAAGAACAACTTAGGTTACGTGTGTAGAAACACGATAAAGATACTACAATATATAACTTTTTTTAGCTTAAAGGCAAATGCATGATACTAATTTTTTCAGCTGAGGTGATTGTTAATAACTAATTTGAGAGAGCTATGTCTATTTATATCTTTTTTATACAGAGTTTTCCGTAAGTAGAGGAAAATAGGAATGATAGCAGACCTTGAGAGCAACATAAAAAGCTAACGTGAACATTCGTCTGATTTTCGACAGAAAAGTAGGAAATTTAAGTTTTGTGTTTTTTAAAAGCAAGTCATGTTTTTTGTTGAATTTTGAAGCGATATATAAAGAAATATGTCATAAGTAATTAACAATTGATTTACTGTTTGTTAGTTAAAATTTACTTCAATATTTGAAAAATAATTACTCCTTTTTTTTTTTTTTTTAAATCTTGAAAAATGGTGTCAAAAATGGAGGATTAAAATAAATACCAAATTTTTTTTTGTTGGCATGACAGACTATGTTGATCTTTTTCCGCCTTAACACCACCGCCTGAACCACCTCTGCCTGTCTTGGGCTATTTCTTTCCGTTTACCTGCACGCAGCTAAATAAATCTTCCGCACAGTGCGCTGGTCAAGGGCACCTTTCCTTTCATATTTAATAATTTCACGTGATACTTCAGTGACTGTGAAATTTTTTCCCAATATTATCTTAAAATTACGAGAATTTCGTAGGACACGGTCATGTTCCTTCTTTGAAACAAATAACTAAACTGAGGCTTTTTTTTGAAGAAGTCGGATGGGATTAAACAAGTTTAAAGAATGGTCTAAAGGTATTATTAAGTATTGGTAAGTATAAAATAGGATTAAAATATTTACAGTCCTTTGAAATCTTAAATTTGATATAACGGTCTTTTTTTTTTTTTTTATACACCCTTTTATTTCTCTCTACTTACCCTGTGTACACAAAAGTAACTGGTAATATTAACCCATGAGATTAATTTATTGAAAAAACAAATGAATGAATGAAAGTAAATTTTGTTCAGTTTTGTTAGGCAATTTATATTAGCTATTACTTACTTAATACAAATTTTACATACTTTATTAAACAAGAGTTATTAAGACGTTTCTCTTAAAAAAATAAATGAGATAAACTAAAATGATACTGGAACGTTAAAAAAAATTAAAATTGGTATACTAATATATTTTGAGCTTCCAACGCTAAAGGTCCCAGGTTCAAACCCCGGCTCATGAAAAATAATTTATTTATCTGTTTCATTGGCCGTGGGGCGACAATGGGTCGGGAGACCCTCCTGGGGCACACCCAGCCTCTATAACGTGTGTACCTTTAATTATATAATTAATTAAGGGAGAAAACCTTGTGGTTGAGCTTGATCTCGGTCAAATCACCTCCTTGCACAACCGTTGACCTAGAAACAGTGCTTTTCCTAAATAGTACTGAACCCAAGACCCTTCATGGGTTGTAGTGGGGTACAGGTGTTTTTTTTTGTACAAATATATTTTACAGAGCACATACAATTCACTTTCCATTGGTAATAACACGCAGTTAAGAATTTCAGTATCCTTTAGCAGAAACATGTCACGATAAATCCTGGACTATTCCACTGAGGAGATCTGTTAAGGGGAAACTCCATGAGGAAATAGTAAATTGTATTGAAATGTAAAATATGCATCGAAGTAAAATGGTAACTGTATTACTACTGTGATATGTCGTACACAGCTTGTTCTCTGACCTAATACCAATTTTCTTTAAGTTATAATAATTTTATCTCGACAATTAATAACATAATTAGTTCCATAATTGCCTCAAACTTAATACTAATAAGATATGTGAAAATATTGTCTAGTATGTCTCCAGCGGTCGGTTAATAGTCAGCAAATTTATTTTATTTTACAGTAAAAGGTTTTATTCTTATGATAAAAGTTTCATTCTGGCTTCGATTTTATGTATAACTTTAATACTTTTTATATATCTATCAGCTGTTTTAAGGGAACACATGGCAGAGTAGCAATGGCACTGGAAGCTGGGTTTTATAGCCCGATTTCACTCCAGGTCTCCTTCGTCATGATTCGACACTTTCGCGATTCGATAAAGAGAACGATAAAAAAATTTTCTTCGAGTCCTGGTGACTTTTTATTAATTTTTTTATTGAACTTTCATCAGAAAATGCGACCAGAAAATTGTTTCAATATCACCTGTACTCAATCACCTTTATATACAGGGTGTTTCGTAATTGCGATATTACCAATATTTTAGGTATGTGTTCAATAACATAAAATAAACAAAAAAAATTCATATTAACATATATCTCAAACTCATTTATCAAAAAGATATCAAAGGTTAAAAATTTATTATTTATTTTTATTACAACATTTAGGGTATGTAATCCGCCAAAAGTTAAAAGCATGTCTGTTTGTTCTGCAAAAGTGAATAAATTTATGGTGTCTCCCATGATTATCATAAATTGAAATGTGTCACAGTATTCACTCACACTAAAACACACAGACAAACAGATGAGCAACTACTGTCATTGCTTATCCTTCATTTGTTTATCAGGCGATTAAAACCTGTTATATAGTATTAAACACGTTAAACTTCGTACAGTCAGTCTTAATGTACTAAATAAACAATAAATCATTAACCTTTGATATCTGTTTAATAAATGAATTTGAGATATATGTTAATATGAACTTTTTTGCTTATTTTGTGTTAGTGAACATATACCTAAAATAGTGCGTGGGAATTACGAAACACCCTGTATATTAAAAGTATATATATATAAATATATATATATATATATATATATATATATATATATATATATATATATATATATATATATATATATATATAAATCAATAACATAAAAATTAGTTTAAAAAATCAAAACAAAAATTTAATATAAATAAATCAAATTTTATCTTTTTTAAATTAATGTAACTACGAGAATTAGATTGTTAAGAAAAATAAATCAGGGAATTCTCGCCAATGGAAATCCTAGCACAAACAAATTAATTATTTATCAAGTTTTTCGAAAATACTATGCATTTATTAATTTATTATAAATGTTATGTATGACAAGCCCATTTTTTATTTTATCCTGAATTTATTCTTAATGTTATTTTTAATCTGTGAGTTTAAGTCTATTTACTCTATAGAATTTTTTAAACTGTAATTATTTATCACCCATGATATGTAGAACAGTCGAATAACTTCCATCAATAATTATTTACTTTTTATTAAGATGTAGAACAAAATATTTTTTTAAATTTTAAAATAAATATACAATGATGAAGAAAATATAATTTTTATTTGGCAAAAAGATATATATTTGGCAAAAAGATCGAGCGATTCAAACGCCTTTTTATAGTTAATAAAGAAGTTTTATTGTGTAATTTTTGGGATGAAAAAATCCTAATTTCTTTGGTAATTAGCTTCTTTGTTTTTTATTAATGCTCTATGTTAGGTTTTATCATACATAAAACCATTCATAAAGACCTTTATTTTCGACATGTCGCTGATTTAGCCTATCCTTTTATGATAAACTCTAAGCCCATCCGAATCCACTTGTTTCCAGCCTTGCTATTTACTCTATTCCCGATGATCCTCCTAGAGGTCTGAAAAAGAAAAGGCCTCGTGATCTTCTTACCTAGAATTATTCAGGCAATCCTACCACTTTTCGACAAATCTATCCATGTCATTATTTCTAATTTTTGCATATTTACTGGTTTTATTAATTTAACATAGTTTCAATTTTCAACAAATTTCAATAAATAAAAAATTTTTATTATGAATTTATAAACATGCATATATATATATATATATATATATATATATATATATATATATATATATATATATATACACATGAATAACATATAAAAGATAAAAATGATATAAACGATACTTTTAAGTATGTTAAAATTATTATATTTTTTTAAAGACAAATAAAAAATATCTGTCCACTCATGCAACTTTCCTATCTATTTCAGAAAAGTTTTTATATCTTTACATATGTTCATGAAGAAACAAAAAAAAATTGAACTAGACTTATTTTCCTGAGAATTGATCAAACAAAAGATTTGAGTACGATTTATTTGATAAACTAAAGCAATGTAAATCGGCTTAAGGTAGATCAGTGTAAAAATTTCAATACTCACTAATACGGACTCAGAGAGGTCTGAAACGTATAGATCCATCGAAAACCGCATATCGGAAATTTGACCCGATTGCAGTACTTTCCTTACCTAGTATACGTAGGAAAGTAATAAGTTAAAAAATGTGTAAAAAATAGAATAAGCTGCATCATCGCTAATACTGGTTCGATTCCGATGATTTTTTTTGTTTTGTTGGTAATTTAATTACCTTTCAAAAGCTTCTGACAATTTTATCGTATAATATATACTTAGGGAGTTAGGCCCCATAACATTTTTTTTTCCTGAATTTTTTCGGGAATTTAATCTATATACGAAAATTTAAAGGACGATGATTAGAACATTATAGGAAAGTTTCATCAAAATCTTTAGAGCCGTTTCGCACTACAGTCTATAGAAAATCATGTTTTTCATTTATTGCGCGCGATCTATTGCGCATGGAGCACCGAATTTCTGTCACAGGCATCAGTAGTCAAAACACTACATAATAAAAAAAAGAAGCAACAGAATCGGCATAGGAAAGTAATAATTCAGAATTTCTAGCATAGTGCATAAACATTTTTCCATAATACATTGCAAAAATTTTATAATTAAATCGTACTTTACTAAATACACTGAGCGAAATACTGAGCAAATTAAGCATGGAATAACCAGATCAATTTACAAATAGTTATATAAAATAATAAGGTAAAATATTAAATACATTCTCTTAAAGCAATAGCTTCAATAGCTTACATCATTTAATAAGATAGATCGATGCGGATTGGTATAATAGGCCGATTGTACATAGACAATTTGATCCTTCTAGGAACCGAGTGCGTGGCCTTGTGCAAATCCCATCGATATGCCGATGCCACCAAGGCCTACCGTATTAATTATTTATCTGCTCTCTAAGTATTTATTAGTTAAATCTATAATTGAAGAGTGGAAAGTGACTGAGGTGGAAATAGCCTTCACCGGTCAGAAGCCTAGAGAAAGTTTCGATTAATTTTCCATCCTTAATTTGGTTAGCCTCCCATTTCCCTCATGGACAGATTGATTCCTGAACCCAATGACCTCTTCCCCCCTCCAGAACTGTTCTGGATATAAATATTAGATTTTTAAATATATTAACTTGTTAACATACCAATATTAAAAATCGATTTTTACCAACGACTAACTTAGTTCCAATAATTTTAGTAGTTAAGTAAGTAAAGTTAAGTTTGTTTTCAAACACTCTAATCACTACTTACAATTTTCCATAAAATGCTAAAGATATATTTTCTATTACAATTTTTTTATTTATTGAGTATTACAATAATCTGTCACTTGGACTTTGGTTAAAGTGAGGTAGGATAACATTCACACTATATGTACAAAAAACATAAAATAAATAGAAGAAAAATAATAATTAAAAAGTGTATACAATAAATAAAATAAAATATCCTAAAAATAGGAAAATTAAAACTATGCAAAAACACATCCACACACTACATTCTAATAGTAGTATAAAAAAACAATATTTAATAAAAAAAAGAATTAAGAAATTACTTCTTTGTAGCACATATTTCCAAATATTACTGATTATTTTAATTATAACTAAAAAACATTAAAATTTAAATTGGGCCACTTTAGGAAAGAATTAATTTTTAATGCCTGATTAAGGTTCGGAGAGAAAAAAAAGTCCATTATTTTTTGGAAGTAATTTTCTGTTCAAACTGGTTTCCTATGAAGTCATAGTTTCCTTCACTCCAAGGTGCTTATATTTACTGTATACAGGGTGTCCAGTAAATAAAGGGAAATAGTGAAATAAGTTAACTAGAAAAAAACTTCATATAAAATATGATTAGATTTCATAGATATTTTAAGTAATGTTTTTTTTTTTAAATTAAAATATTATGTTGAACAGGATATGATACCTAAAAAAAATATTTAATTTAGATACATATCCATTACTTCATAAAAAACAAGATAAATTTCCTTCAATTGCAAGTATTGAATTTGATGAAAACATTTTAATAAGGCTTTCAAGCAGTTAAACTGCGTTATCTTCTGTTTTTCATAAAGTCAATAATTACTCTTGATATTTTTTTATCATTCTTCAACTGGATTACAGATGAAACTTTTAAAAAAATTTCCTCTTAGAGAAATCTTTAAGTCTATATCAATTTATTTAAGATTTGAGGGCAGAATAAGCTGAGATTCCGCTCTAGTAGTGTAAAACAATATTTTAATTAAATTAATTTTTTTAAAACTGATTTTGATAGTCAGATAGGCAAAAATGACTGTTATAAATTATTACAAAGCTTTACTTTTAGGTTTTTTCTCGTCTTTTTCCTTTTTATGTGACCTAAAATGTATTATGATAAATTAATTACGAAAACATACGGTTTATTCATAAAAAATAAGGGAGAAACTACTTTTTCAAAGCTTTGTCAGCTAAAGTGATAATTAATTCGTGTTTTAACAGCAAAGAGACATTTTTTATAAAAGGGATTAATCCTTAATGTATAAATAGACCAACTAAATGTTTCTAAACCTAATATTAACATTTTCATGAAAACAGATCTGCCTTCTCACAGATCTGCCTCATTCCAAAATTCCTTTGTTGTTCGCTCTGTCAATATCTAGAATTCCCTCCCTATCAAAATTCGATATTCCCCATCCATATCCAAATTCAAAACCCTCCTATTCCAATTCCTATCCCAAGAACAGTCAGATAGTTGCTAACCATTCGAGCTGATTTTAATAGAGAATTTGATACATACAAATTCATTGATTGATTCATTGATACATTTTTAATTTTAATTCTTTATTATTTTCTCAAAAGTTTATACGAGTCTATCAGTGCAAATAGCTTTAAGTGCCTTGTCATAGTATTAATTGTTTTGTATATAGTTTCGTTTTTTGTATATAGAATGTTTACCTTATATTTTTTTTACATTATTTCTTTTTTTCGATTGATTTTATTTTGGCCAGATGTGATCTTTTAATTTTGTTCTATTTTGTTATTCTCAAGGGACTGTGTCCCAGAATAAAATTATTTTTCTATCTATCTATCTATCTATCTAACAGTTATAGCAATTCTAGGGTTTCATTTTATTTATTTTATTTAAATTAATTAATTATAATAGTATTATTTTACATCGATTTTGTGTCCTCTATGTTATGTGGCATAAAGATTTTTACTTGCGCCATTATAGCTATTTCTTTTTTTAATATTTTTTATTTATTTATTTAGAAATACAATAATCTGTCACGTGTAAAATAATTATAGTGAGATATGCACACATTCACACCATATATACAGAAAACACAAAATCAATAAAAGTGAAATATTTACTAAATAATAATAAAAAACTATGTACAATAAAAAACAAAATAACCTAAAGATAAGTAAAATAGCTACTTCTAAAATTAAATAACCCGTTCCTCGCAAATGTTTCTTCATCTGAAAAAAATATTCCCTCACGAAAATAGGGTTTTTTCTTAGATTTTCAAACACTTCAACGCTGCATAAGAGTACAGTTTTCATTACCAACAAATGAATTTAAAGTAATAGCCCAGCGTTGTTTGTCCACATATACTGAAGGTGGAATAGATCCACAGCTAATGTAACAGAATAAATAATTATATGCAATAAATAAAACCTAAATATAAAGAGGATGCAATACTGAACATTCCCCTCCCTTACGGTATGCAGGTCCGATTTTTAGTTTCTGGAATATTTTAATCCATATCTTCCATAAAACTCGATATCATTTTGTTTTTCACACGTTTTTTTTCATATTGTTCTTTTCGTTTCTCTAAAACACACGTTAAGATACCATTTTGAATAATATCCCATTACAGACAGGATGAAATGCAAAACAATTTCATCGCTTATAGTATGCGGGGCCGATTATTAATTTTTGAGATATTTTAAACCATATGCAAAAACATTTCAATTACTCGACTATATCGAGCGTTATACATCGAAAATCTGACGGCTGGATCTAATTCACTCTCCACATAAAAGTGCAAAACGAGGCTATAGAGGTTTTCACTTAAAAAAAAATTATGTATAAAACTAAACGATGTTTTTTTTCTTCACTTAATTCAACAGTAATCTACTGATCTAAAATGAATAGAAATAAATATTTTCTCGATTGAGATTTATTTTAGAAAAAAAAAGGTATGAAACTGTCTAGTAGGACCCGAAGCCAAAGAGGTCAGAGAAGAGATAAAAAAAAAAGAGGACAAACTGAAGAAGATTGAGATAATTTTGAACAGAATCTTGTGAAGGGCCGCCGTCCAACTTAACCTCCCTTCCACCTCTGTCTTAATGAGAACGCCTCTTTAACCGCTCCATCTCTAAGTCACAAGGGTTTTTCTACTTTAATCTTCCACGGCTTTTAATGTATTTTACTTTTGAGTGGCTTTTTAATATATATATATTATAAGTAATAATTGTGACAAAAATACTAGAAAAGATATCAGGTAGGCTATATAATATAGGTAAATGAGCCTCTCAGTTAACAAAATTAATTCTAGATAACATATTATATTTAAATAATTAAGTATCTATCGGTCGTTTATTCCAAAAAATCATCCAAAAAATAGTTTGATGAATTTTTATTTTGTGAAATCCCAACATTATCCAATTGCAATTAGTTAGACAACTTTAGACCTATCCACAGTGGATAATGTTGGGATTTCAAAAAATCGATTTTTTTTACCAGTCTTGGTCTTGATCTTGCAACAGATAAGCGGCCTTGGTCTCGGTCTTGCAAAGTGCAAGAGCAAGACCGATTTCACGCAACACTACTAATAGTCCTACGATCCATAATCATTTATAGGTTAAATATTCAGATATGCTTTCAAACATCTGTAGGCATATATGATCCTTTCGGTAGACAGAATGACTAACTCAAATTCCAATAGTTTTCCTTATTAATTTTAGTGATATTTATAGGGGGAACATTTATACCTTTATACACATTTCTATATTTCAACATTGCAATAGACTTACTCACTGCCTGTACAGATATTATTAATTATTCAACTAGAAATATCACTAAAATGACTTTAATCAAAAAAGTTGAAATTGGAGTTAGTCATTCTGTTAACTGAAAGGCTCAAATAACTACCACAATAACAATTGATTAGAGATTGAATTTGACCAGAATATAATAAATTGAAGTGATAGAAGGAATAATGGTCAGTGTTAAATAAAGTTTTGATTTGGAAAACAGAGAATATAGTATTTTCTAGTTATTTTTTGTGTTTGGGGTCATTTAAATATTTATTCTTTATTTGATTTTTGGCCAAGGATCATCAAGTAAATACCTTTTTACAAATACATTTAAATATAAATAACAACAAAATTACCTGGAATACGGAAAATGGATAACGAGATCGATTTTGTTTAAAAAAAAATTAAACAAATTTAATGATGGTGCATGATAGATAATTTGAAAAAGATCCACGAAGCAGAAGGGTCGATAACAAAAGGATATTAATGAAATAGTACATAAATTTTTTAAGGAAGCTAGTTGACTGTTCTACATATCATGGGTGATAAATAGTCAGGACACAGTAATGCGATTTTTTTTATTTGTGCCAACGTTTTAACCCAAAAATGTGGGTCATCTCTAGGGCTGAAAATTTTAAAATAAAATCACAGAACCACCTTTAGTGCTCGGATCGCGGTTAATATGAGAAAATATTAGAATTTTTTATAAATAGATTATATATATTATTTTTAGTTTGTATAACTTTTTACATATTTCATTTTTAATATTGTGTATTATAATAATAGTTAAGATTCGTGTAGCATCAATCACTATAGTTTATTATTTACCATTATCGGTCGTATAATATTATCTCTGATTGTAATATTGTCGTATAATATAATATCTGATTGTATTCTAAAATTTTCAGCTCTGAAGATGGTCCACATGTTTGGGTTGAAATGTTGGCACATTTTATTTATTTTTTTATCCTTAGCCCAAAAATTGACCATAAACAAAAAAAAAAAAAAAAAAAAAAAATCAGAAAAAGATTATAGAATTTTTAATCGCTAGTTTAAATTATTTTTTATTTTGACGTATAGGTCCTAGATCATCCTTTTGTTAAATATTACTATCAAACTTAACATTCGCTCAAAAAGTCGTTATATACCTTTTAATGGAAAGATTAAACATATTTCTCATGCAATAATGTTTTCATGTCAATGTTTCGAACTCAGAATGTTTAATTAAAACACCCACGGTATTTTCCCCAGTAATTTGATCCATTCAATTTCAATAAACTGGAGAAGGAAAATGTATAACTTAAGACACATAAAATTACATTTCGGTGTAATATATCGCAAAATAATTAATTTGATGTTTTTTCATGTCATGTTGTAAAATAAAAGTAAGGATTTTATTATAATTCTGAATTTAAAATTCACATAAAACAAAAATCATGAGATATAAATGAATTTATAAATAAAATAAAGGAGGAAATGAGTGTTAAGTGGATGAAGGAAATGAGTGCTAATGCTATGTGCAGCTCGACGATACTTGAGTTACAGACTGTAAGAGAGCGGTGTGTTTGCTCATCCATTTAGGGCGGTTATAAAGAGAGGCGCGGTCAATGGGAGATGGGGCCTGGGGATTATCCAACAATCAACACCTTCTATTCACTTCTCTTCTCTCGCGTTAATTAGTCTCATTAGTGCGGATTTATTTGTTGTATCCTGAGTCAGAGTCAGCGGAGCGAGTTAGGCATAAATTTTGATAACTTTTTGGAAAATACCCAAGCTAATTTCTGAGGACAGAGTTAGGGAGAGAGCAACTGAGTAATTCAACTTAACAAACAAAATGTATTAATTTTATATATAAATAAATTTTAAAATATAAATTATTTTTTAAGCTCTTTTGAAATTTATTTATTCGCTTCTAGCCAGCGTCAATTGGTCCCTTGATAACAGTAATACGGTGAAGTGAGAGGCGCTAGGATCTCAAGGAGTCCTGTCTTTCCTTGTACGAGTGGGAGAAAAGGCTTGGTTCGAAGTTTCCCTGAATGAATGAATATTGAAAATATTGTATAAAAGTATTTAAGTTGTTATCTTGATTAGTTAAGTTTTTTTTTATATACGATTTACGAGATAAAAATATGGGGCACTGCGAAGAAGTCTAATACTCACAAAATTCAAACTTTACAGTCAAACGTTTTTTAACAAAACATCTTGGAATCGAGCTGTTTTTCCTGTATAACCTCCTTATTTTGAAAATTTGGGGGTGTAGGTCACGCCAAACGGCTCAATATTTTTTAAGGCCATCTTTTTTTATCGATTTTGTGATCAATTTATCTTACAATCCAAATAGAAAGTAATTGGATATTTACGAGTTTGCAGTACCTAATTAAATAGACAAAGTTTTCCCCTCTCCAGATTGAAAACGTCCCAATTCCAAGATGTTTCGTAAATAATATAGTTGTAAATTGCGATGAGATGAAACTATTTACGAGTTTCAGTAGGATGTTAATAATTCGATAAAAAGGGGTCTGTACCACGGACTTAAATCTTATCTTTTAGATTTATTATCTAAAATATAGTTAGATAAAAATATACACCAAGGAAATATTGCCGTCGGAGACCATACAATATACAAACTGAAGACATGAGCACGCCTAGGGAGCTCCGAAGATAAATCTAATGAAACAATTCATTAGTCTCCTCTGTCCCATCCCACGCCCACCAGATAGTCAACCGTATATAGGACAGCCATAATTAAATTAGGTAAAAAAAGAAACGGCATTTTCTTCTCGAATACTGAATGGCATGGGTTTTAGGAGTACAGCTTTTTTTTTCATATCATATTGTTTTGAAATGTAAATATTGATAAAAAAGTGATGTAAATTATTACACAGTGGTTTATTTTACCACTCCTTGTACCTTTTTTTCATCTGCTTTTCGGTGAAGTATGTTATATAGATAAATTTAGAGGGCTTCAAAAAAGGAGAAGTTAGCCAAGTTTTATCGAAATCGGTACATTCTTTCGGTACATTATAGTCTATACAGTACAGATATTTCTGTCATCTTGAAAGGAAAGTACTTTTCGGTGTATTTTGTACAGATAAATTTAAATTGCTTTGAGGAAAAGACTTTGGCCAAGTTTTCAACACATTAGCTTAGATGCTACAGTCTTTAGTGACACAGTTATTTTAGCCGCCATTTTGAAAAGAAAGGGCGGATGGTAATGTCGACTTCCGAGGATAATCCTTGGGTGCCCTTTGTCGTTGATACTAACTCTTAAAACAATCGATCGAGTAATATCGGAGAAAAGCAGTATTCTTTTTATTCGATTTTCGGATTATACGTATTTTCTAGGAAAAACATCAAATTTTGAAAGGGTTTATTTCCATTTTCTCGGTTCGTTACAAAGGCTTATTATTGAAAATCAAAAACAAAAAAACATGAATCATAATTAATAATAATATTGCTCCATTCTATGTAACTTACAAAACCCTACATCATGATCTTAATATCCCATTTATTCTAGACCTTACCTCTGAAAAAATTCCTAAATTCCATCAGAAATTTATAAATTTTTATTTTATTTATTGTTACATTCCGCATCTACCCGAGCGGGTCATTAGCGGCTTTAGATGTAATCAAATTAGGTGTACAAATTTAATGTCTTTTCTAAATTCAAATACTTTTTGTATCTTTTCTTCGCCATCTGAAAGTGTCAGATATGTTGGAAGGTATATTATGGTTTGTTCTGGTGTCAGAGTATAGTCTGCAAGTTGTTACAATGTGTTTCAGTGTAAGTGATGTGTTGCATGTTTTACAAAATGGTGGTTCCAGGCCTCTCATTAGCCGTGGGTAAAGGCTGTCTAATTCTAAGCCGAGTTAAAATTATTTCTTCTTTTCTAAATTTATAAATCACCCAAATCCCCTTGTACAATACCTATCTAGTTCCACTCAAACCTATAATCCTCCTCGAAGGTTGAAGCAGCAGTGGCTCAGAGATCTTTTGTAGTATATATCTTGGAGTTCTGGCAAGATTCTTCACTCAAGACATGATTGTAAGGGGCTAAAACGCTTTCGCTCAGTCTCCACTGACTTTAGAACCAGTGACGCGGTTGAGAGAGTAACGCAGGGATCTCTTGGAGTCCTATTTTTCCTTCTATAGTTAGAGGGACAAGCCTGGCTTGGGGTTCCCTGTCTGATTGTATATATTGTATTTGGTATAACTGTTTTTAATTTACTTATCTTTAGATGATTTTATTTTTTATTGTACATAGTTTTTTTTTATTACTTATTTATTATTTTAGTTTTGTTAATTTTATGTTCTCTGTATATATGGTGTGAATGTGTTCACATATCACTATAATTATTGTCCACGTGACAGATTATTTTATATCTAAAAAATAATAATAATATTATTATTATTATATTGGCATTTATTCTGTATGTACTAAACATTTATTCTGACAACAGTCCTAGAATAATAAAAAAATTTATTCGAATGGAATACCTATAATTGTTTGAAGGCAAACATAATGGAAGTCATTCGTTATAAAATTCTAATTACTACAACTTTTTTCTGAAAAGCTTGCTGAAGTTTAATGACATATCACATCTGGGAATTTGACCATACTTAAGTTAATCAGTATTATAAATGAATTACTGTCTGAACGCTAGATTTATACGGTCTATAAGAAAGACTTCGATGCGCCAACAGACTGCCTACAGATACATCGTCCAACATGTCTACTGGACTGGAATAGGCATAATATGACAAATAAATGTAAGCCGATGTTGAATTAAAGAGGTCAAGGTTATATAAATAAAATTATATAATGTTATCATTTGGACGAGAGATGAGAAGTTCCAATTCGAGCCGTAGAGGGAGTTGACACATGACACCCTCGGTGGGGGCAAACATTACTGTCTCTACCAACTCCTCTTATATTGCAATAACCCAGCTCTAACTCCGGGGTCTTAGTACATTTAGTCACTTCCTATCTCCATTGTTCAATTCAGGCAGATTTGTGGTTTATCAGTTAGTTTCAGTAAATATAAGTACAAAAACACATGCAAAATGTAAACATAACCTGCCGACAGATTACACACAAAAATATAATTTTTTTTTCCTGTTGGCTTTCCAGACATTGTAGATCTTTTGCCCCCTTGACCAATCTTCTCCATCCCTGCCTTTCTTGGACTATTGTTGTTCAGTTGTTTGCATGCAGCTCTAAGCGTCTTTGTTAATTCGATTTATCGATTTATTTTTTCGACCACTACACGGTCTCTTGTCTACTATTAAGGTATTCATTGTTGAGTAGAGACTTGTTGGATTACTTCGAGTTATACCCACTACCATAGGCGAAGACTTTCCATTTTGAATAGGGCGCAAGATGGTAGAAAAAGAAAAAAATGCGGCAGTTCATAACATTCAGTTAAAAACAGAAAATACTTTTGATTTCTTAGCTTGTACAACCTCCATATAAAAATAAAAAGTTTTCATAGTCTGGATTATGTAAAAATTGCTATAAAAATATTCTCAAATTAATATATTTATATCTACACTTATTAAATGTATTCTTTTGCAACTTTAGTATAGAAAATTTATAAGAAAATCACATGAAAACAGAGGTATTCACATGAAAGATGAATGAATCATATAATCCAATATTTAGGTCGTGATAAAATAGTTCCGTATCTACATAGGTGTCTTATATATATATATATATATATATATATATATATATATATCTACATATAGGCCCTTAATAGATTTTAGTTTAAATATTTTGTTGATTCATGTAACTTATTTGGCATCAATTTTATTTATTTTTTACATCAGATTATTGGCAGGGGGGCGAATCGATATTATCACCTCCTTAACATTTTAATTGGAAGGTGATCGTTCCCCTCACCCTCAGAAGTCTGCTTCTGTTACATACTTAATGTGCACTACCCATCTTAACACCCTTGACTTCACATTATGAGATATTGATTGACTAGTTTTTGTAAGCAGTTTTTTTATACCTTCTTCTCCTCCAAGATTAGTCGTCTGATTCCAGATCGCTCTAGTTATCGTGCAGAGGATGTTTATTTCAAATCTTTCCATCCTTCTTTTTAGGGTACTGGATAGTGTCCCGATCTCATAATATCGTAGAACTCTTTATTTTTGCTATATCGTACAACTGTACAGCCTAAATTTGAGGTTTCTATAGATGAAAAGAGAGAAGAAAATTCCGTTTGAGTTTGTTATATCATAGCTTAGTTTTTTTTCTGACCGTCGGTCATTTATTGAGATTATTTGGACACAAAGTATTTGGATTTTTCTACTCGGATGGAGGAACTATTTTCCTACTATGCAGATACTGTTGTTGGGATTGAATTTTCTGCTTATAATAATATATTTTGTGTTATATTGCTCCAATTCTCTTACCAAAGTCTTATTGAATATCTCAATGTCTTTGATTGAATAAAAGTACAGCTGTATCATCTGCATGCCCAGGGATTTTATGATTCATTCCGACATGGATAATATATAATACATATCTGAAAAGCGCCCAACATTTCATATATCTTGACCATATAAATAACCTATATAGTTAATGCGATTAAAAAAAATATATAATATGATTAGACAAATATGATAGAAATGCGGACATTATAAAAATATCGTATAAAAAGTTCAGGAAGCAGTTGTTACCTCAGTTCATTTAAAAAAACGAAGAAGAGAAAAAATATTAAAAACACACTAAGGGAAGAAGGTAGTGAAAAAACAACAGGTTAAAACCACACATGCTCCTACCTAGCAACCGCATTCCTTTATAGGTGATGTTTTATTTATTGTAAACTGTAATCTGTAATTCAAATTTCACTTTATTTTATTAATTTTTTGTAATATATTATTTATTGTATTAAGGTGCAATTTATATTTAAACATTGTTTCAATTTATATTTATTCACACATGTCAAAAATAATATTAAAAATCAGTGAATTATATACTCGATAAAAATGGTAACTATTGAATCAGAAAATCATTACTCACATTATTAATTCAGCCCTAACAACGAGAATGTTTTGATTAACACTCTTTGAAAGTTTAAAGATTTTGTACAAGCTCTTTAAAGATATTTAATAACAATCACATTCGCTAGAGTGCGGAATTGAAAATATTTCATATTCAATAGTTAGAATTTGTACCGAAGATATGTTTATGATAAAATATTATGGCATAAGAAGTAGCCAGCGACACCTCCTGGAATGATACCTACATTAATTATGAAGCGAGAAGGTCCCTCATCCAGCTCCTTTTCAAAATTATACGAACATTGCTTGGAATATTTAAAGCTACCTAAAACGAAAAGATAGGGAAATCATACCTGGGAAATCAAGAAGAAATAGTTACCAAAGTCATCAAGTTTCTGGATAGTGAAAGACTTAAAAAACACATTTGACAGGCTTTTTTTATTTATTAATTTCCTTTTTATCTATTTATTTTTATTATATTTTCTCCTTTTTTTTTCACTTCATTTCATTTCATTTCATTTCATTTTAAATTCATTTGTTTATTAATCTCAATTCATTTATTGGTTCTACTGCTATTTTTTAAAGTTTATTTATTTATACATTTTTTATACATCTTATTACCTATAAATGTCTATTATTATCCTTATTTATTTATTTTATTCTATCAATCCATTTCTTTATTTATTTTATTTTATTTTATTTATTTATTTATTTTTTATTTTTTTTATTTTATTTATTTATTTATTTTATTTTATTTTATTTTTTTGTACCAACCATCCAAATAGTATTAAGTGATGTTATTTAGTTGATCGGGCGCTTATGACCTGGATGTTTTGCGCCTAGACATCGAAACAAACAAACAAACATACCTGACTAGTGTTCGCCAAGTGGTCGAAATTCGACTATAATTATTATTGGACGTTTAAGAAAATCATAAATGAATTTCCCCTTGTTTTTCAAAAATTGTTTTTCTACTGTTACATATTTGTTATTACATTACTTTTATATGAGCCTTTCAGTTGACAGAATTACTAACTCCAATTTCTACATTTTTTATTATTAATTTTAGTGACAGGTCTAGTGAGAAAATGTATACCTTTATTCACAGTTCTATATTTTAACACTGCTATCAACTCTTAAATCAATTTACTTACAGTCTGTACAAATTTAAATTTACCTACTATAAATATCACTAAAATGACTTTATAAAAAAAAAAATATGAAATTGGAGTCATTCTGTCAACTGATAGGCTTATATATACTTACAAAAGAAAATAGTGCAGTTTATCATTTGCGTAATTTTTGAGTTATTTATAAATATAATACTGAATCAAAATAGTTGAACCCTCTTAGCTCATTAGATAAATATTTTGGACAAAAAAATTTAACTGTAAAAATTTATGTGCATGTATTTAATTTCTGCTCCAAGTTGTTTGGAGAATTCCGGACCTTTTATTTATTACTTACATGTGGAAATCAAGTCATCTGTAAGTCTTGTAATTTCTGTTCTTGTAAATGTTAGCTAGAAAGAAAGATATTCCGTCGAAGAGGATAAATGATAACTTTAAAATAATAATAATAAATAAATAACACCTCTGCATTAGAAACTAATTTTTTTTTGTCCACTTATCGTGCTAATACATATCAATTTAAATGTTTAAATATTTATATATAGTGGAATAAACATCTAAAGTGTCCAAGACCAGTTCCTTGGGAGAGATCCTCAGCCTACTCAAAGGATTATATAGAACTGTATGTATTTGTGCCGGAATCGATTGCGAAGGACGGACACAAAGGAGAGGATAATGTAAGGCCTGGGAAAGAGGACGGATTGGACAGGAGGAATGCAATATCCACAGCGGGGGCACCTCCTTGTCTGATTGATAATTCACTCATATTATAATGGATTCGTCTAATTGCAGTTTATCTAATTACATAAAGCATCTAATTGTTATTATAAGACAGGGAATCATTAAAATAATAACGTTTCTAAACGATCTATATGAATTATTGTTAAAACGTCTTCCAAGTAAGGTCAGCATAGCTTCCTCACCAAATTCACCGACACTTTCCATCAGTTAGAACAAAAGTTATTCAAGAAGAAATATAAGAATATGAATGAAGTTAACAAAATACAGGAAATGAAGGCATATACATATTTAAAACTTATCGAAGCAATCATCCTACCCTTCGATTATAAATATTTTAAAAAAAA
Source organism: Nezara viridula (assembly GCA_928085145.1). Lineage (NCBI taxonomy): Eukaryota > Metazoa > Arthropoda > Insecta > Hemiptera > Pentatomidae > Nezara > Nezara viridula. The sequence goes on along the minus strand of OV725081.1, from coordinate 122,911,190 downwards.
ATTGAATAAAGCCCCTTACCACTTTGAAGTTACCATTTTTTATTTATTCCCTCCTTCACAATTTGTATTTGGAGATCTTGCTGCTCAACGTTCGTTACATACCTAACTGTGGATCGACTATAAGATCATCCTTTTCTTTTGCACTAAAGACCAAAAAAAAAAAAAAAAAACACTCGAAGTCATTTTGGAGGAAAAATGTAAGGAATAGAGAGAACACAATAATATTGTGTGGCCTTTCAACTGTGTTAAATTGCTAAATCACACAGCGTACTCATCATTTAACAGATATTACCTTTGAGTTTGATATTACCTTGATTGAGTTAAGTAAGACCATTTTAATACATAGTAAATTCGTTAAAAGAGAGTATACAGAAACGAATAAACCTAAAACCTGTAGCACTACAACTCACTACAACACTACAACAGCACTTCAATTCTGAAAATATTAGATATCATTACCGTACTTTAAGGGAATCCATATCAAAATTTAAATCATTAAGATTTAATAAAGCAATTACATAACTTGAGGTTGGGGTGACAGAAAGTTACTTTCATAAGCTTCTAATATCCGAGCCTTTTTCCACTTTCCTGTAAAATAAAAAATAAATAAATAAAAAACAAACAAGAAACTCATGTGACAAATCGGATTCGGTTCCTTTCTAGAATGACAATGCCAAAAGGCATTTTAAAAACCATAACTGCCTTTCACGTAGCCGATAGAAATATATCAAATATGAAAACGTAACAAAAAAAATTGACGACTATGAGCGAGGAACTTTCGACCGCAGATAAAGGGTCGTCATGGTTATAGTTTGCCAAGTTCTTACTTAAGAAAGGTTTCAAAAAGTTTTTTTTATAGAAGTTTTTAAATATAATTCTAAAAAAATATATGATTATGAGTAATAACTGAATAAGGAAGAGGCCTTTATCAAATTAAGAAGATGAGGAAAATTAGAAAAAAATCCCCGGCGAAAATTAATTTATTCGGTATACCTTATACCTTATTAGATTTATCTTTGGAGTCCCCAGGCGCTCACACGCCTAATGTTGGTTGGTATGCCGAGTTGAAGTTGCTCTATCCAGTTTTTGGCGGCAATATTTTCTAGGTGTATTCCTTTTCCGAACCTTTACAACCAAAAAGCCTTCTTACCTTCTTTAATTGTTTACTCCTTGTTCCTCTGTCCATTCGTTCAATACGAGATCCCAGCCCATAAACCTATTTATTCCTTCTCATAGAACTGTTTCCTTCAAAAAATCCTTTGTCAGGCATGCTACCTTGTTTTGGAATTTCCTACCAACCTCTATACGAAAATTTCGCTAACTTCCTTAAGGTCGTTTATTAACACCATTTATTCTTCCACCTCCTCAGCAATCAATCTACCGAACACATGTAAGAATACAATTTTCATATTTAAGAGATGCCATCTATATTCTACTGTTGTCCTACAGATAAATGTATACTACACATTTTATCCAATAAATATTATCCATATTGCCTATTTGTGCAAATATGTGAACAAACTCGTGAATATGTATCCGAAATTAAATAGGTTTACTTCTGCTCTGTTATTTTTATTTTTTTTATTAACATAATTATCTATCCAATTATGTTAATTAATTATTTCTCTTTATTATCTAATGCCGGAAAAATGTAACATTTCTGTTCATTGTACTTATTCTTAGTGGATTAAATATTCTAGATTTACTTTTTTTCCTTTCTTTATCAAAATGAGGATTATCGAATAGGTTATCTTTTATTTATTTTAAAAACCGACATCAGATGAAAAGGTTACAAACAAGGAACAAAATCAATAGCCTAGAGGAACAACCGATCCATACATATATATTTTCCATAGTTTGTAAAATGTCTAAAGATACTTTTATTTTGGATTTTTTTTTCGTTAGTATTGATTATCGAGATATTTGTGCTAATATGATATTAACATCCCATCCTTGATGTGAATAAATGTTTTATTACATCTATTTTAATTATTTTTTTGAAGGTTTATTTGAATAATTTTTCATTAGGTTCGTTTTGCACTTTTTTTGTGGGGAGTGGCATATATTCATCCGTCAGATTTCCGAGGTGTTAACGCTCGGGTAAAGACGGCTAAAGTCGACTAACTGAAATGTTTTTACATAGCTAATAAAATATGTCAGAAACTAAAAATTGGGTCTGCATACCCCATGCAAGGAAATTGTTCAGCATTTCATTTTCTTTGTTATAAGCCATTATTCAAAACTCTTAACTCAACACTATGTTCAAGAGTAGGAGAGTGAAAAAGATAGTGTCCAAAACAAATGATAAAGAGTTTTATGGAAAATATGGATTAAAATATTTCAGAAACCAAATATCGGACCTGCATACTACAAGCGAGGGAAATGTTCAACATTTCCTCCTCTTTATAATGAGCTAATATTTATAAATTATATTTCATATTATTAATCTCGTCTTGTTAATGTTTTGACTTCTATTGCGTGGTCGGTCTAAAGCACACACCTCAGTTTTTTTTTTTTTTATTCCTGTCATAATTTTATTTTTAAATGAATAAATTATTTCTTCTATTAGCTATTCATATTAATTTTAACTCTCAGAAATACTCATGTTTTTCTTACTAAGTTGTTAACTGCAAAGCAAGTTTCGGAATCATCTAAATTACTAGGTTATAACCACTGATTACCTCAAAAAATCTGGAGTAGACCAGCTATTAAAATTGCATTTATTTTTCATCAGAGACGAAACAGTTAGGTTGAAATGATCATACCAAAGGGAATGGTAGCAAGTATATTTTTTTCTTACAATGCATTTATTTTTTGGGAAATTATCTGCATTCCATTCGCGTTTCCTACAAAATACCGCTCACGATGTGAGGGCGAATGTTTTATTTGTAAAATATTAACAATTTTCGCTCTTTTGAATATTACTTTTCAAGTGATATATTTTTATGAAACGTTAATTGTTTTTGTTTTAGCAACTGTTATACGGAAGACGAGTAATGAAATAAACTCATAAAACTATTTACAATTGCTCGAACATAGTACAATTGTAACAATATAAGTACGTAAAAAAAAAAAAAAATATTTCATAGTTGTTTATTTTCATCCCCTTTAATTTATTAACAGCAGTATTTATTTAAATATTATTCAATCAGATTTGAGGTTATGAAAATTGTTATCATCAATTAAAAAATAAACTTAGAAAACATGAAGGTAAAGTTACTAAAACAAATAATTAAAATAAATCTTGGAAATTGAAATTTTATATATATTTTTTTTTAAAATAAAGCTTTGAGTTTATATTCACGATTATTAGGAAAGCTCGTTGAAATGATATTATTAAATGAGAGAAACAGGAACCAAAATGTTTTTCAATCTTTTTGATCGTCTCTTCTTACAAGATCATTATTAAGAAAATGACATTCTCTTCTACGACCTTACAAAAGATTAATTATATCATAATGACAAAAAAATAAAGCGAAGAATATAAAATAAAAATGAGGGATTCATATTTACGATAATTATTTTCTTATAATAAAAAATTATAATAAAAATTAATGTTATATTAAATTGGAATAGTATTTTATATGAATGTTAGCATATAGCGTTAAATATATATATATATATATATATATATATATATATATATATATATATATATATATATATATATATATATACATATATATATTATATATATATATATATTAATATTTTGGTGTAAATATATATATATATATATATATATATATATATATATATATATATATATTTATATATATAAATATATATATATATATATATATATATATATATATATATATATATATATATATATATATATATATATATATATATATATATTTACACCAAAATATTAATATATATATATATAATATATATATATATATATATATATATATATATATATATATTTAACGCTATATGCTAACATTCATATAAAATACTATTCCAATTTTATATATATATATATATATATATATATATATATATATATATATATTTACACCAAAATATTAATCAAATATATTTTATCTGAGGATGTTGTTGATCACAGATGAAGTTTCATCAGTTATCGCTTAATGGTAAAAATGAACCATCAGTAATTTAATACTGTTTTTCTTAAAAATACACTTATCACAGTGCGATTCCTTTTATGTTAACATTTTACATAAAATAAAAAAGAAAGAAATATTTTTCTTGGATTTAAATAAAATGAAATTTTATAATCAATCAATGAAAAATAATTTAACCTTTTTTTTATTTACCTATAATATTTAATTTTTAGCAACACAAAGTATCTTGCAGATTTCTTTAAATTTCGTAAAGTGAAGGAAGTGGATACGCCTATTTATTGGGCACTTAAGAAACGTTGTAAAGGATTGTGATGAGAAAAAATTAATTGATAATTAATCGTAAATTATTTATTTAATTTATAAAATATATTAGTTTAATTATTTTTTCAAATTAAATAATTATAGATATTTATATATACTTTTAGGTATGTATTATTTAATTACCTATGTATTATAGTCTCTTGTGAATATATTTACATTTTTATGATATTTGCAGATCACGTTAAATATATCAATAATTCAAGATTTTTTTTTATTTTCTGATTATATAATCCTTATTCAAAATTGGCGTTATCCGGAATAAACTTTCTTCTGCGTAAAAAATTATGCATATATCGCTTTTTCATTTTCATCCGATTCATCAGAGCTCCGGGATATTGTAATTATTTAAATTTTAAAAAATACAAAAAACTATGCCCGCGAAGTGAACCGATTTTACATAAAATGGGGTTATAGATTGCTACTTATACTTTTCACAGAATCAAAACGAAAGAGCTCCCTACGAATAGGGCGATTGGATTTTCTCTATTCATAGCAGTTCTAAGTAAATAAAAAGCAAGAGAAGATGAATCGGCAAAAAGGCTATTGTGAAAAGTCTCTTAGTGAAAAATGCAATGCCGTCGAGGGACTGTGCAATGAAACAGTCTATTGGCAATACTTCTCTCTCAAACACATACACAAAAAAAAAAATAGAAGTAAATTTAAAATTTCTATGAAAAACTAGATGATAAAGAGAATATGATATTTACAGAAGAGAAGTAAAATCGGAAATGGAATTGGTACTATGAAACAATGTTTAGATTAAAAATTTCTTTTAAAAATTTGCTCTAGCAGTTAAAATATTCTGGAAAGATTAAAACGACAGAAAACCACTCGACTACTCCAGCATTTAACAGCCGATCAGCCAAAAAAGATATGAAAAACACGTAACTAACAACCAATACACATAAATATGGCACACAAAAAAAATATACAAATAATAAATATAAAAGAAAAAAAGAAGAAATGAAAATGCATGTTAAAGGAATGTTAAGCTATTACTGATGGAATACCTTATCGGGGAGTACCTGTAAAGGATTTTATAACTGTCATCAAACAGAAAATGAAGACAAAATTGGAACAGATATGGTCCAATGTAACCGAAAATAAATTGAGGGAGGTTAAGGGTGACGTTTCCTCTATGGCATCGTCAAATAGGAATAACCGCAGAGAGGAAGTAATTCTTACGCGCCTGCGTATAGGTCATACACGCCTTACCCATGGATACCTGATGGCCCGTGATTCTTCACCAACATGCCAAACTTGTGGCCTCCTCTGACAGTGAAACACATTTTAACAGAATGCAGAACTAATGAAACATTTAGACTCTCTTGTGACTTGACAAACAATTTACAATCCATTTTACAGGATAATACAACTGAGGTTGATAAACTATTTTCTTTTATGAAACGTTTTAAGCTTGAAAATAAGATCTAATTCTCAATGAAAATAAGGCAATAATGGCCCAAGTGGTTGAAGCCTTAAAATATATAAATAAAAAAGATAAATAAAAAAACGAAGGTTATCAACAGCTGATCATGCATACAAAGTTAACTAACTAAATTTATTATATTTTCTCCAACATGTTCAACGTTTCGTAGCATTATTTTTTTTCTGTGTAATATGCTTAGCCTCAACTAAGGCGTGAGCTTTAGACCACACGATAGAAGTGAAAACATCAACAAGCCGGAATTAATAATATGAAATATAAATTATAAATAATAGCTCATTATAAAGAGGATGAAATGAACATTTTCCTCGCTAACAACATGCAGGCCCAATTTATAGTGTTTGAGATATTTTAATTTATATGCAAAAACAGTTCAATTAGTCAACTCCAACCGACTTTACCCGAGCGTTACGATTCGAAAATCTGACGACTCAATCTCCACAAAAAGTGCAAAACAAGGCTAAAGATGTTTTCACATAAATAATCGGTAATTTTTTTTACTATACATTTAGTCCTGGAGCCAGCACTTAAAAGTCAACCTCATCACAGGCTATGGATTGATTGTAAATTAGGAAAGTGTATGTTATTTTGAGTAAAAAGAACTTGTCAGCCGTTCCAGAGCCGCTGCTTTCGAAAATGGTGGCTGGTTTAAAGAATATTATGCCAGTAATTTGAGGAAACGGGAAATCCATTTCGAAAAAAGTTTGAATTAAAAAAAGTGTTTATTATTTTAACTTGTATATATGGGATTATACATGTAAAACACATAATTGCTGACGCGGGCCACCAAAGGAAATCTTTTTACAGCCAAAAGCCAATTTTTTTCGATATTTTTTTGTGTTTTCACCTGTGAATCCAAAACAATGCATCAAAGCGAAAAATGTATTCTTAAATAAATTAAAGAACGTTAAATTGTGCGTTGAATGAGTACATAACCTTTATCATTTTGTTGACGCGAAGTTTGATGCTCTACAACTTTTATTCTATAAGTTTTTCCTCTTAGAGAACTCATTTTTAAAGTTACAAGGCGATTTATAGTAATATGTACCTGTTTTTGACAAATTGGGTTAAAATCAGCGTTGGTTGACGGTGGTTGTATTTCTTTTCCACATAGCCAAGTTATAAGATTTCTGTACTCGTTCGTTATTAATGAATACATTTTTCTTTTTCATGCATCATTAAGCAGTAATAAGTCAAAAAACAAAAATATATCGAAAATATCTGACTTTTTTGGCTGTAAAAAGTTTTCTCTTGGTTGCCAGCGTTAGCAATTTTGTTTTTTACATTTCTAAACTGATATATACAAGTTAAAAAATAAAAACTTAATCACATTTTTGCATGGATTTGCATGGATGCATTTTTGGATTTTCCGTTTCGATCCTCAAATTACTGGTCTAATATTATTTAAATCAGCCATTATTGAAAGCAGCGGCTCTGGAACGGCAGACAAGGTTCATTTTACTGGGAATAACATACCCTTTCGTAATTCACGGTTAATTGAACAACTAGAAAAAGTTTTAACAAATCTGTTTGAAAATTAGTGCAAGGAGTAAGAAAATGTATTAATTAAATAAAAATACTTTATTGACCCAATTATAGATAATAATATCATCGAAAAATTATGTTATAGTTCAAATACACCTACAGATCTTGTACACATTATAATACCACTTCAAGATAGATAGCCACTATGGTGAATGAATATTTATCAATGGAATCAGTAGGCCAGCAGCTGTGAATTGAAATAAAGGCGTTCAAGATCGAAGTTATACACAGGATGGAGGGTGTATGTAATACTTGATATGTCAGGTGGCATCGAATGTAAAAAAACTTCCTGGCTCAAGTATGTCTTTGCATAACAAGTACTCAGAAGGACGAACAGGCGGTCAATGACTGGCATTTCTTAGTAATGTTGTAACATAAAATGAAAGTAACACAATATTACAGTTATTAAAAAGTAATACTTCATAAGTAATAAATAAGTCAGATATTTACAAAATCGATGAATAACCCTTTTTAACATTATTGCATCGCATACCGATGTGAGTAAAATACGATACTAATAACACAACGCCACACTGCTCTGCAGGTTAGTATCTCAAATGGTTACTTGATTAAAATTTAGAAAAACTGCTATCTTAAGTCGAAACCATTAGAAACATTATTTATTTATTAAGTAATAAAATGTTAACAAGTTTACAATGCATAACAATATTATATTCAACAAGCTGTAATAAATTCTTCATGGATTCTTTGAATGTTCTAGAACAAGACTGAAATCAGCTTGAACTTGAGCATTCGGAATGATTTGCCTTTCGAGTTTAATAAGGACTTCAAAAGGAATGCATCCACTAGTTGGGAAAAGCCAATATTAAAACTGGAGCTGTTTGAACTTAAAAGCTCATTAAAATGTACCATCGCTAAACGCACAGTTTAGATGAAAATAAATACATATAATTCTTATCTCTTTATCCTGAAATGCTACAAATAAATCACTCATTATTTAAACATCGTTTCCAAGTTTTCATAGCATCTTATAAAAAAACTGATCAATGTATATTTATATTTAATGTTCTTCTATTCCTCTATGTAAGGTAGCTAGTATAACTTTCTAATCATTTTCATTGGTTGCACAAATAACTATATTTCAAGGTATATCTTTTTTTATTGGAGAATAGAATCTTCTGACGAAGGTGTTTTCGGAAAGTAATCCCTCAACATTTGTGGATTTTATATCCGCAAGTAAGAACGTATTATATTATACTTAATAGATATTTTTTAATCGTAAAATGTATGGAATAAAAACCCATTGAAAAAAAAAAAACCGTCTATGTAAACAAAACCGACATTTTACATAATTAACACTTATTGACGTATATGTCTTATTCTTCAAAGATATCTTATTGCCAACAATAATAAGTGATTAAATTATTTTCATTTATCACTAATCCTAACTAAATACTTCTACAAAAGAAAAATAAAGAAAATCAATAAATTCAAAATTTGTCAATTGCTTCAAGTACGTTCAGAAAGCAAAACATCTTATATTCTCAAAAATATCATTTTTACCTCCATTCCCAAGATATGGTACCTAGATAGAAGTGAGAAGATGTTTTTGGCTAAATTTAAGCTGAACTATCAGGAGGGATCAAATTTGGGGAAGGAACTACATAAGACTTAAAATTCTTGGTAGATGTAGAAAAATTAACAAATTAATTTGACAAAAGCTATTTTCTGACCTTTGCAGGATCGTAAAGTTAGATCTAAACAGTATGAAGTATTTTTTTATTTTGTCAATGTTAGTACGGCATTCGAGCAACGTAAGATATATCCATAAAGGATTATAGTGCTAAACAGTTAGCATGAATCTTGAGCGGAAGCTCTGTGCTAATCTGCTAAAGAGTTTTTTTTTCTATATAATAAGTTGAAAACTCTACTAATGATAAGTTAGGATTCACTGGTTGATCTTAATGTTTAATAATTTGTTTTTCATTCGATCGATAACTGGCTTTTCGAAGTTTTGCAATTTATTGAAATTATGAAGTACCGAAATTTATTTATTTGAGTGTTTCGACCACTGCGGCCATTTACACTGTAGTCTCTTGAATTCGTAATATTTTATTGTATATGTTGATCATTTTTAATAATCCTACAAGTCTTGAAGTCGTTTCTCGGTCCTGACTCAATATTTGATCTGGGTCTGTGTAAAATGTGAAGGTGTCATAAGCAATTGAATCTGTTAGTATGTGAAGCACTGATAGTATAGACTCATACTAGCACAGTAGGAACATGTTAAAAAAATCCTAAATTTATTAGCACTAAAAAAAAAAAAAAAAAAAAAGTAGAGTTTTTGGTCCAACATTTTCTGCGTTCATTCTTATTATAATTTATTTCACTTAAAAAAAAAAAAAAAAGCTGCGAACATCCAAAGATGAAAACCACATAATAACAACTCCTATTACACGCATCAGGAGTGCCCATCTCTCTAAGGTCAATGGCGCATGATTTCCTCTCCCTCCTCTTTCAATTCCAAGATATTTTATTGCTCAACATTTCTTAAAAACAGTGCGAACCAAAGTATACGTAATAAAATCGAGGCCTGCTCCATATTTTGTCCTTGTCTCATGATATGAAACTTTTTTTCCGGATAAATCAAAAATTCATCAAAATGTGTCATACTCAAAATGATTGATGGCGCTATAAAATCCTCTTTTGGGCATCCTCTATCACGAATTGTACAATTCGTACATGACTACAGATCCTGTGTAAAATGAAGTGTACTAGCAGTGGTATTTAGAACACGAATGTTAAATAAGTATTTCGACTTTAACATACTTAAAATGTTTAACAAACTTAACATATTCAATTTACTTAATTAATGGAGCTTATAAAATAAATATAGTAACTCTAAGTTTGACTAGGTGACGTTATGTGTGGGAGTAAGTGTTTGCCTTGTCCATCAAAGAAACGAAATAAATTAATAAGTCAATACAATTAGCGATATTAGGGAAGAATAAACCTATACGCTAGTAATTGAGTAAATACGACAGTAATTAAGTAACCTTCCTGTATCAGAAGGAACTAAAGAGCAAAGTAAAACAACCGACAGCCCTTCAGTAATTGTTAACCAGGGGGGGGGGAGAGGAGGAGGAATTAATTCCGAGCAGCAACAGAAAATTAATGTGAGCCCTGTCTAAAGTTTTAAAAGAGTAAAATATAGAAGGCAAACTTGTCTTAAGTAAGTCTGTGCTCCCTCAACTGCTTTTCACAAAAATAAGAATTTTTTTTTCTTATAATTTTCTCATTGTAACGATAAATTTACTATACATTATTCATTAATTACAACACCTCTCTGGTACGTAAACAACAAAACTTTACTCAGATGGACTTACAAAAATCGACTGTCCACCAACACATAGTACATTTCACTCCCGATTTCATATAAAACTATTGGGGCACAACGACAAGCTTGTAAACGACATGGCCACGGTCCATCAAGAGGTGACTTAAAAGGAGCTGGATGAGAGATCTCCTCTACTGATTTAAGGAAGTTAACAAAGACCAGGAAGAGGTGCTGCTATGTACTATTGCTTTTCATGCCTATAATGCCATAATTAGCATAACATCAAAGCCACTGATTTTCACTTTCCTGATAGTTGTTGATGAAGGTATAAGAAAAAAAATCAAAGTTGATAAAAATCATTAAATAAAAAATTAAGCACGTGAAGAAAATAAAATTTCTGTGATTTTTTTTAAGGAAATTTAACTTTCAGACACATATTGAGTTATGTCCAAAAAAATCTTCTTTTCCTCATAACTTTTTTCCTACAGATTAAAATAAATACATGAAAATTATTAGAGCTTGAGCTTATTGGTGAAGAAATTGGGCGTTTCATCAAAACCATAAGAAACGTTTCGGCGCTACGAAAGCACCTGATTCGTTTCACTAGTATCGATGAATCGAAACGCTACAAAATAAAAGAAATGAGCCATTCGGATATTAGTGCTCCTAGAGGGCGATCTCCATCAACTTCCACCTGTGATGGACTCACCAATCTATAAATTTACATCAAATGAATTTTCCTCTATAATCAACAGAAATTCCTTAAGGATTTATTTTTATTTTTTAATGATATTTACAACTGTATTAAAGAAATACATTTAGTAAATTTGAACATATAGATATAATGACGGGAAAATACTTGTTGAGAAACTACCCAATGGTAGCACTCTAATTATATGTCTATATAAGTAGATCACGGGACCATCTCCTTTTCAGACGCATCGGAGGGTTATCAGAAATTGAAGAGGAAGCAAGGCTAGAAAGGAGAGGGTTTAGATGATTCTGAAGTTTATTATGGAAGGATAGGTATCTGGATTGGCCCAGATCTGAAACATAAGAAACTTTAAGGTCATTATGGATGGTTTTATTTGTAATAAAGTAGGGAGCATTGAGGATTTTACGAAGCATTTTGGATTGTAAGGATTGGATACGAGAATAATGCGATGGTTTAGTGGAGAACCATAGCTCAACTCCGTAAGTCCAAATAGGCCTTATTATAGTCATGTATATGAGTCTTTTGTAATTAATTGGAAGTTTAGAGCGTTTGTCTCGTAAGTGTTGGAGTAATCGGAAACGCCGAGGGGTTACTTGTCGTTTCGGTTGTCAAAAGAGTTGTCAAAAGATGAATCGGAATTCATTGCTGTATTAATATTGCACATGGTACTGTCATTGATAATTATCAACGCCGCCCCCAAATCTGCAATCAGATTATTTACAAAAATATGATTAAAAATTTACCGACCAATGATTAAATATGCGTTTTTTTTCGAATGGAAGAGGTTCTCGAAGGAAGAAATATGTTGAAAATCGCACATAGAAAACTTGACGAGATTACTACACTTGCCTACCGAAGCGATCTGGGACCAGAGTACTGACTTATTGAGGTAAAAGATTATTAAAGATTGCTTACAAAAACTGGTAAATCAACATCACGTGATATAAAGGAAAAGGTGGTTAAGATGGGATATTAGAGCATAGAACATGTAGAAGGCCAAAAACCAGATGGATTGGTCGAATCAACGAAGATGCAATAGAGCTTCATGCATATAACTGGAAAAACATGGCCCAAAATAGGCAGGGATAAAGTAAGCTAGGCAAAAGATCTATAGGATCCGAAATACTAACGAGAAAAAAATACAATACTCCTCTTACCAAATGGTAGAAAAGTTACATATTGAGCATCCGTTTCGCATTGTTCATTCTACTACGTTGTAACAAAAAATTAGTTAAATTGTTACAAAAAAAAAAAGAAAAAAAAGAACTCTAGGACAATAAATTGTTTTATAAATAAATTTCGTACAATGACTGGTATGAATAAATATTTAAAATTTCAAAATAAATAAATATATATTTTAATATTCATGATGCCCATGAATTTTTGAGTTCAAAATAAAACTTCTACTGTCATTTTAAAAAAAATTAATTAATGTTGAAAAAACTTTCAATAACTAAAATTCATACTTTACCGTTGTAGGTATTTCCAATATAAAATAATTTATTTTTGAACCGAATAAAACCTATTCTAAAATTGGATATAAATAAATTAAAATTAAACATTACCTTTCTAATTTTCCTATGACGTATCTAATTAAGACAATACGGCAACATACCTGGAAAAAAAGAAATAATAGATGAATAACTTAAAAAAACAAAAAGCACAATTTTAACCTCATTACAAATATTTGCTAAATTTTGAAATTAAAATGTACTACAATATAAGTTTAGCATATAATAATAACGATCATTAGAAATATGGGAAGACATTTAGAAGACACTGGAAATTGACTTCTAAGATGTTAAAGTGTAACATATAGTAAATAAAAAAAGAAAAGATAAAAAATAGCACATCATGTTTATGAAACTATCACATTAAAGACTAGATAACAAAGGAATAGGACATTGTAAGAGGAAATTAAAAAAAAAAACATTCCAAAGGAGATTAATGTTGATGACAGTAGACATTTAGAATTTCTTCAAGCATATTTTGATGCCATTAATGCGATGCTTAGAATTAGTGTTGCTAAATGCAAGACCAAGATAAGTCTAAATCGAGGTCTTGGTCTTGCGCAAGAGTCTTGCGGTTAGCTATTAGCATATAGCTAAGCATGTTACTTTAGATCTTAGAAAAACGCTACATAGAAAATAGTTACATTTAGATGTTTTATTGAGATAAATATAGTGAAGTCCAAAATAATTAATAAAAATGAAATGCCATTATTAATCCATATTAAAAAAAAACACTTCAATTAGCCGATTCCAGTTGACTTTTCCCAAAACATCGGAAATCTGACGGCTCAATCTAATTCACTCTCCACAAAAATTCAAAACGAGCCTTAAGATGTTATCACTTTAAAAAAGAGGTAATCAATTTATATAAATGAATATGATGTACTATCTATAATTATAGATAACCCAGTGCTGATTAATCCTGAGAGCTGGGAGGCTAAAGTATAATAATTTCTATATCAGTATCTATAGCTCTATTCATTTAAGATAGATATTATAGGTATAAATTACAAATTACCTTTTTTTTATAGAACTTTCTTTGTAATCACACATTATGCCTAATAGTGATTAATTAGGAGTGATTTAATTGTCTATTGGACCGTATGATAATTATGTGGTCTAGAATTCCCGATCGCCCGTTAAATTGTGTCAATCCAATCTGTTGATTGAATTGTAGGATAGGAACACATTAGCTGATGAAGCATTATCCAAGAGGCAATATTTAGAATGTTGTTATTTCGAATCCCACCAGCTAGGCAACAGTTGCGCAGTACCTACTGTGTCTGCACTTTGCAAGACCAAGAACGAGACCGCCTAATCGTTGCAAGACCAAGACCAAGACAGATAGAAAAAAAAAAAGAAGCGTTGTATGTAAAAATTAAGATAAAATAGATTTTAGTACTTGACAATTTTAGTTACTATATGAAGAATTGGTAAAACCAATATACTTTTGCATTTAGTTCGTCCAATTTTTTATTTTGGATTTAGTTAGGTTTCTCAATTCTAAAAAATAATAGTAATATTTTGATAGCATGCAGTGGTATTTTTAGAAGGTTACCGACTAAAATATCAAAAATCGTGTAAATCGGACCAGTGTATTGAATTTTATACAATGATTTTAATAATTGTTCACTTGTCCGTTTACATTACTTCAGTTCATCAAAGAAATCGTTCTTCAATGATTTCTCTGGTCGGTTATCAGGAAAATTATTGTAATTTTATTGGGCAATTTTTAATGTTAATATTTAAAATTGAAAAAGAAAATGTTTAAATCGGTAGGGAAGTTATGTGAGTGGACGCACCAGATCTTTAAATAATGGGTGACTTTGTAAAAAATGCCAAACTCTACATTATATAATTTATTTGGTAGTTTACATACATTTCATAATAAAATAAACTCCAGGAACTTTCTCAATTTCTAATTCAATTTACTGTTACCTTCACCATCGTAACGTTTTATTTTGGATATTGAAATCCAAGAATCATATATATATATATATATATATATATATATATATATATATATTAAAAAAAACTATCATTAAATTATAATATACTGAGCAATACATATGAAGCAGTCTATCTACCTACATTATTATATGGCAGCGAAAGTTGGATCAGACAAGACAAGCACTTTAGGAGCAGGATTACGGCTGCTGGAATGAAATATTTACGATGAATTTTGGAAAAAAAAATAGAAAAGACAGAGTGAGGAATGAAAGAATAAGAGAGGAACTCCTGATACCCTCACTGAAAGCAACTATGGAATACCGACAACTTCGATGGTATGAGCACATGTGTAGAATGGAAGAAAGCAGAGTACCAAAGAAATGCATGGAAGCGAGGCCAACAGGCACGAGACCACGAGGCAGTATCATATATACCAGCGACTAGGTGAGGAAAGAGGAAAAACTCTAGGTCAGACGAAGGAATTGGCGAGAGACAGGGATGTATGGTCGAAGTGGCTGGAGGCTCCTCCACGCTGAAAGGCACACAGGAGGAAGAAGAGAAGAAGGAAAAGTGACATTGTATAGATTATCTTTAATCTAAAACTCTTCCATTCATTTATTTATTTATTTATTTATTCATAGTTAATAAATATAAATACATAGTTAATAAATTTCTCGAAATAACAAAACTCCAGGAACTTTCTCAATTGCCAATTCAATTAGATGCTACGTTCACCATCGTAACGTTTTATCTTGGATATTGGAATCCAAGAATCATATATAAAAAAAAAAACATACTAACATTCAGTTATAATATACTGAGCATTGAATGCACATACAAAAAGCAGCTGCGTCGATAAAAGTATAAAAGAAAAATATAGATACATTCATATACATACAAAAATATACACTATATATAGAGTAATTTTAAAAGCTACGGAAGTAGTAACCCATCCGGAATATAAGTAATACTATAATACATAAGTAAATAAAAAAATTAAAAAAAAAACAACAACGTAAAAACGTAAATTATGGCATCGATAAAATCATTGAGTATCACGCTATAGGAGGGGAGGCCTATGACTATCTTTCTTGACAATGAATTTAATATCTTGTCAAGTTATTTTTTTTAATTTGGTTGGACTTTACGGTATTTGTGTGAATAAAACATCTAAATGTTATTTATTTTAGATTTATGAATGTATAATAAATAATTTTCTTTTTTATAATATTGTAATATATTTTTACAACTGGCTGATCATTGACTGGGACCCGGTGACCCGACAACGTGACCCAAAGTGTTCCACAACTGAATCGATCAGTAGTCTCGTCAGTTCGTTTGTGAACCACATTACTCAATAATTTGTTTAAAAAATAAAATAAAAGTTTATCTAAATTAAACATTCTAAATATTTAAATAAATAAAAATTTAAATGTTTTTAATTTTTTTTTATAATTCGTTGCGTATCATTATTAATACTGAATTTAAAAAAATAAAACATTTTTTTCGCATATTTGTTTTTTTCTAAAAAATTATTAATTATCTTATTTTCTTTTTTTATTATTTATATGATATTTACATCTGTATAAAAAAAAATATATCTAGTAAATATTGATTATCTTAAAAGATTAATTCGGCTTAATCTACCAACCTCAAATTGTTACAAAGACTTGATCAATGATATGAAACTTATGGATATCCTCGATTAATATTAAAAACAAAAAATCACTTAAATCTTATTTTAAAAAATCATCACATCAAAAAAAAAAAATGTCCCACGACATTCTTTATGGTCAACTGGTAACAATAACAAAATAATTTAACTTTTTTTTTTTTCTCCACCTAGTTACAATAAAAAAATTTAATAAAATTTATCAAGCTCGTCTCTATTCTTATTGATTTTTGATGAAAGTATTAACAGAGTGTGAGCTACTTCACCGGGTAAGAATTATTGTATAGATACCGACTTAAAATTCCATACATGTATTTTAACAAAGAGACCTTACAATGTAACATGGCTCCTGAAGAACGAAGAAATGAACGTGAAACGAATATTAAAATGACCAATGACGATCAATGTACTCCAGAAGCCGAGGCTAAATGGATTTTTTTGAATATTGCGGAGCGACTGTCAGTCTATCAGTACTGAACTCCTTGCATCAAATAATGTTAAAATGCAATCACTCCAATCCAACGCGAGTATAGAAAAAACTATGGATCCAAAAAATTATATGGGTACAATTTTTTTAGCTTCATTGTAATAAAAACTGTTCCTTAACCAGTAATGGGGCTGAGTGAGAGGCGCTGGGATCTCCAAGAAGAGTCCTGCTTTTCCTTAGACGCGTGGAGGAAAAGGCATAGCTGGGAGTTCTCCGGAGTGAATGATTCTTTTAAATATTGTATAAAGTATTCTTGTATTTTAGTTATTATTTTTGTTAGCTAAGTTTTTTTTGTTTATATACATATACTTTTAATATTATTATTTTGCTGTTTAATTTGTTGTTAATTATTGTACATAGAATGTGAATGTGCTCTTTGAACACCATTATAAATGATATTAATTTAGAAATATTGTAATATTTCTCAATAAATAAGTTTAAAATAAAAATTATTTAAAAGAGTATTATAAACGGTTTAGGTCTAGTATTTGTAGTGAATATCTAATGTTCAATGTAGATTGATTTCAAAACTAAAATATGCAATTTTGTGTTTATAGAATCGGAACAGAATCATCTGAACAAATAACTAATTTATATTCAGTGGCAACTAGCGAACCAGGAAGAGATTTGCAAGACCTAGTTAAAGGGCATTTGCATTTATCTTTATATCGATCTTTAAATAAGCTTCATAATAAGTTGTGTCGCTACAATCATAAGGGAAGAGGAAGAAGATCATATTATTATTAAAAATATTATTATGATGCTACTTAAAGATTATACACTGGAAGCCTTTGCGAAAAACATATATAATTTAAACAGTGAATAAATAAATTGTATAAAAGTGAGACACATCGCATAATTTCTTAATTAGGATTATCCAAAAAACAATAATCTTATTTTTTTTTGTTATAAATTAGTAACAAAATAATCAAGAGACAGAAGATAAATTTAGGTTAATTTTTGGAAAAAATCTAAACCAAACAGCCTTATGTCTCTAAAACATAGGTAAAGAAAAACTCATCAACGTTTCGCCAATTCAGGCATAAGGCTGTGTGGTTTGGAATTTTTCCGGTAATAACATAATTTTTTTTTAAGGTATTAAGATTTAACACAAAATCTTATTTTGCACAAAGTTTTTAAGTAATGTTAATGTAACAGCTTTAGCACGACATACCATAATTAATAATCACAAAACTTATTTCAACATAATAAAAATACTAAATATTCTAGAAAATAGTGACATTAGGAAGTGTCTGGAATCAATATGTATATTAAAAATAAATATAAAATATATTGAATTTTAAAATTGATATTAAAGGTATTCCTATACCTGTCCTCATCAATATTAAGACAATAAAATAAATACATTTTTAAAAAGGTAAGAAAATGAATCTTGTGAACAAAAAGTATGCGTATGTGAACAGCCTAGCTCAAAAACAAAAGGGTTGTTCGTAACTGAAATCACATATTCAAGATAATATATAAATAAATAATGAAAAGATTATTGACCCGAAGGTTCAATGCCGACGCCACTAACCCTGTCTATACACCTTCGTTCGCCGGTCGCCGACCAAACCTTGCACCGCCAGATCAGCCTTAACGCAATCTTTCCACCTTCGCTTCGGTCTACTCTCGGACGTTTACCAGCGGCACAGCAAATATTAAACTTTTAGAGATCCTTTTGTTACTATGTCCAACAATTTGACATGCCTATTTTATTAGCAATGTAATCATCTCAAATACATTAATCGAATAAAGTTCATTGTATAATCGTCGATATTCTACCGTTGATTTTCAATACTCTGCAATACTTTATTTTCAAAAACTTTAAGAGGCTGCTCATCCTTCATTGAAAGTGGACACGTTTCGCATCCAAAAAGAACCATGTACAGTAGGTAGGATGATGGTTTCATAAATTCTAATTTTTTAAGTTTCGGGACAGGAGAAGCGAGCTAAGTAGTCAAGTGGTTATCACAGAAAAATAACCTTTAACCTAGCATCAACTTCTCCTTCAATTTGGTTTTTCTATTTATGGTTCTATTTTCTAAACTTCTTTACGTGTTCAAACTATTCTCTTCAATACCGAAATTGTCGCCATTTCTGCAGCATATCATACATTTTGTCATATCTATATTTATTTCGAGAACTAGCTTATAACTGACTTTCATTAACGACATGTTTAAGATAGGTTATATTTAAACATATAACATATGTTTAAATATAAATCATGAAAGAATTTGATAATTAACTATAGGAACAATGGAAGATGGAACCGAAAATCAGCGCATTTCTATTATGATTACTTCTGACTAATAAGCCTATTAGTCATATTTAATAATTTATCGAATTATTAACATCTCTCTGAAACCTCGTAAATAGTTTCATCTCATCGTAACCTACAACTATTTTATTTAAGAAAACTCTTGGAATTGGAACGTTTTCAATTCGGAGGGAGGCAAGCTTTGTCTATTTAATCACGTACTAAAAACTTGTAAATATCCATTTGCTTTCTTCTTGGATCGTAATATAATTTGATCACAAAATCGATAAACAAAGTGGCCTACAAAAATATTGGACTGTTTGTCCTCTATGACTTCGTTATTTTGAAAATTTAGGTTGTAGGTCACGCCAAACGGCTCAATATTTTTAAAGGCCATTTTTTTTCTAGATTTTGTGATCAATTTATCTTACGATCCAAGTAGAAAGCAAATGGGTATTTACAAGTTTTTAGTAACTGATTAAATAGACAAAGCTTCCTCCCCCTCCCTTCCTCCAAATTGAAAACGCCCAAATTTCTAGAGTTTTCATAAAACAAATAGTTGTAGGTTACAATGAGATGAAACGATTTGCGAAGTTTCAGGCGGATGTTAATAATTCGATGAAAAGGGGTCTGTACCTCTACATCTCTCTACCATCCATATACAAATGTAACAAAATATATCATTATTAATTTTATAAGGATATTTCGTCAAATTTTGATAAAACATACGCTATATTAAAACAACACTAAGTGTCAGTAATGATGGAAACAATTTGAGTGGTTTGCCAATGAAGAGAATACATTAGCAATATTTAGAGAGATATAGGTAAATTTGGAAAGTGGATTGCAACGAACACCCACAATCCATTAAACAATCCCGATCCCTCAACATCATCTAATGGAAATATACAGCCCGGTTTCCGCATCACAAAAGTGCGGTATGAACAGTTAAAATCAATTTATTATCGCATTCCTGGAATGGAAATAGAACTGGAACCTTTCGTTGCTATAGCAATAAGGAATATATATATAAATATATTTGCTGACTTGGCTGGAATACCAATGTTGGGGCGAAGTGCTCCAACCTCCCTGGAGGCAGCTTAACCTCCAGGCACCTTCCAGGGCCAGCGGACTTCTCACTCACATGAATACCTTAACAGCTTCCAGCCAGGCCATAACAAGAATATAATGGTTTAAGCAAATGGTTTTGCTGCCAAGTGAGTATAAAAAAAAAAAAATTTTGTTTGTTTATTTAATGAAATTTACAACTGTATACGATGACCAAAAAAAAAAAAGGATAAAATAAAAAGATAAAAAAAAAATTTTAATAAATATAATTTTCCATAAGAATTTTTATTTGTTGGGCGCCTGGCTTTACTAGCCTTTCATCTCTAAAGAGATAATTATAGAGAATATAAGTTACTTACCCATTATTTTGGCCATCATTCAATATTTACTCTACCATGCTAGCTCAGGTGAGAAGGGGTTAGGTTGGATATTTTTATAAAGCAGCAAAAAGGTTGACAGATCTATTTACGAAAAGAAATATTTACAGAATTAATACTATGTACAGTGAAAAGAGATAAAATAAAAGGAAAAAGAGAGAATTTAAACATAATTACTATATACAATTAAAGATAAATAGGAATATATTTAAGATAATAAAAATAACAACAAAAAAGATACTTATTCTATATACAATAGTATGGCATGCCACATCTAAACATCTAGAAAAGATAGTCAAGATACAAGAGATCTAAGATGTAAGAGAATATACACATGCTAAAATATGTGAATTAGTCATCTGGCCCAGGAAACAAAAGAGAGTTGAGTCTGTTTTGTTTTAGGGGCGGCGGGGTGGCCGAATAGGCTAAAGCGTGTGCACTGCACCGCGAGTTGCCTGGCAACCGGATTACAGATTTGAGAAGATTTAAAAAGTACGAGTTCGCGTCCCCGTGCCGGAGAGGATTTTAAATTCCCCGCCCTCACCCCCGGCCCGGAAAAAATCCCGTATAGCCTAAAAGGCGAGATAGGTAAGAACAAAAAAAAAAGTACACTCGATTATTACGCGTCCTGGAGTGTGCTAAAAACCCGTATCGCCACAACACATGAAGGACTCACTACATTGTAAGGATCACGCTCATCTGCCAAGTTTCCCCCTAATTAATTATTTAATTAAGAATACCGACTTTAAAGAGGCTGGGTGTGCCCAAGAGGGTCTCCCGACCTCAAGGATGGATTTGATGAAAAATTAGTTGTTATCAGCTTGATTCGAACTCGGGACTTTGAGCTTTGGAAGTTAGTGCTTGCCCAGTGAGGTACCCCGCTTCCTAGAGACCGCTAAAGCTGGTGTTAATTTCATAAATGTATGGAGAAAAATATTATAAGACTGTCATCTTCTGTTTATTAGTTTTCTTTTCAGTGGAATGGAATGTAGAATAAGATGCGGAAGGAATCCGAGAAGCGTTTAAAAAAAAAAAAAAAGGGATAATAATCTGTTTAAATATTTACGAAATACCTGATGTAGTTCGAAGAGTGTGAATGTTATCCTACCTCACTATAACTAATGCCCAAGAGACAGATTGTTGTAATACTCAATAAATAAATTTTTTAAAAAGTTCGAAGTGAATACTTTTTTTTCAAATTTCTTTATAACTTTATGATTGCCATACTTCAAAATTGGTATAAATCTTTTAACAAGGAAAATGTGCAGCCTAAAGACTGCAAAATGTTTTTAACAAGCGAAATATTTAAAACTATTAATTAATGAAAAGTTCCAGAGGATAAAATTAACTAATTTTGAGCCAGAGTTCATCACCGCTTATAATTCATAACATTTCATTGCAATTATAAACTTCATTAATAGAAAGTTTAGCACTTCAAGTAATACGGCTACCTAGATACAAACTCTGTCAGCTTTTTCTTTTCTTAATTTAATTTCAAAACTAATTATTTCCGGTTTTATCCTGGAAACTAAATTACTTGCGGTTTTTCTACAGAAGAATTTATTAAGGTTTTAATGAATCAAAGAATTGGATGTGCCTAATAATAACCAACAGGTTTATCCGAAAAAATATCAACAGGAATGGAGGAACTTAAGATAATATAATTATTAAAACCATGCTATAAATTTTAACATTCTTCATCTAAGTAGAATAGGTTGGTAACATGGAATTTTTGAGGATAAATAAAGTTGTAAATTACGACAAAGTGAAGCCATTCAGGAAGTTTTAAATGGGTTTTAATGATTTGATACAAAGTAGTCTGAATCGCGGACTACAGCGCCACAATGATTAAATGATACCAGTTTTAACTTGAAAGCATTTTTATAATATGAGTTATGAGCATAAAATAATGTTACCAAAACGTTTGGAAATAGTTCTGTCGACATCCCAGGAGAAATGTAGTTCTATCATAAAACAAGTTAAGTCCCATCATGTTAAATGACCCAAAGATCAGCCCACTCAAGTACTGTTTTAAACATTAAACATATTTTCAAAAACTGAATTAAAATGTAAAATATATTAAAATATAAGGAGTTAAATCGTTCAAATTAAATTCAATCAAAAATATTAGTGATATAATCTAGTAAGAATTTTCAATTATGAAAATTTAATTCTTTACTAGCAAAGAAATCTCGACAAATAATGCTGCCGAAAAGTGTTTTAAAAGATTAATACTTGAAAACATTGTATATAGTGTACAAATTCTTTCACTTGAATTAATTGCATGGCATAATTATTTGTAAACAGAAACAAAAACTTCTAATAATAATGCAGTATTCATAAACTATTTCCATAGTTTCGCGGATGTTGTAAAATTTCATCAAACTCTGCTAACCTAAATATTATAGAGGTTGATGAATGCTATGTTTGTTGTCAGAAAATTAACATAGATATGTTAATGAGCCATGGTTTGCTAACATAAGCCCTTTAAGACAACTACAAACTTTCCCCCTTGTTCACCAGAAATTGATGTATTATTACCGTTTGTTTGTTAGCATACGTTGAAGTAAAATTCTTTTCAATCCATATTAATTAGAACTAATTAATAACATATTTTTTCTGACTCTTTGCTGAGAATTATTAAACCAGTATATATGATATATGTCAGAAAAATACAAGTTTTAAGTCAAACCAAAAAGAAACCAATTTCAATAACTTTTATTCTGAAACGTTGAATCTTACAATAAGTCAAATAAATCTAGCTAATTTGCTTGTTTTTTTTAATTCTGTTAGAGTGATCAGCTTTTTTAAATGATAACCTCCTTTTGATGCTCAATTTCATTTATTATTTTAATAATTTCCCCGATAGAATAATACGCAATGAATATTGCTCAGTGAATAGATGTCAAAATAAATAATCCAACGTATTATAAGATGAAGAAATTATTTCCTATTTGTTCAGTAATTATCAGCGACCAGGGAAAAAATATTATAAAACTTTCTTCATGTTTTAAACAAAAATATTTATGGATTACAATAGCCTGTATCTAAATTAATTATGGTAGGATTCGATGATTTTTTTTTCATGTATGGCATATAGTAACTTTCAAATAATTATGGGTCATCAAAAAAAAAAAAAAAAAAATACTTTTAGAGTTATTCACTAATAAAGTTTATTTTCCTTCATAACTTCAGAAATTTCGGGGGGATGTTACTATTTTTTACACCTAAAAGAGAAGGAGATGTTCATCTAACAAGATAGGAGTCAATCATTGAATTTGATGATGGATTTACGAAGAAATGGCTTAACGACAAAAAAAAAACAGCTTTGAGAAATAATATATGAAGATATTTATTTTTTTTAATTATTATCTGTGAATGAGCTACTGTTCTATTGCTATTACTATTGTCCTTGGATGCGACAGATTGCAGTATTTCTCGATAAAGAATTGAAAATAATATTTTAAAAAATAATGAGGTATTATATATATTAAATAGGTATTGAGGTACTATTGGTAATTAAACGGCTATCAGATGCTGAACTGATGTACTTAAACATAACTTACAAATTAATTTTTTACGCTCCTGCAGTAGATTAAAATGCATAATTAAAGAAAACAACTTTCAAAAACTAATGAGGTTTGTAATATTATTTATTTTTTTAACAAGATATCCAAGATTTATCTATCTGATTTTAAATGAGTAATTTTAAAATCATAATTATTAAGTATTACTGTAAAATGCGCTCTCGCTCAATCTCCACTGGCTTTACCACCAGTGACGTGATTGAGAAAGTAGCGCAGGGATCTTCTGGAGTCCTACTTTTTCCCCTATAGTTAGAGGACTGGAGTTCCTTCACCTAATTAGAAATAGTGTGTATAGACATATCTGTGTTTTTTATCTTTTGTAATTTACTTATCTCCAAGTTATTTATTTTTTTTTAAATTTAATATACTAGTTGATTATTATTTAGTAGTTATTTTGCTTCTGTTTATTTCATCTTTTCAGTATATATGGTGTGAATGTAGTCTTACCTCTTACTTTAAAAAAAAATATATCATCTGTATTCTTTTTGACATATTCATGTATTTTGATTGTTAGTTACATGTTTTCCAGCTGTCTTTTTTTTTTTTTTACTCATCAGCTGTTTGATTATAACCTCCATCAGCTGTGTTGCCTTTCGATCAGTATGTGATTGGATACTATGGTGATGCCTGATTCTGCGAAACATTGATGGGTTATTTTATCCTACCCGCATTTTAGAGATACAAGGCTGCGTATTTGGAAATTCTTCTAGTTATAACTTAAAATATTTACAAAAATAGTCTACAGCCATTGGTGCAATAACACGAAGTGCTGAATGTCGACTTGAACAAAGAGAATTGATAAAGAGGATGCAGAGGAATTACATAGATAACGCGTGTAGTCGGGGCAAGCAGGGCGTATTATACTACTCCAACCTCTTCAGTTCTGAATTTTAAGCAGGCGTCATGAGAGACAGTTGCCAAATGATATAAGCCCAGCGGTACCCCAGGTCTGCATTTAATGTCTCTTTATCTCCCAAATCATTGTAAATTGTTTTCTCCTCATATATTATGCCAAAAAATGTATTTCGAAAAAAAAATTTAAAGAAAGAAAGTTACAATCCGGGACTTCATAATTGGTACTCGTACAATGAAGGATTAAGACCATAAGAGACACTACACTAAGCATCAGTGGCGTATAGCCTTAGGACCCGAGATGCATATTTTTTGAAGGTCCCATGAATAAAAATTGTTTCGTTTGGAGGTCTGTCTCTGCTAACAAAATTTCAGCTACAATTTTAATATAAAATAACCACAAATGTAATTATATATATAATTAAATAATTTATTCCTATATTTCTTTCAGGTAAAAAAGTTAAATAGATGGTGGCCCGCAGTTGTTTGATGCTTTATACTTTATATATTCAGAATCTTCTGATAACCACAACATCGAAACCATATTGAATATAGATAAGTTAAATAAAGTTTACTATTATATGATGGGAATACACAAAGTGCATACACAAAATTGTTGATCATAGCTCATGTTCTATTAAGTGTTTGTTTTTAGTTTATCTTATATATATTTATTGTTTCTATCATAGTAACAGGTTCATATAACTATTATTATGCAGTGATCGTTTTTTGCTTTTAATTTTTATTGTTATTTATGTTTTGTAAAACCCATTCTAAACGTAAAATATTGTAAATTTTATTTATTTTTAAATGATATGTATATAACTTTTAAAACTATATTATTCTACAATAGCAAAGCTATGCTTTATTTGTATGGCGAATCCTTCCCCAAAAAAACAAATACATTTCTATCCATCTATCTATCAACTGTATATATTCAACGTTGAGATCTCAAATTACTAGCCAATGACTTAAAGCCTAACGATATGTGTTCAAAGATTTATTTTTGTCTAATACTTTATAATTGTAGAAAGCTCAGGATAATATAAAATTATCAACAAGCCTATTTAAATCTA
This sequence comes from Nezara viridula, assembly GCA_928085145.1. Classification (NCBI taxonomy): domain Eukaryota; kingdom Metazoa; phylum Arthropoda; class Insecta; order Hemiptera; family Pentatomidae; genus Nezara; species Nezara viridula. The sequence goes on along the minus strand of OV725081.1, from coordinate 122,884,930 downwards.
AATCAGGCCAATATTAACAGTATAATAAATAATATTGGTCAAAAACATTGTGCTGAATCAAAATGGAGTACAGTCTTTTGAAATATAAGTTTGGTTTTCATGATTTTTTTTCGTTTTCTAGGAAATTTTAAAATCTTTCAAATTATTACAGATATGATCTACCTTAAAGTGTATACTTTTTGTGTTATACAAAAATAAAATTTTCTTTTCTTCAAAACAATTCTTTTTTAGATTTTCTTGTGGATATGCTTATCTTTCGCAATGGGAATTGACGAAGGTATTAAGAAATGGAGTGGTGGCGAAACGATGCCTTTGAGGAAAAATATATAAAGATTACACATCTCATGATGGTTAGTTAACCTAACTTTATACATATATACTCTTCTGACATGTGAACATTACAGACAGATACATATTAAAAGATTAATAGAAAATAGAAATAGAAAATAGAAAAATAACTTTATTCTGGGACACAGTCCCTTGAGAATAACAAATTAGAACAAAATTAAAATATTACATCTGGCCAAAACAAAATAAATCGAAAAAAAGAAATAATGTAAAAAAAATATAAGGTAAAAACTCTATATACAAAACAAACTAAACTATATACAAAACCATTAATACTATTACAAGAAACTTAAAGCTATTTAGACCAGTATACACGTTTCCGAAAAAAATAAAGAATTAAAAAATAAAAATATATCAAATTCTCTATTAAAATCCGCTCGAATGGTTAGCAAGTATCTGACTGTTTTTGTGATAGGAATTGGAATAGGAGGGATTTGAATGTGGATATGGAGGGGGAATGTCGAATTTTGATAGGGAGGGAATTCCAGAAATTGACAGAGCGAACAATAAAGGAATTTTGGAATGAGGCAGATCTGTGAGAAGGCATGTAAAGGTCAGAAGGTCGAGATCTTGTGGACAGGGAATGGACTGAGGTTTTGAACTGGAGAAGGTTGTAGGCGTAAGAAGGACGATGGTTGTTGATGATTTGGTAGAGGAACGTACCTAGAAAGTATTGTCTTCGGAAGGAGGGGTAGAGCCACCTTAACTCAGTGTAGTGGTGAGAGACATGGGAGTACCTCGGGGCACCAATAACAAATCTTACGCAGCTATTCATTAATCTTTTCAGTCTATCACGGAGCTCCACCGAGAGGCCATCATACACCACACAGCTGTAGTCAAAGTGGGGGAAGATGAGAGAGGAAATTAGGAGTCTACGGATATGTTGAGGTAGGAGATGGCGGAAGCGATGAAATAGTTTAAGGGTAGAGATTGTCCGACGGGAAATGTGAGAAATATGGTTGGTCCAGGAGAGGGTTTGATCTATGAAAAATCCTAAATTTTTAACAGAGGAGTAGAAGGAAATTGGCTGGTCATTAAGGTGTAATATGGGAAAGTCAGTATGGGATCTAATGAGGGGCTTGGAACCAATGACGATGGCCTGAGTTTTGGCAGCATTTAACTTTAATCCATTTACATTTGCCCAGGCATTGATTCGATCAAGATCTTCTTGAATCTTGGCAAATGCCCCCAGTAACTCAGAGGGAGAAAAGGATAGGTAGATCTGGGAATCATCTGCATAAAGGTGATGGGAACAATGGAAAATTGATTTAGGTAGGTCGTTAATGTAGGAGCTGAAAAGGAGAGGAGATATGCTTGAACCCTGGGCAACTCCAGAGGATAAAGAAAGGAAAGCAGATAGTGGTTGGTTGGGTATGGAGACTGCTTGGGTGCGTTGGGAGAGGAAAGATTGGAACCAAGAGATGGAACTATTGGAGAAAGATAATGATTTTAGTTTGTTGAAGAGGATGGAATGGTTGATGGAATCGAAAGCTTTGGAGAAGTCTAGAAGAATAAGGACAGTTAATTTTCTATCATCTATTGCAGATTGAATGTCGTTGGTAATTTTAATTAAGGCAGATTGTGTGGAATAGCCGGGACGGAAACCAGATTGGAGAGGATCAAATTGGTTGGAATTTTCGAGGAACTTGGAGACTTGGGATTGCACCAGTCTTTCAAGAGGCTTTGAGAGGTTAGAAAGAATTGAAATTGGACGGAAATCTTCGGGTGAGGATGGATTAGGCTTTTTATTTAAAGGAAGGACAATGGCTTTTTTCCAAGAGGTAGGGAATACTGAATTCTGAATGGAGAAATTGTAGATAAAAAGGAGAGCTGGGAGGATTTCAGGTAGACATATTTTTATTAATTTGACAGGAATGCCGTCTGGCCCTATGGAATTGGTGTGGGATTTCATTAACGCGGTTAACAAGTCTGTGGGAGAAATGTCGGAAAAATAAAAGTTATTGTCGTTAAAGGATATCTCTGGAGCAAAGCCAGAAGAGGAAGGTAGAGAAGAGGTATTGGCGTAATGGTAATAACAATATCAAACTATAATAAAAAAATAGTAACAAGTAGGGATTATATAGCGCAAGTTGCGCATTTTTTAAGGGAATATATTTTGACGTGTTTTTGAATTTTTGAGGGAGGCGAATTCCAACGAGGTTATACATTTTTGGAATGAAAAGTTTCAGATTAAAGAGCAAGGATATAACGTGGAACAAACAGCAGAAAGTGTAATTTCATATGATCTACGATGTTTTTAATTCTACTTTCCCTTGCTCTGTTTGTGAGGTGAGCAATAAAATATTTTGGCTTATGCGTCATCGACCTTGGAGGGGGGATGGGTACCCTTGGTGATATGTGTGTAAGGAAATTAAAGATGCATTTTTCATTATTTAACGGTGTAATGGCTGTCAAATACCTAATTATGCACTTAAGATAGTGGCTCTAATTCAATTAATATGTTTTTGGTTATTATAATTCATTTGAATTGGGTTATACAACAATGCATAATACTGGGCAGATTGTACTATCTCTAATTGTGTACACTAACATTAACGTGATATGAAATCAATATGAACATTACATCACATCAGCTGTTGCAAGATCGTAAAAAAGTACAAAGCGAGAAATAGAGAATATTAAGATGAAAAAAAAATCAGATAACTTTTCTATAGAAATCTTCAGGCATCCAGAGAAGTATAAAACCTTTTGTTTGTATTCGGACTTGTTCTGTTCCTCTTTCTCCCTTCTGTTTACTTTTTGTAATTTTTTTAAAACGCTTTCTGACTCTCTCTCGGCCGATATAAAGTAAATAGAAAAGTAATTATGAAAAAAGTGAGAGGTATAAACCAAAAGGCATAAAATATAAGGCGGGGATTGATCCTCAAACCGCCGCTCCTGTAGCTACTTATTCATAATGCAGGCTGAGCCAAACAAGCAGATGAATAGGAGTACCCTAAGCACTGCTTTGAAATTCAAAAGAAGAGTAGCCACTGGTAAATACCATCAGGGTGCTCGCCTCTCCGGAGGAAAAACATTTCTCGCTCACTTTCCAATTTAGAGTACATCGGAAATAAGAAACACTAAGAGGAAACATTGAAAAGTAAGATAAGCCAACCAACTCCCGACCCAAATCTAATACAGCCAAAGAGGATTCCCAACCACTTAAGGACCCAATACAATCCCCGATTTACAATGTCTAAAATTTTATCTCACTATTGCACTTTATATTCACCAAACCTATATTTCGGGATATCCAATTGCTGAATAAGATTTTAGAAACTGAAAAAAAATAATAGTGACAGAAAACTTAATAAAATAAATTTAAAAAATCCCAACTAAGGAAATTTCACTATCTTATAACTAAATCCATACCTAATTTACAGAGTCATATCCATTAGTGTTGCCCAAATGCGAGATCGAGACGAGTCTTGGTCTTGCACAACAGTCTGGCAACAGTCTTGCAGTTACTTATTACTATAGAGATATTACTGTCATTTTTTAGATAGGAGAAACCTATTTAAGACCAATGAAAAATTAGTGGAGTTAAATGCAAAAGTATATTGGTTATACCAATTCTTTAAATATAGTCACTAAGATAATAAATAAGAGTTTAGGTTCATGTAGGATTTCAAACTTGGTACCATTTCAAAAGCACATTAATCAACAACCGATTAACGGCAAGATGAAGTCTCTATTAGCTGGGAAACGCATATCTCTTATCATTTCACATCAGTCGCTGGAACCTTACAGGTTTTGCTTAGAAGGCGAGGCAAACTATTACCTACTTTATCACGTTCTTTGATTTTTATGAGCTTTAATTCTTTTGACACATTTTTTTACCACCTCCTTATGATGTGATATCATTTTCAAATGTGAATTTTGATTAAAACAACAAGTATTAGGGGTCTCAATAATTGATTCTTCAAAATGATAAGATTCCTAAATTATTGACACAAAGTGTATTGTATAAACAAAAGGATACTGAAGGACATGAATAGAAGAACAATGAAGAAGGCCACGAACAGAAAAACACTTAAGAAGTCGAAAGTTTGGCAGAAATGGGCACAGATCGGAGAATAAGTAAGGATGTCTTCTTCAAACTATAATAGTTACCAAATTTTTAAAGCCTCTAATGTTTAGGAATAAGAAAAAACGAAGAGTTCTATTTTCTTATTCTCTGAATATTGCTTGAAATGTACCAAAGTATACATACCTGCTATAGTATACAATTTATTTTCTCATACCAGTTTGTGATATCTGTGATATGGGTAATAAGTTTTAAAGTTTTCAGTTACTAATGTGTGATAATTTTGTACCTATAAATATAAAATATTTTATCCAAAATAATCACGTTTTATGGTTGAACATGGCGTCAATAATTCCCGGTCGATAATTGGTTTAAGACATTTTTTTTTTTTTTTTAAGAACTTATTATCTTTATTGGGCTCACAAACTTGAAAACTTGATAGTATTTTGGCCATTATACAAGCAGAATCTGAAGAACAGACTTAGACTAGTATGAAAAATTTTGAAACATACAGATATCCTAATTAATACAAAAGTTTAATGTAAATTACTTCAAACGTTTCGTTAAAGTGTCAATAATTGATGACTTGACCTTAAATCTATGAATATCATAACATAGTATAGTAGCAATAGGGTCCCTTCCATCCTCGATCGAAACTTAGTACCTCAGAAAATATATGTTGATGATTTAATGATGGATAGTTAACCAAACTCTAAAATATTATTGTGGAACGAAATGAACAAATGAACATGAGAATTACAGCACATCAGCTGTTATAAGACGGTATGAAATAATAAAGAGAGAAAATGGATATATGAACTTATAGAGTTCTAACAACTTCTTCATCACAAAGGATGGATCTTCTTCGTCATTAGCTATAATGATCTATTTATCAGGAAATTGTAAATGATACAGGTATTTATCATATGTGATTATCCCCGTACCGCTTTTTCCCGTAGGCTAAGGATACTTTCAACATATGTTATTTATTAAACATTAAATTAAATTTTCAAATTTGGGCAGCCAAAAGAATTTCTTATCACCAAAGGCCTCAAACAATGCAGCTCACTCTCCCCTTTACTGTTTTATCTTAATAGTTTTAAATTGTAACTAAAAACAATAAAATGCACTTTCCCTTTTGTCATTTAGCGCCTCCTAGATCTGCGATTACACGGCTGGAGGAGGAGGGAGACCCAGACGACTACGACGGGTACGTGACGACTGACAAAGGACCGTCCTCGGTCAGCAGACGTGACAATCGCAGCCACATGAGGCGGCCATTACTCCAGCAATTAAATGACCAATGAGAGTAGAGCGGCAGGCTCAAGGACAGACAGCGCTGGAACCGGAGGAACTCAGGGACCCTAACAGCCGGGTCATCAGGAGCGGCCATTTGAATAAAGAGATCTAGGGGCTTAAGTTCTTAATGACGTCAGGGCACCCTTCTCATTCCAGTCGAAATGTCTTCCAGCTCCAGGGCCATGGAGAAGACAAACGACACTCATTGTTTTGGCAAAGTTCCTCTCCGGCCTCCTGCATGGCAAGGCATTTCCTTCTGTAATGTTATTCGGATGGTGTTTGTTGAGTTGGTACTTATGAATGATAATATAAACATAATAAAGTAAAATCAAACTAAACATTTAGAAACAAAGGCTGGGCTCAGGCCATTATATTTTGCAGTATCATAAAATTTACTGATTGTCACTATTATTTTTTGACAGGTGTGAAATAGAAAATTGAGAATTAAAAACCAAACAAAAAAAAAAATAAATAAAAGGTTCTAATTTATCAAACAATTTTAAGGTCATTAATGGTGTAATGAAACGGAAAAAAAATACGAACCAAACAAAATCTTGAGAATTGAAGTGAATATTCCTGGTAAGGTATAGTCAACTTCATCGTGAACTTCAAATTAGAACAATAGACGAATTCACTAATAAACGTTTTACAAAATATCATTCCCAGTAAAAGCAGTTAAAGGAGCTGTAGCATCCTCCATTGAACTCTATTACATCTATATACTTTCTATTTACATCATATACATATTTCATTTATTTATTTTACTATTTTTCAAAATTTATTTATTTTTCATTTTATGATCTGCTTTTATATTGTTATTTTCTTATTATTATTCGTTTATTTAACAAGCTAGCAGTCCATAGTTATTAACAGAATACATCTTTTATATTAGGAGTGTTTTTTTATATGATACTACAATCCCACTTTGCCAACTTTTAAAAATTCGCTTAATGTTAAAACACCCATATATAGCTCACTAAAATCTGGAAATAAAGAATAATACTTCATGGCTGCAAAAAAAGTTCAGTTATAATTGTATTAAAGCTACGAGAGGTGTGATGTAAACGCTGTACAAGACACGCAAAGATTTCTGGCGAACGTTAAATTATTACAGAAACGCTGTGATCGCCTCACTTTGTTGGTAGAGTTTCGATTTAAGGTAAATTAAACCTCTGAACACGAAGGCGGGCGACGAACTGTCTTTATATTCAGCTATCGTACACAATCGATTTCCATACACTCTTGCGATAATGTGGAAGCAATTGCATTGTTCGCTACCATTTGCTCAGTCAGGCTCTGAACCACTTTAATCGATTACATTGGCTTTTATGGGTATCGTTGGATTTCTTTTAAGCTCCTCTATCCAATTCATACGATTTTTATATTTAAACCTGACTTTTGGAAGATATGATTTGACAATGTACTACCCACTTCAAACTTACTACTATTACTTCGAATTAATAGATTTAAAAAACAAAATACGATACTAACTCTAATAACTCGATATAGCAACCCCTCTCCCTCACTCCACCAGAAAATTAATTCCAGTGGGTGCCGAAAACTGGGAGTTTTATTCTATTCCAAAAAGTCCAAGAAATGGAGAGTAATCCTCCATTTACCTTTTCAATAGATTTTAAGTTCGCTGGAGACTACCTTAATAAGTACATAAAATAAAATCTACACATGTGATAAGTAACCCATGGCAACTACAGCACCACCCAAGAGATTTTCGACAAGAATTACGGTTTATCTCAAAAAGGTCAGGATATCCTCCTCAAAAACGTTAAATGTAATTTATTCCATCTCGATATATCGATTCTTTAAACCACTTGAGGATTGAAATCTCTCAATTTTAAGTGGTTAGAGTATGCTTTTAAATTCTGAAATTCGCATTCGCAGAAATTGAAATACAATGGAAAACGGAAATCCTTTTCGTTTGATACCCCATTCATTAATATACATAGCTCACGAGAACTGGGTAAGTGGTCTTATTATTCTATATAATATAGATAAGCGTGCTCATAAAACCAAAATAATTAAATAATATATTGAAAATTAATTTTATTACATTTTGATCTCGGACAGATTAAGAAATATTGACATTGAAGTCGGTGATGACCAAAATCATACCTGTTAAAAACACTTGTTATTTTATGCCTCCGGTAAAATTACTCAATTAATTAATTATTTGGGACCGGTCTCAGTATCATTGTTAAATAATAAGCCTTACAACATACTAAAAGGTTTATTCGTGTGTCTCGTTATTCCAGACTGATTTGCTCACACTGTTAAATTTTTAAGTTGGAATTAGATCAGTGTTAGTAACACTTGTTATGGTTAAAATATTCATAGCCATTCATCTTGCTAGGTCAACAGAGTGTATGGCATATCAATAAATTTTATTGTTTTCTTCTTCTTAAAAACAATGACAACTAATGTTAAATTTAAAAAGAAAAATGTCCTTCATTTATAATTACTCTTCCTGTTATCTGTTTCATGCGTTTTTACTTGTACTCGTTTGAAAGCTGATCCAAATCGAAAATCAACAAAAATGAGAAATATTGCTTAATTAATTGAAAAATTCTATCATGAAATTCATAACCCCGTCAAAATATATTTATTTATTAATTCATTAAAATAAATATATTTATTTATTTATTCAATGGAGTAGGAATAGAAAATATTAATAGTATCAGATGAACAACTCTCATGCAACCTGTTGCAAGAACTGGGCGTCCTTGCAGAAGAATAACAATTTATATTATATTTTTATCAATGATGCGTTTCAAAGAAATAATGAAATCAATACTAATAAATAAAAGAAAATTATTATATACAACATTATATGACATCTGAAAACGCACGTCAAGCTATGACACTAAGCTATAGCCTGCATTCGTGAATAACTTGTTTAATAACTTAAATAAAAATACTTTTGTTCTTATGAATTAAGGATTTCACAATTGAATCTTATAATATATTTTTTAATTTTTTTGAATTATAAATATTTGCTTACGTTTTTCTGAAATTGTATACCCTCATGACCTCCCATCAAGTGAAGTAAGGGCAGGGCATCGATCCAGGATAAACCGACTTCTAATCTCGACTGATTTCGAGGAATATAAATTAAAATGGAATTAAGTATATTATTAACTAAACTATATGAATATAAATGTATATATAAAATAACTATATAAATAAATTAAAAATTAAACTTTAAAATTCATCCCTAAAATAAGAATAAATTTCTGTCTGAATCAAATATAATATAACAAAAAAAAAAAAAAAAAAAAATAGAGGTAAATGAAAAGATTTTTAATAATAAAATGTTTATTTAATTTATATAATCATTATAACATGTATGTTCGGTTAAGTTAAAAGGAGACCTATTAAAGTCAGATTAGATCCTATTAGTGGAAAAAGTTATCATGATTTTACCTATTATGTGACTCATTGATATTATAATTTCATGTATTTTATCAATAACGATTATTTAATTTTACATATGTAATAAAATAGACAAAGATGTATGCTTCTTTTTGAAATTTGAGACTTTTATTCAGAAATCTTCTCTTTACTGGACGTAAGACCTTTAAAAATCAAATTAGTTCCTATTAGTAGATGAATAATGATATTTATATTTATAAATGTTATCAAATATTAAAAAATAGACTTCTTTATTTTTTTTTTTTAATGACGTTCAATGACAAAATTATTTGAAATTTGAGCCTGTGACTTTGAAATCTTTTGTTCACTAGACATGTAAATAAGAAAGAAATTATCACATGTTACTATATTTACAAGCTATAAAAATAAAAAATGGATTGGCAAATATTTATTGGAAAAAATACATCAATTTTTTAATTATAAAATATTGTTCTGTAACAATTACGCATATGAGAGAATAGCGCAGAGATACAGGTATAGCTGTGAATGTTTTTTTTTTTTTTTTTACTTATCTTTGATTTAATTTATTTTTATTAATTGTATATACATTTTGATAAGTATCTTATTTTTATTTTGCTTCTGATTATTTTAAATTTCCTGTATAGACAGTGTGAATGTAGTATTACCTCACTATAATTATTTTCATTTAACAGAATGTTATATTTCTCAATAAATAAAAATTATTTCGAATAAAAAAAAATAAAAAATTTGCAACATTAAATAATTTAATAATAAGCTGTTGAAATCATCTAATGATTCCGGTTTTCGATGATTTCACCGGTAAAAAAATGGATGCATCATCGCAATAGCAAGAAGCAGGAGAAAGTACCTTTAAGTTCATTCAGGCCGGACGATAGGAACCTGGATTCCGAAGCAATGACTAAACCATTCTCCAACGGTAACTGTATTCAAATAATAACTAACGCAGTTAACACAATTAACCGCTACCAATTAACTTACTAACAATAGCCGTGATAGAAATCAATCATATTTAATAGCCTCCATAAACCATTTTAACGGTTAATAATTTACCTCTGTAAATAACTTGAAGAGAATTAACTGTTACAAGTCCCTACCTTGGAATTTAAATGATAGTTTCTCAATAAAAACTGTCACCATAAGGATAAATATGCGTATCCATTTAAATTGAAGTTTCGCTAACAACAACGCAAATCTTTCATCGCAAATTCAACTATTGCCCTTCAAATCCATCACCAAGAAGTGGTTCCACAAATGTAAAATTGAAACTAAAGGACAGAAAATCAAGCCACGTTAATTTTTTCCTGAAGAACGTTTCATGTTCTGCTGTAGCATAAAGAACAGTTCCAGTAAAAAATAAGAACTGACCAGACGATACAAATTAACATATCTCTTGTACTACAGATCCTCACTCAATTTACAAAACAAGGGGCTAACTATACCACTGCACTATCACCAATTTTAATGTACGGATCTAAACTTTCGAGATCAGCAAAACAAGCATATATAAAAAGTATTTTAATTTCTTCATTGTACAAAAAAATTTTTAAATTGTCATGTCATATTTAAAATTACACGAAGTACCTAAAGACTTGAACATTTCAGTAGTAAAATCATACAACAACGAAAAAGTAATGCATTTTTTGACATGAGTCTTTGATTTGATTGTACAATAAAAATCACTCCAATTCACTCGTTTTTCAAGTACACCTGTTTCTCCGATAACAAAATCAGAGCTATTATCAAGTAAAATCAAAGAGTTGTATCAATTTCTCTATATAAACTTTTTGAAGTGAAAACTTCATTAGGAGTGAATTAGATTGATCCGTCAGATTTTAACGTTCGGATAAATTCGGCTATAGTTGACTAATTGAAATGTTTTTATATACGGATTAAAATATAATAAATTGGGCCTGCATGCTGTAAACGTATTGTTAGCCATTTTATCCTCTCTGTAAGGGGCTATACTTCATAATTTTATCTTAACGCGACGCCGTGTTAGTGAGGAAAAAAGAAAAAAATAAAGTCGAAAACCAAATGGTAACGAGTTTAGTTGAACATGTGGATTCAAATATTTCAGATACTAAAAATCGGACCTGTATACTGTAAGCGAGAGAATTGTTCAGTATTTCATCTTCTTTATAATGAGGTATTATTTATAATTTATATTTAATATTATTAATTTCACCTGGTTGATGTTTTCAATTCTATCATGTGTTCTAAAGCACACACTTTTTTTTTTTTTTTTCAGTATGACAGAAAATAATAAAAATAAATAAATAAATCAATATTTGTTCCTTTTGTATTACTTCTTTATCACTTCTATTCACATAATAATTTATTGTGAAACTGTAAAGATAATTTTTTGGTGAATCATCACTTCACTTTCACTGAAAATTTGATATGACTTACTTAAAAATATGAGAGATTGAATAGTTTTCGATAGCTCACCTTGAATTCAAAAGTTATTTTTTGTTTACCTATTTCTTTTTTAGTAAAACAAATAAATAAATCCTAACTCTGGAAATTTGTCATTTTCTCAAGCTGCTGGACGCTACAGTTAAGGAATAATGAGGGGCGGGTCCACTTCAGATCACATTTAATAAATATTTTATTGAAAAAGTAGACTATAAAGAAATATTCTTTTTTATTATATGACTAAGTTGTTGTTTTTATTTTTAAAATTATTAATTATTGGGAGATGGGATCAAAAATATATCAGCCCTCGGCTCCATATGTAAGCCACTTAGAAGAACTAAACATTGCATCAACTGAACGTTAAAGCGAAAATTGCTTAAGTAAAATTCAGCTTGAACTAAAGCCGTGAAAAAAGCGACAATGGACAGCGTCGGACAGTTTTGAAATCTATGGGGGACTGGTCATCGACGTTTTTTCTCCTATTATCGGACGGGTTGGAATGTTTAAGTGTCTACTATGCAACCACATTTATAGTCGCTGTATTTCTTTAGCATATTTTATCTGATTCTAGAGAACACTTCAGTACAATTTAAACATTTAAAGAAAATATACTTTAAAAAACAAACGAAACTAAGCTACTAAATTAGTTATCTTTAAGTTCTTTAAATTAGTTCCTTACTGAGACCTCAGCTACCTATGATTAATCTCAAGTGAAATATTTTTGATGAGAAACTATAGTAATTGTTTATACTGCAATTTATGTTCTTTGAAATTAAATCCATATTATTTATTTACCATTATTCTGACCAGGAACTAGAGATCTATAAATGCAGAAACTATTTGTAAAGAAAGTTATGTTTTAGCTATATTTTTTATATTATATCAATAATACGTTAACAGAACGTTTAAATTGAACCAATCTCGCTTCAATCCATTAAAAAAAAAAATTAAATTCGCCAAAAATTGACAACATTTCTTTTCATAACATTCAAGCAAAGTTTACCAGAAAACGTTTAATGAAGTTTGATTTAAAATACTTAATGTGCAATATTATATACTTATATTATAGAAATTAACTCATAAAAAATAAAAGTTATTACACACCTAAAATACAATACAGAATTTCAATATTTAAAATTCAAATTTAACAGTTGTTTTAAATATTTGACAAAAAAATATTAAAATAATGAATTATAATTTCAAAACCGAAATAATAAAAAAATAATAATTTTAATGGGGGGAAAACTGAACAAATAAAAAATACAACTGTAGGTAATAAAAATGGGAAGTTGGTGTTACGTTGCAGTTGCAACCCTCTATTTTATTTTATTTATTTATTTATTTTTTTTTTTGTGTACATATAATGTGAATGTAATTCTACTTCACTATAACTAATGTACAAGTGACAGATTATTGTAATACTCAATAAATAAATAAATATAAAAAAAATGAAATATTTTATTCTTCTTCCTCAAAATCATTAAATAAATTAATGAAAGAGTTTTCGGAAAAAAAAAAAAAACGATTACTGGAACCTAGATGAAACTTTTGAGCAAAACATTTATTTTCAATTATAAATCATAAAATACAATACATAATTTCAACCGTATTTAAAATTCAAATTTAGCAGTTGTTTTAAATATTTCACAAAAAAATATTTAAATAATGAATTATAATAAAAAACCGAAATAATAAAAAAAATAGTCATTTTAGTGGTGGGAAAACTGGACAAATAAAAAATATAACTGGTAATAAAAATGGGAAGTTGGTCTTATGTTGCAACCCCCTACCAATTTTATTTTATTTTTTTATTTTGCTTCTATTTATTTTACATTTTTTCGTACATATTGTGTGAATGTAATTCTACTTTACTGTAACTAATGCACAAGTGACAGATTATTGCAATACTCAATAAATAAATAAATATAAAAAAGTAATGAAATATTTCTTCTTCCTCAAAATCATTAAATAATTTTATGAAAGAATTTTCGAAAAAAAAAACAAAAAAAAAATGAATATTAAAACCTAGGAGAAAATTTTGAGCAAAAAATTTATTTTCAATTATAAATTATAAAATACAAAACACAATTTCAACTGAAGTATTTAAAATTCAAATTCAGCAGTACTTTTAAATATTTCACTAAAAACATATTAAAATAATTAACTATTATAGAAAAAAAAATAGTCTTTTTAATGGTGGAGAAACTGAACAAATAAAAAATATAACTGTAGGTAATAAGAATGGGAGGTTGGTGTTATGTTGCAACCCCATACAATTTTATTTTTATTTTATTATTTTACTTTTTTTTTTGTACATATAGTGTGAGTGTAATTCTACTTCACTATAACTAATATACAAGTGATAAATAAATAAATATAAAAAAATAAAATAAAATATTTTATCCTTCTTCGTCAAAATCATTAAATAATTTATGAAAGAATTTTTGAAAAAAAAATTAACTAATACTGGAACCTAGGCTATTTTCAATTGCTATGAAAATTCCTTAAATACGATTTTTTTTTTCACAGAAAAAAAAATTAACAAACGTAGAAAAGAATATTATAGAAAAAAGTTGTTTTCACGACACTTCATATTTTTTTTTTTTTCTTGGCTGGTAGAGCGCATTGCCCAGAATCTTTGAACATGAGATTAATGTGTATTTCAACCTAGTATCACAAAAAAAGTTTCTTTCAAATTGGTGACCCCACATCCGTAATCTACCTAAAGTAATTTAGATCCGGTATTAAATATAATTATCAATTTTCCAAACTTTTATTTCTTGATAAGCTATATTTTCTATTTATCAAAGAAATAGCCTTCCAATCTTCTTTAGCTCTTAATAACGGGAGTACACAAGGACTTAATTTAAACGTTATAAAAAAGATGAGCGCGGCCAATACGGATCGAGGAGGAGGAAAAATTAGCCGGAGGAAATAGTGACAGATTTAATTACATTAGCCAGGCAATGGAGAGGTGTCAAATCACAGTTGGATGATTAATGTTTGTACAGCTTTCTGCTAAAGTAAGCAATCCGCTAATTAGCAGGCTGCATGAGTGGAAATCTCCAACTGCTAAAATAATGAATAATTAATTCAGGTAGTACATCTCATATCAATTATATTCCATTACAACACGTTCACATCCTACACATAATTTTTCATTTTTACTCAAGTTTATTAACATTTCAGAACGACCATGAACATGAATGATATAAACCATAAGTGAGTAATCTTTATATTATTAGAGGCCGCAGTAAGATCAGGCATGAGTAAACAAAATGGAGGCCGCAACAATTATTTATATTTTACTGTTTCTATTATCTATTTGTCACTAAATACACACATCCATATACATATTTACATGAGACGTTCTTGTATTTCCCACGACGGTGGCTCCATAAGAAGTAAAATATTTCCTAGGCCCATTCCTATCCCAAATAATCTATAACCATCGCCCGTCCTACAATTTTGGGAGGGGCGAGCTTCAGTTTTTTTAAAATGTATATATTACGATAATTACTTCGGAAGAAAGAAAGAAACTTAAACACGATTTCATATAGGTAAATGAAATGGTGTGTAACTGATTCTGAATGTAATTAGATAGTAATAATAATAAAAAGTCTTAGCGAACCCGAAGGTTCGATGCCGACACCATCAATCTCTTATTACACACCTCCCTCCACCGTTCGCCGTCCAAACCCATTCCCTTCAGATCGGCTTTAATGCAATCTTCCCACCTTCGCTTCGGTCTACCCCTCGGCCGCTTACCATTCGGCACAGCAAAAATTAACCTTTTAGGAATTCTCTCTTTACTAAGTCCAACAACTTTACAAGCCCATTTGAGTCGCCGCGATGAAATTATTTCAACTATATTACTCGGATATAGTTCACGCAATTCGGCGTTGTGTAACCGTCTGAACTCTCCGGTTAACTTATCCTTCTTCGGTCCGAATATTCTAAGCAATACTTTATTTTCAAAAACCTTAAGACGCTGCTCATCCCTTAATGTAAGCGGCCAAGTTTCGCACCCATAAAGAACTGTAGGCAAGATAATTGTTTTATAGATTCTAATTTTTAAGTTTCGGGACAAGAGGTGCGAACTAAGTAGTTTTGTCACAGAAAAATAACAAGCATCTCCCGCCTTCAGTCTAAACTTAATTTCTTCTTCAATTTCGTTTTTTCTAGTTATCGTAGAACCTAGATACCTAAACTTATCTACCTGTTCAATCATATTACTCTCTATATCGATATCGCCAGTAGTATCGCCATTTTTGCAGCTAACCATATATTTTGTTTTATCCACGTTTATTTCGAGTCCTAGTTCTTTACCGGCTTTCATTAACGTTGTCGTATTTAGCTTTATAGTTTCAGGGTCTTCGCTTAACAGTACCAGATCATCCGCATAGCCCAGCACGGATGTTGTCCCACCCAGATCCAACCCTTTCTCGGTACACATTACCTCCCTAATGGCATGTTCTAATGCCAAATTATTAAATGTAATTAGATGAACAATAATACTTCTAGAGATTTTTTTTTTTCATAAAACATGGTAATATTTTACCATTTTGGGAGGGAGGGGGAGATGAGGTGCTTCAGCCCGAAACCCTTCAATCCAAGTCATCTATCCACTCCCTCTCCAAAAGATCTCTTCTTTCTGAGCTTTACACCTCATTCCACAAATCTGCCTCATTTCAACACTCCTTTATTTTCCGTCCCACCAATTTTGGAATTCCATCCCATTTAAAAAACGTGATGCACCATCCTTATCCCTATTTATAACCCTTTTATTCCAATTCTTTCTTACTATTCATTTAGACGCTGGATATTTATTTATCATGTAACAAGGTTTCATTTTTCTTTATACATCATTTACATATATATTTTTCTTTTATGAGCAAAATATTTCCAGTCACTTTTTACTTAGAATTGTTTTTTATTTTTTTCTATTTATAAGATTTTATGTCTTGAGATGTATGTAATTTTTTACTAATATTGAACGCACTCTTCTATATGTATATTATTTTTTTTTTCTTTTGTTTTCTCCTATCAATCTACATCTTAGTATATAGATTATTAGACTTTTCTATTGTTAACAACACTATTATAAGTACTCATTTGAACATATTAAGGCAAAATTTTTAATTTATTGCAAATATTTATCTTTTTTTAATTATTAATATCTTTTTCATTGCTAGTGGTTTGCCAAAAAAAGTAATTTATCTTTTTTTCTTTCAATTTCATTTAATTATTTTTACCTTATTGCTCATCATATTTCTTTTAATATATCTTTATAGCTATGTAAATACTTCTCTTATTACTTATGTTTTATTTTAATATGTATTTTGGCCAGATTTAAGTTAATTTTTATGATGAATTTTGTTATTCTTAAGAGACTTTGTCCCAGAATAAAGTTGATTATTCTATTCTATATTCAACTCCAACATGAATTAAACATATGATTTTAAGCTGCTCTAAGTTCGGAAATGAGGAAAAAAGTTCAAATATGTTGTCATAGAGAGGTAAGATTTAGTTAAGGTGGTTTTTACTTCTACTCTGTTATTTATTAATAAAAAAGAAAAATTTCAAATGAACCATTTGGAATATTCTTCTCACTAGGACAACGATCAATTCAGTTATCCTTTTGGGGATGTGCCTATCCCAGGGTGAGTCAAAAGTTGTTCGACGAAGTTAATTCCTAAATGAAATATCAAGAGCGAAATATCTCTCCAGACCACCTTCCGTTAACAAATCCTCTCTCATATGAACATTTAAACGTGCGAATATTTAATAAAGTGCTGATATTTTTAATACTATTTATTTATTTTTGAGTGTACTATTTGCAGAAAAATTTCGTAAAAACAATTAAAACGTATTTTTTTTTTAAATATTTACTCATGTGCCCAAATATAGAGAGGAATCGATACCGCACAACTTGGCAGAGGTTTTTACTTGTATTTTGTATTTTTTTAAAATTGTAATAAATTTAATGATAACAAATAGAAACAATAATGTTAAAAAAAAAAATTTATGATACAAGCGAAAAATTCAAAACTGCATAATAAAAAATATAAGGTAAAAAAATGTACCAAAAAAGAAATAAAATTAAATCAATACTAGCCAACAATTGCATTGATCTTGTGTAGTCTCTTCACTTTGTTTAACACCCAGGTTATTTATTACACCTATAAATTTATAAGCACACACCCCTACAATTTATTTATTTGTAATAAAAACTAAAAAAAATTTAAAAAACATTAATTTAACATTAAACAGTTGCTGTATTATAACTTTAAATTAATAAATTACCTAGATGATTTGTTTTTAACTATGGCACATATTATACATTACTTTTATTTTACCTCATGTTAAATCTAATACAAAAGCTATCGAACAAAAAAATACTTTGGAATACCTCCTTTTTGAAAAAGGATTAAAGAAAAAAAGTGCATAATATATATAAGAGGTAGAATTTCAAAACTACTCAAATCCATTCGTACACGTTGAGGGTCCGAAACTTAAAAATTAGAATCTATAAAACAATTATCTTGCCTACAGCTCTTTATGGATGCGAAACTTGGCCGCTTACACTAAGGGATGAGCAGCGTCTTAAGGTTTTTGAAAATAAAGTATTGCGTAGAATATTCGGACCGAAGAAGGATGAGTTAACCGGAGAGTTCAGACGGTTACACAACGCTGAATTGCGTGAGCTGTACCCGGGTAATATAATTGAGGTAATTTCATCGCGGCGAATCAAATGGGCTTGTAAAGTTGTTGGGCTTAGTAACGAGAGAATTCCTAAAAGGTTAATATTTGATGTGCCGAATGGTAAGCGTCCGAGGGGTAGACCGAAGCGAAGGTGGGAAGATTGTATTAAAGACGATCTGAAGGGACTGGGTTTGGACGGCGAACGGTGGAGGGAGGTGTGTAATAAGCGATTGGTGGTGTCGGCATCGAACCTTCGGGTTCGCTAAGCCTTTTATTATTATTATTATTATTATGAGTACACAACTGCTGTTATGTTTTTTTTTAATTTCCACTTAGATATCAATTCAAACTTTGATAGCTTAAAAATAAAGACAAATATTAAATTTACCTACATCTGACAATCAAAACCTTTTATTTATATAAATATATATAGATAGATAAATAATGATGTAATATTTAACTTAACATATGACTTATAATAAACGTTTTCATGATATATCATACTCAGAGAAGAGTATAAAAAAAAAAACCAATAAATCAAAGATAAAAAAAATTGTTATCTGAATATTAAATTAAGAAAATTTTTTAATAATGATCACAATTACACTACAGTATTTTGTGTTTACAAAATTCAATCATTAGATACCATTGTATTGAATAGTTACTAAGATATCTTAGAATGGTAAACGTTCAAAACTAAATTGAAATATAAAAACAAAACGAGTCAAAGAGAAAAGACAAAAACCTGGAATAAAAAAAATTAATACTTTAAGAACAAAATATATATTACTAGTATATCATTACTGCCTTTGACTTAAAGTTAATATACATATTAAATTAAAATACATTTGGCTGGTTTTGGAATTCTATGCCTCATCTGTAAGTTTCTGTCAAGAGGTCAGAAAAAGTGGCACTAAAGTGATATTAAAACATGAAATATGGACCTCAGGCAGTAAAAAAGATTTTTTTTTCTTATCAATTATTCTTCAAACTCCTCCTTTCCTCCATAAAAAAAACTGAATTACTTCCTCAGAAACTCCCTAGGCAGGGTCTTTGAAGTACAAAAGAAATCTTTTGTGTTTTAGACATTCCTCATTCTTTTCATTTTAATAAAATCCCCACATTGAATATGAAATATTTTATAAATGATTTAAAATTTTAACGCTTGTTGAATAGTTTGTGTACATGTATATGTATTTGTATATTGTGAATCTTTAAATTTAAATTGTAATAAAATTCTTAAAACTCAAAAGCACAGCAATATTATTTCATTTTTTGGTAGAAAGTTACATGTTCTTTTCATCAATCGTGGTTATAGATATTGCATCGCTTTTTGATTCTTAGGACGCTGATTGAATGTTTTTATTTTCTTATTTAGGTTACAAGAAAACTTAAACAATATTTCTAAGTTCAGTCTCAACTAATTCCAGGATAAAAGCTATAATTATGACGAGTTTCAAAAAACTCGTCCGAAAATATTAAAATTAAGGCGTTACATGAAGTGAAGAAATTTTCACGAAAAATAGAGACGAGGAGGCACCAACAATCAACGGGAATCATAGTTTTGAAAGTCATAGTTATAGTTAGTCATAGTTCTCAGAGAAACATGGAGTTGAAGGCTGAAGGCTCCTTTTTAAGTCCCAAGCACTTGAATACCTCCTCGAAACACGCTCTGATGATGACCCACATGTTTGGGTTAAAACGTCTGCATCAATAAAACTTTATAATGATTGCGCCCTGAATATTTATCACCCATAATATTATATATTTGTTTGGATATATATATAGAATCTGTGGGGGGTGGCTGTCAAATAGAAAACTGCATGGATGATTTGAAATGGAATGACTCATCATTAGTTACAAGATATCGGGATTTCGCAAATGTTGTCTAATAGTTAGTAATTGGTTTTATTCTAGTTAAGTTGGAACTAGATGTCCATAATTCTAGGACCAAGAACTATTCTACAGTATTAAAACATCCTGTTACTCGTTATTAAATGAATATTACTCATTAGTTAATCATTTAATTAAATACTCATTTTTTGTGTTATACGATGAGGAGTTAAGAGAGAAATTAAATAAGGATAAAACTCAGAGCGAGTGAATAAATTGAAAATGAAAAGCCTACAGAAAGTAATTTTATTATTGAATTTACTCAGAATCTTCATTTCAATATAATATAGTCAAATATTTATCCCATAATATTGATTCAAATTAAAACAATACCAGACAAACAAGAAATTAATTTAAAAATCAATCACTACTGTAGAAAAATGGATTGATTAAAAGCAGAATTTTTTCTTTTTTTAAAAATAAATAACACTTATTTTTTTATTTTAATGGTTAATGTATAATTATACAATCTTTAAGAAAATAAATAAATTTAATTTTCACTTTGTACTTCTTGTACGACAGTAAGTGGCTAAAGAGCTCTCGCTCAATCTCCACTGGGTTTAGCTGCAATGACGCGGTTTAGAGAGTAGTGCAAGGATCTCCTGGAGTCCTGCTTTTTCCTTCTACTGTTGGAGGCAAAAGTCTGGCACGAATTCCCTCGTCTGATTGTAAATAGTTTTTTTTTTTATTATTATTTATTTATCTTTAAGTTATTTTATTCTTATTTATGGTATATATATATTATTTAGCGGTTTAATTTATGTTTATTTATTGTACACAGAGTATTAATGTGATCTCTGAAGAAAAAAATGTGTACTCCTATTTGACTGCAATCCCAAACCAACTTCTCATCATCAGTATCTTCCAATAGTCATCAATTATAATGAATAAACATTTTTTACTTTTCACAAACCAATTTTTTTATATAGTTGATTGATATTGAAAATTGATATGAGAATTCGATAATAACACGATTACTGCGTTACTATAAAATTTTTACACTACAGGTCTGACTCCTCCACGTACATGATCCGCCAATGAAAAAAGAAGATTAATTTATTTTTTTAAGAGTAATTAAATTTATAACAACATTTTTAATTAAAGGGTGCCGTCTAAGTCATTACTTAGCTGATTAAGAGATAAACATTGTTCTAAAGATGTTAAAAGTTTTCTTCTGCTTAAAAGTTTGACATATCGAGGTTGTCTTAGGCGCGAAAGGTTAAGAAAAAAAATAGAAGGATATGTTCGGATTAGTGAGAAGCGAAGTTGAGAGGAAGGATATGGATAAACATAATTTATCAGATATTTATCTTTATTCTCTGTTGAAAAAGGTATCTCGAACTTTTATTGCTGGATCAATTCTAAATATAAAGGTAATCTCTTTGTGATTAAGAAGTAGGTGTTAGTTTTATATATTAATCTGTTTCTTAGTTGTAATAAACGAAAATATAACCGTAAGTAACTTTGTAAACTGTAAGCATGTCTTCATATATAGTTGCTCACAGCAAAAGTGGCTCACAGTCAAAATGATACACTTGAATATTAACATAAATTATAGAATAAATAAATAGTTTAATTTATATTACATTAAAAATAATAATTTATTGTTATCAATAAACTAGTAATGTGTTATTTTATTATGTAATGTTATGTTTTATGTTCTGTTTCTTGGTATGGGGTTGTATGGCGGCTTTTTCTTCACAGTATAGTGAAAATATTCACTTGGTATAGTGAATAAACATGGTTTTATAGATATTTAGAGAAATGTGGGCGAGGTGGCCAAATGGGCTAACTTGTGTGCACAGCACGCCGTTGCTCGGCAACCTGATCTATGAGACAATGGATTTAAAATAGTCACGTGTTCACATCTCCGGTGGACCCGGTCCCGTCATCCCGGGGAGTCTTTTAAATCACCGCCCACACCCCCCGGCCTGGGA
Source organism: Nezara viridula (assembly GCA_928085145.1). Classification (NCBI taxonomy): domain Eukaryota; kingdom Metazoa; phylum Arthropoda; class Insecta; order Hemiptera; family Pentatomidae; genus Nezara; species Nezara viridula. Next base: position 122,862,874 of record OV725081.1, on the reverse strand, counting down.
AAACGCCGCATAGCCTTAAAGGTGAGGAAGGAGAGAACTCCCTCTCCAAAAAAAAAAAGAAGATATTTGGAGAAGAAACTTGAAAGAAATTTTGGTCTAAAAAACAAGCTTTTATCAGGATGATGACGTCGAATACTCTGCCAAGTTACTTACGATATAGCTACTTCATAACTGCCCTGAAATTATAACTATAAATTATATTAATAAATTATAATTATAAATTATAACTCCACCACAGTAACCAGAACGTAATATGATAGAAATGATACCTGTGGAAAAAAATTGGAGGTAGAAATTAGAAAACACGAAGTATCTGGTAAACAAACACCAAACAATTGGTCGACTCCATTACAAACAGACTGAAAAGAGTGGTAGAAAATAATGGTTTGCCGACAAGATATAGAACTAAATTAATAGTATTTATAAGTTAATAAGAAGTGACGTGTATCATTTTTACTGTGAGGTAAAATTATCTACTTTTTTTTTTTTAAATAATCACAGTTGAATATTTTAATTTTATTGAGTCTATACATATTTTAAATGAGATTACAAATAAATCTGAAGAAGAGTTTTTGGTTTTATTTGTTTACTTCAACCATTTACGTAGTTTTCTATTTTTCTTAGGGGTCTATTAATTTCACTATGAACTACTTTATATTGTGTGAAGACTACTGATTTAGGTTATTGTCTATTTTTTATGTTGTCTTCTTTTATTGGGTTTATAATAGTAATTATAACCGTGAGAATAATTCGCTTGTTATATTTATCATTGAGTAACTGTCAATATCATATGGAAATTAGAAAATATGATGTAATATGAGAGGAAAGAAGGGATAGACTAAATTTCCGTTCAAAATAATATACATGACCAAAACATGTGGTTAGATTACAATAGGCAGCATCTTTGCTTAAAATGGATCGATTTCTATAAATATTTTATTTTAATAGGAAAATCAGTAATCTTTTAAATTATCATTGGTAACCCGAAGGTAAGATGCCGATGCCAAAATCGTTTTCTACATACTTCCATTCACCGGCGCTGTCCAAACCCAAACCTTCCAGATCATTCTTAACGCAACCTTCGCTTCGTCCTACCCCTTGTCAGCACTGCGCATATTAACGTTTTAGGAATTCTTTCGTTAATAAGCCCAGCAATTTTTCATGCTTGTTTTATTCACCTCAACGTAATCATCTCACTACATTAATCGGCTACAGTTCGCGCAATTCAGCACTGTGTGATCGCTAAAATTCTTCGGTTGATTCATCCTTCTTCGGTCCGAATATTCTACGCAATGCTTTATTTTCAAAAACTTAAAGACATTTCTCATTCCTTAATTCCTACAAAGAACTTTTTTTTTAAATTGAACAATTAATGTTAATTGTTCTATTCGAAATTGAATTGCGTAGAATAGTTATAATGTTAAACCTCATAATTTTACTGTATATCAATTTATTTCTATACCTTCGATATATTTAAATATAAGAGATACTCGACCGGGTGGACAATAGAGGCCTACCCGGAGAATGGAACACGAGTTGAATATTACAAGAATATTTTAGAGTTTATTCCAAGGAAGTGGGAACAAAAGTGTCTCCTATTTCTATTCAATGGCCGTGCCTCAAGTGGAATTGCTTTGTGCCTCACCTGCTACAAGATGGCTTTAGGAGTAGCCTTTTTGACAGGTTTCAACTTCCTAGTATCATAATACTTTTTTTATTTTATTCCATATATTTTTTATTTTGAACAATTTTATTTTACAAAATAGCAGCAGTATAGTTCGCGGTACAGACCAGCTTTTAGGAAATTATTAACATCCGCTTGAAATTTCGTAAATAGCTTCATCTTACCGTGATCTACAACTATTTTATTAACTAAAAGTCTTGGAATTGGGCGCTTTCAATCTGGAGACCGGCAAATTTTTTCAATTTAATTAGGTGCTAAAAACTCATAAATACTCATAAATAAATACTACAACTGAGAAGATAAATTAGATGGTTGTCCTGCACATTACGGAAGAGGTCCACTCAAATGTCAATTATCCTAATCAACAGATTGGTAGTGCAAGACTAGTGGCTCGGTCTGCACGCTCTCCAGACCTAACACTATTGGATTTTTTTGGGAGAGGGGGTGTTAGGGTGCAATTAAGCAAAAAGTCTATGCAAGTTCGGTCAATAACCTTAATTTCATACGAAGAAGAATAATTGAATCTTGTGAAACAGTAACACATAACCAGTGTCGTTCTGCCACTGCTGCTGTTGAAGAAAGATGCCGAGCCTATCTTAATGCTCAAGGAAATAACTTTGAACAACATTTAATATGAATTTAATGTTTACGTTTAACTAATTAAGTAGTTAGAACAAATAAATAGGTTTTATTTACTCAATTTAGCGTAAATAATTCATAAAAATGAAAATCTTTAGATGTGAAATCTCTTAAACAAAGGTTTGCGGACATACCTTCATGAGAATTTATTTTTCTTGTTTTAATTTACTGAATTCATATTTTCAGTTTGGCCACTTAACCCTGAAACACTCTGTATATTATGGAAGTAAAATGGATTTACTCCACGAAAATCACGTCTCCTATTATATTAATATTTTTTTTTTATTAAATCAAGTATAATTTATTGGTTATTAACAATAAAAAGTAATGATTTAGAAAAAAAAAAAAAGATCTTACCAATCGAAAAGTTTTCATATAGTAAAAATAATCGGTTCCTTACCTGAAACAGAAAAAAATATTATTAGATATTTAAAATATTAATTATTTATATATCCCATCTTTTATATTTTTTTTTTTTTGTGATCTGGTAATTTTTTTTGTCTATTTCATAATTATTTTACTGCTAATAGCATTGTAAAGTATATTTTTTAGATGCGTGCATTTTTGTTTTTCATCTAAATCAGATATCGGTGATGGGGCTCATCTCAGACTTAAATTTACCTTAAAAGCTAACTCGATTAATGTTATTCTTCTTTTCTCTGCTATTCTGAATTTTTATTTATTTTACAAATGGTGGAATTAAACTCCTGTCATTATTATTAATCGCCTATGTTGTGACAAAATTTAATATTATTTAATAAATACATGTTTAAAGAAAATAAATATTCTTCTATCCTATAAGGCTAAAAATAAAGACCGAAACGTCAGCACAAATTAAAATATTAAGTACTTTAATATTTTTTATTTCTGACCATAACACTGCCTTGTTCACTTTCATTATTATTATCAGGTGAAATTCCTTTAATTCTAAAAATCAGCTGTTATAAAATGTAAGTTGTAAGATATACGTTCAATACTTATCACAATATATTGACATTAATTATTAAATTAACCAACTCTTAATGAAGCTTATAGTTCAAGTGTTATTAATTACATTTACAAATTTACATAGAAATGGATTTTAAATAATGTTCTTGTAATTAAATTTATCTTTAAATATTGGAAAAGGCATCTATCCCAAATGGACTACAAATAAAAAAACACAAGTAGAAAGGACAGATAAGTAAGACAAACGATCAAACTAAGTATTAATTAATCTCCGACGATCGCTCTGAAAAACGGTTCAATGGAATTAGCTAAAGGCAAAATATTCCGATAGAGAGTTTTAACTTTGTATTTATCAGGTAATTAGCAAGGAATTTAATTTTAATTACTTCTGTTTATCAATCTCAGTTTAATTTCATTGATATTTTTTTATTCATAATTATTTTTCCGTCATTTTCCTTAATCAACTTCATTAAACTACAGGATTGAAATCCACTAAAAAACTTACGTATAATATTTAGAAACATTCATTCAGGAAAACTACGAACGGGCTTCTAGGAAATACCGCCAATCCAATATGTTTTATTGGCCAATGGAGGCTGAATAAGGGAGCAATCTGACCATTGCCGAGAATCCCATATGCACTTATGTAGAAAAGGTCTCAGGGTCACTGCCGTTCCAAAGTTTGAGCAGGAATGTATGTAAGAATGGATGCAGCTAGATAGATATTGTGCTTGAGTATTTGGATGATTGGAGTAAGATTCTGGTGAAGTTTGGATAATTTGTCTGAGATAAGGTCTAGAACAAATGGAACATTACTGTCATTATGCAAGGTTTTGTTGGTTACATATAAAGTAGCATCGACTATTGTTCGAAGGACTGAAAGGTTGGTTGCGTTTGATGTTAAAATCTTTGCGCCCAGCCACAGTTCTATTTTGTAGATCCAAATAGGTTATAGGGTTGTCTTGGTGATCAATAATTTGTTGTGAGTAGAAAATTCAGATTTTTTTATATATAGTATTATATATAGTTGGGCATATAAGGTCTTGTTTTTCAAGTCTAGTACAAGGGTTCGACGTTAATCAGATGGCGAGGAGAAATCCAAGATATCGGACTGTGTAATAAGTGGCACATAAACGTAAATGAATCCGAATATAAATTCATGATTATGTAAATTGTGTACTTTGGACACACGATAGAAGGAAATACATCAACAAGGAGAGAGATTAATAATATGAAATGTAAAATAAATAATGTCTCATTACAAAGAAGATGCTTAACAATTCTCTCACTCAAGTATACAAGTCCGATTTTTAGTATCTGAAATATATTCATTGAGTTTAAAAACGGCCTTATAGATTACTAATATCATTGATAAGATCAATTTTGAGTTTAGAAACTTATATAAAATAAAATAAATAAAATAAAAAAAATCCTAGTAACTTCTTCTACCACGGGCGGATCTAAGGGGGAGGGGAGGGGGCTTTCGGGCTGAAGCCCCTCCCCCAAAAATGGTAAAATATAACCATGTTTTCTGGAAAAAAAATTTTAACAATATCTCTTAAAGTATTATTGTTCGTGTAAGTACACTTAAAAAGACTTAATTACTTAAACACCATTTCATATAGGTAGTTAGTTTCTTTCTGTTTTTCCAAAGTAATTATCGTTCTTTTTATGAAAAAAAAGGTTTCGGGCTGAAGTCCCCCCCCCAAAATTAAATCTTGGATCCGCTAGTGCCTTCTACTACATATGGAAAGTGGAAGCATCAGTTGCTTCAAGTTAAGTTAAATTAACAAAAAAAAAATTAAAAGCCAAAAGAAAAGAAGCTGGACTACATCCACGTCTAAGCCTTAATAAACATGTTTCCATTTCTTCTTAGAATCACCTGAGGACCTTTCCCAACTGCACCTTTCTTCTACAGCATTTTGTCTTAATTATAAAGTTGCGCCTAGCGGAGGAAACGCTCCTCAGCGTCCGTTGAACTTTACGAACCCCTGAGCCATAAATCAGCCAATGAAGACGGAGACTCCTGTGGAGGACTGTTATGGAAGATATGGCGGAAGAGAGGATAGGAATGCCCAGTGTCACCGCACTGGAGCTGGATTTTTTCCTCATCTATAAGAAGACCGGTCGAGCAGGTCTCGCTCACTTTATATAATCAGCTGGAGCCTCCAGGGTCAGCCAGCTACTGTTTCTTCTCCTGGAATTGTCTTACTCCTCTGTCGCTCTTCGGGATCGGATGAGATAGGATTACAATAATAATGGGAACTTAAATCGGATTATTTAATTGAGTTTTGCATATTATTTTAGTAGATATAGAATTACTATATAACTAGATATCAAAAACAAGATCTCGATTCTCTGAAATACTATTAAATAAGTGAGAAGAACTAATTTGTGAAGTGAAAAGGCGCGTTTTGCACCTTTTTGTGAAAAGTGAATTAGATTAAGCCGTCAGATTTCCGATGTGTGACGCTCGGGTAAAGTCGGCGGCAGTCGACTAATTGGAGTGGTTTTGCGTATGGATTAAAATATCTCAAAAACTAAATCTCGGACCTCCATATTGCTAGTGAGAGAAATGGTCATCATGTGCTATTATTCAAAATAGCATCTCAACGCGAACCCTTGTTAGAGAGGCGAAAACGGAAAGAAATAGTTTGATAACCAAATAATAACGAGTTTTATTGAAGACATGGATTAAAATATCTCAGAAACTAAAAATGGAATCTGTATACTGTAAGGGAGGGTATTGTTCAGCATTTCATCCTCTATGTAATGAGCTATTATTGAAAATTGTAACTTGACGCCGTTCAATTGAAGTGGTTCAATTTTAGGGTTCAAACAAGTTCTATTTAATCACCTATTTCATATTCAAACTTCCGCTAACATATAAAATCTACTTGCTTCTGTTCACTGTATAATTTAATAAACTGTGTAATTGCAAATTATATTAATGGTTAATTAAGCATAATTCTATATACTCTAAGCCAGACTAATGTTCGTAACTATGGAACTCTGTTATTATTCTTAGGAAACTGTAGTCCCAGAACAAAATTATTTTTTCATTCATCTATGGCAACTATTTATGGAATTCAGCTCGTCTCTTTTTACATCGATAGTATCACCGATGGCTAAGAAGTTTATTTGCATTTTGGATCGATGATCCGTTCTATTGCACTCCCAACTTCACTATAAATTCAGTTTTGTTATTTAAATTTGGTATTAAAATACAACAATTAAGTAAGGAGATATTTCTTTATTTTTTTTTTTTTTACTGTGATTTTTAAACTTCTAGGATTAATGAACTTTCGTCGGAATCCAGCAGGTCGTTTCTCAACTGAGCATAAATGGCTGTTCATCATTGCTAGATTCAATCGATTGATGAATTTCATCGATGTAATTAATGATGAGTACAGGAACTTGCCAATTGTTATAAGATCTAAGGCAGACACCTGGTAATATCTTATTTACTTGGCCTTGTGTTTAATAGGTAGGCATTACATCCATATTTCAGATCCCATTTTATTTATTTTACATAAATTCAATATTTTTGAGTGTTGTACACTAGCGTTCGATATTTTTTGTTCATCCTAATAAACTTCCATTACAAAAGTTTAAAACATTAATCACTATTTGACTTGGAGACATTTTCTGGGCGTTTTGAAAGTAAATGTCTAGAGATATTAATATTCAGTTTTTCAAAATTAAGATGTTAAACAAATAATGTAAATATATTTTAGAGTAAATCTTTATTTCCGAAGAATAATCCAAAATATTCGTCCTTGTTTTGAGAATATGCAAAAATAAAAAATAGCAAGAATAAGATTTTAAACTAGAGAGATCGAACGTACATATATCTTCGAAAGGAGGTAAGTCTAGTGCGTGTCTGGCTAAAAATGAATTTGTTAGTATCGATTAATTATTTGGTGTTGGAGGGGAAAAAGGAGAGTTGGAGTGGTGGCATAAGAAGCCATGAAAGGTCGAAACTTCCGGTGGATTATGCGGGTCTTCCCTAGATCCTGTTACGCTTATCCCCAAGTAATTTTAGAAAGTTTTTACTTCCGTTATAGTCAAGCGCTCCCATGTCGTGGAAAAGTCATGGTGATTATTTTCTATACCTGTCGGATGATATTGATGTGAGAACTCGTATCATTTAAATTATTTCAAAGTTTTAAAGGTATCATCAGTATTCAGTAGGGGTTGATTCACCAAGTAACTTTGAAATAGGCCTTAACTACAGTATATTAAAAAAAAAGTGGACGTGACATTGAATAAAAGATATTTACGGCTTCGTATGAATATCAGAAATATATTTGATGACAACTAGTGAAAATCATCTAGTAGGTGATGTGATCAGACAACTGATTTCTTGAATATCTTGTTTTTTGCTCAGAATTAAGTTTCGAAGAGAATAATAAAAATGAAAGAGGATTTCTACGTCTTTTTAGATCCATCTAACAATAGTATTGAACGGAGGTTGTCGATATTATTGGACACTTTTATTTATTATTTTTTTAAAACGGGTGTAACTGTATTTGATAATAAACTTTATATTTAATATGTAGTCTTCAAAAACACGTTACAATGCGTCTGATTCATGAAAACTTTTCCCCATACAACTTTTTAATTTAATATCTATTTATATTACCATTTATAATAGTAAGAAGAACTCGTAACTTTAGAACGTAGAAAAGTTAAACAGAAACGATTAAAATAATGAAAAGTAAATTAAATCATTCATTATTTATCTTAGAATGTATAAACTAAAATACAAGTAGCTTTTTCGTATTTTGAAAATTTTTAGTTTTTACAATTACAGTATTTTGTAACGTTGTTGTCGAAAGAAAAAAAAAATATCAAAATAAAAACAAAAGTCCATATTTCACAAGAAATTAAATCTCAAACTAAGTTAATAATTCAAAATTATTTATTCAATTATATTAGTGATTCGGCCAGTAAGGTCATTTATTCTAGTCTCATGACGGTTACGATATCTTGTTATATATCTTTGTAAAATAGTTTTTAGAAACTGTATTAGACTTGTAATTGTTCCAAATAATCTAGCAATGTATCGTTGGTTTACTGTAAAAAGTCATGAAGTGACATTTCAATACCTTAGATCATCCAGAATTTTAATGAATTTTTCCTTAGTAAAATCGGAAAATTGTAGACTTGTTAAAATGTTGGATATATATATATATATATATATATATATATATATATATATATATATATATATATATATATATATATATATAAGATTCTGTGTCGATTCAACGCATTCTTTTTTTTTTTATCGTTAAATAACGTCGAAATTCACAATTTTTTTTAATTAATAAAAAATTGTTTTGTTACTTTTTATAATCAACCGACGATGTGGCTTTCATCCGCGTGAAATCTGTATGGCTCATTTACAATAGATCTCGAACTTCTTAAATTGTGGGTACTGTAAAATTATAACAATGGCAGGGACAGATTTGCGATTCTTACATTTTCGCAAGAAATTGCGTTTTAATTATTAAAAACAATAATTATTAACACATCTCTATAATATTTTAAAATATTGTAAGATAAAAAAGAAATTTCATTGACGATAGAAATTATACAAAAATATCAATATTAATTATTATATTTATTAAAAACAATATTTGAATATGGGCTATTCATTATTTTAGTTTTTCTTAAAGCCTACTATTGATTTGCCATTAAATTCTGGCTCTGAATTATATTCAGAGAATTTATTTTCATGTTTTTATATTTTCTTTTATAAAACAGTCTCTTGTTATTCAATAGGATTTAGATCTATGCTTTATGAAGTATACTCAGAACATCGAATTGAAGTGATTTACAGTTAAAGGGAGTTTTATATTTTAAACATTTTTTTACACATTAGTTTCCTCTGTTCTTTATTTTTATGAAAATATAGTTATGTAAATCAAAATTTATTTAATAAAAAAAAAACAGTTGATAAAGTAAATAATATGTCATTGTATAATAATTTATAAATTAATTAAAGCTTCCTTTCTATATCGCTATGATTTAAATCACTATGATTTTTTACTAAGAAGGGACTCAATGGATAAGATAACGAAAGAAATTAGGAGTCAACGTCCTTCAATAATTGGAGGTTAAGGTTATCGCTTATATGTTGATAGGAGAGAGGAAGATGAGTGACTGTGTCTTATCTTATTGGAAATGATCTCAACATGAGTACGCTCCTAAACAGAATACACTCCAGGATATAATTATAATGGTAATAATAATACCATGTGTTATGATAATATAAAGTAAGTATAGTTTTTTTCTCAGATTGTTTTTAACTTGTTTTTTGATCCTCATTTCATAGGGGACAAATTCTAAAAGAGAACTTTGTCACAGATAAAAGCTGCATCTGTTTGAAGTATTAAGAACTATTCAGCATGCGATAAATAGGGGTCTGACATACCAAAAAATCTCTGGAAATCTAAACATGAGGATGAAGCCAGCTATAAAAAAAAAATTATGATAGTTCCCAACGCTACAAATTTCAAAATAGCTTTAAAAATATAATTTACTCTGTGTACTTAAGACCACGCGATAGAAGTGAAAAATCAAGGCAAGATTAATAATATGAAATATAAATTTCAATTAATCTATTTGTTCTATTCACATAGTAACAATATTTCCAATACTATAAAACTTCTATAACAGTGGTCAACAATTTCGATGTAAGATACAATTTCTGGGGTTACCGAGTCACTCAGGTATTAGAGGTAATGATCTTTTCCAAAGGAAGTAGTAGCTTTGGTAAAGAGGAAGGCTCTAGAGAAATGGCAGGGTCTCTGGCATGTTTTAAGTGAGAATAACTTGAGAGTGATCGAGCCCTCTGTAGTTCCAAGTTGAGCGGACCTCCAGTTGAACAGAAGAGAGGAAATAATACTGACAAGGCTCCGAATCGGACACTCACGGCTAACTCATGAGCAATTAATGACAAAGGGGACATCTCGTCAGTTTATCTGCTGCGGGGTCAATTTAACAGTCAGGCACATTTTGATTGAATGTTATGGTTATGAAGCACAACGGAATGAAGTTGGATTGGAGAATGATATAGCTGAAATTTTGAAAAGCACCATCAAAATGGCAAATAAATTGTTTTTATTTCAAATAACGCAGCTATATAACAAAGTTTAATTTTTACTTTAACTTTTTTGGAAATTTTAGTATTTTAAATATTTTGTAATTTAAGCTTTATTGTTGAACTTCACCTGATATAATATAAATACTGCGTAAGGGCTAAAATGACCCGTATGAGGTTGAGGAGCCCGCCGTTGTTATAAATAAATAAATATAATTGGTCCAAACACTATTGATTGCAACAAAAAATCGAATAGAACTATTTAATTTCTTATTTTTCTTGGACTCCCCCTGGACAAACGTCTAACTTGGAATCCTCATACCAGACTGAAACGACAAGAAACCGCTCGACGTTTCCGACTACTTCAGCACTTACTAGACAAACGCTCTAACCTTTCAATTAATTACAAAAGACTCATATACATGACCATAATAAGTCTTATTTGGACTTACGGAGTTGAGCTTTGGGGCTCCACTAAATCATCGAATTCTTCTCGTATTCAATCTTTACAATTCAAAATCCTTCATAAAATTCTTAATGCTCCATACTTTGTACCAAATAAAATAATCCATAATGACCTGAATGTTACACATGTTTCCGATTTGGCCCAATCCAGATATCTATCCTTCCATGATAAACTTCGGAACCATCCTAATTCTCTCGTTTCTAATCTTGCTTCCTCCTCGATCTCTGATAACCCTTCTAGGCGTCTGAAAAGAAGATGGCCTCGCGATCTCCTAATTCAGAAACTTTGTTAGAGTGCTAACAATGGGTAGGTTCTCTACGAGGCTTGTCATGTCATATATTTATCTGTATCACATTGGCTAAATGTATATTAAATGTACAGATGAAAATTTCATAACCAATAATAAAAAAAAATTATTATTTTTACGGCTAATTAAATATATATCTATATTGACTACTGCAAATTAGTTTCGGAATTCTCCATGATATTTAATTAAATTTTGAAATATTTTAGTCCAAATGTTCAAAGCAATCTTTTGTTTTGAGTTATATCTTCCCGAATCTCCAATTCGTCTAGTCAAGATTTGACGAGTTTCGAATGATAGCTCATAACAAAGAGAATGAAATGATAGACATTTTCCTCTTACAGTATGCAGATCCGATTTTCAGTTTCTGAAATATTTTAACGCAAATGTAAAAATTATTCGTCTTGAACCCAAATGAGGATTAAGTAGCGTGGCGGGTTAGTTAGGAAAACCTAAAGAAGTTTTTCTTTCAAAAAACATAATAAAATAAAGCAGAACGGAATTGTTGGTTGGTGAGTTACATTATGTTGCTAGATCAAATATGTTAAAGACAAGTGTTCATTTATAGTCACAGATGTTTCATTATGTAAATGAACTTTCTTAATATATGGATTAACATTATCTCAGAAATAGTTAGCTCTTTACGATGAATTGACAGGATACATGAAACTACTTAGTTGCATTGTTAGATTTTCGACCTTGTGATGAAGTCAGAAATGAATAAGACGTTTCAATATGCAATTATCCATGCAACGGTGGGAAATATTTCCTTATTTACGTCACTTCTGTTGGTTGGTTGTGAACTCAGATCTTTGAAAAATATAACCAAGAAACGGATTTCAAGCTTTAGCTTTTATTTTTACAACTAAGGTTCGTCTCAAGGAGCGAATCCAGGCTAAATAAAACACGCTTACAATACTGTCCCCAATCCACTGAGGATAAAGGATTTACATATCCTTAAGGAATAAACATCTTCCTCTGTATATAAATAGCAACTTCTACAGAATAAAATTTATCCTGTTCCATTTCAATTTATCCTCGGTAAACAAATAGAATGCAGACATTATACTTCGAATATATTTTAATAATATTGCAAATTATTTTAATTTTTAATACTGTGATAAATCATCAGACAAATCTTAATGATGATGTTATACTTAAATTAATTAATACAAATCAAATAAATAAGTCGACATTATCAAATTTTAATTAACAAAACTAACTAAAGGCTACAATAATACAGTCTAAAAAAAAACCTGGTGCGGAGCAGCACACATTCACCCATCACTCTACTTTCAGTCATTGGCAGATTAGCGAGAGGAAAAAAGGGGAAATTCCCCTTCAAAATAACTATTGAGAAAAAAAAATAGTTTAAAATCTGCTTACTATTAGCACTAGTATCCGGTACTGATAATAACTCTAAATACATTAATATTCATTAGGTAGAGAAATCGACTAATTACATTTTTTTCACAAAAGATATATGTTTAAATTGATTTTAAACCATTTAATAAGCACTAAGTGTCTTAATTTAACTACGATTATCATACAATTAATGAAAATGATGGCAATAATGTGCACACTACATACAGTAAAAGTCATAGAAATTGCATTACCCAGTAAAAATTTTATTAATTTTTTTTTTTTATATACCAGACTGCTACTGCAAGATCTCCGGATATTTCTTTGCCAGTTTTGAAACGATATTCTAAAAATTGTTTGTTTCTTTTTTTTCTCCTCCAAGTTCCCTTCTTTCGCTCCATGGTGTTTTTTTTTTTTTTTTTCAAAGCTATGACTACAGTTGATCCTCGTTACTAGTTTCCGTGAGAAATCCTTTACTTCAAGTAACGTCACAACTTTAATGTTTTTTGACGAGAACAGTTTTTGATAGTGTCATAATTACAGCTTTTAACCTGGCATTAGTTAAAATTTAACAGAGAAATATAGTTAAACTTTTCGTGTAAGCTGAATAAATATTGAAAAACTGTGCTTGCCTCTTCTCTACCACTACCTATCTGGAGCTAATGCTTTCCAGTTTTCTGCTAGCGATTATATATTACCTGTGCTGATCCAATCTGCCATTTCAACCTTCATTCCTTCAAGAGGTATTACTGAACTGTTACTGAAAGCAGTTCATTGTTGGTCCTTTTCCTCCAAACATTAATACTCTTGAAAAAGAATCATCTTCTAATATGTAAAGACTTGTTGGCACGTGTGAATAATTCACAGAAAATTTTGTTTAGTGACGAAATAGCAAAACAATATGAAAATAAGTAGATCTTATGTATTATATGAGGAAGAAATTAATATTCTTTCCTTAGTCGATTGCAATATTCCATTTAACATAATAACCCAAAATATTTGTACAAATTGCTTTGCTAGGACCTATTTTTAAACGCTGATGGAAAGATAATAAAAGTAATAAAGACAAAATAATGCCCGATCATGGGATTTTCTAAATTATTAAAAATAAATAAAATGTAAGAACAAACAAATACCTTTAAGAAATAATAAAGTTAATATATCAGCCTGTAAAAAAATTGTAGTACACTAAAGTACTCCTAAATGCAATATCTTTGAAGAGAAAGACGTTATTAAGTATACCAAAACTAATGGAATGTACTTAATAATTGTCCGATTTTTACTTTTTTTTTTTTTTTGTTTGTTTTGTAGGTAATTTGTAGGATCAAATGATAAAGTCAAATATGTAGAAATAATTTTTTTTTTTTCGATCGCAATGACAATTCGTATTTGAGGGTCATTCGAGCTGCAAAATAGAAATTTCAACTCTGTTTCTATTTAAAAAATGTTTCAACAAACTTTACTCCTTTCGTCAATATAAATTGTTTATATGATATATATTTCTAATCGATTTTTTATTGTTTTTATATTGTAGGTAATTTAGTAATATTTCTGATTAACATGGGTACAATAAAAAAAATGCACAATTTTTGAGTAACTCGCAAATAAAGTTTCTTTTCAAAGGAAGAAGATGGTCCGGGGTTGCGGTCATAAATAGGCTAAATAGTAGTAAAACTATTTTATTAAAAGCCAACGTTTCGACCCGACTTTGCAGGTCTTCTTCAGGGAGGTGTATTCAGCTAGGAGTTTCACTTAAAACTAAAGAAGACCTGCAAAGTCTGGTCGAAACGTCGGCTTTCAATAAAATAGTTTTACCACTATTTAGCCTATTTATGACCGCCACCCACGACCATCTCCTTCATTTATAATGCAACGGTGAATTAATAAATATTCAAAGTTTCTTTTCCATCTTAACTTTGTTTTCTAGAAATTTCGATGGGATAGGACTATTTTTCGTATGTGAAGGAGAAGAATCTCTCCAAAATGAGAAGTCAATCATTGGTGACGAAGAATTGACGAAGTTATGGCGTACCAACAAAAAAACACCTTTTAGAAATAATATAGATGATTATGTAATTTTCTTATAAATATTACTGAGTTAGGTACTATACATTTTCTTTTTAGATTTTTCACTCCATGAAAATATTTATAGGTAGTATGTTTTAAAAGCTTCAGCCCCAAACGCTAGAGTGGTTGGCATGTAAATGTAAGAGTCGTTCTGTCGCTTGGACATCTGTGGCCAATAAGTCCCAATGTTTATAAATAAATGGATGTTAAACCTTAGCCTATGACCAGTTATGACATTTCTCAGCCTTGGGTCCACTGTTGCTAGTTTATGTTTGCCACATTTCTAATATACTGTCCATAATGTCTCCGCGTTCCCGATTTAGTCTTGGGCTGCTTCTATTGGTTAGTTTTCCCACATGTTATCTCAATGTAACATGCATCATTTTTATAAATTACACTAATGGTCATGGTCACTATATAGGTATATTAAATAATAATAATACACCTATACGTATAGATGTATAAAAAGAAATGAGTCTCCAACATATAAGTAGACAGTTAACTTTACAACATTTCGCCAATTCAGGCAACATCAGGGCAGAGAAAATATAAATATACGCAGAAATACAGGAAAAAACAAAACAACAAAGCATAAATAAAAAAATCATCCAAAAACATACTGAAAGTAACGGCAGAGGAATATTTTATAAAACAGCTGATTAGCAGAGATACAAGAAAAAATCCTCATACTTGAAATATAATTGTACTAAAATGCGTTAATAAATAAAAAAATAAAACAAACAAATTAAGAAATACAAAAAAAGAGTAATAAATACAAAATATAAAACATATAATATATATAACTTACATACCCCAAAAAACCTAGTGGGTAGAAGGCTTATCGACAAATGATATCTACTACTAAAATAATGATGCCTAAATTGGCCAATCAACTGTTCACCTTTATGCTGGTTAATCACGGCTTTACAGTTTGGATTATTTCATTCATGATGTCTCTTTTCGAGATTTTGTTTTATTTTAGGAGACGTAGAATATATATATATATAATGTGGCGATGGATTGTTTTAAAAATAACTTTAGACTATTTTATCACTGAAGAAAAATTGTCAACATTAATTACAAACAAATTAATTAGTAATAAATAATACTGAACAATATTTAAAATTTGTGAATTCCCTGAAAAAAATTTTAAAGTAATTTTGTGCAAGTGGGGAATGTAAATAATTAAACAATAACACTCTTTTAATTATAAATAATTAATAAATCTATCTGAAGTAAATTTATATATAAGTATAAATCTATCTCACCGATCTGTAACCTAATACCATATAAATAATTAAGATATGTAAAGTAAAACAAATGCTCTTACAATCAACAGAATTTAACAATAAAAGTGTGCAATTCAATTTTACATCTTCAACCCTTCTCCCCTACCGAGAATATATATATTATAATTTCACTAGCTAGTCGACCAATCCATGTCACAAAAATCACCACCAATGTTGTCGTGGAGAGAAAAAAAATCAACAGGACAAGAACCTGAGAATAAGCCCCAGAGACGACAAAAAACCATAGATTAAAAAAAGTGGTGTCAAACCCTTAGCATCAGTAAGACAAATATTGTCTGTAATGGAAAAAAATATCTTGACCATTAGTAAGTTGTCCTGGAAGACTGTGAAGAACAAAATCTAATACTTTTAGCATTTTATTAGTTTAATTTTTTTTTTATACATTTAATATTGAGTATAAATTTTAAAATCTGACTCATTATATTAAGAAAGTTTGTATTGTTGCTGTTACAATCATAGGTGCACACTTTCCATTCTAGTAGGGGAGGGAGAGAAACGGGCGATGGACACCTTGAAAAAAAAATCTTGGAATATTATGTATACAAATTAACATAATCAGCATAATTATTGTAAAACGAACAATATAAAAATAAATCCATATATCTATAGTTTTTATTATTTAATTTATTAATAAATATTAATTTATGAATAATAAGTAAATTAACTTAATAAAATAAAACAGATATCTGCCTTATAATCACATATTCTATCATGGTGCTATAACAGCCCAGTAATTTGGTGACTGAAAAGATTTGATTCAGGAAAAATTACTGAAGAATCTTTCTTTATGTTCTTTATGTTTTTTGGAGTGCTGGATCTGAAAATCTAGTTATTGACTAAATTCGGAAATGGCTTCACCATAAAAATTCAAACAAAAACACATAATTTCGAAAGTTGTTCAGTTTTTCGCTTATAACTCCACCATGACGCACCATAAAGAAAAATCTCTGTGTGAAAAAGAAAGCTGATAAAATTTACTAAAAAATGACACTATAACCAGCTCGCTAGTTTCGTTTGGTTGCTAGAGCGCACTAAAGACGTTCAATCAATTGTTTTCAAGTTATCCAAAATATTCGTTATCGTATTGACAAACTATATACATTATATGCTATATATACTTTTATATATATATATATATATATATATATATATATAATGTGCATACACACACACACTTAGGAGCGTATATCTACAGCGATTATTCAATGGCTCGAAAATAATCCTCATTTAAGATATTGTCATTTTGCATGACATTAACTCTCACGTGAATCGTTCTCACCACATTGAGAGGCTCATGTTCAGATGGAATTAACTTTTTTTGTTTTGCAGTATAGTTCTTCGGATGCCTTGTTATGAAGTTATAAATGAAAAACTGACACAACTTCCAAAATTTTATGGTTTTTGCCATTTTTATGGTGAAGTTATATCCGAATCTAGTCGATAACTTAATTTTCAGACACAGCATTCCAAAAAACATTTTGGATCCGCCGAGGAAAATTCTTCAGTAACTCTTTTCGGTCCAAATTACCAAATGACTGAACTGTTATGATTTTGAATATCTAAGTGGATACAGTAGCACCAGTTGCTTCAAATATTAATTTTTGTATTCTCTGTAGTTCTCGATAACTTTCTAATCTTCTGATGAATAGTATATATTTTTAAAATGCATTGTTTTACGTTATATATTTCATGTAACAGCATCCTGAGAATAAATAGAGCGCGGGTTTATTTACGGTGTTTGATTACTGGCCGCGATGGCCGTGATATATTGAGTGTGGAAGTTGGGCACAAACTGTGCAGATTAGGTTCGGAAGCACGCAAAGCATTTCCCTGGAGTCCCTGGAGAATTCTACATTCGAGTGAGTTCTACCTGTATTGCCTCAGTGCCGCTTAGCTCCAGCATCCCTTAATCTTAACATCTGTCAGTAAGTTCTAAACATAAATAGTATACCTTAGAGTACTTGATTTAGTAGAAGTTAATAAAATATTTTAAAAATTCCAATCACATCTCCATAGCTTTTTCAATACGCAATAAATAGAAACAAAAAGAATTTGAACGGTTGCGCAGTTAAATAATAAGATGGATTCAGAATTTCATTCTAAGCCGATTCATAATCCAAAAAAAATTAAACAACTTTTTTGTTTCATCATACTGCTTAAAAAAAAAAAATAACATTAACGTAGAAAACCTCATAAAATCATAAATGTGTTTTACTGTTTTTATCTGGTAAGTCTTCTATAGATTGTTGCATTGATCATCAATCATCAAATCCAAAGGCTACATTGTCAAATCACATCGGGGTCACCACATTGTTGAATATTGTATATAGTTCAAAGGAAATTAAAAGGATATCAACAAAATAAAAACTATATTGTACATAAAATAAATAAATAATAAAAATCTTATGATTGGAAAAAAAAACAAAAAAACGAAACAGAGTTCTTCTAAAGAATAAAAAAAAAAAAAACGAAATGAAAAACAGTTTGAAATAAAAAGTCTGTGAAAATTATATCTGACTTATCATACCGTTACTTTTTTTGGGAATACTTTCTTTATTGAATATTAATACATTCTGCCACATTAAAGGCCAACAATATTAAGGCTACATGATTCATTCACACAATATGTACAAAATAAACAATAAATACAAAATACAAAACTTAAATACAAATATACAAAATAAAAATACAAAAAAATAAAAAAAATACAATTAATATTTTAATAATAAAGAAAAAGAAATATAAAAAAATAAAATAAGTTGATATGCCTGTGCTAAAAAAAAAAATGAAATAATAGATGAAAGCTAAATGAAATTACAGTAAATAAATCACATTCACACCTATATATACATACCATTACTATGACTCCTGATTTACCAATCAATATTCATCGACTATTCCTGCACTTTTTGTCGTGAAAAAAAAAAGTTTTTTTAGACCTATTTGTATCCAATGTGTGCATGACTGACTGAGTTGTTAAGCCGAAGAGGTATTATGCCATATCGATTAGTGCTACTATAATATGTTGTTTTTGATCTGCATACATGAAATTTAATTTTTTTCATTGGAGATAAAATGATGAGACAATGGTTAGATATATAGTAGTATTTGGGAAGATTTTGAAATCATCCAAAAATGCCCAATAATTTCAAGGTATAAATGAATACAGCAAACTATGTATTAAAACATCCTTTCTATAATAAATTTACACATTTAAACAATTTTTATTTTAATTAATAATTTTATAACACAGTTTTAATAGGAAAAATGATAGAGGAATTAACATAGACGATTTTCTATCTCTCGTTTACAGCAAATATTCACTTAAATCCAACAAGATTAACAGTAGTGGATCGGGAAATATATAAATAAACAGGAAAGACAGAAATTGCTATCGGGAAGGATGGTTCTTGGCTTAAGTGCTACATTCACTCTAACCAATATTTTCTTTGTTTTAAGGAGAAACTTAAAAATAACATTACTGGAGGGTGAGCTCCCCTCTGCTTGCCGCTATAATAACATTTAAGGATTACACTTTTTAACAAGTGAAGAGCAAAAAAATTGAATCCTTCATCTTTATTTAATATTAAGAAATTAATTAATAGCAAAATTGTTAAAATGGAGTATATCAAAAATTTTCTAGTCATAATCCAGACATAATTTTGTTTTGTTTTTTAACATTTATATATATATAGCTCACACTTACTAAAATTTTTAATGTAACTTTTTTGCATGATGTTCTTTATTACCCAGTTATGTAGTTTGAAAAATAATTGGGTAATAAAACGATAGATTAGAAGAATTAAGAACAAAATGATTTATATTAGAAGAATTTAGTTTGCTTAAAAATTACAAAATACAATTGACTAAGAAATACTGCAGAGTAAAATGTTAGTGTTTATATATAACTCATTGCAAAACACATATAAAATAAACTTTTTGTACAAAACATTTAATTTATGTTGTTGTACCATGTGATTTGCTAATTTGTGTTTCGCTGCATTTCATCGTTATTTTATTGTTTCTTTCATTACTCCATTACTGGAGGAAGAGGTATCCCAGGGGATACGGTTCGAATATGTTTAATGACAAGTAATTTTTCAACGACTAAGGGGCAGAACAATCATTTGGGGCATGGGCAATCTCTACAAATTGGATATTCTTAATTAAAATAATTAATTGAGGGGAAATACGTGGCGCTGGAGCGCGTTCCCGGTCAGATCATCTCTCTGCACAACCGTTGGTCTTGAAGTAATACTTCCTTACAAAGTACTGAACCCAAGACGCTTCATGGTAACGCTAATTCGGGTCAAGTCGGTTCAATTCGACAATATATATTGAATTTGGATTAAAATATATTAGAAACTAATAATTGGATCTGCATACTGTAAGCGAGAGGAATATTCAGCATTCCATTCTCTTTAAAATAAACTATTAATTAATATTTTATTCTGACGCCGTATTAGAGAGGCAAAAAGGAGAAAAGACGTGTTAAAAATTAAATGAATAAAAATATGTTTTGGATTAAAATATCTCAAAAACTAAAATTCCTACCTACACACTGTTCCATCCTATTTATAATGAGCTATAATTCAAAATTTCATTTTGAAGTAACGCCGAGTTAGAGAGTAGGAAAGCACAAAAAAACAAAACAAAAAAAAAACAAAACATATAATAACGAATGCCTTGAAAATTTAGATTACAATATCTCAAAATTTAATTTGTTAGATATTTTGCAAACAGCTCTTAAGAAAATTTGTCATTGCATGTTTTTATAAAATAGAATTTAGTCTATTTATATTACTGACAGTTGTTGACTGACAGTTAATATGTGTCTAATAAGAATATATTTTGAACTGTAACTCCTGAAGCCGAAACGTCGAATAAATAATACAGGATGTAAAAACTGTGTACATTTGGCCTAATATTTTATAAAAAAAGAAAATGGCACCGAACCTTAATGATATGACTAGAAAATCAAATACATTATGTATTATCATAATATATATGTACGGTTTACATACTTTCAATAAGGAAAGAAAAATGAAATTTGGTGATGAACAATAAGCCCCATCAATCAAAGGAATCTGATCTTGGCGAACGAATCAGCCGCTATAAAGGAGAGAAGATATGGAACCCTAAATCCGCTCCGATATGAGAGGCTCTCCTAAAAAGACATCTATCCGCCCGAGATCCCTAACCATCGGGGTGAAGGGTATTCATCATTTTCCTCCTGAGGATGAACCCTTCTCTAAATCCAATCCTGAGGCCTGAAAGGAACTCCTAGGTCCAGCGGTAATAGGCTCCAGAAGAGGATACGACACATCGGCTGGAGCCTGCCTGTTGCTGGGACATCAGTAACCAGGCAGCCCATCTTGCCTCCAGCTCTGGAATACTAATAGCCCTGCACTGTCTGTACCAGCTTTCTCACGATTTCAATCTCCCCACGTCAATACCACCTATCTAAACGCCAACCTGGTCCACTCTTCCATTTTTTTCCTCTTTATTAAAGTATAATAATCTATATTATACCCTGTGTCCATATATTTTATACCATCTATATTATACTATCAAGCATGTTATTAATGCTACTGAAGAGAGTAAAATAAAGTCATCCAGTAGCCGTTATTTTACTATGCATACTTATATTCCTCGGTACAACAACAACAATATTTGTTCTCTGTGCAACTTAAATCAAATAGAAAATATGTGTCATTTCATTGCAATATACCCAGTTCTGAGGGAATTTCGAATAAAATACTTCGGAAAGAATAGTATTTAACTTATAATGAGTTCCTTGAACTCATAAATGAAGAGGATCTGAATGCAATCTACATGTTTACAAATATATCACTAAGGTATAGAGCATCACTGACAAAAGAATTTAATTATTAAACATACCAGACTGAAACGAGGAGAAACCGCTCAACGTTTCCGATTATTTCAGCACTTACTGGACAAATGCTCTAAACTTCCAATTAATTACAAAAGGCTAATATACTTGACTATAATGAGGCCTATTTGGACCTACGGAGTTGAGCTATGGGGCTCCACTAAACCATCGAATTCCTCTCGTATCCAATACTTACAATCCAAAATACTTCGTAAAATCCTCAATGCTCCCAACTTTGTTACAAATAAAACCATCCATAATGACCTTAATAATGTTTCTTTTGTTTCAGATCTGGCCCAATCCAGATACATATTCTTCCATAATAAACTTCAGAATCATCCCAACCCTCTCGTTTCTAACCTTGCTTCCTCTTCAATTCCTGATAACCCTCCGTGGCGTCAGAAAAGAAGATAGATGGCCCCGTGATTTCCTAATGAAGACATATCATTGGGTAGTTACTCAGCAAGTGTTTTCATGTCATTATATCCATTATGTTCAAAGTTACTAGATGTATTTATTTAATACAGTTGTAAATATCATTAAGAAATAAAAAAAAATTATTAAACAATATTATGGTAATCTGTAAAATATTGAACATGATATGTGTGTGTGCATTAAAGTTTTCGTGGTTTATACGTAATAATTCTGACTTAGTAATATTAACTTTAGTGTTTTCTTTCTGTTTTTATTTTCGTAAATGTGTTCTCAACTGTTTTTTCTAGCAAGAACAACAGGTACAGCTAATTCCAAGAAGACGGACAATGTCCATGCTTATTTATTGTATATATATAATTAAGATAATTACCTAATTTAATTTTCAGAAAATATATACATTTATTCATTCATTCATTCATTCCCCGGTACAGATCCCTTTTTATCAAATTATTAACATCCTTCTAAAACTTTGTGAAATACTTCATCGTAACTTACAACTTTGTACGAAAATTCATGGAAATGGGACATTTTCAATCCTAAGATTGGTAAACATTGTATATTTGATGATGTACTTAGAATTCATGAACACCCATTTCCTTTCCACTTGATTAGTAAGATAATGTGATCAGAAAATCGTGAAAAAAGGGCAGCTTACAAAAATATTGGGCCGTTCGACGTAACATAATAGAATGATCTGAACATTGTTGGGAAGAATTTAGCGAATTATAAACAAATATTTATAATAAGTCTTATTATAGTCGCAGAATCAATACTTATCGATTATACATACCCGTGGAGGGACTAGACCGCAGGAAATAAACCCCTAATGGATAGATCATGTTTCGAAAAAACCACGAAGTGTCGGATGACGAGATTTCTTTGTTGCACGAAACCGAAAATATTCGCATAGCTAAATTGAATAACGTGAAGCTTTAATAAGCAATGGTTCAAGAATAAAATTACCAAGGTTTATTGCCTCTGGATATTTTAAGAATATTAGATGATTCTTCTTATTGAAGTTCGAGGAATCGTATTGAAGTGAAATTTACCCTACCTTATATATATGTTATAAGACTTAATGTTTATTACTTATATAAACCAAAATTCTATTCTGACCATCTATCAGCAGTGTTTTTTATTTATTTAGAAATATAATAATCTGTCACGTGGATAATAATTATAGTGATATATGAACGAATTCACACCCTATAAACAGAAAATATAAAATTAACAAAAGTAAAATAATAACTAAATAATAATCCAAAACTATGTACAATAAAAAATAAAATAACCTATAGATAAGTAAATTAATAACACAACAACAGTCATACCTATATACAATATATAGAATCAAGGAGGGAACCCCAAGCCAGGCTTCTCCCTTCAACTAAAGAAGGAAAAGCAGGACTCCAAGAGATCCCTGCGACACTCTCTCAACCGCGTCACTGGCGCTAAAGCCAGTGGAGTTTGAGAGAGAGCGCTTCCAGCACTGTATGCTTTTAATTAAAAAAAATTTTTTCCGTACTGAGTAAAAAATATTATTTTTCTTCCAACACCACTTTTTATATTAGCAAAATGATATCCGCATACAGTTTTTTCAGTCCAATACTGATTTTCCTCATGCATCTGGGAGGGAAAACTCGTCCAGCCCATGTAGTTTTTGCCAAAAATAACTACTATTACAGTAACAATATATACTTTTAGGAATAAATGATTTATATTTGTTCTTACATTTAGTAGCTTTTAAATTAATTTAAAAAGAGGATATATTGTGATTGTTCAAGAATTTACTTAAGATCACACACAGAAACAGATACGGATCAATGAAAAAAAAATTCTCTATTTTGAGAGGTGGATCCACCAGTGACCTATTATTCTATTTCTCTTTTACTCATCCTGGAAAAATTCATTCCGAAACACCTATACTACATTTGGATGTAGTATAGATAGACATCTTGGGATTGTAATGATATAATCTCAGATCAACAGAAGTTTAATCTCTTTTCAAGTAACACAAGTATATTAGGCATTTTAAACTTAACAAACTTGTTTAAAAATGTCACAGAACAATCCATTAGTGATGGATTAACTATTTTATTACCCTCAGCGATTTGATGGATGACGTGCGGATCGGACTCCAACGACGGCTAACACAACACAGTTTGGTATTCAATACTGATTACTGATCTCTTGACACACTGTCCAGATATGGTGGTTGTGGCCCATCTCAAATGGGGGATATCAGATAGCCAATTGGGTCCTATTATTCAAACTGACACCCAATGGGGACTATTTCAAAACCGTGTTAGGCCAATCATCAATCACATTGGTCCTTCCCAGAAATTTATAGCTTTATCAACGATTTTGTTAGTTTTCAATCATTCTGATGCATGGAGTTCAATCTGATGAACTAATGTTACTATCCTAAGGGTTATTGTTACACAATTTTTTTTACAAGTGAAAATTTCTTTAGGCACGTTTTGCAATATTTTTGTGGAGAGTGAATTAGATTGAGCCGTCAGATCTCCGATGTGTAACACCCTCGCACACTGGGGCGAAACATCTAATTATTGGACATTGTAGTTCTATGGCTAGTCTGATGACCTTACGAAAAAAAGTTAAACATAAACCCCCATTATTTTTTAACGATTAATCGATTTCTGTATTCAGATTTCAATTTTGATGTACAGGATGGCCCTGAATTTTTATTTTATATTATTTTTTCTAAATTGATTCCATACTCTATTTCCAGCAACTTTTACTTATGTCACTTATTTTGATAGGAGCAACCGTATAAAAGGGTTACGGGTTTTTTCGGCAAATCAAAACCCACCTTTTCCATATAAGAGTAGGCACCATTCAATTCACAATAAAAAAAACATGAAATAAATTCATAAAAAATTGTATTTAAAATATTATAATTAGTTACTTTTACTAATTATATTTGTACATAATTACGTATTACAAAAAAACAAAACATGTAATTATTAATGGAAATTAAACTATAAACCTTCTAGTTAATTTCTGTGGTGGTAGATTTATGAGCGATTTTCGTTATGTTTTAAATTTATTTATGTTTTCCATTAAAAAAAATCTTTAAGAGTCTATAAAAGTTCAAGCTTCATCAACTTAAATTATGTTAATAAAGTTAAATTATCGTAATAAAGATGATTCATTAATTTTGGTTCATCAAAATAGTTGTAGTACTTTTTTAAAAAAAAAAAAGACATTTTCCATGGACGGTCGTTTTAATAAGATATCTTAGGTGGAAATTTTTAATTAAAAAAAAAACTCACGATGGACAATGACAATAGAAACTAAGAAGGACAGCTTAACCAAAAAAAATTAGAAAATTTGAAATTTCGGATATTGGTCCAATGTCCACCAAATGCACGGGTCCACTGTGCCTCGGCTGGAGAGGGCTGGACTCGACTAATTGAAGTGTTTTTGCATATGGATTAAAATATATCAAAAACTTAAAATTGGGCATATATTGTTAGTGAGGGAAATGTTTATCATTTCATCCTCTTTATAATCAGCTATTATTAAAAATTGTATCTTACAGCGACGCCGTTTTAGAGAGGCGAAAAGAGAAAAAATAGTGTCGAAAACAAAATGATAATAAGTTTTATTGAAGATATGGATTAAAATAATTCAGAAAATAAAAATCAGACCTACATACTGTAATCGAAGAAAACGTTCATAATTTCATTATCTTTATAATGAGCTATTATTTATGATTTATATTTCATATTATTAATCTCGTCTTGTCACATCTATTGTGTGGTCTAAAGCACAAACCAAAGTTGTTTTTTTTAATTTCTACTTTTTTTCGATTACTCCTTAACACGTCATTTCTGGAATGCAGAGACGTTGTTCTAGAGGTACGATCAAATCTACTTTAATTAAAGTGGAAGATCAAGATTCATTTTGTGGGTCTGCATAGCAAATAAATATCAACAAATCTTGATGCATCTCCATGCATCTCTGTTCCTGGATTAGCTCTAGAAGGAAAGAACCGATTTTGATTATTTTTCCTTTTATAAGTTTTTCCTTCAGGTTTCCCACGAAGTCTCTTGATTAATATTCAGACACGTTTAAAATCATCATATTATATTACTGTAAAAATTACAAAAGGAACACGTCGCGACGTAATAAATATAGTATATTATTCTTATAAAGAGACTGTATACATTTATGTAAAGCAATAAATTGTTGATGGATTGATGAAATTAAAATGGATCACGATGTATTTTAAAGATACTTTTTCCCATAAATCAATGTTCAACATTATTAGACAAATAAAGATATTCACTAGAACTATAAAAAATACACATATTTCTGACATCAATTAATAGACTACAACATACAGACATTGTAAATCATTTTACAAACAACAAACACAGTTCTACGCAATGTGGAACTCAAATTAATTCCTGTTTATTCAGTGCAGCGGCTAAAACCGGATATAGCACGGTGACTTCATAACGGAAGGTAGTGTAGGTAATTTTCCAGCAATAATTTTCATATTAATCTAACTCAAACTAGGCTTTGTAATTTAACATGAAATATTAGTTCTATTTTTTGTTTATTGTAATCGAATAAAAAATTCAAAAACTTAATCCCCTCACAAAAATTGAGATTTTATGCTTCAGGATAAGTAGAATTCAAAAAACGAATAAAATTATTTTAGTCCTTCCGCTGTCCGCACATTTTCCCCGAAAGTATTGCACCGATTTTCTTTTTTTTTCAAATTTGTTAGAGGTCACCCGAGGATAATCCTCCTTCGTCGACATTACTATCCGCCTTTTTCTTTCAAAATGGAGGCCCAAAAACCTGTGTTTTTATAGACGGTAATGCCTAAAGAAGTGTACCGATTTCAATGAATTTGTCGAAAGTCTTCTTCTCGATGTCTTTTAAATTTATCTATATAACATACTTCAACGAAAAGAAGTTGGGAAAAAAGTTACGAAGGATGGTCAAATTAGATTCTAAATAACTCAAAAAGTATACACTTGTTTGTTGATATTGTGATGTTTCAAAGGTATTTAAATTACTTAAAAACCAAAAAAAGTTTCATCGAAATCAGAGCACTATTAGTGAAGATATCGCAATTTTTAAATATGTTTGGTTTATTATGTTCAATAATGAACCATTGTAATATAACAAAAATTCTAATCAAAATTTGAGATTTTGCGTTTCAGGATACGTAAATTCAATAGACAAATAATTTTTTTTTTTAATTTTAATATTTGGATTTATTATTTATTTTTTTTACGTTGATCCATAATGTTTTTATAATCCTTTACTGGTTTAACCTTTATCTAGAAAACCTTTATTCAGAAAATACTGAAGCAATAAAAAACTGTAAAAGTCACTTAAGTTCTATATCAGTTGTATTTTTCAAACAGTGGATCGGTTTCCAACAAGTATACTTGAAAGTAACTTGAAAAATGTTTAGGTTATTTTTCTGTTTTTTTAGAGATTCAGGTTCGAGTTCAGCGGTGGTAAATAATTTATTTATTCTGACCCTCTTCTTGAGCCCATCTAGAGGCATATCTAGCCTCTATACCGTTGCTGAGGACACAAACTTATGGTTCCGTAAAAATGCAGCAATATTACCCTTCTATAACGTTTTGAACGACATCAGCAACTACTGAACTCATGAACCTTTAAATTACTGTTTTTTTTTTTGTTTTTTTTTGGAAATGTTATTATTCTCTAATTCGTGTATGCAATAAACTTTTAACAATATGGCATCAAACTATATTCACGTTGTTAATAAATCAAATTGAGGTTGAAATACGGTTACATATCCAATATATAATGGAATGCTAATAGAACAAAATTACATTTAACCTAACATTCCGTTCAGAGGATTGCTACTCCAATCCATTTTAGCTGATAGTTTGTAAATGGCCCCAATTCGGTTTTGTTTTCGTGACAGATAATAGAATGTAGTAAACTTGCTATTTTCAAACACGCATAGTGACCGTTTTGTCAGGCAAATGAAATTAGGTAATAATGTCTGTTAGTATTATCTATAGGAAAGCAGCATTATATTAAAACGCATTGAAGGATAATGATGGTAAAATGTTAATGTTTAATAGTCAAAAGCCTATTATTACATTTCAAAAATTAAATTTTTTTCAATAATCTCAATTTAAAAAAAAAATAATTCTCGTTAATTAGGGAGAGATACATGTTAATCCATAATCAAAGATTAAAGTTTTAACATTTGTTTAAAAAAATAAAACCTGACAATTTTAACCAGCAGAAAAAAAAAACCTTTTGTATTTATCTTTTTGAAAAGATTAAAAACAAAATTTTCCAGAATATTCCACACTTAGGTTAGACGAATAATAAAACTCATTTTTAAGGTTTGTTACACCTGGACAAGCGTCTCACTTGGAATCCTCATACAAGACTAAAGCGACAAGAAACCGCTCGAAGTTTCCGACTACTCCAACACTTACTAGACAAACGCTCTAAACATTACTTAATTAGAAAAGGCTCACATATTTTATTTATTTATTTTATTTATTTATCAACCCTGCCGTGCCTAGTAGGCAATACGGGTGTCTGCAATAGTAAGATGTTAGGCAGGTCAGCTCAACATCTCACTGCTGCAAATGAATCTCGTTCTTCTGCTCTTTCTTCATTTTTTCCTCTTTCTTCATGGGTGCTTTCCTCATCCGTTTCACGCCAATGGTATAGTACCTCTTCCTCCTCTTCTTAAATTAAAATGGGCTGGCCCCACCGCGACTTTCCACCCGTACACAAAATCTTTGTAGTACGGGTAGTTTTCCGCAGTGACTAACTGAGGAAAATCGTTCTCTGTGAGAATGTAGAGACCGGTTTCCCTCAGTAACTTAGCCCTTAGTTCTTCAAAGGCGGTGCAGTCCACTATGATGTGCTCAGCAGTCTCCGGAACACCGCAGCTAGGGCATAGGGGGTTGATGTCCATCCCATGGCAATGAAGCTTTGCTCGAAAGCCCCCATGGCCTGTGAGAAATTGCGAGATCCAATAGTCTGGGACGATCCACCTTGCTTCTAAACGTGACCGGACGGTGGGGAAGTACTTCCTCAAGGTAGATCCTTTGGGGGTTATCACCCATCGCCGGTTCCATTCCTCCAATGTGTCGTCCCGTATAATGTTTTTCCATTTGCAAGGATTCTCGTCAATTCTCACCTTAAGATGTTCCGGTAGACCTGCTGAGCCGTTTTTCTTAAACATGTGCCTCATCATATCTTCTCGCAGGAGAAGGTCGAGAGGTACCCCTCCTGCTAATACCTGCACCGCCTCATGGGATACGCTTCGATACGACCTGGTGACCCGCAGCAATGCCGTTCGCTGTATTGTCGCCAACTTACTCTTCTGTCGGTGCGAGAGGTTCTGGTTCCAGGCGGGAGACGCATACCTCATGATACCCAGAATCACTCCCTTATAAATTGTTAAGGTTGCTGGGTATCTGAGGCCCCAGAAAGCGCCCCCAACCCGACTGAGACCGTTCAAAGATAGGGCCACCCTGTTTTTAAGATAGTCCAAGTGAGGGGTAACGCTGAATTTTTTCCCAAATTTTACGCCTAGATAAGTGACCACCTCACTTGGACGTATTCTCGAACCTTGAACCGTTATGTTAATAGGGTGTGCCCTGTCAGTTTTCCCTTTCATGACAATTGTATGAGTCTTTGAAGCGGCCATTGATAACTTTTTCCTCTCGCACCATTCTCCGACCAAGTTGGCGCATCGTTCCGCTTCTTGTCTTAAGCCGGCTATGCTATTGGAGGCCACCACTACTGCCAAATCGTCAACGTATCCAGTGGCAGGGAACCGCTGTTCTTCTAACACTCCCAATAACTCATCAAAAACGAGCTTCCATAAAGCTGGACCAAGTACCGATCCTTGAGGACATCCCCTCTCTATGAAAGCTTCAGTCTCATAAGAACTGCCACGAACCTTAACACGTCTATCCTGTAAGTAGCTTCTTATCAAGGCATATAAGTTACTGGGAGCATCATATTTCTGCAGCTGCTGGAGCACAAGAGGCCACCAGACGCTGTCGAAGGCGGAGGATATGTCGAATAGCATCAACATGACATACCGCTCCGTCCTCAGTTCAACGTCTTCACGTACTCTCAGCAGGGCATCAGCGGTTCCCTTCCCCTTAGTGGAGCCGTATTGCCGTGGATGACTTGCTCTGGCAAGAACTGGTGCTAGACTGGTCATGATAAGGTTCTCCAGGACCTTGCTCATCACAGGGAGGAGGCATATTGGTCTATAGGACTTGGGGAGCTGTTTATCCCTATTCCCTCCCTTGTAGAGGAGTCTCAAATCGGCGATCTTCCAGGTTTTGGGAAAGTATCCCCTCTCCAGACAATCATTATATATTCCCAAAAGTCTCTCATCAATGTAGGGAATACTACTCTTTAGGATCGCCGCATCTATAGCATCGAGTCCTGGAGCACGACCGATTTTCTGCTTATCCACAGCAATACGGAGATCATATATGTCCCATCGTGGGCACAAGTCCGTATCCGGTGGGTATGCCGTGGTGCGTCTCACGAAGTTTTCCTCATCGCTGTCTTGAGACGGATCATCCCTGGGGTACGTCCTCGCAATGAAGATTTCGGCTGCCTCCTCGAAGTTGGTTGCCTGAACGTCTCCGTGCTTGAGGGCTGCCAATGTTTGCTGCGTACTAAACTTCCCCATGGCTACCCTATAAGGAATACCCCAGGGATTCTTCGTGGACTCTTCAACAATGAACTCATCCCAGGACTTTTTCTTCTGTGAACGCACCTCGTTTCGGTACACCCGGGCCTTGGACTTGTACTGATCACGGAGTGTAGAGCGCCTCTCGTCGCAACTACACCTCTGATACAACCGCCGTGCCTTGTAGAGCTCTCTCTTAAGGTTTGTTAAGGCCGGCGTCCACCATGGAACAGGTCGAGCTTTCGCCTTCCGGTGCTGAAGGGATTCCTCAGCGGCATCACAGACAATATTAGTGATCCTAGACACCCTGTAATCCAGGTCATTAGTCTGTTCTATTTCCGCTTCATCCCATTCATCATCTACCAATTTTCCCTCCAGCGTCGACCGGAAGGCATTCCAATCTGCCCTTCGGGTTAGATAACCCTTGGCAGTACCGTGGGAACTTTCTGAATTTTCCACCAGCCTGAAGGCTATCGCTTGGTGGTCGGAACTCGTCTCAGATCGGAGGGGCCAATCAACGATGCGATTGGCTATTAATGGCGTTGCAAGTGTACCGTCAATCCAACTCTGCCCCCGAGCGCTAGAGAACGTAGGGGTAGCAGAGGGATTGTTTAATACTACTAACTGGTTCCGCGAAATAAATTCGCCTAGCTTTGCGCCTCTTCTATTCGTTTGATTGGATCCCCAGACCGTGTTCCAGGAGTTGGTATCTGAGCATATGATCACATTTCTGGTGGTAGCCGTGATCATCTCCATGGCGGATATGTCTTCGTCAATATCGTTGCTATCAGGTAGGTAGGCTGATACTAACGTAAAAGCTACATTACCCCACTTGAAATAGCAAGCGACGGAATCCGCCATAGTATGCTGCCTCAGATCCATCACATCGAGGTTCGGGTTATTAACCACTATAGCAGCCCTGGGCCTCCTCTCTCCACTGCTCAAGGCGATAACCCTCGATGTAAGGCCAAACCCCGTGACTATGTTCCCACGGCAGCTCGGTTCTTGGACCGCCATTATGTCGTATCGTTGGGAGAGAACACGAAGTTCATCTGCCACAATGTGTCGGCGGCCCATGTTGAGCTGGAGGATGGTAAGCTTACTCATAGAAGGTTCTTTTAGCTACCTCTTTGGCCCACTGTAGATGCACAGGGCATTCCCTGCTACCCGCCTTGTGTTTCCTTTGAACAACGGGAGCATTTGCCCTCGCACAATTTATGCAGGTTGGGCTAGCCTGTTCTCTTTTCTTTGGACACTCTTTAATTACATGGCCACTAGCTGAACACCAAATGCAGACTACTGCATCTACTGTGCACGTGGCCTTGGTGTGACCGTAGCCCTGACATCTACTGCATCGAGGAGCATCGACGTAATCTTTAAAGGTTATGGTCCACCATCCTCCGTCTAGGCTTCCTATTTCGAGAAGCAAGAACCGGACTGTTGGATGCACCTCTAGTACCCAATTTTTAGTAAACCCGTTTCTGGCCACTGAAGAGAATAGTGGCCGCAGGTCATCCATGATCAGCGGAGTGGGGCCCGACTTCTCGGGTAATCGTTCCCATAAAAATCTTGCCAACTCAGCTGAATTCCATGTGTGAGGAACACCCCTTATTTCCAGCCTGGGTTTTTTCTTCAGAGCTAACTTGGCTTGCAGGCCATGGTCCCGCAATCCCTGCCATCCAATCACTTTCGTGGCATCATTGATGTCGTCCATACGAACCAAGACAGAACCTGCCTTGGTCGCACGGACTATTGCAGCATTTACACCTATTTCTTTTGGTGACGGTAGCCCATTTATAATATCAACAGGACTCTTTCCAGTCCCACTTATGGTGATGTAAGTTGGTCTCAGAGTCTGAGTGGGTTTCTTTGGCAGTGATTTTACAATCTCTGCCATACTTTTAGGTTTCTTCTCATTTGATTTCGGTTCCTTCGAGCTATCATCTTCACTTTTAGCAGCTGCTTTTGCTTTTCTCTTATTTCGTTTACTCACCACTGTCTCGAAAGGCCTTGTGTTTGCCAAAGACAAAGCTTGGTCAATATCTCCTCTTGGCATTTGTTGCTCTACCTCTCTGGAGCTCTCTCCAATAGGTTCACTAGCTGTAGATTGCAGCTCTCTAGAGGACCCAGGATAAATGTGCTTAAGCTGAGATATATTACTCGTAGCCGAAAGAGCCTCAATTACTTTCGGCACAGAGGCCTCAATTATAATTTGTGTAAGCATATCACGTACCTTCTGTGACAGAAGTGTCTCGTTAATCGCCTTTTCTACAAAAGATGAAACACTTCCATCTTTTCTTCCGTCTTCAAGGGTTTCTATCATATCAACAAGACATTGTATTTTGTTGCTAATATGATTACGAATTGACCCAACGGATTTTTTATCGTTCCGCTTTAAATAAGCCCGGAGACTCTCCTGGATTCGTCTAGCATCACTAACTAGCGTATTTGCTTTGCCATCTTTTGCATTTTTACTAACGTCAGGAGAACCATTTCGAGCTCTTTTAGCAGTACGGGTAAGGTTGGTAGGAGATTCCGAATCTTCCATCTCACTGGTTTAATAAACAATACAACGGTAATAGTCTTATTAAAGTAGAAAATTTCACTAACCTGTATAACCTTCCACTATAATTACGTTTTCTTTTCAAAATGTCTTATAAGTCTTTGTGCGTCTAAAGGAAACTTTTATATAGCAGTACTTACCTTATAACTAGCAAGCACCGCAAGGCAAATCAAGACTAAGTCGCTTTGCACTATAAAACACAAGTTCAACCTAACCTACAAAGTTCAAGTCTATTTACACTTTAAAATAAAAACACAAAAACTAAAAATGTACATAAAAACAACAAAACGAACGAAACTAAGGCATAATGAACAAGAACGAAAAACATGAAACAATAATAAACACAAAAGAAAGCTGGTAAATAACAATCTCACATACACTGGTTAATACACTTAATACAGTCGTAGGCTCACATATATATGACTATAACAAGGGCTGTTTATGACCAGTTCTGCTGTTCGGCTGTGAAAGCTGGGGTCTAACTAGCACCCTAGAAGGCAGATTTGAGAGATTCGAAAGAAAAGTCCTCTGTACAGTAACAGGACCTATATGGGATCAGAACCTTAACACAAGGAGGATGAGGAACAATAAAGAACTACTAAAAGAAACTGGCCAATAAATATCTCATGATATGAAGGCAAGAAGGTTAAGATGGGCGGGGTATGCAGCTCGAAGCAATCCATCAGGACGCCTTAACACAACAATCAATGGCAGAGTAGTAAGCAAGAGACCACATGGGAGGCCAAAAACAAGCAGTAGCCCAAGATAGGCAGAGATGAAGAAGACTGGTTAAGGCGGTCATAGATCTACAAGGTCTGTCGAGCCAACTGAAAAAAAGGCCTATTTAGACTTACGGAATCAAATTCCATCAAATTCCTCTCATATCCAATCCTCACAATCCAAAATCCTTCGTAGAATCCTCAATGCTCTTTACTTTGTCACAAATAAAACCATACCGACCTTGATGTGCCATATGTTTCCGATTTGGCCCAATCCAGATAACTATCCTTTCATAATAAACTTCGGAACCATCCGAACCCTCTCGTTTCTAATATTGCTTCCAATTCGATTCCAGATAACTCTCCTAGACGTATGAAAAGAAGATGGTCTCAAGTTGTCCTATTGTAAATACATTTTTAGAATGCTGCCAATGGGCAGTTTCTCAACGAGTGTTTTCATGTTATAATTTCTTGTAATCGCATTTACTGGATGTATTTCTATTATAATACAATTGTAAATAACAGGAATAAATAATAATAATAATAAAAGGTTTGTTATATCCGGCAATATGGTTTATAGTACTATTATATCGTAATCCCTAACGAAGTATTAATAAGAACAATCTAGCAGTATAATTACATAAAAATCCATTCAATTTCTCTACATTGTACAAGGTTATAAATTCAATTGGTACCAGACCACTGCGGCATCTTTTAAACAGAAAAAACTGACCAAGCAGGCTATTTAGCTAGAAGTGGAGAAGAAACGAGGATGACTATATTAAAAGAGGTTGGTTACCTTAGAAGAAAGGGTGCACCATACAAAGTAGTATGGGAGAAACAATAGAAAAGCAAAGAGTATAAACTGACAGAAGTGAAACCTAATTGTGGTAAATGGCTCACTATTTCCAGAAGTTCGAGGAGAGAATATTTATTCTCTGCCGACTTAGAATTGGGCAATGGCAATTTACACATGACTACCTTCTACGGGGTTTCGAAACGCCCACGTGCGAAAAATGTTATAATATATTATCTATTTGGCTAATCCGATAAAGCTGATAAAAATAAATAATATAGCCTGAGCTCTGTTGTTAGTTTTCTCTTATTTTTGTTTGGACACACTGTCAGATAGAAAATGGTTTAATTGTTTTATGAACGCTTATCTGAGCAAAATAGAATAGAATTTCTAAATCAATTAAATACTATTTAAAATTATTTTCCGAATTCAATGTATCAAACCAACGTGGATGAGAGGAAAAAAAATTGAACAATGAATTATCTACAAGATTATAAGATTATAAATGAACAAGATTATCTAATATCACCTCATTCTTCACACGTGCGCAAAACCTTAAAATAATTGAAAATCCACATATAACATTATGAGGTTTAGAAATCAAAGTTAAGATGCCCCACTTTAAAGCTGCTTCTTCAACACTAACTCAAACTACGTAGTCATTTTAAACGCTATAACTTTATTTTTTCAGTTTATGACATTATTCTTTTTTTAGCTGAATAATTTCTATGTGGAAAATTGTAATAAATCCAAATGGTTTGTCCAATGCTCTACATCCTCTTCACCGCCGACATCCCCTCAAGATCTGATACCTTCCTAGCAACATTTGCTGATGATACTGCCATCCTATCCTCCCACTCAGATCCTCTAATAGCATCCCGAAACCTGCAAAGACACCTCTCCTTCATTGAGCAGTGGTGCAACAACTGGCGCATCAAAATTAATGAATCAAAATGGAAACATGTAACTTTCACTCTTCGACGCAGATTATGTCAGCAAATCCTTTTTAATTGAATTCCTCTTCCCTACTCAGACACAGTCCGATACCTTGGCTTCCTTCTAGACTAACTTGGAATCCACATACGAGAATTAAAAGACAAGAGCTTAACCGACGATTTGGTCAGCTATATAAATTAATAAACAGAACATCTCATCCCTCAACAGAAAACAAATAATTAATCTACAAGACCATACTGAAACCTATCTGGACCTTCGGACTTGAACTGTGGGGGAAAACTAAATCCTCGAATATAGTTTTTATTTTATTTTGTTTGTTTATTTTATTTTATTTTTTATTTACTTTCTTCATCAGTATTATATATATACTTTTTATATTTATATTTATTTCTCTATTATTTGTATATATTGTATGAATGAGAACTTTTAGCCCTAATACTTATAGCCATCCAGCAGTGGCTGATTGTATTATTATTCAATAAATAGATTATTAAAATAAAAAAAGTTGTTAGAAAGGCCGTTATTCCTCTCATACCTATTTACATTATATATTCAATTCTGTTTCCTTTTAGATATTTTCAAGTATACGATCTATAAAAATAAAAATTAAAAAAATTCTTACAACTACAAAACATGTAAAAAAAAGTATATATTCAATAATATATTTTTCACTACAATAATTATGTCGAATTTTCACAGTTGATGAAAACTCCTGCCATTTCTTGTATTTTATTTTATTTTTTTATTCCATCCCTCCCAATCAAAATCAAAAGTCTGGAGTATTTAATAATGAAATAATCTGAGAGATGAATGTAGCCACCATTGTTAGCCGGAATATAATTGAAAGCAAAGCCGGGGGAGATGAGAGGAAGTAAACACCTACAGGTACTCCCACTCGAATACCACTTGTTAGGAACTTTTAGAAAGGACATGTTCCGCTCTCCAAGTTCCAATTTTAGGTTCCCAAACCACGGGTCGATGGAGTCCCAGAGTTTGTCTACCTACCGCGTGTTTAATTAGCGTTTCCTCCAGCATCTGAAGAGAAAAAAAATGAATTGCTAAGTTGGTTAAGAAGTGCATAACAGCAGATTTATTGTCTTCTTCTGTTTTTGTAACGATGGCATCGTCATGAGTTTTTAGGAATGAAAGGGTAAAAAAAGGGTCTCTGAAGAATTGAAGAGGAGAATAGTGGAAATGGATGGGAGGAGAGGGCGTTAGGCTAGAGATGGTTGGAAATGCCACCTCTTATTATCATTGGAGAGAAGACAGACAAAATTATTTTAAACATATTCTAAATCCGTTTTAAGTTCTGGGATATATATTGTTATGGAAATGGGAGTAGAAAAGTTAGGTTCAAAGATTAAAATTATAAAGACATTGAAGAGAATATCTACGAATAAGATATTATCCACCCAATTATCTTCTCCTCTTAAGAAAATTTTATGAATTTATGTTTGATGGTCGAGGTTCTTTTTTTTCTCTTCAAATTTCTATCCACACCTGTCATGAATTTGACAATAAGTAGATGGGCTGTAGTGAATTTGGGCAATCACATTTTCCAGGCATATGGAAGAATAGTACACAGCAGCACCTCTTCCTGGTCTTTATTTCCTTCATTAGTTCAGGAAAGGATATCTCTCATCCAACTCCTTTTCTGTCGGCATCTTCTAACAGGCATGCCAATTGTGGCAATGTCGTTTACGTGTTTATTATTGTGTGTATGTAATTTAATATGAAATAGTAAATCCGTAGTAAACAGTACTTATGAGTTGGTCGATTGTTGGTTTAGTTGACGTAAGTCTATATGTAGAGTTTTGTTGTTTACGTACCAAGGGATTGTTCTCAATCTTGAATTTTGGATTGAAATTATTGCAGTTTCAAGTGTCTTTTTTGCTGAAGATAACGGCTTCATTGTCAAGAAAATGAAAATCAGTGCTAATTATGGCTCCTTTGAGAAATGTATTCCTCTATAATTTCTTAAGTATAATAAATTGCAATAAGATTATCTTCCACAATATGGAGTAGTTTGTCCTTCCGAGTAGACGCCGTCCGATACCAACACACTACCAGATGTAGAATGCATTAAAAAATCACAAACTGTTGAGGTGATGAATATATTGTATTATTTCACGGATGTTCAAATTAAGGAAGGGTTTTTGAATTCTAAGGATCAGTATAATAGTTTTGATCCTAGTTGAGTAATCTCATATGATACTGGAGAAGATGTGGATAGGATACTTCCATTTGAACGATATAAAACTGAGAAGAAAATTTTAACGCTGGAAGAGAAGAGGACTCATTCGTCTCAGACAGTCAGAGCTATAGTTGTGAACCCCTTGTTCACAGTCTGAGGCCTTTTCTTCTTCGGTAAGAGGCAAGAGGAATCGAGGGAGGGATAAAAAAAACAGGACAGAAAACAAGACGCCTGACGAATCGGGAAATGGTGCTCGTCCCCGTGACATTTAATTACCAGACCTGATCAATGCTTTTTTTATTTTTTGTTTTTTAAAGGAAAGAATAGAAAATGCACTGCTGCACATAGAAACTTTTTTTTCTTATCGTCGTACCTAATCCAAATGTAACTAGCAGTCATAAATAGCTATGTTGTATGTAGCTAAATAGAACAAGATACAAAAATATTACTATTCGTTGGTACAAAGAAAAAAAAACGCAGTAAATTACTACACAATTATTTATTATTTCCAAACAATTCAACATCAAAATTAACATTACTTTTCATGTAAAATGAAAATAAATAAAAGTGATTTATAATATTCATCTAAATATTTTGTTTTTCTTCAATGATAATTTTCTTTAAAAAATAGACAAAATTGCTTCAGTTGATGTAAAACTTTTAAAAAATCAAACCAAAAGTTATAAGCTTTGCAGTAGAACATAAAAAAAAAAATATTTCGAACACCATATCTTTGTACAGAATGTTCGATTTTTTTTAGAAATTTCGTCAACTTTAAAAAAGAAACATCAACAAAAAAGTTCATACTTTTTTGGGTTATTCGGAAATCAAATTTTACTATCCATCGTAACTTTTTCTAGATTCTTTTAGTTGAAGTATGTTGTATAGATAAATTTAAAGGTCATCGAGGATAAGACTTTAGTCAAGTTTGATCGAAATTGGTACATTTGTTTAGGAGCTACAGTCGGTACCAACACAGGTTTTTTGGTCACCATTTTGGAAAGAAAGGGCGGTTAGTAATTACGAGGTAGGATTATCATCCTTGAGTGGCCTCTGACTTTGATTCCAAATTTGAAAAAAAAAAATCGGTTCAGTAGTATCGCAGAAAAGCCGCGGACGGAGGAAGGACAATTTTTTTTCGAATTCTATGTTTCGTGAAGCCTAAAACCTCAAAATTTATGAGTTAATTTTTTTAATTTTGGACGATTACAATGGTTTATTATAGAAATAATAAACCAATATATATAAAATAATAATAAATGCTAAATTGGTATAAGATATTATTAAAAAGTTATAGATCTATTTAGCGCGTAAGGAAGGACAAATAGTGAATGAAATACGTATAAACAGAGTAAAATAAAAGAAAACTTGAACGAAAATCCAAACAGCAAACGATGATAAATAAGTAAATTAAAATGAATTTTATAATTGGTAGACTAAAATTATATTTATTTTAGCGATGCAATGTAATTTTATTTTAGCGATGTAATGTATTGTACTGATTTTAACGGAATAATTAATCGAAATAAGAGGCAATTAATGCATATAGTGAACAATAAATTAATTTAATGATGTGTCAAAAATAATATGAGTTATAACTAAAATGACATAAAAAATAATAGTAAAGGAAACTAATATCTTCGAGATTTTTATTCATTCAGGATATTTACAACTGCATTAAAAAAAAACACACATCTAGTAAATCTGCAATCAGGAATATAATAACATAAAAAAGTTTGTTGTTAATCTACACACTGTTAGCACAAATTGAAATAAAAGCACAAAACACTATCTGATAATATAGAAAGGAACAAAATGCAAGATAAACCTCTGAACGTGACGGTATAATGTATGAAAAGTCGATTGACATTCAATTTATTTAGTGGAAGATTAGAAATAGAAGGAACACAAGAAGATAAAGAGTGGCATAAAAGATGAAGGATAGGTAAATTAAAAGTGATAATACAAAAAAAAAAAAAAATGCATAACGTAAATCGAAAAAGATCTACACGTACTCTATCCAATAAATTTCACACCAACATGGCCTGAGTGTGGTATCGAACTGTTCCCCACCGACGAACTAAATACTTTTAGATAAATACTTACATTATTTAAAATATAGTAAGAATTCAATTAATATATTTAATGAATTTATTTAATTGTCTGTGTAATGTGGCCTATACAGTCAATTAATCAATTTATTTATAATGTAATAGAGACGCAAGCATACTAAGCCACTCACACAGGATGTTAACCTTAGCAGTAAATACTGTAAAAAATCGATAGATGACTCATCATAGATCGATACAGGTGAACGCTTCAGTTAGCACCGGTTGGAGCCAGATATAACAACCCAGTGCTTCTTCTTATGGCCCCAATCGCTCTCAATTAGTTGTAAAGCCTGTTAATACGTAACTAGCTTTCTAAAATTATACAATAATGAAATAATTTTGAAAATTAATTCACGAACACCAAATTATTAGACATAAAACAGGTAGACTACGATGAACCGGAAGCTATCTTTCGAAATGTCCGTGGAGCCAAGCTTACGACACTGGTTTTTTGATAAGTATAAAATTATTCGATCGAATCTTCTACAAAAGGTAAAAAAAGAAGTAACCACAAATGTTATACGTGTGTATGTGATTTGTAAATGTTATTCTGAATGATATATATACTATTATAAAAACTGGCCAAATATAATTGAAAATTGCATTGATGAAGTTAGCATTGTAAAATCATGAATCCGTTTTGTTGTGATTTTAGGAAATTAGCAAAATTTAATATAGATTGCGATATATCATTAATCATGTTATTCTCGCTTCATTGTGTACTTATAATATTATTCAGCTTCCATGTATTTTATGCAAGATGTATTGTGATACGTTTGAATTCACCAGTATTTAATATAAAAGGTTCATTATAATGATTTATTAATTTTAGGTAGAAATTCTAACAAGAAACAAACATGTAGTGTTGTGTACATAATAATTGGTTTTAATATGTAGAATTGAAGAGTATGATATAAATGAAATGTTAAAAAAAAATTAACATTTACATTTATTTCAGTTCATTTTACCTAATAACTACTTATTGAGCTGCTTCTTGCTATCTTATTATTTGTATACTATAATTGTTTGTTATCGTGTTATTTATTATTATTTTTTCTTTGTCTTAGTTTTGTAATTTACTTGTATTATTTTTTACTATTTTCTGTTATTCAAATTATTTGTTTCTTGCTTGTTTTTTCTTTTTTTTTAGTTTTGTTTTGTTCAGTTCTCCATGATATTTATGAATTCCTTAATATCATATCTGCTCATTACCATATTTTTTTATTCTTTTTACTGGCTTCGTTTCTACTCAAGCTTGCAGGTCATCTCATCAGGATAAAAAAGTTATAAAATCAGAGATACAATAGTTAATAACAGTAGATGCAGATACCTGAATC
Organism: Nezara viridula; assembly: GCA_928085145.1. Classification (NCBI taxonomy): domain Eukaryota; kingdom Metazoa; phylum Arthropoda; class Insecta; order Hemiptera; family Pentatomidae; genus Nezara; species Nezara viridula. The sequence continues at coordinate 122,821,265 of OV725081.1, read as the reverse complement.
CGTAATAATAATAAATAAATATTCAGGACGCAGTCTTTTTTAATTTTTTTTATTTTTGCCAACGTTTCAACCCAAACATGTGGGTCATCTTCAGGGCTGAAAATGTTTTTTTTTAAATTACAATCAGAGATATAATAGTATACGACCGCTAATTATAAATAATAAACTATAGTGATTGATGGCACATGAATCTTAACTAATATTGTAATACACATATTAAAATAAAGTTAAAATAGTTATAAACTAAAATAATAAATAATTATATAATATTTATATTAATTTTAATATTATAAATTTGTAACACTATTTTAATATGTGTATTACAATATTAGTTAAGATTCATGTGCCATCAATCACTATAGTTTATTATTTATAATTAGCGGTCGTATACTATTATATCTCTGATTGTAATTTAAAAAAAACATTTTCAGCCCTGAAGATGACCCACATGTTTGGGTTGAAACGTTGGCAAAAATAAAAAAATTAAAAAAGACTGCGTCCTGAATATTTATCACCATGATATGTAGAACAGTCGACTATTTCCAAGATTACGTAATAAAATAGATGCAGAGTTATCGATACGATTGAGCTATTAAGTTCAGATTTAATAAAATAGTTGTAGGTTACGATGAGATGAAACTATTTACGATGTTTCAGCCTTATGTTAATAATTCGATAAGAAGGGGTCTATAGCACGGAATATACTTTATTACGATCGCGTTTCCTGTATTGTCTATTATCTTTTACATTTAATTGTATTTCTGATGTTATAAATGTTTCAGTCCTAATCTTGTCCCACAAGTTTGGATTGAAAAAAAAAAACAACTCTAAAATTGATTGCTTCATGACAATCTATCACCAAAAAATATATAATGGATTATTAATAATTAAATATCTTACAGTGATATTTCACGAAATAACATATAATCACCCCTTCCAAAACGTTATCTCATTATCTTGACGTTCCAACACTATATACATTCATAAACTTTCAGACAGCCCACAACGAAATGACAGGATTCACCAACCCATTAATACAAGACATGTTCATAGCAGAAATTCTACAAAACTTTCAGCAGATACTTAAGAGGACTTAGGTGGAGGATTTTCTATAGTTTATCATCCTTCTTAAATTTCTTACAAACTTTAGTTCACCATTAAGTATAATTTAAGTCCAGAGGTATATTCATGATGGAGTAGCCGGCGCCATTTGCTAAGAAAATAAAATATATACAAAACATATCAAAACAGTTAATTTCAGCCTACTAATAAAGTAACTGTATTAGAGAAATATTAAATGATATTAAATTTAAATATAACATAATATAATTTAATAATTATAAATTTAGTTTTTTTTTATGGAAGGGAGATGACGTCATTGACCGCGGGGCAACCAATGCTAATAGTCATATATAATGTTTTTATATGCTAAAAATATAAAATGATAAAAAGGAAATATCAAATAGACGAGTGGATGCATTAAATAACTTATATTGATTTATATTTTTGTGTATCGTATGCACTTACGAGTTTCAGAAAAGCAATCGATTCTCAATAGTACAATTATTAATTAATTCCTTGATTATTATGATTATGATGTATTATATATTATGATGTATGGCAATCCGTGGCAGAGACCTCTTCATGAATGGCTTCATCTTAGCGTAAATCACAACTTTTTTATCAACGAAATTTCTCAGAAATGGGATGTTTTCTCATTATTGGCCCAATATTTTTGTAGGCCACCTAGTTTTTCAACTTGATGAAAAAATTATCTTACGATTCAAAAGGGAAGCAGAGGGCTTTTCATGAATTTGTAGTACCTCGTTAAATAGACAAAGTTTCTAATTATCAAATCTCCAAATAGAAAACGCTTCATTTGAGAGAATTTTCAGAAATAAAAAAAGTTGGTTGGTTAGGATACAATAAAATCATTCACGAAGTTTCTGACTGATGTTAATAATGTGATAAAAAGAGGCATGTACTGTGGACTTGGAGGCAAAATAATAATAATAAGGCTTAGCGAACCCGAAGGTTCGATGCCGATACCACCTATCGATGTACATTATTCCTAGATACATAAAATATTTTGTCTTATTCGTCTTCATTTCGAGACCCAGTTCTTTACCGGCTTTTATTTAGTTTTATTGTTCCGCTGTCTTCGCTTAACAGGAGCAAATCATCAGCATACCCAAGCACGGATAGTATTCCACCCAGATCCATCTTTTTTTGATACGTATTACCTCTCTAATGCCAAGTTTTAATGCCAAATTGAATAGGAAAGGTAAAAGGGAATCATTTTGTTTTAAGCCTGAATAAACCTCAAATTTCACGGATAAATAATAACCGATTCTACCTTTAGTGAATCTTTGAAACATGACATACACATTACAACTAAATTCACCATGTTTTTGGGATCTTCTACTCATAGTCCGTGGTACAGACCTCTTTTTATTGAATTATTAACATCCGGCTGAAACTTCGTTAATCTCCTCGTAATCTATAACTATTTTATTTGCGGAAACTCTTGGAATTGGGGCGTTTTCAAACTGGAGGTCGGCAAACATTGTCTATTTAATTAGCTACTAAAAACTCGTAAATACGCATTTGCTTTCATGGCGCCCAAAATTTAAAAATAAGGAGGTTATATAGGACTAACGGCCCAATATTTTTGTAGGCCACTTTTTTTCTCGATTTTGTCGTCAAATTATCTTACGATAAAAGTAGAAAACAAATGGTTATTCACGAGATTTTAGTACCTAATTAAATAGACAAAGTTTGCCCCACTCCACATTGATAACGCCCCAATTCCAAGAGTTTTCGAAAATAAAATAGTTGTAGGTTACGATGAGATGAAACGATTTACGAAGTTTCAGGCGGATGTTAATAATTGCATAAAAAGGGGCTTGTACCACGGACTATCAATACGAATGTTACACAGCTTCTGGCGGTCAATGGAATCATAAGCCATTTTGATTGAAATAAAGTTGGTGAACAATACCGTTGTAATTTTGTCTGCAATATCAAGAAAATACTTGGTAAACAATCGAACGGTTCCGACTAAATCCGCATCGGTAGTCATACTATTTCTTTTTTATGCATGAAAGTAATATCATTATAAATTTAAAAAACATAAAGAAAAATTATGTATTAAAAAAAAATTAATAAATATGATAATAGAGTGGATAAGTGAAGAGATATGAAGTGCGTAGAGCGTTGAGCTCTGTCGCAGCCATTGGGCATGAACTGGATTACAGTGGGACGAATCGAACCGTGATGAATTGAGTCTGATAGTTACCACACTGCGCAACAGGGCCTAATATAATAGTTGGTCTGTTTCATTATATCATAGAGTGAAAATGTCTGGTAGGAGGAGTCTGAAGGATATTGGAACCTATCAAGGAGAGGAGCTAATTGCAATTTGTCACACAAACATGCCTTGCCCTTTTCTTTACTATATATATATTTATAATTTACTTAACGCTATAATAGGAATTTATAAATAAAAATGTGTACCTTTTTTTAATTTAAAATTAATACAAACGAATGTTATTAAAGATACACAGAAGTAAACCTCAAAATAAGATTTAAAATATATCTGTTTAAAAGCGGAAAAAAACAGAAATATATCGACAGCCACACTGCAAAACCCTGTAAGGGCAATATCTATGAAAAATGAGTTTTGAGCTTTTCTGGTCAATCTTAATTTACGTTATAAACTAATAGAGAAATAATTAAACCCAATTAACATTTTATCATTATTTTTCTGATTATTATTATTATTTTTTTTGTAAGAAAAGATATTTTACTTTAATCTAATTTGAGTTAAATTCATCAATAGTAGGCAAAAGACCTTCCGGAAGGAAAATAATCAGAGCCTTAGAACGAATCAACAAGGATAATGCAGAGTTGCATGAAAATAACTGAAATGCAATAGTCCAAGACACTGGCAGATCTACAGGTGGGATCAGGTGGGACTGAAGTAAATAACTACTTTTTTTACAATTTAATAAATATTTTGATAATTGATAATTTAAGGCCATATTACACCTATGCTATATTTCTTTTATATTTTCATTCTTGAAAACGTTTTGGCTTAAATTAGGGCCTTTAGAATTTTTGTTATAATTAGATTAAATACAGGTGCCTATTCTGATCCCGCAAAATGAAATCTAGGATGTTTAATTTCTTCTTCGTAAAAACCTATATTATAAAAATCATTAAATTGTGATGAAAAAAACTTCTATAGCGAAGGTAACAGAAATTGAACGTAATGAAATGCTCAACGAAAGGTGGTCAAGTAAATAAAGATTGTATAAAGCGGTTTGTACATAGACTACAGTATCAATTAGCTGTATTAATAAGCTAAAATTAATTTTTCTCATATGCTTTGTATTCTTTTTCTAAATTTTTAATAAATACCGGGTTCCCCTGCTCTTAAGCCGTCAATGCTTACCATGGAACTAGACGAACCAAAGAAGAGAGTGATAAGTAGGAATATAATATTAAACGGCTTTCAAAACAATCGAAGCTTCCTGGAGTCTCAATGAGCTTGGCTGAAAAAAAGCTACAATACCGCAGAATTCAAAACAGTAAGAGACAGAGAATTGATTAGAAAATTTAACAAGAGACGAAGAAAGAACTCTCAAGATGTTCAGGGATCTACATATCAGGAGGTTACCTAGAACTTACTGAGCATTCGTGAATCAAACCATGTCCAAATGAAGTTGAGCGTTACAACTATAACAATCTGATGAGGTTACCTGTTAGCCCGAGGCGATCGGAACTCCGTAACATATCAACGTTCAGCCGTTTCTGGGTCAGACATAAAAGTGAATAACCTGTCTGATCCAATACTCACTTTTCAGTCAATTTTTTTTTACAAATTTTCATTTGATGTACCGTTTTTCTACATTTCGGAAACTGGCTTTGCTCCTGTTTTGATCATTTGTATGCTTTTACCTAACCAATACCTATTTTCCAAATTACTAAATAGCTATAAGTAGTGTTGCCCAAATACGAGACCGATACGAGTCTTGGTCTTGCAAACTCAGTCTTGTTCATGGTCTTGGTCTTGCACAAGACTCTCGCAACAGTCTTGCAGTTACTTATTAGCTTATTACTATAGAATATTACTGTAATTTTTTAGATAGGAGAAACTCTAACTAAGCCAATGAAAGAATTAGAGGAGTTGAATGCAAAAGTATATTAGTTATGTAATATTTCTTATAAATATTACTGAGTTAGTCAAGTATTTTCTTTTAGATTTTTCACTCCATGAAAATATTCATTCTAGTATTTTTACCAGTCTAAGTCTTGGTCATGTAAATGTAAGAGTCGTTCTGTCGCTTGGACATCTGTGCCAATAAGTCCAATGTTATAAATAAATGATGTTAAACCTTAGCCTAGAAGTTATGAAGTAATGTCTCGCTCAGATTTATTTGGCAGAAATACGATCAATAAAAATTAAATTAAATTTATCATAAGGCTGCAAATAAAAAAATTGAATCGAAAATATAATGCTAATAGAACAAAAGTTAGGCAGTTTTGTATGTCTCCTGAAAATTTTTAGTTTATGTTCTTACAGGCTGTTGTAGTGTAGTTGTCGATATATTTCTGCAACTTCTGTAATATTTAGTTCTTCTAAACATTTTAAAGCTTTTGTATTTAATTGTTTTTTATTTTATAACTGCGATGAAGATTAATTATACAACTATAACAATCTGACGAGGCTAACTGTTAGCCCGAGGCGATCTGAACTCCGTAACATATCAACGCTCAGCCTCAGCCGTCTCCGGGTGAGGTCTGCCACGGGCAGATGTTTCTCTAGCCTGTATATCTACACTGAGGATAGAAATGGTAAAATGCTTAGCAGCTTAATTCACCTAAATATGAATTTCATACTGAATCTAAGTTTAGTAAAAAAAGAGGGATTTAATTGAATTAATGTAAAGCAGTAAAAACAAAACAAGAGACAGAAAATCAATGCCTTCTGTATCTAAAGGCAGGTAAATAATCATAATACAAATATTTTAGGAATATTAACAGAAATGAACCTTACACTGCATTAGCTCAACACTTTATAAGTATACCAACATGAACTTGATTTTCATAATGTTTGAGTTTTACAGAAAGATAAGAATAGTTCAAAAAGTAAGAAATATGAGATCACACATATTACACAGAAGTTAGATAAAGCTGTGAATTATAGAACTGAGAGTAGAAATTTAAATATTTTTCATCTTGGAACGTTGAGCATCTTATTTAAGTATAAAAAATGTAGCGTATTTGTTTTGTTTTTTCTTTTTGATTACTTTTCTACGTGATTACCTGTTTTCGTTAATAATCTTCCTCTGATGTACATTTTTACTTTCCTACCTATACTAGGTAAGGAAATTTCCTAACTAATTGCGATCGGGTCAAATTTCCGACATGTGGTTTTCGACGGATCTATACGTTTCAGAGCCCCCTGAATCTGAAAACTGTTTAGCCTGTTTTTTTTTTTAAAGGTAACGAAATTCCATACAAAACTATATAAAAATCGTTCATTATCAGAATACGGATCTAATCGGTAAATGAGAGAATAAAAAGAAAAGTAAGAAAATCTGCTGCCCGCATCACAAATGTTTTCTCTCGACTTCTAACAGAAATTATTGTTTGACAAAATTGAGCTAAGGTGAAAAAGTTTTTGATTAACAATATTGGAGGGTAATGAATTTTTACGCTGACCTTCCCCAGGTCCGGTTTATATTGTTTTAATTTATTTATGAAATCGTACTTAAATCTTTTCTTTGATCAATTTTCAGGAAAATAAATGTAATTCAATTTCTTTTTTTGTTTCTTAAGGAACATATTTAAAGATATAAAAACTTTTCTGAAATAGTTAAGAAAGTCGTGTGAGTGGACACACCAGATTTTTCTTTCTGTATTTTTTTTTCTAGTTATTAATTGTGTTGTTTATGACATATTTATGTGTTTGGTTGGTAATTATACGTTTTAACACTGTTTTTCGTGTGTTGACGGGACATTTTATTCTTTACCTGCATTTTAGAAGTTCATGACTGCTGTTGGAATTTTTCCAATAAGAACGTGGTATTTAATTTATGGAATTTGAGAAAAATAATTACCATGTGATCCATTACAATACTCATTAAAATAATAATAAAATCAAGCCATACACAGCAAAAATGAAGGAAATTATACCACTGAAGAAAACTAAAGCAATAATTTTTTTGTTTTTTTGTTTCTGAAATAAACGATCTTGATTTTTTTCTTTGCCTTGATGATGAATTGATGAATTGGCGAAACGAGAGCAAGTTAATTATTCACCTGCATCTTTGGAAACCCATCGGTTTGTAGTTTAGATTTTTCCACATATTAAAAACGCTTCTTTCAAAACATTACAGCTTCACACATAAACAAAGTTTCGTCCTAAATGAACTTTCATATCTGACGAAACAATAGCCGTTAAAATATGGCGACGAATAGAAAGTAGTTCGATGAGAGATATCTTTCAGTCATTAAGAGGAACCCATATATTGTTTCGCTGTAACCTTATACACATTCCCTGGTTGTATTTATTTTATATTTAAATTTTAAAAAAGTATTAATATTTATTTATAAATAGTGAAAACTAAACAATATTTGTGATAGCTCTCCTAATGACGTGCATTCATACGTTTAGTGTCTTTTTTTGTGACAACATGACGTTATCAGTGTGATGGTACCCAACAAACGTTCTTTTTTTTCACTTAAAACTAGTGATAAAAGTTTTTTAGTCAGAGGAACAAAACAGTCACAAATGAACAAGTCAGAAATGATTAATGACTTAAAATATATATATTTAACAATCATACTGCAGCATGTATTGAATGACATTAATAAATAATGAAAATCATTTAAGAATGAATTAATTTAACTTTAACATTTGAAATATTACTGACAGACTGAATTTTCCAGAAAAAAAAAAAAAAAAGAAAAGAAATGAATGAAAACCTACAAGTTCCACTTAGAGAGGAAATTACAAAATGTCAGCTTCAGAAGCAACGTATATACCCGCAATATAAATCATAGAGTAGATTTAAAATCAGATTCAAATCAGTTTACGAAATGTTATGCTTAAATATTAATTAAATAAAGTTATAAATAACTTAAAAATGTTATGCTTAAATATTAATTAAATAAAGTTATAAATAACTTAAAAAAGGAAAATTATTGTTTTTAATAAAAAAATAAATAATAATATTTTTAAAAAAATAACAAAGGTAATAATTTTAAAAAATAAATATAAAAAAATGATAAATACAATTTATTATTATTATAATTCTTTTATTAAGTTTCCAGTTATCAGAAATGCTATTATTTTATTAGATCTATTACCGTCGTGTCCCAAGGCTATTGATATTTTTTATTATATCCCTATATCAATCAATTTCCAACTGTAAAACGGAAAATGTTGGAAAATGTGGGCTATGGACAGGATTTGTAGTTATCCCACTCACTGTTTTAAATATATTATATAAAACCATATTTTTGTAAACATTAATAAATTAACGAACTATTTAGTTGATAAAGTTTAATTAAAGTAAATAGAGCGTAGAACTGAGATAAAAAATAATAGGACTCACCTAATGCTTGGCACTGAAGAATTTTCGTCCTCCCTTCGCTGACGTAGGTGCTCGAAGAGGAAGGCTGTGTGATAAACCGCGGGGCTTGAAGGCTTTCTGCAATTAAAGAAAATGACAACAATTAAACACAGGAAGTAGAAAGGAAAATAAAAAAAAATAAAGGCAAATTAAAGCGGAATGAGGAGATGAAGATCTGGCATCGCGTGCATCTCCTCTGATTAAGGATGAGAATTCTGGTAATGGCGGCCACTCAAGCTGAGTGAGCGCAAACCCACGCAGCTAATAGCGAAATGGTATCGTCTTTGACGGAAACTGGCTGTCACTTATATAGTGTTGTAATAGACGTCTTTATTATATTACTGTACTTACTTTATTATATTATGTATCGCAGTAAATATAATCAGCCACGTCGGGATCGAAGTCCTGGGGTTAGCATCCAAAGCGGCCCTACCCTATGGGGTTTAATTTTTTAACGAAGTTAGTCGACTGTTCTACATATCCTGGGTGACACATATGATGGGTTGAAACGTCGGCACTAATAAAAACCTTATAATGATTGCGTCCTCAATGTTTATCACCAATGATTAATTTTTAACTTCTAAATTCACATTAAAATAAATTGCAGATAACGTTACATATATTATATAATAATTATGTGACATCTCTACATATAATATACAGTGTGTCCCGTTTTTTCCTAAAACTCTATTATAGGAATTGCTACGCACTTATAAGTAATTTCTAGTCCTAATATTTACGTTTGAAAAAAAAGAAACAAGTTGGTTGCTTCAATTATTTTCATAAAAATTAGGATCAGGAACTTTCGGTTCGTCACTTTTAAATGCAGACTCCTATGATAGAGGTCAGGTTGAAAAACACAGGTTCGTAACCACTTTACATTAAAAATATTTGAATAATCATTATTTTTACCATTCTTTTTTAATATATAAAAAGTGTGTTTAGGCAATTATTTTTATTATAATTATAATAAAGGTCACGGAGACGCAAGAAATAAAAGCATTGCGATAATGTACTATATTAATGTTTGCTGATTTTTTTTTTTTTAGGTGAGACGATATGAAATTACTTAATTTTTTTTAAATTATTTAATATTAATTAAGAACTTAATACCAAATATTAAGTACATCACTCGTCCAACTCTTTTTTTATGCATAAAATATTTAAATTAAATTATAATTTTTAAGGAACAATTTTTAAAAAAGATATTACTGAGTAAAAAATATTAGTAAAAGTTCTAAATCATGATTTGAATTCTTTATCAATTATTTTCAAACATACACAATTATGAAATAAAAGTTATAATTGTTCGGAAAAAAATTATTAACGATTTCCACTTCTGATTTAGAATTTGTACAAATTTTCTTTAATTTGAAGGAAGTAGTTTAAGTTTTCTCTTAAAATATAAATAAACACAATATCGTCAGCTGTTTATGATGCATAACAATAACAGATGAATTAAAAAAAAAACTTTTTTTGGACGTTCACACATTTGTCAATCTAGGTTACGACTGACGTCAAAGTCTGACGTATATAGAACGTAGGAAAACATTAGATAAAATGAATACAATATTTTGTTAAAAATATTCGTTTTAAATTAAATGAAGCATGAAAACATAGTTACAATAAATTCCCAATACCATTAAATTACTATAATCTGGATAAACTCGTTTTAAATTAGTAAAATATTTATAGGTCTTTGTGTGCAGTAACAATCAATATACAATTTCTGTTAGTCTTTCTACAGTTAATTATAATTTTTTTTTCCTCTTCAAACTTAAATCCGCGCCTGTACATGGATTTGACAATAAAAAGATGTGCTGTAGTGAACTTTGAAAAAGACGTGAGGAATTATAGGCGTGAAGAAGAATATTACCCAGCACCACCTCTTCCTTATTATATTTATGATTTGCTTCCTTAATTCAGAAAAAGAGATTTTTCATCCAGCTCGTTTTCAGTCGATGGGTATGCCAGTTGTAGCCGTCGTGTATATTGTTGTGTACGTGTAGTTAAATATGAAATCAGGATTGAAGAATAAGTATGTGTTAGTCGATAGTTGGTTGTTTTTTATTAAGTCTGTATATTAATTTTTGTTGTTTATGTTTATATTAATTTTTGTTGTTCAGATAGCTGCTGTTGTTAATGTTAAAATTTTGTAGCTTTTGTAAGTGCGTCTTTTTTTCTGAACCGAAAATCTGGAGGGTGTATGTCCATATGGGTTTGAGAAGCTATGTGTATGTTTTTAATTTTTTATTTGGAAAAAAGTGAGTATTTAAGTGTTTTTTCAGTAGCTTTTTTAAGGTTTTTCTTTTCATTTTGATGTGTGGGCCCTAGGTCATTCTTCTGTCAAATATTAATCCAAGGTACCCTACTGTGTCTGTCTGGGAAATTTGGTTACCGCATATATAAACTAAAGGGCACGTATCTCGTCGAATATGCTGTGGTTTGTTATTTAATTTAATCTAATTTTCAAAAGTGAGTACCAATTTTGTAAATTGAGCATCCGAAGTCTAGAAACTTAGAAAAATATTTTTTTTTAAAATTGTGCTGTATTTTTATTTAATTTATTGTATTTTTAAAATAAATAATGTAAAATAACAATATATTGTAATGCAAATATCAACATATACTTAAATGAGCTGAAAAGGACACTTGGGAGAATTGGAGCTAGAGGGAATGAAGTTATTTCTCCGATCAGAATTGTTAATGACCCAATAAAGTAATTAGCCGACAGGACTTCGTCCCAACTTTACAAGCTTACTCAACCGTTCGTAATTTTATGGTCGAAGGAAGATCTAGAAAAAGGTTTCAGCAAGATGAAGAAAATACCATGTAATACATATATGGTACATTAAGTGTTGGCTATATTTAAATACATCAAATTTGAATATAATGAGTTAACAAATCATATTATCTAGACTACGTATAATATAGTTTATTCCGTGGTACAGACCCTTTTTTTTTTCAAATTATTAACATCTGTCTAAATCTTTCTGAATAACTTTTTTATTTAAGAAAATTCTCGGAATCGGGGCATATCAATTTGGAGGTCAGCAAACTGTGTTTAAATGGCTAGATGCAAAAAACTCATAAACACTCATTTGTTTTCCACAACACACACACCGCTCCAGCTTAGTAAAGAATAGTTAGCCTAGAATAAACCATGGTAGAACTAATAAATATCTACATCAAATGGGTATAGCTAAGAGCGGTCACTGTCCAATGCCTTGAGGATTCGAGACATATTGCCTTCAAGAGCAAAATATTCTAGAAATAAAGGAGAATTATTTTAGGATCGCAAACTACGGATGATGAAGCTAACTTTATTCGGTTGATGAATAAAGACAACGCCCGTGATCTGGTAAAGTTTTTGAATGACATAAAAGCACTTATATAATAAAAGTCACCTTTTATTCTCAATTGGTTAATATGAAACTAAATAACATCAGGTATTAATTATTAGTCTTTCAAGTTCATGTTCTATATAAGTTACATTTTCCAGTCATTTTCATTCAATAATCATATATCCAGAATTATTCAATAAATATCCTGTTTAATCTTCAAAATATTTTATTAACAAAATAGAACTTGCTTTGACAAGCTTGAAACCCAAAAAAAAAAAAAAAAAAATAATATGATTAAAAAATTGAGAAAATATTGAGTCATTTAGAGTGACTTCCACTCCCAAGGAAAAAATAACGAGGTTATATAGGCCTATTTTATGATTAAATTATATCATAAGTCAATTTTAAAGTAAATGTACTGGAATCTCAAAAACAAATCTTCCAAGTTTCCTAAAACAAGGTTCGTACAAAGTTTCCTAAATCTTCAAAAACAAAAACTAAAACAGAAACTGAATACATATACATACTTACTTAAATACCCTTATGGACATACTCATCACAAATATACGACATCGCTAAAAAGACCCACCTACAAAAACTTCAAACGTTCCAATCAAAATTATTGCGACTCATAACAAAAGCACGTTGGTACGTGACTAACAAAACTCTACATCCTGACCTCCACTTTCCAACAGTTGACCAACATATAACGACCTTTTATCAACGATTTTATAAAAATTTAAATGGACATAATAACAGACTAATAAGAGACATGGCCACAGCTGACATACCTCAGAACATGAGGAGGGGACTAAAAAGGGGTTGGATGAGGGATTTCCTTCCTTAAACAACCTAAGTAATTGGAACAAGTTAGGGAAGAGGTACTGCTGAGTGCTTTCCTTCCCCATGCCTGTCATGTCATGTCATGTATCGCCATTACATTTGCTGATTGTCAACAATAAGTTGATAGGCGCAAATACATTTTTTATAGACAAAAAATAAGTATATGTATATTTATGAGTTTTATTAGCTTGTTAAATTATTTAATAAATGAAAAAAAAACAACATTTCTGAAAATTTTAGCAAGATAAAAATTTTTTAGGTTATGGTAAGATGAAATCAATCACGAAGATTTCAGCGGATGATTTGATAATTCAGCATAGATAATTTGATAAAAAGGTCTGTACCACGGACTAGTAGAATAAATTACTTTTCCGAATCTCAGGAGCGATGGTTATTGTTTTTAGTGGACTGTAGTCCCAGAAAAAAATATTTTTTTCATTCATTAACATAGTGGATATATCACTTCCAATAATAACTACGGTTCGATCTCTCTCTGATACATGAAATTTCCTCTTATATTTCCAATGAATTTCAGAGACTAGTAGTTGTTAGCTCAGCGATGAGGAACACGGAGTATCGATAAAAAATCTTCCGGTACTACGGATACGCGTAGTCAATCGACATGTGTAGGTAGCATTCGACGATGCGGTGACATTAAACCAGCTATTCGTCACACCGCAGTAACCACATAGTGACAAGCTGTTACTATAAGGTTCCAATAACTCTTGTCACATACGGCATGACTGCTCCCAACTAATAAGGTTGAATTAATAGGGCAGATCTGGACGGAATGGGCTGCGTGTCGCGTTATGCCAACGGTAATGTCACGTTATTAGACGTTACAGTTCCCAACTGTAGGATGACAATAAATTAATAACTGGAATATTATTTCTTCCATTTATATTAGAGATGACGATATATATAAATGGAAATACCATTCTGATTTTAATAATTCTTTTTGTGTCAAATAGATATACGTCAAATAGATAGATTTGCGTCGAATAGACATAGATATATGCGTCAAATAATATCATCATGTTATGACTCATAGGAACTGAGCATTAACCATAAACGTTAATCATTCTGGAAAACTGTAGATAATAGAACTGCTAAGCTATCGTTAGCATTCTCTATAAATAAATCAAACGGACAAATTTTGAATGAGCCGTCATAAAAGAAGACAGTTTTTTCGTAAAAGAACTCTGTTTTCTTATCTATATCTTATTAGATGAAAAAATATACTGTGTTATAAGTGATCATTGGACCAACTTTTTCTAGGCCTAACCAAGTTATACAATATTGGGGCAAATTGTAGCTCGGCAAAAGATCCTCGAAATGTCCAAATCTTATTCCTCTATTGAAAAATAACAAAAAAAAAACCTAGGCTTGGATATCGATATTATTATTGATATTTCGATAACTATCGATTCTAGTTCAGGAATCTACCTCTTCCTCTTCTCCCAATGGTACCACAGCCCGTTCTGGACACTGGCATTCTCAATGAGCCTTCACGAGTTGGCTAGATCCTGTGCAGCCGTTCTCCAAAGCAATCTATCCCAGCACAACAAAAAAAAAAAATAATGATTCTGCCAGGCCTCACCACCATTTTATTATATCCTCCACTTTTGTTTATTATTGCTACACAGTTAAGCTTCATACTAGAGTAATGCGTGTGCTAATTTTATTAGAAACTGTGAACCAGCTATGATGCTGCTTAGACCAAGTTAAATAGCTTGGTGCAGAAAGGATGGGAGAAGACAGGCCAGCAACAACGTATACATCTCCAATACCCAATTCAACACCAAGTGGGTCTGCCATATTCATACCCTCATTTCAGCTGAAGAAAAAACAGATGTTTTTAACCTTGTAGTCCAGCAAGACAAATTTATTTTTTTTTCTTCATAACTTTATACATCTTTTATTCATCACTTTATTTTTATTGCTGAAATTCATCAAAGTATTATTTTTTTGTGTTAATTATTTTCGAATTATTTTTGGTTTTAAAAAGCGTTTAATTTCAGTGAACATGTACAGTCCACTCCAAATTACACATTAACCAACTAAAAGGCAATTACTAGTGATATTCTGTGATTAATATTTGCCTCTTTGCTGCAGATGTTTAAAATCGGTGACAATTTATTTTAATGTATCATCCAAACCTCCTTCATGGAAGATACCTCAGAAACAAACTCCTCTCTCGACTATAAGATAAACGAGGCACTGGCTATAAGAGCTGGCCGAGTAGGCAGTTGAGGTTCTTCATAAATTAGAAGATGGCACTAACCCACATCCCCTCTTATAGAGGCAATTCCTTTGTCCATTCTCCGCCATTCATGTCTTCTAGCTTCCCTTTCGTTCATTACGGGTAATTTGCTAAAAATAAATATCCATAGACCCAATAAATAGTCAAATAATAAAGATTCTCAATACATTACGTTACGTCGTTATGAGCTATAATTTTATTTTTTAATTGTAAACTATAGATGACATGTGAAGTTATTGAGTGGTTAGGAGTGATAATCTAAATTTATTTACGATAATTTCAGAAATTGGGCGTTTTCTTATTAAATAAATCGATTTAATAAAACTCGTGCATAACCATTCGTTTTCCTCTTAAATCGTAAGATAATTTCTTCAAAATATAGAAAAAAAAATTGGTCTATAAATATAGTGGGCTTAGCCTGCATAACCTTGTTATTTTGATAAGTAGGATGTGGAAATCAAGCCAAACGGCTCAATATGTTTGTAGGCTACATCGTTTCTCGAATTAGCGATCAAATTAGGGGTATTCATGCAGCTTGTGGTAAATTATTATAAACAAATGTGTTATTATGCTAAGCAGTCATTACAAATTTTAAATGAATGGTAAATAATCTGTCTTTGCTTAAGTACGGTTATACGTGTACTATAAACAAAGTTTATGAGTTCTTGATTGATCTAATAACGTTTTGATTTATTTTTAAAATGTCAAATTGAAATAAAAAGACAGATTTGATGGCTTATTTGGTTAAAAAGGCTTTAATAGAAAACATGCAAGAGGATAAACTAAGAATCAATAAACATAAACATTTCGTAAATAGGTTTCTCGACTTTAAAGAGCTTTAAAATACTTAGCACTTTTTCCAGGAATGCCCTCTAATTTCTTACGATTCAATTGAAAATAAAATAAATTGATGTTCATGAGTTTTTAGTAGCTAATTAAATAGACAGTCACTCCACCGGCTTTAGCACCAGTGAGGCGGTTGAGAGAGTAGCGCAGGGATTTGGGTTCTGTGGGTGATTGTATATATTGTATATAGGTATGACTGTATTTTTATGTTTTTAATTTGCTTATATTTAGGTTATTTTATTTTTCTATTGTATATAGTTTTTATTTAGTTATTATTTTACTCTTGTTAATTTATTTTTTTTATGTGTATACGGTGTGAATGTGTTCATTTATCAATATAATTATTGTCCCCATGGCAGAATATTATATATCTAATAAAAAAAAAAATAAAAAAAATAAAAAATAAAAACTAATAAATAAATAGACAAAGTTTGCCAAACTCCTAAATGAAATCGTCCCAATTCCAATAATTTTCATAAATAAAACCGTTGCATGTTACGATGAGATGAAGCTGCCCACAAAGATTTAGGCTGATGTTATTAATTTGATAATAAGGGGTTTATACCACGGACTATATGTAAAGCAATACAAAAAAAAATTGAATATTTATAATAAGATGGCAAAGTAATATGAAATTATAGTAATTTTATCACTGACTTGTAATACTTTTCAAATCTTATTTCAATGTCAGCGAAATATATTATTCCAGTGTATTGGGATTTGAAGCTACCCCAGACCCCAAGATGTCAGCCCAGCGGAGCGCAGGGAACCGTATCCAAGAAAGATGACTTCTCGGGGGACCTAAGAAGGATCACGAATATTTTATTTTACTGCTGTTTCATGCCTTTTTATTTTGTCTCCTTTATTCAAAGGTTACACCTGGGACGGTTATCGTAACTCTGTTAAATTGGTAATAAATATTGTATTAACTGAAAAAAAAAATGTATAAGTACAGAATAGCATAATATTACTTGGTTAAAAATACAGAATATGGGTCATTTCCAAATTTCTATAACATTCACGTCATGTACATTAGTGTGTAACGAAAAACACACTTTTTTCAACGGACAACATTCTAATAGCATTCCAAATTTACCTTTTTATGTCTATAAAAAGACTATAGAATTTCGTTGTTTTATCTTTATATCTTAAGGTTCCGAAAGAAGCTTGAAAATAATATTTATGTTCGAAAAATTGAAATTTTGATCTGCTTTAATTTTACATTTTTTGGCCAAATATTGTTATTGATAACTATCAACAGACCCTTTTTTAATATAAAAATTATGATATGAAGTTTGGATGCTTTAAATTTATGCTTCAATTTTTAAACAGATTTGAAACAAATCGGATTTTTACATAAATATCGAAATATTAATTCTGAGATGGAAAAATCGATTATATTTTTTCCCCCTTTTTGAATTATTTTTTAAACATAGTTCTTAACATAATAATATCTAGAAATACTTCAAATAACTGAATAACAATAAGAATTAAAATATTAATGGTTTCGGGTTAACTATGTACAACTAATTAGATATAAAAAAAGTTTTTAATGCTTGATTGGTTTTAATGACTAATTATTAATTATTACATTAATCCTTTGTTATTATTTTACTTAATCATTGTGAATTGATAACTGTTACTGACGAAATTAGATATTTAATCTCTCGTTAAAATCACTTAGTGCTTCTAGATATTATGTTAAGAACTATGTTTGTACAACAATTCGAAATTAAAACAAAAATTATACTAGATTAATTTAACTCAGAATTAATATTTCGATATTGCTGTAAAAACCCCATTTATTTCAATTTTGGGAAAAATCTAAGCATACATTCAGAGCATCCAAACTTCATGTCATTGTTGTTATAGTAAAGAAGAGTCTGTTGATAGGTTACGCGAAAAAGAACGAAAAGGATACAATTTTCTAGTATTATTTTCTGCCCTTGAAATTGAAATATTTTAAGGATAGGTGACTAATTATATTTGCACAGATACTTGTAAATGGCTAAAAAAAAACCGAAACGTCAACAATAAAAGAAATATATTAAAAAAGTATTTTATTATAACCTTTGTCCTACAATAAATTAAATAAAAGAAAAGGATATATTTTGTTCTGCTTTGAGTCCAGCAACAATAACACTTCAAGATCCTCTCTCCTCCACTTTAGAATAAAAATAATCATTTTATCAAATGACTTGAAGTAGTAGTTTTTTTACCTTACATCCTAGTCCATTATTTTTCGAACAAAGGTAAATCAATTTCAATCAAACTCTTTATATTCATAGAAGTTTGATAGTAATTTGTTTGAAAATAATTTGAATTAACTTTGATTCAATAGCCAAGTAAGCTTTTCTAACCATTAAAGGATAAATCTTCACAACATAGTTTCACACTTGCAGGAAAATTCCTTAATCAAGATAGTAAGGTTACTAACAATCGCCGGTCTGTTGCCAAGCAACGTCATGTAAACGTTTTGTAACTTGGTAACGATGGTCGATTCATTATTCATTTGCTCCAAAATAGCCAATTGTAACATCAATAAGTTGTAAACAGCTAATATTTTATAATTAAATAAAAACTAAAGTTCCTCTATAAATAAATAAACGTTCCTAGAAAAATTGAACAAAGTAAGTTAACTGTAACAATAAAATTATTTCTTCAAAATCTATAAAATCAATTATAATCTAGCATACTCTGAGGCAAAAATAATTTTATTATATTTTTCAAAATGATCTATCCGTAGTTATATTGATGGTTATCTATGCTCACATTAGTAACTTCCTAAAATAAAGATTGCAAGGAAGTCGATATCTCTATTTTTATCTCGAAAAAATTGATATCCATACGAATAAAATTTAAAAATGACTCATTATTTAATTTTCATTATTAATTATTATTAATCTTTATTTGATTTAAGGGAAGAACCCAATAAAATGGAGTTTATCACAAAATAATGAACATTATTGTCCTTATGGAAATGCAAATTCATTCCTTTTTATATACTACATCACAGATATTACAACACTGTTAAGGATAAAAAATCATATTCGCTAAAAATCAGACAGTTAAAATATTTCCAATTATCAAATTTCTTTGTTATATGTTTATTGAATAATAATACAATCAGCAACTGTTGGAAGGCTATAAGTATTAGGCCTAAAAGTTCTCATTCATACAATGTATACAAATAATAGAGAAATAAATAAAAATATATTTTTTTTTTTTTTTTATTTCTTTATGACATTTACAACTGTATTACATAAATACATCAAGTAAATTTGAACATAATTGATATAATGACATGAATACACTTGCTGAGTAACTACCCAATGGTAGCACTCTAATGATATGACTACATTAGGAGATCACGGGGAAATAAAAATATAAAAAGTAAATAAATAATACTGATGAAAAAAGTGAATAAAAGAAAATATAAACAAATAATATAAAAGAAAATCTTCCAAACACAATCATACTTATATATAATATATACATTCGCCCAGGAATCTCCGAGCCAGGCTTTTTCCCCCACATGTGGAAGGTAAAGCAAGACTTCAGGAGATAGCAGTGCCACTTTTCCAGCTGCATCACTAGTATTAATTATCAAATTAATACAAAATCTAAAATTGACAACAATAACAATAAATACATTTTTTTTTTTTTTTAAATATAATAACCTATATATTGCAATAATCCGATTTATAATTTTGACTATATTTATTTAAATACCAACCATGCATCTGAATTTATTTATATATTGAATTAGGAGTATTTGTAGTAACTTTTTATATAATATTTGAATTTACTTTTGAAAATTACTAATGAATATATTGTTGATATGTTTTATTATAGCAAATGAACATTGGATAATATACACTTCCATGGCAGTATTTGAATGTAAAGGAATGAAACTTTAACTATAGGAAAAAAAAAATCATTCTCAATTTCATCAAAGGGCGAAGTCGTGCCTTACAACGGAACAACTCGCTTCCTCGGAACAACTAGCAGCCAGAGGTGAAGTGGACCCTCTCAACTGCTGACTGCTAGACCTGTCTTCTTCAGCTCTAGTAGTTCAAGTGACAACTTCACTAACTTTAAAATACTAAATGAGAAAGGATCCGTTATTGCTTACTGATCTGATTTGTGGATTTTCGTTTTAAATACGAAAGAAGTTTCAATTTTTTTTTTCACCTTACAACTTAAATAAAGCCTATTACATTAAAAGGTTTGATTAAGATTAATAAATAAAAAGTTTAGCGAATCCAAAAGCTCGATGAATATTATCGCTCTAAAATGAATTCCTCCATTATCAAATCCCTAAGATACAATTTCTTCGGATTGTCTGATCTTCACCTCCAACGGGGCAAATAACGAAATTAACACAGGCAAAACGCCCCAATATTTTTGTAGGGCACCTATTTTCTCTATTTCAAGATCACATTATTTAACCATTCAAGTAGAAAGAAAATGGGTATTCATGAGTCTTTAGTACTTCATTAAGTTAATAAATTTAATGAGGAAACGCCCCACTTCAAAGAATTTTCTTAGATAAGAAAAGATGTAAATTACGATAAGATGAGGCCATTCACGAGGTTTTTTTTTTTTTTTTTTTAAACATTTTATTGAGAAATATTACAATCTGTCTCAGTCCACTTATAATAGAGTTCAGAAATTTACATTCATACCGTTTATACATCGTGAGTACGCCTACTCTATGTGCCGAGGAGCATCGGTTGGAAGCGTTTATACAGAAATATAAATGAATAAAGTAATAACAAAAATTTCTGGGCATTGCTAGAACTCCAAAATATCCATATTTACAAAAGGTCTCGTAGCCAGTGCCGCTTTAACCTACGAAGGGGATTGTAGGGATGGATGGTTGTACAACGGAATTTGGGGGATGAGAAAGGTTCTGGTTAAATTTGCAAAATTTGGCTGGGATAAGATCAAGAATAAATGGAATATTAAGGTCATTATGCAGGGTTTTATTGGTTACATATAAGGGAGCATCGACTATTGTATGGAGGACTTTAGACTGAAAGGATTAATGCGTTTGAGGTTAGAAAATTTTCACGAAGTTTTAAACGGATGTTAATAATTTGATAAAAATAGGCCTGTATTACGGACGGAATTATACTGGCCTGGTGACATGGAATCTATATATTTTTAAATACATAACCTTTCATAGGATATTACACTTTATAGGATATTAATTATTTAAAAAGTAAACCAATTTCTAAGTTTAGTAATATTCTAAATAAAAAAGGCGCCTAACATAGTCAGTAAATAAGAATGATGGTGTTCCCAAGGATATCTTCACACTAAGGGAGACTCGAAAAAGAGTTGATTGTGGGAGCTTATTCAGTCCTCATTAGAGAAGGCCCGAGGTTAACAGCCCTCAGTTAATTAGGTCCTTCCTTTATCTGGAGTCCATTGGCTGGCTTCTTCGGCCTCTTGTTCTCCGGCAAGAGCGAGGTCTCTCAGGAAGTCGATGGCTTCCCAGGGAATGGTCTCTTCTTTGAGGTTGGTTACGTCAGTGTTAAAAGGGTCGGCGGTGCAGGAAAATCGAAAGGGTCAATGCTTTCTAATATTCAAGATTGTTCAATCCATGATTATTTCCCTTTCAATATATTTTTTTTTTTCTTTTGACGGTTTTTGATTTTCATGTCTCTATTTCGCTTTGAGGATTATGGAAAAAAAATACAACTGAATTTGCTTCAGGATAGGCAGTTACTGTGATAAATAAAATAAAATATGTACTTTATAAAAAAATATTACAGTTAGATGATCAATTAAAATTAATTAATGAAGGTAGAAATCAGATTCTAATTTATCTCTACTAAAAAAAATTGTATATATTTTATGAATGAGTTTCTCACATCTCAATTACTCAATGCCCTTGATTGAGGGAAAATGTATTTTTCTCAATAAAATAAGATTTAAAAAAAAAGAAAAAAAATGTATAAAACGTGATTCTAAAAATGTTCATAGTATATATATTTATTGTATATACTTTTGATTATTATTTTGCTTATATTTATTTTATATTTTTTGTACATATAGTGTGAATGTTATCCTACCTCACTATAACTAATGTCCAAGAGACAGATTGTTGTAATACTCAATAAATAAAAAAAGCTCAAATTATTATAAAAATGTTTTTTTAATTTTATATATTAGGTTTTGTTATGTGTACGTAAATTGTAAACGAAATGAAAAATAATTTTATCAACCCAGAACTAATTTTATAAAGAGTTGTTCTTTTAAAACAAATTATAAATATAAAATAAATAAAAGATGACAGTGAGGTCATACATTAAATTAAATATCTACAAAATAATAGTTAATTAAAAATAAAAGTACTAGAGAAAATAAATAAATAAACAAAATAGCAAGATAAATAAGCTTACGATTCTTTCAGAGGAATCGACTCTTTGATTCGATTTTTGATTCATTCTGCTCCAAACCATATTATCTACAGTCAACTATTTCATTATCATTATGTTTGTTATTATTAGAAAAGTATATCCAAGTTAGATAAACAACGAAATAACTGTTTAACTTATTTCTGACAAAAAACAGATAAATTCTGTCAAGAATAAGGTTTTTTTTTTTACTATAATCTTTGTTCTAAGAGAGGATTTCATTTATTCTGGACAACATTAATATATAACAAGAACCTCTTTCAGTTCTCCTGGTTGATATCTCTAGAAGTCGCCGGAAAAGCAACAGTTTTTCCCTTTAATAATTTAGTCGAAGAGTAAGAATCACGTTGGAGAATTTAAAACTTCGAAAACTTTATGGACTCTTTTCTTTAAACTTTTATAAGAATGGATACATAAACAAGTTGAAAAATACATAGAGATAAATAAAAAATTAAGTCACGATTATAATACCTCTGGATAACTTTAACCAGGAAACTGATTTTTTAATAATCATGGGTTTTGTATGTAAGGACTTATTGAACACACAAAACAAGATTTTTCATAAATAGATAACTAATTTCAGGATGTAGTAATTAATGAATAAATATTTTTAAAAACAATATAAAGAAATACTTTCAAGACGAGAGTAAATAAAACTTGAGTGAATGGTTGAGAGGGCACTGCCCTGAGCTGAGCGCCCTAACCTGTCTTCAACTCCAACCACCGCCTCTGCCTTCACTATCATTATCCAGGAAGCAGTGGATTTATCAATGAATGATATATGCTTTTCATTCATAATTAATTGATAAAAGTAAAATTATCCACTGTTATGTTATTATAAGAATATTCTATTACATTGAGTTAAAAAATAAATCATTTTTCACACACCTTTCTATGTGCTTAAAAGTTTTAGTCTACAAAACAATAATACGTAATACTGTATGTTATACCATTGTTTTCAATAATTCACAAATCGACTGAGAAATGGCTAAAATCGTTTAATTTTCGTTAAAATCAAAATTAGTTAAAGACACGACTAAACAAAGAGAAAATGCGTCAATACTCCACAAGGAATTTAAAACACCTAAAGTTAAGGATTTCATTGCTGAAAGGCATACTCATTTTTTTGAATCAGTAAATTACATAACAGATGCCTTATTTAATCAACTTAAGAATTAATTTAAAATTATAACTTAAAAACTATATTAATTTTTAGTAAGTTCAATAAAAAAAATGGTGATCTTTATCACCTAATATTTATATAGAAATCAAGAATATTACCAGAATTAATAATGAATATATAAAGCTCCTTAAAATGCAAAAAAAAAAAAAAATACAAGACCTTGAAACATATTGGAAAAATAAATAAGGAGCTATAAAAACAAAAAATAACAAATAGATAAATAAAAATAGAAAGAAGAGAGGAATAATTAATCTAAAAGTCAACTCTCTAGGCATTTCAGTTTAAAAACATCGACAAACATCCTAAAAAAGATACCTTTCATTCAGCTTAATGAAATCAAGTTAAAAATGTAATTAACGAGGTAAAAAGTAAGTGATTTGTTGAAGATGTTTTATTAACAAAATCCTTTTATATTTCATCTTTAAATTTACCTTCCTGTTTTTATACAAAGTAAGCACTCGAACTCAACCGCAGAAATTTATTTCTTGTATTCAGGAAAAAACTACATTTCATAAAGTCGAATGAACAGTAAATCTTCATTTAATGTTGATTAGACAATCTCAGAATTCACTAGTTGAATATTTTTTTAAAAATTTAAATGTTTCTTTAAAAGAACTTTTTTCTAAATTAAAAAAATGGTATATTTTAATAATAATGCATTATCAGAACCACAATGAATTAATTCTTGAAAGTTTTCTTTTTTTGGACCCATCGCCGTAGTAATGACCAAGCCAAAATCCAAGAAGCGAACTTACTACGCCAGTAGAATAACATCACTCAAGGTTCACTCAGAGTAGCCATCACAACTATTTTCGTTGAATAAGTTGTAAACAAGATGAAGGAAGCACAGGAAACAAAAAAGAACCCTTCTCTTTAGCCATAGCAATCTTTCGCACTGATTGGGTGGGATTTTGATCAACAATGGCCTTAACATTGCTCGTTTCAATTTCATGTAGGTGACCACACCGTTGAGCATCATTTACGCCAAAATTTCCCGAATGAAATTTGCCAAACCGATTTTGACAGGTGCTTTCGGTTAAGGCATCATCCCCATAAACACTGCAAACTTGTCTATGAGCTTCTGCAGCACGCTTACGTTTTTTAAAATAATACAACAAAATATGCTGATAATGTATTATATTTTTTTTTTTCATATTCACAGTGCAACATCAAACACAATACTAAGCTAGTTTCAACAAGAATTAACAGGTATAGTTGTTGACATATTATAAACAGGATAAACAATCCACCTTAGGGATTAATTCATCAGATTTACTAGATGTATTTATTTAATACAGCTGTGAATGTCTTTAATAAATAAAAAAAAAATTCATCAGATAAGAAGTATATCATAGTGACATAGAAATAAACTGAAAAACCGAAAGGACTTATTTGCCAACCCAATATTAATTCTGTAACTATTTCTTTCTGTAAATAGATCTCTTAACTTGAAATACTTTTTGTTTGCTGCTTTATAAAAAAAAAAAATCCAACTTGACCCATTCGCCTGAGCTAGCATGGTAGCGTTAATGTTTTTATTATGACCTATAATGGGTAAGTACCTGATATTCTCTATATTTCCGTCTTTGGAGATTAAAGGCTAGTAGAGCCAGGCGCCCAAAGAATAAAAATTACAATAGGAAATTATATTTATTAAAAATTATTTTATTATTTTTTTTTGTCATGAAGTATAATCTATTTCCAATAATGACGGATTGAATAATCATTTGTAGAAGAACGCTGATCCATTAATAATGATATTCTATTTTAAAAGGTGTATTTTATATGGCATTGATATATGTCTCACTTACACTCATGCGTTACTCCTCACGGTAAGGTTATCAATGATTCATTGACGCTGAAACCCGGGAATAATCTGAGTTTGCAATTATTCAGAATGGTTCGTTTTAATATTTATATGATATAATATAGACTAAATTATTATAAGAGACTTTCGAAACAGAAAAATAGATTTGGGAATTCATTAAATGGAATTCAGTAAAGCTATGAAGGGATGATAAAACTAAAAATTAAAAAAAATAAATTCACTTATTTAAAAATAAATCATTAAATGAAAATTAGTTAGAATGATCTAATTTTGCTGTTTAAATATATAATTAACTAGTTATTACCAAAAGTTTGCTTTAAATAATAAACCACACTAGGTTGTTCCAGCTTCTAACATAGTTAAGAAATATGATTCTAAACAACAATTATTGTTGAGCATGAGACAGATGTTCAAGAGAGTTTATTCGCGCCGTGCCTACGCACTGACCTAGTGGACGACTGGCTTTAAGAAAACGTGGGTAGATTCAGGAAGAAAGAAATATCTCAGACAGGATCTATAAAGATGAAAAGTATGATAACTCGTAAAGTGGAATTTTGTACATTTCAAGTTTAACGGGACTTTTAAAGATTGTCCAAACCATTGTGAGAATATATTTTCCATTGGTCGAGATAAATATGCTACACTGTGGATTTTAGGAAACAAATCAAAGAGATCTTGTCAGGATAAGCGTCAAGATACAATTTTGAATATTAGCTCAACATAAAGAGAATGAAATGATGAACATTACCCTCCCTAACAATATGCAGGTCCGATTTCTAGTTTTAGAGATATTTTAATCAATATGCAAAAACACTTCAATCAGTTGACTCCAACCGACTTTATCCGAGCGTTACACATCGGAGATTTGAAATTTTCACTACAAACATATCCAGGTATGACTTCTATGCTGTCACTAATATACTTCTATACTGTTATAGTAAGTAAGAAAACTACAAACGTAGGCTCTTCTGGACCAAACAAATAAGACTTTAGTGAGTAAAATAATGGTTTAGGTTA
The DNA here is from genome assembly GCA_928085145.1 of Nezara viridula. NCBI lineage: Eukaryota > Metazoa > Arthropoda > Insecta > Hemiptera > Pentatomidae > Nezara > Nezara viridula. Next base: position 122,794,868 of record OV725081.1, on the reverse strand, counting down.
TGTCCAAGGATAGCTGTCTTATTGCTTAATTGAAGAGATAATTTTCCGAGGAACAAACTAATCACTTATTAACTAAATTGATACTTTATGAAGCTTCAGAAAGTGTGTGAGTTCAATAGACTTCTTGTTCATATTATATTTCATATCATATGAATAACTATATTTCGCTGAGGTCGTGTGTATATTTTACGTTGTGGGTATTACATAGTACGTTTCATTTAATGAAACTTGTTAATACATTTCTCTCCATTATATAAAAAGTTTTTAGTGTATGTCATATTTTATTTTAGCATTAGGAGAGTAGAATATTACAGGAGCTCTGCTATTATCTCTATAATTAGAACTAATTATACACCTGTTTATTTAATTATACATGCGTTACGCTCCTGTTACCTCCTAATCTCCTAACACAAAATACTGATTTTAAAATAATAATTTGTACGGGAAATATTATTTTCATCTGGAGGAGGTAGTTTGATTTCACCTATTATTAATTATTATTTTATATATAATATTATTTATATAACATTGTGATATAATTATAATTACTATTAAATATGAAATGGATGCACAATATAAAGAACGTACAATGAAAATATTAGAAAAAAAAGGCCCAAATTATTGTTGGACTTAGATGAAGCTGGACAAGTTGACTTTATATTATGGATACAAATTGGAAATAAAAATAATTATAATTGTATGATAATATAAATTGGCAATAAGGCACCATATATAATATAGATATTTGAAAAAATAAAATAAAAAGGACGGAGATGGTCCAGGGTGGTGGTCCTAAATAGGCTAAATAGTGGCAAAACTATTTTATTAAAAACCAACGTTTCGACCCGACTTTGCAGGTCTTCTTCAGGGAGGTCTGTTCAGCTAGGAGTTTCACTTAGAACTTACACTTAGAACTCCTAGCTGAACACACCTCCCTGAGGAAGACCTGAAACGTCGGATGGAAACGTTAGGTTTTAATAAAATAGTTCTTCCATTATTTAGCCTATTTATGACCGCCACCCCCGACTATCTCCTTCCTTTATAATTCAACTGTCAACTATTAAATATTCAATTTTTAAAAAATTGTGCGAACTGTGGTTTCGTTCTGTATATTTCAGGTTGATAAAAAATAGTACAATCTGAACTACTCAATACATGTAAATTAAAGTTGTAAAATTTGAGTAACGATTATTACAATTAAATGAAGAGTTATATAATTTGTAAAATGGGAGTTGGTCTGTCGTTAGGCGGGCAGGCAGTACCCTCCCAAAAAAATAGTGTCAAAAAAAAAGGTCTTGAGCGAGTATTGGATTTGTATAAGCTCAGGGATTTCTAAATCTTTATTGGTTAACTATTAAACTGGAGGCGTATTTTCCAATAAGACGAGACAATCACTTATTAAGTATATTGTCAAACCTTAAATGTTGAATCTTGATAATATTATATTATATGCCCTGATGTCATTTATACGTCGAATACATTACGGAGTGGGACAGTGATCTAATGCGACAGTTTTCGCTAGGTTATACTAATTTTTATTTGTTTGTTTACAAAGAGTTTGTATGTTTTTGGGCGTTTGGGAAACGTGTGAATCCACCTTTAAGCCTATTTGTTCCTTGGATCCACCTATTTGTTCTTCTTTTAAAGACTAGCGATACGATGCAGACAAGTTGGGCCAAAGCAGGACGCAAGTGGGTGGAATGGCCGTCCCTGCCAAGGCCGACAGGTTCCCCGCTGCACCGCTGCACCGCGCTCCAGCTCCTCGGATGTAAATCAGCTGATTTGCATTAGAAGGCATACGCCTCATCGCTGAGCAGATAGCGCCACTGGAGGCTCTCTCTTTAAACATCCCAGTAATTAGAACAAGGGAGCATATAATATTTTTAATTGCTACAACCAGGGAATGGGCTACTTTGCATACCAATAAAGTCTAGTACTAATTAAGTTGTCCGCCTGCTTCCGCCATGCTTATGAAGTATAATAATTTAAATAAGTCCGAGAAAGGCGTCGTCGTTTCAACGGAATGAGACTTTTGACTTTTAAACACCAGTCCGCAAATTGCCACTTAAAAAGAAACATCGTATGAGAAATAATTTCTGAAGCAGATTATTAATTAAACTAGTTCAATTAGATTAATTATTAGAATATTATTAAATAAAAACCACATGCTTTGATGATAAAATTTGATTAAAAGAAATTCTAAACATTTATAGGGCTAAAAGTTTTATGTTCATATATATTTTGAATGTATCAGATATAATAATTTTTTTTAAAATTTATTTATTGAGTATTACAACAATCTGTCTCTTGGACATTGGTTTTAACATTCACACTATATGTACAAAAAATATAAAATAAATAGAAGCAAAATAATAATCAAAAGTCTATACAATAAATAATAAAATAAAATAACCTAAAAATAAGAAAATTAAAACTAAGCAAAAAAACAAAAAAACATATGCACACCTATATAGAATCAGGCGAGGGAACTCCAGGAGAACCCTGCGCTACTCTCTCAACTACTGGTGGTACTAAAGCCAGCGGAGATTGATCGAGAGCACTTTAGCCACATAGACTCTTGAGTGGCCATTGCCAGAACTCCAATATATACAATCTACAAAAGGTCGCGAGGCCACTGCCGTTTCAATCGTCTTGGAGGATTATAAGGATTATTGGGATGGGTGGTGCTTGATAGGGATTGTGCAAGAGGATTTGGATGGTACTTAAGATTCTGGTGAAATTTGGAGAATTTTTCTGGGATAAGGTTCAGGACAAGTGGGTTGTTGAGGTCATGATGTAGGGTTTTGATGGTTACATAGAAAGGAGCATCGACTATTGTTCGAAAGACTTTTGACTGGAAGGATTGGATGCGCTTGGTGTTTTTTGCTTAATAACATTTTAAATTTAATTTATTGATTAATATACCTTTTTGTCATAATTGATCACAAGAACATTGCTAATATTGAGAAGTATATGAGAACGAAGAAACGACGAGATTCTAAAATTTACACGATTACAATCACAGACAGATCTATGGGGGGACTTTCGGGCTGAAGCCCCCTTCCTCCTTCCACTCCCCAAAAATTAAATCCTGGTTCGGCAAATGATCACAATATGTTTCACTTACTATATATTACACATATATGTTAACGGAAATAAAAAAGCACCTTATTGCCACCATCCAATTTTTAACAGATTCGTGGAAAATCGTTTATTAATCGAGAACGAGACATATCATATTCGTTAAGAGGAACAGAGATTTTATGGTTGGGAACTTATGGCTTGATATAATGAAATGTATATGATAATATTAAAAATAAATAATATGGATTGTTTCATCTAGATTTATTTTTACTTTCATTTAGAGACCTCCTAATAGAGTTTTATAATAGTTATTTAAGTTATTTAGATAGTTGAAATCCAAAAAAGAGATTTTCCGCACGATAACCGAACTGAAAAAGATCTATCTGGGAACAGAAAACTAACACATGGAGGAGAAGGTGCTAACAGACAGGGGTGAATATTGTACAGATTTGTCTGGCAGATTGAACCAATAGGTTGCCTGGCATCACTATATAGGACTGCGTTAGAATTCATACAGCCAAATTTAACACTTAGCGGTAGGGTACTGAGCTTCCAATACTAAAGGTCCCAGGTTCGAACCCCGGCTCATGGCAGAAAATTTTGGGGGCGGGGTGGCCGAATAGGCTAAAGCGCGTGCACAGCACCGCTAGTTGCCTGGCAACCGGGTAACAGAGATTTGAGATGATATAAAAAGTACGAGTTCGCGTCCCAGTGCCAAAAAAAGCCAAATTTAACACACATTTATTAAATATGTTTCTCGACGTTAAGTCGTTTAAGAGGTTTGAGTCTCGATACATTTAAGAGGTTTATAATACTTAGCACTGATTGCATGAGTTATATTGTATACTATTATAACTGAACTGCCAAATAATTTTAAGGATATATTAATTAGTGATAAAAGTAAGGTTTTTTTTTCTATGTTATAAATGTAAAAATCCAAATTATAAAGCCATGAGTCTTTCATCATACAGGTGAACAGTTAACTTGCTAAAGTTTCGCCAATTAAGGCATCATCAGAACAGAAAAACAAAGAACACATATATGCAGAGAGAAAAAAAATATCGTGCTATTGACGTCTCACAATCCATACTGAAGAAAAGAGAAGGTTCTATTAAGGAAGGTTATGTTGAACAGCTGATTAGCAGGGATATAAGAAAAAAAAGAAGATAAGTAGAAATAAAATATAATAATCCTAAACGTTTTAAAGCAAATAAATTAAATAAAAAAATTAATAAATTCCAAAGAAAAAGCTGGAAGGTGTATGTAACATCCATTCCCAAGAAAACTCGGTGATGGAAAATCCAGAGGCTAAACGTTGGTATGTTAACTATGCACCTGTAAAGGGTGATAAATAGCCAGGATGCAGTCATTAAAAAGGTTTTTATTGGTGCTAACGTTTCTAATAAATATCTTTAAAATGACTGCGTCCAGACTATTTATTACCCATGTTGAACAATCGTCTAACCTCCTTCAATTATTCACCTGTATGTCAGAGATATTAATTTTTTTTTTTTTCAAGTCGTTGCATTTAACGAACTGTATGATTTCTATTTAATTTTATTTAAAAAAAAGTTTTAAAGCTTTTACTCAACTAGGTTACTCCTACTAGAGGGTGAGTACTAGTAGTGGTAGGTAACAGGACAAGGAGTTCTTATAGAGGATAGCAGCCACATTGTTATTTAGCAACTCCTAGATCCCCGGCATAGTTTTAATGGATAATCACAAGTTTGCCACCACACACATCACCGGTATAAATTGTGGCCGAATGAGAGAAGTTTCGTTGATCGATAGTAGGCTCGGCTAAATGAAGCCGGTTAAACTATGCAGGTGCGAACAGGTGATACTTCGGACCATCAGTCAAATAGGGGTATAGTGGAGGCTTATCGCCACCGGCATTAAAGGAACAAAAAAAAAATTCGTTGAAGAGAAGTTGGTTGAGACTTTCATGAGGATCAATAATAACCTACTGGCACCTCTTCTTAGTCCAGCTCCTTTTCAGTAGAGGTCGTGGTGGCCGAGTATGTGTTTTAGCATCATCGTGCCTAGCTTGGGAGTGGTTGACTTTTATTTCGTGGCGGACCCACGGAATGAAACTCGACTCTTCCACTCTGGTTAGAATAGTCTTGGTTACCTCTAGAACAACTCTCCCCTCACATGTGTGCCATAAATGGTGGGTAGAGGATTGTCTAATGAAAAATAAATAAAAAATAGCTCCTTTTCAGTCGTCTCCTGATGGACATGTCAACTATTCGCCATGTATTTTATAATGTAAGGCTATGTTTGTGTCTGTTTAGTTTAGTATGAAATCGGAAGTAAGGACTATGTATATAAACTTGTGATCACGTGTATCGCCGAAGTATAAATGTTATATGTGGTGATTTGTCATGATTTAATATTAATAAATCAAGATAAAATCTTGACAAAATAAAAATTGTTCTCCTAATACCTCTAAAGCTGTAAACTTCATATTCTGTACAATTTCTCTACAATATTACATAAACATAAACTAAACCTGACCAGTCCCTCAGCTCAGCCTGGTCCCTAATACCAGTCACGAGGCTGAGCGTGAGGCGCTGGGATCTCATAGAATTCTGCTTTTACTCTTACTATTGGGGAGGAAAGACTTGGCTCGAAGTTCTCCCGAGTGAATAAATTTTGTAAATATTGTATAAAAATATGCCGAAATTTAAGTTGTTTTGATTAGTTTAAGTTGGGAGCGGATTAGCTAAGTAGGTGGTGGGTACAGCACCGTGAGTTGCCCGGCAACCTAATAACCAAAGTTATAAATGATACAATATTTACGTTATGATAAATAGTTACGAGTTCGCGTCTCGGTGTCGAGGGGTTTTTAACTCTAGCATTAATACCCCGCTCTCACACCCTGGTCCTGGGAAAAAAAAAACGTATAGCCTAAAAGGCGAGGAAGGTGAGAATAAAAAAAAAGATTAAGTAAAGGTTCATTTTGTATTTGTATATGTATATGTATATATATATATATATATATATATATATATATATATATATATATATATATAAAGTTTAGTATCACTATTTTGCTGTAGTTCTATTTAATTTATTTATACATATTGTATATACGATGAGCATGAACTGTATCACTATTTACTAATGCACAGAATGTAATATTATTCAATACAGAAATGCATAAAACAAATTTGCCTAGTACAATCAAGGATTGAATTTTATAAGTAATTAGAATCGAATACGTTTTCCAAGAATCCTGTTTAATATGTATTATAGTTACTCTTATCTCAAACTTAAGAAACTGGTCTATTACGAATAAAATAGTAAAGGAAAAAAATATTTTTGTAAAGCCACGAGTAAAAAAACAAACAAATATTTGGTTGAATTTAATATTGCTACAGGCAACACATACAGAAGAATACAGATGTTAAATAAGTGTTAACACTATAATCACTAAATTCACTAAGGGTCGAAACGTCAGCACTAGTTAAAAACTTTATAATGACTGCGTCCTGAATATTTATCGCTCATGATATAATCACTAAATATATTTCTTACCACAAAGCTTATTAATAAATTTAAAAGCTGTTAGCTTCCTAATAAGATTGGAATCTAGCAATACCCTACGAAGGCTGAGGTATTTGGAAATCGGTGCGGAGAGCAAACCGCAAACCTGGAAGGTGGATGTCTACTGGAGATAACCAACCTCTGGAAGCTATATTGTGGAACTGCTGTGTCTGCAGGCAACCCATATGGTAGCTATCTAACCACACAAAACCATCACATAATAGTTAAACCACACCGGCAATGGCCTTGTCCCGCTTTTGTTAACGTTGTCAAATCTGTATAATTATACAGATACGTAGCAAAATCATGCTTTCTGATCATTTTAGTATTTTTAAAATCAGTCTCTTTCGGTAAATATCGGATGTAGCCATTTCCCTTATTAAACTAAAGGTATGTATATTTATATTAGTATAAAAACGTTGGTAAAGGTATCGTGAGTATAAATATAAATATCGGTATCGTGGATCATAATTAGTAAAATATATATGGTGTTTCCACTCACACGACTCTCCTACCTATTTCAGAAAAGTTTTTATATCTTTACATATGTTCATGAACAAACAGAAAAGAATTGAACTAGATTTATTTTCCTAAAAATTGATCAAACAAAAGATTTGAGTACGGTTTATTTGATAAACTAAAGCAATGTAAACCGACTTAAGGTAGATCAGTGTAAAAATTTCAACACTCACTAATATTGCCGATCAAGAACTTTTTGCCATAGCTTAGTATCATCAAACAATAATTTCTGTTAAAAGTAGAGGAAATAGTGAAGATTGTGTGATGCGGGCAACAGATTTTCTAACTTCATAGTTGTCCAAAATGAACGATTTTTATATGGCTTTGTAGGGAATTTCATTACCTTTCAAACGAAAGGCTAAACGGCGGTTTTAGTTTATAGAAAAGTTTCATCAAAATCGTTAGAGCCGTTTTCGCGCTACAGTCTATAGAAAAACATGTTTTTCAATTATTGGGCCCAAGCTATTGCGCATGGAGCATTTCTGTCACAGGCATCAGTAGTCAAAACCCTACAATATAAAAAAATAAGTAACAAAATCGGTTCAGTAGTCCCCGAGAAAATCTTGGCACAGATAGAAAGACCAATGGCTAAGAATATGTTTTTCGGACTCAGGGAGCTCTGAAACGTATAGATCCATCCATATCGGAAATTTGACCCAATCGCAATACTTTCCTTACCTAGTATAGGTAGGAAAGTAAAAATAAAAATTAGCATATTATTAACTAAGTTATGATCCTTAAAACAATCCAAAATAAACAATATATACATATCAGTATTGCGACATACGAAGCGGATCTGAGCCTGCTAGGATATGCATGCATCAGAATATTCATGAAAGAGGCGTGAATGCTCGACCAATGGCAACGCGCACTTACGGGCTTTAGCAATATATACATTAATATCCATCGATAGCTTATAATATTAGTACTCATACGTTACAGAATCATAGAATTATTTTTAAATTTATCAGCTTATTGTGAAGCACAGATATATATAATATATAGAATGCTCTATAATATGGGTAAAAAAAAGGCAATTTCATCATCATGTTAAATGATAAATATTTGAAAAATTATTATATTTAAATGCTTTTTTTTTTTTATTTATGTTTATTATAATACATACAAGGTCTTGGAAAAGCGAAATTAAAGCTTTGCAATAATTGATTGCAGTCATTTTTGCAGAAATTCTTTACGTTAAGGTATTTTTTTACACTACTTGAGGTGGATCTTCCAACAGATATAGTAAGATCGAATTTGGAGAACAACCTGAATAGTTATGATTGATTGGAAGGGTGTTGTGTTCCAACATGAACATGCTAGGCCCCACACCTCATTGATCATTCGCAATAAATTATTGAGCCTTGGATGGGACCTTTTGCCCCATCCTCCCTATTCACCAGATCTAGCTCCAAGTGACTACCACTTATTCCGGTCTCTGCAGAACTCCATGAATGGAAAGAAATTCCAAAAGGAAAAGGACATCAAAATAAACTCTAGACATTCTATGAACACGTAATTATCCAGTTAGTGGAAAGATGGGAAAAAGTCATATTAAATAATGGTCAATATATTGTGGATTAAAATTAATGATGACTATAACACATGAGTTTTATTTCACTCTGAAAAACCGAAAGGACTTGTTTGCCAATTCAATATGAAATCAAATACAGGTTTTAATATGCCATGAGTTCATATAACCATCTTGAAATATGATGTTTCAGCATCGTAAAAATCACTTTAAGTTCGTTAAAATAAATTTACGGTGTAGCACCCAATAAAGAGTCAAACGATTTATACTAAACTCGTTATATCGATATAAAATTAAAGGGTCTTTAATATAGACTTACATACGGCATTTTAAAAGTTGCTTCCTTTTAAGTAGTTTTTCTATGAACTAACATAATCGAATTTGATATTTTTTATTACGATACTCATAATTCATTTAGGATATTAAAATGTTTTAACTTTAAATTAATCATTGGTTGGATGTGATGGAGTTAAGGCGTTTAAAACCTGAAGGTTATCAACATCGTTAATTAAGTTTGCATATATTTATATTTATAATAATAAATTAGACTAAATTTATTCCTTCCATCCATTTCTCTCCCAAAAAAGTCTAATATAATTATATTTACTTACACTATATTTAATAACAAAGTTTCGGTCTTATTCACTTTCTATAGTGTTATTGAACCATGATTTCAGATGAAAATACAAATATAATTTCGTGGTATTACTCAAATAAGGTAAATATTTTTGTAATTAAGATCTTCTGAGTAGAATACAAACAATTAAAAAAACAAAATCATAAGATATATATAATCTTAATTAATTAAAAATATATATATTTTTAAATAGTTTTAATATATTATGTTGCATAACGTAATATATTTTTTTTCTTACACAGAAATAATAACTTCAATAAGATAAATTTAAGCATAGTATGAAAATGATTTTAGTGGTGGTATTATATTTAATGATCAAAGTTAGCAGTGCCAAAACGTCATAGTAATTAGTATAACTTAATTTAATAAAATTTAATTTTTTAGTGAGGAGGGGAGGGATAAATATTTTGCCAATTTATTAATGCTTGATTAGCTATTAAAATTATATATTTGTAGGTTTAATCAATATCAGTTCCACAATATATATTTAGTGGTATATTTAAAATTTTTGAATATCGGGCAATATCGACGAAATTCGCTGCTCCGTTTAAAACACTTATCTAAACTGCCGAGGGAAGGTGGTTAATATGAAAATTGAATGATTTTTAAATAATAATAAAATGCAAATGCTCACCGAAGCAACAGAGATAGCAACGATTTTCCAATTTCCCAAATACAGCATTATCTCTAATGTAAGTGCGATGGCACACAATTTGAACCTCACAGACTTTTGCCAGCCGACCTCAGTTGACCTCGCAGAATGACCTACTCACCTGTCATCGATAGTCCCTAAATACAATCACAAGGCTTAGCAATATTTAAAAAAAAAATATTTTTCGGTAAGCAGATCTAAGGAAAAAATAATAATCTTTGGAGTACATTAAATAAATTATAAATAAATTAATAGATCTAATGTACTTTAAAAATATTTTTTTAGCTAAAGTGAACATAGTAATGTCTGTATTATTTTACTAAATAATCTTTAACTTTTATTTTATTTTTATTTTTTGTTAATATGGTGTGAATATACTCTTTCCTCACTATAACCATAGTTCATACTATGACAGTATGTAATATTATTCAATGAAAAAAAAAAAAAAAAATCTTTGGCTATAATATGAACCAAAGACGAATATAAAATACAATAATTGTGGATTGTTGGTTGACAGTGGTTGGGGTGATCAGTCAAAATAAAAAATAGTAAAAATAAATAATTATATTTGCCGACATTCTGCCGAAGTTTAGGCGTTCATTAGGGCTGGTCAATCGAAGAAGCGTAGAAAGACCGAAAAATTAAAATTAAAAATGTTGGTCTTTCCACACTTCTTCGATTGACCAGCCCTGATGAAGGTCTGAACTTCGGGCCGAAACGTCGGTAAATATAAAAATAAATATAACTATTTATTTTTACTACTTTTTTATTTTGACTGATCACACCAACCATCCTTCTCTTCAATAAAATACAATATTTCTGCGCACTATTTTTTTAAAATATATTTTATCATCATTCAATTAACAATATACCTAGCTGATATTAAAGACTATATAATCATACATTGATTATAAAATTTTCATGAAAATCGTTTAAAAAAAAATTCGAAAACCGTTTTCGATAAAATTGCTAAAATCAATGTGCTACTTTTACAAATTCGATTATCACAAAAACGTTACAGTAAAATTTCAAGAATATTTTCGTATTAGGAAACATGGTTAGAAATGTTATTAAGGCGACTTTAAAACGTGTATTTTAGATGAAAAGGTTTACTCGATTTTTTGTTTGCAATAAGTATTAGATCTTACGATATATTTCAAACATAAGCTATGAAGGTAAAAAAAAAAAATGTTTTATTATATTGTATTTTTTATTATCTGTTTTATTTATTATCTTTTATAATTAAACCGTAGTTTAATCGCTAAATATATACTTATCACAAAATCTATGTACCTACTGGTTTCGAAAAATAATTAAGATAAATTCTTTACATATTTAACTAGTCAAATAATCAAAATATATCACTATGATTAAACTTAATTAAATTGATTTTATAAAAGTAATTTTATCTCAGAAGATCCGTGAGGTGAATTGATTGAAAACTTCAATTCTCGCAATCTAAAGATGCTCTTAAAATAAAATTTCGACATCATCGTGTTCCAAAACTCTATTTTATGTAAAAAATAATTGTTAATATATGACAAAATAATACATTTTATTTTGATTAGGTCTTCGAACTACGATAGAAAATTCACAGACTTAGTCAAACCAAAATCAATTAATTTTTACTGTTTTAACAATTATCTTGAACAAACAGTAAAATATTGTTATTGGAATGCTTACATGGAAACAGAAAGTTTATAAAAAAAAAACAGAATTAATGGGGACTCCTCATTTCTATGCTAAGCAGCTTAAAAATATATTATACCGTCCCGCCAAGATAATTATACAATAATGTCCTTATTACAATTTTTTTTTTAATATGCCGTATAATTTCCTATTATGGGTTTTAAAAGAGGCATGGAGCATATACCGTTACGCATTTTCTTAAGTCGGCCAAAAGTAGTTACAAATTATAATTATTATAAACTAACTTAGCGGTTCGACTCATATTAAATTTGTAATATATTTGTCTCTTCCATATACGTATTGAGTTAATGGCGAAGTGTAATAAATAAAAACCCAAAAGGATTAATTTCTCAAAAAAAAATTAACATATTAACATTGACAAAAAAATTGACTTTTACATATTTAATTTTAACTATTTAAAAACCAACAAAACCCTACACATCATGACCTTAACATCCCATGGGTCTTTAACATGCTTCATGCCTCTTTTAAAACCCATCTTGTTAAGGGATGTTTGATTTTAACTATTTAAAAACCAACAAAACCCTACACATTATGACCTTGACATCCCATTTGTCCTAAACCTTATCCCAGGAAAATTCTCCAAATTTCACCATAACCTTACGTATTATCCAAATTCTCATGTGTTTTTTTGCTTTGTTTTAATTTTCTTATTTTTAAGTTATTTTACATTACTTTTTGTATATACTTTTTGATTATTATTTATTGTTATTTTGCTTCTATTTATTTTATGTTTTTTGTACATATAGTGTGTACAATGTTTTTTATACAATATAGTGTGTATCCTATCTCACGATAACTAATGTCCATGTGACAGATTGTTGTAATACTCAATAAATAAATAAAAAAAGCTATTTGAAGAAATTGTATAATACTTCAGCGTAACGATATTTTTAGTTTTACCTCTCTATGTATAAGAACGAGTATATATTAGTAAAATTTGGTAAAATCGACACAACAATGAATGCCTCGAATAGAAGACAAAGACCACACTGAAGGCCAAAAACCAGATAGATGCATAGAACCAACAAAGATGCAATAAAGTTGCATGCAAATAACTAGAAAGAAATAACCCAAGATAGGCAGAGATGGAGAAGGCTGGTTAAGACGGCAAAAAAACTATAAGTTCTGCAATGCCAATAAAAAAAAACTATAAGTTCTGCAATGCCAATAAAAAAATCGTCATATTCTTAAAAATGAAAGTATTTCTTCTTTGTTCTTATAAATTTGTACCCCGGAGGTAAAGAACACCTGTCACATTTTTGTATTTATTCAGAAAGCTAATTTTCCCTAATTTTGAGCAATTAAAATTTATTTTTTAGTTACTAAATTATTTAATGAAAAATAGACATGGTATTCTTTACCTAAGGGACACAGAAATAAATAATATTTTCAATAGATTTCTTCCATGGATACTTATGTAAGGAAGCGGACATTAATCCAGAGCATTATAAAAAATTTATAATTCGCAATGTTATTTTCCTTTCAGAAAGTAAAAGCCACATTTGAGAAGGCAATTGCACACCCCCCGTGACTTGTTGCCTTGAACATACTGACAGGAGGTTGAAGTACTATAGACCCTCACCATAAAGAAATCCTCTATTGATTGGAGGTTTCCGTTTCGAATCGGGTGTTTACCTGCCAGCTCTACCTGCAACCGTTTCCACCTCCATCCAAAGAAATATTCACCTGTTCACATTTTTCAACATGATCAGGCGTTCTTCTTACATTAGGTATTTTCAAAAATCTCAATAGCAAGTATGATAGAAGCAAGAAATCTTCATCGCTTTAATTTCTTTATAATTATTCTATTTCGAACAATAGTTGATGCTCCCATGTAATCAACAAAACCTTACATCTTGACCTTAAAATCTCATTTGTCCAAGATCCCCTCAATTATCATCGAAATCCCCTCGCAAAATCTCTATTTCGTCCCACCTATTCCTACACTGCTCCTTTAAGATTAAAGCTGCAGTGACCCAGAAATATTATTTAAATAAGCATATAGGCTTAAAAAAGCATAGTAAAGGCCACTATTATTGACACTTGTAACTTAAATTTTATAAAATAAGCGTTTAGATTCATGTAGGATTTCAAACTTACAAAAGTACATTAATCAGCCTCCGATTGCCGCTAAGATAAAGTTACTATTGGGTGATAAATACCTTTAATCTAATCCCATTTATAATTTAAATGATCCTTATTTAACCTAATCTTTTTTTAAGAACTTATATAAATAATTGTTAAACATTTACCATAAACCTAAAACTTTATTAGTTTAGGTACTTAAAACTTTTATTTTTCTTCAAAACTTTTTAGTTTAAGAACTCTTTTCCTTAAAAAAATTACAGAAACTGTTGAATTGAACTTTTTTTAAAAGTTACATAAAAGTTCTGAATCTCTGAATTTAACCATTTCATAATTGTAAAAATTTAACTACAGTTAATTGTAGAAAATGTAATTATTATATATGTAATTCATCATGTCTTCATTGTATATACTTTATGATATAATTATTTTTTATTTATTTATTTTTACATTCCGCATCTACCCGATCGGGTCATTAGCGGCTTTAGATGTAATCAAATTAGGTGTACAGATTTAATGTCTTTTATAAATTCAAACACTTTTTGTATCTTTTCTTCGTCATCTGAAAGTGCTTCAGATATGTTGGAAGGTATATTATGTTTTGTTCTGGTGTCAGAGTATAGTCTGCAAGTTGTTACAATGTGTTTCAGTGTAAGTGATGTGTTGCATGTTTTACAAAATGGTGGTTCCAGGCCTCTCATTAGGTAGCCATGGGTAAAGGCTGCATGTCCAATTCTAAACCGAGTTAAAATTGTTTCTTCTTTCCTGTTCTTTCTGAAAGAGGTCGTCCACGGTTTGGTATCTTTTTTGATTTCTTGCAATTTATTCGTAGATTGGTTCCACTTGAATTGCCATTTTTCATTTAGGATTTTTTTGCATTCCAATCTCCAGTCAGCAGTGGTCGTTAAATTGATCATTGTGGTTCCATTAGTTTTTCTTCTTGCCAGGTTCGCAGCTCTGTCTGCAGCTTCGTTCCCAGATATGCCACAATGTGAGGGTGCCCATGCGAGGACGATGTCTCTGTCCGACGACTCCTTCATTTCTCAGAGGCAGTTTTTGATTTTCCTGGAAATGGCATTGTCGGCTTTCCCTTCGGCAATGGCCATTAATGAGCTTAAAGAGTCTGTAACTATAAACTATAATTATTTGTTATTTCATGAATGACCTCCTTGGATAGATGCGGAATGTAATAAAAAAGAATATATATATTTTATTTCAATAGTTTTCTTATATTTTAATGTCAGGTATTTAAAACGACACTACGTTATTTACTTCAACACAGAATGTGAACTATCATTCCTTTCTTTTTGTACAACTTTTGATCGTACCTGGCTCATAGGAATTTTATACAAATCTTATGCATTTTACAATCCATCTTTACTTTCCAAGTTTAAGTACTTAGTCAGTTTTCTTTACTGAGTCCTAGATATTGTAGTTTGCCATTTCAACTTGGAAGACTAGTAAACACTTCCAGAGATTAAATGGAGATTTTATGGCTTCATAAAGTAGCTGCTGTAATAACTCCGCCCTGGCCTTTCAAGGCAGCCATGAACACTTCAATAATCGATCGAAATCTAAATTCCTGAACATTATTGTAATACTTTCCAAAATAACATTAAATTTGATCCTTTCAACGAATTCATACTGATATATTTAATTAACTCAAACAAATTAAAGCAAGAGGTAAAACAAATAAAAAATTTATTAACCTATATGAAATTAAAAAAAAAAAAAAAGATTTTAAATTTCTGTTTTTTTTTTTTCTAATTCCTCTACCCCAGAGGGTCATTGGTTGTACGTTTTTATACTTTTCTGTAATACTTGTTTTCTATTAAGTACTTGTCATGTATGATAAATAGAACTCAGACATTTTTAAGGTTTTCATTGGTACCGACATTTCAACCCAAGCATGTGGGTCATTATCATGGCATGTTTCGAACACTGAAGGTGTTCAAATACTCCGATATCAAATATATTATTCCAACCTCAAAACCACAAAAATGACTGCGCCCTGACTATATATCATCCATGATAACTAGAACAGTCGATTAACTTCCTTCAATAATTTATTAAGTATTTGAACAGAGTGGTGAGTTTATCTTCACTGTCTCGCAATATTTCTTTCAATGTCGTTAATAATTATAATTTTGTCTCATTTAAAACTTTTTTGTTTTAAGTCTGAATTTTAACTTAAAGTGGTTAAGGAAGATTTAATTATTTATATATGAAATTAATCATGTCGCCAAATTTATATTTTTATTTTAAATTGAGCTATGT
This sequence comes from Nezara viridula, assembly GCA_928085145.1. NCBI lineage: Eukaryota > Metazoa > Arthropoda > Insecta > Hemiptera > Pentatomidae > Nezara > Nezara viridula. Next base: position 122,778,821 of record OV725081.1, on the reverse strand, counting down.
TAATTATTTCGAAATAGACCAGCTAAGGACTACGCGTATATAATTTCTTGTCTTTCCTTTAACTTATTTTACACACCTTTCTCATCCTCTCCTTCATCTCCTTTCTTCGCTCCTATGACCATCACAAGAAGCTTCTTACCATTTATTATCGTTTCAGACTTCTCTCTGTTCCCTAGTTCCTTTATTTCTTTTTCAATCTATTCAAGATACCTTTCGATGCTCTTCAGTTTTATCACTTTATCAACAATTCACTTCTCCAATCTATCCTTTTCTATTCTCTTTATGTGACCGTAAAACATCAACCTTCTTTTCTTCATTGATGTCTCTAGGTCATCAATTTCTTCAGCTTGTTCTTTTCCTCTTCTCTTCTCACATTTTCTTTGTCCCATGGATACACCTCAGTATATTTTTCTTTATTTTTAGCAGTCTCTCTGTATTGGTAATACCAAAATTATTTTATGATATACATATGTGTGTGTGTGTGTGTGTAAAGTTCAGTTTTGAATCGTCATGTGAAATAGAATGTTCATAGATGGTCCTGAGAATAAAGTACATCAAAACTTGGATAATATTCGAAGAATTTTTTTTTTTAACTTTTATTGAGTATTAATACAGTCTGCCACACTGAAGGGCATTGGTACTGGGGCTATAGTACTTCGAAGAAATAAAAGTAATTAAGATAAAGTTAAAAATATTATTAAATTTCGGTTAACTATTTTCAACGGAATTGTTAAGTAGCGACTTATCCTGACAAATTATTAATTAATCTTTTTCAGTCATATCATAATTTCATAATTCAGTCATATCATGACTTCTTCAATATATTCAACAATCTAAACAAAAATCACAATATTTCTAGACGACTTAGTATTTAGAAAAAATCTTTTAATTACAATAGACTTGATGTTGCGACCCAGATAAGTATTGTAACTCTAACATTCTTTAATAGACTTCGTGCTCAAGCATACAATTGCCAAGTCTTCTATCTCACTTTTCCAACAATTCTTTATTTCTTATTATTCTTCAAAGATGACAAGAAAGATGACAACACGACCTTCTCTTTTACACAAAGCAAAGTAGCAATGCTTCAAATATGGGGCCTTCATAAAACTCACGTTTACATCATACATCATATAGATAATAGTTTTGAAGTTATTTGCTTCTGACAGTTATATTTAACGTTACAACATAAAAAGAGTAAATGATGTCATTATTTAACGATTTTGCTTAGACCACTCACAGAAACAAATATGGACAATGAAAAAAAAAGTATAAACATGTTTCAATTTTTAAAGGGGAGGAGGACTTTCAACTTTTCAAAAGACCCCACTTGAATTCACTAGTGAATCGTGATACTTCAAAATTTATGTTTTAGGTTATTAATAAAATAATACAGTGAACCTTTTACAGATGAGACTTAATTAATACCAACTTGGACTTAAGCCCCTAAGTTACTGCTTACGGCCAGGATTGTGGATGGACCTAGGAACTAGCTGAGCTAAGCCGCGGACAAAGTTGCAAGGAGCAAGTATCAAGCAGGTGAACTTAGCTCGGTCTGCAAGATTATCTCTCCGCTGCTTCTAATGGTCTCTTCTCTTATCTACCTTCCCGGATCCCTTTCACGCCATTGCATCTACCATCCAGTTTTCCGCACTTCTTCAATTTATACATCGACAGTAAAATATCCAAGTTATATACTAATTTCTAATTACTAATTAGGTATTTTAATTACAGCCAATTGCAATGGCTGATTATTGAAAATAATAAACCAAATATATTTAAAAACTGCAATATCTTCACTAATAGTTCTTTCGATAAAACATTTTTGTTTTTTAGGAAATTTGAATACATTTGAAAAGCCTGATTATAAAAATCACAAACAACTTAGTACTTTTAAAGTAATTTGGAAATCTAATTATAGTTTGTTTTTCAGCTTCTATACGGTGGAGTACGGTATGTAGATAAATTTAAAAGGCTTCAAAGGAGAATACTTTAGCCAAGTTTTAATAATATCAGTTTATCTGTTTAGATACTATAGTCTATACGACACAGGTTTTTCGACCGACATGTTGAAAAGAAAGTACTTTTCGGTGAATAACATTCTATTCAAAAATTTAAAGGGCATTGCGGAGAATACTTTAGCCAAGTTTCATTAATATCAGTTCATCCGTTTAGGCACTACAGTCTATACGACACAGGTCTTTCTACCGCCATTTAGAATTACTTTTCGGTGAAGTATTTTCTATACAAAAATACAATAGCTCTGTAGCCAGGGCCCAACAATCGACTTGATCGCAGGCGAAGGTTTGATTGTAAATTACGAAAGTGTATGTTAATCTGAGTAAAAAGAATCTTGCCTTCAGCCGTTCCAGAGCCGCTGCTTTCAAAAATGGTGGCTGATTTAAACAATATTAGGCCAATAATTTGAAGATCGAAAAGGGAAATCCATTACGAAACATATGAGAAAAGTTTTAATCATTTTAACTTGTATGCATGGGTTTAGATATGTAAAAAAACAAAATTGCTAACGCGGGCCACCAAGGGAAAAATTATTTTCAGCCAAAAAAGTCAGATTTGTTCGATATTTTTTGTTTTTTTCACCTATAACTCCTACGTTTATGATTATTAAAGAACGTTTATTTCATTAATATGAGTTCATCCTTTTGATGCAGTACAGTCTATACGACACATGTGTTTCGGCCACAATCTCGAATAGAGATTTCTTTTCGATGAAGTAAATTCTACACAAAAATTTAAAGGGCATCGAGGACAGTACTTTATTTATGTTTCATTGAAATCGGTGTATTCGTTTAGGTGATACAGTCTATACCGATACAGGTTTTTCGGCCGCCATCTTGAAAGGATAGTAATGTCGAGCTAGGAGGATCATCGTTGGGTGACCTCTAACTATGATTCTAAATCTGAAAAAAATCGGTCCAGTAGTATCGGAGAAAAGCCGCGGACAGCGACAAACATTTTTTTATTCGATTTTTGGTTTCTAGGTACCGTAAAACGTAAAAATTCAATTTTTAGTGGAGAGGGGTTAAATGAAATTTTTAGTCGGTTACAATGTTTCATTATTGAAAATAATCAAACAAAATATAAAATTAAAAATATTCTGGTATTTTATTGTTATATGTTGTATACAGCAGGTAGTGTTGGCCAAATGCGAGATCGAGTCTTGGTCTTGCAAACTCAGTCTTGGTCTTGCGGAAGAGTCTCGCAGTTAATTATAAGTTTATTGCTACAGAGATATTACTGTAATTTTTTAGATAGGAAAACCTAACTAAGCCCGAATGAAGAATAAGAGGAGTTAAATGCAAAAGTATATTGGTTATACCAATTATTAACACATAGTAACTAAGATGGTCAAGTATTAGTAACTAATTTGCCATAATTTTTATTTTAAAAATCGATTTTTTTTACCAGTCCTGGTCTTGGTCTTGCAACAGTTAGGCAGCCTTGATCGTGGGCAACAATAATTATATACCATTATATATCCCGTGGTCTGTTCCATGATTCCACTTGTCTTTGAATTTGAAACTTCATAAACCCGTTGAATTTGGCCTCCCTCAAAAATTGAAAACTTCATCAAAAAAGGCCTCCCTCATTAATTTTGATGGTGCAACTTGCGCCATAAAACCCCCTTCTGTATACGCCGGTATATAGTCCTACACGGACTTAGTAGTCGGGCGCCATTCACTGCAAGGGTCTTGGAAAGTAGATTTCTTCCAATGTATGAGATGTGGATGTTAAATGGTGAGCTGTAAAACATTTTATTTTGATTCCATACGTATGTCCTTACTATCAAGTTCAACCACTCCTCTATCCTTTCAACGCTACAGGCAAATCTTCCATTATCTGAAACTGTGCTGCAACTCTTGTTCTGCCAGCTCCTTCAGGACCTCTGCTGTTTTCTATTATAGCGCAAGAAACTGAATTTAGAAATGTTAATTAATATTTCAACCTTAAGGAGCCCATTGGAGGTACACGACTCCGTGAATATAGAAAAAATAATTATCATTCCTTTGAATTTTGATTAACTCATTCGAACCCTTTTTGCTCTCGATGAAGTTAAGCTCTTCCAGTGCATATATTGGCGCTTTGTAAAAAAAGTAACACGATTAATCGATCTGCATTAAGAGGAACAAAATTGAGTCCGTCGAAGATGAGAAACAGATTGCGGTAAGGGATGCTAAGGAACCGAACGAAGTATGTATGTATACAAATATTTTTTTTTGTTTTTATAAATTTCGTATACTACTTATTTCATAAAATAAATATGAATAAGAAGGATCAATTTCAACTTGGAGTATATAGAAGTCGCTCAAGCAGCATTAGATGTCTAATCACTCCAAACTAATCAATATCATTAATTAACTGAAGTTATTTTACTAATGAATTAAACTATCACCAACACGGTATTATTGATTCAGAGAAACAGTACAGATAATCCATTATAATTAATGAGAAATGGAAGCAATCCAGATATAACTATTAGAAAATAATTCTATTACAAAAATTAACTCTTAGATATCCACTATCCACAGTAATATCAAATAACTATATAAATAAACTATAAATAAATCAAATAAAGGGCATCATAACACAGTACTATATAACAATATATGTACTATCAAGAAGTAAATATGAAATAGTAACATTTTTTAAAATATTTTTTTCTGTTTTTCCAAATAAGAATAAATATTGTTTTTTATAAATACTAATTCATTGTATCAGCCGATTATATTAGTTAAAATTTCGGAATTTATAAAATAAAATATTTGAAAACCTGGAATAATGAACTAAAATGTAAAATATAATTTTAATTGCATTTTTTTTACATTTAGACAACAATTTTTCTCTGGATTCACAAATGGCCGAGTTGTGGGGGTAAGAAACTTCTTATTGGCTACTATTTTGAAACAAAATGGAGGTTAATAATCGCAAATTAAACCATAAGGATGAGGATTGCCCTGTTTTGACTTGTGGCTATTGGGTCCAAATAAAAAAAAAAAAAATTACTCTATCCAAATTCTCAACGAGAAACTGTGGTGATTGACTTATGAAACCTCAAATAAGCCGCCATTTGGAAATAATATGGCAAATGGTAATGTCGAGTTTCGAGGACTTCCTCGAAGTGACCAGTGATTTAAGGCACCAAATTTATATAAAAATTGGCCCCACAGTCACCAAAATCGACTTGGAAACGTTACACTTTAGTTTATGACTCACAGGTCAGTATAATAAAAATTAAAATTAACTTCTGATAATTATTTATTGTATGTTTATTTATCGGGAAATCTATGTCTCCCTCCTAGGCAACTTAAAAAATATTTATAACAATATATTTTAGATTCAATGTAGAAACCAGTCATAACTAACTAAAATATACAACACATAAAACAAATTTTCAAATAAATATAAATTATTATCGAAAATTCGTTAAAATATAAGTTACTTACATTTTATACCCCCCCCCAAAAAAAAAAAAAATGTAAATAGACATTACAATATAAAAGTCAAACGTTTTAAAAACTATGGTCAAAAATATAGTTAACATATAGATATCGGCATCTTATTCGATAAGAACATCGGCACACATTAAATCAGTATATTGCCTATTTGTTTCTTTCATGCCCGCACCAACAATCTTTTCTTTGGCTGTAAGAAATCAAATAATTCTGTTTGGTGACTCAACAATATGTGAGAATATTGAACCCAGTAGACTAAAGTGGAGGGGAGATACGAAAAATAAATCATGATTAAGAAATTGTGGATAGGAAGGTTAACAAACCAGCCTGGGACGTGAGGCCAGTTATTCAGAAAAAGAAATGGACACGAGATTGAACGGCTGCCTATTTCATGCCATCACAAAGGCTCCGACCTCGGCATTCCTTTTGTGGTTGTGACCAATCGTACCAACTTTCGTAAGCTGTCTGATTCCAGCTATTGGTGTATTACAATTATTACAAATAATAAAAAAAAATATTGAAATAATACTATGCCAGAACGTCGCAAACTAAAAATAAACATACACTTTAAATATATAAACTATTTCTGGAACTATTCATTAAAAAAATAGTTTAAACTTATCTCGTCAGGACTCTCTAGATTTCAGCAAAACGGACTAGACGTGCCTGGACGGACAGACGTCATTTGTATGAACTTAATCTTATATTATCATTATCTTCACATTAAAAATAAAATCTTTTGACTTACATCGGGATTCCATTTAAAAGAAACTTCAATTTGGTAAACAATATACCAAAAACATTACCTACGAGTATTGGCTGGCTTACCTGAAAAAAAAGAAGAAATTAATTATAACAGAAAAAAAAAACTGAAAAAAATAAAACTAGATTTTATGATTTCAAAAATTGTATTCTTAAATTACTAGTTCGTTAGTAGTTGTAACAAATCGACAGATTTTTTTTATTAACAGTATAAGCAGTTAGTTGTATAACCTACACACCTATATATCTTCAAAAATAAATGAAGCTATCATAAGAACTTATGTGAGCTCGAAACAATAAAAATTGTATACGTTAAAATAAAAATACCAACCAACAACACATTCTTATAAATGTGAAGTATATATTTCCCAAAATATACATCTAAATTAATTATATATGTTATATATAAAGTGTTATGCACTAGAGATGATTTTTAAAAAATATTACTTGAGAAAAAAGGTGTTTTATTAGACAACGGCGAAGTCGATAGATCTATCGATTTTTAATATCGGTTCAAATTGATTCCAAATGTGTTCAAATTATTTGATCTATTTGATAGCTTGTAATGATATGATTTTTTTAAGCGAATGCCTCGGTTCGATAACTCAAATCACTTCAAAAACCCAAACGTTTTGAAATAATCTGAGCACAAAATACTGAAAAAAACTCCAGAATTATAAACTGACCTTAATTTTTAAAAAGAAGTCATTTTTAAAAAGTTGAGAAAAAATAGCTGTTTTTTTTAAACATAACTACAATTTAAAACAATTCTAGTATTTTATTTACATGATTCAAATTGAAAATTCTTAAACAAAATCATCAGGAACAGTTGAGTCGAACCTATAAAAACAAAATTGTCTTTTTCTCCACTTTATGAAAAAGACAGATGCCGTTATCGATATGAAGCCACTCATATGATATTTGAATAATATGATTTTTATATTACATGATATTTACAATCATATGACATTTATATAACGTTATATGATATTTATATAAATATCATAATGTAAGTATATATGTATTGTGAATAGTTAGGATTTTGTCGGTGTGCGTAGCATGGAATCCCTAAAGTTCTGTTTAGGAGAGTTCTATCCGCTATTGATGATATAATAACAATAAAGTAAAAATCTATCATTTATGATCAGTGTTCAACTGTCAAAGCAGTGTTGCCGTTCGTACGAGGATCCTCATATTTGTACCAGGTTATGATGTATCCTATCTCGTACATAACTTTTGCTGACGTATGCAAAATTATATTTTTATAAATGAAGTTTAGATTTGTTTCATAATTTTTTTTACTGCGTTATTATTTATATTAATATATAACACTTAACTACTATTACTTTATCGAAAATTAATTGCAATTATGTCTTCTTTAATAAGAGTATGATCATTATTTCCTTTATAACACCATGATTGAGTGTATGCTAATATTCTAGACAATTAAATTTATAAAAAAATTGTTACTGTCACTTAAAAAAAATATTTTCGATATTTATTGAAAATAAAATATAAGAATGTATAACCATTATTTCCTTAATAATTATTATTGTCTTCATGAAATTAAGATTTTTACATAATTTATTTAAATAGTTCTAAGTAAGCAAAATAAAAATAAAAATTTAATAATTTCAATTATATATTACCTAGTTTCGAACTTCGATTAAGTCATAATATTGTGTTTTCCCTTTATTTTTATTAATGATAGGAATATTGTATCCTTTAAAAAGTTTATTTTGCAATTTTAATTTCATAGAAAGTTTTCTAATTGTTTATAAAATTATGAACTTTTTTATATATTTAACTTCGTATGTTTAATTAAATTAATTTTACTTCTTGACCCATTAACTTAAAAAAAAAAAGTAATGTAAAAAGACTGAATGAATAGAGGTAATAAGCAAAGCTTTGAATTAATTTTACTTTTGAAAAAAAAATACAAAAAAAAAAAGCATTTAGTCTCTTGCTCAATCTCCACTGGGTTTAGTCCCAGTGACGCGGTTGAGAGAGAAGTGCAGGGATCTCCTGGAATCATGCTTTTCCCTTTGGCTTTCAAGTCTGGCTTGGAGTTCTCTCGCCAGATTGTAAATAGTATATTAGATTATTTTATTCTTATTTATTGTTTTATTACATATTTTTATTACATAAAGGATGAATGTGATCAAGACTATTATAAATGCCCTTTGAGACAGATTGTAATATTTTTCAATAAATAAGTTTTAAAAAAAAACAATAACGTAGGGCCTCCAGTGTGAGGAAGATGTACGAGGTTTGAGGTACGAGGATTTGTCACAGAGCGCGCGGCAACACTGTACATCTGTAATATCTTTAACCTCATCCCGTATAACCTCAACAACAACCTGATACAACCTATTGATTTTTCGTCAACAATTATCTCTAAGTTACATAGGTAATAATGTTCTTTTCCTTGTATGCAACAATATGAAGGAGTAAATCCCTCAAGACAGTTCGACCTGGAAAGCTTGCCGTAAGACAAGATTAGAGCGGAACGGACGTTAAAGACATGTGCCGGTCTAAAAAGGTACAGATGGGGACACCATTATGGCCTGATATGATTAGCTGAAGGGGAGATAAAACCGCTCTCGAGGGCTTCCTAAAATAAAACTCCAGCCCCCGGTCACGAACTGAGGAGGAGGGCTCAAGAGTTTACTTTCTAAACCGCCTCCGAGGTTCTACGAGGCTCATGAGAAAGCTACCTCAAAACTGTACTTTTGCATGTTTTCTCGAGATTATCATCTCAACAAGGTTATTATCTCAGTAAATCATTTAGAACGTATGAACCTTTCTAACGTTTCGTTACGACGGTGACAATTTCTGCCGTGGTAGTATTACCATAATTGTGAGACAGCTGCAGTCTCTGTCTATACGTTCACAGTTAACCTGGTAACACTTGCGGATATAAAACAGCTGATTGAACTATAAGAACAGCTGATTTCATGATTATTTCAACAAAAGTAACTCATTTATTTAAAAAAAAAAAAAAAACTAAGATGTGTGCTTTGGACCGCACATCTACCATTTGGTAGAAGTGAAAACATCAACAAGGCGGGATTAATAATATGAAATATAACTTATAAATAATAGCTCATTACAAAGCTGATGAAATGTTGAACATTTCCCTCGCTTACAGCATACAGGTCCGATTTTTAGTAGCTGAAATATTCTAATCCATATGTTCAACTAACCTCGTTATCATTTGGTGTTCCATACTATTTATTGGTGCCTCTCTGACACGGCGCCGCGTTAAGATACAATTTCGAATTATAGCCTATTACAAAGAGGATGAAATGTTGAAAAACTCCTCGATTACAGTAAGGAGGCCCGACTTTTAGTTTCTGAGATATTTTAATCCATATGTAACAACATATCAATTAGTCGAGTCTAGCCGACTTTACCCAAGCATTAATACCGAAGGAAATTTGACGGATCAATCTAATTCACTTTCCATAAAAAAGTGCAAAACGCGTCTAAAGAAGTTTTCACTTCAAAAAACAAAAAAAAACTGTAGTCCAAGTTTTATTAAATATCAAGGAAGATGTATTTTCTTACATTTACCATATCTTGTAATTCATCATCTTCATGGTCGTTTTACTGTTATTTCTTAAGTTTATTTTCGTCATTCAATGATAATGGACTTAGTAATTTATATAAACTCAAATTGAGAAAAAAAATGATCAGAAAAATAACAATGATGGTGAACATTCAATACAAAGATTGTTTTTATTAAAAACATTTAGTAAACCAAATTGTTTTTCAAAAATCAATCTCAAATGCGTTAAAAAATAAAATAAATCTACTAGGCATTAGAATATAGGCAAACATTTCAAAACGCTCTGAACCTACAGGTTTGTACTTTTTGGATAATTTCCAAATAAAATCCTGCATTCATCCTAACTTTTTTTTACATTTTCTATTCACAGAAGTATGGGACTTTAGAGAGGTTCAATTAAACGATTTTAATTGAAGCCGTTTCGATGCTACAGTCTATAGCATCAAAGTTTGTTTATATTTTTCTTTTATATAGATATGAATTTTCTTTTTATTTAAACAAATAATTTTGGCAGGCTTGAAATTTGTCATCTGTAGAGTTTTGCAATAAGCAAATCTGTACGAATTACCTGTATGTGGTTAAGTTTGAAAATCGTAGGGATGGGATATATGGATTCCTGTTGTAAGTCCAGTTGGATTCCAGTCGTTGGTGGAAATTTTTATATAGTATTGTGTTGCAGTATCTGAAACTTTGTGTAGCAAGCCATTTTTCACACAGAAAGGAACATCTGATATTTTTTTTTCAAAATTTTTGATTTGATGCAACAGTTTGTGCAATTTATATCTCGCAATAAACAGTATATTACAACATTAGTTTATTTCTAAAATCATACAAATGAGTGGCTTCACCTAAGAGTCGGAATTATGTAACTTTCAGAAAATGCGGACAATTCAGTTTTTGTTTTAAAAGTTTAACTCAAACTGTTACTGGTGATTTTATTTAAGAATATTCAAGTTTAATCATCAAAGAAATTCGCCAGAAAAAGTTTGAGTTGAATCTACAAAATGAAAATTGGCTTTTTCTCAAAGTTTGAAAAATAAAAGATATCCTTCTTTGATATCAAGCCAATCAAATGTGATTTTGAGTTAACGATTTTTTTTTTAAATTTGATTTAATCTCTCACTTAACGAATTGCATAATTAAAAACGATAAATGAGCCGTATTTACATCCTATGCAAGTTCTGCCTACCCCGACTGCCTAACGAAAGTCAAGTTGTTCGTGGTAGATCTACCCCGATATGCATGAAAGTTTATTCCTGCGCTTAATTACTACTTAGCTATTACTATCATAGCTACAAAGCCTAAGGCTTCCTCAATAAATCTTCTATCTAATACGAATTTCCGGCGGATAGTTTTCGAAATTCCAATAAACTAACTTTTTTTTTGTATATTAGGATAGATAAATACATATTTTTATTTTAAATTAATAAAATTCTATTACGTAAGTTGTTAAGACGATTACGTATTCTTCTCACATTTATTAAGGATATTAGTTATTGTCTTGTGTGTATGTGTAAATGTTATTTTCTTCAGAACTTAAGACTAATAGAAAATAACGGTTCTCGCAGTTTTCCTCGACCCTTAAAGACTATAAGGAAGCAGTGAAGCTTGTTAAGTAGTTCTGCTCAGGGCTCATTTAGGGACGTTAAGGTCTTTCTCTCTGCTTATGTTCCATATAGGCCTAGTTTCCTTTGTAGTATCTTTTCCGAATTGAGACTTTCTCTGTTAGTGAGGTAATTCTTTTATATTGTATGCTGAGGTCAAATAACGAACAATGCTGTGGTTCACGCCAAGAATAAACTAACATCCAAAATACCATTTAAAAAAAAAAAAATCTGGCATGTCCACTAAAACGACTTTCCTACCTATTTCAGAAAAGTTTTTATATCCTTACATATGTCCATCAAGAAACAAAAAAAATTGAATTACATTTATTTTCCTGAAAATTGATCAAAGAAAAGATTTGAGTACGATTTATTTGAACTAAAGCAATGTAAACCGGCTTAAGGTAGATCAGTTTAAAAATTTCAATACCCTCTAATATTGCTGATCAAAAACTTTTTGCCATAGCCTAATATTTGTCAAACAACAATTTCTGTTAAAAGTAGAGGAAATAGTGGAACTTGTGTGATGCAGGCAACAGATTTTGCTTCATCCATCGCTTTCTGACACCAGGATATGTACCGGTAATCTTAATGGTTTTTTTCGGAATAGAATAGATTGCGCTGTATCATTGCTAATACTAGTTAGATTACGATGATTTGTTTTTTGTTTTGTTGGTAATATAATTACCTTTCAAAAGTTGTATTAAAAATTTTACCATAGAATATATACTTAGCGTTAGGTCCCAAAGCATTTTTCTTTTCTTTATAACTTTTTTTCGGGAATTTAGTCCTTGTACGAAAATTGAAAGGACAATTATTAAAACATTATAAGAAAGTTTCATCAAAATCGTTAGAGCCGTTTTCAATAGAAAAACATATTTTTCATTTAATGCGCAGCAGCTATTGCGCATGGAGTACTCAATTTGTGTCACAGGTATCAGTAGTCAAAACCCTACAAAATAAAAAAAAAGCAACATAATCAGTCCATTAGTTCTCGAGATAATTTTGGCAGAGACAGACAGACAGATAGGCCAATGGCTAAAAACGTGTTTTTCGGACTCAAGGAGCTCTGAAACGTATAGATCCGTCGAAAACCGCATATCGGAAATTTGACCCGATCGCAATACTTTCCGTACCTAGGTAGGAAAGTAAAAAAAAAAAGGCTGTTGAAAAGAACTTATTTTGAGATTGCATTCATCTTCAGGATACTCGTCCGAATCACTTTGAACAAGCAACGCCGATGAAAATCTGAAACTTGGGTCGAAACGTCGACTATTAGAATATAGCTCCGTAAAAGAACCCTTGAAGAAATGCACTCGAGAGGTTGTGAAGGAGACTTCTTTGTTTCTCGTTTAAAATTCAAGTAAAATGTTTCTCCTTAAAGGACTCTTGAGGGTGCAGTAGAATCCTTAAATTGCATTCACTTAGTTCTAATTGGAGTTGGGGTTTCTAACCGCTACCCCACCTTGCATTAGTGTCAGTTTTTAAGTACTCAATTTTTTTTTCTCTCTTTGTTAGAATTTAAAATGTTTCACCTTAAAATAATAACTAAGATTTCAAAATACACCTTCAGGTGGGCGTAGTAAAATATTATAATGTATATAATATAATAAATAAACTGAATTGTGAAAGCATTTTCCGTAAAGAAACGTCTAAAAAGTGAAGGCTATAATACTCAACATTTCAGTTATTGTAAAATTATATTTTTTAAATTTCTTTATTCACATTCTGTAACAAATAAGAATATTATTAGGGTGACAAAAGAGTCCATTCACGCCATGATCATCGTATATAGAAATCAATTAAATGGAATAACAACAAAATAATTATATTATAAATAAATCATAATATATAAAAAATATATATATAAATTTTGTAAAAATATCAAAAATAAAAACGGAACTGCACTAGCTCAACATTGAATTAAATTAAATAACAAATTTTAAAAATCAAAATATTTTAGATAACGAAAAAATAAATAAATAGAAGGCATTTGGAAGCAATGCACATAACCATAAATATAAAAGTGACAGTAAATTTTAAAATAGATATAGTCTGTGGTACATACCTCTTTTTATCAAATTAATATTAACATCCGTCTGAAACTTTATAAATAGCTTTAGCTCACTGTAAACTACAAATATTTTATTTTCGTTTTCAATCTGGAGATCGGCAAAAAAACTCATGAATACCAATTTGCTTTCCACTTGAATCGTATAATATCATCACAAATTAGAAGAAAAAAAAAGTGGCCTACAAAATATTTGTCCGTTTATTACCTCCACCTCTAAAATGTCTAAATAAGGAGGTTATATATGCCAAACGGACCAATATTTATGTAGGCCAGCTCATTTTTTCAATTTTGTGATGATATTACCTTACGATTCAAGTGGAAAGCAAATGGGTATTTATGAGTTTTTATTACCTAATTAAGTAGACAAAGTTTACCGACCTCCAGATTGAGAACTCCCCAATTCCGGGAATTTTCGCAAATAAAATATTTATAGGTTACGAAGAGATAAGGCTATTTACGAAGTTTCAAGGTGTTAATAATTTGAACAAAAAAGAGGTCTGTGCCACGGAGTAATACAAAAAACCTCAAGATTTGAATCAAAATCCTATTTAGCCGATATTATTTATATATTCAAAATATAACAGTAGGAAAATATAAGCAAGGAAACGTTATTAAACTTGTTTATAAATAAATACGAGATATACTGGGCCTAAATAAACAATTAGTAAGAACAAATAATATGCAGTATAGTTTCAGTTGTGTTAGATAAAAAATAGGGTTCAAATAATTTTCGATATAAGCATGTGTAAATTGATTAAAAATTACAATGATGAATGTACAGAAAGCATTCCAGCATCTGATAAATTATAAATAGTAAAATTACAAAATTACATGTATAATTAAAAATGTATCTAGTAATGAAAATGTTTTTTTTTTACAATTAATAATACAATGTAATAATTGCGGAAGATATATGTATAAGATCAGGACCCCGAAAAAAATGAAGAATTTACTATGCAGTTTATATATAGGTATATTAACATAATTATTTAGTAAGGAATAAGGTCACTTAATAATTATGCAATAAATTACTAAATTTTCATTGTTCCTGCTGTTTATTCGACGTTTCGATTCCGTTTTTTTTTTTAAGTTAAAAATGGGATCCTCTTTAAAGTTTGGTGGACGGTGCTGAGGCTGTCGGTATGTCCCTGGCCTGAGGTATCGAGGCTATATTTTAAAACTTTAAAGAGTTGTTATCTTGTTACCATTATTAACTTAAAAAAAAAAAATCGGGATATCGAATAAATAGCAGGAGCAATGAACATTCAGTAGTTTATTGGATAATTATTAAGTGACCTTATTCCTTATTAAATAATTATGTTAAAATATAATACTCAAAGGTCGATTAAAGAAATTTTGTAAATATATAATATATATATATATATATATATATATATATATATATATATTTAGTTATTTAGTTATTTATATGAACAATTTAATACATCACAATAAATCATAAAAACATCTAGAAGTCTTCTAGACAAAACATGAATAAAAAGATTAAAATAATTTTTAGAATCGTTGTGGATAAAAACCTGTTTTTTTCCTCATAAATAAATATTCGTTAAAAACCCTTCTCAGAGATCGACTCCCTCTTGTTTATTTTCATTCCTATTCAAAGGTTTAGATTATGTGGGTGTTGAGTTGAAGAGCCACTTCAGCTAGTATAATTCTACTGAAATTTCATTATGTTTTCCTTCAATGTTTGAATTTATTTCTTTTATTTTCTTATTCCATCCTATATTAAAAAAAAAATAAAAGCTCTCAATACTGAAAATATCATTTCATCGTAATACTTCAACCATTTCTTTATTATCATCGACTCCATATTCGTGCTAACAATCCGTGCCCAAAATAATGGTCGTTATTTTCTTAAAGTAGTGTTGGGGTTTAAGTTAAGATTTCTGTTTATCAATATTTTTTTCAAATTTATTAATTGAATCTAAGTAATATAACTCCCTTAATTGTATTATTGAAAATACATTCATACTTCTACTTATTTATCTCTGACAATTTATAAGAAAACCGCGTGAAAATGAGGTGTCCACATGAAAGGTGAATGAATCATCATAAATTATCAAATCTATTCACAGTCAACGATTTAGGGTATTAATTTCCTTCTTTGAAAGTACAATTTTTCTAAATGTTAAAAGCCCGAACATCTTAATAGTGAATCGATGTTTTTATAGTGAAGAAACAAAAATATAAATAAACTCTTAATAATTATATTCTTTTAAAACATAAAATAACTTACCAAAATATTTCAAATAGTACATCTTTTTTTTTTTGTGGATGGGGCTTCAAATATGAATTTTCATTTTTCAAAAAACTTTTGACAGTCAATGGTGTGACAATTTCAGCAAATAATATGTCAGTTATTGAGGAGGATAGATCCCATCAACGCCTGGCTTGATTTACTTACCTTTATAGTTAAAGTAGATCTTTCATCCAGCTCCTTTTAATTTCCTCATATCCATGGGCATCTGAGCAGAAACCCTACCGCTTATTAGTCTGTAGGTACGTTCTTTAATTGGGCCTGAATGGATATTTTACGAAAATGAAAGCTAAAACGAAACAAATTTCTGTTGATTCAATTCTCATCTCTAACGGTTATATTTTATCGTTTTCATTTCCTCGTAGCAGGCCCATATGAGGAAAGTACATCTTTTAGTAATTAAAATTTACCGAAACAAAGTTGAAAATTGGATTTCAATCAACATCAAATAACCTATTTCATTTTTCAACAATAAATATAAACGAGAAAATATGTAGAAGACGTTCAGGAGGGAAATCGTTACTACTATTCCCAGCAAGTTTAATTTTCTACTTTATGCGTCACAATTCATCTCAATTATATTAACCGAATACAGTTCACACAATGCGGAGTTGTGTAACCTCTAAATTCTCCCGTTGACTCATCCTTCTCGACCCAAATATTCTACGCAATATATTATTTCCAAATGTCTTGACGCATTGCTCATCCCTTAATGTAAGTGGCCACATTTAGGATCCAAAAAGAACCATACGAAGAATAATGGTTTTGTAAATTCTAATATTTCAGATGCGAGTTATATACTTTTGCAACAGAAAAATACAGTGTACGGTGGGCTGTCGGGAGATTTCGAAGTCAAATTTTAAACGCCTATCGAATTGCGCATTACGTTTTGTTTTAAGGAACCTCAAGAGATACGCATATTACCCAGTATTACAACCATTTGAAGTGGCTCTACATATCCTATCGCCATCAGTACTTCCTAGCTACCTTTCTGTACCAGGTCATTAGAACTCATCGACCCTCCTATATTTTTCACAGCTTACAATTTATAGTCCTACTGTATCCTTTAACAGTACCCCACTTATCCCAGTTGAACAAATCCGATACCTAGGAGTCCACCTGGACAAACGACTCACTTGGAATCCTCAATTCAGACAAGACAACAACGACAAGAAACCGCTCGATGTTTTCGACTACTCCAGCACTTACTAGGCAAACGCTCTAAACTTCCAATTACCTACAAAATACTTATATATGACTATAATAAGACCTATTTGGACTTACGGAATCGAGCTTTGGGACTCTACTAAACCATCGAATTCCTCTCGTATTCAATCCTTACAATCCAAAATCCTTTCGTAAAATCCTTAAGGCACCTTACTTTGTCACAAATAAAATCATCCATAACGACCTTAACGTACCATATGTTTCCGATTTAACTCAATCCAGATACCTATCCTTCCATAATTAACTTCTGAACCATCCGAACCTTCTTGCTTCCTCCTCTATTCCTGATAACACTCCGAGAGGTCTGAAAAGAAGATAGCCTCGGGACCTTCTAATATAGAACTTTAATTTGAGTTCTACCAATGGGTAGTTTCTCTTCATGTTGTAAATGTCATGTTACCAATGTCACATTTACTCGTATTTTTCATGCAATACAGTTGTAAATTTCAGTAAAATAAAAAAAACAATTTAAATTCTCCAGCCAATACCGTCCCACTACATCTCGTACTTCAGTCCTCTATCCTCTTCCTCACTTAACTGCTGCGTTTGACAAATCGTTCGACATACACAATCAGTTTCCTCTTGAAATCTTCCTCTTTAAACACCTACTTCTTTCCCGATCCGACTGATTACGAAATATAACTCAGAGAACTATATAAATACCCCCATATAGTATTTCTGTTATTTTAGTTTTCTTTGTTTGTTTTATATATATGTACGCATTTCTTTTCTTTTTCTCACTCTTTCTTCTGTATTTTTACTTATAATTACTATTATTGTAAATATTTAATTTATTTATGACCAGACAGACATGCATTCTGTACTTATAATTTGTTCTAAATGAACAACAGTCCCAGAATAATAAAATATATTTATATTTCATTTCGAAAAATAGGAACCATTTCCCGCTTTAACTTTCAACTCTTCAATTTCTTTTTTTTTTCTGTCCAAGACCCTAAACCCTTTCCTACGTATTCAAACATATTCTCTTCTAAATCATTATCTTTTTGCCTAAAATAAAACAATCCATAAACAAGATGGTATATGGAGCCGGCGAGCGGTTGATGTAGGAACGGATGAACGGATGACAGCTATCAGTTTACGCATAGTCGCTTCGGAACTAGCTCAAGCGGCTAAATCTTCTTCCGAGGTCCTCAACTATTGTTAGCGGATTAATCTTGTCTCCGCGAAGCTTATGTGTCCACCGCCGTCGAGTAGAGGCTCCAGACGTCGGAAAACCCTAAATAGATATCTCGGCTATAGTCAGCCTCATCAGTACTTAATTAATAAGGATGAGTTCAATTCCAACAGTAAAAATCTTAAGTAATTCGTGCAGATTAAATCGGACCCCAAAGATTAGTATGTCCATTCTACAAAAACTTAAAAAAGTCTGGTCCAACGTGTATCAAACGAATTTCACTTATTTACCAAGTTATTTTTTTAAATTGTTATAATCCGCGATACCGACCCCTTTTTATCCGATTATTAACACACGTCTAAAACTTCGTGAATGGCTCTATCTTATCGTAACCAAGAACTTTTTTTTCTACGAAAATTCTGAGTAATTGGGTAGGTTGAAATTATGTACTAAAACTCATGAATACCCATTTGCTTTCAACTTCAATTGTAAGATAATTTGATTACAAAATCGAGTTAAAAAATAGGTTACAAAAATATTGGTCAATATAACTATAGGTTGGAGTGGAGGTTACAACAAACTGTCCAATATTAATGAAGGCCATATTTTATCTCGAATTTGTGAACAAATAATCTTACGAGGAGTTGGTCGGGAGGTGTAGCCAAATAAATACTATATACTATAAATACTGTGCTATAGTATTTATTTGACCACACTCCCCGACCAACTCCTTCTCATATTACATCACGGTCAACCATCTCTACATCATTCAAAATAATCTTAGGATTTAGTCCGTAGTCTTTCAAAAGAATTGAGCCGTTTGGCGAGACCTAAATCCTTAAAATGCCAAAATAACGAAGTAAATATTACTTTTTTATGCAGAGTTGAAGTGGCTTTATCTTCCTAGCGGCATCCTTCGTCTTTCAAGTCATCCAATTCCAACTTCCTTCATACATCTCCGTGCTCTTTCAATTTAAATGCTATGTTCGCAATACTCGTTCCCGGTCTTCAGATTTATACATAAGGGCCTACCGACCGCTGCTTTCGACAGATCGTTCGTTATCCGATCCTCATCCCTATGGATCTCCATCCCTTCCCACATCCGTCAATCCAATACCCTTCCTACCTTTAAATCTCGACTGTTCAATCATTTCTTATCCATCCAGTCTTCATAAAATTGTAAATAGATACTACTGTAAATATGTATATAAATTATTAGTTCGTTCTTCATTATTTTAAATTCATGTTTTTTTAATCAATTTTTTATTGTTTATTAATAACTGATCAAAATTAGAAAATAACTTTTTTTTACTATGACTATTTAATTACTCTGTATTTTTATTTATGTATCTCTGAGGCTCCTTAGCCCACATTTCTGTCTTGCTGTATTATTCTAACGAGACTCGTCCCAGAATAAATAAACTATTATTAATGGGCCAAAAGGCCCAATATTTATATAAGCTGTGTTTTTAATCGATTTTGTGAACAAATTATCTTACATCTAGTGGAAAGCGAATGGGTATTTACGAGTTTTTATAACCTGATTAAATAGACAAAGTTTTCCCCCTCCAGATTGAAAACGTCCCAATTCCATGAGTTTTAATAAATAAAATAATTGTAGATTACGATGAGATGAAGCTATTTACCAAGTTTCAGGCAGAGGTTAATAGTTCGATAAAAAGGGGTCTGTGCAACGGACGATTAGTCGAGGAGATCTCTCATCCAGTTCCTCTTTATTTAACCTTCTACGGACGTTACCTGGATGAGTGTCTTGCCTGACCTTTTCGTTTATGAGTGTGTTTAAGAAGTCCTTGTAATTTATCATGGAATCGTTTGTAGAAGATCTTTCCGTATTTATTAACAGTCAGCATATGAAGGTTAAGTAGCTAGCATAACACGGTGCTCTTTTAATTGTCCTGTTTGCTTAAAAGATTTAAAGTTTGTCCATGCGAACTGTTCTTTTTAATCGTTCTATGTAATTGTGATGCTTAAGTACAAATATCTAAGTAAGAGTACGTGCTATATTTCTAACTAAGCCATAGTTTATACTTAGCCATGTTTTATTGCTTATAACCAAGAGAGACCGTTATTATTTAAAATAAACCATATTAAAGGTATTTTAGAGGAAGGGATTTTGAAAAATTTGGCACATAAGCCCTTAATGCGGATACAACCCAATATCCATATACAATGATATAACCATTGTAAATAACTAGTTTAACCAAAATGGTTAAAAAAGGCCTTAGGAAAATAATGTGTAATTTGATGATTAAATCGATTATAAAAAATGTGTACTTTCGGTAAGACGATTTAAACCAAAAAATTGGTGTAACATCCCTTATCACATGCATACCTTATAGATATAATTGCAGTTTCGTATGACTTTTAGTTTTTGAGCCAGGCTGTTTACAAACACGAACATACACACACCCGCGCGCATAAGCAGGCACTAACACACACACACACAAACACAGAGCATTATTTGGATCATAGGGGTTGTTGTTATTAACAGCTGAGAGGTATAAAACCCGGAGGTCATCAACCCCTATCTAATCTTCATTTTAATAATCTCAACAATAAATTATTAAGTAAAAAAACATAAATTTGAATTCCGTTTAACAAAGCATTAAGAAAATGTATTGACGATTTTATTTTAACTTCGTCATTATTTAAAACTACTGGTAATTTGGTTCCCCATGAGTCTCAATTTGGTTAGAATCAATACTTAACAAGGAAACTGTTGGAGAATTTGGCTGACTGTGAGAGTACCGTAGCAATGTTGGAGTTTTGTCGCAGGATATTTGTTTATCAAATATGAATAAGTCAAGATTGTACGACCCGTCCTTAGTTTAGTTAAGGCATTTCCTCTCTACAAATAGGGCGGTTTGAGAAGTACGGTTTTATTGATCATTTTAATTCCTTCAATTTGCTCTATGGGCTCTCATTCCACATGGATTGCCAGCCAAGAGCTATTTATTTTTTGAGAGGAAGGCTTGGTTCATGCGGTGGGCTTCCGCGTCGTGAGTGCTCATTTCCAATTTGGGACTTGGTTATTTGAACTTCAGGAATTTTAAAGTGTTTATTAGTTGAAAACTCGAATATAAAATGTTTCACTTCAGCAAGACTTTTCCTTAATATATATTTCATAAATAGTCAAATGAAAATAAAAAAAAAAAACTCTGAAGGTGGTACCGTGTATGTGGTCGTTAACAGTAGCCAAGTGAAGGTCTTTGAGTAAAGTAATGTGTGTGAGGTACCACAGAGCTGTCGATAAACAGTTCTGAAAGTTTTTATTTGCATTTAGTTTATGTTTGTGGGTCATTTTAGATATTTCTATATATCTCTGATGCTTAAGTCCCAATAAGTTTTCGAAAACGGATTTAACGACTTTAATTAAAATAATTATATTGAATTAATAATTGGTAAATGGTTGACTGTCGTGGATAATGAAGAGAAGAATAGTTGGGGTGGTCATTCAAAAAAGAAGGCAAAAATAAATGATAATATTTATTTTTACATATGCCGACGTTTCGACCTGAAGTTCAGGCCATCATCAGGGCTGACTGCTCTTAAGGTAAAGATGCAATGGATCATTTCATTATATTGAATTAAAATTAAATAGTCTTTAATATCAATTAGGTATTATAACTGTTGCTCATAATATTTTGAAAAAAGAGAGAAGAGGAATTTGCTTTGTTATTTTAGTTTTAATGACTCTTGCCCTAACACCTTACTTCAAACAAGCAATCCTAAAAAAAATTGAACAAACCCACCAATTTCAGAACGTTATCAGACAGAGAAGATCTTATCCTGATTGGACGTCCGTTCCGGAGATCTCAAAGAGGCTATGTATGGAGTTTATCTCGTCGAGTATCAGTAAAAACCCGTAAAAGGTGTATTCAGCCGGGAAAGTGTTTCCAAGAAGGAGGAACCTGGAGCAGGCCCGAGGGGAAGATGAAAAAGCAATGAGCTCATTACACAGCATTCTTCGACTCCTTTCAGTTCTGCCAACGGCCGAATTTCAGGATAGCCTCCCCTCTTCCTCCAGAATATCTTAGGTTGCCTTCTGTTACGGACAAAGAGGGCGTTAGGAGACTATAAGGGTCAGAAAATTAGATAATAGCAATGCAGGATAAAGGCAGTCTTTTATGATGTGGCTCTTTTAAGATGTATGTTTTTGTATAATTTTAACTCCGAAAACTGTTTGTAGAGAGAGAATCACTTTATTTTTATAAAAGGGTGCTACCCAACTATATTGGGTTGCTATAGACACAGCATACTTTTCGATCAATACAATGAACAATTCTGCTTTCTCCTATAGAAGAATGCTCACCAGAGAATTTAATAATTAATAAATTGGAGAATTTCGGTACCACTGTTTTGTAATTAAAATATTTGTATAACTTTCACATTGTAAATATAATTGTTTTTATTTTCCTATTAATTATTTGTATATAAATAGACTGAAATATAATTGTGTTATGAAACACAGACTCCTCTGACGGTCAACAGACCATGTAGCACGTCTGATTTTCGGTTTTAAATCCAAAAATATTATTTTGTATTGTTTTGTAATTTATATTTTGTAATTTTGATAAATAAAAAGACTTTTTCTTCTTCTTCTTCTTTTCAATGAACAATTCTTTAAGGAAATATATAGTATCATTAAGGTTTTTTTTTCGTTCTTTTTTCAATATTTCTTTTATTAACATTCTATTTACCTTTATTTCCCTCCTCCTGCCTTATACATTTCTTTTATTTTTCCTCATATTTTCCCCTCTCTCTTTCTAACCTAAATCATACTAACTGAGGGAGGATTTAGTACATACGAGAAACAAAACCTGTACTATTATAGCCCAAGATGAATAGTAGTTATGGGAGGTGATCGGGCAGGGATTACGCTCAACTGCCAGGGTGATATTTTTAATTTTATTATTTAATTAAGATTGCTCACTTTATAGAAGGTGGTGTGTCACTGGATGGTCTCCTGATCCCAGGGTCGATCTAAAGCTAACAGAATAATTACCTGCGATAGCCGGACTTAAACTCAGTATCTTGAGCATTGAAAGTCAGCCACTGAGCTACGCTAATCCCATGTGTGTACGTATATTTTATTAAAAGGGAGAATTTCAGCTGAATTGCTACACTAAGTATAGGTCGCTGCTAGATTGCTATAGATTTTCATACGTACATTTATATTTTGGTAATTACAGAAATAATTTATATTTTTGCACCTGTATATTATTCCAAGTTGACTTCTTTAGAAGCAAATTAATTAAACACTAATTAAATTTCAATTTTTTTGGCTCCCTCATTGAGTCGTCTAAAGATTTAGCACGCCCCAAATTGATCTTCCATCAGAAAATGGATCGGTACCGTCAATTTTCTAAATAAAATCTCTTTTTGTATAATTATATTAATTAGTCCCATCAAGGTAACTCCACTTTTTTTATGTACTCATGAAAAGTTTATCCAAGAAAAACAAAAACAAACAGCCTGGATCTTGACCTAGACTAGGGTTAGCTCAGACTACTCTATTTGCCTACCTGGGTGACCAAAAGGGTAGCAGACGACCGGGGGCTAAGTTGTGTTTTCACAGTGGTCCAGGACCCTTGTCAAAGAAAATGTCAAAACCAAATTATCTTCAACAAAAATAAGAAAAAAAGAAATAATGTAAATATTTTTACATTACAAAATATTTTTTCTTCTCATTTTTAGCATAAGCTTACCTGATTTATAATAAGGTTGGCAATGAAAAAATTCATTAATATATGTCAACGTTATATTTCATATAATATAACGCCACTCTTGCTAACGTTTCGGGATTGTATCCCATTCTCAGAGCTTTTTTTCTTATAATTTCATTCATTATTATTCATTATAATTCAATTTCTAAAATACATGTATGATTATAAAGTTCATGTTGATATTTATAAAATTTATTAAGGTTTACAGTTATATTTACCACTTAGATATCTGTGCTCCATTTGTCTGATTTATAATTTACAATTTCTTATTACATATTACTTAAATTGGCAAGCTTTAACAGTATTATCTTTGTATTTTGGACAAATTATTTGTTCTTATTCTTTATGTGGTAAGTATGCATGTTTGATTTATTGGAATTATTAATATTATTGTGTGAATTAATTTTTTTTCTTTCCTCTTTATGAAATAATCAATCTAAGAGCGAATTAAATGAAAAAGAATTATAATAATAATAAAATCCACTCTGCTCCAAAAAACGAAGAATGTCAGAATACTCGGAACAGAGTTAAATGTAACAAACATAATAATATTACACCAATTACATAAAAAAAAAAAAAATAGTTTTGCGTATTTTAAATTAATTTAAATTAACTTTCATTTCGAATTCAAGGATTATTAAATATATTTATAAGGTCATTGATACAGTGATTATTATTGGAAAAGTAATACAAGTAGATTGATTAGCGCATTGGACCAAAAAAAATATATATATATGTAGCAGTTTATATTTTGTTTAAAAAATCAACATAATTATTGTTAAAGGAACGGAAGACAGCCTTCATAACATATGTACATCTCTATAACTTTTTCAACTAAAAATGAATAATGTCACGGAAATATAAAAATATAACGTTTTCATAGTCTAACTAGTTATGTAAAGTGTCTCTAAAAACATTCTCTATAAAATATATTTATACTTCTACTTATTTATCTCTGACAATTTATAAGAAAACCACGTGAAAATGGAGGTGTCCACATGAAAGGTGAATGAATCATAAAATCCGAGGATCCGTTTCTATATTATTATCTCTGAACATAAATGAAAATTTAAATAATAGGAATATTTAAGCAGTGATAAAATAGTCAGGTACCATAACTAGTTATATTACGGGATTAGGCAATTACATTTTTCTTATTTTCTTAATCGATTTAATATTACATATTTCATTTATTCATGCTTATTTGCAATAATTTTTTTTTAATTTCGATTATTTGGGGAGGGGATGAAACGATATTTTAGCCCCCTCAACATTTTTTTGAGGGGTGATCGCCCCCCGATTCTAGCCCTCCCGAAGTCTGCGCCTATGCGAATAGTTATAGTAGGAATATTCATGCGACCAGTGCTATGTATTATAAACTTCTTAAATGTGTAAAGTCGAAAAAATTATTTACGAAAGGTGTGTTAAGTATGGCGGCTATTATTCCCAATTTTAACGCAGTCTAGGGTCCGGTAAAGTATAGCTAGCAAAGATTTTGATATTTTTGATTCTCTGTCGTTTACATGTCTACAACATCCACAGAAATGGAATGAAAAGACAGCTAGGATGTCATCTTTATATTCATCAAGTGTTTTTGCCTTATGAATCTTCATTAATGCTTTCTATTAAAGCATGTTTAACCAAATAATCCAGCAACTCAGTCATTTCACTTCGCTTTGGCAATTTAGAAATAAATCAAAACATTGTTAAATCAATTAAAAACTCACAAATTTTGTTTACAGTACACACAGAACCTTACTATAACTAATAACACTTTAGCACGTTAGCATAGACAGGTTATTAATCATTAATTTAAAATTTGTGCTGACTACTTAGCATGATAGCACAATAAGCATTTACAATAAGTGCATGAATACTCCCAGTATATTAAAATGTATTGTTAAGATCTTTCATAGTTGCCCATATATCATTAAATTTGTAGCAAAGAAGCATATAAAAAAATAATGTATAAATAGCAATAATAAAGTCTTTTTATATTTTTATGCCCATTAAAATAATGAATATCGAGTAATAACAATAAGTATAACTGCCTAAGTGAATATCATATTTAGCAGTAATTTCAGAAACGTTTCCCACGGGAAGATTCTAAAATTGCTCAAACAGAATTGTGATAATAAAAATAATAAATGACTTTAATTAATTTTATAGGCGCTTTGAGCTCGGGAAGAATCAATGTCATTAAACATTACAAGCTAAAATTAAATTAGTTCCCTAACTGGCACTGCCCAATTTATACTCTCTATTCCTACAATGTAAGGACTACTGTTTTACTATTATTATTATTATTATTATTATTATATTAGTTGGTCCGTGCGAATAATTCGCGGAAAACTTTCTTTAGTGAAGGAATAGCAAAACAATATGGAAATAAGTAGATCCTATGTATTATGTGAGGGAGGAATTAATAGTTTTCCCGGGTCGATTACAATATTCTATTTAACATAAGAAACCAAAATATTTGTACAAATTGTTTTGCTAGAGTCTATTTCTAAATGCTGATTGAAAATATTACATGTAAAATAAAGCCTCAATCATGGGTTTTTTAAATTATAAAAAAAAAATATAAAATGTACAAACAAAAAATTAATTTATGAAATAGTATAAAAAAAAAAATAAAATAAAGTAGAAGAATTGTAAATGCAGTATCTTTAAACAGGGAGAAATTATTAAGTCTACCAAAACTATTGGACTATATCTTTGTTAATAATTGTCCGATTTTTAAAACTTTTGTTTATATTGTAGGTAATTTAGTAATATTTCTAATTATTGTGGGTATAATCCAGAAAAATGCATTCTTTTTGAGTTATTCGCAAACATAGTTTCTTTTCCTTCAAACATTTTTCCCCATAACTTTCGGGGAATATGACTATTTTTCGCATGTGTAGGTGAATATCTTCAAAATGAGTGGTCAACCATCGGATTTGATGAAGAATTGACGAAGTTATAGCGTACCAACAAAAATAAAAAATATTAGAAATATATATAAAAGATAGAAGATCCGTGCTGAGATAATCGTCATGGCAACGACTTCATTTTTCATTATTAGGTCTTTGCCTGGCGTTAGCTAAAACATTCATAACTCCTCAGGATTTTATCCTAATTCAATGTTTCTATAACAGTTTGAAAGCTGTATTATCGCTCTTCAAGACCATATAAATAACTTTTTGATTTACATGTCTATAAAAAGTAAATAAATAAAAACTCCTAGCAGGTTTTTATTTTATAACTTGTGTTCTAAATTATTTAGGAAGGTACATTTTGTGTCATTTCGTGTAGTTTATAAGGCCCTATATTCCTGCAAAATTTCGTGTGAATAGGTGGAAGGATATTGAAGTTATAACACTTTTGTGATTTTCGAAATAAAATCAAAGGAGCCTTAGGTCAAATTTGTAGAAAAAAAATTTATTTTTCGATCGCAATGAAAATTCGTATTCGAGGGTCTTTCGAGCTGCGAAATACAAATCTCAACTCTGTTTCTCCTTAAAAAAAATATTGCAACACACTTTACTCCTTCCGTTAATACAAATTGTTTAAATTATACATATTTGTAATCGATTATTACGATTTTTTTTGTAGACAATTTAGTAATCTTTCTGATTATCATGGATAAAATCAAGAAAAAAAACATACTTTTTGAGTTGTTCGCAAATAAAGTTTATTTTTCTTCAACACTTTTTTCTCAGAAACTTCGGGGAGATAGGACTATTTTTCGCATGTGAAAGAGAAGAATATCTTCAAAATGAGTGGTCAACCATTGGAGTTGATGAAGAATTGACGAAGGTATGGCGTACCGACAAAAAAAAAAGCACCTTTCAGAAATAATATAAAACATTGATACTATACGTTTATTTTCTATAAAATAATGAAATTGACAAAATACAATAAATAAAATATAAATGACGGACGAACGAATGATGTAATGGAGGCTGTTAAAATATTCTCTATAGGCGCTAAATTATACAGCTGATTGGCGAAACCGGTCTGGAGATTAAGACAGCCTTGGAAACAAATTTATCACAAAAGAATTTTGGTCTCCTTCAATTAAAAGCAATCGCTCTCTCTATACCAACACAGATACAGATAGCCATTGCTGGCGTAGTATCTTTATATGTTATTTCTGGAAGGTGTTTTTTATGTCAAGATTGTCAATTTTAATCAAATTTAACGATTGAGCTCCCATTTTGAAGATCTTATTCTCCTTCTGGTGGAAAAATAGTTACCTCCTCCCAAAATTTCAGAGAAAAACGAAATGAAGAAAAAAAAACTAATTGCGAATAGCTCAAAAAATATATATTTAAATTCCCTATAGGTAAAAAAAAATATCAGATCATAATTACCATAGATAAATACCATTAGATTTGATATACATATAAATTTCTTTGCATAAAAAGATTTGTTTTTTTGTTTATTTAGAAATATAATGATCTGTCACGTGGACAATAATTATAGTGAGGTATGAACACATTAACACCATATATACCGAAAACATAAATAATAAAAAAAAACTATTACAATAAAAAATAAAATCACGTAAAGATAAGTAATTTAAAAACACAGTCATACCTATATACAATCCTTTAACTATAGAGGGAAAAGCAGGACTCTAAGAGATCCCTGCTCTACTCTCTCAACCGCGACACTGGTGCTAAACCCAGTGGAGATTGAACGCTATATCGTTAGCCATATACACTCATGTCTTGAGTGGAGAATCTTGCCAGAACTTCAAGATATATACTACAAAAGATCTCTGGGCCACTACCGCTTCAACCTTCGAGGAGGATTGTAAGGATGGGTGGTGCAAAATAGAGATTGTGCAAGGGGATTTAGATGATAGGTAAGGTTCTGCATGGAATTTGGAAATGTTTTCAGGGATAAGGTCTAGGACAAATGTAATATTAAGGTCATGATGTCGGGTTTTGGTGGTTACATAAAAGATAATGCTTTTACTATTCTGATGCCGTTCTTTTTTCTTGGCTGATAAATGCTTCATTATTTCTAAATAAATAACTAAATAATAAAAACTCATATGTTGTTCGATTTTCATTTGCTTAAATTTGATTAGCAAATTACAAATAAACAATATATCACATGTGATATCATTTCGGTTATCGAAGTCTTATTACTTTCACTTAGCTGTAAATGAAATATATAGCAAAGGAAAGTATTGCAATCGCGAAAACTTTCAATTCCTCTTTATCTGAAAATACTTATTTCTCCTAAGAAGAGGATGGTATGTGAAAGTTGTGTGATGCCCGCACCGCACCAGATTTTTAAAAATAAATATTCAAAAATACCACGATTGACTTCTAAGCATTTTCGTCTTGGATGGGTGACAGTTGCTCTCCTTATTCATACATATTTTTTTTTACGTTGCATTAGTGGTACTATAATTCCAGTAGGCAAGAAATAAGAATATCTCATAAGTAGAGGCTACATTAATTGTTACATACTTGGCGTTATGGTTTTTTATTTGACTGAATCATATTGTAGTCTGTTCCATTGACATTTCTTACCTTATCTTAATTAATTCAACAGATGTGAATGCTTGTAACGTGATAGCTATAATTAAGGTTGGAATCAAAGACGCCATGATGACCGGTTGTAGCGAAGGGTTGAAGCCAGCTGACCAAACCGAAAGGGTTACCGCCCTTAGCAAACCAGTTCACATCTGTCTGCTGTAGTATAGTGTGGTGTGGTTTTATATCCAGCTGCGGCTCATGCATTTTTATGCTCCGTGCCTCCGATGCACTCGTCATGCAGTGGATATACAGAGAGATTTACTGGATTTGCATTCTCTAGACCCTGGGATTTATTGCTACAAAGATAAATACTTTCACATATATTTCAACTTTTATAACTTAAAAACTTTCAAATAATGTTATAAAATAAAGAGGTTAGTTTAGTTAAACTGGAATGGATTAAAGGAAACAGCGGGATCGCTGGAAACGAAGCAGCTGATAGTTTGGCGAAATTTGCTTCGACAAAAAAATGTCGGAATATCAATCTTTAGAACAGAAAACATTAATAAATAAGCCTGAAAGATAAAATAAAGAGCCTGAAAACGAAGTCATATGTTATATAATATTTCCAATGTAATTTAGTTCCATAGGGAAGTATTTAATAAAATGTATTATTAATTATATTATAATTACTTTTTTTATAAACGTTTATCATGACTGGTTATATAGTTACAAAAAATAGTTCAGGCAGACGGATTATACTTACAATATACCAGCGGTGTATTGTGTATATAAAATAAAACATTATTTTATTTACATATATATACAACACAATAAGTCATAATAATGTTTACATGCTTACGGCAATATTATCTTATACATGTTATAATAAAGTGGTGTGGTTGCTATTTTTTATGCTGAAATATATTTTGTACAGTAGTAAAAATAAAAAATCCTACATAAGTTATAAAAATGAATAAATGTCATAAAAACTATATACTGACATTAAAATCTATAAACAAGATAAAACTAAGAACAAAAACACACGTTTTATATCTTATAAATTATTATACAATAATTGGTGTGGGAAGTATATTGCTGCTTGTTTATCAATATTTTTAATGTTATGAAGATGAGTTTCGTCATGTTTGGAGTGTGTGTTTTGTCCGTTTGTGAGTGTACCAGTGATTTCTTGTCATGGTTTCCTATTGTTTGGATCTTTTGATTATCAGATGTTGTAAACTGCAATTCTGTTAACGTAGTTGTTATTTATGTATTTCGTGGATATTTTTTTATGTTTCTCATGCAACCAGTGGCGTCTATACAGAGTGTGTTGAGTCACAGGCGGATCTACGGTGGACGGGGGCTTTCGGATCTACGCTTTCGGGCTGAAGTCCCTCCCGCAAAATGGTGAAATGTAACCATGTTTTATGGTAAAAAATATTTTTAAAATATCTCTTAAAGTATCATTGTTCGTGTAATTACATTTAATAGGACTTCAAAAATCACATAAACACCATTTCATATATGTAAATAGTATCTTTATTTTTTTTAGAGTAGTTATGGTTATATATATATGAAAAAAAAACCTTTCGGGTTGAAGCCCCTCCCCCCAAAATGAAATTTTGGATCCGCTAGTGTGTTGAGTGCATTTTTATGGGCATCGCCAGAAAGCTAATTTTTCTACTTTATTTGTGTTTACACTGGCTTCATCACCAGTGACTTGGTTGAGAGAGTAGCGCAGGGATCTGTTAGAGCTGCTTTTCCTTCTATAGTTGGAGGGAGAAGCCTGGCTTTGGGTTCCCTGCCTGATTGTATATATTGTATATAGGCATGACTGTGTTTTTATGTTTTTAATTTACATATCTTTAGGTTATTTTATTTTTTTATTGTACATAGTTTTTTTATTATTATTTTACTTTTGTTAATTTTATGTTTTCTGTATATATGGTGTGAATGTGTTAATTTATCACTATAATCATTGTCCACGAGACAGAATATTATATGTCTAAATAAAATAAAATAAAAATTTGTGACTAATGGGTTAAGTTATGCGATAATTACAGAGATGGATATTCCTTTGTGAACCATGGATTAAAACTCGAAAAAATTAACTTGCTCCTGTGAAAATACCAAAATTTCAATTTCGTTTTTTTTCTTCTCGAAAATATGATTTTTGCACTTGATATACAACTCGCAGGTACTAAAGATATATTAATATTTAAGTATTAATGATCTCATGTGTCCCACCTTTACGACGAGTTAAAGTGGCTCTTCCCTTCTTTCCGCAGACAATATTTCCTCGGATCTTTCCTATTCCAAACAATCAACACTAGACACCCTTCTTACATATACAGTCTCCTACAGTTTAAACCCGTGGTCCACTCCCAGAAAACAAGATCCCGTGTTTCCGACCTTTATATCCCTTCCCATAGAACTAAGACGTTTGAATATTCCTTTATTTCCCGATCCACAGCCTGCTGGAATTCCTTGCCATCTGAAATCCGTCATGCCTCTTCCTTGTCCTCATTTAAATATCATCTTTACCAATTCCTTCTCACATCCCAAAATGACGTTATACAATAAAATAAATATTGTGAAACAGATTTTGACTGAGGTGAATGGTTGATAAAATTTATTGAGTCTTAATTTTAAAAATCAACCCATGCTTATTTTATTTTATTTTTATCTTCATTTAAATAATGTTGTTTTTTTTATTTCGTTTTTTCTCAAAATTTTATTTTATTTTAACTTGTTTTAATTTAATGTCACTGATGATACTGTATATATTCTTTAATATTTATTAATGTAATTTTTGGCCAGATGTAGTTTTAATTTTTTTTTGTTCATATCTGTTATTCATAAGGGACCTTGTCCCAGAATAAAGTTTACTTTCTATCTATCTATCTATCTAATATTAACACATTATATTATTTTGAAAAATTAAATATATTTTTCTCTGGTTTAATATGGCTAATTATGTTTTTTATTAATACAATAAATTATTTCCAGAACAATAAAAATGATAAAACTATTAGTGGGGATAAGTTAACCGCTGTGAAATTTGGGGAAGAGTTGAGGTGGAGAGCTATTGTATTGTACTTCAGATTCCCCTCGCAGCAGTTAGCGGTGGGGTGCGGTAAGATACACCTTCCTATCGGATGAACACACCCTGCTATTTGCTTTGTTCCTATTCCGGATTTAGGATGGGGGGTATCTTCATAGCTAGCAATTCGTCTTACATTAGCAACTCCGTTACTAATAGTAAGTGGAACAGACATCTTTTTATTAAATAAAATCAAGAATCAAATCAAATAACAAAATCGAGAAAAAATGTGGCCTACAAAAATATTGTGCCGTTTGTTGTGACCTCCACCCTAACACATAGTTATAAAGTCTCATATATATATATAGCTACCCTTTTTTCTCGATTTTATGATAAATTTATCTTATGATCCAAGTGGAAAGTAAATGGATATTTTTTTTAGTACCTAATTAAAAATGCTCTAATTCCAAGAGTTTTCGTAAATAAAATAGTTGTAAGTTACACTGAGATGAAGCTATTCACGAATTTTTAGGCGGATGTTAACAATTTGATAAAAAGGTGTCTGTACCACGGACTAAAAGAAAGAAGAATTTAAGACAATTTCTAGGATGTTACGAGCTACACATTAATAAACAAATATTTTATTTGTTGGTTATACATATTCCTGGCTTACAATAAATTTGCCATCTATCTCGGTATTCAGCAAATATGATATTGAGGAGAATAAATGATAGCATGAAAAAAAGAATAGTAATAACAAAAGACAAAAACAAAAAAAAAAAAAATAAAAACAGTAGCAAAATAACACAAAATAAAAAAAAATAGTACAGCAAGTAGCACAATGCCTTACTTGGCCAGCGCCTCAGCAGTCTTCTGGGTGGATTATATGGATATGTAGCAGTCGGTAGAGCTTGAGTAAGTGGATTTGAATTTAGAATCAGTCTGTCATGAAAATTATTAAAGCAGTCAGTGGCAGTTGCCGTGAGTGTTAAATTCAGTGTTTAACGTAACGTTTGAAACATAAAAGGGTGTGTCTACAATTTTCCGAAGAACTTTTGACAGGAATGACTGGATGATTTTTATATTTGATTTCTTTGCTGTTCCCCATAGTTCGATTCCATATGTCCATAGTGGTTTAATGAGGACTTTGTAAATAGTTAATTTATTAGTCACAGATAATTTAGAAGCTCTGTCAAGTAGCCTAGAAAGAAGTCGGTATCGCTGATTATGTTCTTTTCTTCTTTGTTTGATGTGGTATGTCCATGTCAGTCCTTTGTCAAAGTGGAGACCCAAATATCGTATAGTTTTTGAAGGTGGTAGATCGATATTATTAAAGAACAAGAATAAACAAATAATTAAAATAAACCGAAACATAAAAATCACTAACTGCGCAGGTATTTATTTGATGTCATTTAATAATAATTATTGTCAAACTTCGAAATTAGTCCCGTTTTACTTAATACGATTTACTCGTGTTGTTTTTCTCCCATAGTTTTCGGATAAAAAAGTTAATTTATTTAAATGTTTATATATTTTTGAAAGCTAAAAAGCGATGAGTCTCTAACATATAAGTGGTCAGTTAACTTGACAACTTTTCACCAATTCAGGCACCATCAAAACAGAAAAACAAGATCACAAATATACAGAAGGATGGAGAGATAATTAAATAGAATGAAACTTACAAAGGTAATAGGAAAAATTAACAAATATTTACTGTCCATAACAAAGATACCTCGCCCTTCATTCTGATTCTGAGATTTTCTTACCTGAAAACAAACAAAAAATAAAATTAGTAATAATCGACGTGGGTCGAGTGGAGTATATCGTATCTAGACTTATTAAACTACATTAAATGTATTTGAGGTTATATACATATCCATGAAATATTTTTAAATTTCACTTCTTCTTTCACACAAGTACAATGAGATAGTATTCTAAAGAATGGGATTACTTTTTTTTCAAACTTAGTAAAAAATTGAGTTTCCATTAAGCAAGAAAATTTAATTTAATTTCATTGGAAACATGTGATTTACGTTAAATAATGTTAGTTTTCTGAAATTATTATTTATATTTTTGTCGTTACTCTACGTTACCTTCTACAACTCTATTTATTTGACATATTTTTTTCGAAAATATTCCACTTCCCAACGATATATTATAGGTAAACCTTCTGACTGTTATTTCCGGAGATTCATTTTCAACGTGGATAAGCTTCTTTTTTTTTTCTCTAGTAATTATCATTACTGATAGTGACCATTAAAAATGTATGATACATTTTTAATGGTCACTATCAGTAAAAGAGAGTTATTTTTTTTAAATAAACCATATTAAAGGTACTTTAGAGGAAGACGTATATGAACGTAAAGTGATCTCAAAACATGTATTTTCGTTGAAAACTCAGATTCGAAAATTTTCACACGAATTTACTGCAATACTTATACCAACAGTGAAGTAAAAATAAAGATATAAACTATAAAACTAAATGTATATAAACAAAAAAAAAATAAACTAATCTAATCAAAAGACAAATTTAAAAGACAAACATAAAAAGGTAATAAGCACTGTTGCAGGTAACTTAATTGTTAAATTTTAGTTGGTATTGATATTGATTTGGGTTTAATAAGGTTTACAAAACATATATTCTTTTAAAACATAAAAACATGGAGAAGGATAAATTTTATAAATCGAAACAAAGCCCTGAACATTTCGGAACATGTTAAAAGGCGAAGTTTATAGGCATTTATTATGCAATGATGATAAAAATAAAAAATAAAATAATGAACAATCGCTTGAACATGACATGAAAAAGTTTGTAAATCCCACGAAGCCAAATAAAAACAAATTAAAGGTTTTTTGAAAACGCGGTAGCCACGTCCGAAGAATTTTACCGGAAAATAAAATAAAGTCCTGCTTAATATTCAAAACGAGAGGAGGCGGGGTGGGAGAACATAAATAATTTATGAACGCCCTATTTTATTTATTTATTAGGATGAGTGTCATAGAGGTGGGTTACATAAATGCATAAGATTCAATATGACATGACAGCGGTTGTATTTTGATAGATCGAGCGCGCAAGGCTTCTTATATTAACTCACTTTATCCAACCCGGGGCTAATATTAATATTTCTCCTCTCTAACTTCCCTACGATTTACAAGCAGGGTATTCAATTTCATACAACATAAAATGTTTCCAAAAATACACATGAATATTCCCATTTAATAAGCTGGAAATGTATATTAATATACATTGTAATGGAAAATATATATTTTTTTAAATAATAAATAAATGATACACTTGCTCAATTATTAACATATTGACATGGGATTAGTATCTAAACTCAACGTTGAGCTCATCTATAGCATCACAAATTCATCAGAACGTTTCTAAACTTATCGATAGAAACTATTGGCGGAAGTCAGCACGTTTTATGTAAGGATGTAACTTCATAACTAATTGTTTCGTACGAATAATTACCACAGCATAGCGTAAGCGAATAAATAAATAAATAAGCGAAATCCTGACTAAATTAGAAAAGGAAGACATTTATTTTTGTTTTCACTCGGTCACTTAATATTCATTATAGGAAATAATAAACCAAAATATAAGAACAAATTTCGATAGGTTATAGCTAGGCTAATAACGGCCGATTTGAATTTTTTTTTTTTTTTTTTTAAGGTATTTAGAAAACTTAAAAATTATTATAGGGTTAATAATACTAAATTATATATTAATCTTAACCAGTAAAAACTCACTAACAGACAGGTATTCAAAATTAACTGGAAAAATTGCAAACAACAGCCTTATGTTTTCAAAATGTAGGTAAAGAATAAAAAACTCGTCAATATTTCGCTAATTCAGGTATCATCGGGACAAAAATAAAGAAATTGAAGATGACATCACTCCAACATATCAAATCGCATATTGGAAGGAATATAAGGTAACACAGCTGGAAAAGGTTATAATCAAACAGCTGATCAGAGAATAAAAAAAAGGACAAATAGAAATTTTTTTTCAATTATAACCTAACTAAATTTACCTAAATATATTTTTTGAATTATACACAAATAAAGTTTCTAATACCTTAAATATTTTCTCTACTATTATATTTTCTGAATAAATATAAACTAAATATTTTTTGGAAACTTGCCTATTTTTTGGCAATGAAGGAAAAATTAATCTTTAAATGATAGCTCAATCGTTGGAATTAAAAAAAAAACTAAAAACTAACTTTATTGATACATTTTAAACAAAATTTTAATATAGTAAAATTGAATATTATAAAATAATCAACATACATTCAAATATTAAAAGAAAAATAACAAATAATCAGGTACAAAGGTAATGTAGTTAGTACAAAGGTATAGTAGCTGCAGTTATTACTTGTATAAAAAATGTTTAAAGTATGAGTAATGAGCCGACATAGTATGGGTAAGTATAACAAATCTGTAACAACATTATCATAAAATAATTTTTAACATACTTTAATTTTAATAAACCTATTCCTAGTTATTCACTAAAAATGAAGGCATGGTAAAGTTCTGAAGATGGGAATTGTACCACGAAACGTTAACTACTAGTAAATTATAACAAATACATAATTTGGATACATCATGTAAGTTTTAACGGCAACAACTGAATGAAAAAAACAAAGGTGTGCTGACAAAAAAAAAGATTTTTAAGAAATAACGATAGTAATAATAATAATAATAGTTTACTTTTTATCTATATTTATTGTATGACTATTTATTTCATTGACCATTGGATTCTGTGAGAATTATCAGCACGGGTCAACAACAAATCCATCGATTCTTAAAGCCGATTGGACCGTTGATGACTAATCGATGAATAAAGGAACGTGCTGAACTTCACCAATTTTTTCTATCGATAAGATGTTTCTGTTTTGAAATTCAACAATTCAGTAGGTAGGTCTTTTATTGTATATGTATTTTTTATTTTTGTATACATTTTGTAACCTTCTAGGATTGTTAAACTTTCGCTGGAATCCATCAAGTCGTTCATAAACTCAAAATGAATATAAAATAACTGGCCATATCGCTGCTGGATTCAATCGTTTGATGGAATCTATCGATGAAATTAGCGCTGATGTTAGGAACATTGTCATATATATATTTTAACATAATTATTTAAATAACAAATTAAGTCACTTATTAATTATTCAAGAAACTCCTAAATATTCATTGCTCCTGCTGTTTATTTGACGTTTGGATCCCGGGTTTTCTTTTTTTTTTTTTTAAATTAACAATGGGATCCTCTTCAATGTTTTAAAATAGAGCCTCGATACCTCAGGCCCGGGACACACCGGTAGCCTCAGAACCATTCACTAGGACATGTATTAAGCTACTGTAGCTTAATATCTGTGCAAGTGGACGGTGCTGAGGCTGTCACATTTTGTCAATATATATCTATATATATACATATATATATATATATATATATATATGCATGTATTGTGCATGTATATACAGACATGCAGCGTTGTAGCATAGAGTAGGACTGTTTATTGAAGGTAATAATAAGTAAATATATATGAAATTAAAATAAAATGTTTTACAGCATCAGATTCGTTATTTAATAGTCATATATATTATAAAATATCTCCTTAATTATCTTTCCTTTGAATACACTATGAATTTTTAAAAATCTATAAGAAAAAAAAAATCAAGCACCTGTGCAATAAAGTGTATGAGTGTGCATAAATGTCACGCTTTCTATACATTCACTTAAAAGGAACTAGGCTTGATCATTAAAGGTTGAGCAATAAATTTATACAAAGGTGAAAATCATTAGCTGGGTATGGAAGTAGGAAATATTACTGACTCATAAACAACTCAATTTGAAATGCCGAATGAAATATAAATTTTCCTAGCTAATATGCAAATCAAAAATGGAACGTCGTAATTTCTAATAATATTCCCAGTTACTTGACTATACGACGTTATAAAACTATAAAATAGTGATGGAAGATTAAATTAAATTCTCTGATTGTTAAAAATATATACAAAAACTACCTAGATTCGAGATCGAATTAAATATTATGGAAACGTTTCTAACAAATTCGAAGATGGATTCAGATTTAGTGATTTAATTCTATGAAATATTGCTAAATGACTTTTTGCAGTCAACCGACGATATTCATCACTTTTCGAGGTATATTTTATAATTCTGCCAAGACTATTGAAGTTTTTTGCGCAAAAAAAAAAAAAAATAAAACAAGGTTCCGGACAAAATATATATATATATATATATATATATATATATAATATATATATATATATATATATATATATATATATATATATATCAACAATCATCAGATTTAAGACAACAATAACCCATTTCCCTATCTTTCCTACATTGCCTAGTTTATAAAACCTAGAATATTTTTAGTTAGTTTAACCTTGAAGCCTTGTAGATACTATCCGTGATTAAATTGAAATTTTATGACTTGGTAAAGTAGCTGCTATAACTCCAGTTCCCTATCCCTTAGAAGAGACCATAAACACGCCTAATATAAAACCGAGCAAGAAAATATTCTTAAGGCTAACTTTCCGTGTTACAGCTAATTAAATTTTAATAATTAAACTAGTGTATTCTATCAATATTTTTAATATCCTTGTTTGTTCATGAACAGGGACTATATTTTTAAATAAACTAAATATTTTAAACATTTATTGAAGGAAGTCAGTCAACTGTCATATATATCATGGGTGATAAATAGTCAGAACGCAGCCATTTTAAAGTTTTTTATTGGAGCCGACGTTTCAACCCAAACACGTGGGCCCATCATCAGGGCATGTTTCATATACTGAAGGTGTTAAGTGCTGGCTGGCTAAGTACCCCCTAAGATGAACCACATGCTTGGGTTGAAACGTCGGCACCAATGAAAAACTTTAAAATGACAGCGTCCTGAATTTATCACTCATTGTAAACATTTGTATTATTTCTTTTTAAAAAAGTTTTTTTTCGGTATAATAATTTATGGAATCCAATGATTTAGCTGTAATTTCGAAGATCATCTCCACCTATGTCAGAAAATTGGCAAACCATCCCAAGAAATTAGATAAAAAGTTATAAATAAAATAAAATGTTGTTTGTACGCATAACAAAAAAATATATATATATACAATCTATTGTTGATTACACATATCATCGGTACCATGATAAAGTACGTCACTTTATTATGATGTTGACATGTGATGAAGTAGTAATTTTCTAAATTACTTATACAATGTAAACGAAATGTTCCTTTCTACATGCTGACTCTATTAATTCCTCTTACTCAAAATTTATTTTATTAACTTATTTACCTAGAATATTGCCAATTGGGCAGTTTACTTTAATAATTAATCAACCAGGTCAACTAGTTAATAAATTTTTAAATCAAGTTGAGTTGTTTTTATGATAAATACTAATCTGATTAAGGATATAGATAAGGATGAAATAATATTGAAACTAATTAAATTATTAAGTATTAATAAATGTTTAATACTTCAAAAACATTATTTTTTTAGAACTTGTGTATTGAAAAATATTACAATCTGTCTCAAATGACATTTATAATTGTGTTCAGAGATCACATGCACACTGTATGTACAATAAATAAAAAATAAATTAAGCAGAAAAATAAATAAGTTCTCAACTTAAAAAATTCTCCAACAAAACTGATTATAAAATACTAAAATAAATAATAAGTTTTTTATTTATTTTTTTTTTTAAGGTCCCATTGGTAGATCTCATGCCGCCTTAACCAGCCTTCTCCATCTCTGCTTATCTTAGACTATTTCTTTCCACTTATCTGCATATAGCTCTAGAGCATCAATCCATCTGGTTTTGGGCCTACAACGTTCTCGAATTCTAGAGTTTATTTACTATTGAGTTATTCATGATTATGTCACTAATTCCTCTATTTCTTGACGGATTGCTCCGAATGCACTGCCCATCTTAAACTCCTTGCCTTCATATGGGCTATTGATTGACGTTTTGTATTTTGATCACAGATCGCTCAGGTTATCGTATAATTAATAATTAATAGTTACAATTGATTACTAATCAATAATCAAATAACACTCCAAAAATTAAATAGACATAAATCGAATCTTTAAAAATTAAATTATTTCTTTCTGAACTCGGCATAAATCGCTGTATATTTCAGCTGGACACAATCGATTGATGAAGTCTTTCATTCGCTCATATATAGACTCCTAGTCTTCAGGAGTTAATATCATTTAATATAATCCAATACCAAATATTAATAAATTAAATTTATAATTACCAAAAATATATGTAATATAATGTTGTATAGGGAGTGGGGCAACTCAATAGGGCGCTGAGTTTCTAATGTTCAAGGACCCAAGTTCGAGTCCCGCCTCATGGCAAAAAAAATATTTATTCTGTTTCATCAGCTGGGATCGGGAAACCCTCCTGGGGCACACCAAGCCTATTTAAAGAGGGTAACCTTTATTAAATAATTAATTAGGGGACAGAATCTGGCAGTTGAACGTGATCTCAGTCAAATCACCTCCTTGCACAACCATTGAATAAGAAACAGTAATTTTCCTAAATAGTACTGAACCAAGCCATTGTTGTAGAGGTACAGGCATTTTTTATTATGTTGTATAATTATTAGTAATATTTATTGTAATGCATAACACTAATACAATTACAAAGGGCGGTTATTAATATTCACACATTCAAAATAAAAAAAGTTATATTTCAATGTTGAAGTAATATTGGTTTTTTAAATGTAAAATTTTATATTTTTAAATAACAAATTGAAAAAATATGTAAGTATGAAGACTATCTAAATCCTAAAAGTTTATTAAATCGTTATTAATACCAGTAATGCTGCTGATTTAGGGGCGCTGGGATCTTCTAGAGTCCTGCCTTTTCTTCTGAGTGGGGAGAAAGGAGATCATTTCTTCGGAGTTCGGAGATCTTGAGTGAATGATTTTTTTTTTTTTTATTCATTTTTTTTAGATATTGTATAGAAGCGTGTTTATATGTGAGTAGTTGTTTTTGTTAGTTTAGTTTATTTTTGTTTATATTTACTTTTAGTATTATTGTTTTTCTGTATTATTTATTTTTATTTATTGTTGATAGAGCGTGAATGTGCTCTCTGAACACTATTGTAAATGTCCTTATTTGTGACAGATTGTAATATCTCTCAATAAATATAGTTTAAAAAAATCGTTAATTAAAAAAAAACTTTATCACTTTTAGCATGATTTAAAGAAATTTCGACAAGAAAAATACATATACATGTATAATATAAAGATGTTTTCTTTTTATTCGGTATGAACTATATTTGCTGCTCAATCATCTGAGGTTCTTTTTTTCCCTAAATTTTTATACAATGATCTCTTAAAAGTCCTAACACGCTATTAACAAGAACTCGTGATGGATACAATTTAAATGTAAATACTTCCTATTTCTGACAGTTAATATCCCCCCGGAGACGAATGTTTTCATTAGTAACAAAAACAGCAAGTGGGAAAAGAGTAAATGGAAAAGAGACGGCTTTGAGACGAAGGGTGGGGGGAGAGCAATTGAAAGCGAATTGCAAATGCAAGCAAGCTATTCATGAATATTTACTTACAAATTGAATATCGCATTTGCATTGAGTGTTCAATTAAAAGGATGCTCTTATACTCATGTGGTTAATAAGTTTTAATGAAAGCCCATAGTTCTACTATCAAGTGTTCCGATGATTTCCTAGCGCTAAGCGAAGTTCATTTCGTTAGGATAACTTTATCACTTCCTATAATTTTTTGTTTAAAAAATATATTTAGGAAAACTTATAATTAAATTATTGTTTTAATATTTATTATAAGGATGAAAAATAGTCAGGATTTGCTGTTTATATATATTTTATCAGGCTTGCAGACGTTTAGACCCATGTATGTGGGTCATCATCAAGGCTAAAATTAAGAGATTATATGCATACTTCTTATTTATTTAATTTTTTTATACCATTTATATACTTGTTTTCCAGGTTTTTGCGTAGATTCCTTATCCAGAATATTATATATTGTATATTTATAGGTTTATATTAGTAGATACTGAATATTTAGTTTAAATTTTTTTTTGAAAATTATAAATAAGTAAATGAGATATAACAGTTAAACTAGCAAAACGACAATCCTTTACAGAGTGTTATCGGGAATCTGTAAATCGAGAAAGGTTGGGCGTTCTCGACTGTATAGTATATATTTAACCATTTTTAATGTTAGTTACATTGTGAAAAAGACTACTTGATTTTACATTGACACGAATTTAACCAAAATCGTTACAATCTTTTTAGAGAAAATTGTAAAAATCTGTAAATTAGATTATATAAAATGCCACTTCCACTTAGTTGATTTCCACAAAAAGAAGTTTCTGGAACATCAAAAGCATATGCCTACCTAATTTCAGTTTCGTACGTAATTTTCATTTTTGGGCTATACAGTTCACATACATACAGACCATAATTCCAAACTTGTTGTTTTTTTGGAGTCAAGGAACCCGAAAAGCTGTATTTTTATTTATTTATTTATAGCAGCACCTCTCGTCCTCCTGTGCAGGAAGACATATTCAAGGATCAGATGTTAAGCGAAGGCTCAGTAGATCTACCAGAGATTCTCCGTGTGAAATTTAACCAAGAACCAGGCAGATGGAAAAAGATAATACAAGAGTAGACCCTTGACGAATGGAACCGGCGATGGGCAACAACTCCGAAAGGAAGTACTCTGAGGAAATATTTTCCCATCTAGAACCTCATTACTGGGTCTCTCGATTACTCACTGGACACGGTGGATTCTGAGCAAAGCTCTTTCTAGTTGAAAAGAATATCAACCTCTTGTGCCCCAGTTGTGGAGTACCAGAGACCGCCGAACACATTGTCACAGCCTGCCTACTGCCTCTAAGAAACTGAAAGCTAAACTGCCGAGGGAAACGTTTTAACAGAAAGAGATTCCTCCTCAGTTAATGAATGCGGAAAACTATCTGCACTTCAAAGATTGTCAGTCAG
The DNA here is from genome assembly GCA_928085145.1 of Nezara viridula. Lineage (NCBI taxonomy): Eukaryota > Metazoa > Arthropoda > Insecta > Hemiptera > Pentatomidae > Nezara > Nezara viridula. The sequence continues at coordinate 122,735,390 of OV725081.1, read as the reverse complement.
GATGGAAATCAAATATACATTCAACTCATTTCTCCTTGAGAAGAAGAGGAAGTGCAATGCCTGGAAGATCGCCGGACAAAGGAGGAAAAACCGTGCCCAAACCTAAAGAAATAAGATCAACCTGTGAAAATTGTAATATTGTTTTTCCTAGCAGCGGTGTCTTGTTACGCAGACTGCTAAAATCCGTACTATAACAGAAACGATAGGACTGTAAATAAATAATAACGCAAAAAATGGGAGTGGGGTAACAGAGCTGGCTAACGCGTATTTAAAATATGGTTTGCCCGGTAACCTGATAAACCGAAGATTGTGAATTAAAATCCCGGTGATCGAGAGACTTAAAACTCTGGCATAATTCTCTGAGCCTCTCCCCTAGCCCGAGAAAAACGCGTACAGTCTATACTACAGTACAGTACTATAACACAGTCTATAAGAAAGAAAATAAGAGTAAGTAAAAATTAATTTATAATTCACTTAATATACTAGAAGAGATAGTCATTAATACTTCAATAGATATAAGCTAGCAAGAGCTTATTTTTGGAATTGAAATACGAAGCACGTGAAGCAGAATGGAGGAAACAAGAGAGTAGAGAAATAACTACCCCGCGAACAGAGGCACACAATGCAGGGACAAGGCACCAACACCTGATGGCGGTGCAATGGATGGTCTTTAATGAACTGACAAGGGAACTCCATTAGGGGTCGTCCAGTTCCGTTGGCAAAAAAGCACTACAAGGGGTTAGGGGTCCGACAACTTAGTGCTTACTAAGTGCTAGGTACTAATATTAATAGGCAATAATGAGCACTGTAAGAGTAATATAGAATAGAGAAAATATTCTGCAAAGGAAGATTTTTTAAAATTTTCAGAGGAATTTGTGTATTCCTGCTTTAAATAGTGATTGACTTCAGATGCAAGCAGAGACTATTATTAATTAGAATATTAAAAAAAAATTGATGTTTATGTGAAAAATGAAATATCATAATCTCTTATTTTGATTCCTTCATGTTGATGAACGTATAAAATAATTCTTCAGGTTTGCAAAATAAATGAAGTATAGGTAATTTTGGTTTTAAATAATTTTTAAAAATACTCTTCAACACTGTCATCAACACATATGCCGATGACACGTGCATCCTATTAGATAATAACGATCCATCTACTGCATCTCAACTCTTCAATCACACATCACAATTCTCGAAAAATGGTGTCAAAACTGGAAAATTAAAATAAATTGCCTTTACTCTTCTACCTAGGACTCTAACTGGATAAACGACTCACTTGGAACCTCCATATCAGACTGAAACGACAAGAAACCTCCCGATGTTTTCGACTACTGCAGCACTTATTAGACAAACGCTCTAAACTTCCAACTATTTATAAAAGACTCATATATATATTACTATAATATGGCCTATTTGGACTTCCGGGATCGAGCTTTGGGGCTCTACTAAACCATCAAATCCCTACAATCCAAAATCCTTCGTAAAATCCTCAATGCTCAGAACTTTGTCACAAATAAAATCATCCATAACGACCTTAATGTACCATATGTTTCCGATTTAGCTCAATCAAGGTACCTATCATTCCATAATAAACTTCTGAAACATCCGAATCCTCTTGTTTCCAACCTTGCTTCCTCTTCTATTTCTGATAACCCTCCGAGGCGTCTGAAAAGAAGATGGCCTCGGGACCTTCTAATATAGAAATATAATTGGAGTGCTACCAATGGGTAGTTTCTCTTCATGTTGTACATGTCATGTTACTTGTTTCATATTTACTTGTTTTATTTATCATTTAATAGAGTTGTAAATTTCTAAATGAAAAAACAAAACAAAAAAAAAATTAATTAACAAATAATAAAACAGCAGTATCCGAACGAATTCGCAAAGAAATACTGAATGAATTTAGGTCTCAGAATTATTTTTTTTAAAATGTATCGTTGTATTATGTGCAGGAAGAAGACATCATTCATTAAAATCCACAAAAACCAGCGTGGCTCAGATCATAAATGTGACATCATTACGTTTCTAAAATTCTATATTAACTCGGAACAAAGAAACGCTTTCATTGTGGGAACTTCATTTTCTAGAGAGGATTTCCTAAAACACTAACCCTTGAAAACTTCTTAATGATAACAGTTGGATTCTTTAAAGGAATGTCGAAGTTCATAAGAAAATGTTCAAGACCACATTAAAGGAAACAAGTTGAGAAAGTTTAGCAACTTTGGGAAACACGAGGTTGTTATGTTCTCCTCATGGGTGCTAGGTGCTTTCTGATTCAATTGCGTTTTCAAATTATTTTAGATTTTACTTCTTCTTGTCTGAAATAATACCTGATTTCAATGTTCACTATCATTATCGAGTTGTTTATTATTTAGTTAAAAACAACAGATAGAATTAAATTATGATATTTATAAAAAATAAAAATAAAAGCAAAACACGAACAGAAGTATTGCTTAACGACTAGGTATATTACAGGCAGAGTTGCAACCACATTATTTTTTTTTTTATTTCTATTTGGTCTGGCAGATTTTCTCCTTTTTTTCCTCTTAGAAAGAAAAATCCGTTTCGCCCAAATATATATAAAATAATACTCCTTTCACCTGTTTTATTAATATTCTTACACAAATAGATTAAACTCTAACTAGGCTTTGATTGATAAAAATTGTTTTCCTTTTATTTTTTCTGTTAATTTCCCTAAAAAAGGAATTTTTTCATCAAAGTTGAAAACCTGATTATAGGTAGTATAATATAATAAAATATAGTATAATATCTGGCACTCTATAATATCTAATTTTTGAAGTGAAAACTTCTTTAGTTGTCTTTTTTTTTTTTACAATGATTTAGATCGAGCCATCAGGTCGCCGATGTGTAACGTTCGGATAAAGTCGGCTAGAGTCGACTAATTGAAATGTTTTTACATATGGATTAAAAAATCTCAGCAACTAAAAATCGGGCCTGCATACTGTAATCGAGGGAATTGTTCAGCATTTCATCCGCTCTGTAATGGATTATTATTTAAAATAGTCAAAAAGAATTTTTTTTACCAGTCTTGGTCTTGGTCTTTGGCCAAGACCAATTTTGGGCAACACTAAATAATATTCTTGTATATGGAGGAGTGCTACCATAGGGTAGTATCTCTTCAAGCCTGTTCATATAATTATTTCTAATTTGTGCAGATTTACTGGTTGTATTTATATACATTTGTAAATTTCAATAAATAAACAAAAATTGTATATGGATTACGATTTTTCTCATACTTTTATTTATTTATTTTTTGTAAAAAATTAAAAGAATTTTGTATATTTTTCTTTTCTCTTTATTTCTTATTCTTTTTTTATTCCAAAAAGTGAATTTGTATACTATTTCCGTTGAATTTTGTATTTAATTATTTACAATTTAGTTTAAGTGTTTTGTTCATATTATTGATGGGTTCGTACCTAGTTTTCTTTGCTATGTATATAGCTAATTTACTTAATGTTTTCTATTTTTTTTTTTTTTTATTCATCAATACTTTTAGCCAAAATCATCTCTTTTTTCTACAATTTTGTTATTCTTAAGACACTTTGTCACAGAATAGTTATTTTTCTATTCCATGAATTTTTTATATTCACCTCACTTTTGTTTTAAATAAAATTAATTATTTGTTTCATTAATGATTACCAAAGGAAATTGAATAGAACTTTAATCGAACTGGTAGATTTCTTTCTCAATTTTATTTTTGTTTGTTTATTTTATTTTTTTATTCTATAATTTACTATCGAACTTAATTAATGAAACAGACAGAGAACGTAGAAAAAAGATAGGCCCTCTAAAAGGGACTTCTGTTTTAAATATATATGGATACATAACATTTTTCTTGTGTATGTGTATTTTCCAACAAACCACAATCTGATAGAGCAATATATTTTTTTATACTTCATAGGCCTGGTGAAACCTGCAGAGAGCGGGTGCGGTCATTTAGATAGCGAGGCCTATATCGGAATTTATTACAAAATTTTATGAGAAATAAATATTTATTGCCGTCTCACATTGATAAACCGCAAGCATGACAACGCTGTATAAGAATCTATTGGGAAATGCGGTGTGGAAAAGGAGTAAAGGTTGGCTCATTTCAAAATACATAAATATCTTTAAGAAAATTTATTATCATTTATATATCTACATTTTACAATAAGCAATAATACGTTTAACCATTTGAAGACAAGTTATAGTATACGGAAACATTTAAATTGTACTAAAAATACTGAAATTTATTTTAAGAGAAATAATCTAAGCATAGTGTCAAACTGAAAACTAATATTCTAACTATACAATTTAATAAACGATTTAAAATAATTAATCTATAATTATACAAAGATGAATTGTAACTGAAAAATAACAAAAATAACTAGATTCAAATACTGAAATATTAAATTTAATTTATAAACAAGATACTAATAAACTTATGAAGTATGAATCTGTTTTTATATTTTTATTTAATGTTGTCTCAAGTTACATTTATTTTGTTTTCTTTTTTTATAATTTTTTTTTTTGTTATTGTAAATATGGTATGGATGAGTCTAATACAGCTTTAATAATCAATGCCCTTAATTAAGGCAAAAAGTATTATTTCTCAATAAAATAATTTTTTTTTCTGAAATATATTTATTAAACTGCATAAATTCTGGATAATCTGTACCAATTAACCAATTACAGCGCAAGTTTCGCAACTAAGTACTAATGATTCCATCTTTGGAAACCGTTTAGCGAATTGACGGACATCGATTCATTTTATGTATAATGTTATACTTAGCTACGGAACTACTGAATTTCAAAACAGGAATAAAGATATACAAAAGGTATTTTGAATATAAATATGTAAAACATAAACTAAATTAAGAACTAACAACATTGGGATCATAATGAAGCTACAAGCAGCGGGTACATCGAGAATAACAGCCGAAGAAATCGATAAGCCATTAGTGATTCAACCGATGAATAAAGGAACGCGCTGAGTTCCATTGATGAGGCTATGATAGATTTCCGTGTTCAGCAACGACAATTGACTAAGTCATTGTGTAGTAATTCTACTAAAGAACAGGAGATAACAGTAGTATTCAGACATTAAAATTAAAAAATAAAATAAAGCTTTCGGCTTCCTGAATCACTTAAGAAAAATCTCAGAATGGATGAGTATTTAACTTCTAAGAGCCAGTCAGTGGCAAGATTTATTTTCAATCATATCAGCCATGTTTTTCATATACATTTCTTTCTTTTTTTTAAGTGAAAACTTCTTTAAGCGTATTTTGCACTTTATTTGTGGAGAGTGAATTAGATTGAGCCGTCAGATCTCCGATGTGCAACACTCGGGTTAAATTTGGCTGGAGTCGGCTAATTGAAGTATTTTCGGATATGGATTAAAATATCTCAGAAACTAAAAATCGGAGCTGCATATTGTAAGCGAGATAATTGTTCATCATTTCATCCTCTTTGTAATGAGCTATTATTAAAAATTGTAAATTGTAAAAATAACGCGACGCCGTATTCAAGGAACGAAAGTAGAAAAAATAAAGTTATATTGAAGATTTTTGAAGAGTTTTATTGAAGATATGGATTAAAATATCTCAGAAACTAAAAATCGAACCTGCATACTATAAGCAAGGGAATTGTTGAGCATTTATATAATGATATAATGAACTATTATTTATAATGTATATTTCATATCATTAATCTCGCCTTGTTAATGTTTTCATTTTTATCGTGTGGTCTAAAGCACACACCTTATTTTTTATTTATTTTTTTTTTATGGTAGGTAGCTGTAATGTATATAACGTGATAAAAAGATTAAAATATATAGAAAAAGTTTAAATCAAACAATTAAAATAAGCTATAAAAATTATGCAGTAATAATGTACAATCTATATGTAGTACAACTTGTATACAACAACCGATGTGGTCATCCAAAAATATTATTTATCTTCTTTGCTTTTTTAGTTTTATTACAAACGTATAAAATATTTACACAGTAAAGGCCCGCCATAACTTCACAACTTAATGTTTGCGACACACTAGTTGAAACTTTAATCAAATTTTATATTGAGACGAAAGCAGTAAAAGTGAGCTTTACGGTAACTGATTTAGTGGGGGGAGGAGAAGAGAGGCGAGCGGGTTTACGGGCCCCCCAGCTAAAATAGTTCCCCATTACCGCTATAACATATTTCATCTCGAGTTGGTTTAATTACAGTCACCTGAAGAATATGTTTTACGGCACTTACCCACAGTCGTAACAACTTGTGTAATTATTTCGGCTCCTTCGTCATCTTCAATGAATTTAATAGAAAATTTAATAGCTGTTGCCGAATCACTTTCAACGAGGTCACAAAGTGCAGCAGATGTGTACTTGAAAATCTCGTGAAAATTCACTTTTTAATTATGAAGTTAAAATCTTAAATACTAAACAGTTGAAATGTTAATATTAAAAAGTTAAAATCTTTAAAAATTTTAAAGATTTTAATACAACTTAGTTGTTTATCGTATCCTATAGATTTTTCCCCTTTTTTCGGTCTGACCAGTCTTCGTCTCGAAGACCTCTGGCAGCCTATGGCTACTTCCACATCCTGCAACCACCTCTTCATTGATCCTCCTCTTTTTCGCCTTTCTATCATTTCTATAGAAAAAAGTTAAATTAGGCCACCGGTCTTCCGTCATTCTCTGTAAATGGCATTCCGCCTAATATCTTTGTTGGGAACATGCTGCAGTCTAGAAATGGCACAACAGCGTCTCCAAAATTTCATTTCCAATGGTGGCAACTTTTTTTTTTCTTTTTGGTGCTCACCCAAGTTTTAGATGCGTATATCGTGACGCTTTCCAATAAGGAATGATATAGCCATTTTTAATACATTATAAAAACTACTAGAAAAATAAATCAACATTTGTATAAGTCAATTTTTAAATTGATATTTTAACCTAAAACACTTTAAAAAAAAAATTATTTTCACTTATTTAATTAAAAATAGATCCAAAGTGATCAGAGCTCTTTGGCAGAAACTATTTTCAGTAACAATCTCCAGATATATCGTCAATAAATGGAGAATTTTTAATACAAATATTCAGGTCTCTTTTTTTAAATTTTATATATAAATATAGTTGAGTGATGTGTTGTTTTATGTTTACTTTTATTTCTATTAGTCAAAATCAACCAAAAAAAAACAAAACCAAATTAAACCTGCACATGCGCCAAACAGACAAACCTCGAATTGGAACAGATCTTATTTATTCCTAAATATTTTATCCATGTATAATATTGTCGTTGAACTGTAAACTTTTATTTTGAGAGCTGTAAATAAGGGGATACGAAATCAAGCTTAACCGGATAAAAAAATTTTTATATTGTCAAATTGTAAAATTTAATTTTGACATTGTTGCTTTTTTGGCCAAAAAATATGCGAAGTAAGGACTATTGATAAAGAATTAACCAAAACAGAATTTTTTACAAATTTTATTTTTATTTGGTTGTGATTGCATAGAATTGGTTTAGCTAAATAATTTATAATAGCATTTTTTAACTTACAAAATGTTTCAGTGTTTTACTAATGTGAAAGGATTATATAATCAGAATCATATAATTTCATAGAAACCGAAAAAAATCTTACTGTACCAAATATACTGGGTGTGGACATGGTATTGTCAATATTGTAATATTGGGCGCGGACAAATTAGCACAATTAATACAGAAATCCAACTGGTACACACACAAAACTAGAAAAATAATGATTAAAAAAATATTATTTCAATAAACTATTCCAAATAATAATGACATTTTATTTTAGACAGAAAACATTTTGAAACAGTAACATTTAACACTTAATGCATGCATAAGCATGGGAATCGGCATTTCTTTTTATGGCAAAGAATCATTATAACTTTCAAAGCAACATTCTCTTCCTACGAAAATAAAATAAATAACGGACATTAATAAATTCCAAAACAGGAAGAAATTAAATTACAAGAAGAGAAAGTTTTGAAATAGCTAAAAAAAACGCACCTGTCAACTTTTGTTTTGTAAAATCTAAAATATTTATTAAAAATACTAAATTTAACATATGCGGACTGATATAATATGAATTAATGTGTGTATAGTAAAGAATAATAAATAAAAATGAATATCAAGAAAATATATATATTATAATTAACAATCATTATTAAATCAATTCCTAATTTTGTTATAATGGAATAAAATGTATACTTGGTAAAAATATAATTACTCACAAGAAAAGTCAGCCTACTAAAATATTAGGCAGTTTGAAGTGACATGTCAAAATAACAAAGATATATTTTTGTAGGCCACCTTTTATTTTTGATTTTGTGATCAAATTATCTTACGATTCAAATGGAATGCCAATTGTTCTTTATGTTTTTTTAGTATCTCATTAAATTAGTTAATTTAATAAGAAAACGTACCATTTCTGAGAATTTTCGTTGATAAAAACTTGGTATGTTACGATAAGAAGAAGCCATTCACGGTTATTAATTTAATAAAAAGGCCTGTACTGTGGACTAGTATTAATGTATGTATTTTAAAGAATCTATATAAATAAAAATGTAAATGTTCGTGTGTTCAAAACCACTAATCTCCGAAACTTCTTCACCGATTGCTTTGAAATGTTGGCATAACGTTCCAATCGGATTCAGGAGTGTTTTTATAAACATTTAATTAACCTCGGGCTTTCGTTTCGTAAAAGTAGCCGAAAAACGTGTGTCGCTATCGACTGTAGCGCTTAAACGGCTTTAACGATATTAATTAAACTTGGAAAAAGTCTTCTTCTTGAAGCCCTTTTAATTTATGTATATAACATCCTTCCCCGAAAAGGGTATGAAATAAAAGTTACGATGTATTCAAAACTATATTTGAGAATAACCAATTATTGTTTGATAATACTCATGATGATTATATATATATATTATATAAACAATCATTGGTAAATCAATTCCTAATTTTGTTGTAATTGAATAAAATATAAAATTACATTTGGTAAAAATATAATTATAAAACTTCCTTAATTCTCTGCCAAACGATAAAAAAAAAATCACTAAAATCGGAGAGATATAATGTTTTAAACATTTAGTACTTTTTCTGCGGTGATTTAGAGACGGATTGATTCTCACAAAGACAATTACATGTTACGTGTTCTAGAGTTGGAAAACCAGACAATTTCTATATCTATACAAAGAATGAAACAACAAAAACTATTGCATATCCACAAGTATTGCGAAATAAGATATATTAGAAACATCTGTTTTCTTTTTCTATTCAACCATAATCCACAGCCACAGCAACACGTGACCGGGTACAGCTGTTAATAAATAAAAATGAACATAAAAAAAATATATATCATGTAATATTTAAAAAAATCAAGGATAAATTATAATTCCTAATTTAGATAATTATAATTGAATAGAATATAAAACTACACTTCATAAAAATACTTTATTTTATTGTTACTTATAACCGATCGAATAGTAATATAATAAAATATTACTAAGGATAATTGAATTATAAATAAAAATATTAAACACATAAAAATTAGGTCTGTATAAAACAAAAAATATTGATTTGTCGATACAAAGATTGAATAATATTTATTTCTGCTATTCATTGAAATATTCTTTTAGGTGTGTTGTCAGATATTGGGTCCGTGTACAATAAAATCGGAAATTAAACATTGCTTCATTAAAGAAGCTTCGCCAAGCGGAGAGGGCAGAGATAAATAGTCCTTTTTAAATGCATAGAATGGATATATAATAAAAATAAAATAATCAATCAGTCCAGCGAGAGCTTTTAAAAGGCTCAGAGAGAGTACAAAGGGATAGGCGATGGTCATAATGGTATTATCATCGATTATTAATGGTTCTATCCAGTATTATTTTATGTTATCAGTTGTATCGATAGTTATTGGATAGCAAAACTCCATTCGGTAGTTGGATCGGTAGATTTAGATGTGTATCAAACCTCTTTGTTTTCTTATTTTTATTTTATCTATTTATTTATATTCCTTTTCTCATCTCATTAACCAGCCAGTACATCGGCTGATTGTTAATAAATATAACTAACAGCTGTGAATTGAAAAAAAAAAAAACTAAAACAAATTAATTTAAAGGAAGGAGATGGTCCGGGGTGGGGGTCATAAATAGGCTAAATAGAGGCAAAACTATTAAAAGCCAACGTTTCGACCAAACTTTGCAGGTCTTCTTCAGGGAGGTGTGTTCAGCTAGGAGTTTCACTTATAACTTAGAAGTGAGTTGGGTTCTAAGTGAAACTCCTAGCTGAACACACCTCCCTGGAGAAGACCTACTAAGTCGAGTCGAAAAGTTAGCTTTTAATAAAATAGTTTTGCCACTATTTAGTCTATTTATGACCGCCACCTAGGACCATCTCTTTCCTTTTTAATGCAACGGTCAACTATTAAATATTCAGAATTAATTTAAATTAGTATAATTCAACGTTATAGGAAAATGAACCAGTATAATTTTTTTTTCATTTCCCTCAAGCAACAAAGTATAGACATTTATTCTTCTTTAGTGAATTTATTGAAATATAATGGAGTTTCAATTCCTTCTAGATGAGGTTTTGGTCAGGGGTGTCCAGAAGGGGGTATCATCGAAATTTTTGAGGAGGGCATGTTTTGGCGGGGTTATGAATTTTCGGAATGAAAAAGTTGCATACTAAGGGGTAAGGAGAAAACTTGCAGCAAGTGTAATATAGTGTAATAATCTACAATTTTTTCTAATTCTACCTTCGTTTGCTCTGTTTTTTTTTTAAAAAAGTGAGCAATAAAATGTCTTAGGAGTGGGGGATAGGTTCTTGCGCCATCAATCTTAGGGGGATGGGCACCCATGATTTTGATTATGCATAAAAAATTATCGAACAAGGTAAAGAAAAAAACTGCTACGTTGATTGTAATACAAATAAAATTCTCAATTTTCTATATTAAGAGAAAGATGGAACATTCTTTGAGATTATTAACTATCAAGGAATTCATCATTCACCAAACCGTATTATCTGTTCCACTCTGATGTCAAACTATAGTCAACTAACTCCTTATCAACCCAAGAGTTTTCACATACTCCAGTAAAGCCACACAATATGCCAAGATACCAGGTCTGAGGGGTTCGTTAAAGTGATTAAGGCAAGAAATGATTAGCAACAATAACAAGGAAAAGTTGTGTTGAGGCCTTCTCAAGATTAACACATACGTTTAAGGTGGACAAGCGGGCTAAAGAGGTTTGCAATACTTGATAACCTAAAGATTAAGAGATTGAGTCCAGGTGTCGGGAGCATTTAAATCTAGCATTAATCCCCCGCTATCTCCCCCTGTCTGGGAAAAATACCATATAGCCAGTTAAGGGTGAAAAAAAACCAAAGCGTCAAACCATTATTCTCATTTTACAGGAAAATCCATTTCAATACTTATTTAGTGATTCATTTTTACTAAGGAAAAGAAGATGGGGTTATTTAAAATGGAGGACACAAAATACAATATTGATTTTTGTAATGTATTGCAGTAAATGTATTGCCGTATTCTTTTATTCTTGATCCTTGTTTACATTGTCAGCAGGAGATCTCTAGGCCACTGCCTTTTTAGTCGTCGTTGAGGCTCACCAGGTAACAGGAAGGAAGAAAGAGACAGAACGAGTGGATTTGGATAATTGAAAGTAGAAGAATAAAATGATGTCTATGTATGATTTTACTTTTGTATGTTCTTATGTTTTTAAAATACAATATACAACGAAATATCGCGTAGTATTTGAAGAAGAATGGGACGACAATGCAACGCCAAATTGAGCGAGCTTTTTTTGTCCTTTCCCCTTTTCCCCTATTTGCTTTCCTTTACCTATTACCTAGCTGTAACTGGCACACAGCAGAGAGGATGTGAAGAGGGGGGTGTTCTAAAGGTACAACTAAATCAATTATAACCAGTGTGGGAAGGTCGAGATTCATTCAGTAGGTCTTCCACCAAATAAATATCTACTCAGAGGCTAGATTCGGATTTCCTAAGCTGTACCTTATTTATAATTAAAGTGATATGTTACGGCCAATAAAATGGGAGTATATAATTGTAAAGTTTTGTGAATAACGAATTCGAAAAAGATGATGCATGCTGAATATTATAAGAAGTTAAGGATGATCATTGGAGTAAGAGTTGTTCGACGGTCGGTGGTATCAGCATGGAACATCCAGGTTTCCTAGACCATATTAATATTATTAGAGGACTAAAATTCCTGAATATAGATAATTTTATTCATTTATTTATGTTATAATTCACATCAATATTTAGTCTCTCTAAAATCTGATGAAAGACTCTGTAAAACTTTGTGGTCAAAGTTGAATGATTCTTGAAAATTGAGTGATTAAGGTAGAAGTTATTAAAAAAAAAAAAAAGGTGCATTTTCAATATTTATTTAACTCGTTTAATTTAAACATAATAACATTAAATGTGTTTTCCTTCGCTGGAAGAGTTTAATTTAATTAAAACACAGTTAAATAAAACTCCGTTGATTCGAGAGAAAATTTTATTTTTCCGTTAAATCGCAAATAATATTTCACCGATGAATTATTTAATGCACATCGATTTCCACCAGAGCCATATTCTGCGAAGATTAGGATAATTTGTTTGCTGCATAGACCATTTGACGCGACGGGACTGGACAGCTGAAGCAGTTGCAGCTTGATTCGGTTCATATTATTAGCATCCATAATTGCGAGATTAACAAGTCAGCTCCAGGGGCGGCAATTTACATTTATAATAAACCACCCCCCGCTCATCAGGTTATACGCAGGTCCAAAATATACAAAATTGTCCATCATAAAAAAATTTCTTCATTACCATAATATAAAAAGAAAAACGAGGATTCATTTATTTTTATTTTTGCATTTGAGGAATAAAAAAATTGAAGTTGTGAAGTTGTATAGAATAAAATTTTCTTTCTTTTTTATATTTTATTTTGTAGTTCTTTTATAAGATAATCGTTGATACATGCAATAAGTATACAATGCGTACACCCCAGCGAGATACATTCAACATATCAGCCGCACCAGCGAAATATATATATCCTTATATATACTTTAGTTTGACAAATAAGTCCTTTCGGTTTTTCAGGGTGAAATAAAACTTCATGTATCATCAGGAGGGTGTACAATTGTTGGAGTATTGTTTTAAGATGGATGACAAAGTAGATTGTAATGTCAGCAAACGTTGGATTTTTAATTTCAAAAAGAGGCATAGAATACGTTTTTTCATTATAGATAAGTCATAAAAACGCCATAAAAGTATTTAGTATTTGTTTGGGGTGGGCGAAGTAAGGCGAAGTCGAGATCTGCGATATCTGGTATTTTCTTTATCAACGAAATCACAGAAGTGATCACATGATAATAGAAATAGAAATAGAAAAAAACTTTATTCTGGGACAAAGTCCCTTCAGAATAACAAAATAGAACATAGTTAAAAGACTACATCTGGCCAAAATAAAAAAATAATAAAAAAGAGAAAGTAAAGAAATTATTAGTTAAACAAGCTATATACAAAATACTTAAAACTATGTACAGTAGGAAAAATTATAATTATGCACTTTTGAAAAATAAAATAATAAAAAATACATTTAGTCCTTCTTTAAAATAAGGTGTGTTTCTGCTAACAAAGGAAAGACAAATCTGATAATATAAAATGTCACAGTATTTAAATAATAAACAATATCTAAATACATCATTATCTTATTGTAACTATAGGTACAAATTTATTTGTATAAGAATGAAAAAAACAAACAATGAAAAAAATAGATGCATTCAGTGGCATTGAGATTAGGAAGATATTCTAAAATCCCTAGTGAACTTTACAGTATGGAATAGTACTGTCATTTGATGATGAATGATATAATACAAATGTATAATATCAAAAAGCAAGCATCTGACTGTTTTTGGGATAGGAATTGGAAAAGCAGGGTTTTGAATGTAGATATGGAGGAGGAATGCCGAATTTTGATAGGTAGAGAATTTCAGAAATTGACAGCGCGACCTATAAAGGAGTTTTGAAATGAGGCAGATCTGTGAGAAGGGATGTAGAGGTCAGAGAGGGATGTAGAGTATAATATGTTCATTTTCAGAAATATTTTGTTTATTTACCATGTGTTTATTTATATTTAACTGATAACACATTCATTTTCGTTACTTTGACCATTTTTTCATAATTTTAAATTTAACCTTTAAAACACCGAACACTAAACGCAATCCACATGTTCGAATAATCGAAATTGCCCTGTATTTCATATACCTACACAAATATTTTGGTTATACGTCTAATCGGCTAGAGAAAAAGATAACTATCTAATGTGGTAGTTCCCACTGGGACATATAAGCAAATATCTCTAGAAATAATTTAGTGCAATTTAAATAAAACAATTTACGGCTAAATACTTTTTCATATTTTTAATACTTGCAATAAATTTATCAAGAAAACAATATCCTAAGTCAAACGCAGAAACTAGGTCAAATCCAAGCTTCCTAAATAAAAATCCTGAACCTATCAAGCCCAGTTTAAACTGAAGAAAAGCAATCAGATCTAGAAGGCCGCAAGGAAGGCGATGAGACACTTACTATTTAGGGTTCGAGGGGGGTTCGAACTCCCCCCAGATCCGCAGCACTTGCCTCTAATTGGTACTGGCTAGAATACAAATGTTCGTCCATCGACTTCTTCTTCTCGGAGGATCCGCAACGGTCGCCTGCAAGGGCAGTAAACTCGATACTAACTGCCTGCGAGAGGACAAAGGAAAATTGCTTGGCTCTCCTCTGTTTACTGTAGCCGCAGAGCGGGGAGCTTAGCATTCCGACTATTTCCTCTTCTGGGGTAATAAAGTCCCGGAAAAGGAGGATAAAACTCGGGTTAAAGAAAGTCGATTAGGAACAGATATACGGTTTAGGGTTAAACGTCTGATGGAACAGCCAATGGAGCGCAACTGCGGATGCTTACAACTTGTTGAATATTTGGGTCACGCTTAGCATGAATTAAGTTTTAACGATTTTTTTTTTTTACTATTGGACAATAAATTAGAACTTTGTTGTTTCGAAAATTGCAAAAAGTCGCATTTAAATTATTTATGACTAGTGTCCGTGCGGAAAATTAATGCAATGTATTATAAGATAGCGAAAATACATTACAACCTCACTGCAAAAGCTTATAAAAGTACAATTTAATTATAATGTGCGGTTTGAGCTATCCAGGTTAATCTTGATCTCGAATACATATTCATTCAAAAAAATTAAAAACGTTATTTATAACATGACATCTTTTTCACAATTATGCAGTAATAATTGAACGGAAAGAAAATCTATTACATATAATAAGAATAACGTGGTTTATTTCATCCTATAAATATTATTTTATTATGCAAATACAGGCTTTTTGCAGCGTGGCAGTCGATTGTACTAACATGTGTATCAAAACTAAGTATTATAGGCTAATAACAGTCCATTCCGACGATTTTTATTTATTTATTTATTTTTTTTTTTTAGGAAATTGGTAGTCATTCAAATAATCTACAAAAAATGTATACTTTTTGAGTTATTCGCAAATAAAGTTTCTTTTCATTCATAACTTTTTTCTCTGAAATTTCGGGGAGATGCGACTATTGATTCGTCACTTCTCCATGAAATTCTCTTTCGTTCAATACCTCATTCATCAAAATCAATAGCTCCTGAGATTCGAAAAAGGGGTCTGCACTGCGAAATATATTATAATAAATACTATGAACGTTTTTGTGAAGTTTGACCTACTTTTTTATCGAAAAAAATACAGTAAGTCCACCAAAAGTTGAAGTTTCTACTAAATATTCGGAAACACTAATTAAAATATAGTAAAACTCGAATGCATCTATGTAACAAACAGTCATTGAATAAAAATAGTAAAAGAGTAAATAATTAGATCCAAAGGTTAATAATATCTCCCATAACAGACAACCATTTATTGGTCCTAGGAATGTTGATGCTCCTGACAGTATATTTTGATTATTTTTATAACGCATAAATTCAAAATTATGACAAAGGAACACACCAGGCTTTAGGTACTTATAACATTTTTTAGCAACATTTATTGTAGCAACACTACATTAACATGTAATTGGTAAATGGTTGACTGTCGTGGATAATGAAGAGAAGAATAGTTGGGGTGGTCTGTCAAAAAAGAAAGAAAATAATAATATTTATTTTTACATATGCCGACGTTTCTTATTTCAGCTTTCTCAGTTTCTTCCCTCCTTCCTTTCATTCATTTTCTCTGTTTTTAACTCTTTATTATATTATACATTGTCTGTACATCTTAATAGACTTTACAATATCTCAATTTTCTATCTAACTACTCCATTTTCAATGTCTTAATTTTACTATTTATTTTCATTTCTTATATAACTTCATATTTCTTTTTTATGTTTTACATTTCATTCTAAGCTTCTCATCTTAACACTTATGTCACCCTTTTTGATTATGCTTACTTCATCATTCTACACTTTGTAACGGTTATTATTATTTATCTCTTAGTTCTTACTATCGTCATTATTCTAATAATTTCATTTTACTTTATTGTTTTTTTTTTCTTTATTTATTTGTGTTTTTTTACCATCGCTACTTATGTTTCTCATACCTTGTTATCTGGTTATTTTCTTAGCCCTAATGAAGGCCTGAACTTCACGTCGAAACGTCGGCATATGTAAAAATAAATATTACATTAACATGTATTGTACCGGTAACATTCTTTTTTTATTAAATCTTTTCTAGCCATAAATCGCTACGGAAGTATGGAATTTAAGTTTTGATGATGGGAATAATTTTCCCGAAGTCAACTTGACATGTAAATCGACAAATAAATCAATTGTTTGTATACCTGGAAATTTTCATTACCAAAAACAAAGAATATTAAACAGCTTCCCAACAAAAAAGAAGAAAAGAATAATTCAAAATATTTTTATTTTATTTTACATGAACTTATAGCCGGATGTTAATAATTCCATAGAAAGAGGTTTATACCGGGAGCTATAATTATTACTTAATATATCGGTAGTAACAGATTCTAGTATATCCATTCACATAGTAGCAAAGTTGAAGTAGGGGTTCGAATCCAGGTAAATTTTCTTTACAATTAAGACCGCTGATCGACCCCATTGGAATTCCCCCTGGATGAGCTGGTACTTGACCTATCTCTAGACCCAGGGGAACTTGGTGGGTTGGGGTACAAAGAACCGTTAATATCAACGTCGGTTCCTGATCCAAATTATGTTGTTGGATTGCCTGCAAGTGAGAAGACGTTACAAAAACTGTACCGAAAAATTAGATAAAATCAATTTTTAAATTTTGTAAAGATTTGTTAACACTTTGTTGTTTGGTGATTCAGAACTCGCAATAAAAAATTAAAAGTTCATCGCGATAAAAGACAAAAAAAACAAAAAACTATTGACTATTGTCAGGAAGGAGGCTGCAACAAGAAACTTGTTTTTTCACAAATAACTCTTTCACATTCTTTATCAGTGATGTCTCAATCTCGAAAACCCCCTCAGTGGATCCGCCAGTAACTAATAACACTATCCTTTACATTAGAAAATAACAGTTTAATAACTAACAGTTCTACAATCGATAACCATTTATAGCTTAAATATTCAAATGTACTTTCAAATCTCTCTAGGCATATATGAGCCTTTCGGTTGAGAGAACGACTTACTCCAATTACAACATTATTTATTATTAATTTTAGTGATGTTTCTATTGGCAAAATGTATGGCTTTATTCACGGTTCTATATTTAAACTCCGCAATCACCTGCTCTGGAATCAACTTAGTCACTGTCTTTATAGATACAACTTTTCTAACTAAAAATATCACAATATAGGTATGATTTTGTTTAGAAGTTTCTATTTTATGTTATTTGTTTACTTTTTTTTTTCTTTTATTTACTTTCTTCATCAGTATTATTTATTTTCTTTTTATATTTATATTTATTTCTCTATTATTTGTATATACTGTATGAATGAGAACTCTTAGCCCTAATACTTATAGTCCTCCAGCAGTGGCTGATTGTATTATTATTCAATAAATAGATTATTAAAAAACAAAATATCACTAAAATGACATTACTCAAAAATGTTGAAATTGTACTTAGTCATTCTGTCAATTGAAAGGCTCAGAGATTGAAGTTGTGTGATTTATAAAAGCAGATGGATTGACTAGAATTTTATAAGCTTCGATGTAATAAATCGATGTTTTGTAATTTTAATGGTCTTAATGATTTTTTATCTGTAAGATTTAAGCATTAGCTCCGTTTAAAATGAATTTTAAAAAAATTTACAATAGCCCAACATTGCCAGAAAATAATTTCTATTCAAAGTAGTTGTGTGTTGCGCGCACCAGATTGTTTTTAATTGCATTGAATCACAAACCTTCAAATATCTCAATTTAAGAATAAATGGACTCTCAAAATAACTGAATCATTTGTTTGCTCATTTGTGTTTATTCCTTTTATTTTTACTTATTTTATATTTATTCTGTTTATAATGATTTAAAAATGGATTGGTCTGTATAAAAAAATATTAAATATATTTTCTCTATTCAAGGTAGACAAAGGAATGTTTTTTAGAAGATTTATAAGACAAACTATTAAGATAGAAAGCGTTACTGAATCTGTTTTAGAACGAATTGAATCGTACGATCCTGTGGGGCCTAGACAGAGCGGTGGTGGTTAGACTGACACCGTGAAACCGGAGATAGTTCGGTTCCTACCACCCGCAGTCCTCGTATCTTTTTATTTTGTAACTGATATTGCCTCTATTTTTAGAATTTGGAAGTAGCGTCGATTAAAAAAAATACTAAAGGTAGTATTTAAAACGACTATGTAGATAATTCAATAATAAAATAATATATCTTTTCATACTGTCATCACCACATATGCCGATGACACATGTATCCTATCAGTAAATAATGACCCATCAATTACATCCCAAATGCTTCAATCATAAATCTTGAAGAATGGTGTCAAAACTGGAGAATTAAAATAAACTCCAATAAATCCCACCAAATTACCTTTACCCTTCGTCGTAAACCAATGACTTCCTGTTATACAGTTTCCTTTAACAATACTCCACTTATCCCTGTTGAGCAAATCCGATACCTAGGACTCCACCTGGACAAACGACTAACTTGGAATCCTCATACTAGACTGAAACGACAAGAAACCGCTCGACGTTTCCGATTACTTCAGCACTTACTAGACAAACGCTCTAAACTTCCAATTAATTACAAAAGACTCATATACATGACTATAATAAGGCCTATTTGGACTTACGGAGTTGAGCTATGGGCTCCACTAAACCATCGAATTCCTCTCGTATCCAATCCTTACAATCCAAAATCCTTCGTAAAATCCTCAATGCTCCCTACTTTGTTACAAATAAAACCATCCATAATGACCTTAATGTTTCTTATGTTTCAGATCTGGCCCAATCCAGATACCTATCCTTCCTTAATCCTTAAAATCGCCAATGCTCCCTACATTTTTACAAATAAAACCATCCATAATGACCTTAATGTTTCTTTTGTTTTAGATCTGGCCCAATCCAGATACCTATCCTTCCATAATAAACTTCAGAATCATCCCAACCCTCATGTTTCTAACCTTGCTTCCTCTTCAATTCCTGATAACCCTCCGTGGCGTCTGAAAAGATACCACATACATATAATAGAGTGCTACCATTGGGTAGTTACTCAGCAAGTGTTTTCATGTCATTATATCCATATTTTCAAATTTACTAGATGTATTTATTTAATACAGTTGTAAATATCATTAAGAAATACTAAAAAAAAAAAAATAATAATTTCAGAAGAGATGGAAGTAAAAGATAGTATCATGAAAATGTCCCGCTGGTGGTATGGATATGTAAAAAGAATACGTGAAGGGAGATTGCAAAGAGATTTTTACCTTAGGAAAGTTGGCAGAAGACGACATTAGCCCAGAAAAACGCAAAATAAATAAATGGAAGTCTATGATTGTCATGGTTTACAAGAAGAATTGACTCTCAAGATAAAAAAATATGGAAGAAGGCAATAGAAAAGTTTTAGACAATGAAAACCCATTGTTTTATAGAAAATCTTAAATATAAAAAAAATAAAAATTACAGATCATAACAAAGGAAAATTTCCTCTCTACTATTAATAATTCAATAAAAGATTTTTTTTTTTCTGTCTCCACTTCTAAAATCATTTCATTTAAAATATATCCTCCAATAATCAATAGATTTATTACGTAATTTATTTAAAAGAAAAAACAATCAGACTGCATTATACTAAGAATAATATTTTAGTAAATTTCGAATTTAATTATAAATTATTTTATATCAGAAATAATGCTGTTAAATTTTTAAAAATATAATCTTTTTATAATTGATGTACATATATATCTTTTTATAAATCCAATTTACAATATCCAGTATACAAGTTCCATGGAGTAGGATATTATTAAAAGTCTAGTTCTGAGAATCAATTTCCATTCATTATTTCCCTGGAATTCAGTAACGAGAATCACTTAACATGCTTTGATCTGTAGATCATTCATAAAAAGGAAAATAAACCGAAATCATTTCGATGATTCTTGACAGTCCCTTTGAACAATTAGTCCTTTCATTGATTAGCGTGCATTGAACGATCGAATTCAAGAAATTTTCCAGGACAATAATCACCTGTTATTTAATTTAAATCACCTGTTATTTAATTTAAACCCCCTTAAAACGGGATTTCCTCGTTAAATTGCAGTATCTAACTGCGAGGTATATGAAGTTTTTAAATATTTTTTTCTTAATAAAATAAAAATAATCTTTTTGGAGAGGAATGATGTTTTCATAGAATAAACAACGAGAACGATAAAGTGACTCTTTTAGTTTGTAAAAATCCACCACTTACCCTCTCCCTAAACAAGATTTGCGTGGAAGGGAAATCCGAGAGTAAACAAATTCAAATACTTTGGTTCCACAAAAATCTCAATGAACGAACAACAGTAAGACATAGACCAATGTATAAAAATCACAAACAGAGCTTTCTTTTTTCTCTCAAAGTTATTGTTGAATTTCCCAAAAATAACTAGACATCTCAAATTAAGGGTATAAAATGCTATGATAAATCCAGTTCTCATATATATGGCTATGAAATCTAAATACTAATCATCATCCAAGAAAGAAGTATTGAAAAATTTGAAAGGAAAATCTTTGGCAAGATAACTCTAGCGGTCTGACACCACATGAAGAAGAAGGAATAATTAAGAACTACTTCTAGAAACAGGTCTATCATGATACGGAGGCAAGGAGGTTAAGATGGGGGGGACATCAGATGCTAAGATGCTCGGAGCAATCCATCAGGAAGTCTCTACACAATGAATGCCTCAATAGTAGCCAAGAAAACACGCGGAAGAGCGAAAAACAGATGAATGGATCGAATTAACAAAGATGCATACAGAAAACTGGAAAGAAATAAACAAAGACAAGAGAAAGAAAAGACTTGTTAAGAAGGTAAAAGATCTACAAAGTATGTAATGCCAAAAGAAAAAATAAATGAAATAAAAAAAAGTTGTATTAATTTTATATACCCAATATAATTGAACAAATATATCGTCAGTTTAATGCAAATAGTCATTAAGTGGTATTTCGTAACGTTAAATCACTAAAAATTTTAATAAATTTTCACTTCGTAAAATCAAACATTTGTGCGCTTGTTGTAATGTTTTATTTGTAAAAAGGTTTATGTCTTTTTAGTGCATTTCTCCATGCCTGCCATGTCAGTTTCATTACTTTAATCAGACCATCAGCTGATTGTTAACAGGCGTCGGTAGGTGCAGATTTTTTTTTTTTGTAAATTTATTTATGATATTTACAACTGTATTAAGAAAAAATACATTCAGTAAATGTGATAACAGAAAATAAAAACATGAAAACACTTGTTGAGAAACTACTCACTGGTAACACTCTAAAAAAATGTATTTACAATAGAGGCCATCTTCTTTTCAGATGCCTCGGAGGGTTATCAGGATCGAGGAGGAAGCAAGGTTAGAAACGAGAGGGTTCGGATGGTTCTGAAGTTTATTATGGAAGGATAGGTATCTGGATTGGGCCAATTCGGAAACATAAGGAACATTAAGGTCTTTATGGATGATTTTATTAGTGACAAAGTAAGGAGCATTGAGGATTTTACGAAGGATTTTGGATTGTAAGGATTGGATGCGTGAGGAATTCGATGGCTTTGTGGACCCCAAATCTCAACTCCGTATGTCCAAATAGGTCTTATTGTAGTCATGTATATGAGTCTTTTGTAATTAACTGAAAGCTTAGAGCGTTTGTCTAGTAAGTGCTGGAGTAGTCGGAAACGTCGAGCGGTTTCTTGTCGTTTAAGTCTGGTATGAGGATTCCAAGTTAGACGTTTGTCTAAGTGGAGTCCAAGGTACCGGATTTGTTCAACAGGGATAAGCGGGGTGTTATTAAAGAATACTAGGTGCAGATTAAAAAAAAAAAAAAGTTTATGAGAAAATCAATGTTGCGAAAAAAAAGAAGTAAGAAAAGCACATAAGTGATTTATACATCTTACTTTTAGGTGTATATATATTGTTATTTTATGATAACTGGACGGAATTAGTTAATCCAGTTGCAACGCCCGAAGCAGACAGAGCGTTACGTTATCCATGGGAGGAGAATGTTCCGGAAAAGTGTCCAGTTTATTCCGAAGAATCCCGATTTCCCCGATCATTGATCACAAGGAGGAAAGAGGCACCGTATAACGTTATTTCTAGTTTGATTTGCCCGACAGAACGAAACTTCAGTTATTGGCCTCTTTCCCAGCTGGCTGGCTGGATTGCACATTTTTTACTGTTAGAAAATTTTCAATAGTCAGTAAACTATGTCTGGATGCCAGAAAATATATCGGGCAGTAAAAATAATTATTTGATGACAACGTTTCGACTTATTTTGAATGTTTATAATAGGGCCTCGTGTTACAGACTAGATTTTAAGTAGTAATTACGGTTTCTGAGCAGAAATAGTATTTCTAAATGAAATATATTTCTTCTTTTTTTTTTGCATTAAGTTCATATCGTATATATTATTTCTAAAAGGTGTTATTTTGCCGGTACGCCATAACTTCGTCAATTCTTCATCAAATCAAAGATATTCTGCTCCTTCACATGCGCAAAATAGTCCTATCCCTCCGAAATTTCTGGAAAAAAAGTTATGGAATAAAAGAAAGTTAATTTGCGAATAACTCAAAAAATATTCATTTTCCTCTAGATTGTACCCATGATAATTAGAAAGATTACTAAATTACCTACAAAACCAAAAAAGAAACTCGTAAAATTCGGACAATTATTAACAAAGATACAGTCCATTTAGTATACTTAATAATGCCCTCCTGTTAAGAGATATTGCATTTAGGAGTCAATGCACAATAGTCTATTGCATTTTTTTTTCCTGGCTTTTATATTAACTTTATTATTTCTTAAAGACATTTGGTTGTTCTAAAATCCTATGATCGGAGCATTATTTTGTCTTTATTACTTTTATTATCTTTCCAGTCAGCGTTAAAAATAGGTCCTAGCAAAGCAATATGTATAAATATTTTGGTCGATTATGTTTAATGGAGTATTGTAACCGACTAAGGAAAAAATATTTATTTCTTCCTTACATATTTTATACATATACATAACTACTTATTTCCATATTGTTTTACTATTTCTTCACTAAACATAATTTTCTGCGAATTATTCGCACGGGCCAATTAGTATTTATATATTTCATTAAGTGCATTAAGTAAGTCCTGGAAAATAATGAAGGATTACAAGTTTTCTATTCCTTAACTATCAAAACAAAAATCTGTTTAGGCTTGAGGGATTATTCTTTTCTATGGAGGTTAGAACTTATTAATCCTATTTCAAACAAAACAGTCTTTTATCTTCCGTACGATTTCATCAGTGGAAAATAACCCAGTCTTTACTAAGATTTTCGCGTAATAAGCGTGATTTTCGCATAATTCCGTTTTGCGAATTTAAACTCGGAGGCCAAAAGAATGCGATGGAAGTGTGAGTGAGTGAATCGTTCAACGATGGTTTAAAAAGAAATTGAAAGAGAGCCATGAAGACGAAGACTTCTTTGCCGAAACAGACACAAACCTCAACCGCCTTATCCCCCAGACCTCTCATCAACCGACTATAATTTTTAAATAGATTTAGACCAATTTTTAAAATTTGAAAATTTTATTGAACGAAACTGATTAAAAATGCATTTTCATAATTGGTTAATAATAACGGTTCGACATTCTAGTTAATGAGGATAAAAAAATAACCAATATTTATCGAGAGCCTATTTTATTTGCTTTATTTTAAATCACATACTTGCATTAATTTCTGAGCCACCCAATACATATTTATTTTCTAAATATAAAGTAAATTAAACTAGTTGGCCCGTGCGAAAAGTTAGCAGAAAATTTTGTTTAGTGAAGAAATAGTAAAACAATATGGATATAAGTAGTTCCTATTGTATTATGTAAGGAAGGAATTAAATTTTTTTCCTAAGTCGAATACAATATTCCATTAAACATAATAGACCAAAATATTTATACAAATTGCTTTGCTAGGACCTATTTTTAAACGCTGACTGGAAAGATAATAAAAGTAATAAAGACAAAATAATGCTCCGATCATAGGATATTCTAAATTATTAAAAAAATAAAATGTAAGAACAACCAAATGTCATTAAGAAATAATAAAGTTATATAAGCAGTAAAGACTATTCTACTCCTAAATGCAATATCTTTAAAAGGAAGACATTATTAAGTATACAAATAATGGACTGTATCTTTGTTAATAATTGTCCGAATTTTACGATTTTTTTTGTTTTGTAGGTAATTTAGTAATCTTTCTAATTATCATGGGTACAATCAAGAAAAAAATGCATACTTTTTGAGTTATTCGCAAATAAAGTTTCTTTTCCTCCATAACTTTTTTTCCAGAAATTTCGGGGGATAGGACTATTTTTCGCATGTGAAGGAGAAGAATATCTTCAAAATGAGTGGTCAATCATTGGATTTGATGGAGAATTGACAAAGTCATGGCGTACCGACAAAAACAACAAACAAAAACACATTTTAGAAATAATATATAGGATTATCTAAAGTTCAAGAATAATGAGTTGTTTATGTGTACATAATATGATATAATTTTTCCCAGAACGTTCTGGACTTGAACCTTGGAGTCAACCCCAAGGGGTGGCCCCTGTTGACATCTAAAGCAGCTGTGTGTCAGTGTGTTCTTGTCACATTTGCGGCAGAGGGTAGAAACATCTCCTGTCTGCATGCCTCCACCACCTGGGCTCTGAAGGAAAGACTAGAAGCATCCCTATATTTACTTCTTACAGAGTTTAATTAATATAAAAAAATTAATAAAATATTTTACTGATATAACGTAACTTAAAAAATATTATTCAGGAAAGTAAACCCCAAGCTTTGTAATAATTTAAATAATTAATACTACTGCAAGAACTGAAACTTTTACATCATATCACTTTGTTTAACTGGAGAGAAGAAATCTCATATTATTCTGTATCAGACCTCCACTAACATGGTCTTAAAACATATTAAAAAAAAGTTTTAGTAGCACTGTAAGTAAAAGGACGATATTTTTTTTAGAGTAAAAACAGAACAAGCAAGTTTCATTTACAGAAATTATGAAATTTACTGTAACTTTATAGAGAAAAACCAAAGGGCTTATTACTAAAAAAAAAAAAAAATTCTTTTTTTATGAACATACTATACTTTAAACCATTTAAAGAAAACTTAGAGCTAAATATTTTTATCCAGAGAAGACAGAGTGAGAGGAAATACGGAAAGATTTGTCTTGGATGGAAGATTTGAAGGTGGAAACACTGTTTTCAGATAAAAAATATAAGTAGTATAAGTATAAAACGTAGCCGTGTTTCCACTCTTGTAACGTAGCTTCGTCCCCACCACTTTTCTTTAATGCTAATCATATTTACAAATATGCCTTCTTACTGTTATAATTTAATCTTTATCCATGAATAAAAATTGAAAATTCACGCCTGCCCAATTGAATTTACTTTTTTGTCCTTCTCCGATTCGAATATATGCAAACTTATTAATATTATTAATATATGATATTACTAAAACCTTAGCGAACCTGAAGGTTCGATGCCGATAAAACCAATCAATGTCTTCATTCTACCATCTACCAGATGCCGTCTAAAGTCAACCCCGCAAGACCAGCTTTAACGCTTCCCATCTTCGCTTCGGTCTACCCCTTGGACGCTTACCTGTAGGCACAGCGCATTTTAACAGTTTTAGAATTGTTTCGTTACTTAAACTTACTTTAGTAATTTATAAGCCCATTTAATTCGCTTTAAAATTACCATATCAATTATATTAAACTGTTATGTTATCGCCTAAATTCTCCGGTTGACTCATTCTTCTTCCGTCCGAATATCCTACACAAAACTTTATTTTCAAAAATCTAAAGACGTTACTTATCCCTTAATGTCAGGGACCACCTTCCGCATCCATAAATAATCCTATGAAGAATTCTGGTTATGTAAATTATAATTGTTAAGTTTTAGAACAACAGTCACGAGCTAGTTTCGCAAGTGAAAACTAGCATTTCCCGCTTTTAACCTAGCCTTAACTTCCTCCTCAATTTCGTTTTTTCTTGTTATCGTATAAATAAATACTTAAATTTCTCTACATGTTTAAACGTATTTCCTTCATTTCTATAACACCGAAATGGTTGATATTTTTGCAGCTGACCATTTATTTTGTCTTGTCTGTATTTATTTCGAGCCCCAGTTCTTTACCGGCTTTCATAAAGTTATTAATAGAATGTATTATTTATTGGTCAAGAGATTAATAGAGAAAGATAAGTTACTATTACGTTGTTACGAAAATCCCAGTTTGTTGTGTATCTCAAATTTGCCTTTGTCTTGGGTTCTTCTTCAGTGATTTATGGCGAGATAGTACCCGTACCATTGTTTAGGCCTCCGTACAGAATTTAGATCTCAGTTTTAGTTGTGCCAAGGGACGGCATGAAGTTGTCTCGTTAAACGGCTCGGCATTCCTTTTAATGGGACAATACCCTCCTATTTTAGGCCCAGAAGCTCCCATCTCGTCCGCATCCCTTCCTTCCTATAACACCAATTTACAGCTCCCTTCTAAAGCCTGCTCTTTCTCGAATGTTTTAAACCCGCTGCGATGGGTTCAATATCTATATTGCTTCATTGACCCAATTTCTAATAATAGATACACCTGAACAGGTGGTTTGTTGGTTGGATTTAATAAAATTCTGTTTGCGTTAGATAGACCGGTGAAAGGTAGTATTGCCCCGAGACCGAGACGAGTCTTGTAAGCTCAGTCTTGGTCATGGTCTTGGTCTTGCGCAAGAGTCTCGCAACAGTCTTGCGGTTACTTATTAGCTTATTACTATAGAGTTATTACTGTAATTTTTTAGATAGGAGAAACCTAACTAAGCCCGAATGAAAAATTAGAAGAGTTAAATGCCAAAGTATAATGGTTATACCAATTATTAACATATAGTAAATAAAACTGTCCAGTATCTGTAACTATTTTGCCGTAATTTATAATTTAAAATTTCGATTTTTTTTTTACTAGTCCTGGTCTTGGTCTTGCAACAATTAGACGGCCTTGCTCTTGGTCTTGCAAAGTGCCAGACGAAGACCGATTTTGGGCAACACTAGTAAAAGGCTTTAGATTTTCCAACAACAGGATCATAGAAAAAAAAACAATAACCACAGACATAATTCAATCTCAAAATCTGTAGGTTATTACACCTGCACAGTAAATCTCGTTTATTGCTATGACGATCAAAGAGCAGTAACAAACTTTTAAGCATAATACAGTATTTTTTTTCACTTAAGTATTTTTTTTTCTCTATGTTGTCTTATATAGATTAGAGTATGGATAAAGCCACCATATTTATGTTTCCAGACCAAGACCAATTTTGGGAAACACTACTTTTAGGCTATACTTGGTTTGCCCGGGCCCGAGGGACGAAGGTAAGGGCGGTGAATTAAAATCCCCTCCGGCACCGGGACTCGAACTCGTACTTTTTAATCTATCACAACTTCGGTTATCTGGTTGCCGGGCAACTCGCAGTGTTATGCACACAGGTTAGCTCGTTCGACCACCCCGTCCCCTGTAACTTAAACATTTGTGTGACTTAAAAATTATCAGAATCTAATAAGTAGATACTATTATGACTAATTGCACTATTTATACAGCAATTTACACAAAACCCAATCCTATTTTAAAAGGATCAGTATTACGACATACTAAAATATATTATAGACGAATATAATAAACAAAATACAATATTGTTAAGTTTGATGTCAATACTATTTCCATAACCCATATTTTCCATATCTAGTAGCCATCTTATCTTGTTATTGAACTATCACGCTGCAACTATAATGTCTGCTTACGGTGGCTAGACCACTTGCCCTGGATACTATAGCAATTTTGCTCAACACAGTTTCTGATATGAAAGAATCATATTTATGTTTTGTAATCAATGTTTTCTTGATTTTAAAGAAACGAATTTTTTTGTTAATTTATAATTTATTTATAGTTTACTATCCATAATTACTTACAATACTTCCAAAAATCAAAGTAAAAAAAATAAAAATAATCAAATAATTTTCTTCTCGTTAAATTTAATTATACATTTTTGTTACATACAAATGAGAGTACATAAAGTGCATCTGAGCAGCTATGCAGTAGGCGGAAACAGCTTTTAAGAAAATTGAAGAACAGCTAAGAATCCTAAAGATAGATGTTAATCCTGAAAAGACGAAAGGAATTATATTCTCATATCAAAACGGAAAAAAGAAAATGCCAAATGAATTAAAAATTAACAACAAAAGTACTAAATTATCGACTGACTTGACATATCTCGGTATTCACTTCGACAGACATTTAAAATTTACTAAATATTATAACAAAATAATTAAAACAGTAAGATCTAAGACTTACAGAATCCAAAATTTAATTATGGTACTGTTATATGGTGCACCTCTGTTTGATCATGTCAACAAAGCAACTGGAAAAAAGTTACAATATTTCCGAAATGGAATAATCAGAAAAATAGTAAGAGGAACCAGGATGCAGAGAATGAAAACATTGGATATACAAGCAGTGCTAAATTTATCTACAGTAAAAGAACTTCTCGTAAAACGAAAAAAATCATCTTTCGAAAAGTCTCAACACTTGGCAAAACCTCTTTTCAACAACTTATTACCAGCCATAATTTCAAAACTTTGACAACAACTCACATAAGATAGGTGTTTTAATTTAGTTATAAGCTCTAGAGAATAAGGTCAACTCAAGCCTGAGGTGAGCCCCATCACCGATTATATTACATATGTAGAAAAAATACTCAGAGACGATAAAAAAAGCAAAATACACATTACAAAGCTTTTTAGCAGTAAACGGATTATTAAGAAGACAGCAAAAATCCAATGATTCAAGACAAAGATAAATAAAAAAGGGGCAATGAAAAAAAGAAAAAAACAGCATGAGAAATTGATATGGGCAACAGAAGGACAAACCAATATAACCTAAAGTTAACATAGTTATCCAAGACATATTTAAACAAAAATGAGAAATAGTATAACAATGTATTTGCTAATAAAATATATATGTTACTAAAATAGAATAAGACAGGGAAGAAAGAAAGAAAACGTTTAAAAATATATTAAAACGGGTAAAAACAATTATTGTACAAATATTATGGGTATGGTGATTATTTAACAGGTGTATGATCTCTCGACATTATATCTCTTTTCTATTTATATCTTAATTTAAAATAAAACAGAAACTAAATAAAATTGAAAAAGAAATAATAAAGATATTTTCAGGCATCGGGAAAGATTGACTGTTTTAAAAATTAGGGTCAATCCAGTTAACGTTCGACTGAAACTTATAGAAATGCTATTATTCTGGTTTGCCTATATTCTATAGTAGAAAAAATATATAGTATAACGTTTCAATATAAAATTCTTAATATATTGAATTGCGAAATAAATTTTAAAGCCTCATTTAAACGAATTGAATTACATATGTTGTAAATACATATTTAACTACGATTTGATAACAGTTGAAAAATGTCTAATCTATATATACATAAATGTAATAAGTTAAAATAAAATATAAAGACTAGTATACCAAGAATAACATTAAGAGAATAAGTTAAACAATTACAGGATGTGGTCAAATATTTTTTTACTCCAAACTAAAAAATTTCCACATTAAAGATCTATGAGATTGACGACGTTTATTTTTATCCTGTTATGTGATAAAATAATACATATATGATAGTAAATCATCGCCGTTCTTACGCCTACAACTTTCTCCAATTCAAGTCCTCAGTCCACTCCTTTTTCACAAGATCTCGACCTTCCGACCTTTACATTCCTTCTCACAGATCTGCCTCGTCCCAAAACTAGTTTATTCGCCCTGCTAATTTCTGGAATTCCCTTTCTATCAAAATTCGGCATTCTCCCTCCCTATCTACATTTAAAACCCTCCTATTCCAATTTCTATCCCAAAAACAGTCAGACACCCTCCGCCAACCTTTTATTTAAATTTACATATTATTCAAAATGATTCACATAATGATATATTTACATATAATTCATCACTTAATACTTACTATCAGATTCTTCTTTTTTTTTCTCCAGAAACACAGAGTTTATTGCTAAGAAGAATGTAATGTATTTTTTATTTATTTTTTTTTAAAGTGTATACTTATGTTTTACCACTGTACATAGTTTTAAGTGTCTTGGCATGGTTTCAAGTGTTTTGTATATAGATTTTTTTATTTTGTACATAGTATGTTTAACTAATATTTTCTTTACTTTTTTTTCTTTATTTTTACTTTTTATGTTTGTTTTTACTTAGGCCAGATATAATACTTTAATTTTGTACTTTTTTGTTATTCTAAAGGGACTTCGTCAAAGAATAAAATTATTTTCTATTCTATTCTATTCTAAAAGCCACAATCAGTAAAAGCTACAATCATTAAAATTGTTCTGGAAATTTCGTCCCTGTGACGTACATCGATAAGTAATATAATCGATTAAAAAATGACTACGTCATAAAAACTTAATAGGAAATAAATAGCTAAACAATTATAACTGCCTTGAATTGATTATACTGAAATTATATTTAAAAATTCAATGTTTTATTCATTAAAAAGAAAAAATAGATGTATTATTTATCAGAGCAAAATAACAGGATACAGTGCAATCATAAATGGTATAATAGGATCCAGACATTTCTATGACGAAGGCCACACCTCATAGCAGCACTTCCTGTATTCACCGCAGGTAGGATGGCATGCCTAAGCTTAGTGTCATCAAGTCTCAGTGCAGCAAAGTGCAGCAATCCTAGCTTCAATATCAATATCAATATCAATATAATATGCAATAGTATTGAAAATATAAATAGTTCCATTGAAATATATCTTCGATACCATCTTAAAGTAACGAAAGTGCAACGTTGTACAGGTTAATATAAGTTACTTTATCATGGTATCTTGATATCTGCAAAGCGATTACAATAAGAGATAGCAAAACTTTAACGATAAAATTATGAACTATGATCTCATTAACTCGAATATTGAGAGATTAACTGTGAGATTTTAAAATAAATTTATGAATTACAAATAAAGTAATAAAACGGGTATGCTCATATAAAATCATAAATTAATTAATGCAAAATGAGACATCTATCAGAGACTCATTTTGGTTGCATGTTTAAAACAAAAAGCACATGTTTAATTTAATTTAAAATTAACAAATATTCTGTATTTTCCTATTAAATAATTTTTTGTATTTTATTCTACTTAAAGGCTACATATATCAAATATTAGCTGGTTGTTCGGTTTATGGTCATAACAACATAGCACATTCCAAAATTATTTTATTAATAGAAAAACGCGAAGCAAGGCGAAGTGAATAAAACCAGATATCCATCTCACATAACTCATTTCTCTTAATTGACATACCTAATATTTTTTTCTCCAGATTTTTACAAAAAATAACGACCTGATCTCTCAAGCGTTCCATCCTTCAGAAACAATTGACATTATTCAAAAATTACCTTCCAAGACCTCATTACAACATATATTCTAAAATATCTCGAACTGTTAATTTATTCCACACCTATATATACTACAATAATACTTCGATCCACTTACGACAATTGGAAATTATCAATAGTAAAAATGATACATAAACTTAAAAACTACTCCTTCTAACGTCCTAACTCCTTATCTTCCATCATAGACAAAATCCTAGAAAAACTACTAAAAAGGTGTACCCAAATCTTGATATAAATCACGTCATACCTGTCCATCAGTTTGGATTTCGGCAATCCAGGGGAACCGAGAAGGGAGTTTTATGGAGCATGCTGAGCCATCAAAATTTTTGAGGGTGACTATTTGGACGGGTTTTTGAATTTTTTAGTGGGGTACATTTCAACGGGGTTGTGAATTTTCGGAATGAAAAGTTTCAGAATAAGGGATAGGGAGAAAACATAGAACAGAACACAGCAAGTGTAATTGTGTATGATCTACAACAAGTTTTTTAATTCTATTTTTCCTTGCTCTGTTATATATAAAGGTGAGCAATAAAAGATCTTGGAAGAGAGAGGGGATAGGTTCTTGCACCATCCACTTTAGAGAGATAGGCATCCCTGCGGAAATCTACTATTCCACAGTGCCATCGGATGGTAAATGTTAACGTATAACAGGCCTTGGGCTTTACAAACTTTATTTATTCCTTTTCCCTAGACATTTCCTAATAATCCACTTCCATTGATAAAAGCACCAGCCTTACGTTGCAAACGCACAACTCTCAACAGTCCCCTTTAATAATATAATAATAATCCCTGTTGAACAGATCCTTTACTCAGTACTCATCATAACAAGCATCTTGCATGGAATCACTATACAAGACTGAAACTGCTGTTAGATTCCGACTACTACAACACTTACTTGCCAAGCTGCCAATTTACTACAAAAAGCCATTTGTCAGGCCTATTTATAAATATATATATATATATATATATTATGAATATATATATATATATATATATATATATATATATATATATTCAAATGTTTAATACTCAACATTACAAAAAGTACTGTTTAAGGAATTTGTAAATACACAAAAAGATTCTAAATATGTATAAAGGACTTCAAGAAGTCAATTCCAAGATGTCAAATAAATCTGAATCTCATTTTTCGACGACTATTATATTCTGAGTATTCTTATAACAGAGAATTGAATTAAAAACAAAACAACTTGAAGCTATTCAACTAACTTCGAAATGCCAAAGAAAGACATAAAATATTAACCTTGTTTCAACATAATTGAAGAAGCAGAAGTCGTAGGAGGTTTAAGGTTTTCCTTCTCCACAAGAGAGAAGAAATAAACCAGAATTACGAGGAGCATAAATAACATTTCCGAGAGAAATTTAAAGGAAAATGAAGAAGAACTTATTCCGCTCTTCTCATAATAAGGAAAACAACGAATTTTCAAGATCTATTTTGTTTTTCAGAGGTACGATATAAGATAAAGCTCCTGGATCTTATGTCATATTGAATCAGAACAGTAAAAAGAAAATATGTCGAATCTGATAGTAAAAGAAAAGGAAGAAAAGAAAGAGACATAAGGAGCTCGGAAACGAGGATACATAGGAATAGCTCTGCCTGCGATGGCTTTAGTCCCGAGAGCTTTAAAGGAGGGCAGAAGAGCCGTATAATAAATATAGGATAAGATAGGGAGGAGGGGAGAGGAGGCAGTTTATGGAGACGAATAACGGTATAAGCGATATTGTGAAAAATATACCGTTTTAAATATTAATAAAATGGACTGTATTACATACCAGCAGCAATCATTTTACACGAGAAAATATCATATATTAACAAAGAAAAAAAAATGTCTTGTAAAAGTGGAATAACATTACTCAAACAAATTCTAAAACATCAACAATTTTCTAGGTGTTGTTGTAACAAAATTCGATAAAAAATGAAAAAATAATTAATTTATTTATCTTACAATATTAATCTGCACATGTCAACTTACTGTTTACAATCATCAATTAGAGTAACAGTCGTTATTGTAATGAGAGACTTAAGAAAGAAAAGTATCCAGTAACATCTATTCCTTTATTTAATAGTCTTGGTTGTTCAAGGAAAGAGATCTCTCATCCAACACCTTTTGAGATTCCTTCTTGAATTTAGGAGTTTCTCAGCTATACCTCTAAGAGATACAGCAACAGCTAACTTAAAGCGTACTTAAAGTAGTTGGTATATAATTGATAGCAAAGAATCAGCTGTTAGTAGCTGGACATCAGTATGGTTTAGTGAGTCACGTATTAATTTGCTTTTGTTATCGTAACATTTTCGATACAAATTTTTGTATATCGATCTTTTTGACTAAAACTCATAATTGAGAGGAGTATGTAACTATAGATTTCAGTAAGTACTTTATCTCCGTCACAGTTTCAGTTCTGAAGATTGGGGAAAAAAGTGAATAAAATAGTTTAAGTAGTTTTTAATGGTCTATAGTTCCATTTTAATTTGCAAGCCCCATGTCATCTTTTTGTCTAAATTAGATAAAAGATGTGTTCGTCTGAGGAATTTCATTGTTAACTAAACATTCTATTTAAATTTATTTTATGTATTCATTTAATTTCATTTCTTGGTCATAAATTATTGATATTATATATATATATATATATATATATATATATATATATATATATATATATATATATATATCATGTAGGAATTTTCCCAAGAGCTCTGAAAGAAACCACTGATTTCATTCCCAAGATATGCTACTGTAGTATCCAGTTAAATAAAGAAATATTAAATTAATTTCCAATGCTCCTTACTTTGTCACAAATAAAATAATCCATAATGACCTTAATGTTCCATATGTCACCGATTTGGCCCAATCCAGATATCTATCCTTCCATAATAAACTTCATAACCCTCTCGTTTCTAACCTTGCTTCCTCTTCGATTCCTGATAACCACCCGAGGCGTCTGAAAACAAGATGGTCTCGTGATCTCCTTTTGTAGACATATTATTAGAATGCTACCTGTGGATAGTTTCTCAACAGGCGTTTTCAAGTGATTATATTCTTGTGTACACATTTACTTTATGTATTTATATTGTAATACAGTTGTAAATATCTTGAATAAATAGCTTAAAAAAATTTCTTCCATATTATCAATTTAAAAATGTATAATAGCATGTAAATATTTATTTATTATTTCCAATTGGCATTCAAGATAGATAACAAGAAATGATAAAATTTCACTTTAATCCTCTCCCCCCCCAAAAAAAATACTAATTAAATATAATTTTTTCTTATTTAATTTTTTTAGGCCTATCACAACTCATTCATTTAAATATCTACTCAGTAATCCTGACAAGCCTGAGTCTACCTACTGCTTGAGATGACCAAAGTAATTCTTGAATATACCTTTTGTTGTCAAGGTCTATGACGAACCCTTACCAATACTCTTATCCAATCTACATAGTAGATCCAATATGTCTTCGTGAAGTTTCAGAAGCAGTGAAGCAGGGAGACAACAAAGGTATTCTAAGTTGTATTCCGGATGAAGACAGACCACAGGACAAGGAAGGAAGGTATGTCAGCTATGCAGGATGACTCACCTGAGGTCTACTCGATTACTTGGTAGCTTGTCCCTGTCCTTTCTATTATAGCATCAATGAGCTCCACTCAAAAGAAGTCCTTTGTATTCTACTTTGGGATAAAGTATAACGTTTATTAATAAATAGATCTAAAAGAGAAAAGAAATCAGTTAAAAAGGTCGGATGCCTCAATGCATAGAGCAAGTTTCTAAACTCAGCACTAGTCATATCGGTGGTATCCGGTTGAATTGAGCAGCAATGGATAGCGATACTCTGATATTAGAGAAAACCTGCAGTTTTTAAGTGGAACGTTAACATTCCTGTTAACGAAGATCATAAAACACATGAAACATTAGAAAAAGAGATCAGGAAATATCTACCAACTAAATTGTTGAATATAAAAACAGAAATTTTTTTTATTTTATTTATTCAATGAAATTTACAACTGTATAAACAATACAACTAGTAAAAATGCACATATTGGATAATGAAATGAACAGACTTGAAGAGATACTGACCAGTGGTAGCACTCCCTATTTAATTCTAGGTGAGAAGGTCACGAGGCCATCTTCTTTCCAGACGCCTAGGAGAATTATCAGGAATCGAGGAAGAAGCAAGGCTGGAAAAAAGTGGATTTGGATGGGACTGGAGTTTATCATGAAAGGATAGGTATCTGGCTCGGGCTAAATCAGCGACATATGAAACATTAAGAATTTTACTAAAGATTTTGGATTGTCAGAATTGGATACGATAGGAATTCGATGGTTTGGTAGAACCCCAAACTTCAACTCCGTATGTCCATATAGGTCTTATTATGGTTAAGTAGATAAGTCTTTTGTAATTAATTGAAAGTTTAGAGCGTTAGTGTTGTAAGTGTTGGAGCAGTCGGAAACGTCGATCAGTTTATCCAAGTGGAGACCTAGGTAGCGGATTTGTTCAACAAGTACAAGTGGAATATCATTGAAGGATATTGTAGGACAAGAAGTTGTGGGTTTACAATAAAAAAAAACAAAAAAAAAAACAGAAATAAATATAGATTGAAAGTAAATAATATAAATATCTCAACAGCTCCATTGACACAAATAGCCGATGGAACTGATGAGCCATCGATGACCAAATCTGATTTCCATTGATGGTTTCGATCAGAGTTTACAGATAGTATTATATATTTACGATGTTCAGCGCTGAGTTTAGAAACCTGCCAAAGGTGATTAAGCTCATTAGACAACTGACTAAGTAATGGAGATGTGATGGCAGAGCGTGTTGGGGCGTTGTCCAGTTTAAATTCTCGTGTCAAGCGGCGCCGCACAGTGGGGCGTGTAAAGCGTAACTCGGGACACATACCAAAATTCGAAATTTGCATAAATACTTTAAAATGTACACAAACGTTTTCTTTACGCTAAGAAGTATATCATAATCTGTTTTCAAGTAATTTCAAATTTTCTAATGTCAAATTTTCATAAATTTGTTTGAAGATGGAAACTCTATACGACGCGAAATTAGAAGTTTAAAAAATTGTTTGCTACTTAATTACAACGTTGTTTATTTTCTCATCTTTTAAACATTTAGATAATACATGCCATTGGTTCATGCTTTCTCAGCACATTTGCTGGGTGAAAATAAATGTTTAAAGCAAAAAAAAATAAATTCCACTAAACTAGGGTGGTAATTGAAATTTGTGTGAAGAGGGCACCGAGCCAGATTTTTATTCAGGATTTACTTAAAACCAGATGTGATAAATTATTCGATGCTCTAATTATTAATGACACAGATATCAGAGCAGACTTGAGCTAGATAACAGAGTGAGGAAGTGGGACTCGATTCGTTACGGCAGATCGGGCATTTTATCTCGGGGTCTTCAATGGACCAGATATCCTTCCCAATTAACTGCTACCAAAGAAATCTCCTTTTAGATTAGCCTTGTAATTATTACTAATCGTTCTTCCCCTTTTTTATGACTATATTACATCGCTAATGTTATTTGTGATTAATCATATAATCACATATGTTAAACGGCGGTTTCGTATATCTTCATTGCAGTCCATCAAAATGTAATTAATAAAGAAATAAAATAAACAATTGTCTAAATATCATAAATATAACAACAACAAAAATACAGTGAAACGAAATTGTAATTAAAGGCAAAAATGAAACCTGTAT
The DNA here is from genome assembly GCA_928085145.1 of Nezara viridula. NCBI lineage: Eukaryota > Metazoa > Arthropoda > Insecta > Hemiptera > Pentatomidae > Nezara > Nezara viridula. The sequence continues at coordinate 122,697,439 of OV725081.1, read as the reverse complement.
ACGGTAGGTAAAAAGCTTTTTGTATTTGTTCAAAAGAGAGAATTGTCCATAATTTTGAGCAATTGACATATATTTATGGACATGGTGTCCTTAACTTCCTGGCACAGAAATGTACATCAATGACGTTAAGTTAATAGTGTGTGAACGACATCATATCAATTATATACTATTTATTATCCCTGGAGCCAGGGCCCAAATTCGACCTGATCGCTGGCGAAGGTTTGATTGTAAATTACCAAAGTGTATGTTATTTTGAGTAAAGAGAACCTTGTCTGCCATCCTAGAGTCGCTGCTTCCAAAAATGGCGGCTCATCCAAAGAATATTAGGCCAGTAACTTCGGGATCAAAACGAGAAATCCATTGCGAAAAATGTGAGAAAAGTTTGTATTTTTTCAATTTGTGTATGAGGTTTTAGACATGTAAAAACAAAATTGCTGAAGCGGGCCACCAAGGGAAAACTGACGCAAAATTCAATGCTCTACAATTATGGAATTTTCCTCTTAAGGAACTCGTTGCCAAAGTTACAGGGCCATTGATAGTCATTTGTCTCACTTTTTCGCAAATTTGGTAAAAATAAGCGTTGGTTGACCTTGGTTTAATACCTTACCATGTAAACAAATTATTAGGTTTATGTACTTCTTCGATGCACAATTTAATGTTTAATGTATTAAAATAATAATCTAGCAATGGTTGGAAAAGAAGAAAACTAATTTTTTTTTTTCAGTCCGGTATCTAGGCTGTCATTTAGACCGAAGACTAACGTGGAACCCACATACTAGACTCAAAAGACAAGAACTCAACCGACGATACGGCCAGCTATACAGACTACTAAACAGAAAATCCAAACTTTCTATTGAAAACAAATTACTTATCTACAAGACAATACTGAAACCTATATGGACATACGGACTCGAACTGTGGGGGACAGCAAAAGCTTCTAACATCAAACGTATTCAATTCAAACGTATCTTACACCATGACCTTAATATCCCATTTGTCCTAGACCTTATTCCAGAAAAATTCTCCAAATTTCACCAGAACCTTACCTATCATCCAAATCCCCTTGCACAATCTCTATCCAGCATCACCCATCCTTACAATCCTCCTCGAAGGTTGAAGCGGCAGTGGCCCAGAGACCTTCTGTAAATAAGCATCTATCTATTGGAGTTTTGACAATGGCCAGATCCTCCACTCAAGCCCGAGTGTGTATGATTAGGTTAGTTCTTTTGTTTATATACATTTATTTTATTTTATTGTATTTATTTTTATTTTATTTTATTGTATTTATTATTATTAATTTTCTGTATTATTTATTTATTTTTATTGTAAATAGAGTGTGAGTGTGCTCTCTGAACACTATTATAAATGTCCTTAATGTGACAGAATGTAATATTTCTAAATAAACAAATATTTTTTTAGAGTCATGTTTTTATCAATTAATAATAATATAATGCTAATGAAAATGATCAGAATGAGACATTTCAGTTCCTGAATTTAGGGACTAACAAAAGACCGTGAAAAGCTACTGCTAAGTTCTGCCAAATTTAAATTTAACACATTAAATCATGTCACATCCATGACAGAAACGAATGGAGGCATGCAGAGAAAAAAAAATAATGATATCATTAAAAATTAATAAAGAAAATAAATGAAAATAAATATATTTTTTTTAAATCTGGAAAGGCAAATGATAATTGCACGACTCATTAGACTGGAATCCCATCATTAAACGCCCACGTCAATTTATATTGAAATATTGAGGATTTTTTATTTTATCAGAATAAATGTTTCATTAAAAGAGTAAAATCACTCTTAAGTTAATAAATAACGATTACAATGCACTTGAATAATTATACGTATAGCGTCAGCTGGTGTTGAAATGATTAAACATGTCACTGATATTGAAATAATATATCGAAACTGATTTATAAAAATATTTATTTATTTATGAAATATTTAAAGGGTAAGTTAATAAAATACTCGTCCATGTTCAACCCAGTCAATATCACCTATCAATACCACTAGAATTGAAAAAATATATGTATCGTATAAATGGATATCGAAGTCAACGAAAATCGATATATTACATCAACAGTCTGAATAAGAGTCGATAGACACAGAGAGTTCATAAGATATACGCTGGTATTTAATATCAATTAACTAATTCAAATTACAATTAAAAGTTAATTGTATAATTACTCCTACTTTACTTATATGTGAACAATACTCTTTCCATGAATATATTTCCATGATCCTAAATGGTGTTTTTTGGAAATCTGTACAATGGTTAAGACTTCAATTTAATTAGTTAAGGTAGGGAATTCGAAAATTTAATTCATTACTTGAAAAAGGCGAAATAAATAATGAACTTAAAAAATATGATTATTAAGCTATAAATCTGCAGTATACCAAAAGATCAATAATTTATATTACGTATTATTGGCATAAAAGTGATTTTCCTCCGTTAATTCTTCCTAAGATTCAAAAAGCCATTCCTCTGGCACTACATAGACCACTAGCGGATCCAGGATTTAATTTTGGGGGAGCTTCAGCCCGAAAGCTTTTTTTTCATAAAAATAACGATAATTACTTTGGAAAAAAAGAAAGAAACTAACTACCTTTATGAAATGGTGTGTAGGTGATACCTAAAGTATTTTTAAATGTAATTACACTAACAATACTTAAAGAGATATTTTTTAAAATATTTTTTTCCACAAAACATGCTTATATTTTACCATTTTGAAGGGGCTTCAGCCCCAAAGTCCACTCCCCCCCTCTCTCCCCGTTGATCCGCCAGCGGCATAAACCACTGATTATTGGTAAAATACTGAACAAAATAATGAAGAAATTCAGGGAATTTTCTTGAAAGATATTCTTAGAAAATATACTATAATAAATTTTAGTACGCCTTTTCAGTTTCGATAAATAATTTATTTATTTCAAATTTATCCAATATTTTCTTTCCTAACACACGCATTTTTCTCGTGGTTATTTTACGAAAACCTCTTTCTCTTCTTTTCCAAAAACTAGATGAAAGTATTTATTTGTTATATAAATTAGGCCATTATTCACCAACATTTTATTTATTAGTTATTTTATTACGACAACGTTTCGACCATTACTAGGATCATTTTGAAGTCTTCTTGAGTCCTCCATTAAATATTCATTATTAAGTGTCGTATTAATTTTTCAGAGAAAATATAGCTGTCCTGATATTTAAGAGTTTCCCCTGCACCATTTCTGGAGGGACTAATTTATATAACTAATAAAACCTCAAGACACCAATTCTAGGAATAATGAACAGAAGAGATAAATCAAAGTAATGCTTATGCGGATAGTAAAGTTCTGTCTCGTTTCAATTGTATTATATAGAAAGCTGAAGGCAACGTTTGGTCAAGTTTCTAAACTCAGTATTAAGCTCATCGATGGCATCGTAAATATATCACCGCTCCTCAACTCATAGACGGAATCAAGCTATAGAATTCAACGCGTAGTTTTTTTTCATCGGATCAGCGTTCCATCGAATATTGGAGTAGATGGATTGGCTTGAGGTAACATCAGTGTTTCATTTTTCAATTTACTATATATAGTTATATCTATTTTATTTTCTATATTTATTTATTTATATTTTTTTTCACCTGTTTTTCTACTCAACTTTCCGCTGGAATCCAACAGGCCTTCCCTGAACTAAGTAAATCACACTTCATCGATGCTATATTCAAGCGATCGATGGAGTTAGCGGTGTGAAACCTACCCCCTTTATAGTGGTGGTGTAAAATTCAGTCTATCCCCTCTCTGTACTTCTGCCTACCTAACAAGATGCGAGTTGGGACCCGACACCAGATGATGATTGGAATAAACATGACAAAGGATTATTGGGCGGATAATGGAACAAACGAAAACAGAAAGCCATGATTGATGAGGACGAGAAGAAGATATCCTTTGTGAAACGAAACGGTGTGACAAAGGACTGGGAGGTTGTGTGAATGGCGTTTGACCTGGCCAGCACAAGCCGTCCTAATGGATTCGCTCCCACAAAGCGACGCTACGGAATTCAGTCGCTCTCTGTCGCCTCACCTCTGTGGCCTCTCTTAGCCACTTCACGCTGGCTACCGGCCACTCCACTTTTTCACACGTTTCGAGTATTTTTTTTGTAAAAAAATATTTCGTTTTATCCGAAATTTCGAAACAGCATTTAGAGGAAAAAAACAAAAAAATAACAACGACGGAGAAATATCCGACTGTAGACAATATATTATAATACTCTATATTCCATTCCACAGGACAAAAACCTATGAACGTTCCTTCTTAGCCCGCTCCGTCACCTACTGGAATTCTTTGCCACATAACATCCGTCGTGCCTCTTCGCAGTCAACTTTCAAAAACCTCCTTTTTCAATATCTCCTTACATCCCAAATAGACGATTCGCAACCATAAATTTCATTTTATGAACTGAATTTGTGAGAAGTAAATAGTGGTGCCTATTGTTTACGTTTTAACATAAAAAAGCAATGATCTTTGTCACCCAGTTTGACTAATTATTCTTACTATTTATTTTGTTTTTCTCTTCGCGTTAGGTTGTGCTTTTTCTTTCGGGTATACTTGTTTGTATTATATACTTTTTGTATGTGCGTATACATAGCTCCTTTTGTTTCATTACACCACAAGTAATCCTGAGATTTTATTTTATCTTAGTGTTTGCAAATTATTATATAAATCACTGTAGATATTATTACATTTTGTATTAAGTAATTTTTCTATTAGATAGCCTAGTGTCTATAAATGTATATATGGATATGTAATTTCTTTTCTTTTTCTTTTTTTCCATCACAATAATAAGTAATTTTGAGAAGATTTTACGTTCCTTCATATATATATATATTTTTTTTTTTGTTTATTTTTTAGTGGTCACATACTACTTTTTAAATAATGTATATAATGTTAGAATGATTATAAGTTAGTTTTTGGCCAGATTTTTATTTTATTTTTGTATCAATTCATCAATGGTATTCTAAGGGGACTTAGTCCCAGAATAAAGTTCAATTTTCTATACTATTCTATTATAAAAAATCAGGTGTGTCCACACACACGACTTTCCTACGTATTTTAGAAACCTTTTTATATCTTTAAATATGGCCATGAAGAAACGAAAAAAAAAAATGAGTTAGATTTATTTTCCTGAAAATTGACCAAAGAAAAGATTTGAGTACGGTTTATTTGATAAACTAAAGCAATGTAAACCGGCTTGTAGAAGAGCAGAGTAAAAAATTCAATACACTCTAATATTTCTTATCAAAAACTTATAGGAGGAAATAATGAAACTTGTGTGATGTGGGCACTAGATTTTTTCACTTTCACATACTTTTCTTTTTTCTCCCTCCTCTTTTTGGCACCGGGATTTGAATCTGTATCTTCGTAATAGTTTTCTGAAATGAACGATTTTTATATAGTTTAGTAGGGAATTTCACTACCTCTAAAAAAAAAAAAGGTTAAAAGGCGTTTTCGTTTCAAAACAAGATGAAGTCTTTCTAACTTTTTCCCTAAACTTTCTCGGGAATTTAGTACATTTACGAAAATTGAAAAAATATTAATTAGAAAATTATAGGAAAGTTTCATAAAAATCGTTAGAGCCCTTTTTGCGCTACAGTCCATAGACAAATATGTATTTCACTTATTGTTCAGCTGCTATTGCGTATGGAGCACCCAATTTGTGCCATAAGCATCAGTAGTCTACTAAATAAAAAAAGGAGCAACAAAACCGGTCAACTAATTCATAATTTTAGACCCGTAAAAAGAACACTTCTGTAAAATGTGGCTTGCTGTAAGTATATATTATTGCAGTGTTGACATCTTGTGTGGTGTTGACATTGGTGGTGGCTGTTTGCTAATAAGATGTGAATGGGCAAGATAGGTGTGGCCTATTCTCAGTCTGGTCAAAACAACCTCTTCTCTGAAGATATAACTATTTGATGTTGACCATGGCTTTATTGTTTTTTAATATCTTTTAATTTTCTTGACGGACTCTCATTCCATATAGATTGCCATAATTTGATAAGTTTAAATCCAGTTTATTTAAGTTTTATTTTTTACAGTTTTTCTAAATGAGAAAAAAAAACGTCACACTTGAGAGTACTGTTAATGATTCTTATATTCCCCTGGAGTAGCTAAAAATGTACTGCTCAATTAACATGGTTTCATATTGATTTTTTGACAATATAAATGAATTTCTTCATCTGAACTTCTAAATAAAGTGCGTTCTATGCGTTTAAAATACGTTCTATAAAACCTTTAATTAAAAAAGGTTCAATGGGAAAAGTTCTAGGTCCGATAGAAAAAAAAATATTGAAAATAAAGATTCTAATCATATTGGAGCTGATTAAAAATAAACTTTTCATTTAAAGACTTGATTCTATCACTTCATCCGATCTCTGAACCAACTATTCGATATACCGTTTAGAAGTAGGCTCATTTTTCTAAACAACTTTTCTTTGCATTTAAAAAAAATAATATATATAAATAATTATATATATATATAAATGGAATTATTACTTAATTTCGAACATTAGTAGCTAAACTTTGTACAAGTTATATAATATATATATATATATATATATATATATATATATATATATATATATATATATATATATTATATTATGACTTGTACAAAGTTTAACTACTAATATTCTAAATTAAGCAATAATTCTGGAATTATTACTTAATTTCGAACATTAGTTCGACTTCGACATCACTTTTTCAGACACTTTGGGAGATTATCATGTTATCAGGGTTCGAGGAGGAAGCAAGGTAAGAAACGAGAGGAAGTTTATTATGGAAGGACAGGTATCTGGATTATGCCAATTCGGAAACACGTAACATTAAGGTCTTTATGGATTATTTTGATTGTAATAAAGTAAGGAGCATTGGGGATTTTACGAAGGATTGGATACGAGAGGAACTCGATGGTTTAGTGGAGCCCCAAAGCTAAACTCCGTAAGTCCAAATAGGCCTTAATACAGTCAGTCATGTATATCTCTTTTGTAAGAAATAAATATAGATAGGAAACTGTGAATGTAAATAAATAAATATAAATAGTAAATTGAAAAATAAAATGTATTTCTTAGTCATTTCTTCCATTATTATGGAAGAAATAACTACAGAAGAATCTATTTGATTTTTTTTCCCCGAATATTCCTTCATGGAATATATTACAATGTGTCACATCTAGGGATATTAGTAATAGTGATAAAAGAGTAGCTCATCCAATCCATGTATAATATATAAAAATAAATAAACAACAAAATAATAATACTAAAAGTAAATGTATATGTACTGAGTTTCCGATGCTAAAAATCCCAGGTTCGAATCTCGGCTCATGGCAGAAAAATTATTTAATCTGTTTCACTGGCGTCCCTGAGTAAATAGACCCTTCTGGGGCACACGCAGCCTCTATAAAGTGGGTACCCTTAATTAAAATAATTGTTAAGGGAAAAACCTGGCAGTTGATTGTGATCTCGGTGAAATCAAATCAAAATACAACCGTAGACCAAGAAACAGAGCTTTCCCTAAACAGTACTGAACCCAAGACCCTTCATGGGTTGTAGTGATACAGGTTTTTTTGGTTTTTTTTTTAAATAAATGTATATAAAGTAAAAAAAAAACTTAACTAAACAAAAAGAAACTAAACTAATCAAGATTATACTTAAATACACGCATGCTTTTATAGATTATATACAAAATTCATTCACTAAAAATCTCCGAGCCAAGACTTTTCTCCAACTTGTGGAAGGAAAAATAGGACTCCGGGAGATCCCAGCGCCTCTCACTCAGCCGCATTACTGGCATCAAGGACAAGTAGAGGTTGAGCAGAGGATCTGATATAATAGAAAATAATAGTTTTATAGCTCAATCAACGGATATTTTTTTTTTAAATCGAATAGATGTAGTATCTACAATAAACCCCTGAGATTATAAAGGCGTTGAATCAATTCGAGTGCTGAACTTTAAAAAATACATATTTTTCGACCAGGAGTGCAACCACAATTTTTTCAATAAAAAATAATATTATTCACTTAATAAGTACCACTTTTGCAGGTACCACTTTAACAAATTAGACATCTCTATATTGTTTATATGCTGGATTTGCGGAGTAACAACCTAAGAACTCGAAGAATTTCTTGGAGAAGAGATCTTTAAAGTCCTTAGGTCCATTGCCAACTTCTGCAACCCCTCGTATAATAGTGTTTAGCCCACACCAGTTCTCCCGGCCCAAAGATGGCGAAATACGGAGACGAGTTAAGTTAGAACGCCAAGTTTAGTTTAAGCATCATTAAATACAATGACGAGCAACATTTGTAGCATACTGTCTGAGCGAATTTGTTAACTTGTAAGTAGAAAGTTCAAAAACATTTCTCTAGATACAGTGGCCTTACTCACATATTTGAAAAGTGTAATTATTTAAACTATTACAGGACTTGGACAAAGAGAAAAATAACAGCGAACGCTAGGTGTAATTTCTTGTATATATTTATTACGTAAATCGAGTTGTGAAAAAATAAATTAAAATAAAATACTCTGAAAATCATTGAATGTGTTCCCAGTTATTTATTTGCACGTTTTATATATATTCAACTCAATCAGCTTGAAATAAAAACAAGTGGGGTCTAAAAACGATAAGATCGGAAAAAAGGTAAAAAGGTTTTTAGAAGGGGTCTAGGCTCTTTACGAAGTACACTTCTTAAGTTATTAATTTTGTTTCTATTATATTCAATATATTTCTTTTTTTTTTTTTGGTCGATTGAGGATATATTTATATTTTAGTTGCCATCGCCGAATGATTCCTCAACAAATCGCAAAAATCTTTTGACCAAGTCGCCATGATAGCAACGTAAAGTAAAATGGTTTCCGTTACGAAAATAAAAAAGGAGAATATGACGAAAGTGCCAACTTTTAACTTCCATTTTAAACAGAATTTCAATAATAAATTAAGCATCTGATCACCAAAATATTTACATGGAATTATAAAGGAGATATTTAATGTCAAACAACAATAAGGACATCAAATTTTCTTTAATTAAACAAAGATGACATTATTATTAAATTCACCTACTCGAGAAATCTGCAATAATTCAGTTGCCTGTTCTGATAACAATGGAAAAAATAACTATAAAAGAATCTGAGAAGGAGTTGATCGGGGGGTGCGGTTAAATAAATACTAAATTATACAATTATTTAATTTTTGCCGACGTTTCGACCCACTTTGCAGGTCTTCATCAGGGGGAAATACTTTCATTCAATTAGACTACAAACCACTTCAAAAAAATCTATTTGATATAATTTTTAACCTTGTAAGCATTCCCAAACATTACTATAATAAAAACCGAAAACAGCTGACTGGAAATTGTGTGACTTATTGGAAGAAAACCTCAGTCATAAGCATTTATGTTGAACATCCACAGAATTCAATTTGCAATACCGTTTCACATAGGTACAGACTATCAATTTTGATTTGGAGGAGGACAAAAAATAAATAAAAAATGACGGGAATTTATATTATGTGTAAATATGCAACATAATTATTGTGAAACGAACAAATATAAAAGTGAATATTTAAATTTAATTTGTTTGTATGATTGTAAAGTTGTAAGGATTTTTATTTAGTTTTGTTTTAATTTTACTTATTATATATATTTGAAAACATCTAAAAAAAAAATACAATTAAATATATAACGTATTTGTTTGGATTAAACACAAGGGGGAAGGTAGACAGCCTTCATAAGGTTTGTACATTTCTAGAATTTTTTCAGCAAAAAATGCATATTGTAAAATGTGTAAATATCTTTGATTTCATAGTGTGTACAACATAAAATAAAAATACAACGTTTTTCAGAGCCTGACTAGTTTGCCGCGGAAAATATTAGCATAACACGTAAAAATTGAGGGGTGATTGAGTCAAAAAATCCTAGGATATGTGAATATATATTAGTTACTTTGAATATAAATGACAATTTAAGTAAAAGTAACATTTAGGTTTCAATAAAATAGTTACATACCTACTTCTAGACACTAGCCTAGCCAGCTAGTCGATTTTTCTTAATCGATTTTAGTTTACATCGATTCTATTCATTCATGTAGCTTATTTATTATTGATTTTAATTTTGTTTTACCTCAAATTATTGGGCGACGAAACGATAATTACGCCCTCTCAACATTTTTTTCGATCCCAAAGTCTGCGCCAATGTGATTTCTCTTAAACTATTACAACTAAAGAGATCGAATTTAAACCAATGAAGTCAACTACAAAATAATTCATTATAGTTATCATCGTAATAATAGATGTTTCCTTGATATTTACAAAAAGTGCATTTTCTGCTGGTGTCAAGTCCATCCCAACTTGTGGGTTGTGCAGTTTCATCATTACAAAAAAAAAAAAAATCATCTTCAATTGAGTTGGCAGACTATTGAATGCAGAGAATGGACATTATAATGGTTTATGTCAAAAAGTTTTCTTAATAAAATATCACAAAATTTTGATTCGGCTCTTAGACTGTGAGGGAACTCCGATCTGCTTGTTCGATAGAACAGTGTTTGTTGTGTAGGAGGCTAAATGTTTCATTATGTATGAGCAGTAATCTTATCATCTATTTTAAAAGTCCAATACGTATAATGCATAGAAAACAATAGACTCAGTCTTTTATTGAAGCTCAAGAGGTTTTGTTGGGCTAAAAATAGAATAAATATATATTTTTCACATTACAGATAAAAAATAAATAAAATGGATATGGAATAGAGATGAATCTTTCCTTATCCATTTATTTATTGAGAAATATTACACTCTGTCACAATTATTATATTGGAGTTTATAATAGTGTTCAGAGAGCACATTCACACAACAGATGAACCAATAGCAAAAAAATAAGTCATTCCTCATCGTTCAAAAAATTATTATAGTTAGTAGATTAAGTAATAATAATAAAATTTGAAATAAAAAATTTTAAAAAAAAATTTCGACTACTACTTTCATGAAAAAAATATTAATGGATAGTTTCGTGTACGTAAAATACATAGAGAAGATTTTTCTTATTGTAAGTTGAAACAAAAAAACAGTGACAGAACATAGAATGCAGCGAAACAATATATAGATAACAAAGCTTACTTCCGTAGCAAATGAATAACAGAGATAAAAATTGAGTTATTAGCGAGCTCTATCTAAGCTTTGGCAAACCTAAAAACATTTATGATTTTACTTTTTTTCTATTTATAAGTGTTACTTTGGTATATTTAGGTATATGTATATTTCTGTTAATTGTATTTATACTTATTTACAGTTTTATTACTTCAATTCTATTTATTCATATCGTTTGGTAAATGTTTATTTGTATATATATCTTGTATATTTTTGTAACTTTTTATTTAATGTTATTACAATTTTTTTAATACTAAATTATTTTATTGATTGCATTTTAATGTACTCACCATCTAGTTAAATTTATAATTCTAGATAATTTCATGCCTTTTTTGTTTTATTTTATTTTTATTTTTTTATCCAGTTTTAGCCAAACAGCGTACAGACTGCCGGAAGTTATTAGAGGAGGAGACATTATTGGACCATTGGTTTGTTTAGCCAATGGAAGAGAAAATTTACATAATTTCTTGAAAACTATTCAATAATTGATTTTAGTTTAGTTAATTTTATAGATAAATGTATGTTCTTTTAGAAAATCATTTATTTATTTATTTTTTGTAATTGAAGTGAAAACTTCATTAGGTGTGTTTTGCACTTTTTATGTGGATAGGGAATGAGCAGTCAGATGTGCGATGTGTAACGATCGACTAATTGAAGTGTTTTTGAATATGCATTAAAATATCTCAGAAACTAAAAATCGGATCTGCATTCTGTAAACAAGGAAAATGTTCAGCATTTCATCCTCTTTATAATGAGCTATTATTTATAATTTATATTTCATATTATTAATATCGTCTTGTTGGTGTTTTAACTTCTATCGTGTGGTATATATCACACACCTTAGTTTTTTAATACAATATTTCTTTAAAATTGTTAATTCATTGTTTTTAATTTAGATGATTTATGGAATTAGAATAAATAGCATCATTAAAATTATAAATACATATAATATGCGAATTAGCGTTGTGTATGTACAACAGAGGAAATATAGTTCGCTTGTTTTTAGTTATTATTCAAGATGGGAAAAAAACACATACATTTATAGCAGTTTTTTTAAATTTTTGATTTATTAGAAATTTTTTTTTTTTTTAGTTTTTGTTTTTCTGAGAAAAGTAAAAATCCTAACAGGCAACACTTAACAATTCGTAAATATTCATTAAAAGTTCTAATAATTATAAATGAATTAAAACCGCAGAATTAAGAAACATGTATCACTCCTTGAGATCCGTCATTCTCTTACACCGTTAGATTGACAAGAAGTGTCGAAAAAGGTAACAAAAGCTAACGGGAACCGAAATAGGTTCAAGGAGGAAGACAAATAGACTTCTTTGGTAGTTCTTAGGCATTTCTTTCCTCTTCAAAGAAACCATAAGTAAGAAAAGAGAGGAGTTAGAACTGTAGCGAAGACAGCTTGAAATATCGCAATGCGCTCCCAGCTCTACTAACACAACAGTTTACTCACTCTAGCTAACTTCTTACATTTCAAGGTGTCTTATTCCTTTAAAAGTCCAATGTGTAGAAGGATACTTATCCGTGGTGCCGATACCTTTTCTTCAAATTATTAAAATCCGCCTAAAATTTCGTGAATGGCTTTATCTTATCATAACCTACAAATAAACCTAAAAATAACGAAAATTCTTGGAATTTTGGTGTTTCATTCTAGAGATAGACAAACTTTGTATATTTAAACTCGTACACATCCATTTGCTTTCCACTTCAATCGTAAGATATTTTGAGCATAAAATCTATAAAAAATATTGAGTGACCTACCAAAATGTCAAAATAACTAGGCCCTACAGGCCCAATATTTTCGTAGGCCACATTTTCTCTCGATCGCGTAATAATATTACGTTACGATTAAAGTAGAAAGCAAATAGGTGTTAATGAGTTTTTAGTAGTAAGAAGAGGTCTTTATCACGAACGATATTTGAATACTTAGAAATCTGTTGAACAACTTTGATTTCTTTTTTTTTTTTATCATTACTTTTTTCCTGACATTTTTGGAAGCTGTGACTATTTTTTCCACCTAAAGGAGAAAATGATATTCAAAACCAAGGCTCAATCATTAAGTTTAATAAAGAATATATGGCGTGCCGTTGGAAATTATCTTTGAGAAATAATACATAAATATTAGTCACTATTGTCGCTAAGTTTTGTAAAAACTTATGACTATAAATCAATATTAATCTTATTTCCATTCTTTCAAGGATAAAAAATATTGAAGCATGATATATTTTTCCTATACTGCGCCTGTTGATCAGAACAATAAGCAATACAAAGAAAAAGGTAAAAATTCAACAGCAATTTAAACTTATAACTATTTAATAATAAAATTTGAATTTTTGAGTTTATTCAAGAAATAGCAAACTATCTTTCTATTTGTAAGACTAAATAATAAACATCTTGTTTTATGTTTTGTAAACCATTTGATGAGAAAATACATCATAAAAGTTTCGATGAGTAAACTTGTATTATATTTCTTATATTAATATAGAAATAAAAAAAGGAAAAATATACAGCAGATCAATCTTGATCAACAATTTAAAGAAACTTCATATTTCAGATTTCTATTTTAATTCGATACAAATTAATTTGATACGATTTTCCTATGAATTATTACTCAACTTTACTCCATATATGTATATACATATTTCCTGTTATTTATAAAAGTATTAACACGGAATGATTTTTTTTTTTTTTTTTTTTACCATATTGTATTGTATTACCATTATGTGCTATTATAACTATCAATAGATAGATGTTTTGACCACTAAGTAGCTTACTTAACATAAGCAAATGTTATATACGAGTGGCTATAATAAAGACGGACATCTGTCATTTTCAGAAAGTAGATAAAAAGCCGATTTTTGTCTTATAGTTAGCCAATTTTTAATTCAAACTGTTTCTGATGATTTTTTTTTTTTTGGGAGCACCTTAAGATTTTAGACAAAATCCTATTTCACGATGATTTGATTTAAGAATGTTTAAGTTTAATAATAAAAAAAATCATTAGAATTCGTTTTAATTGAAGCTATGTTACAAAAATTGTATTTTTCTCCGCTTTTAAAAAATTACAGATGTCCGTCATTAATATGAGGACAAAAAAAATTTTAAGGACCATCACCAATTTAAAAAAAAATCATAAATGATAAATTACATACATTCAATCAGGGATAAAATTTAACAAAAACAAAACATTAATTAATGATTCAGTAGTTAATTATGGTTAAGTTCAATTAAGAGTCAGGATTACATCTATTATAGAAGCGATTTTAATTTTGGGACTTTAAGAAGCCGTAAGAGCCACTAAATAATCATACTAAGCTCTCCTAAGCGACCAGTATTTTACTCCTTTGAGAAAAAAAAACAAAAGAAAAATGCTTCTTCAAGGGAAAAGTTAAATTAACAACCTCGAATATTATTATTTAAGGCAGCCATTCTTCTCTTATATTTCCTTATTTTCACTCATTTTTAAAATAAAATAAAAGTAAGGAGAAGGTAAAGAAAGAAAGAACTGGAGGTGGAAAAAAAAGGTTAATTAATAAATCAAATGGGATTAGAAAGTGAACTCAGCAGTGTTAATTACACAGATAAATGACTTACTTTATTTATTAAGTAGGGAACGAAAAACAAATATCTCCCTTCATCTATTAAATAAATTGTATAATATATAGTATATCGGACAGACAATTAAACATTGACCTAAGAACCGTCTAACAGAATTTAACAATGCTGAACAATACCTAAAAAAGTAACTAACTAAAGCTTATTAAAAATTTGGTTACTTTTAAAATTTTTATAGAATTTATAAATACAATTTATAATATCGAGGAAAACACTTCATTTTACCCTTATAAATTTATTCAATGCTTTAATTCATTTAAATTTCTTGACGACGTTTCGGGCAATTTTACACATTTTCAAGTCGTGTAATTATATCTATAATTATCATTATATTATTAGATGAAGATTTCGAAATAAAATTCTAATAAAATTTATAATATCGAGGAAAACACTTTATTTTACCCTTATACATTTATTCAATCCTTTCATTAATTTAAATTTCTTGAGAGAGCTTTGGGACTCCACAAAACCATCAAATTCTTCCCGTATCCTTACAATCCCAAATCCTCCGTAAAATCCTAAATGCTCCTTATTATGTCACAAATAAAATTATTCATAAAGACCTCAACATTCCCTTTGTTGAAGACTTGGCTGGACTAAGATACCGCTCTTTTAATTCTAATCTCATTGGTCACCTTAACCCTCTAGTTCATAACCTATAATCCGAAACAATTCCTGACAACCCACCGAGGCGTCAGAAAAGAAGATGGCCAAGGGACCTTCTAAATTAATTTAATTTTTGAAAGTGCTACCAATGGGTAGTTTCTTTACAAGTTTTTATCATGTTTTATTTGTCATTTTAGCAGATTTACTTATTATATATGTATTCAGTTGTAAATATCAATGAAAAAAATTATTTTTTTTTTAATTTCTTGACGACATTTCGGTCAATTTTACCCAGTTTCAGTTCCAATAATTATATCTATAATTATCATTATATTATTGCATAATTATTATATGAAGATTTAATGAAAAACTGCGTATGATATGGAAGAGGAAAGTGACCATATTATTAAATACAGTAAAATTATACATGAATATTTATAACTATTGTGTATTTATATTATAGATATAATTATTCGACTTGAAAATGTGCGAAATTGCGCGAAACGTCGTCAAGAAATTTAAATGAATTAAAGCATTGAATAAATGTATAAGGATAAAATATTATATTGCGTTTTCCTCAATATTATAAATGTTATTATTAATATATACCCATAGAAAATTTTGAAGATTTCATGAAAAATTTATAATTTATTTATTTTGAATATTATTTTTTGTTGTATTCTCTTTCAAGTACTCTCTCAAGAACCTTTATTTAAACTCAGCTCTTAGAAGTGTCTATATTTAATTTTATGTTGTAAAAGTAATTTTGTTGAAGTTAGTTTGTGATTTCCAAGTATTTCTTCAGTTTTCCAAAAAATTGTTAGTTGCCCCTGGAAGTTAATAAAATCTCAGTCTTCTTTTCTATATTTTCAGGTTATATAGTTATACATAAATTTAGTTTTTCATCTAAGCATTGATGAACAAATTTTTCCTGTTAGAAATATTTTTGAAAAATTTAGTTAACTCGTGTTATTCTCCTTAATTTGATTGCTAGTTTGTCTTTATTAATTGAAGTTTATGGTCTCTCATAAATATTTAAATTGGTTTACCATGTTGATTTCCCCCTACTTCGAGAAATCAAGATTTCAGTGTCTAAGAGAGACATTTAAAAGCCCTTTACTTTATTTTATTAACAAAGTATTCATTAAATATGAATTTTTAAAAATATGAAATACCTGCATGTTAACAAATTTTAAAATAATGTACCACACCCATCCAGAGATAGTGTTTTTTCAGTAACAAATTCAGCACACTTACCTGAAAAAAAGAAAGAAAAAATAATTAATTAAAAATGAAAAAACTTTTCTGCAATATATACAAAAAAAAAAAAAATAGAACTAAGATAATAAATTAGCTAGGCTATAATTAAGGAATGTTTCGGAGCGAGATTTGATCCTGTGATCTTTTGCATTAGTAATCTTCTGTACCAACCACTTGTCTTTAGTTTTTTAATAAACTGAACAAAAGATTTCAAAATTAGATATAATTAAAGTCAATTACCTATTCATATTCTTTGTAATTGTACACCTTATTAAGACTTTCATCAAGTCAAAGCAAACAGATTTTTTTTCAGAGATGGTTTTTATTTCATAAAAGAAGATAAAATCAAGAATTATACAATTAAGGTCTAATTTTTTAACTAACCAAAAAGTTTTTATAAGTTTAAATATAATAATAATTTATTTATTCTGGGACAAGTCCCTTTAGAATAATACAGAAAGACATAAATCTGGGCTAAGGAGTCTCAGAGATACATAAATAAAAATACAGAGTAATTAAACAGTCATAGTAAAAAATATAAGTATCTAGGGCCTACAATAACTTGAAAAAACAAAATTGAAGAGGAGATTAAGGTTAGGCTTAAGGCGGGAAATGTTGGTTATTTTTCTGTGACAAAATTACTTAACTCTTAACTCCTTTCCCGGAACTTAAAAACTAGAATATATAAAAGAATTATACTACCCAAGGTATTTTATGGATTCGAAACGTGGCTGCTTACATTAAGAGATGCGTAACGTCTTAAAGTTTTTAAAAATAAAGTATTGCTTATAATATTTGGACCGAAGAAGGATTAGTTAACCCCTGAGTTTAGAAGGTTACATAATACCGAAGGGTAGTCCGAAGGTGGGAATGGCCGATCTGAAGGGACTGGGTTTGGACGGCGACCGATGGAGGAAGATATGTAATAAGGGCTTGGTCGTGTCGGCACCGAACCTTCAGGTTTTCTAAGCCTTTTAATATTATTATTATATTTTATGAGTTCAAACTAAACAGAAAGTATTAAACGGAATATTATTTTAGACACTTAAAGTCTCGTTTCCACGTTAAAAATTTCTTCCTTGATAGTATTATAGTAGCGGCAGTATTCTTATCTAGAAACAAATTTTAATACCTCAAAGTTATGGAACATTGGCTCCCATGAACAAATACAAAAATGGATGAATTATTTTCCTCCTTGGTACAGTTTTATAGGAAAAGAAAGTAAATATTATAGATGAAGGAGATGGTTCAGGGTGGCGATCATAAATAGTGACAGGACTATTTTATTAAAAGCCAACATTTCGACCCGACTTTGCAGGTCTTCTTCAGGGCTAGAACGGACAAGATACAAAAAGATAAAGAGAATTGTGGAAGTTACATAATATTTAGACAAAGTGTAACTTGTAACTTGGATGGTAAGTTCCAAAATTCTCTATATATTTTTGTATCTTGTCCGTTCTAGTCCTGAAGAAGACCTGCAAAGTCGGGTTAATAGTTTTGCCACTATTTAGCCTACTTATGACCGCTACCTCGGACCATCTCCTTTCTTTATAATACAACGGTCCACTATTAAATTTTCAAAAATTATAGATGTTACAACTAATTAATTTAAAACAATTAATTACCATATATTTTCACATTCGACTAATCTGCTAAATTTATGCGTTTTTCGTCACACATTTCCTTCTGTCAATATGTAGGATTTATTTAAAATTTAAGTCATTTAAAATTTAAAGAAGGTTGCGTTAAAGTCGATCTGAAGAGACTGGGTTTGGACAGCAAAGGATGGAGGGAGATGTGTAATAAGAGCTTGGTCTTCTCGGCACCGGACCTTTGGGTTTTCTAAGCCTTTTAATATTATTACTATTATATTTTATGAGTTCAAACTAAACAGACAGAATTAAACATAGTATTATTTTAGACACTTAAAATCTCGTTTCCAAGTTAAAAATTTCTTTCTTGATAGTATTCTCAATACAAAAAGATAGCGGCAGTATTCTCGTCTATACATAGACAATAAATCTGATGGCAGTTGAAAAATGGTATGTGATAAAATAAGAAAAAAATTAGTTCGTTGTAGTTTTAGATATAATATGTTCAGAAATTAATCCTGGTACAATAAGAAGGTCACTATTAATATATATAAATATATGTGTGTGTGTATATATATGTGTATTTAAAAAAATAAGGTAAAATTATTTAAAATGTTTCTTGGATACAAAAAAAGAAATATAACATTAGCTTTTAATTGAGGGACAAAATTGCCAACCTCTAATTGAATTTTTGAGAAGAACATTTGCATTTAGCCTGATTAGACCCCCCCCCCCTTTCGCAGCTGAGCAAACGTTCAAACCACCGACATAGATTTAAGGAGTATAATTAATATAAAATGCTTTCATAATCGATGAAATTCACCCAAAACGAAATATTTTAGTTGTAAGGTATCAGTTTATGCAATCAAGATTCTTAAACATTTATGCAACTGATTAAATCATTATATTTAGTAACGGTTTTATCCAAATTAAATATTATGTAACAGTTTAGTTAAACGAGAAATTATTTAAGCTTTCATTTTTGTTTAGTACTAACCGAGACTAATAACTAGCAAACCATTGATATAGGGAAGTTGCTGTTTAGTAAACAGTTTATTGATAGCAAATAACATATTTTAAATTAATTATTTTTAAATAAAAATCAATTTAAATATTACAAGTTTCATGAAAAATCAGTATAGAAGTGTACTACCGAGACTATAGAAGGCATACCTGTATATTTTTCCTAATTATTAAATATATTAATAAGTGAAGTGGTCGAGGAAAAAGCGCTGAGATATCCAGGAGCCTTGCTTTTCCAAGGCTGTTTGGGAGTTCAACTGGTTGGATGTAAATAGTGTATATAAGAATGACTGACTTTATGATGTTTATTTTACTTTTTAAATTATATTTTATTTTATTTACAACAATTGAGTTACATTTGTCTGGCATAAGAAGATAATAATAAAATAATTATATTCCATTGTTTTCGAACCTACAAATTAAAATGGAAGAAAGGCACAAGTAGTGTTGTCCAAATGCGAGACCAAGACGAGTCTTGGTCTTGCCTACCCAGTATTGGGCTTGGTTTTGGTCTTGCGCAAGAGTCTCGCAACAGTCTTGCAGTTACCTATTAGCTTATTGAGATATAACTGTAATTTTTTAGATAGAAAAAACCTAACTAAGTCCGAAGGAAAACTTAGAAGAATTAAATGCAAAAGTATATTGGCTATACCAATTGTTTACATATATTCACTAAAATTGTTAAGTATTAGTAACAATTTTCCCTTGATTTTTATTCAAAAAATCGATTTTTCTGACCAGGATTAGTCTTGGTATTGTAACAGTCAGGAGGTGTAAAGTGCAAGACCAAGACTGATTTTGGGCAACACTAGGCACAAGTTAACATTTGCACAATTATAGATAAATATATATATGGATGTGTTCACATATAGACGATATTTATAATATATTCTACTACATGCTATATATATATATATAATATATTCAACTATATCTAATAATATATGCTGAAGAAATCTTATACTTAAAAACCTTGTTCTTTTTATATATTTGGAAAGTCTTTTTCTACGATTTTTTAATTTGAATATTATACAAAGCACTAACTAGCAAAAAATTATGAAACTACAATTTACACTTCTTTATGATAGGATGGTATGGCACGAATTTGATCAGTGAGTTTCAACTGGCTCTATCAGTTTTTTGTTCTATTTATATTGTGATCCTATAAACATGATTTTATTTTTGAAATAGAGGTACAGTTTTTTTATTTTATGTTTCTAATAAAAATTGTTTTTTTTGTTAGATACATAAAAAAAAAAATGTCTGTAAATATTGTATATAGGTATGTATGTGTTCTTTTTATTTATTTATTTTTAGGTTATTTTATTCTTATTTATTTTATATATATTATTTTTCTGTATCATTTATTTTATTTATTGTACATAGAGTGTGAATGTGATCTCTGAACACTATTATAAATGTCCTTGAGACAGATTGTAATATTTTTCAATAAATAAGTCTAAAAAAAAAATAATAAAATAAAAATCGTGAGAAGCCTATATTGAAGCTACATTGTAGGCTTTTTTTATGTGTTAGAAGTTAATTCACAATTAAGTAAAATATGCATTCAACCGTTTCCCCTCCCAACTTCTTACCTCCTTGCCTCACCTCCTGGAATGCCCAAGACATCCTCCCCATATCGCTCCTTCCAGACGAGGATATGGTAATGCAGCGCCGTCCCTCGGGCGACAGGCTGACAGCTCCTCAGCTTGAATCCCCTAATTAAACGCTATCCGTCCCAATTGAGGAGCTCCTCGGTCCCAACTCAACTCGCGGAAATATTTATGAGTTGGGCCAAACCAACCCAAACGGCCCCTTCAAAATTAGTACAACTTACTGTGTGACTTTGTCGGCTCTACTGTTTCAAAATTTATTTCGGCTAATCTGATGAACGTCACGGTAGAGGAATTTCAGCCAACACGTGGAATTTTCAGGCTGTGTGTACACAAACTTTACTCAATCTGGATGTTTAAAATTTTACTCGCAGATTCCAGGAGAAAATGTTGCTACTTCACAAGTCAATATATATCCAGGTAAAATTAGAAATCGATTGAAATGCTGCTAACAATTAATCGACAAAGAACTTTCAATTTTACTTTTCTCAACGGAAGTTCAAAAATAAATACAAAAGAATAAGATTCATGTTGTTTTCTTTACTTGCGAACTGACCAGTGAGGACATTGTAATTTCGTTTTTTCTTTGCCATGAAGTTTCCTCTTCCTTCTTCCACTACTCCTTCATAAGGACAGTGTGCTTATATCATAAGGACAGTAAGGCTTCTGTTCATCCGTCCAGGCTCTCCCATTCCTCACAGTTCTGTCGACTTTCCAAACGTTTAATTACGACCCGAAAAGTATTCCTATCCAACATCTGAACCTCCATCCATGCCATCGTTGTCTCCTTGTTCCAAAGATAGCCGAATATCATTTACATGATCTGCTTTTATCCAACCTGTGTAAGTGTACTAGAAATGACAAGTAACTCTTTCTTATTTTTCTGTGATTTTCTCCACATTTTTGTAAATTTTATAATTGTTCAGATTATTATCTTTGTTTATTATTTTTAGTTTTCAAACTTTTTTAGTCAAATAAGAAAACAAATTTTAACCCTCCTCCCCCCATGAAAATTGAGATTTTATGTTTCATTCAACATAGAATACAAAAAAATAGGTTCTTCCGTGGTTTTCCACGGAAACTATTAGACCTAATTTATTTCATATTTGAGGTACAAAAAAATTAATACATTTTCGATTATTCAATGATTGACTTCATCAGGGCTAGAAATCATATTATGTAACTAATGAAGATCTGCATAGTTAAATAAAATAAAGAATATTTAATAGTTGACCGTTGCATTATAAAGGAAGGAGATGGTGCATGGTGGCGGTCATAAATAGTGGTAGAACTATTTTATTAAAAGCCAACTTTTCGACCCGACTTATATACTTATTTATTTATTTTTGGTTTTCTTTTTTTTTTTCTTTCTCCACATTCCTATATGTCTATTATTTCATATTATATCCTTTTTCCTTCTTTGTCAATCTCTGCTGTAGATCTGTATTACACTATAACAATTGTTACCGTCTATTTATTTCTGTTTAGAATCTTGTTACTTAGCTTAGTCTGTTTATATTTTAAAGTATTAACTGTTTATAATTTAATTAAGCTTATTCATATTATTTATAGTTTTTTGTGTAAATGTTTTGTAAATTCCACAATTCTCTATATCTTTTTGTATCTTGTCCGTTACAGCCCTGAAGAAGACCTGCAAAGTTGGGTCGAAACATTGGCTATTAATAAAATAGTTTTACCTATTTAGCATATTTATGACCGCCACCCCGGATCATTTTCTTCCTTTAAATAAAATAATTTTTCACTATGTTAGGTTTTTTTTTATGAGCGACATCCAGGACCATATCTTTCCTTATAACAAAAATTATTTGGTTACGGCGTTTTTTTTTAAGTTATAAGTCATAATTTAGACATCCATTCGTCTTTACCAATGTAGATCGTGGCCAATCAATCAAAGAAAAGCGATGTAATATTAGGACCGAAGAAAAATGAATCAGAACAATTTGGATGACTACAAAGTTAAAATGTAAAGTCATGGGGCTCAGTTTGTAAAGCATTACTGAAAGGATTATTAACGCGAATCCATAGAGCGAGAAGCTCAGAGATCGACCGAAACGTAAGTGAGAGGATTATGTCTGATCCTGGTATAATGTTTTGTGTTTTTGTAGAGTACAGTAGAGAGAGGATAATAGGTATCAGTGATCAGTCAGTTGGTGATACCTCCATCGAATTTCTGGTTCGTAAATCGCTTTGTCATTGTTTCGTACTATATATTTATTTTATATCTGCTATAGGAATATAAACACAAATAGAAAACAACTTTATTCTGGGACAAAGTCCATTTAGAATAATAAAATACTACAGAATTAAAATATTGTATATGGCCTAAATAGAAAAATAACATAAAGAAAAATTAAAGACAATATTAATTAAACAAGCTATACACAAAACAAAAAAAAATGAATCTATATACAAAAAACTTAAAACTATGACAGGACCCTTAAAATTATGTACAGTAGGAAGAATTATAATTATACACTTTTGAGAAAAAAAGTAATGAAAATTACATTGAGTTCTTTAAAGTAAGCTCTGTGTTTCTGCTAACAAAGGAAAGACGAATCTGACAATATAAAATGTCAGCGTATTTAAATAATAAATAATATGTAAACACATCGTTATCTTATTGTAACCATAGGTACAGGTTTAATTGTATAAGAATTAAAAAAACAAACAATAGATACATTCAGTGAAGTTTATAGTATGTTATAGTACTATCATTTGATGATGAATGATATAATAGAAATGTATAATATCAAAAGCTTAGCAAGAACCTGGCTGTTTTTGGAGGAATGTGATATGGAGGAAGAATGTCGGATTTTGATAGTAAGGGAATTCCAGAAATTGACAGCGCGAGCAATAAAGTAGTTTTGAAATGAGGCAGATCTGTGAGAAAGGATGTAAAGGTCAGAAGGTCAAGATCTTGAGAAAAGGGAATGGACTGGGGACTTGAATTAGAGAAGGTTGTAGACGTAAGAAGGGCGATGATTGTTGATGATTTAATAAAGGAACGTACCTAGGATATATTGTCTTCGAAAGGAGGGAAAGAGCCACTTTAACTCAGTATAGTGGTGAGAGACATACATGGGAGTATTTCGGAGCATCAATTACAAATCTTACGCAGCTATTCATTAGTCTTTTCTATATATAGTAATATGCTATATAATAGAAAAAATATATATTTGGAATGCATTTGTGACAAAACGAAATATTTCTCTCTCATTGCTATGAAGAAGTACAAAAAGGAAAAATAAAATTA
Source organism: Nezara viridula (assembly GCA_928085145.1). Taxonomy (NCBI): domain Eukaryota; kingdom Metazoa; phylum Arthropoda; class Insecta; order Hemiptera; family Pentatomidae; genus Nezara; species Nezara viridula. The sequence continues at coordinate 122,673,262 of OV725081.1, read as the reverse complement.
TATTCTTAACCCTATAATGTATTAAACCATGAATATACTTTTGTTAAAATTGTTATCAGCGGATGGAAAATTGGCTATAAATTTTATAGAAGAAAGAAACAAGGAACTGTAGATTAGAAAGGTTCTCAGAAGAATTATAATTTTTATTGGAGTGGCCCCTAACGCAAGACTAAGAGTTAAGTAGAAAAGTTTGGCACAAGTTGGAGATATAATAAACCTCTTGATGAAAACCCTTCTTAAGCCCTTTAGCGGCCCTCGAGAACTAGAGCTCGAGGGTTAACCGACTGGTTCCGAGAGCAAATAACCTAATGGGAAAAAAATAAGAGCGTGAAACAACGTTATCCACGCTTCGGTCGTAACCTCTTCCAGCGGGCAGCTGTGCTTATAATATTATGATGAGGAGGGCAATGTGTAAATAGCTCGTATTTTACAAAGGACGTATAAGATATATTAGAGAAACTATACCTAATATCATGGGTGATAAATATTCAGGACGCAGTCTTTTTAAATTTTTTATTTATGTCAACGTTTCAACCCAAATGACCCACATCATCTTGAGGGCTGAAAAATTTTTAAAATACAAAGATATAATAGTATACGACCGATAATGGTAAATAATAAACTATAGTGATTGATGGCACATAAATCTTAACTAATATTGCAATACACATATTAAAAATAAAATATGTAAATAGTTATAAAAATTAAAAATTAAAAAAAAGTATTAAAAAAATAATAATGTATATAATCCATTTATACAAATTTAATAATGTATATACATTATTTTTTTTTTTTTTTTAATTTTTAGTTTGTATAACTATTTACATATTTCATTTTTAATATGTATATTGCAATATTAGTTAAGATTCATGTGCCATCATTCACTATAGTTTATTATTTATAATTAGCGGCTTCCTTCAAGTATACCTAATATCGTTTTAAAAAAGGTAGGTCGTTTAACACAAAGTAATTCAAAGACTATTTGTGAATTTGTATGACATTCCAGTTTTACTATATTTTGTCTAAGACGTTAATAAATAGTGAATGAATTAATGAAACTAGATTATGACAAAAGATCCTTCTAAATTTCCGAACAAAAAAAAAAATAGTCTGTGGTAGAAGCCCCTTTTTATCAAATTATAACATCCCTCTAAAATTTCGTGAATGCCTTTATCTAATCGTGATCAACAATTTTTTTCATTTTACTTGAATCGTAAGATAATTTGATCATAAAATGGAACAAAGATTACTACAAAAATATTCGACCGTTTGGCCTTTTTCCAGGCTACCTTTTTTCTCGATTATTTGATCAATACGATTCTAGTGGAAAATAAATGGACATTCATGAGTTTTTAGAGCCTAATTTTTATTAACAAAGTTTGCCGTTCTCCAGATTGAAAACGCATCGATTCCGAGAATTTTCGAAAATAAAGAAGTTGTTGGTTACATTTATAGATGCGGGAAGATTTAAGAGAGTATTTTGATAAAAGTTTTATACCACGGACAGCTGTCTTTGTTAACGAAAACTATCTACAACTGCCAGAAGACAGCTCTATATTCATTGGAGAAGCAACTGCTTTCTTGAAGGTCCTCTATTTGATATCTTATTTTAAAGAGAATAACAAAGTCATAGGATTAGACTCCAAAAGCGTCGTTGCGGCAATTGGTAAACCAATGCCATGCAACTTCCTAATTACAGAAATACTTAACGTGCATTATAAGCGTTGCCAAGCAACCAACCATAAACCGAAGTTTACCTGTTATAAAATAATAACGAGCTCGCATACCGGTGTTGAGAGAGGGGAGACCTTTTAACTCCCCTGTCCTCTCAACTGGCCTGGGAAAATCCGCGTATAGCCGAAAAGGCTAGGAAAGGGTCGATAAAAAAAAATCATGTGTGGCAACCAATACTTCTTAGGAATAAAACAAAGTTTATTAGAATAATTAATTTTATGCCATTAATAAAGCAATTGAATGAGTGAGATATTGAATAAAATAAAATTCATATATAACTTTATTTAAAACAGCTTAAGAAATAACTTTTGGGCGAAAGTGATGTAATTGCCAGAGGGTGCCAAATGCTTTTGTGTTCTATGGATCCGTTGGGTGTAACTTCAATAATGTTATTTCTCAATAAACATTAAATATTCATATTCAATTTACTTCTTATCTTTTAAATATCAACAATTCAGTAGATAAATATTTTTATTTTTATTTATTTATTTTTTTTTTTGTCTTGTTAAGAAAACACGTGATGTATTCAAGCAGAGGACCCATGAGGTTTTTTCTAAATTCAGTATAAATCGTTACTGGACTCAATCGCCTGATCTAATCCATCGATGAGATTAGCGCTAAGTTTAGGAACATGCAAATACTCGTACTATCCATCGAAATGATCAACTAAAGATGATCTTATTACCAAGTTTATTAGGTCCTATAATACAAAAAAATATCTTGTAATCAAATATTCATGAAAAAGAGAAGAGAATATGGCAGAATAGTGGCTGCTCTTGACCGGAGGAAATAAAGAAACCTAATTTAAGAAAGGGATGTTGGCTCCGGCGAAATAAAAGGATATCTTTTTCCCTTACATATTAAATAAAGTCTTAAAAGATAAAAAAAACATAGGACATGACAAACCGTGGATCGATGATTATTTTTTGGATTATATATACGTATAAACAGTCAAATTCTGCTTAGAAGAATAAATTGAAGTTTTTAGGTTAAACATAGGTACTAAATTTTAAATATAATATTAAATTTATCAGCAACATCTTTATCAACATTAACACTTTTGCTTCACAAACTTTCAAGGCTCGAAATAATTTATTTATCGCTTAACGACTGTTTAGTCAAGGGCGGCAGTAAAATCTTTCTTTTCAAGGTTGTGTTTTTTATTTTTTTAAACGAATAAATGAGTAATTAGTAACGTTTAATCTATTTTCAGAATTATATATTATATTAGTAGTAAATTCAAGAAAACGTTTACATTGAAAGCACTTTATCGTATTCACAATATAAATATAAATTCCCTAGACAATAGAAAACAATATTTGTTCCCTAAAAGAAATATTTTTAGTAATTACTCCAATTTACTAAATCATAACGACTATACAACATTGTTGGATCTTATATTTCTCTTACTTATATATTTTTAATCTACTTATATTGATTTGTTCTATCGTCCTTCGCGAACTTAATAAAACTGTTCCCATTCACTCCTAGTAAACAGAAGATTAAATTTGAAATATCTTTTATAGGAATTATTACTCTACTTCACATATCATACCCATTTCTAATATTTTCTAGTATATTTAATTCTCTAGTAGTTTTTATTTATACATTTTTTCACATCTGTCAACTGTAATACGACAATCAGCAAATGACATGACAAAACAGGAAATTATGATATGTCAGGTAAGGGGAAAAGACAGTATTCAGCAGCACCTCTTCCCTGGGTTTATTCAATTACTTTAGTTGATTAAGGAAGGAGATCTCTCATCCAGCGCCTTTTCAGCCTCCTCCTCATAAGTAGGGCGACGTCAGCTGGAGCCATGTCTCTTATTAAACTATTGTAATATCCTAATGATGTAGAGATGGTTCACCGTGATATAATATGAGAAGGAGTTGGGTCGGGAGGTGCGGTTAAATAAAGACTGAAACTTAAAAATTAAATTATAATAATTAATTAATTAAAAATACTATTTTTTTAAAATTTAGTATTTATTTGACTGCATCCCTCGATCAATTCCTTCTCATGTTGTAATATCCGTATAAAATCGTTGGTAAATGGTCTTTATTTAAGCCTTTCAGTCGGGAGGTGCGGTTAAATAAATACTGAAACTTAAAAAATAAATTATAATAATTAATTTATTAAAAATACTATTTTTTAAAATTTAGTATTTATTTTGCCACATCCCCCTACCACTCCTTTTCATATTGTAATATCCGTATAAAATAGTTGGTAAATGGTCTTTATTTGAGCCGTTCAGTTGACAGAATAACTGGATTCAATTTCAAAATCGTTTATTATTAATTTGATATTTCTAGTTGGAAAATTTATACATTTATTCACAGTTATATATTTCAATACTGCAATCACCTACTTAGGAAGTCGGTATGTAAGTGGCAGCAGACGGTATGTAAATTATTGTATGTTTTACACTAATGTGCTTTTGATATGAATTTGAATAATTTTGATTGGAAGGTTTGAAATTTTTGTTGGTGGGTTTTTATTGGCGATAATTATGTCTGAATGGGTTTAAGTATTATGTATTTGAATTTATTTTCTGTCTTAATTCCAGTTGTGAAGAATAGGAGAAAAGTGGGTAGAGTAGTTTGACTAGCTTCTTAAGGGTTCAAGATACAAATACAAATACCGTTTCTATCTGAGGAATTTCTTTATTTTCAATATAAACAGGAGAGTAGGTATTTTGTGAAGAGTAAATATTAAATTATTAAAACCATAATAACTTACAGACATATATTTTAAAATAAATTGAGACAAAATATTGTCATGAGATATTGAGTGACATCTTGTCTAAGGGTGCTTGGTTCTTTATGATGCTTGAATAAGTAAAACTTTGTCAAGTTAAGGGGCTTGAAGCTTTGTTTTTGGAATATTACAACCATCAATGTTTCTTTTCCTCTTTTCGAATTTTCGCTATTTTTGATTAATACAAATATAAAAAATATATATATTTATAAAAATATCTGGAGGAACGAGCCAAATTGGGCTGCCATCGGTAAAATGTCGCGGTATGAAGGGTCAGCGATGTGGACTAACAGAAATAAGAAAAGTAATGAAGCCGCCCTGATAAGCCGCCCCTCCCCCCTCCTCTATTGGCCCTATCTGGAACAAAAGGAAACCAATAATGAAGACCTACCATAATCTCTTCTTTATTATATCATGTGTCAGTATTATTATATTATATGTTAGTATTGATTATTTTTAAAACAATGTCTAAGTTTGTTGCATATGTACGCTTGTGTATAGGGATATACTGAAAGAAATATTGAGCTTTAGGTCTTAGAGAGCTTGGGTACGTACTGGAAATATAACCGAAAAATAACAACTATTATCTATTTAATTACTCCTTATTAAATCAGTCCATATATAACCTGCGTCCTAGATGGTACTTAAATATAAAAAAATCTTTATTAAGAAGAAATTATCATTAAACATTTAATTAAGATTTGACTAGGAAAGATGCTCGAAGAATCTTTAATAAAATTTAGATAGAAAAATAACATTTCTGATCTGATTAAACAATGTTTAAAAAAAAAAATCTAGTTCCTCTCTCTCATACCATAGGCGCCGAATACTAGACTCGAGGGTCTTAAGCCCTCCAAAGTAGCCATGGTGGGGAATCAGCCTCCCCCCGAATAAATTTCAGTTGTAAACACTTTATGAAGGTGTCAATTGTGTACGAAACTTTGATAAAAAATAATAGTCTTAAAGGACAGGAAAGTTATATTTGATTAATTAATTGGATTCATAAACTCAACTGACCTGTAAAAGTTTTAGATTAAATTATTTTCTGTGACTTTGTTGACATCAGGAAGGTCTTGAAACAACTTAATATCATCTTCTTATGATGGTAATTTTTCATATAGGAATATATTATATATTGCATATAGTCATACAGAATACAATTATCCCTCCCTCTTACCAATAATTTTCATAAATCGCCGCCTATGTCTCATACCAAATTTATGGAAGCAACATAGCGAACCATAATCGATACGGAAATCAATCGACCATGAAATCTCTCTGAATAAAAACAGTTCATAAGAATTTCAAGAAATAGATAATTTTAAACTTTTAATCATCGACTAAAACAGATAGTAAATACTAAAAACAATAACGTTAAAATAACAAACTAATACATATTTTTTAACACTTTTTTATAATAGCTATATTCTAAGGAATCATTAAATAACATCTCTAATTTTTTACTTTCTTTTCCTATAAAACTGTACCAAGGAGGAAAATAATTCATCCATTTTTGTATTTGTTCGGGGGAACTTCCATAACTTAGAGCTATTAAAATTTGTTTCATTGTTACTAAATCTGTACTCCGGAGATAAATCACAGGAGAGATGTCCCATTTTTGTATTTGCTCAGGGAACCAATTGTCCATAACTTTGAGTTATTCAAATTTTGGTTTATTATTTTTAATAATCAACCTTTGTGATCGACCAAAAAATTCAAAAACTTAACATCCTCTCAAAATTTGAGGTTTTGCGTTTCAGGATGCGTAGAATTCGAAAAAAAAAAATCAGAGAAAACAAATTCGAAAAAATCGTTAAAATCGGACAATTAGGAGCAAAGATATGATTTCCGTTTTTTTTAATATGTTCTACTCCAAATTTTATATCCTATGTTTGGTTTTTAAATTTTGAATGTGTTACTGAAGTAATGCTAATTTTTTTTAGCATATTACTAATGATTAAAAAAAAAAAAGTTTAGTCCAATAATTGGAATCACCTTTTATTTATTTTTCTTTGTAACAAGGAAGGTTTAACATGTTACTTTAGATGTATAATTGTTTCGAAATAATAAACCATTGTGAAATAATTTGTAGCGTTTGTTTCTTAGTTATCAAATTACTTATTTGAAAAATTGACATAGTATCAATTACCTTCGGGGCACAGAAAAAATATATATACTTTTACTCAAAGAAGGATGGTATGTAAACGTATAATGCACACACATAGCACCAGATTTTTTAAATTTAAAATAAATTATAACAGGAAGTGAATGAATTGATTTTTTTATCAGGGTTTTTTTCTAACACACTTATACGGTGATGTTACAGTAATTTTTAGACCAAGGTTGCCATCCTATTTAACAGCAGGAAACAGAAAAAGGATGTCATAACTCCATTTTTTCATGAAAATAGATCATGCTGGCCTTGGCTATAACCAACCAGGTATCTAGGATTGTAACTACAAATGCTTATATTATCCTGGATCTGTTATTTTCTCACAGAGGAATAAACTTTTCCGACAAGGGTTAAACCGTGACACGTCGGGGATAAGCATCGATAATCGGAAGGAAAGTCTGCGTCTTCACGAGTCATGTATAGCAGAGATTGTAGCCTTTACTCCACTTTCCTAGGTATGACCTTTCTAGTCTACTAACACCCGGGTAGTTCCCATCAACACCTTTCAATATTTTCAAGCTTTCTATATTCAATATTCAACAGTTAATAAATTAGTGGGATATGGGAATAAAATAATTATTAGCGGTCTAGATTAAAAATACAGCAAATTATTGCAGAACCATTCAGTATATCCAAATAGTATTACATCAAAACTATATGGTATGTTAAATTATCTTTCAAATATGCATCTGGAATGTTATAGAAAGGATGTATAATTTTCTAAATATAGTTGTTATAGATATATTCAAATTAAGTAAAACGCCATATTAAATCTATATCAGGTCCTTAAAATTTCAATTAACCTCACCTCCATACTAACGACCACAGTCCTCTCTCTCTCTCTCTCTCTCTCTCTATATATATATATATATATATATATATATATATATATATATATATATATATATATATATATATATATCGAAATCGTCATTTTTTTTTTCAAGGAATACAAAATTTTTTATTTTTATTATTTATGAAATTTACAACTCTACAATTAATATGCATTCAGCAAATGTGAGTCAGAGAAATACATGACATGACAAGGCTTGTAGAGAATCTACCCATTGGAAGCACTCTAATAAAGTTTCTAAATTAGGAGATCACGAGACCATCTTCTCTTCAGACGCCTAGGAGGGTTATCAGGAATCGAGAAGGAAGCAAGGTTAGAAACGAGAGGATTAGGATGGTTCTGAAGTTTATTATGGAGGGGCAGGTATTATTATGGATTTTACGAAGGACTTTGGATTGTAAAGATTGGATACGAGAGGAATTCGATGGTTTAGTGGAGCCCCAAAGCTCAACTCAATAAGACCAAATAGGTCTTATTGTGGTAATGTATATGAGCCTATTGTAATTAATTAAAAGCTTAGAGCGTTTGTCTATTAAGTGCTGAAGTAGTCGGGAAGCGATTTCTTGTCGTTGCAGTCTGGTATGTTGATTTCAAGTTAGACGTTTGTCCATGTGGAGTTCTAGGTCAAGGAATATGACTAAATTTGCATTTCTTGACTATTGTTAAAAAGAAAATACCTTAAAAGTTTTGTCAACCGACTTATACAATTGGGAATTAAAAATAAATTAATTTCATAGTACCATTATTATAACCAAAACTATCATTTTTTATCATATATAATATTTTCTCTATAAATCGACACGAGTCAACCTATTTTTGTTCAAAAATGGGCACTGAAGTCTAATTCTTTCCAATATAGACCTACTAAAGTTTTAATATTTTTCAATTATTAATAAAATAATCGGTGATTTTCGGAAATATGTGCTTCAAATAAATATTTTTTTAAATATTTATATTGATACTGCAATTGTAATAGAAATTATGGATTTCATGTTTTTTGAAAAATCGTCATTTATGATGAGTGTTCACTTTAGAAATAAACTGATCATAAATTTTAAAGATTTCGTATTATTTGAATACATTCCTAACACATTATACAAAATTCATTACGCTATGTTTCTGTGCATTACAAATCCAAAGGAGCCATAATTTATTCATTATTCAAATAATAATTGAGATTGAGTATTATTGATACTTTACGACAGAATGTTGCAGATTTACGAGGAAAATAACGGAAAATGAATGTATAATAAATCCATTATTTTATACCTCAAGAAAAGTGTGTTAATAGCTATTTTCTCTCTCTTTATTTGTGTCTAATGGGATAGGTTATGCGGCTAATACAGAGATGAATGGGTTGAAACTCAAAACTTGTGCAAATTCCAAACTTCCAATTGCATTTTTCCATAAATATGATTTCTGCAATTAACACACTGTGCGCGGGTACTACGTCATTATAAATGAATTAATTGTGGAAATAATAAGTAACTAAAATAAATACAAAATAATCAAATATTTATATTTTTTATCTATTTAATATATTCAGTAAAATATAGTCAGGAGTACGCAATGATAAACACTTTTTTTTGTCAATTTGATATCTATAAATAAAACACAATACTCTGCATTCTGTCCCTTTAAATAGAACGAATCATTCCCAACAAAACGACAATATAACCTTTTGAAATTGTACTCCTAATTACTAAATTGGGCCTTCCGTGCTACCGGCACCACAGTTTAATAATGTATCAATTGACTGTAATATCTGCAATTAGTGGAGACATTAGAGGAAGCAGTCGCATGCGGCAAGGTCTTGTGGACTAAATGATACTCTTCGCTCAGCGAGCACAATGAGCTCTTATCTCTTATGGCACTTTTCGAAAATTACTTATACTGTCAACCTGTTGCTTCCTACAGTAGCATACAATACAGTTCGGTACAATACACACGGGATAATACAGCCTTCAATATGTAATCCTTTGTGGGCAGATGGGGATATAATATACAAGTATAATAGTAATATCGAACGTTTTTAAGAACATTTTTGTACATTTCGACTATATTTATCGATAAAATAATACATAAGTGCACTTAAAAAAAACCTTTATATACGTAATATATTTGCAACAAACGTACGACATTCTGATTTCCTAAAGGGAAAATCTATCACAGTTCGTAGTGATAAAAGTCAATTTTAAAGATGTCTCAGTCAATTTTAAAGATTGTTTAAAAAACCCTAAACGATCTCGCTTAATCTTAACTGGCTTAAGTACCAATGACGTTGTCGAAAGAGTAGCACAGGGATCTCTTGAAGTCCTGTTTTTCCCTCCAAAGTTGGAGGGACAAGCCTGCCTCGGAGTTATCTCGTCTGATTGTAAATTTTAGTTATCTTTAAGTTATTTTATTTTTATTTATGGAATATACTTTTTGATTATTACTTAGTTGTCATTTTGCTTCTGTTTATCTTTTTTTTTTGGACATATAGTGTGAATGTAGTCTTACCTCACTATAAACATTGCCAAGTGGCAGATTGTTATATCATTTAATAAATAAATAAATAAATTTTTATTCCATCATAAAATTTTTTTTTTTTAAATTGGCTAGGTTCTGATTTTCTATCACCTGACTATCTATGAAATACAATAATATCTAATGAATAATAAACTGACAATAACTGGTACTTAAATTAACAGAGAATATTCGAAAGAAATTGAATAATAGTGTATTTTGATATAAAGTCATCAAAAATATCCAAACACTTAAAATATTTTGAGATAATAAATGCGTTTCAAAACATGTTTTTTTCTCTAGCTACTATAAAGCAATACTTTTTCCGTAAAAGGTATCACTTTTTAGCTATCAGTATATTTGTGTTAGTATAACTAAAAACTCCAACATTAAAATTGTACTCATGTTTTGTAATATAGGCCATAATACAGCACTTCACATGAAATTACAAATTTGAAAAGATTATCTGGAAATTACCTTTTGATACATTGTCCTTTAAATTAATAAATAAAAATTCAAAACATTAATAGGGTTTTCTAAATTGAACAGTTATTACTGTCAATATGTATAACGATAAAACTCCAGGCAAGAGGTTGAAAATCTAACTAAATGGTCTAAGGCAGCCAGGTCATTACGAAATCGTTTAAATTTTAAAATGTAATTTTCAATAAATAATCAAAGCAACAGAAGCGACCAGTCTTAAATTAACCGATTCATAAAAGACTGACTAACGAATAATTAATTTCTGTCTCGTAATTAACTCTAGTGAATCTCTTCTTCAAGATAAGTAAAAAGATGCATAAGATATTCAATTTCCTGAGTCTTAAGAAGAATCATAATAAATTTAGGTCTTCATTACTTGATAGCTAACAAATTTAAAGGTAGGGAGGAACAAGACTGAAGAAACGAAAAGATAAAATATAAATTTCAAAATTCAAAGACATGATCAACGAAAAAACTTTAAGGACTTTAAGTGATTTTCAATTGTGAATACAGAAGATCATTCGTCCAAACTCATTTTCAATTTTTTCTTCTTTTTCTCTGAACTATGTTTTGTTAAATAGACATGTCATGAAATCATGAATGCACTACTTTGATTTAAAGCTACAAAGATTCTTATAGTATCTTTTATAACTAAGAAATATAGGTTTGAAAATGTATTTCGGATTTGAGTTTTTAGCATAAAAGGAATACACTGACTGAAAGTATTTCCTTCAATCTTGGCTCCATTACATCCTCTCAAATTTATGTAATTGAAACGAGATTATAAATTCCATCAAGAAAATCTATTTACTAAGTTACTAAAAATAATTGCATTTTTAATTATTTATCGCCATTACATTTGCTGATTGTCAACAATAAGTTAACAGGCGCAAATACATTTTTATAGAAAAAAAAAATTTATCTATTTTCAATTAGATAAATGAATATTTATTTTTAATAAAAGTCAATACTATTTTTCTAAAATTTATTTTGAATATTATAAGTTTAATTAACTTAATAGTATTAAGTTTACTCATTAATAAATGAATTACAATTTTCTCACACTAAGAATTGAAATTCCTTGTACCCTGGACATCGCTTAAACCTTGTTTTCTCGGCGACCATTTCTGCACAACCATGTACATTATTTCTACAGTATGAAGGATGACATTTACTGTCTTGGTAGTACTATCGAACTGTATTTTTTGTCTGATCACGAAAATGACAGCTAAATATCACATTAACACACCAACCAATAAAGTGTAGCACCGTATCTAATCCAATCAGTTTTGCTTATTCATGGAATTAAAACTATTTTTAACGTTTTTATGTTATTCAATTCTTGCCGGAGAGAAATAAAGTAAGTTATTTTTTTCATCTATTACGAAGTTCTTTAACTTGGTATTTATATTCTGAGTTTTAATTTAGTTTATATTTAATTAGTTATTGAAATTGTTTCATGGTAATTTTTTTATTTTATATAAATGAGTTGTTTTCGTAAAAATAAGCATGACATCAGCTGTTCTATATCCACCATTTTTTCAACTGTAATCAGATTAAAATAATGCCACGTTTTATTTTATTAAACCGATTTGTCCAGCCGTACGATAAAACGGATCTTTCTAAATATCTTCTTTTGGACAATTTCTTCTCCAATCTTCTATAATTTCCAAAATGACATTTGAAAGAACATAGCATTCTTTTCTAAGGTATGAAACTTTAAATTTTACTAAGATTGCATGTACTTTTCATTAAACAAAGCAATATAGCAATTTTTTTTTATAAAAACTAGGAAACCATTTTTCAGAAAATTGACTCAGACTCTTTCAGATGTTGACATGACCGCAATCATGGATGAAGGTAGCCTTCATTAGATCATTTGTAAAATCGCTTTGACTTTTGTTAAATAGAAATATTCATTGCCATAATTTTTTTTTTAACTTGTTTATAAAGAAATATTAAAATCTTTCTCAATTTAGGACACTTACAATAAAGTTCAGAGAACACATTAACACCATAAAAACTAATTTAAAATTGATATTTATACAATGGAAAATTGAAAAGATTTAATAAACCGCAATTATTTTTATCAACCATGTAAATATATTTAGGAATTTAATAGTTAAAGGATCAGCCTTTGCGCAAAACTTCGTTTAAATTACATAAATTTGGCAGGATGTAAGATGGGAGGACATATTTTCAGCCTGTGCATTCCTTTTACACTCAAAACCGAAATGCATTTTCAAACCTACATATCTAAGTTATAAAAGATAATTGAAGTTTCTTGGCACGTTTTAAGTACTGTATTGTCTTTATTATTTCATGGTAAATTTAATTAACACACCTACGTGCCAGAAGCCGTGATGTATAGTCTAAGACACCTGACAACAATATCAATTATTAATATTTAATATTCAAGTACTGACAATTTCTATTCAGCACATACGATGACGAACTCTTAAACTGTACTAAAGTATTTATTAAATATTATAATCTCAAATAGTTTCAAAGCACCCTGGAGATGCCAATGAATAATTTAAGCCAAGTCCAACCGTTAACATACAAAAAAAAAAAAATGGTTTAATAGGCGGTCTATCTAAAATCTCTCCTTACCGCTAAAAATAATAAGGAATTAAGAAGAAGAAAATAAATTTTATTCTGGAACGTATAGTTCCCTAAGATTAACAAACATATACAATGAAAAATTATAATATAAATGTGTCTGACAGATAATAATTAGGTTACAAAGTTATGTAACATTAAAATTAAAATAAAGTGCTATTCTAGATTTGCATGTAATATGATGAAATTATAGGTAAATTTATGTTCGTGTGTTTTCATACCTGCACGGTAAGCAATATAAATAATATTTTTTAATTAACAGTAGAATAAAATTGGAAACATATTCAATTCTTATAAATATTAGGAAAATTGATGGCTGAGGAGATGGGGAAACAATTGGTTCTGTAAATGAAGTCAATGATGAGGTTTTGCGTATAGAGGTGGGTAAGGAATTCCAAAATAAGCTAGCGCACATTATAAAGGTTTTTTTTTCAAAATAAACTATCGTATGAGAAGGAATAAACAGGTTTGTGGACTGGGATCTGGTGTTGAAAGAACGGACAGAGGAACAAGTCAAGAAGGTAAGAAAGTTTTCTGATTGTAAAGATTCGGATAAGGAATACAGCTAGGAAATATTGCCGCCGAGTTAAGAATGATTAAATAAATCTGATATTTTCATTTAGATTGTTTTTTTTTATTAACTTAATTTTTCAAATCATCTCCACTGGCTTTAGCACCAGTGACGCGGTTGAGAGGGTAGCGCAGGGATCTCTTGGAGTCCTGTTTTTCCTTTTATAGTTGGAGGGAGAAGCCTGGCTTGGGATTCCCTGCCTAATTGTACATAGGTATGTCTGTGGTTTTATGTTTTTTAATTTACTTATCTTTATCGTAGTTTTTGATTATTATTTTACTTTTGTTAATTTTATATTTTCTGCACTTTCTGTAACAAATTCATTACTAACAGCCAGTTCCATATCCTTCTGTACTGTGAAAAGCTAACAGATGACAGACACAAACATTTACGAGCATTTCTCTCTGCGTCAAGTGATGTAAACAAGATACAAGACATACTTCGAATCGATAACATAGAGAAACTTAATAAAATTTACTGGTTCATAATGTCAGCGTGCAATTCACTGGATTCCTTAAGCTCAGATGTTCCACACACCAATCAAGTGCTATGACTAGGAATAATTGTTGGTCAGTTCAATTAATTGTTTGTTTCTTTTTGGTTTTATTGATAATGTATATAGAAATTAATTGGAATGTAATGAAGTATTATTGTTTAGTTATTGTTTTTATAAGTCAATGTACAGTTATGATAAACTAGACTCATGTAGGTGAAATAAAGTTATTCATATATGTATGATTTGTACAAGATTGTAAAATAATCTTTAACAAATAAATTAAATTCTATTCTATATTTTCTGTATATATGGTATAAATGTGTTCATATATCACTATAATTGTTGTCCAGGTGACAGCTTGTTATATTTCTAAATAAATATATTAAAACAAAATTGTTCAACTAACATCTGTCAAAAGTTCTGACAATCAGCGAGTGTGATGTCAAGATTGTATTTATAATAATCGTGTTATAGCCACTTTTCGGAGTATTTTAATTTTCTAAATCCATCTTCGTAATATTTAGCGGGATGAGGTAAAGAGGCGTGAGCTGGAACAAGACGGTAGACGTGGACTTTTTGAAAATTCATTTCCTGCTACGGTGGCTTGTTAATTTGAGACGAGGGCTGAATGGCCTACCGTTGACAGCAGCTCTAAAAGCCTTTCTAAAAATCCCATCCCACATCCCCGTATTTTTTTCCCTCTTCTTCCCCCTTCTGTTCAGTTTTTTCCCCCGGCCCTAGACAGAGAGCTCCCTGTGCCTCGGCCGTCCCTCGTTTACTTTCTGATAGCTTATCTCCAGCAATGGCTTCTTCCAGGCCCTCTTCTAGACCAAGCACGCACCGTCTGGTCTCTGGATCAGCTTTCCGCTGCGAGCATCTTTTAAGTGGATGACGAGATATTACAGATTAGGAATCAATATGACCTTGAATATTTAAAAAAAAAACTAAGTTATGTGGTTTGATGACCACGCGATCGAAGTGGTCATCAACAAGGCGAGATTAATAATACGAAATATTAATGATAAATAACAGGGAGAGGGGTAACTAAGTAGTAGGGCACTGAGCTTCGAATGCCCATGGTCCCAGGTTCGAATCTCGACTCATGGCAGAAAAATTATTTATTCTGTTTCATTGGCCGTGGGGCGACCCTGGGTAGGTAGATCCTCCTGGGGTACACCCAACCTCATTAAAGTGGGTGCCCTTCATTGAAATAGTTAATTAAATAAGTGATCTAGGTCAAATCACCTCCTTGCACAACCGTAGACCAAGAAACAATGCTTTCCCTAAATAGTACTGAACCCAAGACCCTTCATGGGTTGTAGTGGCACAGGAAGAAGAATAATAAATTATAGCTACTTAAAAAGAGGAGGAACATTTTCCTCTCTTATATTATGCAGGTCCGACTTTTAGTTTCTGAGGTGTTTTTTTTTTTTTTGTTTTTTTTACTTATTCATGAGATTTACAACTATATAAATTTAAAAATACATCCAGTAAATGTGCACACGCTTGTTGGGAAACTACGGATTGGTAGCACTCTAATAATTTATTTACATAAAGAGATCACGAGGCCATCTTCTTTTCAGACGCCTCGGAGGGTTATCAGGTATCAATGAGGAAGCAAGGTTTGAAACGAGAGGGTTCAGATGGTTTTGAAGTTTGTTATAGAAGGATAGGTCTCTGGATTGGGCTGAATCGAAAACAAATGGTGCGTTAAGGTAGTTATGAATGATTTTATTTGTGACAAGGTAAGGATTTTGGACTGTAAGGATTGGATACGAGAGGAATTCGATGGTTTAGTGGAGCCCCAAAGCTGAATTCCGTAAGTCCAGATTGGCCTTATTGTAATCATGTATATGAGTCTTTTGTAATATTGTTTAGAGTGTTTGTCTAGTAAGTGCTGGAGTAGTCGAAAACGTCGAGCAGTTTCTTGTCGTTTCAGTCTTGTATGAGGATTCCAAGTGAGTCGTTTGTCCAGATGGAGTCTTAGGTATCGGATTTGTTCAACAGGGATAAGTGGGGAATTATTAAAGGATACTGTAGGACAGGAAATTATAGGTTTACATCCTGAGTTATTTAAATCCATATCTTCAATAAAACTTGTTATCATTTTGTTTTCGAAAATATTTTTTTCCTTAACAATAGCCCATCGCAATGAAGGTTAAATGCTGAACGTTTACCTCGCTTACACAATGCAGATCTAATTTTAATTTTTGAGACATTTTAATACATATGCTAAAACAGTTCAATTAATAGAATCCAGCTGACTTTACACGAGCGTTACACATTGGAATCTTACGGCTCAATCTAATTCGCTCTCCATGAAAAAAAATGCAAAACGCTGCTAATCAGGAAATAATTAGCGGAAAATTATAATTAACTAATTCTAAATTAGTAATTTCTAAGTCTAATGTCCAAAAATATTGATAGTTACGAACTGAAGTAAAAAAGAATCTTTTATAGAAAAAGTATAGATAATAATAGAGTAAGAAAGACTCATAATTGCACGAGAACAATGCAAATTTAAAAAACTTCAGAAGTCCAAGAAAATAAAAGAATATAAACTTTTTCACGGCGTTAAAAGAATGCTAAGAACGTTGAAGGTCCATTGGAAAGTTTTATCATCAAAGCGACACTTCTTCCGACAGCAGTTTTTTAAAAGGACAAAAAAGATCTATTTGCATATGAAAATAAACGTTCGGAAGGCTTGCGACATTCTTTTTTTATTTTCTGAAGTGTTTATTAGTCAACAACACATAAATGAAAAAAAAAAAATAATGATATCAATATTTTCGATATACTCAGTTGCGTACCTTCACCATTTGGGGCCCATGACGGAATTATTTCAGAGGCCAAATAAATAAAATAAATTTAAAAATTCCTTTGGAGTGAATCCTATATAGATAATTTAAATATTTAATATTTTATCAATTGTTGTTTTAATCTAACTATGTTGATTTTCATACATATTATTAATTTCCGGCACACATCGCACCTTCAAACAAAATGAAAAATCTGTACTTATGTATAATCCCATGATATGTTTATTTTTACTTCATAATTTTTTTTTCTGGCAATTCTAAAAATCGAAGGACAAATATTATTAAAAAAAAATAATAGGACCCGGAAGAAATTGAAATCAAATTATATAACAACTGCTTTATCTGAAAACGATATCGTCGTAAATGTTTGTCGGGCTAATTCCTAATAATTACTAATGAAATGTTTATTTCTGATTATCATTAATAGCTCAACCTCAGCTTACTTTTTTCCACATATTATTTATAATAAAAATAGTGAACAAAAATTACAATTAATTAATTACAATAATTTGTCATAATTTATGACTGATGGATGAAGGAAAAATAAAACAAAAAACATTACCAAATGTTTTCAATGCTTACTTATACTTATTTAAACAAAGCATAGAATGAGCCGTGAAAAGATGATGTATTAATTATTCTAAAAGAAGAAGAAGAATGAAACATATAAAGTCAAGATACGAACTGACGTGAGAGGCATGATAGAGTCTTATTATTAAGGAAAAAGGAAGAGAGGAAAAATATATTAAATTTATGTAAGTTGGTTTTAATAAAGCGATTCGTATTCCATTGGATATTATGAATTTAAATATTGCTCATTCTTAGTACTTAGAATTATCTCTATAGCAATTTTAAAATTATTCGTACTTATAACAATTAATTTAGCTGCAAATAAACAATAATTACAGATAAAAAAATTATAGTAATACAAGGTTGAGACATTATCGATAATTATAGATAAATATAAAGAAATATCTCTACTCACATAATTAGGAAGAACAGTAGAAAAAAGACACTTTGCTTACCTGAAAGGAAGAAAAAAATATTAGATGCTGGAAAAATATTTGAGATAATAATTTGTTAATTTAAAAGTTGAAAAAGAAGGAACTGTATTTACGAACTTAATATAAGTAATTTATATTAAATATTTGATTATTTGTATTATAAGTTAAATTTAATATGATCATATATTTATTGATGCAAGTTGCTAGATTATTGGTAGCAAAACAGCGCATTTTTATAAATTTGAGCCGTGTGTAAGGCAATGTGTCCTATGCTCAATGTCTCTGATTCAAGTTCGACTGTAGCAGATAATTATATATACTGTTACAACGGCCGTGGATCGATCCTAGGGCACATTCAACCAATATAAACTGTGTAATCTTAATTAAATAATTAATTAAGGGAGAAAACCCGGGGGTTAAATATTATCCTACTTCCCTACACAACCGTTTGCCTTAAATAGTACATCCTTACAAAATAATGAACCCAAGAATCTCAGTGGGCTGGAGTAGTACAGGTTTTTAATCATAATAAAATATATTATTTTATGTTATTAATTTTTTTATTATTAACTAAAACATATCTATAGATATCGTTGGTTTATTGCAAAATGTCATTGACGATATTTCATAACCTTAAATCAGTAATACCTTTGATGAATTTTCCATTTGTGTGATCAAAGAATTGTGCACTTATTGTTACTATATTGGATATATATAACAATTCGCATCATTTTAGTGCATTAATTGTGGTATTTTATCGATATATAGAGTCGAAACTCCAAAAAAGGTTCATAAAAGTTCAGATCAGATAAATGTACTTAATAACTTTTTGAAAATAAATCAAAAATAATTTTTTAACAAATATTAGTTAACTATATTCGAAATGTAAAACAAAAATATAGGCGATAAGACAAAAAAAAAAATCTTAAAAAGAACAAAAATATGTTTGCACTCTCTTTTAGCCTATTCAATATTCTCATTCAAATACATTCTTTTCACATTCTTAACAGACACCCCTACTCCCAATTAAAAAATATTAGCTTCAGTTTTAAAAGTATTAGAGTTAATAATTGTTTTAATGTTTTGACTAAGTGATCGAATCAAATATTTTTTCGAAACATTTTGATTGAACGATTATATATTTTTTTTTGGCCGTTGAACGTCATTCTTGAAAGTCTTTCCCGGAATTAGGTTTTTCTATCTACCTAGGAATCTATTTTCACATCCAGTAAAATAGATAAAATTTTGAAATCGAGAGTTTTCAATGGAAATTCACGTTTTGAGGTTCATTGAGCCGAAATAACGAAGTCCCACAAAATGGTCTGCGTTTATGTACAACAGTCTAGCTCAAAAACGAAAAGTCGTAAGAAACTGATATTGCGTATTTAAAATACTTATATGCCTGGGAAGTTACAGCAACTTTTTCCTGATTTTTTATTTTATTATATATTAGAAATTTGGTGTCATAATGAAAATAATTTGAAGGTCATCTCTGAATTTTATATTGTAAGAAATAGAAAACAGTTGGCGTTGACAAATTAAAGAAAATGTAGATAATAAATAAAGTTAATAATATCGATGAAAAACAAATTATTTTAATTTTTATACATTTTATTTTTTAATTCATTATAACATCTCGAAAACGTTTCGGGCAATTTTGCATTGCCAGTCGAAAAGTTATATAATATGATTATATAATCCATCCAACTACCTTTTATATCAATATTGTAAAAATTGTTTTCTTAAAATCAAGCTGTCATATTACACAATTCTTTTTAAACCGACAAATTATGGACAGTCCAAAAATAAAAATTATATGAAAAGTATAAGCCTAATTAAAAAGATTAGGCTTTTGTTTATGCTTTTCATATAAATTTTATTTTTTGACTGTCCACATATTTTGCAGTTCATATAGAATTTATGAACTGTATAACATGACAGCTTGATTTTAAGGAAACAATTTTTACAATAATGATATATAAAATTTTGGTTAGCTGGATTATAGAATAGAAAATAATTTTATTCTGGGACGAAGTCCCTTTAGAATAAGAAAAAAGTACAAAATTAAAGTATTATATCTGGCCTAAGTAAAAACAAACATAAAGAGTAAAATTATAGAAAAAAATATTAGTTAAACATATAAAATTAAAAAAAAATCTATATACAAAACACTTGAAACCATACCAAGACACTTAAAACTATGTACAGTGGTAAAATATAAGTATACGCTTTTTAAAAAAATAAATAAAAATACACCACATTCTTCTTAGCAATAAACTCTGTTTCTCCGTGAAAAAAAAAAAAAATAAATAAATAAAAAATAAAAGAAGACGAATCTCATAGTAAGTATTTAAATGATGAATTATATGTAACTATGATTATACAATCATATTATAAAATTTTCGACTAGAAAATGTGCAAAATTGCCCGAAACGTCATTGAGATGTTAAAATGAATTAAAGTATTAATAAAATTTATTAAGGTTAATTTTTTTTGCCCTCGATAATGTAAGCTTATATACCCTTAAAATTTTTTGGAGAAAAACTGTATATACTGTTAATTGCTAAATTGGGAGAATATTTGTTCTCGTTTTATTAATTATTTTTTAAACTCTTAGTTATTATTTTTATGTACATATTGTGTGAATGAATCGTGTAGCCTTAATATGAATGCCCTTTAATGTGACAGAATGTATTAAGATTCAATAAAAAAAAATTTAAACTAAGCGTTTGGGGCCTAAATAAGAAAAACCTGTGCCACTACAACCCATGAAGACTCTTGGGTTCAGTAGTATTTAGGGGAAAGTACTGTTTCTTGGTCTACGGCTGTGCAAGGAGGTGATTTGACCGAGATCACACTCAACCGCAAGGTTGCTCCCCTTAATCAATTATTTTAATTAAGGGCACGCACTTTATAGAGGCTGGGTGTGCCCCAGGAGGGTCTACCAACCCAGGGTCGCCCAACGTCCAATGAAACATAATAAATAATTTTTTTGGTATGAGTTGGGATTCGAACCTTTACCATTGGAAGCACAGTAACCTACAACTGAGCTAACCCACTCTCCCTATATAAATCAACTATTTATTAAAACAAAATTTTCGCAAGAATACAACTAATAATAATGTTACTGACCTTATGTTATCTTAGGAAGTGACTGTCTCAAAACAACCCCTCCCAGAGAGAATCCTTTTACCCTCGAGAACATTCTCAACCGCTGGGTCCTAAAAAGATTAAGCAGCACAGACAGAAGTAAGGCAGCTACATATTTGTGATTTACTTTCGAGTTAGGGGGGGCTCACGTAGAGGCAGTGATGTAGAGAACCAGAGGAAGCCCCCCTCCTCTCCACTGGATGCCCCCCTCTGGTGATGTAATATTAAGAAGTGGGCCCATGGGGGAATCTAGTTTCCACAGTCAATCTCAACTAAGCCTAGTAGGCAAAGCCAAAACCCTCCAGGGTATTAGCCCTCCAGGCTATCTAACTGGATCCTCCAGCAATTTCCAACAGAAACAATATCTTTTTTCCATTTTATTCCTAAATAAGATTCCTCCAGACAGTGCCAGGAATCAATAATATATTTCTCCGAGCAACTTTTTACCATAAAGTGGGTCTCCTCTGTACGAAGCAGGAGGAAGATGTTGAATTTCACAAGCAATGGTCAATACTTCGGGGCAATGTCCACTCAGTTCGGAAGTGCCACTTAAAGTAGTAAATTGTTTTGAAGCCACTTCATGGATAGGTTAGGGTAGGAGTTTTAGGACGAATTATTAACTAATAATATTGCCATTCTTTAACTTGTGTAATATTCTTTTACATATTTATATGTTTCGTATAGGTATCTATGTGTTCTTTTTATTCAATAATTTTTAGGTTATTTTATTCTTATTTATTGCATATATATTATTTTTCTGTATAAATTATTTATAATAATTTATTTATTTATTTTATTTATTGTACATAGAGTGTGAATGTGATCTGTGAACACTATTATAAATGTCCTTGAGACAGATTGTAATAATTTTCAATAAATAAGCTTAAAAAAAAAATTATATTTTTTAATTTAACGTTTTATATTATTTAGGTAATTTTTTTTCTTTCTCATTCTCTTCCATTTTTTTTATTTTTTATTGAAGTGAAAATTTCTCTAGGCACGTTTTGCACTTTTTTTGTGAAGAGTGAATTAGATTGATCCGTCAGATCTCCGATTTGTAACGCTCTGGTTAAGTCGGCTCGAGTGGACTAATTAAAGTATTTTTGAATGTGGATTAAAATATCTCAGAAACTAAAAATCCGGCTTGCTGTAAGCGAGGGAATTGTTAAGCATTTCATGCTCTCATTAATAGCATTATTCAACATTGTATCTTAACGCGACACCGTGTTAGAGAGGCAAAAAGGAAAGCATAGTGTCGAAAATCAAATGATAACGAGTTTTATTGAAGATATTTATTAAAGATATGGATTAAAATACCTCAGAAACTAAAAATCGGACTGGCATACTGTAAGCGAGGAAAATTTTCAGCATTTCATCCTCTTTGTAATGAGCTATTATTCATAATATATATTTCATATTATTAATCCCGCATTATTGATGTTTCACTTCTATCGGATGGTCTGAAGCATACACCTTAGTTTATATATATACATTTTAAATTAATCATGGGGATGAGATATAAGTAAGAATAATTTGTCATTAATACTTGATTCATCGTAGATTTGGCCAATAGTCCGTGGTACAGGCCTCTTTTTATTAATTTTATTTTTTTTATCCTCCTGAAACATCATAAATAACCTATAACTTACAAATTCTAGTAATTGGGGCGTTTTCAATCTGGAGATCGATGAACTTTGTCTATTTAATTAGGTACTAAAAATTCATGAATACCCGAATAATCGTATGATAATATCATCACGAAATCGAAAAGATGACCTACACAAATATTGGACTGTTTGGCGTTAACTCCACCACCAAAATGTCAAAATAACGAGATATCGAAAAAACGGTCCAATATTTTTGTAGGCCTCTTTTTTTTTTTTTTTTTATTTTGTATTGATATTATCTTTCAATTCAAGCGGAAAGCAAATGACTATTCATCGATGACACTATGAGTGTTTTGAGCTAAAAATACTGACTAAATAAAATATATATAATCAAAAGCTTTTTGAAAATTTATTAAACACATCTTATTTAATAACGAGTCAGTATCCTTAGCTAAAATTGTTTCAAAACACTCAGGGTATTTCACTTAATAATTTCAGCAATCAAAATTAAAAATTGATCCATCCGCTCGATCAAAACAGCGTTACATAGTTATTTGCAAATTGATAAAATACATTTTATTTAATATCGGGTCAGTATTTTCAGCTCAAATTGTTTCAAAACACCCAAGGAAACTCGCAAAATAATTTTAGCTATCAAATCTAACAACCCAAATAGATAACCTTCGCTTATTCTGGTAAACATAAAAATATTTTAATTTTTAAAGAAACCGACTACAGAAATTGAGAAATTTTATCCAGCCTGAAGGAATATACTTCCATATCTACTGGAACACTCTGGTAGATTGATAGGGAAATTGACATCTACGAATATTTAATCTTGGTGTAGTAGTCGGATTCCTGTCACACTCAAGACTCTTTCGGATGTCGACATGCACCGATACATGGGAAGAAATATATTTCCCAAGAGCTGATATGTGTAGTGAAAGAAATCCTACCACTACGCCAAGTTTAAATATCTGTTGAAGTCGATTTCCCTAACAATCTACAAAATATTTCAGTAGATATGGAAGTACATTCCCTTAGGATGGATAGAATTTCATAATTTCTATAGTTTTTTTTTTTTAATTAATTTTTAAACATTTTTTGTATACTATTTTGAATCAATATAATCATTTATTTATTTTCAAAACATATTGCCATTCGATCACTAAACATTTAATATACGAATTATTTCCACGGATCAACAAGTTTTTCAATATTTTTGATTGTTTTATTATCATATTTATAAAATCGAAATAGACTTATTAAAAATTTACCGTGATAGCAGAATTTTAAAATTATCTCTGAGAACTTATAGTTGAATCAGGTCCTCTACCTCAAAGACTCTTTGAACGGACGAATGGCTTTAAATAACGCTCTTTGACAATCACACTAGAAATAAGACACAACCTTTAAGGGACTTAAAAGGTCACTTCCTTAAGCTTGTTTCTCTTATGGCTGGATAGATAAACCTTTTTAAGACCGGACAAAACCTTTCTATACAACTGTGTTGGATAAATAAGGAAATAAAAAATATTATTTTTTTACACAAATAAGTGTCTATCTCAGCAACAATTATATCGGAAACCGGTTCTGAAAAGAGAGGTCACTAAATTAAGTGCAATTATAATAATGGGTCGTTTAAAATATTAACAGAATTAAAAAATATATATATGCTACAGTTAATAAGAATTTCATGTTATCTAAGTGACTGCGATTTCCTTAGTTATTTTTCTAACCAAACAAGATTACACAAATTATGATGTAGCATTTAGAGCAGACAGTATACTAAATAGTCTATGAAATTAAAATAAATAAAAATAATAATAAATAAATAGTAAAAATAAATTCTCCATGATGATGTTTTTAATTATTTTTATGATTACTTATTTACAACTGTATTAATGATAAATACAACAAATAAATTTGAACAAGTAACATGACATGTACAACATGAAGAGAAACTATTCATTGGTAACACTCCAATTATATTTCTATATTAGAAGACCCCGAGGCCATCTTCTTTTCAGACGCCTCGGAGGGTCATCAGGGATAGAAGAGGAAGCAAGGTTGGATACAAGACGGTTCGGATGGTTCAGAAGTTTATTATGGAAGGATAGGTATTTGGATTGAGCTAAATCGGAAACATATGGTACATTAAGGTCGTTATGGATGATTTTATTTGTGACTAAGTATGGAGCATTGAGAATTTTACAAAGGATTATAGATTGTAGGGATTGGATACGAGAGGAATTTAATGGTTTAGTAGAGCCCCAAAGCTCGATCCCATAAGTTCAAATAGGCCTTATTATAGTAATAATAATATTAGTCTATATGAGTCTTTTGTAAATAGTTGGAAGTTTAGAGCGTTTGCCTAATAAGAGCTGCAGTAGTCGAAAACGGAATGGAAAAATTAATAAATATAATATATATTCAGATATAGTTGATAAAATTGATATTTTTATTTCGAAATGAGCTATCGAAGATTCTTAATAAATCAGAAAGCACCCAGTCAATCAAGTTATACTTCAAACAATCGTGGTAATTAAAATAGAATAACCTTCATTACAAATTAAGGATGTTTGAAGTACGAAATACTATGTCATCCAAAGAAAATTCTAATTTGTTCGCAGTTATGTTAACAAATCTATCAAGACATCTGATCAAATATTTGATACCGCTATCAATACAGTTGAATAATGTTTGACCTATATTTTATCATTTGATCTATGCAGCAACTGTAAAATTCAATTTATTTATTTCTTCACTCGATTTGTGGAATCGATCATGGCATAGAAACTAAAAAAAATATAATAAATATTTTTTTTGAAAAAACATTAAATTCTTGCTTTATTAACAGAAACGAATTATAAAATTATATTAATATTGATTTTATCACATGGGGAATGAACAGGAAAAATCTAATTTTATTTCATAAAATTAAGAAGAAAAACTATTCAATCTTCAGGAAAAAAAAATGTTGAACTGGTTATAATTATTATAATCCTGGATATCACGGATAACTAAGTATGTTTTTATGAATTATTCAAACCATCAGAGTACCAAAAACACAAATAATACTAGAGAAGAACTAATGCAATAAAACTTATCTATATATAACCAACTTATAAAAAAATTGCTTGCAATAATAAGTTGTGGCCAAGTAAAATCTACTTCTTCAACCAACTTTCCAATAATAACCCCATTAATATTAAAAGACTTAATAATTAATGTCTGATAAGGGACATATTTTTGTATGTTAATAATTAATCAGAAAATGTTAAATATACATAATTAATGGGACTTTCGTTGTAATATCAAGACAATTCTTCGAATTTTATTGGTATTAAAAATTATATTAAAATTAAATTCATCAGGCTCTTTCGACTTTCATTTTATTGGTAACTTTCATATTATCTAAAAGCTATCTAATCAGAACAAGTAAAATTATATTCGATGAAACAGGTTATTGAAACATTAAATAATAAAATTAAAATAAAGGAAATTAAATCGCGAAATAAATCTGTCAAATCATTTTCTTTTCGGATAACAACTGAAGAGGGTTAAAGTTGTGTGGGTAGTTTGTTTTGGAAGGTATCTATTTCGAGATAAAAGGCAAAATACCTCAAGAATAGATATTTAACCTTTAATAATAAATTCTATAAGCAATTAAAGGTATTTGGCCTGTAACTTTCCTTCCTAAATAATACCTAAAAATAATAGTTAAACCTGATCAAAGAAGAACGTGTGATCTTCAATGAAATCCTCCAATAACATATAAACAAAATTCAAACTCAATAAAACAGTTTCTCTTCTAAAGGTTATGTCTTTAAAACTCTAGGTACGAGTTATTTACAGTATGAAATCAAATATATAGTTATGTTAATCAAATATTGCTTTATGAAGTAGTATTTAAAAAGTTTGCATACTAACATTGAAGTAAAACATAATTAATTATTTAGGCTAAACACGCAAAAAAATGCATAGAGATTTTTGAATGACCGTTTCAGAATGAACAATAAAGAGCTTTATGAGGGCACGCTTTACTGAAGTTGGTAAAATCCACTACAAATTAGTTTATGATAATTATCTTCATATGGAAACCTGTTTCCTTGATATTTGAAAATTTTCAATATCGGGCGTAAAGAGGATTTTGATTTGCGACACAATTTTTTTTTTTGGCACTTGGAACTAGCGGATTCTGAATTTCACTTATTTGTTTTATAATTTATTCATGATATTTATAACTGTATAAAGAATAAAAATAAATTCAGTAAATATGATAACAGAAAATAATTATATGAAAATACTTGTTAAGAAACTACCCATCGGTATCATTCCAAAAAAAATGTATTTACAACAGAAGATCTTGAGGCCAGAACTTCGAAGCTGGGCCAACTGGAAGACGTCCCTGGGGCAAACCTAGGCTAACGTGGTCGGACCAATTCTCCAATCTGGGACAGCAAATGGGATGCATGGCTGGCATGGACTGAGGCACGCTGAAAGGCACAAGGAGGATAAATAGATAAACTATATTAATAAATAAACTACCAGATGACTGGGTTCTAAGTCGAGATCTCCGCTTCTGGGTTCCTCGAATCACCGGGGCTGTTCCAAAATTGGAAATTAATGAATATCGCGCAAAAACATTAAAAAAAGCACAAAACCAGTAGCTACGCCACGGAAGCCACATGCAGCCTAGAGATCGCAGGTTCCCTACCAATACAATATACAATAGTAAAAAAATAAAAATGAGTTGAACTATAACTTTGCACAAACAAATTTAAACTTTGAACACACATTCCTAACATTTTAACACATAAAAATCCTCCCTATATCATGGATCCTCCCTACGTTCCTCTATCCACTCTCTTAACACCAGATCTCAACCTATTGATTTATATATCCCTTCTCACAAAACTAGATCCTTCAGCAAATCCTCCAACATCCATCCTTCTGGAATTCTTTATCTATCACCATACGGCAACACTCATCCATAAATTCCTCCAAACAACTCCTATTTCAACACTTACTCCACTTTCAAACTTCGGTACATATGTAATACTTATTGGATTTTGTAATTATAACTGCTCACAAACAATTTATCGACAAGTTGCATTAGATTTTATTTATTTATTTTTTCTTTGTATATACGGAAACCATATAAATTGTTCAAGCATGATTGCAATAGCAATTGGAATTAACATTCAAATGACAAGACCCTCTTTGAATTTTATCAAGCCAGACTAAAATTATTCTTTCATTTAATTTCATTCGTCATTTGTACATTGCAGAAAATAATTAATTCTAATTAATTTAAATTCAAATTTTTACCAAACAGAGATAAAGAGCTACCGGTATTTTGTGAAAAAAATGTGCAAAATTTACCAGACAAATAAAAACGTAACGGACGAATATTTCTTAAATTTATTTTGATAATCAAAACTTCAATATATTCTCATCTGCTTCATATAGCAGGAACTAAAATAATTACGTATGGTTTTATTTTCAAACTGATTCCAAAGCGCGCACACCTCATTTAAAGAAGGTGAAGAGCATAAATTTAGGGAAGCATTAATCATGGCGAAGCGGCTCATTTTACGCATCCGAAGCAACAAATCGTAAAGCTGCCACAAAACGGCCTCCCACTCCAGCGGGGGCCATCATTCAACTGAGTCAACAGGTTGCGCTGCGGCCCACCTTTTTGCAACATCAACACGAAATCTCTTCATATTTTTATAAATAGAAAAACATAATTAGTTCACCGTTGTCACAGAACTAGAAATATAAATTTATCTCAAGGCACTAGTTTTCTCCCATCGTTCTGTAACGCCTTAAATATACTTTGAGAAACTTTAATTATTTTTAAAAAGTCGTTAATAGATCCATTCTTCAAAAATAGTATTACAGTAGGACTATTGAATTTCGAAGCTTGTCTGCCATTCCTAAACCGTTGCTTTAAAGAATATTATGCCTGAGGATCGAAATCAGAAATCTATAGAGTAAAATTTAGGAAAAGTTTCTACATTTGAAGTTAAATTATATTTGTCTTATCTAAATATGAGTACTGTGTAATAGTGATAATTTAGAGTAGTATAGTAACGATATTATATATGATTAGTGATATGAAAAATAATATATATGTAAGTGTAATGTCCAAAAAGGATTGATCCTTATTCTATGTATCAAGCAACCTAATGCAGTAAAGCAGAAATACTTTAATTTTTTTTTCTCTCTGGTTCCAAACATGCAAAAACAAAATTACAAACATAGAAGATAAATAATCAGAAAGCAGTCATTTTGTGAGATTTTTAGGTCATGCCCTGATGATGGTCCACACGTTTGGGTTCAAATGTCGGTAATAATAAATAAACTCAAAAATTACTGCTGTCTGAACATTTATCTCCTGTGAAATGTAGTCGACTAACTCACTTCAATAACTCAAAATTACTAACACAGGCAAACCAGAAGAAACTTATGGCAGCGATTTTTTAGATATTGTTCAATTTTTCACTGATAACTCCTGAACGGAGTATCGAAGCGTAAATCCTACTTAATTTAACGAAACTGAAGAACATTAAATTTTGCTTCGTATGATTATCTAAATTTTAAAATATGGTTAAGTGGTATGGTCAAAAACCACGTCAACGAACGCAGAATTTGACTAAATGTGTCAAAAATTGGAACAAATTACTACAAATGGCCTTGTAGCTTTTAAATGATTACTCTAAGGGAAAAGGCTCATTGAATAGAAGTTGTAGAGCATCAAATTCTATGTCTACCGATTAAAGAGTATTAAAGAGACTTATACTGCATATAGCAAACCTAAACAAGAATAATTCAAAAGAATAAATAACCATACTTTTAAAATATGTAAAACTTTTATTTTATGAGTTTTTTTAGGTCCTGGCTGCAGGTTAGTGGATTAAAAAGAAACTCCGGAAAAATCACACATAAAATGATATTTGTTAATTTTTTAAATAAAATTTGTTAATTGATTATTATAGAATTAATAACTTATATATTAATATTTAATAGTTGACCGTTGCATTATAAAGGAAGGAGATGGTCCGAGGTGGCTGTCATAAATATCCTAAGTAGTGGCAAAACTATTTCATTAAAAGACAACTTTTCTACCCGACTTTGCAGGTTTTTTCAGATCTAGAACGGACAAGACGTAAAAAGATACAGAGAATTGTGGAAGTTACATAATATTTAGGCAAAAAATTATAAACAATGTGAATAAGCTTATTAAAATTATAAACAGTAGGTACATTAAAATATAAACAGATCAAGCTAAGTAACAAGATCCTAAACTGAAGTAAATAGACGGTAACAATTGTTATAGTGTAATATATAATATATGCAAATGTGAATATTACTTCTTATACTACTTCCTTTTTCCTTCACTTTCAACCTCTCCTGTAGATCTGTAGAAGTATATTCACATTTGCATTTATTATTTATTACACTGCAATTGTTAGCATCTATTTACTTCAATTTAGGATCTTGTTACTTAGCAGTTTATATTTTAATGTAATGTGTTTATGATTTTAATAAGCTTATTCACATTGTTCATAATATTTTGTCTAAATATTACATAACTTCCACAATTCTCTTTATCTTTTTGTATCTTATCCGTTCTAGCCCTGGAGTAGACCTGTAAAGTCGGGTCGAAATGTTGGATTTTAATAAAATAATTTTGCCACTATTTAGCCTATTTAGAATTAAAAAAAAAACAATATTCTAGTAAATAAAAAGTATATAAACATATAAATGATATATTTTTTTCGAGTACTTAGTGAAGGATTCAAGGATTGACAATATAGCTATGATATTGTATTTCGTAAACGTCATTGTTAATATTATATTATACGTTTATCATAGGCTTATAATATTATAATTTCGATTTATAACTCTCTACCTTTATTTTTTATTTAATTTCCAAAGGGGAATGGAATAAGAGAAGATGGAAAATATGAGAGAATAGAAGTTAAGGGGAGTATGAAAGGTATCAGGGCGCCCAGCTGGCTGGCTCTATCGGCCAGAAAGCTCCACTTCACAGGTGTCGTCCTTCTTCTCAACAAAGCTAAGTCTTTCCTCAACCTAGGTCACTCCCTAGTTTATCATCACATAATTTTATTAACAATTATTATATTATATATACTTTTTAAAATTGATTTATTGAAATTTACAACTGTATTAGATAAATACAACCAGAAAATATGCACAAATCAGAAATAATGACATAAACAGGCTTTCCGAGATACTACCCTGCGGTAGCACTGGTTAAATAATTCTAGGTGAGAAAATCACGAGGCCACTTCTCTACATATATAAGCATAATTTTTCATAAAATAAAAACAAAATAATATATATGTAACACGTATACACTTATATAGATGGAAGTTTGTCAAATGTTCTATATATTATAGGTGATATATAATCAGGACTGAGTAATGTTAGGAAAGATATTTTTTTATTGTATAAGTTTCAACTCAAATTTAAGGATCCTTTATTTATTTTTTTCCTCCCCTTCCTCGCTTTTTAGGCTATACGGTTTTTTTGCCCATTCCAGAGAAGTTAAAATTCCGGGATTTGAACTCGTTAATTTCGATTTATCATAGATTGCTTCGAACAAGGAATGTTTTGAACACGCATTAGCACGCTCAGCCACCCTGAGCCACCCCAGCTAACAATTGAGTCATCATGAGGGCTGAAAAATTTACTATTTACTATTTAAAATTTACTATTCAATTAAAATCAAAGATTATTAAACGACGTTTCGTGTATCCTTCCAGAGTAATTACAGTTATAGAAGAAAAAATACCCATTCCTCAAAAAAAATAAATAAATAAATCTACAATTCGCGATTTCAACGCAACATATATTGCAAAAAAAAAAAAAAAAAATCAACACGCGCACAGAATAACTACACCGTTGAAATATATATTGAATGATTAGTAACCAAACAGTTACACTTCGTGACGTCACCTCAACTGTTAAGAAAAACGACTCTATCAACAAGCCTGATATCGCATTTAAATTAATATATTTTAAATCTTAAATATACTTATTTTGATCTTTTCTCTTTCCAGAAATACGGACCAGGGAAGAGGGCGGGGATTAACGCCGGAGTTAAAAGCCCTCTGGCAACGGGCGTGAACTCTAAATTATTTTATCTCGTAACTTCTGTTTATGAAGTTGCCAGACAACGCATGTTATGCACACACGTTAGCCCGCTCAACCACCCTGTTAATATATGTGGTTAAATATAATGTGAATACAAACATGTTCAAATTCTCCTATGGCCTTCATCTTGTGTCTAGAATTCAAACAAAATATTCCATCTATAGTTCTCGAACGAGTCTTCAACTAAACTTTGCTTTCTCGATAAATTGTTACAAGTAAACAACGTTTAAATATGAAGTTTGGTTCAAATCCTATTTCACATAGAACGGAGGGAATTAATCTTCTTCTGAGTTAACTTGCCGACATCTTCGCCTACTTAGGCCCAACTTACCCATGGAGCTACTAGCAAATTTACAAGAGCGGATCATTAAGCGTTTAGTAAAATTGATGATTCATCAAGTCCGAACGGTATTTGTTTACAATTTGTAAAAATAATTACTTTTATTTATTTCATTATTTAAAAACGTAATTATTTTTAACCCAATAAGTGTCAAACTAAAAATACTTATCTTTAAAATAAGTACTAATGAAGAACTATTTAAGAATTTTATTTTTTCATTTTGGTGGGGGGAGGAAAAGCCTCTTTTAACGTGGATCTGCCTTACTAAATATTTTGAAAGTTATTTAAAAACAATAATAAGTCATCTAGTATTGTCTAATAGGCAGGGAAAAAGGAAAAAATGAATAAATAAAACATTAATTTTTAAAAAAGACGTCTAATAAATCGTAGCACACATAGCATAAAATTTATATATTTTGTTCCTTATTTGAGAAGTAATAATAGTTAAGTCAGTTTGCTTGAAGAGGTAATATTTTAATGAATGCTATACAGGATGTATCTGTTCTTAATGGCTAAACTTTGGAGAGTGATTCCAGACAAAATTCCTAACAAAAAAATTCATTTGATGCATGTGCCAATTCCGATTGAAAAAGGAGTTCAGACAAATTTTTAAAGTTGGTCATGTTTTTTATTGAATAAGAAGGAATTGCTCAAAAACTGTTCTAGATAATTAAATTCTAAGTACACCATCGTAAAGTTTGTCTAGTAAGTGCTGAAGTAATCGGAAACGTCGAGCGGTTTCTGGTCGTTTCAGTCTGGTATGACCTTAGTAATTTAAATCTCAAAAAAAAAAAAATTGTCTACTTTACGATGGTGTACTTAGAATTTAAATATCTTGAACAGTTTTAAAGCTTCTTATTCAATAAAAAACGTCATCACCTTAAGAAAACACAAAATTGGTCTTAACCCCTTTTAAGTTCGGAATCGGTCCATGTATCAAATAAATTTGGAAATTTTGTTTAGAATTACCACTCAAATTTTGAATATTAAGAACTGAGACCTGCTTTATACTTCTATGGGCCTCAAATAAAATCCTGTTCTGCTGATACCAAGTATGATGAATTTTAGCATTTATCATGAGGTAATTTCTGACATTCTGTAAAATATTTCAGTTTAGTATTAGTCCAAAAAACTATATTTATTACCAAATAATCTATATAGCCATATTTAGAAACAAATGAAAACTGCAATAAAGCGACCAATTTTTGAATTTTTGAAGCGAAAACTTTAGGCGCGTTTTGTACTTTTTTTCAGTGACTGAATTAGATTGATATGTCAGATTACCGAAGTATTAACGCTCGGGTAAAGTCGGCTCGAGTCGAATAATTGAAGTGTTTTTAAATATGGATTAAAATATCTGAGAAACTAAAAATCGAACCTGCGTACTGTAAGCGAGGAAATTGTTCAACATTTCATCCTCTCTGAAACAGCCTGTAGTTTAAAATTGTATCTAAGACAGATAGATCACACGAAACCATGTTAGAGAGGTGAAAAGAAAAATAGTGTCGAAAACCAAATCATAGTGAGTTTAGTTGAACATATGGATTAAAATATTTCAGATATTAAAAATCTGTGCACTGTAAGCCAGAGAAATGTTCAGCATTTCATCTTCTTTGTAATGAGTTATTATTTAAAACTACATCATAGTGCGACGCGGTGTTAAGAGGCGAAAAGGAAAAAAAAATGTGTCAAAAACAAACTTATAACGAGTTTTATGGAAGAAATGGAATAAAATATCTCAAAAATGTTCAGTATTTCATCCTTTTCATAATGAGCTACTATTTATAATTTATATTTCATATTATTAATCTCGCCTTGTTGATGTTTTCACTTTTATCATGGGGTCCTTCGTTTTTTTTTCTTCATTTGTACCTATTTTTAGTTTTATCAAATAGCATAATACATGTTAGTAATACGTAGAATTGTATAAAATTATCCTTACATTGCACAAATCGAATAATTACATTTAAACAAAACTTTAATCAGTCTAACAGATACTGAAACTAATTTTACAATTGGTATTATATCGGGAGAAAATTTAAGTTGGAATATATTCATGCTCCTGATAGCGTAAAATTGGAAGATTTCCGACAGAGATTGGAAGAAAGTTTGGATAGAACCGTTTTATGATAAAATCAGCTATCGATCCGATTAATAATAAGGTCAACCGGTAGGAGACCACATGGGCAATATCGAAGAGGAATCTAACATCAACTTGTCTTCATATGACAAAATTATATATTCTTAAAAATAAGTATAAGAAAAACGATGAAAAGATCCCATAAAAAAAATAATAATAAAACGAAAATACTAAATTTAAATAATTTGTTCTATTTTATTCTTCATATGAATATTTTTCATTAATTTTCTTAATCACAGAAAAAATTATCGGATTAATCATTTAATTTCAGCCAATACTTTGTTATAAGCACCCATAGTTTTATTTTCTTATTCATGCCAGCATTTAAAAAAAGGCTCGATTTAGGCTCAAAGATAAAAAAAAGAATTGAATTACAAAAAATAAATAAAACTACAGAAATCGGGAAATTCTATCCATCCCAACGGAATTTATTTCCATATTTATTTAAATACCTTGGTCGATTGATATGCAAATTAAAATCTACGAATATATTACTATTAATATCGATTTCATAAAATGCCGTTTACATGTTTCTCTTTAGTGTTCGTTTTTTAATAGCAATACAATATGTAGTCAATATTTTTAATATATATATATATTAGTAAATTATTGACAGACTTTTTCATATATGTGAAATTAATCTGCACATTAAGACAATAATCTGAATAGAGCTCCACACTATGCAATAATAACAGCAAATATAATATAGAGTAATGTTATAAACTAAGAAACAACTAGTCAAATTCTACTTGAATAAACACTGCTTTTATAATATTACAAATTCTTGATCTCAGTGCCTCCAGTGACAGGATACTGGTATACTGATTGGCGGTACATATACTAAAATTGACAGAAATTAATATTTGAAATTATTAACGCAAATACTTAAATAATAATAAGAGAATTAAAATTAATATTTTTCCAAGACACCACAGTAAAGTAAATTATTTGAAATTGTTATTTTAAGATGTTTTTAAATCAATTCTTTATTTTTCTGTTCAAAAATATTCTATTTTGAACTAAACTTAAAAGAAATCGAACTGTGGAACTAGAATTTTAATCGGGAGAAGGGAAACGTATTTTGCAGCTCGTCCTTTCACCCAACCCATTAGACGTCAAAGTATTTTTAAATAATATATTTCGAGATGGATATCATTCAATCATTTATAAATTATAAATTGACTCGTTTTATTACGTGAATTATTGTTTTAAAAAATAAATAAAAGGAAAAACAAATGTTTTACAGTTAATTTATAATGGGAGCGGAGTAGCTTAGTGAGTTAGGCATTGAGCTACTAGGCTCAAGCTAGGGTTCGAACCTTTCTATTGTCAAGTAAGTTTTCATGCGCTATGGATCGGCAGACCCTCCTGGGGCACATCCATCCTCTATAAAGTGGGTACTCTTAATTAAATAATTAATTAAGGGAGAAAATCTGACGGCTGAGAGGAAAATCCTGGTCCGATGAAAAGAAATTCAGATTAGTTTATAATTACAAAATTCCAAGCAACTGTTCGAATGCTACAGAAAGAACAAAATAGAACTAAAAATATAAATAAAATATAGAATAATATTTGGGGCTATGCATACTGTACAGAAGTTAGATAATATTGTTGAATGATGAATATAGGACTGATAGTAAAATTTTGAATAACTTTCATTCCGAAACGTTGAACATCTGAGGTAAGTCTATTTAATCCAGCTGATTTGTTTGTTTTGTTACTCTATTTACGTGGCCAGCTGTTTTATTTTTATTTATTTTTTTTTTTTTTATGATAATCTTTCATTGATGGGTATTTTAATTTCTTCTTTTTTACTTTATATTACTTCTAGTAAGGTTATCTTGTTTTTTTATTTTATTTTCTGTTAGAATGATACTACCTGAATTGACAAAACTTTGATTGGTTATTTTATTATTTACTGCCATATTTTAACTTATTTATTGGAAAATATTGCAATCTGTCTCAAGGACATTTATAATAGTGTTCAGAGATCACATTCACACTCTATGTACAATAAATAAAATAAATTACTACCATATTAGAGACTCAAATATGTGTGGTTGGAATTTTCCAATTATACACTAGTATCGATTTTTAGTCTCTTAGAGAATTTTTACTCGTATTTTTTACAATATTTTTTACTCTACCTAAAAATAAAAAAAAATTATCCGTTAATCAATAATTTGCTCTAGCAATCATACCCCGTTTCGGGTCCTGATTTGTAAACTGCACTAAAATTTATAAACTCGTAGACAAGTATAAATCGAATCCATTACCTAGTAAAATATTTAAGAAATCGATTTGGGTTTATTATTTTCAATAATCAACCATTGTGATCGACCAAAAAATTCAAAAACTTAACCCCCTCTCAAAATTTGAGGTTCCACGTTTCAGGATGCGTAGAATCCGAAAAACGAATAAAAATTGTTTTGTTCGTCCGCCGTCCGCGCATTTTCTCCGAAACTACTGGACCGATTTTTTTTCAAATTTGGATATAAAATCAGAGGTCACCCGAGGATGATCCTCCTTCATCGACATTACTATCCGCCTTTTACTTTCAAAATGGCGGCCGAAAAACCTTCGTTGCTATAGACTGTAGCTCCTAAACGAATGTACCGATTTCAATGAAAGTTCGCTAAAGTCATTTTCTTGACGCCTTTTAAATTTATCTATATAACATACTTCAACGAAATGAAGCTGGAAAAAAAGTTACGAGGGATGGTAAAATTATATTCCGAATAACTTAAAAAGCATACACATTATTGTTGATGGTTTTTTAAAAGTTTACGGAGTTTCCAAAAAAACAAAACAAAAATCGTTAAAATCGGACAATTAGGAGCAAATATATGGTCTCCTGTTTTTTTTTTATATGTTCTACTCCAAATGTTACATCCTTTGTTTGGTTTTTAAATTTTGAATGTGTTAGTGAAGTAATGTTATTTTTTTCAGCATATTACTAATGATTAAAAAAAAAAAGTTTAGTCCGATAATTGGAATAACCTTTTATTTATTTTTCATTGTAACTAGGAAGGTAATGTTACTTTAGATGTATAATTGTTGGGAAATAATAAACCATTGTGGAATAATTTGCAGCATTTTTTTTTTTGTGCATTTTAAATAATATTAATTTAAAAAATAAATAGTTTTAATTTATGTAATCATCTTTAAATTGAGAAAATGTCTGAAGATTGCTGATGAAAGGTAAACGAAGCCCCAGCTTAAGTTGTTAAGCTAAGCGTATCTTGTAGAGAACTGGCTTGGGTAAGCGGCGTTTGGAATTCTTCGTGAAAGGTCAGGTACCTGCACAACTCACATCTCCAGCCGCTACGCGACCTTTTAAATAAAATAGGATCAACAACACTTATCTTACTTAAAAATAATTTTATTGGATCATTTTTTTAACATCTCTTAAGGTATTTTTAAAATATTTCTTAAGGCATTTTTTAAAATAAATATAGTGCAAACAAATTATAAGAAAAATTCTAACTCTATGTGCTCTATTGAATAAATCTCTCTTTCGTGTTTTATCGACTACTATTACATAGCAACTTTTAACTCGGCATAATCCCCCCGCCCTCTCTCCCGGCCAGGGAAAAACCCTGAGTAGCCTGAAATCCAAAGAAGAGGAGAGAAAAAGAAATCTTACACTGCCATCAATAACTTCACCTCACTTGCTGAAATTATAAGACTGGTTCAAATGATGAAAAATTCGACTAAACCATGATAAATGATAAATCCAAACATGTAACATTTACCCTTCGAAAAAATACCTGCCCTCCAGCTTATCAAAGTACTGAAATTCCTGAACTAAGAAAGAAACTGAATGCACATATATACTTTCATAAACCCAAACGGGTATATTCATCACAGATATACAACACCGAAACTTCATTCAAACCTTTCATTCAAAATTATTAAGACTCATAACAAAAGTACCTCGGTACATTACTAACAAAACTCCGCCTATCAACAGTTAACCAACACATAACGACACTTTGCCAACGATTTTATACATACTTAATCGAACATGCCAGCTGTTTAATAAGAGACATGGGTATAGATGGTATACCCATGAATATAAGAAAAAGACTAAAAAGGATGGTAGATCTCCTTCCTTAAATAATCTAAGTGTCTGAAGCAAGCCAGAGAAGAGATGCTACTGAGTACTGTTCTTCCAGGTGCCTCACATGTAGTGAGTGATACGCAAAAATCGGTCTTGGTCTTGCACTTTGCAAGACCAAGACCAGGACTGATAAAAAAAAATCGATTTTTTAAATAAAAATTAAGGCAAAATAGTCACTAATACTTGACAATCTTAGTTACTATAGGTAAATAATTGGTATAACCAATATACTTTTGAATTTAACTCCTCTATTTTTTCATTCGGGCATAGTTATGCTTTTCATATCTCAAAAATTACAGTAATATCTATATACTAATAAATTAATAAATAACTGCAAGAGTGTTACAAGACTCTTGCGCAAGACCATGACCATGACCAAGACTGAGTTTGCAAGACCAAGACTCGTCTCGGTCTCGCATTTGGGCAACACTATTCACATGTCATTATTTCCTGTTAGCAACGCATTAAAAGACAAATATATACATAGAGAAATTAATAGTTTAAATTTCAATTATTTAGAAAATAGGAAAAAAATGTTAATAAATATTTCGACTGGCAATAATTCTATACTTCAGCAATTATCGATACTATGAATTATATAGCAGATTTAGAGTAAAGGAGGAAGGAGGGAGTAACTTATTTGCCCATATGTTACGAGTTGGAGCCATCGATACAACGAAGTAGTTATCCATTACGTTAAGAGAGCCCGCTCGTTGTGACTGTCACCCGATTGATATCAATCAGTCTTATTTATTAATTGCTACAAAGAGAAGTCAATTCGAGTCAATTGTTAGTCA
This sequence comes from Nezara viridula, assembly GCA_928085145.1. NCBI lineage: Eukaryota > Metazoa > Arthropoda > Insecta > Hemiptera > Pentatomidae > Nezara > Nezara viridula. The sequence continues at coordinate 122,633,889 of OV725081.1, read as the reverse complement.
CATATGTTCTCAATATGATACTGTAAGGTTCTATCCAATGACACGATACGAATTTTTTATGGCAATAGAAATTGAACTATCTTTCAACAAAAATGAAATGTTCCAAGTTATAAATTAATAAGTATAATATATAAATCGCAGTCATGAAAAATTAAATCATTTTATAGGACCACAATCTAAATAAAACAAAAGACTAGAGCCAGTTGAAATTCACTAATCAAATTCGTGTCACACGATCCTATTATAAAGAAGTGTAAACTGTAGTTTCATAATTTTTTACTGGCTAGCTTAGTATAATATTCAAATTAAAAAATCGTAGAAGACTTTCAGCGGTTTTTGAAAATCTATATATATAGAAACAAGGTTTTTAAAAATAAAATTTGTACAGCATATAGTGTTGTATATAGTTGAATACATTATATACATAGCATGTAGTAGAATATATTATAAATATCGTCTATATGTAAACACATCCATATATATATTTATCTATAATTCAAATGTTAACTTGTGCCTTTCTTTCATTTTAATTTTTAGATTCGAAAACTATGAAATTTAATTATTTTATTATTATCTCCTTACGCCAGACAAATGTAACTTAATTGTTCATTATAATTATTCTTAGGGGACTGAATGTCCTAAAATAAAATTTATTTTTCTTTCTTTCTTTATATTCAGAGAAACAATAAGGTTTTCTCGAAATACGTACGCAATCCACCCAAAAACAAAGCTTACATACTAGATTTTTATTATCATAAAAATCAAGAAAAGAAAAATTCTTGTTGCAATAATTTGTTAAATCACTATAATGTATGCAATTATAATAAATTAGTAAAATAATATATAGATTTTATTTATCAAAGTTTAGAGGACTTTTAAAGTACCCACTACTATTTTAAATGTAAATTCAAATAATAAAACATTTTAGTCCATTTTTTTTTTTTTTTTTAAGAATTTTTTTAAATTTTAATACTGTTAATTTGTGCAATTTTATAGGTTTTAAGAATTTTTTTTTCTTCTTTAATTAAATAATTTTTGATTACTTAAATATTTGTTTAACATGAATTTATATTTGTAATGATATGGATAATTTGAATAATGGATAATTAATATTTAAAATTATAGATGACTCATTGGAAAAAAATATTCGAGAAATCATTTTTTAAAAAATCATAAATAATAAATAGTGATAATTAGATATATTAAACTAGAAACATATAGCCACATTAATTATATTGTATTATTACTGCGTTTATAATTGACTAAATAGTAAGGTTTTTAGAACACAGTGTATTTAAATACGATTTTTTCTCTGCTAATAATACCTATATTAGTTTTATTATATACCTATATTACTTTTATTATTCGATCCTCATCCCTAGGGAACTCCATCCCTCCCGACATCCGTCGCTCTAATACTCTCCCTTCTTTTAAATCCCGCCTCTATTCAATCACTTTCTTTCCATCCAGTCCCTCTAAAATTGTAAATAGAAACTTCTGTAAATATGTTTATATATTATTAGTTTATTTTCAATTATTTTCAACTGATTGTTCTTTCATTTATTTAAATCGATTTAATCTAGAAGATAACCTTTTTTTTCTTTTTTCTCTATTATATCTATTAGCTAACTTTCTAAATACATGTATATATATCTGAGGCTCAAAAGTCCACATCTCTGTCCTTGTTCATTATTCTAAATGGATTCGTCCAGAATAAATGAAAGATTATTATTATTATTATACGGAATTTGAAATAGATGAATGAAATAGTCCATTCATTAATTATAGTTAAAACTATTATTAAACAATAATTGATATATTGAATACTCTAATATAAGCTGTGTATTGCTAAATCCTTGATAAATAAAATAACTGTAGGGCTACAGCTCGTCCCTTCGCGGGTCAGTGAGCCGCGACCGTGGCATTTCCTCCGGGAACACCTGCCCGCCGGACATGGGGGGGGAGAGCTCTCTATTTTCCGCTTTACTCTATCATCCATAGGATAGTTATATTATCATTATTAAAGTCCTAGTCGTGGTCATTGTGGGGGGCATTTCTGGTTAACTTGAGTGAGCATCGTGTGGAAAACAGCCAAAGCAGGATTTCACATAGGAATGAGCTAGATAACGTAATGACAAGGGTAATGCCAACTAAAATGGGAATAAAAAGGAGAAAAAGGTATGCGGGGCAATCCATGATAAAAGTCAAGTTTAACTTGGTTGGCTCAACAAATTGTTTTTGCCGATTTTTCAAATTTTGTTTCTTTCATTCACACTCAAATGCGCAAACACCTTTATTGGTTTATTGTTTTCAATAATGAACCATTATAATAAAATGAAAAATTTAACCCCCTCTCAAAATTTGAGATTTTACGTTTCAGGATAAGCAGAATTCGAAAAACGAATAAACCTTTTTATGTCAGCCAGCCGTCCGCCGTCCGCGCATCTTTCCGAAATTACTGGACCGATTTTTTTTTTCAAATTTTGATTTAAGATCAGAGGTCATCCAAGGATGATCTTCCTTCATCGACATTACTATCCGCCTTTTACTTTCAAAATGCCGGCCAAAAACCTGCGTTGCTATAGACTGTAGCGCCTAAACGAATGTATCGATTTCAATGAAACTTGGCTAAAGTCTTCTTCATGATGCCCGTTAAATTTATCTATAACTTCAACGAAAACAAGTTGGAAAACAATTTTCGAGAGTTAGTAAAATTACCATTCCGAATAACTCAAGAAGTAAACAATTTTTCTTGGTTAAAGTCTTCTTCATGATGCCCTTTAAATTTATCTATATAACATATTTCAACGAAGAGAAGCTGGAAACAAAGTTACAAAGCATGGTAAAATTAGATTCCTAATAACTCAAAAAGTATACACTTTTTTGTAGATATTGTATATGGTTTTTAAAAGTTTACGAAATATCGTAACCATCGGTACCATTGTAATCGTCCAAAAAAAAAAAAAAAATTAACCCCCCCCCCCACCTAAACTGAGGTTAACTTAGAATTCGAAAATCGAATAAACATTTTGTTGTCCGTCCGCCGTCCGCGACTTTTTTCCGAAGTCAGAGGTCGCCCGAGGATGATCCTACCTCGACATTACTATACGCCCTTTCCTTCCAAGATGGCGGCCGAAAAAACTGCGTTGCTATAGACTGTAGCACCTAAACGAATGCACCAATTTCAACGAAACTTGGCTAAAGTCTTCCCCCTCGATGATATTTAAATTTATCTATATAACATATTTCAACGAAAACAAGCTGAAAAAAGTTACGATAACTCAATAAGTATATAATTTCCGAAAAACTCAAGAAGTATATAAAATTTTGTCAATATTGTAGATGTTTATTCAAATGTTTACGAATTTTAATAAAAAAAAAAAGTAATGTTGATATCGGACAATTTGGTACAAATATACGGTATTCTAAATATGTTTTATATGTTCTACAGCAGTGTTTATATCTTTAGTTTTAGTTTTTGGCCTTTTGAAAGTTTTACATCAACCGTAAATGTTGCCTATTTTTTAAGCAAATTCTCAATGAAAAAAGGAAAATTACAAAGGCTGAAAGTTACTGAAACATTGACTGCTACTTACGCTGACGATACAACAATTTTAACAAAACACCATGATCGCAGACTAGCCTCATTAAATTTACAAAATTACTTACTAAATTTACAAAATTGGTATTCATTTTAGAAAATTAGATTAAATCATAAAAAATCACAACACATAACATTTAAGCTTCGACGAGACACATGCCCACCAGTTTATATCAGCAACAATCCAATTCCTCAGACGGACACTATACGCAACCTCGGACTAATATTTGACTGAAGGATGACCTGAGGCTCACACGTCAAAATGAAAAGAAAGACATTGAACAAGCGACTGAAAATACTGTACTCACTTTTTTCTAAATCAAAATTGAAAATTAGACAAAAACTAAATACATACACTTACTTGCTCAAATCCATTTTGACATACGCCTCACAAATTTACGGTTCAGCAAAAAAGACTCACTTACAAAAACTCAAATCTTTTCAATCTAAAATTTTAAGACTAGTAACTACAGCTCCCTGGTATGTCAACAACAAGACTTAACAACAACATACCGACCTAAGACAACCAACCATTAACTAACACATACGTACTCTTTACTCCCGATTTCATCTTAAACTACACGGACATCACAATGGACTTATCAACGACATGGCCACGACTGAAATGCTCATCAGGAGGCGACTGAAAAGGAGCTGGATGAGAGATCTCCTTTCCTGATTTTAAGATGTAAATAGGCCAGAGAAGAGATGCTGCTGGGCTCCATTCTTCGTCATGCCTATCATGCCATTTTCTACCTAACAACAAATCTGCTAATTGTCACTACCATGGCAGGAGCGGATGAAGAATTGAAGAAAAAAAAAATTTGGAAATAATAAACCATTGTTTTGCAACGTTTTTTTTTTTCAAGGCTTCCTCAATCTTGGTTACAACTAATACGTTTTACCGCGTAAAATATTAGTATTTCGCATTTATCTTTCTGACCTTTTTAACATCATCCCCTCTGTTCCAGTGTAAATAAGAAATAGCTAGAGAAGGACAGAGAACGGTCTGCCTTTATGTGGGACACCTGTGGGAATCCGAGCTTGTTGAGGGTTACCCCGCAGGCATTTACATAGTGCACTACTGGTTTACCGTTTACATGACTCCGGTCTACTCTTGGGAATGTCTCTAGTCCCGTTAAAAGTTCAGCAGTCTAGGAGTTCAGGACCTTCCTCACCAATTAATGGAAAAATCAAATTGTTATTTAGCATTTATTTTTTATTATAATTTTTTATAGTTTGAAAACAAAAACAATCGACCTGATAAATCCAATACAGACAGGTTTAGAGCAATGTGAAGCACTTTCATACCTTATGAGCAATGCGACACATAACAATATCAAAAGAAAAAAGAAATGAAACTTGAAATAAATTAAAATGCTAAACTTAAAATATTTACAGTTTGTCAACGGAACTCCAAGTGGCCCTTTCCCACACGTGTAGAGGACGAGGCAAGACACAAAAAGATCCCAGCGCTTCTCGAACAGCCGCGTCATAGGTAAAGTTTGGAATTTATGAAATCAATACGGGGCCAACCCGCACAGTATTTTAAATTTCGGGAAAAATTCGAATTAATAGTAGAAGGTATGGACTAGACTACAGTCAGACAAACACACACGAAACCGATTTAGTTCCTTGACATCTTTTTTATATATTATTTCTGAATATATATCCCTTTTTCGGTCCTCAGAAATGATGGATTTTGACCTATGAGATAATAATAGAAAGAGAATATCACGTAGAATGCACGAATCGTAATATTAATTCATAATTTTATACTTGGACTTAAATAAAAGTGAATGTAAAAGCGGGATGTATCAAATCATGTGGCGGTGCCATTTCAACGAATCGAGACTGTAAAAATGACTTCCTAATGTGCAAATAACGTGAAAAGTACACAATTTTTGGTCCTTTATACGTGAGTATTTGAAAGCTTACTAAATTCTCTACATAACGTAAAAAAAAAATTGTCGAAATCAATAAGAATTATGTCCGATAAAATATTTTCATTTCATTTTTTTGTTTACACTTATTTTCGGTTTATATTACTCAGGAGAACTCCACTACATCAAATTTATACTTGACATATAGCTACAATACGAGTGAAATATTGAAATGGAACAATTGGTACCGACCCAAGGAGCAAAGTAGGTGCAAATATTTTTTAAGGAGAAATCAAGTTGAAATACGTATCGAAAAACCTCCAAAAATGAATTTTCATACAAAAAAAAAAGATGAGAACTAAGGCTCCCTCCCCCTTCCTCACCCCCTCTTTGAATTTCCAATTTCCAATTTGAAATTCCAGAAGGAAGAGGACATCAAAAACCATTTGGATCAGTTTTTTAACAATAAACTCCAGACATTCTATGAACATGGCATTATGCAGTTAGTAGAAAGATGGGAAAAAGTCATATTAAATAATGGTGTTTTATTTCACACTGAAAAACCGAAATGGCTTATTTGTAAACCCAATACATATCAACACAACTTATAACTATTATTTTTTTCGTCCATGTTAACTACCTCCCCAAGTATGGCTTAGCACACCTTAAATTGAACAAAAAACCTCTAAAACCTATCCTTTTTTTTCAGCAATATTTCTTTTCTGTACCGGTAATGTTCAGAAAAAGAACTGAAAAAAACGTCAGGTGCGTGCAGGATGCGGGCATGTGTCTGCAACTCCCGAAGGCCAGCTGAGGTGGTATTATTAGTGGTAACTTCTTGCACAATGCTAAATGAGAAATTGCTGGTGGAATGATCTCACTTTCCCATCCTTCAATTGTATGGAAATTCAAAACATGGCCAGGATATCAAATAGAGAATACGAACTTCGGGTAGGGAAAGAAAAATATAAAACCAATTAAAATTAATGGCACCTTTACCATCATTCAAATACCACATCCTGCCCTCCCGCATCCGCATGAAACCCTCATAATATTATTTATTATTTAAAAAAACATTCTAATTCTTAAATATTTACTTTTTTAAAACATCAGCGTTCATTCAACAAATAATTAAATATACTAACAAAATGTGGGTTAACGAAGGATAAGTTCTTACAGTTCCTTAATGGTGGAGAGTTCATTTCATATTTTTATGGAAATAAATTTTATATTATTTTCAGTATTATTACTAATTGTTATTAGGCCAATTTACAAAATTCAGCATTTTTTAAAAGTAGGATTCCACTTGTTATAACCTTTAAATATTATACATATTATTATAAATAAAAAAATGTATTTTTTCCAGTATCAATTTATTAAAATACAATCCATGTCACAGATGAAAAAGATTGGATAAACACTTAATTATAATTACAAAAAAAAAGGAAGCATAAACTTATTCAAAAACTTAAATCGAAAAGGCATTTTCCATATTATTTTCAATTAGTTCTGTGGCATCTTTGCATATTGTGTTAAGTGCGAACATCATATTTATGAAAAAAGACAATAGAAATTTTGAAATTTTCAGAGGTGCAAGTTCAATTTTCGTATTTATGCCTTTGATTCACAAAGGAATATTCGTCTCTATTTTTTAACTTAGCCCATGAGTCACAAAGAAAAAGAGAATAATTAACTTTACACTGATACTCGATAAGAGTTGTTTATCATGAAGAACGCAAAACGTTTCAAGGAAAATGTTTAGAAGCTAAACCTGTAATATGTGTACATTTCCGTTATGTTTGCCTTGGAATGTAAATGAACATACTTTTTATATGTTTTTAGGTGAATCCTAACAGGTTTTATTAAAATACACTGATTTTTTCTCAATAGTCTGATATGCTAAAATCATTTCTCGAGATCAGATTTAAATGAAAATGAAAAAAAAACCTGAAATATGAAATATCCTAATATTTCATATTTCATTATATTATATACAATTATATTCTGGACTGTGTCGCAGAATAAAGTTATTTTTCTATCTATCATTCATGCTTGTATAGTACGTGGTACAGATCCCTTTGTATCGAATTATTACCCTCCGTTTGAAATTTCGTAAATAGTTTCATCTCATCGTAACCTACAACTATTTTATTTGACGAAAACTCTTAGAATTGGGGCGTTTTCAATCAAGAGGTCGGCAAACTTTGTCTATGTAATTCGGTACTAAAAAATTCTTAAAACACATTTGTTTTTTACTGGGAACGTAAGATAATTTGATCACAAAAAGAGGGGCCTTCAAAAATATTGAGCCGTTTGGCGTGAACCACACCCCCAAATTTTCAAAATAACGAGGTTATGTAGGACATAACTTCCTTTTACTTAAAATAAGAAAAAAACAATTATAAAAGTTTATAGAACATAAATATGCAAAATCTATTAATTAATCTTTCTTTAAGTTAGGAATTAGATTAAATTTTAATATTACATTAAATATAGCATATTATGTATGCTTTATGCTACTCGAGTTTTCGTTCATATTCAGTTGTTTTCTAGTCGGTTCATAGTTACTTTAATGTTAGCTTGAGCGTTATCGTGACAAGCCACTTACATGGAACAGTCAAGCGATAAGAAATTTCTTGTCGAAGCAGATTAAAAGTAAACACTAATCCTAATACCGTCTCAAAACTTAAAATATAAATTTATATCTTCTCAGTTTTGCTTCATATAAAATTAACAATTATTTACATGATTGATGCAAAAAATCTAAACAATATTCATAAAATCAGTAAGGGTTCACTTCAGAAATAACCGACTCATATACATTACATTTATTTTTAATTCTTTTTTTTTTTCTTTAAGATTTTAGACAAAATTCTATTCTGCCAGGAATTTATTTTTTTTTTTTTCAAGTATTAAAGCCGTAATTTAATTTTTCTAATCAACTGTCTAAGTTGATTGTGTCTTTCACGATATTACTTTTTTTTATTTTAGAAATATTGAGTGGCAACCCCTCGATATATTTTCTCCTCTCTTAAAACGCTTACACGATATTGCTGTAATAGTGTGTCTCGACTTCGTCACATATTTTTTTCGTGTTTAAGAATTTATTTTTATTTCCATGGTTGGTTCTCAACCTAATTAAATTTGTCATCTCACTTCTTTCCAAACATAGTCCAATAGAGGCGAATTAAGGTCTTAAAGAGGTTTCGGAGAGTATTAAATATGGTCTCTTCTTTGCTTGGAGACTTCCAGTCATGTAAATTACAAAGTGCAATTGTTTTACTTAATGAACATAAAATATCTGTTTTGGGGACTTTAGAATTAATAAGAATTAATTACAAAGCATTGGTAGTATCCTTATTGCATCTCGAGCAATATGATCTGCACTTTCATTTTCGTGTAGACCCATATGCCCCTGGTACCACTACAATAAATTAGTTAATAAATAAATAATGGAATTAATCTATATTCTACAGAATGTAATTGGCGATTAAGGTTATTCTCTTGCTTGTTTTATGATAAGGATAACTTTTCAATATTCAATGAATAAAGAGTTATTTAAATATTTTTAATTTCACTCAATCCTGCACAGAACTCATTCATTTTTCTGCTTAACGAAATAAGGGATCGCAAACAACATATAAAAACATCCATAAATCACACGGTGCTTGGAAGAAGGTAGCAACAGCCTTGGAGGAATTTCGGTAAGCAATAAACCGCATCGGCTTTCTTATACCGTTAGGCCATTCTCCAACCAGCGGTACTCTGGCTTTAATTGGATAAGCGTCGAGGGCACTCTACATCGGCCAATATAAAGAAGGAAGGAACTTACCTCGGAGGATCCGTCGAAGAACAGGATACAGTGGCCTGAAGGACCTTTGGCAACTTGCTGGCGCCCTTGACCCAAATCGGTTCGATATCTGTCTGACCCCGGCCCGGAGGTGACTCCTGGCGCAGACAATGGATTTTGTAGCGCCCAAAAAATAAATGTGAGTATTCTCCTTTCTGCAAAATGTTTAACCTCCCAAAACACAATTAATTTTTTAATTATTTAGAAAGCGAAAATGCAGATTTTCGTACCAAAAAGAAACAAAGAATCTACCATTAGAGTTCTAATAAAAAAATATCGAAAATAAACTATCTAGGAATTAGGTTTGAGAGATGTTTAAGTTTTTCAGAACACATTTATAAACAAACTAAAATAAAAACAACAGATAGAAAACATATTCAAAAAGATAACACGCCCGACTCTATGTTAGGGAACACCATTATTTTCTATTATTGCCAAGTTGACAGACAAAAAAAAGGCTAAAATCGTTTCAAAATATATTATTACAAAAATTAGTAAAAAGTCATAACTCCTCGAGGTATTGAAAATGCCTTAAGTTAAGGATTAAGGTACCGACTACTGAGGTTTTATTAAATTATTAATATCCACCTAAAACCTGGAGAATAGCTCCATCTCATAGTAACCTACTATTTTTTTATTTATTATTAAAATTCTCGGAAGAGGAGCGTTTTCAATTTGGAGATCGGCAAACTTTGTCTATTCTATTTAAACTCATGAACACCCACATTTTCTTTCCACTTGAATCGTAAGATTTTATTAGAAAATCGAGAAGAAAAGTGGCCTACAAAAATATTGAGCCGTTTGGCTTAATCTCCACCAGCATGTCATAATAAGGAGGAAATATGGATATATATAGGTCAATATGTTTGTAGTCTACCTTTTTCCTCGATTTTGTGATCATATTATCATACTATTCAAATGGAAAGCAAATGGCTATTTATGATTATTTAGTTCCTCCTCGCAATAATTCATTTAATGAGGGTACGTCCTTTTTCTGAAAATATTTGTAGATAAAAAAGCTGTATACAAAAACTTAATGACATTTTGGACGGATGATAATAATTAGACAAAAAGGGGTCTGTACCACGGACTAAACCATTTAAGCCAGTAGTTTGCTCACAGATAACTTATTCTAGATAGTGCTATATATTATATTCATATTAATTTGGCTAATTTTAAATTTTATTTATTTAATTTCTTAAAAAAAAATCCGTTAAATGAAAAATAAATAATTGTTGGGCATAGATTAGAGTTACAGTTTGTCTATTTAATTAATTGGCAGTTAAATCAGTTACACATGATTATAATATGTCGTTTGTTTGAGTTTCTAAGAGTTAAAGTAATTTTTTAGATCGACTATTTAGAAAAATAGATAAATTTTAATAAAAGTTTTTTTTTTTAAAAGTTCTGGAAAATCTTTACTTGTAAAGTCACAAGGGAAAAAGTTCTAATTCCAAAGGAACTGATAAAATATCAGCAAAAAAAATTTCAGTACAAAAACTTTTCAAAAAATTTTTTTTTTTCGTTTCAAACTCTGTTAAAAATAATGAAACAATACTTTTTAAATTAGATTTGATTTTTTTTTTTGTAGTGTCAAAATAAACCGGTCGGAGGTTCTGATTACTGAAGGAGACCTACATCAAGATATCTTTTTTAAGGGGCCTCCAAACCTATCTTCTCCAGGCTTAGGCTTAGGTATCCCGCTGCAGATATACAATCGGACGCGTTATTTCCAGCTCGTTGAGGCATCGACCGCGGAGTCTGAACAAACTCGCGTGTTAAGGACTGAAACACTTGAGATGAGTAACTGGTACTGAAGAGGAGGACTGTTGAGAGTAAATTGGTCTCTGTTGACTAACACACGCCTAAGGCCATGTGCGCGGCCATCTATAGCGCGAGCAAAGCCAGGCCGCTCTGAAGGCATCCAGGAATAAACAATATTCCAGACCTAGCCAACAAAAATAATTCTTCGATACACAGCTCTAAAGAGGGCAACACATCTCATACCTGCACGGTCGGAGCGCCGCTATTTTAACTTTGTACACACGCATGAATCTAAAAATGTATCGGTCAAAATATTTCTTAGATTTAATTTTTAGCCATCTAACCACCCCTAAACTAATAAAAATAAATTAAACTAATTGGCCCGTGCGAAAAATTCGAAGACAATTTTGTTTAGTGAAGAAATTATTATTATTATTATTTATTAACAAAAATGTCGAACTTTAGATTAAATTTGCAATCTGCAAATTTCTTTGCAATGAGCAAATTTTTTGGCAGCTTCGCAGCTTCCCATCACGTCCGGAATATAAATCAGATCAGCAGGTCTCTTGGCCAACGCCTACGTAATCGTCGTAGTGGGCTGTACGGGTTTCTTGTACGATGAAGAATTTCTGTCAGGGGATTCATGTTGTATGTCAGTCTTTGGTGAAAGTTATTGTAGTTCTCTTTTGCAGTATCTAAAATTGTAGGTACGTTTAAGTCTTTATGTAGTGTATCATTTGCGACATAAAAAGGTGCGTCAACTATCCTTCGCAACACTTTTGACTGAAAGGACTGAACTTTTTTAATGTTGGAAGTTTTAGCAGAACCCCACAGTTCTATGCCGTAAGTCCAAATTGGTTTAAGTAAAAGCTTTATAAAGGGTTAGTTTGTTAGTTAAAGATAATTTTGAACGTCTGTCAAGTAATCTGGATAAAAGACCGTATCGTCTGTTTAATTCTAATCGTTTTTGTCTGATGTGAGTCCTCCAAGTAAGTCTTTTGTCCAGGTAAAAACCTAAATACCTAATTACGCCAGATGTTGGGATTTTAATGTTATTAAAATATATTTCAGGTGGTTAAAATTTTACTTCCTCCGACCTGCTATCTAATATTACTTTCATATCTAACTGATAGACATTTTGTAGTAAAAGTAGGGACAGAAAGTTCTGACATTAAGCCTATTAAAGCAGGAGTACCTCAGGGTAGTGTCCTTGAACCAATATTGTTTAATATATATATGTCTGACATACCGGAACACAATGACACAATACTAGCTACTTTTGCAGACGATACCGCAATCCTAAGCTCAGATAAAAACCCCGTTCGAGCATCTACCACTATTCAAAATCATCTGAACGATATTGCAGATTGGGCCACAAGGTGGAAAATTAAGATGAACGAAAAAAAAAGTGTGCATGTGTAGTATTCACTCTTAACCATAAACCTTCACCTGAAATATATTTAAGTGAAGAAATAGTAAGACAATATGGAAATAAGTAGTTCCTATGTATTATGTAAGGAAAGAATCAATATTTTTTCCTTAGCCGATTACAATATACCATTAAACATAATACACCAAAATATTTATACAAATTGCTTTGCTAGGACCTATTTTTAAACACTGACTGGAAAGATAATAAAAGTAATAAAGAAAAAATAATGTTCCTATCATAGGATATTCTAAATTATCAAAAAAAAAAAAAAAAAAAAATGAAAGAACAACCAAATGTCTTTAAGAAATAATAAAGTTAATATAAAAGCCAGGAAAAAAAAATGAAGTAGGCTAATCTACTCCTAAATGCAATATCTTTACACAGCAAGACATTATTAAGTATACTAAATCTAATGGACTGTACCTTTGTAATTTAGTAATTTTTCTAATTATGATGGGTACAATCAAGAAAAAAAATGTATACTTTTTGAGTTATTCGCAAATAGTTTCTTTTCCTCTATAACTTTTTTCCAGAAATTTTGGGGGATATGACTATTTTTCGCATGTGAAGGAGAAGAATATCTTCAAAATGAATGGTCGATCATTGCATTTGATGAAGAATTGGCAAAGTTATGGTGTACCGACAAAAAAACACCTTTTAGAAATAATATATAGGATGTGCTGAACATTGAACCATAGAGACCAATGTATGCTGGGAATATATTTTTTTTCTCTAGGCTGAACAGACCTTGTAGATATGTTGCCACCTTTATTAGCCTTCTGCAACTCAGCCTACTTTGTGATATTGCTTCTCAGTTATCTCATCTACTGCATCCTTTGATGATTCAATCCATCCATCCATTACTATTTTTTTTTTTGTCTCACCTTTTGGGATATACGTTTTATTTTCTTCCCAGAGCAGAAGAAAGGGCGGGGGATCAATGTTAGATTTAATTTTACTTTTTCCCTCCCTTCCTTGCCTTTTAGGCTACGCGGGTTTTTTCCCGGTACCGAGAATTATGCCGCGTTAAAAGTCCCATCAGGATTTGAAATCGTAATTATTTCTCTATCTTAAACTTCTGCTATCAAGTTGCGTTAGCCCGCTCAGCGATACTACCCCTACGACCTGACCTATCCATCTGGTTTTTGGCCAGATTTTCATGTGGTCTCTAGCGAACTGATGCATTCATTGATTCCTTGTTCTGCAGAGCCTCATTAATATTTTCAAGCACGCAACAAGCTATTCATCACAAATAACCCGCAAGCAGTACCTTCACTTACGAGGTAACAAAAAACTAGATCTCTTTCACTAACCAAAGAAGAAATCTGACTGAGACCGCATCCTTACAACAGGAAGTTGTTTGTTAGCAGTCTGAGGAGAACCTTCCAAAATGGTACAAGTTCGACTTAGCATACAATGGTGAAATGTTTGGAAAAGTGGCAAGTGACTTGGTGAAGCATCGGTTCTTGGTGAAAGCTCGGAATGTTATTTGCATAAACAATCGCGGATTAAGCAGGCGACCTATAATCATCTGTAATTTGGGGAACGATGTCTAGTGATAATGAAACTGATCACCATGAAACCAAAGGCTATTTTCCCAGCAATAAAATTAAAGTTACAAAGCCGTGAGAAATCATTGCGCTCTCTGATATTTGTAAGAAAATCTTTCAACTACACAATGTAATAAATTAATAATTAATTTATTGTAAGGAAAAAATCTTAACGACAAGGAATTTGATAAGAGAATAAAATATCTTAATCTTATTTTGTTAAACCAAACGTTCAAGAAATAATAAAAGTATCAATAGAGAATAAAGTTCAATAGTGTGAAAGAAAAACTCGACCGTTTTAAATTGAAATATTTAATTCAATTAATGTACATTATGATAATTAAATAATACATACTTTGTTAGGTTAGTTATACTATCCATCCAGTAGGGTATGCTACTAGCTAAAAACTGATTTCTGTGCCATTAATCATAAATAATAGATGATTGGTGAAAAACAAATTATATCCTCAATGAAATTAATCACTATTGAACTGGATCATTTATTTATAGTACTTGACTAAAGAAAATAATACAACAATTATTTACTTATTTATTTTTAATATCAATTATTTTTAGTAGTTTTTTTTTTTTTTTAACTTGATTCTTATAATCCAGGCGAACTATTATAGGACTGCATGGATATCCTTGTATATCCTTAAGTGGAAGCTGTGACACGAAGGAATAAAAGAAAGAAAACACATAACTAAGAATCCATTGTTTTCTTACATATAGTGATGTAATTTAATAATTAAACTTTTAGACTACAATATATATAAACCAAATGACATTTTCCTGATGTTATCTGAAATCCGGTTGATTTGAACTGTGTATTTGTCAAATTGACAAATTTTATCTTAAGTAACTAAGTACACTGTTATGATTGCACTGTTTAGGCTTACGATTTAATGAAAATAAATAAATGTTTCATCATTAATAATATGAATAAAAATTCATATTTAATGTTGTAGTAATAATTAATGATTTGATTTGATCACTGGAGAAAAATGGAGTAAATAAAACATCTTACCACCGTTTTTTTCAACCTTGTGATTTTGTACCATATTCTAAATTATCGTTGAAGCTAAAAATTTCGTTATATGGAACAATATGCATTAATCAAGACGCGTTTTTTATTTATCTTTTGATAATATTATATAGTTTACTTATATTTTTTATTCTTGAATATAATATAAGAATATAAGCAATGTTTAACATCGATCCGAGTAAATCATATTTTTAATTGATAATGTCTGTTAAGCATCAAATAGATATGCATTAAATTAAATCTACATTAATCTTTAAAGACTTTGATAATTTCCAACATAAAATTTTTAATCAGATAACCAAATACTATTTTATTGTAATATATTTTCGTTATTAATTTTTACTCTTCAAAATAATATTGTCTAAAAAAAGCAATAAAAAGTGGTATTACAGTTATAATTGTGGGTTGATGGTTGACTGTAGTATACTTTTAAGTTGTTTTTTTTTACCTACATTGTTCATGTGTCTCATACCAATTGTTATCTGGTTCTTTTTTCAGCCCTCATGAAGGCCTGAACTGAGCGTCGATACGTCGGAAAAAGTTAAAATAAATATTATTATTTATTTTTTTTTTTTTGACTGGTCATAACTATCCTTCTCTTCGGTATTACAGTTAGTTGAGTGATGATGAAATTCATTGGTGGATTAATTTTTATAAAGTTTAAAACTAATAAAATTTGGAAAAAGAATAAATTAGTTCTCACTCGCAAGGAAAACCTGCTGATTAATTTATGATAATAGCACACCATTACAGGATAAACCATCTTGATAAGCTTCACAGTTAGCAGCTAAACTGCGATCATTAGGCGTAAGCACCCACGTAACAGTAAGTAACATCAGTGATGGAATCATTGTTGATGTCAATTAACCAACTTGAAGATACGGATGACTCCTCCAACACAGAAATTACCAATGCCGCCAAATTATTTCCTTCATTAAACAGTTGCGTAAGATCAACGAAGATGGGGAGAAATCAGCAAGGCCCGACCGGTGCAACCTCTTTGCTTAATTTCACCAGGGTCGAAGACTCAGTTACGGCATTAAAGTCTCCACTTACAGATTTATACTCCGCCACCTTTCTCTGCCTTAATTTAGATTTATTACTGTAAAGAAACTCATTAAGAGAATGTACACCGTATATATATCCAATATATAACCATCAAAAGTTTAATGGTTAGGATTACTTGGCTGATGTAACTTCCACATTAATTCCATTTTAGGAATGTAACTAGTTAATGTAATATGAGGTTTGTATTTCTTACTTACATAACATTCAAAGCTTATGTGAAATTATAAGTGACAAAAGTTTTATTGGCTAATGCAGATAAATGAATACAAACAACTTATAAAATATAGCCACTACGAAAAAAAAATTGAGAAGCTGGTCGAGGGTGGGTTCAACAAACACATACTATTTATTACTGTACCGTTTATTTTAATTGTAAACATTTCGACCGACGTTTTAGGTCTCTTTTGGGTTATTTCATTAAGCACTGCCTGAAGAAGTTAAGATACAAATAAAAATGGAATAGTGATCGATTTAAAGGATTTTTTTTTATAGAGATAAAATTGTTAATATATTATATGTACATTATAGTTGATATACTATATGTATGTGGCTAGCTCAATCTCCACTGGATTTAGCACTAGTGACGCGGTCGAGGCAGTATCGCAGAAGATCTTCTGGAGTCTTGCTAAAGTCTGTCTTGAAGTTTTCTCGGATAGTTGTAAATAGATTTTTTAATTTACTTATATTTAAGTCATTTTAATTATTTTATGTATTGTTTTATTATTATTTAGTTGTTATTTTACATCTTTTCATTTTATATTTTCTGAATATAAGTGTGAATGTAGTCTGTCCGTTGTGGTAGAATGTTATATTAATCAATGAATAAGTAAATAAAATAATAAAAACATACTATATGTAAATATCTGGGTTTTATTATACATACTAATAATTATATTTTAAAATGACAATGCAGTTTGTTTGCCCGAATGGTAAATATCCCATCAGTAAAACAACAAGACTTAGCTTCTCTTTTTTTTGTCCCAGTTAAAAGCTCTCCCCAGAACCAGGACACGATCTCGTAATTATTTTATCGGTAATCTTAGGTTTATCAGGTTGCCGTGCAACGCGTGTCTTGCACAAGCGTTAGCCCGCTCAGTCATCCCACCCTCTCAACAAAACTCAGTTATCCCTACATTTTTTAACTCATACTCGAGGAGAAGAAAATTGAATTTGTGCACAAGAGAAAGGATCATTTGTTTGTTTTTCTCTTATTAAATACGAGTGGAAAATAAATATGTAAAGCTCTGATCAGGATATCAATCTCTTCACTTTTCATTTACTTTACTTATATCATTATAACCCACAAAGGGTCTGAGATACAGTACTTCGCAAGCAAGTACTTGGTCAATGGTTGTACAGATGATTTGATCAAGATCACCCCCTAATCATTTTAAACCTCATCACTGCTATTACATCATTAACAGCAAAGAAAATTAAAATGTGCCTTAAAATCGTGTTTAATTTAATTAAAGTTATCAAAAAAAAATCTTTCTATATTACCCGAGGCGTCCAATTGATTTCAAATCAATACTCCTTTTTTTACTTTTTCAGAACATTTTTAGCTTACCATCGACAATAACGAATAGCAATATTTTATTTTTTAAAAACCTATAAAATCCTCGATTCTCAAAATCAATCGCTCCTGAGGGAGAATACAAATGTAGCTTTTGAGGAAGGAACTATCAGTGGGACCACGGAATAGGGAACAAAAATAACCTTGTTTATGGTGGAATTTGTAGTCAATCAATTATTTAACTATTCCATATCGAGATATGTGTTCTAGAACTGATTAAAATCGATTGTTGTTTACATAGACAAAACAATTAACTAGCTAATTAATTAACCGTATAACAAAATAATTAACCGTAGTAATGAGTCTCCGATACGTCATGAAGAAGCCAGTTGGAAATGTGGTTGTTGTATCGGATTCCCTAAGTACTCTGAAAGCTATGAATAACATGTATCCAGACCATCCAGGGATACACTGCATTCTAAGTCTTATAAAAATGCTTCATGGAGTTGGAACAACGGCACATTTTATCTGGTCGCCTGGCCATATAGGAATTAAAGGAAATGAAATGGCTGATAGAGCAGCAAAGGAAGCTCTTACTCTTCCAGGCCGCGGTAAAGTTTTTTTGACACCATCTGAACTTGCACGACCTCTGAGAGAAACCATATTCCAAGAATGGCAAAGACGATGGGACAACAGCGCACCTAGCAAATTAAAAACAATAAAGAAAGAGGTGCAACCGTGGACCAGCTCCAGACGCAGCAGTCGTAGAGAAGAGGTCGTCCTCACGCGGCTGAGGATCGGACATACTAGACTGACTCACCTCCACCTCATAACAAAAGATTCTATCCCCCGATGTCAAAAGTGTAACCAATCACTAACTATAAAACATATTTTGGAAGAATGCCCTTTTTACACCGCAAGATTAAAAGATTTTGGAATACCCCAGAATATATCAGCATCGCTGGGAAATCAAGAAGAAATAGTTACCAAAGTAATCAAGTTTCTGGATAGTGAAAGACTTAAAAAACACATTTGACAGGCTTTTTTTATTTTTTTTATTTACTAATTTTCTTTTTATCTATTTATTTTTATTATATTTTCTTTTACTATTATTTTCATCCAAGTAGTATTAAATGACGTTATTTAGTTGATCGGGCGCTTATGATCTGGATGTTTTGCGCCTAGACATCGAAACAAACAAACAAACAATTAACTAGCTTCATTGATGCATTTGCAACAATCGATCAATTACAAGGTGATTGAATTTTTTAGGTGTCTCTGCCTAATGAATGCTAATTTATTCATAGGCTTTGGTAATTTAAACTAGCTTATAGACCCAATATCACTAAATTATAATGTAGTGGATCTTATGGATCTTAGATTATCCACTTCATATGAACTACAATCTGAAATATGACAAAATTTAAAACCAAAAGACATGAGTTAAAAAATAAAAGATATCGTGTTTCTGGAGAAAAAATAAATGATCTTAAAGTTACAAGATTGTGATAACTTTGCCGAGCAAATCTCAGCTCTTTTTTAAAAGTTACCTGGAGTTTTCTCAACAATCTCCGGAGGACTCGACGTGCAGAGTTAATGGGTAAGAAAAAAAAAAAAAAGAGATAACACAAAGGAAACATTATACATAGCGTGAGAAATGGCCTGGGAAGGGATTCCATTCAAAATGAGTGGGGCTAATTACCGAGCTTCATGTTGTTCTGTTGGAAAGTTTTCATCCAACACAATTCAGTCCCTGTATTCTAAACGAAGGTTATTTGTCAAATATATCAACAATACTTCTTTATGATATTATAATAATAATAATACAGCTAACTTATAGGTTTAAATGCCCCACGTATGGTCACCAAGTTCGATATTTAAATCCCCGGTATCTATAATCTATAACGGATATAGCCCGCTATCTATCTATCACTTCCTATTAACGTTGTTGACTGATATTTATATTGAAAATTCAAAAGATTTACACTGAACTCAGGAATATATAATTGACTACGGCAGAATCTCGAATAACACTTCGAAAGTCTTAGAATTCTATGTCATTTAATAAATAATTTAAAATGCTTTAATTTTTTGTTATTTTCTTTTTCGAATTAAGGTTGGGGAGATATGCTAATCAATGAAAAAATCATAAATGTTTGTGTTCCGGAGAAATTTGTATGAAGTGATTAAATTGCCTATTTCATTTAATTTAAAAATAAACAATTAAAATTATTTTTTTTTCAGAGTAAATACGTGATTAAATGCTGAAATGTCTTAAACAACATCATATACCAGATTGACCCCACGAACATCTCGGCTCATTTTATTGACAAAAATATTTCTAATTCACATAATTTATTTTGTGAATAGTTTATATAGGTATGCATGTTTTTTTTTTGCTTAGTTTTAATTTTCTTATTTTTAGGTGATTTTCTTTTATTTATTGTATACACTTTTTGATTATTATTTATTGTTATTTTGCTTCTATTTATTTTATATTTTTTGTACATATAGGGTGAATGTTATCCTACCTCACTATAACTAATGTCTAAGTGACAGATTGATATAATACTCAATAAATAAATTTATTCTAAAAAACAAAACAAAAGAATAACATAATTTATTTAAAAGAACAGTTTAAGCTTTTCTTTTTTTATCCAAAATGACAAAAAAATTAAGTTTATAGTTTAATGTAGTATAGGTAGAATACAAAAATATGATTTAGACAACGCGTCCGTCTGGCGTCAGTTATTTATTTTTTTTTTTTTTTTTTTTTGTTCAAGACTGATGGACCGATTTATTAAATGCTTTACTGAAGTCAGAAATCAATTAATAAGAATAAGTAATAATCTTCAGAATATAACTATATAGATGTTACCATCCACCATCTCGTTTCAAAATGACGGCCAATTTATGGTTACATAAGGCTTTTCTCCTAGATTAGTCATACGTCACCACAAGATGATCTCGGAACACGAGAGTTTTGTTTTAACTTTTGTTTTTTTCGCATAGATATCAGTCATTCATGAAGATACAAGAAAAACATGAAGTGTTTAGCAATCGTTATACAAAAAGGTTGATAACAACTAATGATGATTCCGAAACAGTCATTTATTATTTTTTTAGTATTATCTATTTGGAAATAATAGATAATTGAGTAATATCTTTATTATTTATATTATCTCTTATATGATTCTCTATAAAAAAATTTAGTTTATATCAAGTTGAACTCTATACATGTGTATATTCGTTCTTATAGTCAGTTATTGATTGATACCATTTTTTACCTCCATAGGTTTATCAAGTATTTTATTCGCTATATAATGAAATTAAGTTACTTCTTATGCCTTCTCATTCAAGTGGGAGTTGAGTACCGTAAAATGGGATAATTTTCGGACAGCGAATAAACTTTAGTTTGTGGTTGTTGGATACACTGTGTACGTCCAATCTGCAAAAACATGGTTTGTGTAGTCATGTACATCTTTTATTAGTTTAAGAAACCTAGTTTACTACACTCGTTGTGCAGTCAGGTTTTATTTATTTCCATTGTTTTGTTTTTTTCGAAGTTCTTACTGAACCTTTTGCATGTGTCTCAAGAACTGCGAAAATCAGATTACCAAATTTATTAATATAGGCCATGGAAAAATCGGGTTCTAATTGGAAATGGCCTTATGCACCTGATGAAATTCACTACTCAAATGACAAATTGCCCGGCGATAAATTTTCATAGTGAAAGGGCTGTTTACATCGATCTATAGGCTTCAGTTAACAAAAACTAAATTGTTCGAAGTGTTTTAATAATATTTGTTCAGTAAATATTCAAGGTTTAATTGTTAAAAAAATTATGATTTCCAATCTTTTTGTAATATGAATTTATTGTTTCCATGTGCTCTTAAATATAGTATAGTATACACTCATTTCCTTGTTTCTATTTCTTATGTAAATAATGAGCCTATAAAATATTGTGAAATAACTTTGGTACAAAATCATGTTTCCTGCCGTTTCTAAGCGAGATTATGAACTGTCCCAATTTTACCCCAATCAGTGGGGTAAGATAAGGTCAAATTAATTTTTTTTTTAAATATCTCTAGTTTCAAGAGTTATTGTTCGGCCATATTTTGTAAGAGGAAGGCTGACCTTATATAATAACAAAAGGCTTAGCGAACGCGAAGGTTCGATGCCGACACCACCTTCGCTTATTACACACCTCCCTCCACCGTTCGCAGTCCAAACCCAGTCCCTTCAGATCGTCTTTAATGTAATCTTCCCACCTTCGTTTCGGTCTACCCCTCGGACGTTCGGTACAGCAAATATTAACCTTTTAGGAATTCTCTCGTTTTTAAGCCCAACAATTTTACAAGCCCATTTGATTCGCAGAGAAGAAATTACCTCACTTATATTAAACGGATACAGTTCACGCAATTCGGCGTTGTGTAACCGTCTGAACTCTCCGGTTAACTCATCTTAAAATCTTAAGACGCTGATCATCCCTTAATGTAAGCGGCCAAGTTTCGCATCCATAAAGAACTGTAAGTAAGACAATGGTTTTATAGATTCTAATTTTTAAGTTCCTGGACAAGAGGCGTGAGCTAAGTAGTTTTTGTCACAGAAAAATAACAAGCATTTCCCGCCTTCAGTCTAACCTTATTCTCTTCTTCAATTTCGTTTTTTTCTAGTTATCGTAGACCCTAGATACCTAAACTTCTCTACCTGGTCAAACATATTACTATCTATATCGATATCACCAGTAGTATCACCATTTTTGCAGGTGACCATATATTTTGTTTTATCCGCGTTTATTTCCAGCCCTAGTTCTTTAGCGGCTTTCATTAACGTTCTCGTATTTAGTTTTATAGTAGGAAGACTGGTCTTACATATTAATAAAAATGAAAAAATTATTAATCTTACATATTAATAATTTTTTCAGCATTTTAACTTTGTAAATAAATATAGAAGCAGCTTAAAACTTTGAAAAGTGTCCCAAAGTTAAACATTACCTAGTTCATATTATGTGGCGCTATCGGAGGAATTATTGTTTAAAGCTATTCGGCTAATGCTTTGATAGCGATCCTAAATTCGAAGCTTTGAACATTGGACATACTCCATGACAGTAGGGTTTTCTTTGAACTGGAACACGCGAGAGCTACCTCCTGTTCACAGTAATTGCGAGGGCAGCCGAATTACCGCACGAGCTAGGTTAGGCCGGCTTTTTTTCAATGACCTAAAACATAATGTATATGTAGTTGTGCTACTTCTCCTATAAGTAGCAAAAAATATATAATAATAGAAAATGATTCTTTTGTATCGTGGGAAGGTTTTATTCTGTGATTCGCTCAGTTTTTTTCGAGAACATTTGCTCTTTAAGATAAGATAAAAATTATCTAATAGAGATAAGAGTGTTATAATTGTGGGTCGTACCTACCTATATTACTGATAATACACATGCTCTCTTTAATTAGCACCATGGATAAAAACATTCCGCTAATCCTTAAGATTAAATTAAACCAGTATAATTATTAAAATAACTTATCAAAACTACTTTGTCTCTTTGAACACGGTTAAAATGTGGAATTAAATGATTATATTTGGTGTATTCAAGGAATATATAAGCCCTTATACTTTCAAACTTTTTATTTTACTTCTAACGACGTTTCGAGCTGATTAGCTCATTATCAAGTCATCTACAAATAACAATTAAACAAAGATAATTTACAACTCTGGTCGGTCATTGTCTAATCATATAACAAGCGAGAATTTACCAAAAAACATTTTTTCTACTAGAACATATTTCAATATTATAATTTCATGAACAATTATTTGTAGTATACCAAACGTCACAGATAACTATATTCCTCGTCACCATATTCCTTGAATGTTTGAGCATTAATTTATGCTTGTCCCTACTATAAAAATTAATGTATGCGATTATTTCAGTATTAAGTTATATGATTTATATTATTGATTACTATTGTTTTATGTAAATCATCTCATATAGTAATACCTCCTCCTTCTACTTTTTAATATTGACTCTATATATGAGCTCTTTAGGGATGTATGTCCCGGTAATAATTGACTAAATGATTGAATAAGATAAAGCTCTATTGATGTTTATTATTTTCCAATGGTATATCTAATTAAAAATTCATCTCATTTAATATATGGAAATATTGTTGGCCTATATTTTTAACATCAAATATAAAATTGAATGAGTTATTTATATTTTTAGTAATGTAAATTGATTCTAAGGTTAATTTTATTGTTTTGTGCTGCGTTTAAAATTTTTATATTGTTGAAATCAAATATGAGTTTATTTATTATGCCGTGGTTGGATAAAGCTGTGGATTTTATGTTTTTTAGGATTTTTTACATTATTTTTGTGTTTTTTTATCCTGTTTCTTAAATTTTGCGATGTTTCCTAATATAATGTAAAATGAATTTTAATTTAATTTTATTTGAAGAATTAAATTTTTCAGGCACAAATCTGAAAATAAAAGGAGTTTTCGTCATTTAAGGAGACTACAAATTGCGTGCAATGAACCATTTAGAGAAATAAATTTTTATTATTTAATGACTATTACAAAATCATCATTTAGGAAATAAATTATGCTGATTATATATTTCTACATTAATAAGATGACGACAAGAGTGAATTTTAGATCTACAGGAACTTGAGTTAATTAAAGTAAGCAATTCAAATCAATCTATCCCAAAATAAGTGTGATAATTATTTTCAATGAATTTCTTTTATACAGACGTTGTCTTTGTTAAATCTTGGTTTCTTTCAAAATGTTGAAACACAAATACCAATTACCTTCTGTCAATACTTTTTTTTGGTAATTATTTACGAACGGTCCTCCACTCGCCATCTTGGTTGAACTGGTATTATGTCCCGTGTTCTGATAAAGTTTACGAAATCTAGCACCAGAAAGCGCCACTATTGCGGAGGGGTTGTCTTGTCCCCTCCACCTTACCTCTGTTTTCAGTAAATATAGAAATTAGATCGTTTAGGTTATATATTACCCGCCTTTTTTTAAATTAACCATTCCTTACCCACCATTAAATAAGCATCGATTGAACACCCATTTCCATCTTATCCACATAATATTTTTATGCTTATACTTTTTATATATCCACATAATATATTTATGCTTATACTTTTTAGATATATTCTGTCACATTTTCAGTCTAATGTGCAGCATACTGTCTTAAACAATTTGTTAACATTAAACAACTTCATTAACTTAAATTTTTAAATGTTTGATGGTTGATCATTGTATATTTTAGATATTTAGATTGTATATATTCAATTTTTAAATACTTTATGCTTGACCATGCTATATTTTAGATTGTATGTACTAAAAAATTTACAATTTTCTATAAGTGTTTTAATGCTGGATAAGGGTTATGTTTTTCATTTATATGTTACTTAAATCTTCTAGCAATAAAACACATTTTCAGTCTACTGAGGTACATACTGGCATTACCAGATTCTAAGGGAAATGTTTCAGGATCATGTAGGAGAGCTCTAGCGATTCATTTAATTTAAAATAATCAAAGAAGAAAACACTACTGACATTCCTTTAAATCTGAACTTGTCAGCAACATTACGAGTTCTTAGCGATTGGTCCCTTGTATATTCCCCTTGGAACCGTACATTTTCTACATAATTAACTATGCCAATCATCGTATCTGTATGATAGACAAGTATCTTAGCAACCTGTATATATATAAAATAACAATATAAAAGTAGATATAGATAATGTAAGTAGACAGCAATGGAAATGGCTAGGGATAACTGGTCATCTGGTATTGCCAGTATGTACCTGAGTAGACTGAAAATGTGTTTTATTGCTAGAAGATTTAAGTAACATATAATTGAAAAATATAACCCTTATCCAGCATCAAAAGCATTATAGAAAATTGTTTAATTCTTCTTGCTAGAAGATTTAAGTAACATATAATTGATAAGTATAACCCTTATCCAGCATCAAAACCCTTATAGAAAATTGTTTAATTCTTCCTGAATTGTATTAATATTGGACATACTTAGGTAATGTACAATTAGAGATAAAGTGTCACAATTAAAACAAAACTTAAGTTAATAAACTTCATTCATTTATGATAAGGAAAGCGAAAAGCATTAATAATGCTGAATCTCGAAGCTAAAAAAACAAAAACGGGCAATATATAAACACTACAATTATAAATAATATTAGTAATATATAATGGTAAAAAAAATTGATGTAGGTAATATGTGTAAATAATAACATCTGAAATATAAAGTTTGGTTAATCGATATATTGAAGATACAAAGAAATCGACAAGTTAAAAAAAATGATGGGCACTATATATTGTAAAGGTTACAATTGGTAATTATTTGTAATGAACGTAAGGTGGAGGGGACAAGACAACCCCTCCGCAATAGTGGCGCTTTCTGGTGCTAGATTTCGTAAACGTTATCAGAACACAGGACATAATACCAGTTCAACCAAGATGGCGAGTGGAGGACCGTTCGTAAATAATTACCCTTTTTTTCACGTATAATCAAATATTTTTATAAGCCACTCTTTCTCTCGATGAGCAATTGGTTGTTCATGAGTTTTTAATACCGCCTTAAATAGAGTAAATTTACCGATCTCCAGATAGAAAACACCCGATATCCGAGAATTTATTTATTAAAAAAAAAGATTGTAGGTTACGATAAAATGAAGATATTCACGAAGTTTTAGACCGACGTTTATAATTTTATAAAAATGGTTCTGTACCACGAACTAATAGACTTTCGTGATCCATATTCGAATCACCTGATGAAATGTGAACCCTTTTCTGGACCCTGCATCCAGAGCTATTACACGGTGGGCCAGACCCCCTTACCGTGCACCCCCCCTCCCCCCACATCCCTATAAATTGCATATCGTTGTGTTCCTTGTAACAATTTATTAAAAAAAAGCCAATGTTCCCACAAAAAAAAGTGAACGCACTGCCCCAAAATGGCGTCCAAAGATGGCGGATTGACGAGTTTGACTTAAGTTAGTTTTTTGGTCACTGAGAATCAGAATTTGGCTTAATTTCCTCATAGTTGGTCTTTTATTAAAGCTGAATAGTCATAGAATAATAAAACATGAAGAAATATAAAAAAATAATTGGCTTAGGCTATGAAAAACACCAGTAAAGTCAACTTTTTTAACAAAAAAATTTTCAAGTTACAAATCAAGCGTCGTTTGTAATTAAACGGTCTACAATAACGCAAAACGTGCTTAAATAAACCATCTGGAGAATATATTTCTCTTTCTAAAACGCTGATTACTTTTTAAAATATTTGAAGCAGTTCCGTAGAAAATACACTTATGCGGCAGAAAAGCGGTACTGGCGTGGGTGCCTACAGGCCTCTACCACACCATTCAGTGCCCATAAATGGCTTAGTTATAGTGATATAATAACATTTTTGGTACATTATATTGGTTTAATTAACGAACAAATATTAATGCAATAATTTAACTGTAAAAAAAAAAAATTAAAATAAAAAAAAAAATTATTATTATTTTTTTTTAATTTAACCTCCTTTATTCTATACGTAGGTCGTTTAAGAAGACCTCAATTGTAAAAATGATATAATTATAATAATAAAACTTAATTAAAAAATACTTTGCTAAATATCTTGATTTTTTTTTTAATTAACGTTTGCAATTTAACACTGAGTTTGATATATTTACTGAATCTTAGAGGTAATTAAAATTTTTATATACTTCCCAGGAAATGAGTCATATTAATACCTGTTTTATAAACTAAAATAAAATATACCTAATCTGAACTATATATAATGAATAGCTGGTGGGTTGTTTAGTAAAACTCATATATCACTAATTAAAAAATTAATTTTTATTTCCTTTATTTTGTGCAGAAGTTGGATTATATCATAAATAAATAGGAAATTTTAATATTAAATGAGTTATTCTCTCTGCACAAAGAAAGATAGAAAGGGTGACGCTAGAAGTTCTTCTATAAACCAGGACTGATTGTTTGTTTTTGATCTCAAATTGAGGAAAAACGCGAAATTGAACCAGAAAATTGGAAAAATACATTAAGCGAACGAGAAAGGAAGTGCCAAAACCTCGGAAAAGATAAAAAGGACCAGTATCCATTATATAGCTAAATGAATCTATAGTAGACAGATGAACAGAATATTTCAAGATGCTGCTAAAAGGGGGTCAATTGCAGTTTGGATGATATTAAGTGGACGATGTAGGTTTATTATGGTGAAAACCACTTTATTTTCGATTGCTACTGAAAGTGCACACTGGGACTATCTTCACTTTGAAGCAGGATATAGAGAGGTATATCGAGGTATGTTCGTTAATTAAACCAATATAATGTACCAAAAATGTTATTATATCACTATAACTAAGCCATTTATGGGCACTGAATGGTGTGGTAGAGGCCTGTAGGCACCCACGCCAGTACCGCTTTTCTGCCGCATAAGTGTATTTTCTACGGAACTGCTTCAAATATTTTAAAAAGTAATCAGCGTTTTAGAAAGAGAAATATATTCTCCAGATGGTTTATTTAAGCACGTTTTGCGTTATTGTAGACCGTTTAATTACAAACGACGCTTGATTTGTAACTTGAAAATTTTTTTGTTAAAAAAGTTGACTTTACTGGTGTTTTTCATAGCCTAAGCCAATTATTTTTTTATATTTCTTCATGTTTTATTATTCTATGACTATTCAGCTTTAATAAAAGACCAACTATGAGGAAATTAAGCCAAATTCTGATTCTCAGTGACCAAAAAACTAACTTAAGTCAAACTCGTCAATCCGCCATCTTTGGACGCCATTTTGGGGCAGTGCGTTCACTTTTTTTTGTGGGAACATTGGCTTTTTTTTAATAAATTGTTACAAGGAACACAACGATATGCAATTTATAGGGATGTGGGGGGGGGGTGCACGGTAAGGGGGTCTGGCCCACAGACTATATCTACTGGGAGAAGGAGCTGAGACGAGAAGACCTGTCCCCGCTCAAGTCTTAGCTCCTTCTCCGGCTGTCCGTGTGTGCATTGTACCAGCTGTGGTACCTGGCGACGTTGCCGGATCCTCCTCCAATCAGACCTCCCCTCCTACCTGGTCCTACCTGGACTCAGGTCGTCAATCACTCTCTAGTACCGCTCGGCCTCTCTCCTATTAGCCACGCTATTTATAGCCAGTGACATAAAATCAGAGTCGGCAACATTGTAATTATCAGTACAATGAATGGCCATAGCTACAATTATTTGTTATAGAACCAAGAAACTATTTCTATGTCTAAAGGCGGGTTAGTACGATTCCTCAACTTCTGAATGACCTCCTAGTTTCAATGTTTCCGTTTAGAAACACTACAATACGATTTTGACTCTACCAAACGAAGCAAACCAAAAGAACTGAGAAAAAGAGCCATTTCCATTCCGTCTCTCGTCAGTGAACTTTTTAAACATTTTTTTGGCTTTCCTACATATACTAGGTTTTCGACGGATCTATACGTTTCAGATCCCCCTGAGTTCGAAATACACATTTTAGCCATTGGTCTGTCGGTCTGTGCCAAGATTTTCTCGGGAACTACTGAACCGATTTTGTTGCTTCATTTTTATTTTGTAGGGTTTTGACTACTGATGCCTGTGACAGAAATTCGGTGGTCCATGCGCAATAGCTTGCGCGCAATAAATGAAAACCATGTTTTTCTATTGACTGTAGCGCGAAAACGGCTCCAACGATTTTAACGAAACTTTTCTATGATGTTCTAATAATTGCCCTTTCAATTTTCCTATATGGACTAAATTCCCGAGAAAATTCAGGAAAAAAAAGTTATAAAGAAAAGAAAAATGTTATGGGGCCTAACTCCCTAAGTATATATTATACGGTAAAATTTATAAGAAAACTTTTGAAAGATAATTAAATTACCAACAAAACAAAAAAACAATCATCGGAATCGAACCAGTATTAGCGATGATACAGCTTATTCTATTTTTTTACACATGTTTTAACTTATTACTTTCCTGCCTATACTAGGTAGGTAATGAAATTCTCTGCAAAACTATATAAAAATCGTTCATTTTGGACAACTATTAACGAAGTTACAGCTATACAATTTCCAATGTAAGATTACGGGTTCATATGCTGGTGTCAGAAAGGGGTGAATGAGAGAAAAAAGATGACTATCTGAAAGTAAGAAAATCTGTTGCCCGCATCACACAAGCTTCACTATTTCCTCTACTTTTAACAGAAATTATTGTTTGACAATTCTAAGCTATGACAAAAAGTTTTTGATCAGCAATATTAGAGTGTATTGAAATGTTTACACTAATCTACGTTAAGCCGGTTTACATTGCTTTAGTTTATCAAATAAATCGTACTCAAATCTTTTCTTTGATCAATGTTCAGGAAAATAAATCTAGTTCAATTTTTTTTTTTTTTTTGTTTCTTCATGAATATATGTAAAGATATAAAAACGTTTCTAAAATAGGTAGGAAAGTCGTGTGAGTGGACACAACAGATTTTAATAGTTCCTGGTAAAAGGGGTACTCAGAAATGGGTGGTTCGCCCAAGGTGCACTAAGCAAAAGGTGTGCCATCTTAAGTTTGAGAGGGTCATACTTTTACGGGGTTATGAATTCTTGGAGGGAGCATATTTGACGGGTTTATAACTTTTTTTTTTAAAGAAAATATTTTTGTGGTTTCAATTTGGAGAAAATTGCAAACCAGGAATTCTGGAATTAATCCCCCGCCCTCCTATCTGTTTCGGGAAAATCCTCATATAGCCTAAAAGGCAGGGAAGGAGTGAACAAAAAAAAAATTCTATTGAGTTTACAATGGGTATAGGTTAGAGCAAATGTTATGCTGGAAATACAAATATGGATAAAACCTCAGTTTCTAGTATAATCTATTTGCAACTGTTGGTCTTTCTGTTCTGTTTGAAATGTACAAATATGATTCACGAAAACATACAAACGTGTCAAGGAAATAAAATGTAAAACATGTTGTACTTTGTAACTACGGCGATTATTTTGTTTGCTTTCAATTACTTTAATTAAAAAATAAAACAGTTAATTAAAATATAAAACAGAAAATAAAAATATTTTCAAACAAATTACAGATATCGAATATAGAATAGAATAGAAAAGAAAATAGAACTTTATTCCAGGACTAAGTCCCCTTAGAATAACAAAGATGAATTAATACAAAATAAAATACCAATTTGGCCAAAAACTAACTTATAAAAATTCTAACATAATATACATTATTTCAAAAGTAGTATGTAACCACTAAGAAATAAACAAAAAAAATATACACATATATAAATAAAGACCCGCACATACATATACATACACACACATACACATATATATACATACATACACATATATATTGACTTCTCAAGCAATATGAGCACTTTCCACAAGCTTGCTTTGCTTGGTTAGTGTCCAAAACAGACAGTGGATTAACTTGAATTAAGCCACGATTACAAGCACTTATGGGTAATCCAAGGCAAATACGCCCGTGATTGCCATGGTTTGGGAAATTTGTTAACACAGCTTTATATTTTTCCGCTTTTCCTGAGGAACAATAAAGAAATTCGCTAATATTTTTTAAAATGTTCCTCTACGATACTCTAGTTTACCCGACTGCAACCTCAATTTGAGAAAAAAACAACCTTTTGATTTAACAATGAGGTATGTTGCTTTCAGTTTAACGACTGACTGTGAAATGTTTGTCTTCACATAATTGTTATAGAAATGTGTGAAGAGAATTCAGCAATTCAATTCATTCAATACAGAAGACTAACGAGAGTAAAAATACAGAGCTCAAATATAAAAAATGACGTAAAAAACAGTCATAAGCCCAGATGACGGTGTTATATAAAGCACTGCCAAATTAACAACTAAGCAAAATGCTATAAGTTCCACTAACAACCTGTAACATAGATATAATCGAAAATACAAAAAAATGATGATTCGCTAATATATTCATTGCAGAACAAAGTATACACAATATATTAAACGATATCTCTGCTTCGGTGGTAATGTCCATTTTTTTATAAAATAATTTAGTAACTAAGAAACAATTTGTTTAGCCCAAAGCTACAGAAAATAGGATCATCGAACAAACACAAAAATATTGCATAGTCTATAGTATCGACTAAAAAAAAATTTAATAGCTCAAAGTTATTGAACATTTCCTTTTCTAAACAATTACAAAAATGGGCATGATGTTATTTACTTCCAAGATATTAAATTCGTATATTTTTAAAAATTGAAAACACATGTGTAAACAGTTATTTAAGAAAAATACAAATAAATAGACCAAAACCAGATTAACGTTTCTCAGAAAACACTCAGCTTATGTACAAAAGATAGCTAATCTTTTAGCCAACGAAGATATAGCAATCTGCATTAAACAATCATTTCTTTCACATGTTGCATTTAAACGCATACATTCAAAAGTTCATATTAAATTATTTTTGTTATTGTCAATATCCCAGTACGGTCAATAATAATTATTATAAATTTATAATTATTTTGAGTAATAATAATGATTAGAATATTATTTTAAAAATCATAATAATAATAATGAAAAACTAACCAATAAATGTAAGTACAAATTGTGCTAAATTCTATTTCCTGTAATTGTGATCAGCTGTTTTAATATTATATCAATTTTCAATATCCCCTTCTTATAATGTCTTGGAATGATTCCCTTATCAGTCAAAAATTATTATTTAAAATAATTGATTAGTGACTAGTATGCGAGATATGGTTCAAGAGGTTAGGACAATCTTTTAACTATTTAATATATATTTTTCTTTTTTTATTAATTATTTATTTAATTAATATGAAAATAATGGTTATAACCCACATATCCTAATAAAATCATAAATATTAATATCTCAAAACTAGTATATGTCGTATACTAAAAAACTAAAAAAAAAAATACATGAAAAAAATTTGATAATTTTGAGAAAAATAATAATACTCGAATAAACATACATATCTGGTTGAAGATCAAGTAATTATCCAAAACTTACCTGTAAAACAAAAAAACAGCATTAATTCATATCATATTGATTAAAGTATACATACAATATCATTATATTATATTATGCATAGAATGCTTGTGAGAAATCATACATTGCATTAGCATTTACTGTTGACGCTGTCATTTAACAAAGCGGCAACCTTTCAAGAACCTACTTTCTCTTAAAGAAATCTTCAACCACGACTTAATAATTAATTTTAGAAATGATTAAAATATTAATTAGTTACTATCTCTGTTTGAGTAAGTTTTAATTTTTTAAATTTAATTTGAGTAAGTTGGTGGGTCATCATCAAGCCTAAAAATTAAAAATTACAATAGGCTAGATTGTAACCATCGGTTATTATTATGCTACAATTTAAAATTGTTATTATACTTTTGATTTCATAGCTTGTTTCACATACTTATATTCTTCTTACAATTAGTTACTAAATTTTACCTTTAACTTTGCATGTTTTTTAATTTATTTTTTATAATTCAAAAATATTCACATTATTTATTCTATATGCATTATAGAATGTTCATGAAGTATGGATATTTTATTTAATTTATTTATTTTTGCTATTTATATACTTTTCATTTTTATTTTGTTTTATTTATTTATTTTTTGTTCATGCTCTACTATTATGTTTATATTAACATCATCTTATATGTACTTTACATTTCTTTGTACTGGCTTATTCAGATATTTCTATTTTGTTTTTCAGATGTAAAATTTAATTTTATGTAAGACTAAATATTTTCAGTATCGGAAGATATTGAGAGAAACGTGCTTAAGCTTCTGCATACCTTCATGCCCCTTCAAACATCAGACGGACGGACATCTGCAACGCTTACCACGGTTTATAAACACTAAGTAAATAAAATTAAACAGGACTTTTAAAAAACGTCTTACTGCAATAAAAATAAAATCTACAAAAATTGTATTTAGAACATTAATTAAACTTGGTAATACAAACTTCTTAACTAAATTTGTAAAAGGTACTAAATCGGTCTTGGTCTTGCACTTTGCGAGACCAAGACCAAGGCCGCTTAACTGTTGCAAGACCAAGACCAGGACTGGTAAAAAAATCGATCTTTTAAATAAAAATTAATTCAAAATAGTTACTAATACTTGACAATCTTAAACAATGTTTTAGTTGACAATATAGTAATGTAAATAATTGATATAAATAATATATTTTTGCATTCAACTCCTCTAATTTTTCATTCGGGCTTAGTTAGGTTTCTCCTATCTAAAAAAATACAGTAATATCTCTATAGTAATAAGCTAATAAGTAACTGTAAGACTGTTGGGAGAGCCTTGGGCAAAACCAAGACTATGACCAAAACTGAATTTGCAAGACCAAGACTTGTCTCGGTCTCACATTTGGGCAACAATATACCCATCTTAACCTCCTAGTCTTCATATAATAAGATATTAATTTACCAGTGCCTGTAAGCAGCTCTTTATTGATCTTTTTCCTCCATGTGTTAGTACTCTGATTACAGATCACTCCGGCAATCGTGTGGAGGATTTTTCTCTCAAATCATTCCATACTTCTTTTTGAGATGTTAGATAGCGTCCAACTGTATGTTGGAACTGTATATCAGAAATGGCTTAACATAGCATTGTACACCCTTAATTTCTGATTCCTTGAGATTTCTCGGACCGTCGAAACCTTTGAAAAAGAGAAAAAAATCTCTGAATACCTCAGTTTTAGATAATGCATTATCATTTGAAATTCAGTCAAAAATTTAGGGTTATATTTAAAGGGAAAGCCACAGGTAGCGATACTCGGTGATTTGTAAAGCCTTTGTGATTCGACGAAGATAAACGCTTTCACAACCCTTCCCCGTACCGCAAGAGACACAATATACTTTGAAGTGGTCCCTGCAATCGGGCAGTCCTTATTGTCGATTCGAGTACCCACATATGGTTAGAGCCCACACAGCAAACCCTATTCAAATGATTGATCGAAGAGCTTCTGTTCGATTCAGACGCGTTCACATTTATTAGCTTCCAAAAAGGGTAATCGTTACTGTCAATTGTTATTGTTAAGCAAATATTTAACAATCTGGGTTGTTATTTTAGCCATTGTATACATGTAACTCCGTAAAAGCAAAGATCATTCGACTATATGGTCTAGAGGTCCAATCGTCCTATTTTACTATAGTCTTATGTGTACATCATATTTTAACAATCGAAGGCGATGCAAGAATGGCATTGAGGAATAGAAGAAGAGAAAGGTGAAGAAAAATAAATTTTATTCTGGGACCTGCAGCCCCCTAAGAATAATTGTAATGAACAATTTAGAATAAAATAAAATGGTAAATAATTTTATTCTGGGACGAAGTCCCTTTAGCATAACAAAAAAGTACAAAATTAAAATATTATATCTGGCCAAATAAAAACAAACATAAAACGTAAAAATAAAGATAAATAAGTAAAGAAAATATTAGTTATACATACTATATACAAAATAAGAAAAAAAAAATCTATATACAAAACTCTTGAAACTATGCCAAGACACTTAAAATTATGTACAATGGTAAAATATAAATATACACTTTTAGAAAAAATACATTACATTCTTCTTAGCAGTAAACTCATGTGTTTCTGTTGAGAAAAAAAGAAAGTCGAATCTGATAGTAAGTATTTAAGTGATGAGCTATATGTAAATACATCTTTATGAATAATATGTAATTTTACATAAAAGGTTTGTAGGTATCTGACTGTTTTTGGGACAGGAATTGGAATAAGATGATTTTGAATGCAGAATTTATAAGAATGCCATGGAATTTAGTGACTATGTCTGGCATCATCTCATTGTCGTTAATTTAATTACATTGTTATTGAGTCTTGAAATTAAAATAAAGAATGGCACAAGTTAACATTTGAATTATAGCTAGATTTATAAGAGTGCGTTTACATAACAACTCTACTACAATCTGCCTCAAAGGATATTTATAATAGTGTTCCGAGACCACTTCACACTCTATTTACAATAAATAAAATAAATTATACAGACAAATAATATATACATACATATATATATATATATATATATATATATAAATGAGGTTATGAGGCGTTTAAATGAGGTTAAGAAAGAGGATTTGGGTTAAGGAGGTAGGTAGGATAAATATATTCCAACATTGTAAACTCTAATCGTGTTTTATTTAAAAAGTAGTCTGGATGATTTGAAAACTTGGTTAATTTGGTTCAACATAACTTTGAGGCAAATAGAAGTAGGAAATGAACTATATAAAAGTTAGAAAAAAATAACTACTAAATTTAATAGGGGGTAACAATAATCTACAGCTCCGGATACATAAAAATACACCCTCATATGAAAAATATCCGAAAAACTCAAATAAGCCGAAACGCGGTGGCCTAATCTTAAAATGGAGGTCGTTTTCAAAATCTACGGCTCCGGAAACAAAAAAGTAGACCTTTATATTGGATAAATTATAAAAACTTAAATAAATCAAAACACAGTGGCGTAAACATAAAATAGATGTCATTTTCAAAATTTACTGATCGGGAAACATAAAAATACACACTTATATCGAATAAGTCAAAAAAACTTAAATAATTCGAAATGCAGTCACGTAATCTTAAAAAGGAGGTTATTTTAAAAAAATACTCATACTATAACAGACCCATGCATCGAAAAATTAAAGATAATTAAATAAATAAAAAAAGGTTGAATTTGAAATGGAAAAGGTTGAATTTGACTTGGAAAAAGTTTAATTTTATTTGGAAAAGGTTGAATTTGACTTGGAAAAGGTTGAAATTGACTTGGAAATGCTATATATTAAAATTTTCTTCAGAAATCAACGTACTTGGACAATGGATTCATCAATTAAAAAGCTTGATAATTGAGCTTGAATTATTTATATTTTTTAGTGTATTGGTTATTAAAAGATGATATTTTATAAAACAATTTATTAAATAACTGCTATGGCTCTTTTAAAATGTTTCCGAAACGGTAGAAATGTTTAATGATAGAAATGGCTTTTTTGCAAGTAAATTTTGCTAACCACAACACTAAATCACTATAAATCTTCAAATATTTAAAATAAATATTTACAGTAAAAAATAATAAAATAAATATAGTTTACTGAAGTAAATTATAGCAGCATTATTTTAAAGTTTTTTAAAAAAGCTACGAAAAACTTTTATCATATATATAATGACTTAATCCCTTTTAAACAAACTCTACTTTAACTGAATTGATATGGTTAAAAAAGAAAGCGGAATTACACCAAAACATTTAACACACTAATAAACCAATAATGTCAATATCACAAATCGTGTTTGTACCACCGAAACGTCCGAACTCGCCAACGGCATAATGCAAGCCGTTGACGTGTTCGGACATTCAACATTGCTAACCAAACTTATTCCAAGAAACATACCCAGAATCACCGCTGCACTGTTCGGAATTGTTGACCGTGTTAACAGTCAACAATTCCTAAGAAACGAATAGTGGACAATATCACCATTAAATTAAATTTTAATAATCTCTTAATTTTTTAAGTTGAATTTGCATGAGCAAGTTCTTTATCTCTTCTCTCATATTTGTTTAAGTAACTGCATGATAAAAAATATTCATTTTTTTCCATAATATAAACTACTAAAAACTACTTTCAATGGAGCAGTAATTTTCTTAATTAACCTTATATTAAAATTACTTACATTAAACCTTATATTTAATTAGTTGAATCCAACGTTTTTTATATTTACAGTTTCGACCAAGATAAATAAACATTTTAAAAATGATTCCCAGAAAATCTATGCCTCAGGAATACTGGGGTTTCTAACATTTTTTTTTGAAAGTATATTATTGAGTAATATAATATCCTGCCACAATATGTAATTGATAACAATGAGGAAAAAGTACATTTACACCATACTGCTAAAGAGTTTTATCCATGAACTTTTTTTGTATACTAAAAAGTAAAATAGATCAAGCTGGAATACTAGAAGTAACAAATATAGCGATTTTTCGTTAATACGTAGTAAGGTACTATGCCCTTGTACTACCATTAAATCGTTTAGGGCGTGAATTAATTACTGAAGCATTGAATAAACATGAATCCTATTGATTCATAATCTTAGAGTAATCTTATTCATAAGGCACTTTCACTAAATTACTCAAATGTGTCGAAATCAAAACAGTTTTATTCATTAATTTTGAGCAGATTGTGGAACGTTCATAATTCATAGTAAATAAAACATGATAATAATTAATTTTTAATTAATGAAGGAAGCTAGTCGACTGTTCTACATATCATGGGTGATAAATATTCGGGAGGCAGTGTTTTTAAATTTTTTATTAGTGCCAACGTTTCAACCCAAACATTCAAGTACTTGAACACCCTCAGTGCTCAAACTATACCCTGAAGATGACTCACATATTTGGGTTGAAACGTTGGCACAAAAAAATTGTTAAAAAAACTGCGTCCTGAATAGTTATCACCCAATTATTTTTTGGTTTATTGATCGCAATAATGAACCATTGTTTTCAGTCCAAAAAAAAATTAATCCCAACTTTAATTCAAAATTTTGTTAAAATCGAAAAAAAAAAACAGGACAGATATTTTTTTTAGTTTACAGGACAGATATTTTAGTAATTTTGATATCAAAATCAGTGTAAGTCATTTGAGGATGATAAATTTTGGATGAAGTGCTATATATTTGTACTATAATGTCATAATGACTGCAACGATTGTTATGAAACTTGCTTAAAGCTTTCTTCTTGAAACCAAAAAAATTAATGTATATATCATTGGTAAACTACAGACTTTTCAATCAAAATATTTCAGGACTATAACCAATCTCTCTAGTACGTCAGCAACATTATTAAACATTAAGACTTACAATTGCCAACAGTTAACTACCACATACGACCATACTACAAAAGATTTCACAATAACTTACACGGACTTACCAACTCACTAATTCAAAGGACACGGCCACAAACATTTTCGATAACAGTCTTAGGAGGCTCAAAAGAAGCTGGACGAGAGATCTCATCCACTAATATTAAAATCAAAATTGAAAGAGATGCCTCGAAGCCCTCCGCTACCTCAAGCCACCAATGACTTATTCAAAATTCGATTTCCCGACATCTTGCTTATTATTTTTATTTTTAACTATAAGAAAGTATATCTGTCAAACTATTATTCTTATAAAATCATAAATAATTTAAGTCGAAACCTATTAAGGTCAGTGTAAATATTAATTCGGATTTCCAGTCATTAGAAAAAAAAGGTCTGTTTTTATTATTATATAAATATTAATTCGGATTTCCAGTCATTAGAAAAAAAAGGTCTGTTTTTTATTATTATAAATAAAATATGAATAATTGAATCTAATAAAATTAATTGAGCATATCTCTCTACGATATAATCACCAGAAAAATGTGTA
This sequence comes from Nezara viridula, assembly GCA_928085145.1. Classification (NCBI taxonomy): domain Eukaryota; kingdom Metazoa; phylum Arthropoda; class Insecta; order Hemiptera; family Pentatomidae; genus Nezara; species Nezara viridula. The sequence goes on along the minus strand of OV725081.1, from coordinate 122,594,707 downwards.
AGAAAATTTTAATTTTTTTTAAATTATTATTCGTACTAGAATGTTAATAAATAATATTAAAATTAATAACTTGTTACAAAAATAATATTATAATTCACAGAGGGATGTAGCTATATCCTACATGAAGTAATAATGAAATATGCTTCTTGAAAAAAAAGCTGTTACAAAAATGGCCTGACCAGAGATTTGAGTAGGAACCTTTTCCAGGATCCAAAAGATTAGGATTCTGTCAAAGGCAGGGATCTGGACCGACCTCCTTTGGCATTAGTCTTTGAAATATTCATAAAGAAGTAAGGTCCCACTCTCGTCTAATTATAGTCTTCAAAGAAGGGATATTTCCAATCATGGATATTTAGGTATTAGCAACAGCTATATATAGAATTAATAACGTTTTAGATACAATTTTTAACTACAATCATTAAAAAATCAAATTAAATGTAAGCTGTTCCTTCACACAATATCTTAATGCAATACAAACATTTTATTTTAAAATGTAAATAAACCTTCGAATTCCTCTCGTATGCCAATCCTTACAATCCAAAATCCTCAATGCTCTCTACTTAGTTACAAATAAAATCATCCGTAATGACCTTAATATCCCTTATGTTTCAGATCTGGCCCTATCTAGATATCTATCCTTCCATAATAAACTTCAGAATCATCCCAAACCTCCCGTTTCTAACCTTGATTCCTCTTCAATTCCTCATAACCCTCCGAGGCGTCTGAAAAGAAGATGGCCCCGTGATCACCTAATATAGAAATATTATTAGAGTGCCACCATCGGGTAGTTTCTCAACAAGCGTTTTCACGTCATTATATCCATTTGTACAAATTTACAAGATGAATTTCTTTAAAGTTGTAAGTATCATTAAGAAATAGAAAAAAAGTGATCAACTTTATACATAATAATCTATATGATGGAATGATCATTCTGCACCATAACGCTACCATCACATGATAATTCAGTACCATAACCATAATTACAAAAAATAAGAATTAAACATACAAAGATTTTGCTAGTTTTGAAATCCTACTCGCCTAGCACTGTCGGATCCATGATTTAATTTTAGGAGGAGAGGAGGGGCTTTAAGCTCGAACGCTTTTTTTAATATATACAACGATAATTACTTTGGAAAAAAAAATAAACTATATAAAATGATGTATAAGTAGTGTTGCCCAAATGCGAGACCGAGAAGAGCCTGGGTCTTGCAAACTCAGTCTCGGTCATGGTCTTGGTCTTGCACAAGAGTCTCGCAGTTATTATTAACTGCATTATTATTAACTTATTACAATAGAGATATTGATGTAATTTTTTAGATGGGAGAAACCTAACTAAGACCGAATCAAAAATTAGAGAGTTAAATGCAAAAGTATATTGCTTATACCAATTATTTACATATAGTAACTAACATTTTCAAGCATTAGTAACTATTTTGCCTTAATTTTTATTTAAAAAATCGATTTTTTTTTTACCAGTCCTGGTCTTGGTCTTGCAACATTTAGGCGGCCTTGGTCTTAATCTAGCAAAGTGCAAGACCAAGACCGATTTTGGACAACACTATGTATAAGTGATTCTTGAAGTCCTATTAAATGTAATTACAAGAAAAGTAATTCTTTTAGAGATAATTTTTTTCATAAGACACGGTTATATTTTACTATTTGGGGGGGGAGGGGGGCTTCAACGGAAAGCTACCATTCCTTAGATCCGCCATTTCTTAGATTGTATCTGAAGTGCGTTTATGTCTTAGTTTAGTGATAAGTGTAAACACAAATAGAGGTATTAATGTGATAAATATATTTTTAAAAAAAAGAAGAAAACTATAATGAAAAAGCTAGAAGCATCTCCTTCATTTACTAGTATTCCCAACGACTTCTTTACAATATGTTCGAAAACATAAAGAAGATTTAGAATCTCCTTTCAGTAAAACAGACCATTACATGAACCCACTTTTTACCTGCACTCCTCACCTGATAAGCAAGACTATGGAGGAAGCGTGACAAAAAGAAAACAAATACAAAAGAGTAACTGATAACGTAACTTTATAACGGAGATAAAAGATGTTTTAACGTTCCTAGGCGTTACGACCTTCGCTTCTAAATACTCTTTATTTCAAGTAGATACTAGAAAAAACATTTTCGGTCCCTTCGGTCGTTTTAGAGAGAAATTGTATATCCTCTCTCATTACTTGGTAAATCAGACGATAATATTTTATTTTATTATTAATAACATATGTCTTTCAAAAACGAAAATGTTAACTGAATATAATAATGATAAATTTAAACTTAAATAATTTTATTCTAGAGATCTCTAAACCAAACCCTAATCAGTTTTTTCAAAGTATTTTTTTACCTTATCACGACTTTATTTTTATGGGATATTTTAAAAAGTCCCATTTTAACAGTTTCTGTGAAACTTTTTACGAAAAAAATTCTTAAAATAAAATAAATTTATAACTTTTTTATGCAAAAGTTCAACGTTTATATATTCAAGTTCTTAAAATAAGTGCCTTTAAATGAAAAACAAACAGTGATTGGACTTACATAAGAGTTATAATTTACCTTAAGGGAATTACAAATGATTCTAATGTGTCGTTTGTTTGAGTAGCTATGAACAAAAGTCATTTTTAGATAGCCTTTTTAGTGAAATCGACAGAACTTTTGAATATAAGCTTTTTAAAATTAAAGTTCTGTAAAACCTTTACTTGAATAGTTGCAAAAAAGTTATAGTTCCAAAAGAACTTAAAAACTACCGATAGTAAAAATTTCGATACCGGTTTCTTTAAAAAGATAATTTTTTTTTTCCGTTTCAAGCCTGCCTATAGGGGTTTATTGTTATAAAATTTACGTCGAGTTGCCTTCGTATTCAGTGTAAGTCGTATTTACACATTTTCCAAATCATAACACAATCATGGGAATAAGGATGTTTCTTATGGTAATTTTTTATGACCGATTGGTCCGATGTCGTTTTTCAACCACGAATCAAACTGAGTTATGGTAAACGCTTGTGTTGCTTTTACACATTTGTTTTCAGTAGTGCTGCTTAACGGTGATGAATTTAATAGCTACCGGGAACACTTTTAATGAGTTATCTTCATCCACCAGCTTTGACGAATTTCATGTTTTCTTGCTTCCTTTTGGTACATTTTTAAAAATGAAAATGGTTAAGGAAAATTACATAATTCATAAAATTTCAATGCCCGGTATATTTGTTTCTTTGGAATAATGAAAAATTATTTTTTGTTTTGTTTTTTCTTTGTCGGTTTTTTGTGTTTCTGGTGGTTCGAAAATGTGAAAACACCCGAACGTGATCATATGGTATTAACCACGATCATATTTTTCTCCCAAGTTGCTCCATCAATTTTTTTTTTTTTTTTTGGAACACATTTTTAGAGGATTAGAATATGTTTCGGGATGGGGAAGAGCACATATTTACAGAATTATGAATTGTTAGAAGGAACCAAACTTTTGAGGCCTATTAATTGGGAAATTTCTAAACAAAGGAACAAGGCATTAAAATTTCTTGGGAAGGTGGTATGCACTGTTAGCTATAGTAGCCGTAGTATAAGCCAATTTTCGCCTCCCTAACACGGCAGCGCATTAAGATACAATTTTGAATAATAGCTCATTACAAAGAGGATACGAAATAGAATATCTCAGAAACTAAAATTCGGACCTGCAGACCGTAACCAAGGCAAATGTTCAGCATTTCATTGTCTTTGTAATGAGCTATTATTCAAAATTGTATCTTAACGCGACGAGGTGTTAGAGAGGCGAAAAGGGAAAACATAGTGTCAAAAATCTACGAATAACGAGTTTCATTAAAGTATATTTAATTTAATTGTATATAGGTATGGATATGTTTTTTGCTTAGTGTTAATTTACTTATTTTTAGGTTATTTTATTCTATTTATTGTATAAACATTTTGATTATTATTTATTGTTATTTTGCTTATATTTATTTTATATTTTTTGTACATATAGTGTGAATGTTATCCTGCCTCACTATAACTGATCTCCATATGACAGATTGTTGTAATACTCAATAAACAAATAAAAAAAAATTAAAGACACGGCTTAAAATATCTCAGAAACTAAAATCCGGACTTGCATACTACAGGCAAGTGAAATGTTCAGCATCTCACTCTCTTTCCAATTTCTTAATTCAACGAAGAGAAAATTTTCTTAAAAATGGCCCAAAATTGTGTACTTTTTGATGGGTTTAAATACCCCTTAAACCTTAAACTGACCTGCCCGAGCTGGCAGACGAGCATTTTCGTAATACCTTAAAGGAGTATTATCAGCCTGTTGAGTTGAAAATTTTCTTAAAATACTTCGGCATTTTCGAGCATGGTCTATGGAAGCGGGTGGGGATCCCTTCTTCTTTCTATCAATTTATAACACGGTTTGTGACAAGAAATTTTATTCAATTTCCATAATTAATGAAGATTATTTCTCTGTTGCAATTCGCTAAAAATTATATTTAATAATAATAATAATAATGCTTTATTTATTCTGGGACTAGTCCCTTTAGAATAATACAGAGAAACAAAAATGTGGGCTAGGGAGCCTCAGAGATATACAAACAAGAGTATAGTTTGATTAAATAGTAAAAAAATAAAATAAATAAAAAAATATTTAGAGAAATTATAAGTTACTTTCTAATTTACATCAGTTAATAATAAAAATAAAAATTGAAAATAAACATGAAGTAAAAATAATAAAAAACGATCTAATAATTTATACACATAATTACAGTAGTAACTATTTACAATTTTATGATGAGGACTGGATGGATAAGAAATGATTAAACAGTTGGGATTTAAAGGTAGGAAGGGTTTTGAATTGACGGATGTGGGGAGGGATGGAGTTCCATAGGGAAGAGGATCGAATAATAAATGATTTATCGAAAGCAGCGGTTCGGTGGGCCATTATATATAGATCTGAGGACCGGCAACGGGAGTGGACAAAGGATTTAAATTGAAGGAGCTCGGCGATGTATGATGGACGGCGGGAGTGAATTACTTGGAAGAGGAAGGATGCCAGGAAATACTTACGGCGGTTGGAAGGATAAAGCCACTTCAACTCAAGAGATTTATTATTTAAAAACGAGAAAAAAGTTTTAAGGCAGACAGGAGATATGTTAACCAAAGTTGAGTTGGTTAACCAAACAGCTTCAATCATTTGATGTACAGTAAAGTTATTTCATCAATGTAAATAAATTAATACTATTACGGTATTATATGAGTATCTAAAACGGGTCTGGTCTTCTCAAGGCGCCTTCCATACAATACCTGGAAGCTACGGACAAAGCAGTTTCTTGAGCTTTATGTCCAGTCCCAAAATACTTTTCCCATAACAAGCAATATAGGAGAAGGAAAGAAAAAAATAGATAAAGCATAAAAAATCCTAAAGAATGTTGAGCAAAATTAGATCTAAAGTAACATATTTGCACTAAGGCTTATATAAAAATGTTAATACTTTAAAAAAATATGATAAAAATTTCAACAATCACAATGGACCAAAAAACTTAATTTTGCAATACAAGCCGTTCTGCCATCTTTCAGAGCGAAGATTAAGGTAACATTTAATTCTTGAAGGAAGTCGACTGTTCTACATATCATGGGTGATAAATATTCAGGACGCAGTCTTTTTTTTTATATATATTTTTTTTATTTATACCAACGTTTCAACCCAAACATGTGGGTCATCTTCAGGGCGTGGTTTGGACACTGAGGGTGTTCAAGTACTTGAACGTTGAACGTTGAAACGTTGGCAAAAATAAAAATTTTAAAAAAGACTGCGTCCTGAATATTTAACACCCATGGTAACATTTAATGTTTAACAAAACGTAGAGAAAATCTACAATAGATTTTGGAAGGTGCGAGTTTGAATATCACAGTATATTTTTTTGTAATTTATCATTTTTTCCACAAACTTCACATAATTTCTCAATGTCAGATTCAATAGAGGAAAACATTTAAATCCACAACATGACGTAAGGTTACAAACAGGTTTTTTTCTTTATTCAAATTACGGAAAACATACTTTTTTTCCTGTTTTGATCTTGAGAAGCAAAAATCGTTTCATAATATACTGGATTCCAAGAAACCCTATCAAAGAAAAATTATTTTGGACTAAAACAGAACTAGATAAAAATCATAAACAGTTAGTTATCAAAGTGTATTTAAAGAACTATTAATAAAAAAATAAGAGTTGAGAATACAATTTTATAAATAAAAACATTTTTTTTAAAACATTAACTGTTATAAAGTTTTTTTTAATTCAGTAATTTATAATTAAGTAATGAATAAGTAATAACTTAACACAAATTAACCTTTAATTTATTTTATTTATTGTACATAGAGTGTGAATGTGATCTCTGAACAGTATTATAAATGTCCTTTGAGACAGATAGTAATATTTTTCAATAAATAAGTTTATTTGATTCAAAATTTTTTTTTTTTTTAAATACACATAATAAAAAAAATTACTAATTTTAACTGTATATACAGCCCGAATGTAGTCTTACGTCACTATAATTATTTTCCACGTGACAGAATTTATATTCATTAATAAAACAAAACAATTTGAATCTCAAAATATTCCCTTATTAAAATTGCTTTATTCGTATTTACACAACGCAGTATGCTTAAAAAATATTTTACAAAAGGATTGTTTAACTTAAAGACTTTAACAAAGCAGGTATGATAAAATAACAGACCTAAATAACTGTTCTGGTTGTATTAGGTTTCAGAAGACCTTCGGTCACAGTTCCTAAGCAAAGACAAACCTCAATCTGTTTTCTTGTGACTCGTCCACTATGACGTTTTTTTAACGAAAAAAAAAACAAGTTAACTGTTAACGTACGACGACCTTATCCAGTTAACAGGTCCAGTTATTTTTTTTTTTTTTTTTTTTTTTTTTTTTTTTTTTTTTTTTTTTTTTTTTTAGTGAACCTGTGTTTCATTGGGTTTTACTCAAAAATTTAAATCACAACTTTTTAGTCAGTCATACTTAGCCAAAGGAAGAGTTATTAAAATATATTCATAATTATGGAAAAGTAAAACAGAAAATAATTTATTTTGTTAAAATAAATTGTTGTATTAAACAATAAACCTTGTTTTCGTTTTCGGATTGCTAGACCTGACCCACAAGTGTGATACTTCTTTTTCAAATTAAATTAAATCAGATTTCTCAATTTTTAAATAACAATGTTCATCACTCATCGTATCTCAAAATAAAATCAAAATATGTCAACAAATTTATACAACAGTAAATGTTTACAGTACCGGAAGGCATTGAGAGAAACGCTCTGAACCATCGCATACCTTCATGCCCCTTCAGACCACAGACAGACGGACATCTGTACGACTTGCCACAGTTTATGGTTACTAAGTTCATAAAATTAAACAAGACTTTTATAAACAGTTTTTATGTTATAGAAATAAAAACGCAAAGTATTACACAATGCTTTATTACTTTCAAATAAATAAATGTCCAATGAGTGGCTTAATATCAAAGAATGACATCAATAATTTTTAAAGTATCGAGAAAAGCCAATTTTCTTTAACATTGCTTCAATTTAAACCGATTCAAATGATTTTCTTTCATTATTCTACTTGAAAATTCTTAAATAAAATCATCAGAAATAGTTTGAGTTGAGCCTAAAAAACAAAAATTGACTTTTTCTCCTATTTCTGAAAATGACAGATATCCATTTTTGACATGAAGCCACTTAAATATTAAACTACTTCGAGTGTCACTGTACAAGTCACACTTCGAGGGTGTTCGCTAATATTGGCATGCATAAATTGTTTTTTTCCATTTATTGTTAAGATATATAGACAATAATCTTCAATTTTTATTTATATTTATTTTTGTGACTTGTATGCGTCCATACAGACATGAGTATGGGTTATCTGGTAGTGCGTGCCGAATGGAATCTGAACCAATATCATTGAACACTTTTACGATTGTATTCTTTGAGCCTATTCATTAAATTTATTCTCAAATATACCGAAAAATATATTTTATTGAAAAAAAATCAATGAGTTATTACATAGATTGCAACTAATTTGGCTACTGTTTGACAAGCAGTCATTGCTCCACCTTCGAAAAACATGAGAATAAGTACAACTCAATTATATCACTAATGAGTAAATAATTAATTAATGATTAATGTAGAGAGAAGAGTAAATTAATCATTACTTAGTATCGTGTGTTGAGAGTGATCACTGTTTATTTTTTGCCACATGTAATTACACGTCTCTTGTAATGATAGTTTCGCATGTAACTCCCAACCAAAGGATTCTTATCATTTAATAGAATTTTATTTCTATTATCTACCTCACACTCATGATGGTTTCATTTCTCCTGACCTATATCTTGCAACCCTCCAAGCGTATTTAATGAGTTTTTTTTTCCCCTTTTGTATTGTGTGACGATGACAGATCGACATGAGAAAAGAAAAGAGATAAATATACCCTCCCAAAATAATAACCTATGAATAAGTGAATAAATTATGCAAGAAATGGATTGTTGAAGATGAAATTAATTAATTACCTTGTATATGCTGACGAAGAAAGATATTAAATAGTTTGAGATATGAAATAGTCGGATAATTTATTTATAAGAATTTCCTGCCGAATTCTGAGGTCCCCCTAATAGCTTCCTTCCCCTCCTCCCCCCCCAAAAAAACTAAGGTGAGTGCTTTAAACCACGCGATAGAAGTCAACAAGGCGAGATTAATAATATGAAATATAAATTATAAATAATAGCTCATTATAAAGAGAACGAAATGCTGAACATTTCCCTCGCTTACAGAATGCATGTCCGAATTTTAGTTTCTGAGATATTTTAATCCATATCTTCAACAAAACTAGTTATAATTTGAGTTTTTGCACTAGTTTTTCCTGTTCACTACTCTAACACGGCGTCGCGTTAAGATACAATTTTGAATAATAGCCCAGTACAGAGAGGATAAAATGGTGAGCATTTCTCTCACTTACTGCAGGTACAATTTTTAGTTTTCGAGTTATTATTACCCATATGCAGAAACACTTCAATTGGTCGACTCCCGCCGAATTTACCACAGCGTTACATATCGGAATCTGACGGCTCAATCTAATTCACTCCCGACAAAACGCGCCTAAAAAGAAAGTTTTTAATTCAAAAATACTTCCGAATCCGCCACTGCTGTGTGACAGTGAGAATCTAAAATTAAGTTTTTCAGTTCCGGAGAATCAAAAGAAACCTTGGCTATTGTCTCTAACGTTCAGGTCTGTTGGTTAGGAAAGATAAAATGGATTCCACGAGAGAATTAAGTGATTTTGAGTGGAAGATGGAAATGCGATGTAATTCTCGTGTATGTAACAGTTGGAAGGTTCAGATTTTTGTGAATGGTGAGATTTTGAAGAAGATGCATTAATAATTTTTCAAGGAAATAAGCATTGCGTGGTTTGAGTTTTGTAAATGTCGACGCCTTTCATACGTTCAGGCGGATTCCAATATCTATTATAAATACGTCGCTTATTTCGTAGGTTAAAAAAAAATCCTTTTAATGATTAGATTGATATTTAAATACAATAATAAATGCAAAATCATCAATGCACTCTACTTCATTACAAATAAAATCATCCATAATGGCCTTAATGTTCCTTATGTTTCAGATCTGGCCCAATCCAGATACCTATCCTTCCATAATAAACTTCAGAATCACCCAAACCCTCTCGTTTCTATCCTTGCTTCCTCTTCAATTCCTGATAACCCTCCGAGGCTTCTGAAACGAAGATGGCCCCGTGATCTCCTAATGTAGACATATCATTAGAGTGCTACCATTGGGTAGTTTCTCAACAAATGTTTTTACGTCATTATATACACACGCTCAAATTTACTAAATGTATTTCTTTAACAAAGTTGTAAATGTGTGACAATTAAAAATAGGAACAGTGAATTAAAAAAAATGCGCTGCTGTCTTAATTTTACTGGAGTTATTGATAATATTAAATTGTGGAAAAATCATTGTTTTGTCGAAAAAATATATTTTGGAAGTCTTGAGGAATTTAGATAAATTAAGGTATATTGAATAAACTGAAATAAACCTTAGATTGCAATTGTTTTTTGTTTTTTTTTCGGTTCGCGCCATTTCGAGAGCTAAGAGAAAGATGAGGAATTTCAAATAGTAAACCGTTAAAAAGGAAAGTAGTCAAACATATTTTTAAAAAGTGATAAATAAACTATCAGAAAGCAATTGCAAAGAAATAAAGAAGGATCCTGTTGTTATCCCTGTCGTAATAAAGTTGTGTTGAAAAACCGCAAGAAGTGAAATACTGTTTGCAATATGTAAAGGAGGAGGCTGTGTGTCCGAAGTTATCCTCATTTCTCATATATCATTGTAGGTTCCTCTACCTGCTACCTGCCCTTTTCTAATGGAATCCCTGGTTCGCGAACCTCTCAGAGATCCAAGATACTTTTGAAACCATCAAATATATCATTCAAAACTAAAATGGTGGTGAGAATAGTGATAGGCGCTTCCAACTTCTTGTGTTAAGTATAATTTATATCACTTTTCTTTTGTTTTGTTTTCTATACTTTTTTATGGTGAAGTATGAATCAGGTATTTACTTGAAAATTATTACAAAAAAAAAATTAATTAATTTTATTTGGCTTTTTTTTTTGTTGTTGCTCAAATAATGAATCAACAACCGTACTTCCTTTGGCCTACTAAGCTGAGAAAATTAAAACCATAACCAAATATTGAAATAATATATTTTTTTTTACTTCCACTTACCTATAATTGAAATATTTAGTAAGAGGCAGTATTGCGATCGTGAAAATTTTCAAATCTGAGTTTTCAACGGAAATGCATGTTTTGAGGTCTCTTGAGTCCAAATAAACAAGTCCCTCAAAGTGGTGTATGTGACGAGTAGTATTGCCCAAATGCGAGAACGAGGCGAGTCTTGGTCTTGCAAACTCAGTCTCGTAAGAGTATCGCAACAGTCATGTAGTTACTTATTAGCTTATTACTATAGAGATATTACTGTAATTTTTTAGATTGGAGAAATCTAATTAAGCCCAAATGAAAACTTACAGGAGTTAAATGCAAAAGTATAATTGTTATACCAATTATTTATATATAGGAACTAAGATTGTCAAGTATTAGTAACTATTTTGCCTTTATTTTTATTCAAAAAATCGATTTTTTTTACTAGTCCTGGTCTTGGTCTGCAACAGTTAGGCGGCCTTGGTATTGGTCTTGCAGGTGCCAGGACCAAGACCGATTTTGGGCAACACTGCTGACGAATCTAGCTCAATAACGAAAAGTCGTATGAAAGTGAAATTGAACATTTAAGGTATGTGTTTACTTCAGATGTAACAGGAACTTTTCGTCGATATTGGCTAACTGGAAGTGGCACTTTATATCATCAATAAAACACATTTTTACGATTTACTCGAAAATGGCTTAAACGATTTTGATCAAACTCGGTATATCAGTGTGTAGGCATTATTCTCATTGATGTCCTCTAACAGGGGTTAACGGCTAATTTTCAATATTAGCTTTCTCTAAAGTACCTTTAATTTTTTGTTTTATTTGAAACAATTAACCATTTCACATTGATTTCTAATAACAGAGAACAGAGAATAGTTTAATGAAGGGACCAAAGGGATACGAGAGCGAGCACCCGAAGATTAGAACAGGCTTCCATAGTAATATATAATACGGACTCCGACAATATTATGTACACATGCGGTTTTCCTAAATGTTTTTTTTGGTATTATTTAATATTTAATTGTATAGATTACAGCAAAAAATTTTAAAATTTGTATACATGAGGGTACTTAAACAAATAAAAATATCTACAATGAAAAATGAATCAAAGCGTTTATAATTTTTACTTTCCCTTCCACTTTGTCTGGAAATACTTATTTAGGCTAAAAAAAACGGTGATAAGTGAAAGTTGTATGATGCACACACCGCATCAGATTTTTTATCACCATGTATTAATCCGCATATATTAATAGTATTATTGATTGGAAAGTTTGAACTTTTTGTTTAAGTAAATATAGGTATATATTTAGTTTCTGTCTCAGTTCTAGCTCTTAAGATTTGGAAGAAAATGATTTTAACATGTCGGCTCCATATGACCCTAGTGTCAAAGGTAAGTCCAAGATAGTGTACGGTGTTTATCTGAAGAATTTGATTATTTTCTATATAAATTAGAGAGCAGGTATTTCTTCGAAGAATAAATGTATCGTGCTTCGATTAATCGTGGCTTTGTTGAATTTTTCATTATTCGTACTTGTAATTTATCTAAGTGATACATAGTCACAACATCGTATTATTTATTAGCTGCCTTACCATAATGAACTTATATTTATTGTTTTGTTTGTAATTATCTATAAATGTAACAATGACACATTCATTGCTACATATGCTGACGACATATTAGATAATATGATGTATTTAATCTCTATATAACATAAAAAAGTTTTTAGTGACTTTCATATTTTATTTTATTTTATTATTAGGAGAGTAGTAGATCACAGTAGTTCGACAGCAGTCTTCTAGGCTCGATAGTGCTTCTAGTCTCCTAAAGCGATTATTTTACAAATTATACAGCTGGTCATTTAATTACATATGCGTTAAAGTCCAGTTACATTCTACTCTCCTAATACAAAAAAATATTATAAACAAAAGGCTCAAATTATTGTTGGGTTTATATGAGACTGGACAAGTTATGTATAGGTTATGGTTACAAATTGGCTTTAAGGCGCGATGTAAAATATAGATTTTTAAAGAATTTAAAACTGTCCTAACTGTGGTTTCGTTCAGTTTATTTTATTAAGATAAAAATTACTACAAGACAGAATACATGTAAAAGTTATACAATTTGAGTAACAAGTAGTACAATTAAATGAGTAGTTGTATAATTTGTAAGATGGGGGTAGGTCCGCCGTTAGGAGGACTGGAGGTACCCTCCTTGTAATTATTAAAGATAAATTTATCTTTTAATTTTTTATTCAGAGATTTATTGATTAATATTACATTTTATCACAACTAAAGACTTTAGTAATAGTTATACAGGAGTTCATGCTCATAATAAATTAATATAAAGCAAAGATAATATAATAAATATATATAAACAAAAAGAAACTCGAAGTAATAAAAAAAAGAGAACATAAATTCAGCTATACATATAAACAAATTTTTAATGTTTAAATTAATAATTTAATAACAATTTTAACAAAACACCATAACCCCAGACTAGACTCAATAAATTTACAAAATCATTTACTGACTTTACAAAATTGCTACTCACTTTGGAAAATAAGATTAAACCATGACAAGTCACAGCATATAACACGCACTTACACTTCGACACTTTACACTTCGACGAGAAACGTGCCCACCAGTTTATATAGGAGAGAACCAAATTCCTGAGACAAACACAGTACGTTACCTAGGACTAAAATTCGACAGAAGGATGACCTGGAGCCCACCCGTCAAAATGAAACGACAGACCTTAAACAAGCGACTGAAAATACAGTACTCACTCTTTTCTAAATCGAAATTGAAAGTTCGACAAAAACTAAATACATACACTTACCTACTCAAATCCATCTGGCCATACGCCTCTCAGATTTACGGTTCGGCAAAAAAGACGCACTTACAAAGACTACAATCATTTCAATCCAAAATTTTACGACTTATAACAGGAGCTCTCTGATACGTCAACAACAAAACTTTACATAACGACTTACGACAACCAACTATAGACCAACTCATACGTACTCTCTCCTCTCGTTTTCATCTCAAACTACACGGACACACAAACAGATTTATAACCGACATGGCTACAACTGACATGCCTATTAGGAGGAGATTAAAAAGGAGCTGGATGAGAGATCTCCTCACCTAGATCAAAAAAATAAATAATGACCTGGAAGAGGTGCTGCTGGGTACTATCCTTCCTCATGCCTTTTAATGCCTATCCTCATCATCAGAACACATCTGCTGGTTGTCAACACCATGACAGGTGCGGATAAATAATTAAAAAGATAAAAAAAACAATTTAATAATTAAATTTCCTAGAAAGTTGTTAACTCAATAAGTGATAAAAAATAAAAATCAGTTCATTGTGGTAAGACAGCTATCAAATAATCAGATGTTGTTGTAAAATATCCATAAATAATTGGAGCAATCCAATTTTGCTGTAATAGAAGTTGCCCGAGGAGGCGCTGCGCGTAGATGCTGGAGAAACCGCTGACTCCAGCAACACTATTGTTTCCCTCCTCTGAATTGTCCGTCCGTTTCTCATCCCTTCACTTGCCTTTGAACAGTAATTGCCAGTAAATTTTTACTGTCCTATTGTGTTCCGTCGGCGAAATTACTGGCGAGAAAATTCCTGTTAAAATCACACGAAATATATTCCTTGCACAGCTCTGATTATTTTGATGTGAAAGTGCTGACGTCGGCTTGTTCATACTTGGCCAGGTCTCGAACAATGGGTGTCTAGATTATTGAGAGTTTTTTCGGGCAATGTGCGCAAAATTAGTTTATTAGTTTAGTAAAGAGAAAACTGTCTTTCTACGGCGTTTCGCTACTTCTTCAGAACTACACCTACTAACCTGGTTTCGAAACTTTTTAAAATAGGTAAAAATTAAATAAATGAACATAGTTTAAAAATAAAGATACAAAAATATCAATTATCATTACAAAACGCTGCAAATCGTTACACAATTGTTTATTATTTCCAAATATTCATACATCAAATATGAATGATATTTCACAATAGTTTCACTACTTCACTAATAAAAATCATACCTGGTTCCATAGATGTAAAGTTTTAAAGCCAAACAATAAGGAAAATCTGCATTAAAACATATCGGCCGTTTATTGCAAAAAGTCATCAACTGCATTTTTGAAATAGGTTTTTTTATTTATTCATGATATTTACACTGTATTAAAAAATATACATACATCTAGTAAATGTGCACTCAGGAATATAATAACATGAAAACGCTTGGTGAGAAATTACCCAGTGGTAGCACTCCATGATATAGGTTAACTTTCAAATATGTTTTTGTTAATCTTGGCCTTATTTATCTTTGGCTAGCTATATAGATTACTGAACAGAAACTCACATCTTTCAATTGAAAATAAACTACTAATATACAAAACCATACTAAAACCCATCTGGACCTATGGACTTGAACTGTGGAGGATAGTTAAATCTTCGAACATCAAATGCATCCAATCCTTTCAATCCACAGTCCTTCGAACAATAGTCAATGCTCTATACTACGTCACAAATAAAACTCTACATGATGATCTCAACATCCCATTTGTCCTTGACCTAATACCATCCAGATTCCCAAACATCCATAAAAAACATACCATCATCCTAATCGCTTAGCACAATCCCTCTCAAGCTGCAACCATCCGTATAATCCCCACGAAGGTTGAAACGGAAATGGCCCCGAGACCTTTTATAAAAACGCTATTGGAGTTCTGGCAGTGTATGTGGCTTTAGCGTTCTCACTCAGCCTCCACTGACTTTCAAACAGTCATCCGACTAGGAGAGAAGCGCTGAGATCTCTTTGAACCCTGATTTGCCTATCACATGAGAGCGGAAAGCATGGTTCAGGTTTCCTAGGCTGAATGTAAATATTGTATATAGGAATGAGTGAGACAAGTAATTTTTTTTTCTTTTTATTATCCTTTTGATGTATTTTTTTTTCTTTTTACAAGTATCTTATATTTTTGTTATTATTTTATTGTAAATATTTTTTACTTAGATGTTTTATTTTTCTCAATTTGTATATAATAGTATGAATGTACACATATAGCCTTAATGCCCAATGCCCTTGATTGTGGCAGATTGTGTTATTATTCCAATAAAAAGATTATAAAAACCTTGGCCTTATTTATCTAGATAAAAACACTGTAAGACAGACCCTTTTCTTAATCATATATAGCTACAATACTTGCACAATTTTCTGATTAAAAAAGGTAAAATTCGCCAAAGTTCTTAATTATTTGACGTTATGAAATGTTGCTTAATGAATTTTTGCAATAATACATAAAGGTCGGAACTCCGTCACATCTCCGGACAAAGTAGTTCGATATCGTTGATTTGTTTATGTTTTAGGTAATTTTTTCTCTTTTAAATACGAAATGCATAATCAAGAAAACGGGTACACTTTAGAAGCAGTAAGTAATAGTAATTCTCATATACAATTCAGCATTCACCATAACTTTTTTCCAGCTTCTTTTGTGAGAATTATAGTTATATAAATTTACTATAATGTATAATATATAAATTTACAGAGCTTCAAGGAGAGGATTTTAGGCACTTATCGTCTTTATTAAAATCCTCCACTGCTTCAGAACATGGAAGAGAAGAAAACATTCACCAAAACATCAGGCACTACCTCACGATATGAAGCCAAGAAGGAGACATTGTCAATTCATACGACGTTCTCTACGCAACCATGAATGCTGACAAAAGACCACGTGGAAGACCTAACCCAGCAAGAAGTAACAATCACGAGGACCAGTTACACACTTTATAGAGCCTGACTGTAGCACAGTAGGTTTTTTTCCGAGCCCAGAATCGATTTACACTTGAAATAACTAAATAATTATCTGTTACAGCCGGCTTCGAACCCGGAAGCAATAGTGAAACAAAAGAGAGTGAAACCTGCTTTTACCTTCACAGATGAAGAGAGGGACAGATCTGATTTTGACTTCTCGTAGCTGATTGAATATAGGTGTATCTTGTTATTTTACTTTAGTAATCTTTATGCTTATTTTTTTTTTATCTGTCTAACTTAGCGCTTTATAGACAAACGCTATAAGCTTGGATTTAATTACAAAAGACTCATATACATGACTACAATAAGGCCTATCTGGACTTCTGGAGTTGAGCTATGGGGCTCCACTAAACCGTCAAATTCCTCTCATATTCTTACAATCCAAATTCCTTCGTAAAATCCTCAAGGCTACTTTGTTATAAATAAAATCATAAATAATGGCCTTAATGTTCCTTATGTTTCAGTATAGTCCAATCCAGATATCTATCCTTATATAATAAAATTCAGAATAATCACAACCCTCTCGTTTCTAGCCTTGTTTCCAATTCAATTCCTGATAACCCTCCGAGGCGTCTGAAAACAAGATGGCTCCGTGATCTCCTAATGTAGACATATTATTAGAGTGCTAACAGCGAGTAGTTTCTCAACAAGTGTTTTTATGTCATTATATCCATTTGTACTAGATCTATTTTTTTAATACAGTCGTATATATCTAGTCGTTTACATTATATTAATACAGTCGTTTTTACATTATATTTAGTTATTATTTTGCTTTTATTTATTTATTTTTTATTTCTATATGTGATTATGGTGTGAATGAATTATTTTCACATTATAAATATTGTCGTTATTGTGATTGAATGGTATATTACTGAATAAAATAGCTTCAACCATAAAAAAAAATTCCATAAATTAATGTTATCTTAAAGAGATTTATAGATTTTATATCAACAGTCCTACTATTTGACTCAAGTTAAATTATTATAATCATGGCAACTCAAAAGGTCTTTTTTTTTTCATAAGTCAATTCAGGCCTAATTTCTTTTTGGAGGAGCAGTCGACCATGTTTGTGTTCGAGCCGATAAGACAAGTTTGAATCGGTCTAGTAAGAGTTTTTCATTTTATTTTCTTCATACTTCCTTTCTTTTTGGGTGGAATAACTAAGTAAACTGTAATTAATCGTACTTCCTCCGTTGATGGAGAACATAAGGAGGTTATATATACTGATAATTAAATTTCTGGTACTAAAAGTTACTTCAAAATTTAGAAAAAGAGAACTAAATAATGAAAATATGTGGTAACTTGATCATTTTCCAGTAGATGATATTTTTCCGGACAACTTTTAACAGGAATGAACGTTGTTTCTAACAACCCATATAAACCCAACCCGCCATTACTGAACATTATGTTCGGTGTAGATTGCAGCTGACGTGCCAGTGAACCCATCGTGCTTCAACAGTAATCTAGACATTTTCCTTCAGGCGAATCATCGATTATGTTCTGTTGAACAGTTCAATTTCTTATTCTTGGTTGCTAAGGGTAAACATAAACTTAGGAACAAAGAGCTACAAAATTTAATAAATGTCAACTAATTTAGTAATATATTCAAATACACTTGAGTGGTTCAAAGTAGCGCCTTACTAGAGAAAATTAATTAAAATTAACGTTTACAAACTTATGTTCGGAGTGATGGACACAAAAGACGATCTTTTCAACTCAATATACGCCGCTTCGTTCAAAAATAGCAGTTGAAAAACGGATTTCTTTTAAATTTAGCCCATAAATGGCTACAACGATGATTATGAAACATGCCTAAAGTATTCCCCTTGAAGCATTAAACATTGAAGTACATAATATACTTCCCCAAAAAGAAGCTGGAAAAAAATATACGAGAAATATAGAATTTTATTTGTGAATAAATTGGCAATTGCACAAATAAGTATAATCAATAAATATGGTTATTTGATAGATAATGAAATTATTCAAAAAAAGAAAAAAAAATTGAAATTATTCTGCAAAGATATGGCGTTTTAAATTTTTTTCAGAAGTCGATATAGTGTTATTTAAAGGATAAGTTTATTTTCTAATTTAAAAAAAAAAAAAAAAAAAAGACCTTAAGAATATAATTTTTGTGTTATTTTTTGCTGAAAAGCTGTAAGAACATTAGTGTTACATAAATCTCTACGCTAGATATATTTGATATGTATTTAGAAATGATAAAACCTTTGTTATAAATTGCAGCATTTTAATGTATATTCAGAAGTTTAAGTATTTTAGGATTGAGTTTCAAGAATAGGGAAAATGGAAAATTAGAAAGATATAAATTTATGTTTATGCACAGATGGAATTTAGAAAAACAGTGTTAATGATCTTGAACTAATGTTAAAGGTGGTGACGCAAGCGGGAGTATTAAATTGAATTCGTTCTTGTCAATCAATAGAAATGATATATCTATTACGTCTTTGGATGTAACACCTAACCTTTCAGATTATTAAAGGTTTATTTTTTTATTTTATTCTTTTAGAGAAGTCTAGTAGAGGTGAAGTGTAAGGAGAATTTAGTAAACTTATATTAATAACATTTAGAGACAATGGGTAGGTTTCTAAACTCAGCGCTAACTCTATTGAAGAAATCCATCAATCGTTTAAATTTAGCATCGATAGAGAGCGATCCAGGCTGAGTTTAGGAACGCAAGAAAAAAAATATATTACGAAATATTTAACTATTGAATAGCTGAATTCAAAAACATTATATTTATAAATAGGAAATAAAATGAATACAAATAACAATAACAAATCTGAGGTTATAATGAGGTTACATCCAGAGACCACAAAAGCTGATGTGACAGCTGAACCAATACCTACTCAATCGTTCGAAAAGAACGATCTGATGGATTATCGATTTCCATTAATGAGTTCAGTCATTTACCATACCACACTAATATTGGTAACAAGACAACTTTTGATTTGTATTAATTAAATTATTGTCAGAATTCATGGAATTAAATAAAACAGTGAATTATATTAGCTATTTTATTTTAATACTAGACTCGATATCGAAAAAAAGGACAAGGTATACACATCGATGGTATATATATCGACATTCATATACATCGAGGCCTTTGAATCAACATAAACTTGTCAACGAAAGCTCCACACCTTTGTTAAATCCTGGAACACTGGACAAACCAGGACAGTTCTAACATCAAACCCAATTTTTTAGCTTACTATATACCTTTGAAATAATAAAAGGCATTTATAACCAAAATTAAATAATATTTAAACATCCATTATACTTTTGAGATAGATTTTCGTTGAGTGTTTTGAAGTTAATATTGGATGATAAATAATTATGAGTTTCAGTCATATGTTTAATATGGTTACCAACGTTTCGATTCCAGCTTATTTATCAATAAAGATGTAGCATGAGTATTGTTTCGCCCCCTCCCCATCCTTTTTCCTCAATAATATGAAGTAAAAAATTGAATTAAATTAATAATAAATAACCTACATGAATGAATAAAATATGTAAACTAAAATCAATGAAGAAAATAGGAAAAGTTGACGAGCTGACCTCGAAATAACTTTGTAACTATTTCATCACCAACTAAATATTACTATTATTTAAATTTTAATTTATATTCAAATTTAACAATAAATACCAACATATCCTAGGATTTTATTATTCATTCAGCCCTCATGTGCAACCCTCTATTTATACTTATCACATTTTCTCCAGAAAAGGTGAAAAAATATATGTAATAAGTATAAGTATATAATTATAAATATGTTTTATAGAATGAATTTAGAATTTTATAGAATGAATAGAATTTATAATAAAACAGTTCTAGAAGTGTAATATAATGTAAAAAAATAAGTAATATATTTACTGGTTTTGTTCAGATTTTTTCAAGTATATGCATACAAAAAAAAAAAAAAAATCAACAACGGAACAAACATATATATATATATATATATATATATATATATAAGTTTATTTTTAAATATACAGTATCTTATTTTTTCGTTTTACAATAATTGAATTTTTAAACATAGTACAAACTTCCACTACTTTTTATATATATATTTAAAAATCAATTCATAAATAAATTTGAGACAGTGATAGCATTTCAACAGACAAAGATATCGTATGTTGAGAGTAAAGTCACTCAATAACAGTAAAAATCCAGAAACAATCCAATAAAGCCCGGCGATGAAAAATTTACTACAAGAGTTGTAAAACTGCAACGACCTTTTATATCAATCGGGGCTGCAAACAGAATGATAAGGCAAAATACAGAGGTATTTTTATCTGTCTGAATACATTTTTATCAATGTCGTAGAACCTTTCTAGCCTTCTATACTAGAGGATAACTTAAATTTTAATATAAAAAAAAGTTTTAGAAAAGAGACAAGAACATAAATACATATCTATGCAGCAAATGAAATATAATCACCAATATACCGAAAGAGGTTACACGATTGACGTATTCCCCGAGTTTCAGAATGTAGTTAAAAAAATTAAATCAAACATAGACTAAGTTTACCACTAGTGTTGCCCAAAATCGGTCTTGGTCTTGCACTTTGCAAGATCAAGACTAAGACCGCCTCACTGTTGCAAGACCAAGATCAAGACAGGTAGAAAAAAAAAACGAGTTTTAAATAAAAATTAAGGCAAAATAGTTACTAATGCTTGACAATTTTAGATACTATATGTAAAGAATTGGTATAACCAATATATTTTTGCATTTAACTCTTCTTATTTTTCATTCGGGCTTAGTTAGGTTTCTCTTATCTAAAAAACTACATTAATTTCTTTATAGTAATAAGCTAATAAGTAACTAATAATAAGACCGTTGTGAGAATCTTGCACAAGACCAAGACCTAGACTAAGACTGAATTTGCAAGAACAAGACTCGTCTCGGTCTCGCATTTGGGCAACACTATTTACCACACACAAACATGTTTCAAAAGTGTTGAATTACTTCAAGTAGTTAGTTTCGGCAGGAGTCTTTAAAATTGATCAACTTTACTCTATTTCTATCCGAAATCTAAATCCTAAAATCTTTTTTTTTAAATATTTTTAATGACACGTTTTTCTGTTAAAATATACCGATGAATGCTTCCAATTGTTGAACAAGGAACTTATATGAATAGGTGAAGTTATATGCGTTAATAAAAAAATAACTAAATCCCCTATAATTTTCTGTCCAAATAACACAGAAAATGGAATGCAATTCTACGTAAAAATCATGTACTTTGGTAGTTATTCTGTAGTAATAAATTAAATTGAATATTATGACTAGGGATGTAGCGATAGTACCGATATCAATAGATATTTCCTTTCGAAATTGCCTGACAATGTATCGAAAAAAAGTATACGATATTATCGTAATATTGAAAGAAAAAACATGCAATTTTAGATTTTGATATATATATATTTTTTTTTTTTTGTTAGCTGTTTTATTTGTAGTTGTGGTGTAAGTCTTAGTTTAGTGACAAGGTTTGTGAGTAAGTGATTTGAAAAGTAGGTTTCTAATTTTCTAATCCGGGTTTATAATCCAACTTTTCCTTACACCATTTTTAAAAAGAGAGAAAAATAAAATTCTTGGGAAGCGAGAGGTATTGTGCCATAAAGGAGAATGTGGACCCTTGAGGCGTAGCGAACCCTGGTACAGGATAGAGAACCCTATAAAATAAATTTAAATAAACCATACTGATTTCATATATATAAAAGCTAATGTGGTTGTTCTTCCCTGCCCAATCAAAATATTATGCAACTTCTGAAGGTCGATATAATCACAAATCGTTTCGAAATCGACTTACATCGGGTTGACCACACCTTTGTATCCTAACACCTTTTCTAATATCTTTCTTGAGGAAAAATATTTATGGCATAGTTAATCGGTTCCGCTCGAGTCCACAATGATGGCTACCCGATAATTTCTCGACCTATTTAAAACGCTTTAGAATTATCGCAAATACTTTATAATAAGCCGAAAAGGAAGGGAAATTCATCGGTAGCAATTACGCTACGCTCCGTTCTCTAACTATTTTTATTTATTTTAATCAGCATTGATTTTTCCGAACATTATTTATTTACTTCATTCTTTTTTTTTTCACTTTAAATTACCCATATATGAAAAATATAATAAGGGAATATATTGCGATCGTAAAAATTTTGGATGCGAGTTTTCAACAAATATAGAGAGATAGAAAATAAACTTTATTCTGAGACAAGGTCCCTTTAGAATCATAACCATGGACAAACAAAACAAAAACCCTATCTGACCATAAATTTCATTAATAAAAATTAAATAATGTATACAAAATTTTCAGTGACAATATACAAACACCAGAAATTAAAAATATTTTGAAATAGTCTAAGAGAATTTAAAAAATGAATTATCAACATTTTTACCTTCATACTATTTTATTTTTGTTTGGCAATATACAAACGACAGAAATTAAAAATATTTTGAAATAGTCTAAAAGAACTTAAAAAAGGAATTTTCAAAATTTTTACCTTCATACTACTTTATTTTTGTTTGACAATATAAAAACGATAGAAATTAAAAATATTTTGAAATAGTCTAAAAGAACTTAAAAAATGAATTTTCAAAATTTTTACCTTCATACTTCTATATTTTTATTTTTTTAGAATTAAATAAAAGTCTCCCATTGTAAAAAGAAATACGAAATAAATAAATAAAAACTACTTTTGTGATAAACCGACGTTATAACTATAGAATTCCATCATAGTTCTTATTAAAATCTATCGTTCCTTTAAGAATATCAAAAAAAATAAAATATTGGCTTATTCAGCTATTATACTTTGATATTTTCTAGTGTTGTTTTTCTTCTAAACAAAGGAGTCTTACATTGCAAGTACAACAACAACTAAAACTGTATAAACAGGCATGATTAATGAATAATAAACTTCATTATTTACAAAGATTAAAATTCATTTTTATAAAAAACACAATGAATAATAAGTTTAATCTACGTCAGTTATTTGATATTAAAGTTTGAATGACCTTAAAGGTCAGTAGCTTTATGAAATCATAAAAAGAAAGTTATTGAGAATATCTCTGCATAGTTAAAAAAAAAGTAAATATAAATATTTTTAAACCTTTCTTGATTTATGTAGCAAATTATGGAAGTGCTAAGAGATATTTTACCATCTCTTGAAAAAAACTTGTTAATTATTTTGTAACCAATAGCTTGGAAATTAATATCTTTAACATAATATTTGAAAATAGATATTAAGTTGAACCTATTCATCATCAAATTAGTAATTTAATTCAAAAGTGAATGCTTATAGATTTTTTTTTTTAATTCCAGATAAATATCAATTCCTAGGTAAAAACATCTAATGAATCTCAGTCAGGGTGCAATTACTTATTTAATATTTTTGGTGTATAAATACGTTTATTTGGTTACTAATTTATTTTATCTTTAATGAAATGTAATATGTGCATTTCTTATGTTTAAAAAAACATCGTCAAAAGTTTATTTAAGGTTGTCAATAAACATGAAAACTAAAAATAAAGATTTCTTTGTACTGTTATAGTAAAAAAAAAATTTAATGTTATATAGTACAATTTTAATAACCTTTTCCTCTGAACTACAAACATTTTTTTTTCTTTCTTAAAACATCAATGATTTTGGAACATTGGAACTAAAATTAAAGAATTCATTAATTTATTTTCTAAAAAATTCTGGTTTTTATATAAAAATCTGGATAGAAAACTTTTTTTTTTTTCATTTACAAAAAACTTATTAGTGATGATTATGATAATAATTTGGAAATAGGCAGAAATGGAATTATGGAAGTACTGAGAGATATTTTACCACCTCTCGAAAAAAACTTGTTAATTATTTTATAACTAATAGATTGTAAATTAATATCTTTAACATAATGTCTGAAAATAGATATTAAGTAGAACCTATTCATTATCAAATTAGTAATTTAATTTAAAAGTGAATGTTCATGGATTTTTTTTTTTTTTTTTTTTTTTTTGAAATCCAGATAAATATCAATTCCTAAGTAAAAACATCTAATGAATTTCAGAGTGAAATTATTTATTTAATATTTTTAATAACAAACATAAATTTAAAAAAAGATTGTATACATACGTTTATTTAGTTACTAATTTATTTTATTTGTAATGAAATGTAATATAATTTCATTATATGCATTTCTTAGGTTAAAAAAAAACATCGTCACAAGTTTATTTAAGCATGTTAATAAAAATAAAAAATAAAAATAAATAGTTTTTTGCATTAGTACTGTAAATAAAAATTTAAATTTTATATAGTAAAATTTTTATAACCTTTTCCCCTTAATCACAAACAATTTTTTTCACTCCTAAAACATCAATGATTTTTGGAACAATGCTAAAAATAAAGAATATCTTGATTTATATTCTAAAAAATATTGGTTTTTATATAAAAATTGGGACAGAAAATATTTTAATTTTTTTTTAATAATAAATGATTGTTACTAAAGTTATAATTATGGTTCACTTTGAAAATTAACGACTTAAACAATATCCTATTTTATATTTTTATTTATAAAACTTTTTTTTAAAAAATACTTTCGGTACAAGATAGACTTCTATAACATAACACCATGTCGAACATAACGTCCTAAACAACCAATTCAAGACCTTCCATTTTTTCCTGTCAATTTCCAACAGGAGACTCTTAAACCAATTAACTATTTACCCTTTAAAGGCTAATGGAGTAATTAGGTCCAATAAAACCATCCTCAACTCACATCTCTCCCTCTTCCTCTCTAATTCTTACTTATTCATTTTTCCAAGCCTTGAACTTGAATTGAATTAACCCTTGTCCCAGATCGTAAGTTAATCAAAATTGTTATAGTAACAAATTAAATAAACACGCATTTTCGACAAGTTTATTATTTGCTTTCTATAACCCCTAATATTAAAAAGCATATTAATTTTTAAACAGACCTGAGACGTATTTTAAATAAAATAAATGATTTTTTTTTTAATACAAGATTTATTGGCATTTTCTTACCAAGATATTATAACATAAAAAAAAAAAGTCTGCTTCTTCACCGTTTTCATTGGATAAAATATATCTATATTAGAAGTACAATTTTTCGTATGAGAGTAAAATCTCTGGGTGAAGCCGATTCGGAAATACAGTTACCCTTCAACATTAGCGAGTTCGATATCCACGAATTTCGTTTAGCAGCTAATATAAAAATCCGAAAGGGTGCCGCATATTTGATTATTCTTAATTTAAAAAAAAAAAATACTAATGCTTACTGAACATATATTTCAATAAATATCGTATTATGAATTACTTTTTAAAATATTTTGATAAAATATACAGATATGTTCAATAAAAACCAAGATATAGTACATCTAATTTATTACTGTACCTATTCGCCATATTTAAAAAATATTAATAACTTTTAAATTATCTAACACTGCTACTTTCATCAGCTAACAATGATACAATGTTCAAAATCCTTCGGTTCATTAGCGAGGCGCCCAAAATAAGACCCTTTATACTGTATGAATAGGGCAGCTTAACTGATTGTTGTTTTATTATTTATGATGTATTATTACCGAAAGTAATCATAGAGGAATTCCTTATTGGCTTATGGACTAGGACACCATATTGTAATCTTGTAATAATTTTCATCATATGCCATCATTCTAAATATAATATTATGTTTTTGTTTACTGGTGTTTTATTCCAACTTGTATATAACTTTTATGTATGCGAGGCCGGATTTGGTCTCAATTGTGAGGGGAAACCAGATCAGATGGTTGGGCCTGTGGCGCGTATGCCCCGAGACGCGATTCCCAAACGCTTGCTGGAGGATCGTCCTGATGGAAAACGTGGAAGGGAAAGACCACGCCTGAGATGGCTGGACCAGGTAGAGGACAGCCTGAAAAGGATGGTAATTCGAAGATGGAGAATGCTCGCTCGCGATAGAGGAGAGTGCCGAAGGATAATAAGAGAGGCCCAGGTTCTTACAGGATCGTAGCACCAAGAATAAATAAATATAACTTTTATGTGTAGTAAGTAATTGATGTATAATATGAATGGTATATTAGTAAGGCTTAACGTGAAAATTAGTCCAGTAATTGTTCTACACAAAAATATTTTCCATCTTTCTACTCTAAAGTAAAATCAGATGATTATGGTTCATTAAGTTTAAATATCAATTTATTATATTCATTGTTCTGGAATTACGATAGGATGGAAGTATGTAGAGAGCGAAGTATGTATTGGCATCTAATTTAAAATTTGTGATTTACACATGGGTCATCTTACTAAAGATTTAATGAGTAATTTGATCAGTGAGGACAGAAATAGCAAAAAAAAAAAGGTTTTTATTTGAGAACATGATTTGATGATAAATTTATGTTCGTATAGAGGTCACATATGAGAATTCGAATTAATATCTGCTTAAAAATTAGACATTTTTGACTATCTAAAATTATCTAAAAAGTATGATCTAAAAAGTAACAGTAGCAATATTTGTAACTAATCTGAGTTTAGTTCAATAATTAGAATTTTAATATTATTGATTACAAGTTATGATTATTTATAAATTATTTATTTATAATCATTGATTGATCAACATAAAAAAAAATATGATAAATATTGAGTATCATTGGCAGAAAAGGTTCTTCTTTGAACTTTAGAACCGACATAATATATAAGGATGAAACAAAATTTTCAGAAATTTCAATCAAGATATTTTTATTAGGTTAGCCCAAAAAACCTCTTAATCCAATCAAAATATCTTGACTGAAATTCGTGAAAATTTTGATTCATCCTTATGATTGATCAGTCGACTACTTACTCATCTCTAAAGACACAATATACGAGGTGTCTCAGTTCTCAAAGACCAAACTATGAAGGGTGATTCTAGACAAAATATTCAACAATAAGTTCATTTGATGCATGTACCGATTCCGAAAAGGAGTTAAGACCAATTTTGTGTTTTTCTTAAGATGGTCACATTTTTTATTGAATAAGAAAGAATTTTTCAAAAACTGTTGAAGATAATTAAATTCTAATTACGCCATAGTAGAGTAGACAAAATTTTAGAAAACAGTGATTGAATTTACTAAGGTCGATAATAAACAAAACACAATATAGGTCTTAGTTCTTTTACCCTTCGGAATCGACTCATGGATCAAACAAACTATTTTGCTGGCAATTTGAAGTAGAATCTCCCTCCAGAGTTTGGTCATCAAGAACTGAGGCACCAAAATACATGACTATTTTAATTAAATCATCATTAAAAGTTATCTAAATCTGTTTATCTTGTATTAAAAACTTTCTTCGATGACATCTAAATTAACGTTTGCAGCTAATTAAATATTATTTTCCTGATCAGGGTCATAAAACCAATTAAAATGAAAATGAAGAAATATTATCAAAAGCAAAAATAATATCAAAAGTGCCTTACATCATTATTTCATGTTTAAATCCTCACTTGAGAAACGAAAAATAAACATAAAAGTAAAAGTCAAAACAAAAAACTGTAGAGAGGAAAGACAAAAAATCTGTTTCCAGAAAAAACGAAAGGGACCGCTAGGGGTTGAAGCAGACACATGCCACCCCAATCCGTCCTTCATGTTTTGTTTTATTTTAGTCAAAATCAGTGTAAGTTGTTATTAATTAGTCTTAGAAATTATTATTTTCTCTTATATTACTCTACAACAGCTGTAGAGAGGTTGTGATATTCCTAAAAAATTAAGAGAAATGAATTTCGATTATCGAGAAGCTTGATCAATAATTTTAATAGATTAATTAATTGAACGAGTTCACTCAGTCATAAAGAATAAAAGAATATATCAAAGAATATATAAAAGAATACTTTGTAAGTATAGTACTTTCCTGCTTTCAACGTACAAATTTCAATACATCTATTTTTTTTTTTTTTTTTTATTCAATTATAACTAACTTTTTTTTATGAAATGAACTTATTTTATCTCTGTTGCGTTCTTCATTTCTCAATGTGTATGTTTATGTTGCTCAACCATTATATATAGTTTTAAGTGTTTTGTACATAGTTTAAACTGTATTAAATAGCTTGTTCACCTAAGATCTTTACTTTTTAGTTTATTTTATCAATTTTTTTTATTGCTTCAAACTTTTAGGCCAATAGTATTCTATTCTTTTTGTACAATTTTGTTATTCTAAAGGGACTTAGTCCCAGAATAAAGGTTTTTTTCTATCTATCTATCTATTATTATCTCATAGATCAGGTTGCCTGCCGGACAACGGTGGTGCACTGCACACGAGGTAGTCCCTAAAAGTTCGGTAACTTAGATAAATTGAAAAGAAATCTAAGAACGGTCAATCAATTCTATAAGAAGTTTCTACAAAGAAATGTTAGGCTACATAGAAATTCCCTTTGAATTATTCATTATTATAATTATCATTATTGTAATTGTGAAGTAACCTATTATGATCTGAAACCATTTCCATCTTATGAGATTTAAAGACTACCTAGGGATAGAAAAAAATTAAGGAAATAACATTTCAGCTGTTCGGTATTCGTTGAAAGATCTTAAAGTTAAACCATGGCCTAAACTACAGCACTAACAAGTATAAATGTAAATTCAGGATTATCGCTCACAAGTATACTCAAACTTTCGGTATTTCTAAAAACAAAGAGAATTTTTTTTTTTAAATCCTTGAAGGAAGATAGTCGACTGTTCTACATATCATGGGTGATAAATATTCAGGACGCAGTCTTTTTTAAATTTTTTTTTATTTTTGCCAACATTTCAACCCAAACATGTGGGTCATCTTCAGGGCTGAAAATGTTTTTTTAAAAATTACAATCAGAGATATAATAGTATACGACCGCTAATTATAAATAATAAACTATAGTGATTGATGGAACATGAATCTTAAGTAATATTGTAATACACATATTAAAATAGTTATACAAACCAAAAATAAAAAATAATGTATATAATCCATTTATATAAAATGGATAAAATCCATTTAGGATTTATTGTAAATGGGATATAGGATTGTATATAAATGGATTATATACATTATTTTTTATTTTTAGTTTGTATAACTATTTTAATATGTGTATTACAATATTAGTTAAGATTCATGTGCCATCAATCAATATAGTTTATTATTTATAATTAGCGGTCGTATACTATTATATCTCTGATTGTAATTTTTAAAAAACATTTTCAGCCCTGAAGATGACCCACATGTTTGGGTTGAAACGTTCGCCAAAATAAAAACAATTTTATAAAAGACTGCGTCCTGAATATTTATCACCCAAGATTTTTTTTTGTTACTCATCATTTCAGGTCTAGTATGTCTCTCTCTTCTTCAGTTGAATTAGTCTAATGATTATTTTTTTGTTATTTTAATATTTATTAACCTGAATCATAATAAAAGAGGAATAATAAAGTCACACATAATATCGATTTGAATCAACTATCGATTACATTCTATTTCAAGTAACGAATAGTGGAGAATTGACTCAGGCAAAAATCCAGGTATAGACTCCCTTGAGGTAGAGGACCTGAAAGGTAGTCAAGGTTTGAGGTCATACCTGATCTGCTACAATGTCTCGCAATGTTTTAAAACTGCGTTCTGTAGCTACTACTTTCAATAATGGCCAACTCATCTAAATGTTCACAATTTTTTTTTTATTTTCAAAATTCTTAAGCTTGTTATTATCAAAACTTAATCTATTAATTTTCACCTTTTATTTAAAAAAAAAAAAAAGTGTTAATTCACTTAAGTATTTAAAATTTATAATTAGGAATTTGAAATAAAACATAGATTTAATAAAAACCGTACGTTGACAAACAAAATGTGAAGCGACGACAACCATGATAGGTGTCAACAATTTACAAAATAATTTTTAGAGAAGATCGTGGAAACGTAATATATTCAATACCCTAAAACATTTTCATTGGCGATAAATATATATACAAATATATTATATCATTCGTGATAAATATTCAGGAAGCAGCCATTAAAAAGTTTTTATTAGTGCCGACGTTGCAATTCAAACATGTGGGTCATCATCAGCACGTGTTTCGAAATCTGAAGGTATTCAAGTACTGACTACATACATATATATATATATATATACACAGGGATGAAACATTGTAAACTTTCGATATTATGAAATAACTGTATATAAATATTTTTATTGGAAAATTTAATGTGTTATAGTGAGGTTCAATGCGGTTTATCATGAAGGCAAATTTTACATATGAGTGGGTCATATCAAAGAGGGACATCTGTCATTTTTAATAAGTTGAGAAACAGCCAATTTTTTTAATTAAGCTTCAATTTAGACCAATTCTAACGATTGTTTTTCGTAATCAACTTAAACATTATTAAATAAAATCATAAGCAACAGTTTGAGTTGAACATATTAAAACAAAAATTGACTTTTCCACTTTCTGAAAATGACAGATGTTAGTCTTTAATATGAAGTGACTCATGTAATGAAATAAATCATAGGCGAAAAGTTTTTAAATATAATTATTTGTGCCAGTTATATCTAAATACATACCGAATTCCGAATTCCAGACGCAGCAGTCGTAGAGAAGGGGTCGTCCTCACGCGGCTGAGGATCGGACATACTAGACTGACACACCTTCACCTCATAACAAAACATCTTATCCCCAGATGTCAAAAGTGTAACCAATCACTAACTATAAAACATGTTTCGGAAGAGTGCCCTTTGTATATCGCAAGATTAAAAGATCTCAGAATACCCCAGAATATATCAGCATCCCTGGGAAATCAAGAAGAAATCGATACCCAAGTCATCAAGTTCCTAGATAGTGAAAGACTTAAAAAACACACATGACAAGCTTATAATTAATGATCCTTTGCAGATTTTTTTTTATTGATTTTTGTTTTATTTTATATTTTTTAATATTATTTTTTTAAATTTTATTTGTTTCATTTGTTCATTTCATTTCGTTTCAAGTTCATTTGTTTCAAATTGATCTATTTTATCTTATTATCTATAAATGTCTATTATTATCCTTATTTATTTATTTTATTCTATCAATCCATATCTTTATTTATTTTATTATTTTTTTTTTTTGTACCAACCATCCAAACAGTAAAGTTGTGTTATTTAATTGATCGGGCGCTTATGACCTAGATGTTTTGCGCCTAGACATCGAAACAAACATACCGAATTCCGTGTAAAATGTAATATACTGTATTCAGGATATATTCTTTTTTTTTCAACTTAACAAAGTAGGATGGTTTTCTATATTAAATTCCAAAATTAGTGTTTTGTCAGAGGTTTAAATTCAAACGAACATTTCATCAAGATAAATCAGTAATATCAAATTGTATTTTTGAGCGTAATTTTATTTTAAGAAGAAGTAAAAAAAAAATTTTGTTTAATATTTTAACGCTTACTATATATTAAAATTTAAAAACCTTTTCTTAAGTATTAATAAATTTATATATATATATTTATTTATTCATCTTATCAGTCTACTAACATAAGTAGTTCGTCTCACTTATCAAGCCGTTTCTTTTCTTGAATGTAATATCGCGGTCTTATTTATACACTTTTTTTTTGTTTATTCATAAGGGATTACGGTTTCATTTATTTCGCAGAGAGGATAGGCAGGGGGACACGAAATGAATAATTTTCTTCTGACAAAAGAACATCTGACAAATGAAACAAAGGTGGGAGGTTTTCTTCATTACAAAATAAGAAAATAGAAACTTTAATGAAGTCTTTGAAAATAAATTATTTTTCATTATTATTAATTTTTTTTTTAAGAAAGAAAGCTCGTGTAGTTGGCTCATAACTTCAAAGAGGAAAAAAAAAAGGAAGTTCAAATTGTTCATAACTCATTCATTAACAAATTATTAAGACGAACCTCCCCCCTTTTTCCAGTTAAATAATAATTATGT
Source organism: Nezara viridula (assembly GCA_928085145.1). Lineage (NCBI taxonomy): Eukaryota > Metazoa > Arthropoda > Insecta > Hemiptera > Pentatomidae > Nezara > Nezara viridula. The sequence continues at coordinate 122,562,164 of OV725081.1, read as the reverse complement.
ATTTTTCACGGCTTGAGAAATTCTGAGTAAAAAATTATGTTTTAATAGCTAAAAGGAATGATGATGTAAATTGAATTCTGAAGAGTCTGATATACATAATATTGTATATAAACTTATATACATAAGTTGATCTACAAAAATAAAATACTTAACATACATGATTTTTAAAGGAAGACGAAAGTACATTAGTTAATCTCATTGAACATTCAACATGCCTTAAATAATTTAAAAGTAATAATAATAAGTTATCGTAAAAATAAGTGAATAACACTAAAAAATAATTATTAAATTATTTTACTATTGTACTATTTTTCTTTTTATTTTATTTTCCATTAAACTGTGTTGTAACCCATCAATCAAATGTGTTGGAGTTTGTTCTATCTTCTTGTATTCTTGATAATTGCTTAACTTGTCAGCAGAAGATCTCTAGGCCACTGCCTTTTTAATCGTCGTTGAGGCTCACCAGGTAACAGGGAGGAAGATAGAGATAAAAAGAGTGGATTTGGATGATTGAGAGTAGAGGAATGAAATGTTATGTAAGTAGGATTTTACTTTTGGTATGTTCATGTCTGTGTGTATGGTGTGATTTCAAATAAACAAAGGCGCACTGACGATTTTAGGAAGTATTTTGCATTGTGTGTTTTGAATTTTGTTTATGTGTATTTTGCAGAACCCTAAAGAAAGTTCTGCTCCGTATGCCCAAATAGGTCTTAGTATGGTGGTGTAGATTAGTCGCTTGTTTTAATACAGATTATTTTTAGTTTATTTATTTAATATAAATATAATGTTAAATATGGCCATACGTTTTAATTACAAAATCCTGTTACAATATAAATTACTCGATATAGCGAGACCAGAACCCAGGGGCCAGAACATAACAGCGCCTTATTCACTGAGCTACTCCCCTCTTAAAATCCACAAAAATAATATTAATATGGTATGAAAATAAATAAATACAAATGTATATACTTTTTAAAGCTATAACGAAGAAAAAAATATTGAAGAATATATGAGGAAAACATGAATGTCGAAGCAACAAGTGAATAAAGAAATGGAATGCTATATCAAGATATTACAAAAATAAAGGGTCGCCATAAAACAACACTAAAATGACGTGCACAGAAATGAATAACACATGCAAAGAAAAAATAAAAAGAATAATATGTATTCATAAGAGGTGAATATCTTTAACAAATAAAATTTGTTTATATGTTATCCTGTGAAATTGTTTAATGAATAAAGTCAGTTTTAATCACATACGGATCTACGGGGGGTGGGACTTTCGGGCTGAAGCCCTCCCAAAATGGTAAAAAATAATCATATTTTATGGTAAAAAATTATCTCTTAAGAGTAATATTGTTCCTGTAATTACATTTAATAGGACTTCAAGAACCTCTTAAACACCATTTCATATAGGTAGTTAGTTTCTTTCTTTTTTTCCAAAGCAATAAAGGCTGAAGCCCTCCTCTCCCCAAAAAAATTAAGTCCACGTAAAATTAAAGTTGCTATCGTGGTAAAATTTATTAGAATTCTCCTAACATTGCCATGAATAAAACTTGCTCCTCAATATTTTTAAATATAAAATAAACTTAAGGAAGAAATTAACAATAATTTTACGTATAATGGACATATTCAAAGACTCCAACTGAAAAACTCCACAAATTATTACACAAAGTTTTATTATTTCCAAACAGTTCTATATCACATGTAACAATACTTTCTTTGGCACATAGAGTAAAATAAATAAAAGGTGATTCCTAAATAATTTTATTTCCATTATTAGAAATTCGCTAAGAAATATATACTATAAAATTTTGTAAACTTTCAAATGATCCCCAAAAAAGTGTATATATTTTGAGTTTTACCGCCCCACGTAACTTATATTCCAGCTTATTTTCGGTATTATATATTTAAATAAATTTAAAGGGCGTCGGACGAGAAGGCTTTAGCAATGTTTCATTGAAATCGCTACATTTGCTACAATCTATATGGCACAAATTTTTTGGCCGCCTTCTTGAAAGGTTAGAACTTTTCAATGAAGTATGTTATATAGATAACATAATTTAAATTTTTATAGATAACATAATTTAAATTTTTATAGATAACATAATTTAAATTTTTATAGAAAACATAATTTAAACGACTTTGAAGAAAAGTCTTCGACCAAGTTCCATTGAAATCGGTACATTATTATTATTTTTTTAAATTTTTATTATTGAAATTTACATCTGTATTAAATGATAAATACAAAAAGTAAAAATGAAACACGTAACATGGCATGTACAACATGAAGAGGAACTACCCATTGGTAGCACTCCAATTATATTTCTATATTAGAAGGCCCCGAGACCATCTTTTTTTCAGACGCCTCGGAAGGTTATCAGGGATAGAAGAGGAACCAAGGTTCGAATGAGAAATGAAAAATGAGGGTTCGGATAGTTCAGAAGTTTATTATGGAAGGATAGGTATCGGGATTGAGCTAAATCGGAAACATATGGTACATTAAGGTCGTTATGGATGATTTTATTTGTGACAAAGTAGGGAGCATTGAGGATTTTGAATACGAGGATTGGATACGAGAGGAATTTGATGGTTTAGTAGAGCCCTAAAGCTAGATCCCGAATGTCCAAATAGGCCTTATTATAGTAATATATATGAGTCTTTTGTAAATAGGTGGAAGTTTAGAGCGTTTGTTCAGTAAGTGCTGCCGTAGTCGAAAACGTCAGGCGGTTTCTAGTCGTTTCGTTTCAGTCTGGTATGGGGTCAGGTACATTCATTCAGGCGTTTTACAGCGACACAGGTTATTCGGCCATCTTGAAATGAAAGGATAGATGGTAATGCCGAGTTACAAGGACCGTCCTCAGGTATCCTTTGAGATCGAAACCAGATCAAAACACTAGGTCCATTAATTTCGGAGAAAAACTGCCGATGGGGAGAGGACCAATTTTTTTTATTCCATTTTCGGATTTTATTTATCCTGAAACGTAAAATCTCACATTTTTAGGAGGATAATTTTTTTTCTTGACGATTAAAAGTTTGATTCTGTAGCCTTGTTAAAATTATCGATTTTACCTTCGATAGTGACGAAGAAATATATAAAAACAGTATAATGCTTCATTTTAAGTTTATTCTTTTCTGTTACAAATATTTCTGTACGGATGTTATCTTCTTAAATGTTGAACTTTCGTACTTAGTAAATGTATTTCGAGACTTCAGCATACCAAAATAATAAAATTATAGAAAGTGTTGGGTAAGAAAATAATATTCTTAATAATGAAACCAGAACGCTACTATAGTTTGATCATTTCACTAAACAGATAATAGTCCAGGCTATAGAAAGAAAATGATATTTCTTTAGTCAAAAGGCATTGAAGATTAATAATCCTACAAATCGACATTCTAGTGATCCGGGAAAAAAAATACATACATAACATATTTTCGAGGTCACATCAAATATTTCAAGAAATTGGAACACTGAGTACAAAAGAAAGAAAATCTGACCTTTCAAATCATAATTGTAAAAGAAATATTGGAAATGGTCAAACATTGTTAACCTGGACAATTTAATTTCACCTTTGAGGGCCTGGATTGAAAAATTCACTCTGGAAAATAAGAAGTAAATCCTTTCTTGCCTCAAAACGATTTTCCTTCAAAGATAAAATGGCGAAATCTACTCAAGGGTATTAGAATGAGGTTTAATCAAACAGGTGGCTTTGAAGATTTATACAGGAACCGTACGTCACCCTTCTCACACACACACACACACACACACAACGCCTTAACTCCAACTAAAGTAGGTCATTGTATTAAAAACATTGACTTTAGGGAAGATTCTATTTGAATATTATCCTTCTAAGGCTGAACTCCAGACAATTCAACAGTGAAATCAAAGAAGAATCGTCGTTCATTAATTTTTTATAATTAAAATATAATATTTGTAATAATTCATAATGAATTGCGCATAGGTTAGAATGTGTTTTATTTATTTTCATTACTATTATCATTCAGCTTCAAATTATTATTTTATTTATCTTGTATAAATGTATATTAATACTCTTTATCTTATTTACTTTAGCTTTTTATTTCTCTCTCTCTCTCTCTCTCTCTCTCTCTCTCTCTCTTTCTCTCTCTCTCTCTCTCTCTCTCTATATATATATATATATATATATATATATATATATATATATATATACATATATATACACGTATGTACATATTTTGTGAATGAATACTGTAGCCCTATTACCAATGCCCTTCATTGCGGCAGACTGTATTAATACTCAATAAAATCATTTTAAAAAAATAAATAAATAAAGAGTTTACTTATTTGAAGAGTGCTGAGTTCGAAAAATTAAAATTAAATAAAACAGAGATATAAACTTTAAATGACATTAGAGTAGTGGTAAGAGAAGGATGTTTTCCCCATGGAATAAATGTTGCCTTATCTATATTAGGTCGCGAAGAATAAAAGTGTAAACTTTTACAGCAGAGATAAAAAACTGAAACTACGGTTCACCCTGAGGTATTACAAGTTACCTTCAAATAATTTAAAATATAATAAAAAATATGGCATTAATACCAAATCATCAAAATGAAAACGCTTTCTCTCAAATTATTTGTTTTACTTTTTTAATTTAATGATTAGTTTTTGGCCCATTTGGCGTGGCCCACATACATAAATTGTCAAAATAACGAGGTTATACAGGACAAGCGGCTAAATATTTTTGAAGGCGACCTTTTTTCGTGATTTCGTGCTCAAGTTATCTTACGATTCAAGTGGAATGCAAATGGATATTTACGAGTTTTTAGAACCTAATTAAATAGACATCATTTGCCGACTTCCATATTGAAAACGCCCCAATTCCGAGAACTGTCGTAAATAAAATATTTGTAGGTTACAATGAGAAGAAGCTATTTACGAAATTTCAGCCGGACGTTAATAATTCGATAAAAAGGGGTCTGTACCAAGGACTATGTAATGAAAATAGCATTTCTTAAAAAAAAAATCCCTTAAAAGCTTTTTAACCGTTTTATTCAAATGATAAGTAAAAATAAATTTATTGTATTTGCCATTATTGTAAAAAATAAAAATAATATGGTACAATTTGTTCAACTTTCCTCTTCCCTACCCCTGCATCATACATCATTTCTTCTCTCCAAACCCAAGTTTAATTTTTCTTATTTCTTAATAATTCTTAATCGTTCCAACAGAGGCTGGGCCCTATTCAAAAATTTTTAATTACTATTGAAAAAATCTGAGATTTTTCGAAATATCTGTTGCAGATAAAAAATTTCTTAATTTATTATTTAAAAAAAAAAACTGGTTTTGATATTACAAGTCCCATTTCTAAGACTTTTCGTATATAAAACCGTTGTAGGTTACAATAAGACGGAGCCATTAAGGCGGATGTTAATAATTTGATAAAAAGAGGTATGTATTGCGGGCAATAACAAACAGTTTACAATTAAAGGGTAGACTGGATTTATTCAGGCATGGCTGACTTGAAACAAAATCGCCTTAATACAATATTTATGGCAAAGGAGTTTTCTAATTTGACACTTATGTGAATGCACAGGTGGATCTACGGGGAGGAGGGGGCTTTCGGCTGAAGCCTCCCCTCCCCCCAAAAAATGATAAAATGTAACCACGTTTTATGATCGAAAAATATTAAAAAATAATCTCTTAAAGTATTATTGTTCATGTAATTACATTTAATAGGATTTCAAGAATTACTTAAACACCATTTCATATAGATAGTTAATATCTTTAATTTTTTTTCAAAAGTAATTATTGTTATATATGAAAAAAAAAATGCTTTCGGGCTGTGACTCCTCTCCCCAAACTTAAATTCTGGGTCCGCTAATGTGTGAATGGAAGGAGGAAATGTTAAAAATACTTTAACTTTACATCTTTATCAACTTAACTCTTCAATTATTATAGTATTGAAAGGCCATAAGAAAATTTTTGAGACTTAATAAAACAGAAATTTTAAATTTCATAAAATTATATAAAGGCAACTACAGGTCATTTCACACACAGTATTTCACGGTCTGTTGGTTAACGTACTACTCAACCTAAAAACCAATCGATTAACCAAACCGGAAATTAAAAATAACTATACGTTTTGAAAAAATCATACTTTCAAACTTCATATGTAAAATTTGTATAAAACAAAATTGATAAATATATACTATTTAACTTTGTTATGAATCAAGTTGTATTCTTACTGCTCATTTACAACCACAATCGTAATTCGTAAATAAATATTCGTCAAATGTTATTTATCGTAACAATGTTACTATATACAACTTAGTAAGCTATTTCTATTAACAAATATACATATTGATTACTTATATAAACAAATATACATCTTAAAAAAAGATGATGATTAAGTAATTTTGTATTTTTATAAATTACGGTATGTTAAAGAAAAAACGAATAAACATAACAGGGTTTATATCATTTTGATCCTCTTAATGAATTTTTCGCATCAAATAATACGGTCGAAATTCACAAATATATGCATACAAATTGAGCTCCATCAAAATTACACTTAGTGACATTTTCTAATAAACCGGTGATATTTTGTTACGTTTATTTAAAAGTAAAATAAATAAATATATAACAATTAAATAAATAAATAAAAAATATATATAATTATTTGATAAATTAATTTTAACTTTATTTATGTTGGCTGAACACTGATATGATTACAAATAAAGATATATGTCTAGATAAGATTTGCATGTTAGAAAATGGCAGTAAAACCTTAATATTTGATTTAGTTATATTGATAGCATTTATAATCAACTTATATTTACAAAGAAATAAATCAAATATTTATGTGTATATAATAAATATGCATTAATTGAGATTTTCATAATAATTGATGTGACCTTTCTTAATATATTGTATTTTTGTTATTTTTGAATATGCTGCTTGGAATAAAAGAAATATAAGGAAGGACAAAAAAGATACACCCCTAGGAAGAAATCCAGGACAACAGATAAGGTATATAATTTCTTCTGTTTTTACTTTTAACAATATATTTTTTTAATTTAATAAAAAAAATAATAATAAAAATACATACATAATTAATTTTTAATCGGTATTTGAACTTTTTGATATGTTGGGTACCCCTTGAGATAATTAAATACAAATGAAAATAAATGTCTCTCGATAAGACTTTAGTGTTAAAAAATGGTAATAAAGCTTTCATTTTTGATTTAGTTATATTGATAATATTTTTAATTAATTTGTGTTTATTAGAAAATAAACCTTATATATGTGTAATAGCATAATAAGCATAGTATTAATTGAGAAATTCTTAATAATTTGGAAAAGTAGTAAAGAAATTGAATTTTTAGTCTTTCTAAAGAAGCTGCCTGGAATAGAAGAAATATCAGAAAGGGCAAAAAAGATACACCCCTAGAAATAAATAGCCATGATAACGGATCTAGTATTTTTTTTTTGTTTTGTTTTTATTTTTATTAATCTATTTCTATGACGTATTGATTAATACAAACATAAATAATATAAAGGTATATTTTTGTAAATAATTAATGGTTGTATGTTGGTAAGGAATTAATGTAAGAGCTTATGATATCAAAAGTCCTTAATCTATTAAATTAAAAAAATAAGATAAACATGTTTAAACCTGGGACAAACAAAAAATAGTCAATGAGAATAAGGTGCAGTTAAGTATGGATGTATTCTAGGTAAGTTGCTACTTGATATCAGATAATTAGCATTAATTATTATGATATCAAAAACATGGAACACATTTTTTTATTTGATAGCAAAAAGCAAGAAGTAAAAGCAGCAAGGTGTGTTTATCTTCTGTAAGTATAACGGTGGGTCTGGTACCTTGGTAAAAGTCGTTTGCCTTACCTACCAGGTGAGTCAAAGAATGGCCGTTACGTCACTGTATAGTTTAATTCTTAAGTCATTCCATTGATATCTAAGCTAAGTTTGATTAATTTCTTATATCAATTAATTTATATGAATGTATGTTACAAAATTTAAGATATACATTTTTTTTTTAATTATATTTTTGTGTAGGATCATGTTTTTGAACAAATTTTAAATGAATAGTTCATCTGTAAAGTATCTGAAGTTTCTTACCTCCATTAGCAGCAGGTAAAATACCAAAAATCCCGGCGAGTACACAGGTAAGTATAAACTTAAAACACAATACATTTTTAACACAATAACTTTTTCTGCATGAGTTTCTCTCTCCGAACAAACTGAGACATTCAGCCCACAGGCTTCTGTATTCCTTCTCCATGATAAAAAATGATTTAGACAATCAGAAACTATCTTAGGAAACTGAGCGACACAACCCGCTGACAATGAGAACACCATCCATACACTTCGATGACATGTCCGAAAAATGCCTCGCAGACGCTAGTTATAATATCACGCCACGACAGGGCTCTCGAAAACAAGCCTTTTAATAATAAAAAACATTGTAACTAATACTAAATGCCCGGACAGACGGACACTACGTACCATTCGAGGTACGACAATGGACTGAGGTCCGTTATGCGAGGAATTCATAGCCAGGAACAGTATTGCTACCTGGCGGCCATCCCACGAAACACAAAGTTCTCAAAACATGCCACAGAGCTCTCTGCCCTAGCACTGCCTGGAGTCCGCACTCTAAATCGGGGAAAAGTCTTATAAAATATTTTAAAACTGTTTTAGTAATTTAAAACTAAATGATAATTTATATAGATGTTTTTAATACCTAATGAATATTTTCTTGAAATAAAAACAACTGTCAAACTATTTTTTTCTTACAATTAAAACTTTAACTGGTGGTTTTACGAGATGAATAAAGTGAAAAGTGACATGTATCTTTATCGAATAAACATTTTTTTTACATATATTTAATAAATGTCATTAACAAAAAAAATAAAAATTATTGATCACACAATGTCGACAGCTATAATGAAAAAACCTGTATGGACAATTTTGTTTAAGAAAATAGTGTTGACAAAATGAAATCTACCATGTTTCATTTCTTCTCTGGTAGTCGTATAAATATAAAAGATATAAAGCGTTTTGCACTTGCACTACAGTTTTAAAAAACGATTATTGGATAACTTCCATTTAACCATATGATTATCACTACGGATTGAATGAAATTCATAATCCATTTTAAGAAAGTACTGAAAAGTACAAATTACATGAGTTTACAATAGACTTTAATATTGTTTGGATTTTTATTTGCAATTAATTATTTATCAAATTATGAATTTCAGAAGTGATTTAATTTCTGTATCAAATACCATGGAGACAGGTCAGAGACATTAATTGATAATAAATCTATACTAAATTGACTCATTTTTCAATTTTTTTTTTAGACATAAAAATAATAATGTAACTAAAGAAAATCAATTTATTTTTTTCTGTAACAATAGTAATTATTAGCTTTACTGATATGATAAAATTAATGGAAATGCGCGTTGTAAATAACCAAGTCCCACAAAACGGTCTGTGTATGTGTATGTGAACAGTCTAGCTCAAAAATGAAAAGTTTTACGAAACTAAAATTGCGTATTTAAGGTTTCTATATGCCTGGGATGTTACAGAAAAATTTTCGTCAAAATCGGAAAACCGGAAGTGCTACTTCATATCATCGATTTAACAAATTTTTATAATTTTCTCAAACACGGCTCTGATGATTTTGATCAAACTCGATTTATCAATGTATGTCGATATAATAAATATGGTTTATATTATTTTAGTGGTATTAATGAGTTCTTAGCCATAAAGCGTAAGCTTTAGCTCCTTTAGAAGTACCATTCAAAAATTTTATAATGGCTCAACATGGCCAAAAAATAATTTCTATTCAAACTAGAGTAGTAAGTGAATGTTGTGTGATGCGCACACCAGATTTTAATATTTTTTATTTCTAATAAGCATCGGGCACTTCCAGACCGGCGCCTCTGGACAAATGCCCAGTTCCTCTGCCCTGTGGCCGGCACTGCTCACCATGGAACTAGATGAAGCAAAGAAGAGAGTGGTAAGTGAGATCATAATATTGAACGACATTCAAAATAACCTCTTCAAAATTCTCTACATTTTGGAAACTGAGTTTGTCCCTTCTGTCATGATTTCATCATCATAATTAACAAAGTCATGGGTGCTACTATAATAAATTTGATTACTTTTATCTAACCAGGTTATAAATGTTTTTTAAAGTAGGTAAAAAGCTGTAAAGTAAGAAGGAAATTCCTCGAAGTTATTTAAATGGTCTAAAGAGATTATTTTGCAGAAATACGATTGCAAAAAAAAAAAAAAAAAAAAAAAAATTGGACAGAAAATATAATTAACATAATTTTTGTTTTTTATAATGTACGCATTTTTTTTCGTTTCCTGAATATTTTTTTATTTTGCTATTACAGACTTCTGCAGATACTAGAATACTCGCTATGTTGCCAAATTCAATCCCATGCTAAAAGCAACGCTCCACTAATCTAAATATTTTGATCTCATGAACCACTTTATATATTTTTTATAAATTAAAATCACAACCATTTTGCAATGGGATAGTGATTTTAATTCTATATTTTCTGACTTCAATTTTTACTTTCCGATCATACTCGAACACTTGCCATTCCTAATCAACACCAATCTTCCTCCTTCGGCTCTATTTCTTTATCAATGCCTTCCTAATACAGACGGTTTTTTCTACACGCATAGGTAGTTACTTTTAATTTCCTGCCAGCTTAATCGATCGGTTTACAGTTTGAGTAGTACATAAAACAACAGACCGTGAAATAATGTGTGTAATGAGACGCAGGGGTGCCCAGAAGGGGGTTTCAAGGCGCAAGGAACGCCATCAAAATTTTTGAGGGGGGCACATTTTGACGGGATTTTGAATTTTCATGGGGGGCACATTTCGATGAAGTAATGAATTTTCGATAGGAAACGTTTTAAATCAAAAGACAAGTAGAAGCATAGAACAGACTGTAGCATGTGTAATTTTACATAATCTAAGAACGTTTAAATTCTAGTTTTGTTGGCACTGTTTTTAAGAAGAAGAGAGCAACAAAAATATCTTGGAAAGGTTTGTGCGCCATCGACCTTGGGGAGGGAGAGGATGGACGCCCCTCATGACACGTAGTTGCCTAAAAATAATTTGGTGGACTTTAAAATTTCTGTCGTTACCACCAACTTATATGACGATTTTCAAACCTATTCAGGTCAGGAACTAATATTCCGAGAGATCTTGCAAAAAATCGACATTATTTGATATTTGATGGCGAACCACCAAGGGGAAATTTTTACAGCCAAAAAGTCTTTCGGTCTTTTTTTTTGTATTTTCACCAATATCTTATAAATGGTGCATTGTAGGGAAAAACTTACTCCATTAAGAACACTAAATGGTGCGATGAAAATTTTGAAAGCATTTTTTTTTAAATATTATTAACATTTATATTTAAAAAATGAGAGTCTGCCAATCGAAGCTTGCTACCTGTAAATATTATAGCTGATTTGAAGAATATTAGGCCAATAACTGGAGGATCAAAACGGGAAACTCATTGCGAAACATTTGGGGAAAGTAATTATTTTTTTAACTTGTATACATGGATTTAGACATATAAAAAACAAAATTGCTAACGCGAGCAACCAAGGGAAAAGTTTTACAGTCAAAAAAGCCAGATGTTTTCGATCTTTTTTTGTATTTTCACCAATATCTTCTAAATGGTGCATTGTAGGGAAAAACTTACTCCATTAAGAACACTAAATGGTGCGTCGAAAGATTACCTAAAGTTTCGAAAGAGTTTGGATAAGTAGTATGATCGATACCCACGTTCAACGAATGCTGAATTTACCGAATTTCCAAAAACTGAGACAAATCGCTATAAATAGCCCTGCAGCTTGGGAGTTTTCTAAGAGAAAAAAATCCTGAGATCAAAGTTGTAGAGCATCTAATTCCGTACCCACTGACAAGTATAATATAGATCAGTTATATTTCTTGAATAGGGATTTGTTATTTCTTCATAAAATTCCGTTTCTTATGGCACCTCATTTCTCAAAACCCTTCGTTTCTAAGGAGTCCTTTACCATCTATAGCAGACTCTCAAAGAAGATTTATATCATGATAGAAATTCATTTCTCAAATAATTTTAAAATGCAAAACAATTTTATGTGGAAAATGCACTAGAAGCGAGTTGTTGAGGGAAAACTGAAAAAAAAAGAAGTAATTTTTCAATGTTTTTTTCAAAGATAGCACAAAACACCAAGAGGTCTGAGGTTGAAAACTTAGATTTTTAATCAGTGGATCAATACATACAACGCATCTGAAAATCAAAATTACACTACCCGTTACTTTCTCCATTGCATCTAAATCTATTTTTACTTTCACTTACGTGTATATGTAATATATAGTAAGGGTAAGTATTGCGATCGAGAAAATTTTTGAATCTGAGTTTTCAACGGAAATAGACGTTTTGAGGTACCCTGAGTCGAAATGAACAAGTCCCGAAAAATGGTCTGTGTGTTTGTATGTCAGCAGTCTAGCTCAATAACGAAAAGTCCTACGAAACTGATATTACGTATTTAAGATAGGTACATGCCTTAGAAGTGACGACAATTTTTTCCTTAAAATCGTCTAACCGGAAGTGCTACTTTATATCGACGCTGAAACACATTTTCACAATTTTCTCAAAAACGGCTCTTGGCGAGATTTTGATTAAACTCGGTGTATCATTGTATAATTAAGTGGTCTTTAATATCAATTAGGTCTTATTTTTTTAGTGTACTGACTTAAATTTAAATTTTCTACTTTAAACCCCACTGTAACTGATGGTCATTTTTTGGTTTAGGAAGATTAGTAATTTCTAAATTTTACTTAGAACACTGGCGGATCCACAGAGGAGGGGAGGGGCTATCGGGCTGAAGCTCCTCCCCCCCCCCCCAATGGTAAAATCTACCCATGTTTTCTGGTAAAAAATTATCTCTTAAAGTATTATTGTTCGTGTGATTACATTTAATAGGACTTCAAGAATAACTTAAACACCATTTCATATAGGTAGTTAGTATACCTTTCTTTTTTTTTTTTCCAACGTAAGTATAGTTTTATACTATTTATATATATATAAAACCCTTCGTTTCTAAGGAGTCCTTTACCATCTATAGCAGACTCTCAAAGAAGATTTATATCATGATAGAAATTCATTTCTCAAATAATTTTAAAATTATTACATATATATATATGTGTATAAGCTTTGGAGCTGAAGCCCCCTCTCCCAAAATTAAATCCTTGACCCGCAAGTTAACGTTGTTTGCTTTACTTCTTAGAATTAAATGAATACGTTTGTGACTCTCTATTTAACATGTATTATTTCGTAAGTAATATTTCGGTCAGAAAAAATTAAATGAAATATATTTAAAATTTAAACAAAGCTATAGTAAATCATTTTTGGAAGATTGAAGTAACAAGAGTATTCACTACACCAAAAGGTATTTTACAGAGGAATTCAATAATAACTAAATCCAACTGATATTTAATAATGGAAAACATTTTAACCTCAGCTAGATACCGAAATCCAAACATTGAAAAATCAATTGTTTTTTTTTTTAATTTAAGTACTGATTACGGATTACCTAACGATAAAAATGTAAAAAAAATTCTCCTTCGATTTTATTACAAATATATGATATTTGAATATAGAAAAGGTCACACTAATAATGAGTAATAAATTTAAAATCAGAGAAACATCCTCAATTTTCAAAATAATATTTCATCATCTTTTTTCCTGTCATGTGGCTGATATTTACTATTCAAAATATTACAAAAAAACACCATTTTGTAGAATTAATATATAGACAATTCTTAAAATTTTATAGTATAGTCATAACCTAACTTGTTCAACTTCAATTATCAGAAAAAAATGTTCATCGTATCTATTGCTGTGCTTTGGCCGCTACGGTGAGCAGTTTCAGTATGTATAAAGACTTGAAGGTACATTACATAGAGAAGTATATTACAGAAGACAACAATTCAATGCTCGGTAATTTGTTAACGATAGAAAACCTCGCAAAGTTAAATGATATATTTTATTTTACAGTAGGGAGGCTTAAAATAAGATCATTCATTATGAATGATTAAATGCCAGCAATATTTATGTCTATGTTTACGTTTACCACAAGACATCGTTATCTTCGACTAGAAGTTGAGCATATGTATTGCAATCTGCTACATTGTATTGTAAGAATATATTATTGCTAGTTTTAAAATTCCTTGAATGTATATTTATTTGATTTTTTATGTGTCTTCAAAGTGAATACTTTTTATTTATATTGTTATACAGTTGTTTTTCCTTTTCTGTTTTTTTTTTTTGTTTTTTTACATCACAATTTATATATCTAGTTTATCTTATTCATGAAAAAAGAATATTTCTCCGATTTATTTCTATATTTGTATAGTACTTTATTTTGATTTTTTTTTTTTATGTAATAATGTATTTGATAGAGCCAGACCTCCTGTAATTGTATATACTAATTACAAAATACAGAATTTTCATTCATTCATTCATTATACAGTGGCTTGTCGATAGTACTCGAGGAAATATTGAATAGAATCATGAACTGGTCTTCAAGATTTGTCTTCGGTACCTCGGGGCGGTCTGGTACCCACCTATATGGCGAGTATAAGTGGCTCTTCCCTTCCGCCCGTATATATTGTTTCCTGGGTTATAACCTGTACCAAATCATCAAGCCCCTTCTTACATCTAGGCCCTCTTACGTCTCAAATCCTCAAACAGAAAACAAGATCGTGATTTTTCTGGCCATTGAGTTGTTCTAGTGGTAGACCCAGACATATTCTATAAAGAGTGGAAAAGGTCGAGATTCATTCCGTCTGCCAGGAAATAAATTTCAACCGGCCCAAGGCGGATTCCAACTGACACCGGTAGACAGAGAAATGTTTAAACGAAAAACGCTTCAAGACTGCCTCAAACAAGATCCGACCTTTCTAACCACTATACATTTTCTTAATAAACTAAAACATTGTTATTGAATATTTAATAGTTGACCGTTGCATTATAAAGGAAGCAGATAGTCCGAGGTGGCGGTCATAAATAGCCTAAGTAGTGGCAAAACTATTTTATTAAAAGCCAACGTCCATTTCCAGTTCTAAGTGAAACTCCTATCTGAACACACCTGTAAGTCTCTATTTTTATTTTATATACTCTTTTATTTATTTTTGGTTTTCATTCCTTTCTCCACGTTCTTATATGTCTATTATTTCATATTGTATCATTTTTCCTTCTTTTTCAATCTCCCCCGTAGATCTGTAGAAGTATATTCACATTTTCATATATTATATATTACAATATAACAATTGTTACCATCTATTTACTTCAGTTTAGTATCTTGTTACTTAGCTTGATCTGTTTATATTTTAATGTACTTATTGTTTATAATTTTAATAAGCTTATTTTAATAAGTTTATAACTTTTTTTTTCTAAATATTATGTAACTTCCACAATTCTCTATATTTGTTGTATTTTGTCCGCTCTAGCCCTGAAGAAGACCTGCAAAGTCAGGTCGAAACGTTGGCTTTTAATAAAATAGTTTTGCTCCTATTTAGCCTATTTATGACCACCACTCCGGACAATCTCCTTCCTTAAAACATTCTTATGTTCTTCTGTTGCCCACTTCACTAACCCTCTGGGATTCTCTTCCTTATAATATTCAACAAGGTTCTTCGCAATCCACATTCAAATATATCCGCTGCTCACCACTAACGGATCTAGGATTTAATTTTGGGGGCTTCATTCCGAAAACATTTTTTTTTTATACACATACCAACATTATTACTTCGAGAAAAAAGATAGAAACTAACTATCTATGTGAAAGAAATGGTGTTTAAATGGTTCTTGAGGTCCTATTAAATAAAATTACAAGAACAATAATACTTTTAGAGATAAGGTTTTAATATTTATATCATAAGAAATGGTTATGTCTTACCATTTTGGGGGAGAGGAGAGGCTTCAGCCCGAATCCTCCCTCCCCCTGAGTCCAAATACCTTAGTTGTGTAAAATGATATTTGTGTGTCTGTGTTAACAGTCTAGCTCAAAAATGAAAAATTGTATGCAACTGAAATTAAGTATTTAATGTCTGTACATGCCTGGGATGTTAAAGCAAGTTTTTCGTCAAATTCGGCTAACCGGAAGTGGCAACTTTATTGATTTTGATTAAATCCATTATATCAGTGTAAAATTAAACGATAAAGTTTCATGATAAATTTTTCCAAAAGATCCATTTTCCCCCACTACTGTTTGATACTATACACAGTCGTAAAAGGAAATGGAAAGTGTTGCAAACGTATAAATTTAACAGATTCGATGAGGGGTGGGGGGGAAGGCATGGTAATTAATTGTTTTAAAAGAAGTTATACTGTCACACAAAACATCTTATTTACGGAAAAAACTTCGCCCACCTTAGAAATATCACTAGAAAGCTCAAATAGGGGTCATTTTATATGTATTTTCTAATCCTGAATGGAATGAAACAAAATGTAAATCGATAGCTTTACACATTTTTGTTAATATGACTGTATTGCTTTAAATTTTTAAAGTAGAGTGCTACCAATGGGTAGTTTCTCAACATGTGATTTCATGCTATTTTATTCCTTTGTTCACATTTACTGAATGTATTTTTACTTGTAATACAGTTGTAAATATCACCAATAAAAAAAAAAAAAAAAATTTTTAAAACAATTGAATAGAAATAAATTTAATAATTCATGTTTACATTATTGAGCAAAATTTTTGAAGATTTGAAAGATTTAAACAAAATTTGACTTAATAAATGTTTAAATATATAGGTTTATAATATTTACAAAATATGAAACTAAAGGTTTAAACATAAATATTATTTTTATTTTAAAAATCGACATTCTCTGCTGAAGATTTAACAATTTTTTTATTTTAACATTTTATTGAAAAATATTACAATCTCTCACAGTTAAGGACACTTATAATAGAGTTCAGAGAGTACATTCATACCATATATACAGAAATATATAAAAAAGAAAGTAATAACAAAAGAATAAGAAAAAAGAACAAAAGAGAAAAATATATATATATATATACACATAAGTAAGTAAAAATAGAAATAAAAGTGAAACAAACATCTTAGATACAAACATACCTATATACACTATTTACAATTAGCCAGGTGATCTCCGAACAAATCTTGTCCCCCCACATGTGGAGGGAAAAGCAAGGCTTAGGAGATCCCTACGCTTCTCCCTCAGCCACTTCACTGGTATTTAAAACCAGCAAAGGATGAGTAAGAGGGGTACAGCCACAGACACTCATGGCTTGAGTGGAGTATCTGGCTATTGCTAGAACTCCAAAATATAAATTTAGGTCTGGTGGCCACTGCCACTTTAATCTACAAAGGGGATTGTAGGGATGGGTGGTGCTTGATAGGGATTGTACAACGGGATTTGGGTGATGAGAAAGATTCTGGTGAAATTTGGCTGGGATAAGATCAAGAATAAATGGGACATTAAGGTCATTATACAGGGTTTTATTGGTTACATAGAAGGGAGCAACGACAATTGTACAGAGGCCTTTAGACTGAAAGGATTGAATGCCTTTGATGTTAGAAAATTTAGCTGTTCCTAACAGTTCAAGTCCGTAAGTCCAGATGGGTTTCAGTATTGACTTGTAGATCAGTAATTTGTTTTTACCAGAAAGTTTAGATTTTCTATTCAGTAGTCTATATAGCTGACCATATCGTCTGTTAAGTTCCTGTCTTTTAAGTCTAGTATTTGGATTCCATGTTAGTCGTCTGTCTAAGAGAAAGCCAAGATACAGGACTGAATCTGAGAAAGGAAGCTGCATGGAGTTAAAATAAACTGATGGTCAGGTATTACGCTGAAGGGTGAAGGTAATGTGTTTACATTTAGATTTGTTTACCTTGATGGGCCATTTCTTACACCAGTGTTCAATCAGGAAGAGGTGCCTTTGTAAGTTTGTGGACGCTGTTTCAGGATCTGAGTTGGAAGAAAGGATAGCAGTGTCATCAGTGAAAGCTGCCAGGAGGGTATCGGAATGGACAGGAATATCAGTGGTAAAGAGAATGTAAAGGATGGGGCCCAAGACGCTGCCTTGGGGAACACCGGCTTTAACGGGATATATATAAAAAATAATTCATTAAAGCTTTTTTAACTGTTCTATTCAAATTGGAAATATTTTTGTTTTACTATGCACCCAAGCAATACTGCTTACTTTCTAGGGTTGAGGATATATGGTCAACAACTCGGAGTCCTTGTTGGACAGTGGAACATTGGGAATGAAATCCGAATTGATGAGTTAACAAATTTAAGTTTTAAAATTGCTAATATAGTTGTATTTTATGATGTTTTTGCGAGATCATTCTCTGAAAATTAATATTTTTTAAAAATACATAGGTTTGAGCTCTGTTGAGAATTTTGTTTTAATTTTTATTATTCTTTTATTTTATTACTTATTTATTTTTCCAAATTTATTACATTTCTGGGCAAGTTGGACTGAGGAGAAAGGGGACTGAGGAAAGGATAGTGAAAGGTTTTACATTAACCAATAATTTTAAAACACAAACAGTTAAAAAATTTGAGAACTGATTTTAAATTGTAAAAATTAAGATAAAACATTTACTTAAAGAGTTACTACAACTTAAAACAAATACTTAATATATTACTTTTTAGGCTAAGGAAATAAAATTTTACTGAAAACATTTTTTTGAATTTGATTCACACTTGACAACTGAAAAAAAATTGTTGAGAAATTTCAAATTTTTTAATATATGTTAAAACTGACATACAAACGGCTTAGTGACAGTTTAAATCATAAATGATTTCTATTCATTACAGAATTAAAGACACTGTTTTTCTTTGAAATTGCATTAGAAAACATTTATAGTTTATCAAAATCTAACATAACATCTCGTGAAAAATTTCAAACGAACTTATAATGTTCCACTCGAGTACACCTAATAGTGACTGCTATTGCCTATAATATATGTTAAAATAGAAAGTTTGCAACCACGATTGACAACAACCAGTTCCTACAAAAACCAATCTATGATACTTTGGACTCAACTTAGACTAAAGACTTACATGAAACATGCATATGAAATTAAAGCGGCCAGAACTGACAAGACGATATAACCAATTATCACATCTTTTGGACTACAGATCCTTATTTAACTTACGAAACAAGCAACTAATCTAAAGCACTGTACTAAGAACAATTTGGAAATAGTGAGCAGAACATTGCAGCACAACAAAACAAACATACATATACAAAATAGAAACAAAACTATCAAAACTTCTATGAGAAAATTGTTAACCCACCATGGAATATTTCATATAACACTGGGTATATTGACTCAATCATTTCAACAGTAAAATCTTACATCCTAGACAAATACACAATATTTCACTTTTCAAGTCAAAATCACCTCAATCCACTCAATCTATCAAATTTTCTGTTCCCTGTTACGTGCTCGACACATATTACAGAAAAAATACCCCAGAGATCTGCTCCTTCGCCAAAAACTAAATAAGATCATTATCAAGTAAATTTGTCAAAAATAATCAGTTACATTAAATTAAAACAGAGTAAAATAATAAATAAAATAACATTTTTTTATTTAGAATAATAAAATCCTTCTTACAGGTCTCAAAACTACAATAATACATACTAAGTAATAATGCATCATTTTAATTTCAGTTAGTAACAATAAGATATAAAATGATGAACAAATCAAATTATCACAGACATTAGGCACTTTCTGCCCATAAGCTAATTAATTTCTATTAATATAGTATTCAGTATATAAATATATATTCTGTTTTAATTAAAAATATTAGTAATTCTCAAAGGGCATCATATTGGAATAAAGTTATTCTATTTATCTATCTATCATTTATTATACCTATCTAAACAACAGCCGATTATTGTTAGACTTGAGAAAACTTGGCAAAAATAATCAATACAGCAATATTAATTGTTAGCTTTCTTAAGTATGGAGATATATTAACAATAGCTAATTTATATGTTCTAAATTTGGGGTGTTTTAAAAAAATTATTTACTAATGCCAAATATAGATAAAGTTAAACAGTTTATTAAAATATTTACTTTTAATAACAAATTATCAATAAGAAATGATAATATCCTATTCTGAGAAAATGGCTCATTTAAAGATAAAAAATTTTAAATTAATTTTGTTTTCAATTCTAAATTTTAATTGTTTAGAAAAGGAAAGTAGAAATAATTTTACACATAAAAGCTAAATGGACATATTTAGAGACTTGAGATATTGTGAACAATATCATACACAATAAAGGAACAACTGATAATCAAATCTTAACATATTATTTCTTAGTGATATTTTTTTGTTGCTAAGCTATATCTTGCTAATTCCTCATAAAATCCACTCATTAAGTCATCATTTGTTTGTGCATAACTCGAAAAGTAAACAATTTATGGTTATTTGAAAGTTTCCCAAATATCCTACAAAACAATAAAAACAACTATCGAAATCGGACCATTATTAATAAAGATAAAGCTTAGTATAATTTGTAAATATATTTCGATTCATTAGTTTGAAAAAAGCATTGCAATCAATTAGCGAAAAGAGAATTAATTCTTTCATTCCATTATTATAATGCCATATATCGCTGCTGTTAGTGCAAAAGATTATATGTAACAATTTTACATGTTTATTCTCTTAGCGCTAATGGTGACATTTCATAGTCTGCAATTTTAATAAATAGTCGGCTACTATGGAAAATAGTATAGGGAAATAAAATATGAATAAAATAAATCATAAAGAAGTAACCAGTTTTATGCTCTTTTGTAAAAAAATTCCATTTTTACATACGACCTTTGCACTAACAGTAGCGATATGCTAACTGAAATATACTATACGGATTACTTGCACATAACAACTACTAAAACATATTAGCTATCTCTAATGCAATAATTGTACTATATAATAATAAAATCAAATATCAATTTGCTAAAATAAATATCATAATACTGATAAATAGTTGAAATACCTGTAATTCATTAGGTATCCATGATCCAAAGGAACTCATCTGAAAAAAATAATCAAAACATTATTCAAAAATTTATAAAATCTATTCTAATCTATTATCAATTCATTTTTCAAGAATGAAGAATTTGATTTCTCTGTATTTCCAAACAATAGTTGAAATTGTTTTCAAATTATTCTTTAATTTACTAACATTTCTTTTGTGTGTTTTCTTTAACGTAATTGTACTACATTTTAAAAAATTAAATATTGAGATATATTAATAAATTCTATTTGTGTAAAAAAAAAATAATAATGAGAAATGTAGCTTACCCTCGATTCTTTAGATGCCAGGCCAGCTGCTTCTTTCTTGAAGTTCACCACCTGCCAAGGTCTTTAAACCCAGCAGATTTTAAAACGAAAGAAACCGAATTTACACAGCAGTAACTAAGAAAATTCACTTAAACACACTACAACTTAATTGTTACAATAAATACATAGAGCGACACAACCGAACCGCACCAGGTAAGTAACAGAAACTAAATAATGTTAATAAATATTTATTAACAAGTGAAATATAAAAACAAAATAAACCACTGCTCTGCACCTGTGGAATAAAAATAAAAATAATTTTATGTGTATTCAAAACTGATAACAATACTTCAACTACTAAATGCAAAATGTTGTAAGAAAAAAACTGAAGGTTTTTGATATTACACGAAGGAAGTTCATTATAAAATAGGTATGGAATAATAGTTGGTGTTTCACGTTAAGAAATAACTGCATACTTTCTCAGTTAAAAATAGTAAGTCTCAATCATATCTCATGATAAAAAGGATGAAGTTAATAAACTACATAATTAATTATTTTGAAAATCACTTATACCACTTTTACATCTAATGAATCACTTAGAAACTATATATTGAAATTAAAATTATTTAAGAGTTAAAGGTGAAACCATGTTTTGTGATATGTTAGGGGAAAATGTAATTTTTGCTTGGAAGATTATAGTAAATATTTTTTTCTACATTGCACTCTTATTTAATATTTATAAATTTTACTTTTGTGATCGTCTTCAAATATTAAATTTTTTTTAGACTATTCAATAGGAAAAATTGTTTTGAAATTTTTAACATAACATTTTCATCCAGTTAGCTCTTCTCTTATGATGGTTTTTTTTTTTTTATCAGTCTTTAAACAAAACTATAAATTAAATAAAGAGGAATTGGATAGTAAATACAATTATGAGATCAGGTATCTTAAGCTACATTATTATATTATAAAAAATATTTGGAATATTTTCTCAAGTAAAATTTAAGTTGTTAACAGATTTTATGATGAAGGCAATAATACCAATATACAAGGAAAACTGCCAAATTTGAACCTCTCATTCGTTAAAATACAAAATATAAATAGTGACCATCCAAAGAAAGCGTTTTTATAAATAAATTTTATTTATTATGAACTAACTCTTATATGTTGTTTTGTTTAATCCCAACATATATTATTAGAGTTGGTTTTGTACCAAATATAAGCTCCTGTCATGCTCTAATACCATGAATGATGGGGTACCGTTGGATTCAGGATTTCATTGGGGGGGAGGGAGGGGGTTAGCGAATTGTATTCTCCATTTTTGTTTTTCTTTCTAAAATAGATAAAGTCGATACAAACATTTTGCTAGGCTTCAATATTGGAACTGTGGTAGGTCTGTAGATCGATATGGGACAAATTGGACCTTGAATATTTTGATGCGTACAGCAAGACCCAGACAGTTCCTTTGGATCATACATGGATCGGATCATGCATTTTTAAGCCCAAAAACTTACTATTTTCGAGATAACGCAAGGCATAGGGTTCACATTCACACAACCTTACGTTAATTGTAGAACTGTCATTGAATAGATGTCTCATTTCGTCGACTTGAAGCCTCTATCATTGAGAGAGGAGTTTATATTATTTATCGATGATCTTTTTGATCAGCAAGCCATATCATCGTTAATTCTTCACCAAATCTCAAGATTGAGCCTTCAATTTCAAAGGCTTCCTTCTCCTTCAGGCAGGCGAAATAGTCCAATCACCCCGAAAATTCAGGCATACAAGTTATGAAAGGAAACAAACTTTATTTGCAAATAACTAAAAAAGTACACACTTTTCCCTTGGTTACACCCATGATTATATAAAACATTACTAAATTCCCTACAAAAGGAAAAAAAATCATCAAAATTGGACAATTTTTAGCAAAGATACGGCTTATTGAAATTTGTAAACATGTTTGTTCCAAACATTAATGAAGATTTAAATTAATTTTTGTTTCCTTTGTCGATTATATTTATCGATAAAGTAACAATTGATTTCTTTATCTTTTGATATGTTCCATTATTTTATTTTCTTATTAATTTGGCATTTGATAACAATATGCTGTGCAAATTTTTTGCCTACTAGTAATAACTAATTTTAATTGCACCCGCTGATACCCATAACCAAATACCGAATTTGTATGTAATCTTTAATTTTTAATTTGCGTGTTTAGCAATCAACACAAATATATGTGTATTTTGAGTTCAGCTTCGTTTAAACAATTCAACCATCAACCAATTTCCTTCACCACTCAGATTTTTTCTTTCTTCAAACCAATGCTTTTTCTCAATTTTACTTTTCTTAATCTATCATATTCAAGCACAAAAATCAATGAAAAAAGGGACAAATATTACACATTTCTCTGAGAAAGAATATCGAATCTCAGCATCAGCATGATAACGAATAAATTGAGCATTGTTTATATCATGGTTATGAATTAAATCATTTAAAACCTAAAGAGAAGAAATTTATAATGATTATTACAAAATATAATTTTTAATTTATTAAAAGAATATAAAAATACCATGATAAAAACTAAAACAAAAACAAAAACTAAAAACAGCTTTATGCTTACATCTAACATCAATAAGTTTAAATTCAACAGTGTACCACAAATCATATTTCACAAATTTTTATATACTTTAGTGTAAGGTTCACAGTCTCACTCTCAGATACCGCTGGAAACTAAACCAAATCATACTTAAAACTAATAGCTTTCTATTTTATCTGACTGTTTTCATTTCATATAGCAACATCTGATGCACTAAATCATCTCTAAAAAGTATGTATGACCTCATTCTAGAAAAAAAGGAGTTTTAATTTAATATTAATAGCATGATTAAAATGGCCACGGTTGATTTCATTTACCAACTTAATCAGAGACACTGAACCAAGCCTAATAAATGTGATTGTAGGGTTGGGGTGTTGAAATGAGTAACGGTTTAGTTAAAAGGTATTAAATTGTAAAATCATACAGAATTTAATATATTTTATTTTATTTTTTTGTACACAATCTCAGCCTCAAATGCCAGGAGAAAATCAAATCAAGTTATCCTAAAATATAAACATCTCTACTATTTCTAACTTGGTTTGATTTAATTAGGAACCCTAATATGATACGTTTAGCCATACCCAAAAAAAAAACTTTAAATTTGGATAAAAACAATTTATTGATTTATATGTACTTTTAGAAGATTGAAAACGATACAAAACTTAAATTATGAAAAATATGGAAATTTTCGGCCTAAAAAAAGTTAAATGAATGGTAAACTAGATTTCCTAGATTGTGAATAGTACTGAATTGCTCATGTTTATCAAAACTGATTCAAGACTGACTGGAAGCTACCTCCCTACAATAAATATTATACTAGATAACTTAGATCGTGAAACTGTATAGATTTTATTGTCCTTGATACCTATTTTCAACCTCAAGTGCCAGTAGTAAACCAAAATAATCGATCCAAAAATGTATATCTAACTTGGTTTCATTTCCAAACTTGGTTTCATATTAGTACCTTAATATGAGATGGTTATATATAGCTAATAAAAGCAAATGCTGGGTCTTATACAAGTAACAGTTTACTGGAAAATGTTTACCTATAAGAAATTTACAATTACAATAACAAGCGCCCAATGAAAATCCTAATTAAGAAAATATTAATTGATTTATCAGTAGCTCAACATAGTTGAAACTAAGACAAGTCCAACTAACCTAACTCCTGCTCCTGCCAGATCTAGCTTAAATAAATGTTTAAAATCAATGCGCCAGAAATCTTAAATTATGGTATTTTGTATATTTTAGTTTCTTTGGTAGGCAGTCAGACAGAATTGTATCTCAGTGGATTGTAGCATTAAAACTACCACTATTTCCTTTGAATCTTCTACTTGAAGAAAACAGAACAGGTGTTAGCAATGGTAATGAGTACTGGCGGATACAAGGAATGCTTTTGGGTAGAAGTCCACCACCCAAAAAAAAAAAGAAATAGATTTTTTTTTTTCATTGGTCCATATTTGTTTCTAAGCATAATCAATCACAATATGTTCTCTTTTTAAATTATAACACATTTAAATCAGGAACCAAATGTATGTCTTAAGTAAAAATATACAGATTTTATCCATAAAAGCATTATTGTTCCAAGAGATAGCATGCTAGATGAGATGTAAACTTTTATGGTAACTAATAATAATCAACATTTTCATGTCAATGTTTTCTAATATTAAACTGGTTCTAAAAACAAAATATAATATGCAATACAACAGAAAATAAATCAAGAAATCTGAAATATTTTTATAAATCTTAGAGATCAAGCTACTGGCATTAATTTATTTACAATTAATTTTTGTAGGAAGTGAAGGAAATGTAAATTATGAATTTTTGAACTTAGCATGAAATCACCAGAAATGAGATTTAACTTTTTGATTGATATGTAATTAGTTATATAATAAAACCATGAACATATTGAAATGACAATCTGAACTCATCATCAATGTAAAAAAAAATTCAGTGACTGCAATAGTACAAAATTAAATAGTATCAAATATTTCCATAAAAGCAATCCTTCATACCAATAAGATTGTAATCTTAAATATATTAGTAAAATTAAACAATTAACATCTTCACCAATAAATTAAAACCTGTAACAAGGAGCAGAGCAGTGGATAGAGCTATTGAAAAAAAAAAATGGTGGCAGTGTTTGAATCTCAAATTGGCTCAAAACCTATGTAACTGCTGCCACAACTTAATCATCTCAAATTAATTAGTTATTCCTATTCAACATTAAAATACTATTATTAATTAGAATAATAATAAAATACTTTTTATAAGAATGGCCTTCATTTTAGATTATTTTCACAATTATAAAATATGCTATAGGTAAAATACTTGATGTTTATAGAAATTGTGTACCAACATTTGAAAAATGAA
Source organism: Nezara viridula (assembly GCA_928085145.1). Taxonomy (NCBI): domain Eukaryota; kingdom Metazoa; phylum Arthropoda; class Insecta; order Hemiptera; family Pentatomidae; genus Nezara; species Nezara viridula. Next base: position 122,535,829 of record OV725081.1, on the reverse strand, counting down.
TGCTTAACAGGAATCCATTTTTCAACTGTATTAATTTTTTTTTTTATCATTAAAGTTAAAGAATCGATAAGAAAATTCACTAATATTTAATTACATCAGTTTTTAAAATTATTACAGATTCCATTATCTTAATTTTTATTTTATAAACAAATAAAATAATTAGCTGGAATTAAATTTCTTTTTAATTATATGTATTTATAAGAAAAAAAACACTATAATTAAATATCTTGATAACCAAAGGAGCTTGAAACAATGGCTAAAGTATGATTTTGAGACCCCTATGCTTCTTCATCAAAATTTGGATATGAGGCTGTGTTTTACACACAATATAATCTCAGTTATTAATTGTATCATTAGATTCAATATAATTTCAATGTTATGGAAAAATAAAGAACAATTATAAAAATAAACATGTGTATACAAATTTATTAAAATATTGAATCACAACCAAAGTTAGAACGTAATTAAAGAGGAAATAATCGTATTCAATTCGATGTAATTTATGGGTCCAGGTATTTGTCACCTGTTATTGCCCAATCCCTTACATTTATATATTATTTTCTAGTTTTTAATACAAAATTGAGTTATGTAATAAGGTTTGACGCCTGTAGATCACAGAACGCGACTTGCGATGTCTTTATACAGGAGGTAACTGCCCACCTCCGAAGGTGATCCCCCCCTCTCAAGAAGATTTATTGCTCTCCTCTACTTAAAAACGCTGCAATTGAAAATAATGCCACAAAAATTGTAGCTTAGTGTTTGACTTTGTAACTAAGGCTGCAAGTCCTTTTCAATCGAAACATTCAACAAAATCAGGAACCCTTCCAAAAATCTTTAATCTCGTTACTATATGCCCCCTCAAAAATCTATTACCCCGTGAAAACGTGTCCCCTTCACAAATTTTGCGCCCTATAACCTTTTTCAGGACATCCTTGTCTTTGAATCGTTCTCTTAAATAGATCCCGTTCTGTGTAACAGTTATAGTGAAATAGATAAAGGCTCTTTCGCTGAGTGCGATATATCTCGGTGTAACGATATTTCTTTCGGCGGCGATATGTTGTATAGTTGTATTACTATAGAAATTATAGTTTAAGTATAGCAGCCCCACAGAGCGCGATAATGACTAAGGGTATGGCAGTAAGAGTTCTTTTTGTAGGAGTCTTGACAATACAACTGGATTCCTAGCTAGCCGCAGTTCAAAATCGCTTAACGCATTTTGTGTGAATGAGCTTTCTGGCACAAAACTCGATCTAGGATTTCACTATATGGCTCACTTTGATATATAGCATTCTGTGTAACTGTTTCGATATGATAGGTAGTAATACTCGTTGGTCAGCCGATAGCCAGCAGATATTGCAGATCGCGTTCTGTTTTTCTGAGCTTTTACAGGTGCACTTTAATAATAGGAATAATTGGGAAAAATTAATATATTGTGGAGGCAAGACATAATAAAATAATGTTAGTCACTTTATTTATTTAGTGGAAGTATGAATCGTTCAATAGCAATATTTTTACATTTTTTATTCAAATAAAAGTTCATCATCTTTTACTAAACAGAAATGTTAACAATTTTAATTTAGTAATACTTTATTTTGAACCAATGATTTTTTCGAGACTTTTATTTACTTAAATTTATATCAGGAGTTGGTCGGGGGAGGGGGGGAGGTGTGGTCAAATAAATATTAATTTTTAAAAATATAGTATTTATTTGACCGCACCCCTTGACCAACTCCTTCTCATATTATATCACAGTCAACCATCTCTACATCATTTTAAATTTATATCCATAATGGACTAAGATAAGGGGGTTCCTATGGGGATCTTTACTATGTTTCTAATAATATATACAATTTTCAGGCTCCCAAACTGTTTTAACTAAGAGACCATAAATTTAATATTTCATTTAAATTTTTGTTCAATTATTTCAAGATTTTTGGACCTCTTCGGTTATTCCCTTAAATCTTTCATTCCTAAAGTTGAAATATATCAAGAACTCAAGTTCTATATTCAGGTCCTTTTCTGCCCAAGTCACTGGTGGATCTATGGAAAGTGGTGGTGTAGAGGGACGTCTTTCAAGCTGAACCCTCCAAAACAAAAGAATATATTTTTTCATCGGTTCATATTTGTTTCTATTAGCTAAATACTCAAAATATGTACTCTTTTTAAATAATAATACATATACCTCTAATAGACCTTCAAGGAGCTATTGAACGACATTTTGTATAGTTTCATTCTTATTTCTTTTAGAGTATTGACTGTTAAAACAAAAAAGTTATTTGTAGTCACTGCCAAATTTGATAAAAAAATAGATAAGCAAATCCTAAACACTAAAACAATAGACCCGTTTCATCATCCTAGGAATGAAAGTTTCACATTCAAAAAGTATTTTAAGTCACATCTTTTTAGAACCATATGAAGTTTTTAGAGGCAATATTTATGATACCTATCTATTTTTTTCTTAAAGTTCATTTCAAGACTGATGGCGCAACAAGTATTGCAATATACATGTAAAACGAGTTTTTTTTTCAGTACTTTAAGAATGTTAGTCTTGGGTTAAAGAAATTTTTATATTATATAACACTTTTTCAATATTACTATATAAAGAGATTTTTTAATATCATAACTATGAAATCAGAATCAGAATTAAAGACTTGGGGATCAGGAATAGAATGAAAAAGTAGGAACTACCTTTAATTTATGATTTCAGTGTAGACTTACTTTTACATTTACTTAGAATAATTATACCTATAGCGATCTGTATCACTTAAATAAATCTAGACCTTTAAACTTCCATCAACAAGGTGATTCATACTAATATGGATGTTCTATCACACAAAGAAACAATCAGGTAAAAATATATAATAATTTATTTACATTTGAAAAATTACAGTAAAAATTTACAAATATACACAATTCAATAAAAACAGTATTAAACTTCTACAAATATTCTAAATGTTATTTTAACATTAACTGCTTTGATTTATCTATGAATAGGTCAAATATCCTTACAGAATAATCTATAGAACATGATGCTAGTTGCAATACCGAACATTCATTGATTTTAGATATATTTTTAACAGGACGAAATAATAGTCTTTCTATCGAGAGATGGTGACCAACAAACTTTGGAATACATTTATATAATGTCCAACCGCTTAAACACCAAAAATATATAGAAATATCACCACATTCATGTCCTACTGCAACAAAATAGTTTTCTTTATCAACTATCACAGGTCCAAATGCAACAGCAGTTACAGACCCTTTATCAGAAACCAAGGTACCAACCGGTTTTCCATTTTCCCATACAATGGCTTTACAGTCACGAGAACCCGTTACGAAGTAAAGCTCATCATGAGACCAACTGCAAGACCAAATAATGCGTGAATGAATATTTTTTTCTGGAACAGCATGAAGAACATATTTGTCATTTTCATCTTTTTTGAAAAGGCACCATTTCCTATCCCTTGAAACAGACAATAAACATAAATCTGATGGAGAAAATTCCATTTGTGTAATGGTCAATTGATGTCCTTCTAGAGTGGCAACAATTTTCCAAGATTCAGTGTCCCACAATAAAATTTTGGCCTGATCAGTATTAGTTGCTTTAGCAGCTGTAGCTAGAATTTTACCATCATGGGAAGCTGTAGCAGTAAAAACATCATTCCCATGACCATACAGTTTCATGGCTTCAGGCCACAATGTGTGTTGTATCAAAAAATCTTCATTAATAATATTAATTTTAGTAAACTCATTTGATGTAGGAATACTGATATTGTTACTATTTTCGTTACTATAAACTGCTTTATTTGATAGACCAAGAGCAGTAATGGATCCAGCTGATGGTAAAGTACTCGACTGATCAGACTTTTTTAAATCAGAGCAACAAAAACTATTTAACAGCTTTAAGACTACATCAGATACCTCAAAAACACGAACAACCTTTTCTTCTGAGCATGATGCAAAACTTAAATTTTTTAGAGATGCAATAGATGTTAATGAATGTCCATGTATTTGAGGTCGAGACAATTCACACCACAAGTTTACAGAACTAGAGTCTTTTTTAAGCCCAGGAGCATGAAGACGAGTAGTTTTATCTGAACTAACTGATAATAGATAATTACCATCTTCTTCCCAGCTCAAATCCATTACTGCATCACTATGGCCTCCTATAGTAAAATCTGCAAGCCACTTATCTTCCTGCTTCTGCCATATATGAAAGCTTCCTTGGTAAGAATGCACGATAATAGACAATCCATTTGGAGCAAACTTACCTCCATAATATCCTAAGCTATTATCACCTCCCATTTCTCCCATTCTCGATTCTTCAATCCAGACACCCGAAACAGAACAAGGTTTCCATACAACAACAGACCTATCAAATGAAGCAGTTAAAAGACGACAATCATTGTCACTTGCTGTTTCTGAACACCAATCTACACTATAAACCCAACCTTCATGCCCAAATAAAACAGTTTCTAAAGATAAATAATACCTATTATTTTCTAGTAAAAATTCATCCTTTTTTACATAAAATTCATCATTGTTGCTTTCTGTATTACGCTGGCTAAGTCTTAAAATTCTAACTGTCATGTCTTGGCCTGAACTTGCTACAAATATATCCCCATCCTTCAAAGATTTCATAGATATTGACCTAATCCAATCTTCATGGCCACGAACATTCACAAGAGAATGTGTAGCTTCTGGTGAATCTCCAACAGAATAAAATATGAGTTCTGGTGTATCTGTTCCAAAAGCAAGAAGAAATGAATTAATATTGTCTATTTCTAGAATATCCAAACTAAATGCAATGCTTCTTTCAAGGTCAATTACTTTTAGGCAGATACAAATATCTTCATTATTGCTTTGCCAAATACGAACTGTGTTATCTGAGCCTGCAGAAGCTATCACAGTCTTTGACTCATTACATCTACCATCAACAGAATGAACTGATCCTTCATGACCAGTTAACGTGCATTTAACTTCATAAGTAGGTTTTTTCTCACTATTGAAACGCCATATAATTACATTAGAATCTGTAGATGCTGAAACTAATTCATTCTTAGCACCACATTTTCCTCTGATCCATTTCACTGCATTAACATTGTCTTTATGTTCAGATAAAGTTGATATGATTCTACATTCCGACGGATCATAAACAGCAATAGCATTGCAAACTCCAAAACATATTAAATTATTTTCACCCCAATCTAATATTTGTGGTGATTTGTTACAACCAGAACTTATATACGAAGCAATAATTGAGTCATCCATGATTTTAACATAAAGAATTGCTGTAGATTAAAAGTCTTAAAATGAAATTTATCACATTTATTCACTTAACTGCACAGTTAGTATCACCACGTTTGACTTTATAACCTACCCATCAAATTTTAAATTTTCGTAAGTGCTACTACCTACAGGACATTGGAAAAACTATCTTCTTTCATTATTGCTCCATGAAATAAATTATTGGATCTATTGAGTTAATTTACAATGCAAAAGTTTATTTATTTGTTTTTTTGCAATAAAATTTCCAGCCAAAGCTAATGCTTTGAACATTTTTCTACAGTGCATCAATATTTGATTGCAACAATAACAGCTTTGGTAGGAAGTAATTAAATGAATAAACATGTATCTTTCTAATAAATGTTCACACAAAAATTATACTCATCTGAATTCAAAATAACTAAGTTTTTTTTTTGCTTAACTCCAATATGTTAAAAATAAAAACTCCCTGACATAATATCTAAGAATAGCTTATTAATAGGAAGTCATAACAGCATTACAAATTTAATTTTCTTTCCAGGTTCAAATAAGGTTGAAACAACGGGCAATTATATTATTTATGTAAAAGTAATTATTATTAAAATATAAATTTTATTTTATTTTTTACTTCTAAATTCTTGAAATAGATTACTGAGAAAAACTATTTCTTACTGATTTATTATTTTTACTCTAAATTATCAGGCAAATCTGATTACTGTGAATCCCAAACATGAAGTATCAATTTTTCTTATTAAAATTAATAAAACAAGCATTTATACAATAATTTTTGTTTTTGTCATTATTATTTTAAAAGAGGTTTGGACAAAGGTCTCCAAAAAAATTTTTTCTTCAATATCCATTAATAATTGCCAACAGTTTGGCTTTATGAGCCAATTTAAAGTATTAAATGCCATGCATTTCAATAGATTTGTTTCATTTTTTAACAAAAATCTTCCTTCTAAGGAATTGTGGGTCTTTACCCAATTTTGTTGATATCAAGGATTTGTCGAGTGCTTTTTTGGCTCTTTATGTACTAATTTCATTTCATTAAGTTACTTGATTTTCAAACAATTTCCCAAGGATTCTTTTCATTTCTGTACTCCCTTTATAAAGGTCAAAGTGCTAAATGGAATATAGAAGGACATTTTATGTGATAATAATGAATATTTAACATTTAGTTTTTCAGAGAATATACCAAAGATTTTAAAAAAGTTATTGAATGCAGATTGGGTTGGTGAGTAGTAAGCGTAGCATGATAATAAAGCAAATATATCTCTAGATTTTTGATAAAATATACTCTGAATTGTTATTTTAAATGTTGAGCTCCGATGTGTTTTTCATTTTATTTTCCTCCGACAGTATAACAATTAACAACAAAAATGAGAATAGTTACAGTAATAATTTTCAAGTGCAGGTCATATTTCCTGAAATCGTAGAATGAAAAGACATCAAAAGAACTTGCTTGCATTAAACTAATTATTATTGTCTATTGCTTTGATCTTTAACAAAATCTTGATTGAAAATAAAAATATCCTCAACAAGTTGTTTAAATACTTTAAATTTGAAGAATTATCCAATTATATTTATCACTAATCATATAAAAGTAATCAATAATCAATCAATTGTATCAGACTAACTACTTTATTCATATATAATTCAGTAATAAAGCAAAATTATTCACAAACAAAATTAATAGTTATTATTTATAATAAATAAATTTTTCCTCTATATGTATTTGTTCTAGGTGAATAAATGATTTTTCCCTATAATTGATAAATTTTCCCAATATCTTAGGTGAGCAACCTCATTCAGTTTTTGAAATTTTAAAATATAAAAACCCTCCAAGGCGTCTGAAAAGAAGAAGGCCTTGTGATCTACTTATGTAAATATATTATTAGAGCGCTGCCAATGGGCAGCAACTGTTTTCATGTGATTGTATTATTACTGTATGCACATTTACTAGTTGTATTTTTTTATAATACAGTTGTAAATATCAATGAATAAAAAAAAAAAAAAGAATATAAAAATAAATTTCACTCAGAAGAAGTGTTTGTATTGTTAGATTTTAGAGAATCTAGAACATACTATATTGTTAAAAAGAAAAGTAGAAAAAGTTAGAAATTCAATGAGTTTGAATGAAATGAGAAGGGCTATTAATGAAGTTTATTAGTCATTGCATTAATGAAGTTTCAGAAATAGTTGATAGGTTGCCTAGGTGATATGGATTAAACAACATTAAAAGTGCGGTAACTTGTCTCTTTCTATTTTGATACCTCGTTCTTTATTTAAATGAATAAATAAATAAATGTTTTCAAATATTTTAAAGAAATATCAATTAATTAAATAAAACAAACTCCATTCATATATACAGGCAAAGAGAACATACCCATTTTTGTATATTGTTGTAAAAATTAGCTGTTAAATTGCTCATTTTCAATAAGCAAATACCTGAAGAAGTCTAAAAGTAGAAGATTATGAAAACTTCATTCGGAGAGCTGAAACTTTTTTTTGGACATACATATGTATGAAGACAACAAGGACTTTATGTTTAATTCGGTGACCTAAAGGTTGGTGCTAATTATTTTAAATAATCACATTTTAGATAAATATCAATGGGTTAAGTTTTAATGATAAGTGACTAAACATCGATCATTTATGTCTGTTGTAGTTTCTTTACTTGTTCTATCAGAATCTAATTATCATCATTACTTTTAGTTACTAGAAGTACTCAAGTTTTCATGTTTTGTCAGAAATTAAGTAAATCATAACGGAATTAAAATTAAGAATAATTAATCAAAGTAACTAGATAGCATATCACATCATACTTTCTTTATTTAACATAAATTATTGAACTATAGCAATTCTCATTTTTGTGTTTCCTCTTTTTCCACCTGCATTTTTGTTAGTACTAGTTGTAAATGGTTCAGCCTACAAATTTGCTACTTGCTTTTGATTGAAGTATAAAACTCTTTCAATGAGAAACTAATGGTTATTTGATGAAAGTATATTTATGTGCAATCAATAGCAGAGATAGATTTTAATTTTGGGGGCTTTATGTAACGGAAATCCCTAAACTTGTCAAAATACACTCCCCTAAAGTATTTAAAACCCCATAAAAATGTACCTTATGCACCTTTATTTTCTAAGGATCAACAACACTAAAAAGTGATAAGTTGTTTTTAAAGAGGAAGAATCGTTCAATTTATTCCATTATTAGTGACTATTTAATTGCAACTGTGAATTTTAAATATTCCTGGGAACAATTTGAGAAAATTAAATTTGCTGATGTTTTTTATTGTCTAAGCCAATTATTCTATAAGTTTTATTAATCTCTGACTATCCTGCTTTGGTAAAAGGCCAATTATTGCATAATTAAGACAAATGCTAATGACCAAAAAAAAAACTCAAGTCAAATTTTATAGTCTGCAATTCATCAATGCCATTTTGGGCCAATATGGCAGACTTTTTTATTTATTTATTGTGTTTTTATTGTTTTTATTTTAATCTATTTTTTAACATTATTTTATTTTTATTTATTTTTTGCTAATTTAATTTTAATTATTTTATATTTATTATTGTTATTTTAGTAATGATTTTATGAAGGAAAAAAATCAAATTTGATGAAATTTCCAGGGATCATACAGGATAGAATCAGCACTTAAAAAACATTAGGGGAAGGATTAAGGTTAGCAGTCTTAGACATTTGGCGCCCCCATACAATAATATCATGTTCCCCAAGAAATTAAATTTATTTCTTGAGATGATATTTGAATAATATTTCATTTAGCATATCTCTAATTCATTTGCTTTATTATAGGCTAAAATGTTATGTAATATAACTATTATTCATGCAGTTTATTGAACTTTATGTAAAGAGCTCCTTCCACGGACAATATTATTGAAGCAATATAATTGAAGGATCCTCCCCCTCTCCCCCAAATATTGAAGTAAAATAAAGTATTACCCACCTGCCCAAACATATTGCTATTTTTTCTTTAAAAAAAAAATCGGGGTAGGAGAGGTTAAACCTTCTCCCTCCCCTTAGAAAAAAGTAAAACAAAGTATCACCTCCTACTTAAACATATAACCAAGAGGGGCACTGGAAATTTGGTATCACCCAGAGCTTCTCAAGATCCATACATTTGGTTTAATGTTGCTCAATATAGCGCTTAAGAGTGCAATTATATTGACACTGTTTCAATAATATTGAAAAGCTTTCATAAAAAAAAAAATTGATATCAACCAGTTTGATTGACGTCAATATAATTTATGGCAATGTAGCCCTTACAAGGTCAAAATATTGACGAAACTCGATATTGACCGTGTAGGGAGCCGTTCAGATATTTTGAGTAAATGACTGAGAAACATTGGGGGAGGAGCTGGCCCAGATTCGAAAAATATTGAAGGGACAAAAAGTGTTTTACTCCCTTCCCACAATACCGGCGCCTATGCCATGCGGGTACCTTCATGGTTCCACATCAATTTTATTGGATCCCTTCAACTACTTACTCTGACGCACGCGCAAACGTATTTTCCTCAACCTGCTAATATATCAAAAAATGTTTGTCTGATATGGCCTAAAGTTAGGGAATGCTGTAGAAATGATTCAGTATCAATATAATATATCTATATATCCCCAAATATATTATTACAGTATGGTTCGAAATCGGTTTTGTACCAAATATAAGCTCCTATCATGCTCAAATACCATGAATGGGATACAGTTGGATTCAGAATTTCACGGAGGTTTAGTGAATCGTACTCCCCGCTTTTGTTTTTCTTTCTAAAATAAATAAAGTCGATACAAACATTTTGCTAGGCTTCAATCCTGGAACGGAGTAAGTCTGTATATTGATACCGGACAAATTGGGCTTTGAAGATTTTGATGCGTACACCAAGACCTGCGTTTTTAAGTCCAAAAACCTACTATTTTAGATATTAGATAATGCAAGATAAAGGGTTCGGAGCCACACAACCTTACGTTAATTGTGGTACTGTCATGGAATACATGTCTCATTTCGTCGACTTCAGGTCCATGTGATCGAGAGAGGAGGAGTTTATATTGTTTATCAAAGATGTTTTTTTGTCGGTAGGTCGTATCATCGTTAATTCTTCATCAAATCCACAAGATTGAGTCACCAATTTTGAAGGTTTTCTTCTCCTTCAGGTGGGGAAAAATTGTACAATCACCAAGAAAATTCAGGCAAAAAAGTTATGAAAGAAAAAAAATTATTTGCGAATAACTCAAAAATTAAACACCTTTCTCTTGGTTATATATATTAATACAAAATATTACTAAATTCCCTACAAAAGGAAAAAAAAATCTTCGAAATCCGACAATTATGATCAAAAATACAGCTTATAGAACATGTTGGTATAGAACATGTAAACATGTTGGTTCCAAGCTTTAATATTTGTTTGCTTTATCGATTATATTTAGCGATAAAATAACAATTGATTTCTTTTATGATACTTTGAATTACTTTCTTTTATATTAATTTACTATTTGATTATTGAACAATATACTTTGCGAATTTTTGCACGGGTTTACTAGTAAATATAATTTCTCAAAATAAGTAAAATAAACAACCAAACTATTAAATTTGATTTTTCTTATAGATTGTTGTACACTTTTTTTGTTCGTTAAGTACTCAATATTAATGGTGAGAAAGCTATATATCAACTTGGGCGTTATTATAAAAATTTAACCGCTAACATAAGAATATTTAAGAGATCATTTAAAATTATTAAATTAAATTAATTGCATTTAGTAGTGAAACTATAATTATTTTAAAGCATATCTGGGTAAGTGAAGTAACATATTTAAATGTAATTTTTAATATTGATTTAATTATTCATTCTAAACAGCCACCATAATGGTTCATCAGCACAGAAACTTGCCGCTTGAAAGGATCAACTATTAGATATATGAAGTTCTGGACATGAAATGGTGCAGTGGGGCAAAGAGGTTTTCCGTCTTCTTGGTAGGCAATCACCTTGAATACCACAGATCTAACCCTTATATCGGATGAACCTTCAACTCTCTCCACGCTTGAAAAAAAAAAAATAATAATAATGAACAATATTACAAAATAAATGTACGTAAATATATCAATTAATATTAATCATAATTTACCTCATAAGTTCTTTATAAATATCTTTTGTGGTTTGTAAATATGGTTGGATATTGAAATCGCGTTGACACCATTCACCACCGAGATATATGTGTTTAAAAATGTTGAATAAAAACTCGTTTCTATCGCTTATAGAATATAGATTATAAAGATCGTGCTCTTCAATCAATATCATCTGTGAACACAAAATAAAAAAAATTAAAAAAAAAACAATCTCCTGATAAAACCAATTAATTGAAATTATATAATATCAAGAGTTTTTTTCCCTTCTTCTAATTGGTAACTCACGGCCAAAATATTGTCGTCAATGAAGAACCCTTCGCATTTGTCTTCATAGCATTGTCGTATCTCTCCACTAGACCTGGTCAGATTATTTGCAGGGTCCAAGATACGATCGAAGAACGCCATCGATGTCAGCGTCGCTGCCAATGGCTCATATTCCACTTTGGACGCTGGAACGCCTTCCAAGAAGAACATGAAAAAATAACCAATTTTTTTAATTATGTATTTTAAAAATATAAAATAAAAATCTTTTAATAAAATAAGGATTAAAACTGTTGGTACTCTGTGAGTTTTTTCACTTAGAGATTTGATTTCCAAGCTGCAGAGCCATTTATAGTTATTTATCCCAGTTGTTGATAAATTTAGTAAAACTCAGCGTTCGTTGATCGTGGTTGTCAACCATTCAACTTAACCAAATTATAAAGTTTAGATTCATTCGACGCACAATCTAACGTTCTTCAATTTCTCAAAGAATACGTTTTTTGCTTCGATGCACCATTTAGAAGTTATGGGTGATGAAAAAAAGCTGCCTTTTTTGGCTGTAAAAAGTTTTCCCTTGGTGACTCGCGTTTTTTATATTTTTAAACCCATGTATACAAGTTAAAAAAAAAACTTTTATCACATTATTCGTAATAAATTTTCCATTTCGATCCTCAAATTACTGGCCAAATATTCTTTTAATCAACCACCATTTTTCAGTTAGCATGATCCGAGTGGCACATTCTCATTTTTAAAATATAAATGGTATGAATATTCAAAAAAATAATTTCAAAATTTACATCAGATAACGCTGATTTTTTTGCAGGACATCTCGGACTATTAGGAGCCGAGAAATAAATTATTTTACATAATTAAAAAAAAAAATGTATGCCATTCTCTTTTTCCTTCGCTCTGTCCGTTTTATATTATATATATTATTTTGTATCAATCAATTTATTTTTTTTTTAGTATAGAACAAGAAAAAATATTTCCAATACTATTGAAAGAGTTATAATGCATCATCAATTACGCAAACAAATAGACGCTTGCTAGTAAAGTAGTCAAATGTTTGTTATTGAAAAACAAGTAAATTCATTTTTAGTATCCTTTGGAACCCTTAAATGTGAATTTTTAGAATTAGAATTAGAAATTAAAAAATACACAGTCTTGGACATGGTTTTGAGGAAAGATAAACTATCAATTAAACGGTCTCAGCTAGGACATAAAAACCTTAAATACACAAAATTCTCTGTTAATATTCGCTGATAATCTTGTCTATGTAGTAACCAATGACCGAAATCTCCATTACAATATTAAGATCAGCTAAAAAGAAGTGACCGGAATGTGTATGAAAATCAACCCGGGAAAGAAGTAATGCATGCATATAGGAAAAATAAGGATAATGATGAAAATAGAGAGAAGGATGGTGAGAAATTAAAGCAGGTGAATAATTTCTGTTAATGAAGGTCGGGGTAGCCGAGCGAGCTAACGAGTGTATTCAGCACCCGGATAGATGATAAAATAATACAGAGTTCGCGTCCCGGTGCCAAGGGGGGCTTGTAACTTAAGCATTAATCTCCCGCCTATACCCCCTGGCCCGGGAAACCTCCGTATAGCCTAAAAGACGAGAAAGTGGAAGACCAAAAAATAAAATAAAAGAAATAAATAATAAAAGAAAATCTGTTAATGAGAATATTAAATGGAATATAGGAATGAGTCGGGAAAATAATGTTATTTGAACTAAAGGGAAGATATACTCTAATCCGGTATATGAACTGGTTATATGAAGTCATCTTGAAGAATCGAGGGCAAAGATACCGTTTTGTTTCCCCCCTCCTTCCAATGTTTCGAAAAACAAAAATAAAATAAAAATCAATAACAATTAATTTACATGAATAGACAAAATATGTGAACTAAAATTAATTAAGGAAATAAAAAAAGTCGACTAGATGGCTGATCTAAGGCATAGAAGTAGATACACAAGTATTTTACGAGACCCTATGTTCCTATTATAGAAATTCTACTTTTTATTAAAAAATAATTATATTTAGGAACATATCCTAGGGTTTTGTGATTCATTCATAGGCACTCTTCCATGTTTACGTCAAGATTTTATCACATATTGTATTGACAATTCATTACTCAGCCACAAACATTTAAATAGAAAACTATAAATATATAAATTTATTTAATTAATTTAACAGTCAGACACATTTCTACTGAATGTTATGCATATGAAACACAAATGAATGAAGTTGAATTAGAGAGTGATATAACTGAAATTTTGAAAAAACACCACCAAATTGGCAAAAAAATTGTTTACATTTCTTCAAATAACGCACCTATACAACAAAATTTAAATTTTGCTGACTCTTTTTTTGGACATTTTAATGTCTTAAATATTTTGTGCATTCAATTTATTGTTAAATTCTATCTGATGTAATATAAATATTTTGTAAGGGCTAAAATGATCCGTAAGAGGTTGACGAGGCCCCCAATGTTATAAATAAATAAATCAATTTCTATATATAGTATTATATTGTTCGTTTTTCAATAATTATGTTAATTTTTTATATAATTTATATAAGCCCCCGATACTTTTTTGGAGTGTCCATCATGTGCGCCCATTACACCCTCCCCAACCAGAATGGAAAGTCTACGCCTATACCAAAACTGAAGCCGACAAACACTTTCTTCATTCATAAAAAAATTACTAAGAGATAATTTAAACAATGACATCATCGCGGCATGTAATAAGTGACTCACAAGTTATCGGCAAGAGAATCACAATCGTAAAATCACCCCAAATGAAAGATTATCCTCACTATAACATAGTAACTCACACGTGACAGTCATTCTATAAGAAAAAAAATGTAAAATATATATATGAGTGAAACTCATATCAAAGATGGAAATCTGCTATTTTTAAAAAGTTGAAGAAAAAAAACGCTAATTTTCGCAACAGACTCAATTTAAACCAATTCTAATGATTGTTTTTCATGATCTAACTTGAGCATTCTTAGATAAAGTGGTCAAAAACAGTTTGAATTGAACCTCTAAAACAAAAAATTGTTTTTTTATCCATTTTCTTCAAATAACAGATGTCCATCTTTGATATGAGGCCACTCATTTAGTTATTTTAATCATGTATCTTACGCAAAGTGAAATATTTAAATACATGATAGAAGACCACAGGTGTTACAAAATAATTTATATAAACAAACATCCGATTTTCTGCGGAAAATTAGGAAACTTAAGTTTTGTGTTTTTTAAGTGTCACGCTTTTTGTCGAATAGGAAGCAACAACTGAACAAATATTTAGTCAAACTTGTATGTGTGTGTGTGTGTGTGTGTCTAGTTTCCTTTTGTAGATAAATGATATTTTGTTTTTCTTGTACTTTTAATGATTGTATGATTGATAATTTATTTTTTCATTTATATCTTATGTAGGTTTTTTATGAGGTTTTTCTTATTGTAAAAAAATGGATTTCAATTTTCTAAATAACATTCAAACCACTAGTATGTCATGTGTAAGGTTACTGCAACCACAAACATGTAATTTATCATTATAACATGATGTAATGTATATAAAAAAAAAATATTAAAAAAAATTAGTTAAAGCCATTGATAATTTCTTAATAGTAATAATAGGGCTTAGCGAACCCGAAGGTTCGATTCTGATACCAACAATCAGACGCAGCCCTCGCCAGATCAGGTATAACGAAATCTTGTAACCTTCGCTTCGGTCCCATCCCCGGACACTTACCACTCGGCACAGCGCATTTTCTTAATATTAAACTAGACAAAATTTATTGTATGTGCTAGTTGAGTTTATCTTTGTTAAATTTATTTAAATGAGACTTTTAAGTATGCAAATTGTATTTTATTTTTCATAAAATCATTAATTATTCGAGTTTTTTTTTTGTTTTTTTTTTATCACTCGCCAACTCAAGTAGTTATCCTACTTTTAGGAAAACTTTCTATTTTAAGAATCTTAAAATTCATATTAATTAAATCGAGATTCGTTATGGAATAAGTTGAGACTCACCTCTTTTAATGTATAAAAATGATAAGATTTGATATTCTGTCATTCCTAAATACTAAATATTCCTTATTATAATATTAACGTTTTCATGAAAATAATTCAAGCAATTGGTTAAATGAATAAATTCTAAGATTTAGATAATTTACGTAAAGGTAATTTCAAAATTATTTCGCATGTCCCTGATATAATTTTTGGTACCCTAATTCATAAATCTTCGCTTTTACCGACTTGATCTACATCTTGGTATAATTTCGCACATTACCACATTCATCATACAAATTAGTTTATGAACAAACACACACACTCAAATGTATATATAGTAACTAAATGGCTAACTAAATAAGTAACAAAATGACCAAGAGACAGAACATTCGAATTTTTCTAATAATAACCTAACATTTTTGTTAGGTTATTATTAGAAAAATTCGAAACCATATGCTCCAAATTACAGGCAAAGAAACAACCCGTCAACGTTTCGCCAATCCAGGCATCATCATCAGGACATACGGAGGAGGGGAAGAGAGGACCTTTCGGACTTAAGCCCTCCATCCAAAAAAATGGTAAAATATAACCAAGTTTTATGAAAAAAGTTATTTCTAAAAGTATTATTGTTCGTCTAATTCCAGTTAATAGGACTTAAAGACCATTTCATACAAGTAGTTAGTTTCTTTCTTTCTTCGGAAGTAATTATCCTAATATATTTATATAAAAAAAATCTTTCTGGTTGAAGCCCTCTCTCACTCAAAAATTATATCCTGGATCCGTTAGTCGGCATCATGAGGACTGGATATAATAGCTAACCGAACATCGATCCATGAAATCCAAATGGATACTCCATTGCAATTAATAGAGTGTACGATTTGATTTCATGGAGTGATGTTCGATCAGCTGTTTTTTTCTATCTTGATGATGCCTCAATTGGTGAAACGTTGACGTGTTCTTCTTTACTAGCATTTTGGAGACATAAGGCTGTGTGGTTCGGAATCGTTCCAATAATAAACTAATATATATCTATATATATATTAGAAGTGTTATTATTACCAATGGGACTCCATCCAGAACGATGAATTTCTAGTGTAGAAATCACAGCAGGATCTTTAAAGAACGCCTGAAATGTAAAAATTAGATAAATGACAAAGAATTGTTAAAATTATTCCAGTTAATTTACCTCAAGTTTTGAGAGAATAAAAATCTAAAATAAAAATAACAAATAAATAAAATATTACACCAATATTACAACATTGTAAATGTCGTGCGGAATAGTAATAAGAACAATTGAAGGCACTAACGAATTATTTCTAAAACTTTGTTAATACAAGATGATAATCGGAACTAAATTAACATTTAATTTGCCTTTACCCTCTTGTTTCTAACCTTGCTTCCTCTTTAATTCCTGATAACCCTCTGAGGCGTCTGAAAAGGAGATGGCCACGTGATCTCCTAATATAGAGAGTGCTACCAATGGGTAGTTTCTCAACATGTGTTTCATGTCATTATATCCATGTGAGAATTTACTAGATGTATTTTTTTTATACAGTTGTAAATATCATATAAATAAAAAAAAAATAAAAAAATTTAAAAAAATTGTATTTTGGTGTAACGCTGAGTTAGCGAGTCGGAAAAGAAGAAGGCAGACTTGTTGATGTTTACACATCTATTGTGTGATTCAAAGCTCATCGCAGTTCTTTTTTGTTTGTTTAAAAATCGAGATACGAGTAGATGTTTCATGTGATTTTTTTTTTAAATATTCCAAATAATTTTGGATATCTTTTAATTATTTGTTTATATAGTGATTACGAAATACTTTTGATGATGTTATAAAAACTTAATAATAAATTAATCTTCTTTTTCTTCATCCGCATCTGTCATAGTAGTGACAATTAGCAGATTTGTTGTTACGTTAAAACAAAAATGGCACGAAAGGCATGATGAAGAATATCTCTGGTATGTTTACATCCTGAAATTAGAAAAGGATATCTCTCATCAAGCTCTTTTTCAGTCGCCTCCTGATGAATATGTCAGCCGTGGCCATGTCGTCGATAAGTCCGTTTTGATATCCGTGTAGTTTAAAATGAAATCGGGAGTAGAGAATACGTATATGCTGTTCATTGGTTGTCTTACGTCGGTTGTCTTGGCGTACCAGGGGGCTGCAGTTATTAATCTTAAAATTTTAGATTGAAAATATTACAGTTTTTGTGAGTCTTTTTTGCTGAACCGTAAATCTGGGTGGCGTATTTCCAAATGAGTTTTAGCAGATAAGTGTATTAATCAATAAATTAATTCAATAAACCATTGTGCAATAATTTCAAGCGGTTTTTTTAGTCTAACAATTGGCATGAATATGTCAAAAAAATTAACTTTTCCGTAAAAGCCATCGATGAATGTGGAACAAACATCTTTTGTCAGCAGATGCTCTCAAGGTCTGCTTGTACTGCTGAATAGCCGACTTTAACTTACAATTAATTTCTTATTTTGCCTCGCTTGCTTCTGAAAAATCGAATGTTTGATAAGACCTTTCTTTCTAAACGATTACATTTATTTTCTCAGAAATGGATATATTGTTGACTGTTGAATTTGTAAGTAACATTACATCCACAACAGTTCATTTATCATATCGGTTAATATGAAAAATCTCAAAAATTCAGAGCAAGCATTAGATATAACTACCATCCCTGGAGGTACACTTCTATCATGTGTGGATGCATGAGAATATGTCCCTTCTGAAAGCTACTTGGTTAATAGGAAATTAACTCCGGAAGAAGTGATAAAGTATTAAACGGGTCAAGTTGGACGAAAGTAGCGCAGTAAAAAACTCAAAACAAGCAAAAAGACCAAACAAAGGATAAAAAATGTATACTTTTTATTAACATAATCTATTAAAAAATAAAACTAATAATTTTTAATTTATAAATTCATAAATTTATTATAATTTCTTCAATAAATAGTGCAGCGTCTGCACAGATCATGGGCCGCGGACTTTTAATTTTGGTTGGAGAAGGGGGGGGGGGGGGGAGGGTAGAAGGCGATGAACAACAAAAAAAAATTTTTGAGTTTTTATCATGTGTAAAAATTCAACATAATTATTGTGAAACGAGCCAAAACAATATTGAATATTTAAAATTAATTTGTTTATATATTTGTATAGTTTATTTTGTTTTACTTATTATTTATACTTGAAAATATCTAAAAAAAAAAAAAAAACTGAATATATAACATTGGTCCATTTCTAGAACTTTTTCAGCCGACTATTTTGTCTCGGAAAACGTAAGTCATAACGAAAAGAAAACGTAAATTTTGTCACGTAAAGTCATAAAATCCTAGGACATGTTAATGTTGATTTTATTAATGGTTTATGGGTTTTCTTATTAAGTGTATAATATTGAATAAACCACAAGCCTTTTTTAAACTAAGCAAAATCAATCTTTATTAATCTATCAACACAACTTCATAGAAAGAACAGGGTTATAACTAAAACATCTGTTTTATATATTTCTTTTTTTTTTTTAATTCATATAATCGATATTAATAAAATTACTTTTAACAGTTAATACATATTATTTATTATCTTTGAATATAAATGAAAATTTAAATAAAAGTAAAATTTAGGTATGAATGAAATAGTTACGTAGGCCCTAGCCTAGTAAGCTTATCGACTTTTCTTAATCGATTTTAGTTTACACATTTTATTCATTCATGTAGCTTATTTATTATTGATTTTATATTTTTTTGCCTTAAATTATTAGGGGAGAGGGCAAACGATATTCTAGGCCCCTGAAATTTTTATTGGGGAGGGGGGGGGTGTTTACTCCTCTCTCTTCTCCTCCCCGAAGCATGCACATATAACTCAGAAACTCCACCAGGGTATTACTGCAAGGGAGTAAGGGAAATTTTATTTTTTTGTTTAATGCCTTGATGGGTTTGTAAAAACTGCGATTTTATGTTTACAACTCTAAAAAAAAAAACCTAACTTCATGCAAACAAAAATCCTTAAAATGTGCAAATTCGAGCAGTAATCCCAAAACGTGTAGTTTCTTATAAAATAAAACCAGTGTCAAAAGAATTTACTGTTCATGAATCGAATACGTCGCTGGATTTGAAGCTAGCGAAAAAAAGACGCAATTGCACAAATATCCGGTCTCTAGTTATATCAAATGGTAAATAATATGAATAAAGATTGTAATAGCAATGAATATAGCTACCTCTATTCGATGTATAATTATCAAATCTAATAAAGCGGGATATTATGAGTGGAAATAACTAAAGATGCTACTTATTGTATATTTGTATGCTTTTTATAAAAAAAATGTTTACTATATTTTGTGATTGTATAAATAAAAGCATTCCATTCATTCATTCAATATTTCGTTGTCAGATCAACTGATTGCTATTTTTACGGGCATGAAAACTATCAACATTTTAACTGTTTACGAATAGAGGAGATAGAACGGGCGGAATCACTACTGACGATTATAGCAGTGTTTTCTGAATAAAAGGAGTTATTTTTAGTTTTAAACGGAATTCCCAGTTGATGACAGGTAGATAATTTTCAGATCAGAGTTAATCACTGGTTCGTCAGAGCGTGATAATTACCATATAAAGAACATGAAACATCAGTAAATTATCAGGAGAATTCTATTACACGTAAACATAAGTACATATTAATGATATCAATATTAATTTATCAGAAAAAAAGGACCAGTTTTAATTTGAAATAAATAAAATCACAAAAAAATATGGATACAATAAAATATTAATTAAATATTACAAACCTGATACAATTACAAAAACAGCTAAAATAATTTTAAGGTATTCAAAGGTTATAAAACATAAATAAATTAAATGGAAATCGACTTTTCTACTCAGGTTGCACCTCTAGAATAACTTCCCCATACCCTACCCCATAACAATTCTCTATTATTTCACTTTAACTTACACAGTTTTTAAGAAGAGAAGAGCAAAATAAAATTTCTTATTAAGAGAGGGAACATGTGCTATCACCCTTGAGGCGATGTTCACTCCAGACAATGGCCAACCATATAGTATATATTCAAAATAAAAATATAATATAACACATTATTTATTAATGTACATTAATATGAATGTTTCTTCATCAACATTCTGACGTGTAGTTCCTAGACGCGTTACGGAATTTCTTCCTGGTGATGTCATCTAATGTATTAAAGATGAAGGTCACAGAGGAGTCAATTTAACGAGACAATTCAATTTTCTAGCTCGGTGACGAATGCTGTCCGTTTTAACCGTTATTTATGTATATATAGTATTGGATATTCAGTAGATTAATTATTATAGATTATAATATAATAATTATATGTTATAATAGAATAATTATAAATTATATAGAATCGCTTGCTGCATTGTTGTCATAGGTAAATTCTTGTAATCATATTCTGGTTTATGCATTAATCACTTTGCAAAACATAAAAACAAATAAATACTAAAGAAAAGATAATTAAATGAATGAAGTAAGTTGGCGGTCAGTCCGAGGTCAGCATTACAGCTATTGTGAATCTTTTGCCACCTTTTCCATCTCTGGCTAATTTGGGCTTTTTATTTCCAGTTACCTGCATGCAGCTGTATTGCAGCTTTGTTGTCGATCTATCCAGCTGGTTTTTGGCCTTCCACGTGGTCTTTTGACTTGTATTGGTGTGTTCATTGTTGTGCAGAGGCTTCCAAATGGATTGGTCTTAGCTACATGCCCAGCCCATCTTAAACTCCTTACCTTCATATCATGTGATATTGATTGACCAGCTTTTGTGTGTAGCTCTGAATAAGTCTTTCTCAGCCATACGTTAATATTCTGATCCCATATCGCACCGGTTATCGTTCTGTGGATTTTCTCTCAAATCTTTTGTTACTTCTACATACTACTGCGATTTTTATTTTATAAAGTTCTAAGCAAGCAAAATAAAAAATTAAAATTTTAACATATTTCTTAAAAATTATTTTTATATTAATTTATTTGTACTTATTTCACTGAAATGTTACCTAGTTTCGAACACCGGTCTAATAGTAATAGTTCTTCCCCTTGGATTTTAGTATAGACCACTAACAAATCCAGAATTTAATTTTTTTTTGGGAGGGAGGACTTCAGCTCGAAAACATTTTTTTAATTATATATTACGATAATTACTTTGGAATAAAAATAAAGAAACTAACTATCTTTATGATATTTAAAAAAAATATTTCTAAAAGCATTAGTATTCGTGTAATTACATTTATCAGGACTTCAAGAATCACTTAAATACGATTTGAGCCTCTCAGTTGAAATAATGGCTAACTCCAATTTTAACATTTTTTATTATTAATTTTAGTGATATTTGTAGTGGGAAAATGTATATCTTTATTCACAGTTCTATATTTTAATCCTGCAATCACCTACTCTGGAATCAACTTACTCACTCCACTCACTACGGATATTATAAATTTTCCAACTAGAAATACCACTAAAATGACTTAACTCAAAAATGTTGAAATTGAGTTAGCCGTTATTTCAACTGAAAGGCTCAAATCGTATTTAAGTGATTCTTGAAGTCCTGATAAATGTAATTACACGAATACTAATGCTTTTAGAAATATTTTTTTTATAAGACGTGGTAATATTTAACCATTTTGGATGGGGAGGGGATTTCAGCCTGAAAACCCCTCCCCCCTTATAGATCTGCCTATGGTATAGATGGGTAGGTATATTGAATATTTAAAAAAAAATTTATTTTGTCTAATTTAATGTTTATAGAAAGTAGACCAATAATTTATAGAAATAAATATATTTTTACATGTTTCTTTAAACTTGTTTTGTATCTTAAATAAAATTCCTATTCCTGTTTGACACATTAACTTAAAAAAAATGTTTTAAAATATAAGACTTGAGCAAATATGCTAGGCTCTGCTCTAAATTTAGTTTAAAAATACAACATTGAGCGTATGGTAGCTGAACCATTTTTCAGTAGAATTATGGATAAGAGAATGTACGAGAATATAGATAGGAAGATTTTTATTGATGAGCTCCAACTTTTAAATGTTGGTCTCAAAGTGTTGCCCAGCAGATAACATTTAGTTTTTTACATTCGAATTTTTAAAAACTAAAATATTACATATATAATATAATGATTTCGTATTATTACAACATAATATATATATTTTTTAAAAACAACAAGAAATGAGAAATAGTTCCCAAGAATAGACGAATTTAAATACCTCAGCTTAACAATAATCTCAAGGAATGAACGTAGGTCAGAAATAGACCAGCATGTAATAAGCGCTAATAGAACTTTCTTCTCTCTTTCAAAGGTATTGAAATCCCCAAAAATCTCTATTAATTTTAAATATAGAGTCAACAATGCTACAATTACGGCAATTATTGATAATAATTATTAATGTGAATAAAATGAATGGCTTTGAAAACGGCTTGGTTGTTATTTTGTAGCAGGCGGATTATTTGGTATTTGAGCTCTATGTATCATCTTGGAGTGACCTGTATCGTTGGTGTCAAATAAAAAAAAAAAAATTATCTCAAAATCACGGAGAAAATATATTGGATGGTAGACGGACGGATTTATTTATTATATGGTCCATTGAACATAAAATCTGAAATTTTGCGGATTACAGTTAATTATTTTTTTCTTGTCCGGTTTCAAGGGTTCATTATTAAAAATAGTTACCCAAAATAGCATTTTTTTCCATTTTGTATTTTTTTCTCTTGCAGTTTATTAAACAAGAATTTTTAAAGTAATCGTCTAGATTTAAAACAAAGGTTCCTGACAATGTTACTATAGAAAAATAACAGAAAAATTAAAACCGGTTATATAAAAATAACTGCACATCCTTAATTATAACAAGCAGTTGTTGTAATCCTGTTTTCACCCTATTTTATAGTAAGACCCTAAAAACATATGTATGTATACTATTGAATGCGGCATATGTAAGTAAATTACATTAGGTCGGTTTAATACTACATAAATTTCAACTTCATACAAGTTACCTATGGATATTTTCTGATAATCACTTACCTCAACAAAATCTTGTTTCTGATACGGGTGAAATTCTTGATTAAAATTGTAATACTTCAGTCTTAAATCACCTTTCATAGACCTACAAAATAACTTACATAGTGATTTGTGTTACGTTTATTTGTTTTTAAGTAAAGCTATACTGTTTTTTTAAATTAATTTTTTTAATTTATTTAAAAACATTATGATTTACCACTGTAAAAGTTTATTTGCGATTTTAGGCTGTTCCAATACTGTTTTTTTGTCTTTAAGTGGAACAAATGTGAATTTCGCGGTTTCCATTGCTTGCTTGATTTAAGAGCTATCCCGCCTTTTATTTACAATTAAAAACTTGACAATCTTCAAACCCTTGTAAATAATAAGAATTAAAAAAATACACGTTCAACTAATCGACGAGTTACATTTTACGGTACATGTTTATTCTTAGCAACCGTATTGATCACATGGGGAGAATGAATTTCATATTGTAATAATCGGTAAATAGTCTTTAAGCTATTAATTTCTGTGGTTTAATTCATTAGTATTTTTTTCTGTAACATTCTGTAGATTCAGCATGTTAAATTATTTATTTGATATAAAATGAGTTATTCTGCGACTACCCTCCTAACATTGTCCTTTCGGATGTCAAGTGAATATGGCGGCAGATCAGGAGACATTTCAGCAAATTTTAACTTCTCTTTTAAGCTCGGAAAATGAAGTTAGGACACAAGCGGAGGTCTGTAAACATTTGTTAATATGTTTAACTCATAGTCTGCCCTTCCCCAATGCGTATTATTTCGTACTTCTTAAAATTTGTGCATATGAAATCCATGTGTTAAGAGCGCATGGGTGATGCTGCTTAAAGAAGTTATTTCGGTGTAATTGTTTTTCTCAGATAATAGCTATTTTATTTTTGGTTAATTGCATATTCATTCTCAGCAAATAAGTTTTTAGCTTTTACTGTCAGTTGTTTTTAATTATTTAAACATGATTGTACTTAAGTGGTAGTGTTTTCATTAGTGTTATTATTTGTTTTTACAGAAAACATATCTTGAGATTCCTGTGAAAACTAGAGTTGTGCATCTTCTGAACACCGTTCATAATGAAACTCAAAGGGAAGAAGAACGACAAATGGCAACAATTCTCCTACGGAGGCTTTTCTCTGTGGAGTTTGGAGAATTTTATACCACTGTATGGGTTATTCTCGTTAGATGTTCTTCAGTAGTTATTTGAAGTTTCTTAAATTACATTTATTCAATTTTACTTCTAGCTGCCCCTTGAAGCACAACAGGAACTCAAGACTCGTGTTTTGGCCATATTACATACTGAACAGTCTGACAATCTCCGTAGAAAATCTTGTGAAGTAGTTGCGGAATTGGCTAGAAATTTGATTGATGATGATGGTAACAACATCTGGCCAGAGTTTTTACAGTTTCTATTTCAATGTGCCAATTCAACGTCACCAATTCTAAAAGAAGCTTCTCTTCGCATGTTTGCGTAAGTGTTCTGTTGCAATGGTGTTTCATACAATGTCTTTCATGCTGAACCACTTGTTTTTAATGATTATTTCAAAAATTATGAGTGACATTTGAATTTTGCAGTGCTGTTCCTGGTGTTTTTGGAAATCAACAGGTTCAACATTTAGATCTGATCAAACAAATGCTTCAGCAAGCTCTTACTGATGCATCCTCTTACAATGTAAGGCCAATTTTTTAGATATGATTAATTATAGCTATTATGACAGTGGGAAATTAACTAAACCATGAATTTTACAAATCTATTTAAAACTTAGGTCCGTTTTCAAGCTGTGAAAGCAGTCTGTGCATTCATCATGCTTCACGAAAAAGAAGATACTATTCATAAACATTTCATGGAACTTCTTCCACCTGTCATAACGGTAATGTATAATCCAGATATTTTATACTTGAATAAGATTTACACAGTTCTTATTAATTGAAATAATCGAGGTTGATGATATTTTCTGTTTTGAATGATTGGTGAAATTTTTAATAATGTATTAATATATATTTAGATATCCTCATTTTTTTTATAGTTTATTTAAGTAGTTTGCAGATTATGTTAGGTTTAATCGCATAAAAATATTTTTTTAACAGAGATCAAATATGATAAAAAGTTTGAATAGATGAATGAAAATTTTCATGTATCAATTAGTGTATTCATTATTTCATAATAACTAAGTGAATACAACAGATATGAAGAGATTGTGTCACTTAAACAGTAAAAAAAAACAACATATTTTTGAAATGTGATTATTTTATCAAGGATTGGTTTGGTAAATTAATAATTAAAAAAATGACACATATTTATTATTATTTTTTGCTAAACTTTTAGATATCCCCATACATGCTATGTTCTAGAGCAAAGCAGTTTGCAGTGTTGGTTCCTGCAACAAAAACATCATTATTATATATACATTTTTGATTGTGTCAGCTTGAGTACTTAGCATATCACGTTACCCCCATCCTAAGTTTTGGGTCAAAGCTTAATTGTAACATCCTAATCTCTTGTGTGCTAATAAATGGTTTAATGTTCAAGTTAGAATATAAAGTAAAAGTGTAACCAAAAAGATCTACTGCTTAATAACTGGCAAATTACAAGTAAAACAACTACTGAAATGAATTTTCAGTATTTATTCAATGTGCAAATAAAAATAAAACTCACTACAGGTGTTTCTTATGTCAAAGTTATTTTTTTAAAGACATTAGTGTTTGTGCTTAATCTTGCATTACAGAAGAGCTCCCCAAAAAAGGTGTGAATTGTCTGAAATTACTTCAAAATATGTTGTTTTTACTTTTTTAGATTTATTCTCTAATCCCCAAGTTATCTGAAAAGTGGATGGTCAAGGGACCTCTTAAATTATTCTAATCTTTAATGTGTTATCAATAGGCAGCTTCTTTATATCATGTTTTTATACAAAAAAGAAACAAAAAAACAAAACAGTAAATCTGCTTAAAGAATAATTTTAGTAGATATGTTTACAGTTATAAATATTAATAAATGAATAAAAAAAAAATTCTCTTTCTTTTCTTCTAGTTTTTGACAATTTATTATCATCAGTTAATCAGTGAGAGAATCTGTTACTCAGAGCCTTTCTTTTTTAAAATTTGCCGTTAGTTTAAATTTTAGTCTAGATGATGTTTTCTCTTTTTTGGCAAATCTAATATCTAGCTTATTGGTCCCTTCATGTGTAGAAACTTTTTTTTTACATGGTATGTAATGTCGAAGCACTGATCTTTTTAGATGTGACAAAATCTAAATGACTTTTTAATGAAATCAGTTTTGTTCCTAAGAAAAAAATTGGGTATAGTTTGAAACAAAGGTATAGTTGTTAAAACAACATTGCTCATTATCATGCTTTTTATGCACATTCAATATGTTTCATATTTCAAAAAAAAAAAATATATATATAAAGAATATCTTAATCAGGAAATTGCATCTTCAAAACAACCAAAGATTTATTGGAAAACTATGAACTGGGGTAGACCAAGTAAAAAGAATACTATAGTGTCGGGGAAGCATTTTAAGTTTTATTGTATAAGATTAATGAATCAATTAATGTTGCCCAATAATAATAAAAAGCTGTTTTTATTAATTTATTTTTTTAATAAATAAATCAGCATTTTTTATATTCCCAATGCTGACAGGTAAGAATAATTTTATTCATAAAATAATTTTAGTGTACAGTTTTCAACTTATCTCATATAACAGAGCATACCGAGTCCAAATAATGGATTTTTGGCCATTGATCTGTCTGTGTGTCTATGTCAAAATTATTTTTTAAATGGTTGAACTAATTTTGTTGCTTATTTGTTTGGGAGGAAGGTTATATGGCCTTCATGTCTTTTAACCAAATCAAATCCTCTGTGCGTAATAGTCAAAAAACATGTTTTTCTATGGATTTAAGGCCTAAAATAGCTTGAACAATGTTGATGAAACTCCTATAATGTTCAATTTGAAGACTTTTAAGTTTTCATGTATGTAGTAGTACATACTGGAATAAAAGCTGGAAAGGAAGTTTCCAATAGTTCTTAATGTTTCAGATTGCCTTGGCCCCTATGAACCATTTTTGGACAATAGTTTGTCTACTATGCCATAATCCCCACATATATTTTACAATAAGGCTTGAAATCGGTTTTATACCAAATATAAATTCCTGTCATGCTCAAATACCTTGAATCATACTCTCCACTTTTGTATTTCTTCCTAATATAAATTAAGTCTATTCAAACATTTTAGGCTTCAATACTGGATTGGTGGTAAATCTGTAAATCGATACAGGACAAATAGGTGTTAATAAATGCGTACACCAAGACCCAGATAGTTCCTTCGGAGCGATTGGACCCTGCATTTCAAAGCCCCAAATCTTACTATTTTCGAGATAATGCAAAGGCTTCGCATCCACGCAACCTCATGTTAATTGTAGTGCTGCCATGGGATACATGCCTCATTTTCTCGATTTGAAGTCCCTATGATCGAGAGAGAGGAGGAGTTAACATTATTTATCAAAAGTTTCTAACTTAAATTTCTAACTAAATTTATCGAAATATGATAACTTTGTTAATTCTTCATCAAATCTCAAGTTTGAGCCACCCATTTTGAAGGTTTCCTTCTTCAGGTGGCAAAAATAGTCCCATCACTTAAAAATTCAGGTAAGAAAGTTATGAAAGAAAAGAAGCTTTATTTGTGAATAGCTCGAGAATTACACTTCTCTTTATCAAACCAATTATTATATAAAAGATTACTAAATTTCGTTCATAAGGAAAAATATCATCAAAATCGGACTGTTATTAGGAAAGATATAGCTTATGAAGTTTGCGACCATGTTGGATTCTGTATGTTTTGCAAACTTTTGGAATGACAAAAGTTAAAAAAATATTAGTCCATTACTTACAAAAATTAAGGAAAAGTTTTATGAAAATGATAAATTTGTTGAGAAAAATGATAAAGAATTGAACAGAAAATTGTGATGTTTCCACTTTCTTTTTTTTCATTTATTGCCCACCTCACTATTAAAAAAAAAAATTAATTTAAGATGATTTATAAAAATCTAAACAATGGATATGAAAAACTATTTACTTTTAAAGAAAATTAAGGATATAATGGTTGTGAGGCCTAGGTAAACTAACCTATCCATAGTATGGTTAGCCTCCACACCACACTTTTACCTCTTGTTTCCCCTTCACTTCTTGTGATTAAACATTTGATTTTTATAAATCCGCCAGGTTCGTCCATCAGTACCTTACACGATCAATTAGAACGTTAATAGTGCCTCGGAATGCAATTAAGAATGGCCGTGTAGGTCTGTAATATAGAGATGAATCCTGGGTATTCCTTAGTGAATCCTGGGTTGAAACTCTAAAGTTAAAGTTGCACGTATCAAAATACCAAACTTATTGAAATTAGCACTTAACACACTATTCACAGTTGCCTAAGAATGTATATATAAAATGATTATGAAATATTTTGTTGATTTATTTTTAATTTCTGGCAGTGAAGTATAGCCTCTTGTGCACTGTTCTGTGCTCTTTTAAAACAGGCCAATATCCCTTGTGAGTTCATTGTATATGCTATTATTACAATAATAAAATCTTAATTGGACTGATATTAGCAACTGCAACTTACATTTTTTATACTAAAATTTTCATCCTGTTCGGAAGGAAAGTTGTGTTTATGGTAACGCAAGACATTTTTTTTACTTTACTCAATCCATCCTCTTCTAGTGCTATGCAGTATTAGGCTTCCATCTATACAGCCTGATCAAAAACTTTTTGTCAAACAATAATTTCTGCTAAAAAGCAGATGAAATAATGAAGCTTGTTTGATGCGGGCAACAGATTTTCTCACTTTCACTTAGTTATCTTTTTTCTCTCATTTACCCCTTTCTGACACCAGGATATGAAACCGTAATCTTACATTGGGAATTGAATAGCTGTAACTTTGTTAGTAGTTGTCCAGAATGAACTATTTTTATATAGTCTTGTAGGAAATTTCATTACATTTAAAAAAAAATAAAAAGGCTAAACGGTGTTCTTTCGGACTCAATGGACTCTGAAATGTATTTCCGTTGAAAACTGACCTGATTGTAATACTTTCCTTACCTATTATAGGTAGGAAAGTAATAAATTAAAATAGAAAATAGAATAACCTGTATCATCGCTAATAATAGTTTGATTCCGATGATATTTTTTTTGTTTTGTTGGTTATTTAATTACCTTTCAAAAGTTTCACTATAAATTTTACCGTAGAATATATACTTAGCGAGTTTAGCCCCAAAACATTTTTCTTTTTTTTCTTGAATTTCTCGGGAATTTAGTCCATATACGAAAATTGAAAGGACAATTATTAGAACATTATAGAAAAGTCTCATCAAAATCGTTACGGCTGTTTTATCGCCAAAGTCTATAGAAAAACATGGTTTTCATTTATTGCGCATGGAGCATCCAATTTTTGTCACAGGCATCAGTAGCCAAAACCCTAAAAAATAAAAGAAGCAACAAAATCAGTTCAATAGTTCCCGAGAAAATTTTGGCTCAGACAGACCAATGGCAAAAAATGTGTTTTTCGGACTCAAGGGCTCTGAAACGTTTAGATCCGTCGAAAACTGCATATCGGAAATTTGACCTGATCATAATACTTTCCTTACCCAGTATAGGTTGGAAAGTAATCATGTTGCCTAATGTTATTTGATTATTATATTAAATTCATCAATCAGTATCAATTGAGATATTATTATATAACTTAATTGTTAATATGACGTTTCTATTATTTTTCAGGTTATTGCAGAAAGCATTAAGGAACATCAAGATGACTCTCTTTTAAAATGCCTAATTGATCTCGCTGAAAGTGCTCCTAAGTTCCTTAGACCTCAAACAAATACTATTTTACAAATGTGTTTAGAGGTATAGCTTTGAAGTTTTTTAATGATTTTTATAGTCCCTTTCGATGTGTTTTTTTATTTACTATTCTTTAATGTTTAGGTCCTGTCAAATAATAGTTTAGATGAAAATTCATGGAAACACTTAGCGTTAGAGACAATTGTAACACTCTCAGAGACTGCTCCTGCCATGATGCGCAAGGAAGCAGGCCATTATATCCCAGTCCTAATTCCCATCGTTCTTGATCTTATGACAGATCTAGATGATGATCCTGAATGGAGTGTATCCGATGAAATCGTTGAAGATGATAACGATAGGTAGAGATAAAATTTTTATTTTATTAATTATTCTTAATCTTCATTTTTGTGTGAATGATCTCTCTTCCTTGTTTCCTATTTTATGTACATACTTTTAAGCTATTTTTTTATTTTGTTTTTTCAGTAATAATGTTGTGGCTGAATCCGCATTGGATCGTTTGGCTTGTGGTTTAGGTGGAAAAACTATTCTTCCTCAAATCCTTGTAAATATTCCAACCATGTTGACTCATGAAAATTGGAAGTTTAGGTAAGTGTATTGAATTTTCATTATAAAACTTTTTACCTGATTATAACTAGCTGTCAAAATGGAGTTTAATATGTTTAGTTGGATCATTTTTAGGTATATAATTATTTTTTGAGCTCAACCAATTTTCGAGTTTATTCAATCAGATCATATGAATGTTTTGAAACAATTTCAGCTGAAAATTATTGCATTAAATGTTTGTAGTCTCAGTTTGAAGGTATTTAATGATTTCATGGGCAAACAGCTCGACTGATCTTTTTAATTTCATGGCTCAAATTGCTCAGATCCCGTTTTTAAAACTTAATTGAGCTCAAAATATTGAAATTATATTTTAAATATTGTCAACTTTTTGTTAGTTTCATATCATATGTTTCTTTGTGATCATATATAATGAATCTCCTTTTCACCAACAGTTTTCTAGTTAGTCACACCCAGTGTGTGTAGCTTTGTTTTAGAATTCATTTTATCTATTATTTATGTTTGAATTACATTATAGCACAGCATTCATTAAAATTCATATAATTAAACTTAAATAATTATTAACTATTTTTTTTTAGACATGCTGCATTAATGGCCATTTCTGCTGTGGGAGAAGGGTGCTATAAACAGATGGAGGGCATGTTACCTCAAATCATGGAAGGCGTACTGCAATACCTCAGTGATCCTGTAAGACATAGTTTATTTATATTTGTTTATAGTTTGCTTTAATAAAATAAATTAAATGTATTTTTTATATAATTTTCCAATTAATTTTAGCATCCACGTGTCCGATATGCTGCATGTAATGCCATAGGACAGATGTCCACTGATTTTGCTCCTACCTTTGAAAAGAAATTCCACGACAAAGTAATTCCTGGTCTGCTGATGGTTTTAGATGATAATCAAAATCCAAGAGTTCAAGCCCATGCTGGTATGTAATATAGCTTCTATATGTTTTTAAGACAACATACAAACTTATTGAGAATTTTTCAAGTTCATTCATTACTTTTTACTTCAGGTGCTGCATTAGTGAATTTTAGTGAAGACTGTCCAAAAAATATTTTGGTTCAGTACCTGAACGAAATCATGGCTAAATTGGAAGGAATTTTGAGTGCTAAATTTAATGAAGTATGTATTGCTTTATTTTAGAAACATTAGTTATAATTAACCTAAAATATTGTTCCTATTTTTAATTATTAAGGAACTTCCTCCTCTTTACATTTAAATTTTACAGATATTTATTATTGTTTTGTTTTTAGCTAGTAGAGAAGGGAACAAAATTGGTTTTAGAACAGGTCGTAACCACTATTGCTTCAGTGGCAGATACATCTGAAGAGCAATTTGTCGCCTACTATGACAGGTAAATACATTATATATTTAAAGTAATATTTTTTTTTTATTTTTTATCTATTTATCAAATATGGAATACAACTGGATAGTGGATAGTAATACAACTTACTTTTTGTAATTGAAATAATAATCAACTTAAGAATGAGTGCATTCTATTGAAATAATTGGCATGAGTGCATTGGTCTGTTCCAACACAATTTTATAATTTATTACTTGATAACTAATTTGTTAATTGGATTTACTGTTAGTAAATATATATTTTTTCTGCATTACTAATGTAATAACTATTTAGAAATCAGCTAAATTTTGCGCTTCCAATCTTTAAATTTCATAAAACAAAATGCATTAGTCATTCCTATTCATTTTTATGTTATACCAGACACGAAGGTCTCTACAACGGGGTATTTTGTTTTTTACAAAGGCCTGGCAGGTATCGCAATATGGTTGGGCCTCTTTTGTGATATGTTAATATGATATTGTGAGTACGCAGTAATGCGATGAGTCCACCATCACCTGAGACGGATTCTGTCTTGTCTCATATGCGAGTCCACCGTTCTTAATGGGCTAAGTTAGCTAAGATTCAGTTAATAATATTGATCAAGCAATGTTATATGTGTGGTTTTCCTTTCAAATTTTGTACTTAACAAACACTTGACAAGTATTTAAAAAAAAAACTGTTTTTTGCTAATGTGGAGGTGGCAGCAGATGGATAAAGATAGTTTTTTTTTTTAATGCATAAAATTATTCTCAAAATAAAAAAATGTTTATCATACCAATCATGTTTCTTTTTTTGACAGGCTGATGCCCTGTTTGAAGTATATCATACAAAATGCCAATACTCCCGAATTGAAAATGCTGCGGGGAAAAACAATTGAGTGTGTCAGTTTAATTGGACTTGCTGTCGGAAAAGAAAAGGTATGTATGCCTATTTACAATTATCAAAGTTTTATTATTACTTGAATTATTTTTCTGGTTTTTAATTTAATTTAATCTCTTATGATTGAAAAATTATTAAATAAAGTTCTAGTATTTAGTTGCTAATAGTTCTAAAAAATGATCAATTTTCATAATTACTGATCATTCATTGAGGTTAGAAGGAAATGGTCTGAGAGATGATCAGAAAAAAATTATCTAATGACTGCTGACAATGTATTTATCTATTAATATGTATGTTTTTCCTACTGACTTCCATAGCAACTCCTAGATTTTCAAATGATCAACCATCGACACATATAGTAAATATTTAATCTTTCAATTCTCATTACGTATTTGAATTTTCAATTTTAGTTTGCTCCTGATGCAACAGAAATTATGGATCTTCTCTTGAAAACCCATGGGGAAGGAGAACTACCAGATGATGACCCCCAAACCTCTTATTTGATCTCAGCATGGGCTAGGATATGTAAAATATTAGGTAAAAATATTTTATTTTGTCATTTTAAAATTATCTTTCAAGTTTATAAGTATTTTTTTATTTTTAAAAATAGTTAAATATTGATAATTTTATTATTTATTTCAGGAAAGGCATTCCAGCCATATTTGCCATTGGTGATTGGACCGGTTATGAGAACAGCTTCGCTAAAACCAGAAGTTACCTTGATGGATAACGATGATATGGACGAGGTTTCTGGTGACGATGATTGGCAATTTGTTTCACTCGGTGAACAACAAAATTTTGGAATCAGGACAGCAGGTGTGTAACTGCATTGAAAAGTAATAGACACTCGGTTGTATTGAAGTACTTAGTATTGAAATCTCGTATTATTTATAGTATACATATGTAACCAACATAAATGAGCTATTAGTCTAGAAATGTATTTGTCTATACTATGTATATGTCTATACTAATAGAATAGAATAGAAAAATAACTTTATTCTGGGACACAGTCCCTTGAGAATAACAAATTAGAACAAAATTAAAATACTACAGTTATATTGTTCTAAACTATTCTGGTATACAATAACTCCTTAAAATTCATGAGGGTTGTATTTCAGGAAAATCATGAAAATCAACAAAACAACACATTTGTTTTTAATATATCGTAGATTTATTTCAAAAAGTCATTAAGTAACGTTTCATAAAATTGAATCACGAATTACTTGAATTAATTTTTCTTTGGTGACGTCAAAACATTGTGCACTTAACTATATTCAATATATAAAAGGGTTTGTACTTTAACTTACATACTTTAATTTACTTAGTATATTTTTGTACTGATAAATAAGTTGAATTGCCCATAATTCAGCCAAATTATCCTTAAAATATTTTAATCTTTCTCACTTTTGTAAACCTCACTAATATTCTAGCATTTCTGATTAATTTTTGTTTTATTTCAACTTAAGGAGCATGTTTATTTCATTAAGAAATTAAGTGCAGAATTTTTTTTAATACATTTTATGCTTCTATACCTATAAGTAA
This sequence comes from Nezara viridula, assembly GCA_928085145.1. NCBI lineage: Eukaryota > Metazoa > Arthropoda > Insecta > Hemiptera > Pentatomidae > Nezara > Nezara viridula. Next base: position 122,500,910 of record OV725081.1, on the reverse strand, counting down.
ACTTACAACTTCAGTATCTGCATACTTATTTTATTTTGAAATGTTTAAGCTCATGTTTTATTTTCACTTTCACTTATGTATATTTGTAATATTTTATACATATAAATAATCAAATATACAATTTGTAAATGTGGATATCAAACTCGCACTTACACTATTATTATATTATGAGTAAGCCTTTGAATAACGGTGTAATTAATTTTTTAGGTATCGAGGACAAGGCTTCAGCTTGTGACATGTTAGTATGTTACGCTCTAGCTCTCAAGGAAGGTTTTGCCGACTACGCAGAACCTGTAGTCAAACTGATGGTGCCTATGTTGAAATTTTATTTCCACGATGGTGTTCGTACAGCTGCTGCTCAAAGTCTTCCTTGTCTTCTAGACTGTGCTAAGTCAAAGGGTAAGTAAATATTTTAGTTAAAGGTTTATATTAATTATTACTATTATATATTTGTCTATGTGTCTCTGATTATATGATTATTCAAATCTTTTATTATCAGCATGATTTTTTTAACGATAATTTTCTTAGTAATACTATTCCCTTGTTTGTTTCATTAATAAATTATTGAAAGTTATATTTTATAAATAATTTATTGATTAGAAATGCTTTAAAATATTTTCTTCAATCAAATTATTTTTCATTAAAACTTACAATAAATTATTTGGTACTTTAAATATTACTTATTTTTAAACTAATAACTTTCTGATACATTTATACTTATCCATAACATTTATGTGAGGTCCTCGTTTACCATCGGACATACCAGGTGTCAATTTATTACATGAGTGATCTATATTCAGTAATAAAACAAATATGTTTTAATCTGAATAAATTCCTCTTCTTGGACTATCATATTTGTGATTGGCTGATTGTATTTGTATCTTTTGTAGTAATCATACGATTATTTGGCCAGACAATGAAATTGTATTTTATTGATTTAAATATTTCACCTACTTATTTCATTACTTTTTTTTTTTAGGCACTGCTTTTATTCAAGGAATGTGGGAATATATTTGTCCTGAATTGCTAAAAGCCATTGAAACTGAGCCAGAAACAGAAGTAAAACACGAACATATGCGTTCGTTGTCCATGGTAAGAAAAAATGAATAACAATATTTTACTTTTCAGTAGACGTTCGTAATATTTACTGGGGTTAAGGAATCCTTTAATATGTCATGAATTAGTGCTACAAATGGTTGAGAATTGTTTTGATTCAAAAACAAAAAAAAAAGTTTTATGACTTGAGTCTGATCGAAAACTAATTGTGTACTACATTGTATTACTCATGACATAGTACTATAAAGGAAACAAAAAACAAAATTTTGGAAACAATTACATACCTTCTTAATAAGATTTTTTATTATCTGTCTAATGTAATTCTTGCTTAAAATTTCTTAATCCCTTCAGCTAAATATTGAATAAAATATATTGACAATCGAGTTTTACATTAAGCTTTCTTTAAAAAGAAATATAAAGGATTCAGAAGCCTATCAGTAGTAGAATAAATTATTATAATACAAGATAATTAAACATTTTATGAAGTGATACAGGGAGGTGGTGGTCCCATTACCCGGTATTGTACCACAGTTAGCCACTGGCCCTCCAGGTTGGGGAAACAGTTCACTGATAAAGCACTCATCACACCAAAGGCCATTAACAGTACACACTCCAGGATCACCTTCCCTGGATAGCCGCTTCAGATGGGGGAGCATGGAGTATGGCAGGAGTTAACAGGAGGATGGCTTAGTTGGTAATTGAGTTTAAGCCAATCAGCCGAAGAATATGCCTCCTTTGTCTAAAAGGCAAATACATCAATTTTTCACTCATAAGCGTAAACATGCATGCACCTACAGAGACATCGATCGGATAATGAGGATAAGGATGACCTCTACAATATCCTTGAGCAAGCTGCCGATGCAATCCCCAAACATGACATGAAAATTATAATTGGAGATCTAAATGTACAAATTGGTAGGGAATCAGTTTTTCGTCCCACCATTGGAAAAACAGTATTCATGAAGTTGTCATGAATGATAATGGAGAGATACTGGTTAATTTTGCAGGAGAGGGAGAGAGTAAAAGTTGAGGCCTTCGATTGTGTCGAGGAATTTATGTACTTTGGGACACTGTTGTTAAACTCTACTAATAATATGCAACCAGATATTCAGAGACAGATAATGGCAGCTAATGGATGCTATTATAGGCTTCAGAGGGATCTAAAAAATAAATCTCTCTTTAGGACCACCAAGATATGTATCGAATAAGACTGATCAGGCCTGTCCTCATCTATTCATCTGAGTGCTGAGTGCTGGATGAAAGCACTAGAATCAACTCTTTTGAGATTCAAAAGAAAGATTTTAAGAGGAATTATGAGGTTTACGTGTATCAATGTTTTATGGTGATCAAGGAAAAATGCTGAGCATATGAATCTCTACAAAGATCTTGATATCGTGCATTTAATACAAGTTGGATTTCTAAGATGGATAGGGCATATTGCACGCATGTATAGCAATGAAGTATCCAAACTGCTCCTAGAAGAAAAAATATTTGGACGTAGAAGAGTTGGAAGACTTCGCATGCGTTGGGTGGATTACGCGGGAGTAGATGCTCGGAAGCTGCTGGGTGTAAAAAAATTGGAAAGCAGCAGCACAGAACAGAGAAGACTGGCGGCTCCGACTAAGGAAAGCCTTGACTCCATTGAGTTGTGGAGCTCTAAAAGAAGAAAAATAAAGTGATACACAGAAAAATACTACTAATCCTAAAAAATAGTAATTTTTTTACTATTGATATGAAAAGTTATACTTTTTCAAGGATAGAAAAATTAAGCCCAAAAGTTCTAAAAATATTTGATTTAATTTAAAAGCTGTGTCACTAAAGTAACAGCCCAATTAACTGCTTGACACATTTGAGAGGTTAAAACAAACATACTTAATTAGGGCAAATTAAGTTCCTTTTAAGGTAAATATTTATAACCTATATCTGGAAAGATCATTTTCAAATGATGAACTAGACCTACTGATATTAAAATCATTGATTCTGTAATATAAGCAGGTTATTACTAATATTATGAAAAAGAAAATACCCATGAAAAGAGAAATTTGTTTCAAACGGACTTACTAGAAGTGCTTCCTGTGCTCTGCATGTTAGTTAAATAGTGACTGAAGCATTTTATTAAATAAAAGTTTTAATAATAAGCAAGCAGATACAACATTCAAGTCATTTGCAGCAAAATTAAAACTTCACAGACAGGTTTCTGAACCCTTCATCCTATTTTGTTTCATATAATGTTTAAAACTCCTAGATTGCTGCCATCGTTACAGCTTTTGATAAATCACAGCTGTTGACTTACCTTTATTGGCCTCTATTTTTTCCTAGATTATTTTAGACTACTTCTTTATTTTTTGTACTCTTTCAAGAAATAAAGAAGTATCATATTCTTAAGTCCATAACATTTATTACTATTGTCCATTGAAATTTGTCTAAATATTTTTTGTTTTAATTTTAGTGTATTGAAACTCTCGGCAAAGGTTGCATGTCAGAGGAATCGATGAAGGAGTTACTCAGGATATTAGATACACTTTTAAAACAGCACTTCGATCGTGCAGTTGAGAGACTGGATAAGAGGAAAGATGAAGATTATGATGAGGTTCTTATTTGTTATTTTGTTTTAAGCTATGTATTATTTTAACAATACTTTAGATTTTAATATTATTTTCCTGTTTAGATTGTAGAAGAACAATTAGAAGATGAGGACAACGATGATAATTACACTTTAGGCAAGGTTGCAGATATCCTTCATGCTCTCTTTTTCACCTACAAGCAAGACTTTTATCCTTATTTCGATATGATTATTGGACACTTCATAAAAATGATTGTAAGTACAAACTATTTAAAACAAAAAATCTAGTGTGCGCTACACACAACTTCCACTTACCACTCTACTTTGAATAGAAATTATTCACAATGTCGGGCTATTATTAAATTTTTAACGAAGCTATAGCATATAGCTTACAGCTAACAAATTCGGCTGTGGAAAAATAGCTCTTTCTTTTAGTCAAATGCCTTTTATTATGTAATGAAAATACTATTAATTATGTTGTATTATTTTTTTGAAATATTTAATATAGATAAGTGAAACCATCTTTATTGAACTATTACATAAAACATTTGTTTATAATAAATATTGTAACATTGTATTTCAAATCCAAGATTAAACCTGAAAACATTTTTCAGGGAGCCGATCAACCTTGGTCAGATCGTCAATGGAGTTTGTGTGTCTTTGATGATGTAATCGAATTTGGAGGTCCAGCCTGTATTAAATATCAACAGTACTTCCTTTCTCCGATTCTCGAAGGAGTTAGGGATAAAAATCCAGCTGTTAGGCAGGCAGCAGCGTACGGCTGTGGAACACTGGCCATGAATGGTGGTCCTGCTTTTGCAGGTAAAAATCAATGTTTTTGTTTAATTATGTCAAATGTCATCCCTTTTCCTTATAGATTCTTAGCTTCTGACTTTATTTCTGATGTATTTGGACATTTGTTAGTCATGTGGGAGTTGATAAGTTTAAATTTGGTAACTCAGTGTTTTACTCATTGGCCAAGAAAGATAAATATTAGTCACATTATTTCTCAACTTCTTCTTCGGTGCATAATATTTATTTTCAAGTTTATTTATTATCAGCCAATTTTTAAAATATTGTCAACTTAAAGACATCACATCTAATTACGACGTTTCGGCTCTGAGCCATTTTCAAGTCTAAAAAAATTTTTATAATTTACAATCATATTTTACAATACAATCATATTATACCTACAACTATTTTATTTACGAAAACTTTTGTAATTTGGGAGTTTTCAATCTGGAAAGGGACAAACTTTGTCAATTTAATCAAGTACTAAAAACTTGTTAATACCCATTTGCTTAATACTTGGATGATAAGATAATTTGATCACAAAATCGAGAAAAAAGGTCGCCTCCAAAAATATTGAGCCAATTGGTGTGACTTACACCCCCAAAATTTCAAAATAACGACGTTATATAGGACAAACTGCCCAGTATTTTTGGATGCCATATTTTTTCTCGATTTTGTGATAAAATTATCTTACGACCCAATTAGAAAGCAAATTGATATTTATGAGTTTTAGTACTTAATTAAATAGATATAGTTTGCTCCCCTCGTAAATAAAATAGTTGTAGGTTACGATGAGATGAAACTATTTACAAAGTTTCAGGCAGATGTTAATAATTCGATACGAAGGGGTCTGTACCATGGACAATTAGGTTTTAGAAATTATTCTTTTAGTAATAGCACACATTTTTATTTGAAAGAGTACACTGTGCTTTCTCTTTAGGTCTGCTTTGCCATTCTGTTATTGTTTTCTTTTTTACATGAAGATAGCTTCTTAACATTACTAGAAATTATAAATTTTAAATATGCCATGCCTACATAACGATTTATTTTCTTCAGGCACATGTGCCGAGGCACTCCCTCGTTTGGCCGACATGATAAATGATCCGCAATCAAGAGCAGAAGAAAACATAGGTTCGACAGAAAATGCGATCTCAGCTGTAACAAAAATTCTACAGCACAACAGTAGTAATGTGAATGTCAACGAAATCTTACCCCATTGGTAGGTTTTTTTTTTTATTCATTAGTATCTGATAAAAAAAATATATTGTTTTAATTAAGTTATGAATTTCAATAAATGTTGCTGTTGCAGGTTGTCATGGCTTCCGGTCTGGGAGGATCCTGACGAAGCCCCGCACATCTACGGTTACTTGTGCCAACTCATAGAAACAAATAATTCAATAGTCATAGGTCCAAATAGTTCGAACATTCCCAGGCTTATAGCAATTATTGCAGAAGCTTTTAACAGGGATGCCTTACCTTACGAACATCCGGTCTCTCAGAGGTTGGCCAATATTGTAAGACAAATTCAGGTATGTTTGTTATTTATTTATTTTTTTCACGAACAGGTCTTAAAGACCACGCGAATACCATGAAGTTAATGCTTCCTCTTCTCCCATATGCCCCTCATGAGCTCCGCGTGCTTACGTTTTCTCTCCTCAGACCACGCAACACCCTTTTTGGAGCGCTTCTTGCCCGCAAGAACCGTTATTCTCTTGAGCGCCTTTCTGTACTCATCTCTGTCTAAACAATCTTGGTCTCTTAGCCCCACTTGGTCCGTATCATCCTTAATCTGTTTAAAATACCCGCTTACATTCTTATGACTGGATGCGCTGAAAGATTTTATGGTCAAGTCTTTCAGGATTCATCCTTATCATATGGCCATAGAACCTCAGCCTTCCCACTCTAGCGTCAGTTTCTAGATCCGTTGTTTGTTTATATATTTCCTCATTTGACCTCAACCTGTATCCTTCAGGTGTTCTTCTAGGCCCGTAGATTCTTCTGAGAATTCTTCTCTCTATTTTCAGAAGGCTTTCTAGGCTGGGAAGACAAGAAGTTTCTGTTGCGTAAAGTACCACTGGCTTGACGACCGTGTTATAATGTCGTATTCTGGCTTTTAGAGATAAGTTCTTCTTTTTATAAAGCTCACTGGTGGCGAAGCTTAATTTCTCGATTTTGGCGATTCTTTCCTTAAACCCTTCTCTCTCTGACCCATTGCTGCATATGATTTCTCCAAGGTATTTAAATCTAGTTACTTTTATCGTTCCGTATTTGGTTTTAATTGTGTTCTTCTTAAAATTCGCGTCCGTGGTCATCAATTCCGTCTTTTCAAAAGATATATGTAAGCCTGTTTTCCTCGCTATTTCCGAGAGGGTGTTTATTTGGGCAATCGCCTCTTCTTCAGTTTCGGATAAAAGGGCAACGTCGTCTGCGTATGCGAGACATCCAATTTTGACGTTATTGTTCTTAGTACCTAGGGTAGCACCTGAATTGTTGATTTTCCATAGTTCCTTTATGATCTTGTCGAGTAATACGTTAAACAGTATTGGAGACAACCCGTCTCCCTGTCTGAGACCCGTTTTGATCTGAAATGATTCAATGATATTTCCTTGGAATTTAACTTTAGATTCAGTCCCTGTCATCGTTAACCCTACCAATTTTCTAGTTTTTTGGTCAACTCCGTATTCTTTTAGTACTTCAAGTAGTGTTTTCCTATCTACCGAATCATAGGCCTTTTTGAAATCGACGAAAGAAATAAAAAGGTTCTTTTTACTTTTAGTCCTGTAGTGTTTGATTAATAGCTTGAGGCTCAAAATTTGTTCTTGACATGATCTATTTTTTCTAAAACCACCTTGGTACTCCCCGATTTTAGAATCTACTTGTGGATAGAGTCTGTTTAGTAAAGCCTTTGAGAAAATCTTGTAGGTGACCGGTAGTAGGGAGATTCCCCTGTAGTTATTCACATCAGTTTTATCTCCCTTTTTATGTAGTCGGTGTATTAAGGCTGTTTTCCATTCTTGGGGAATCTTCTCCTCGCTCCAGATATCCATCATCAGCTCCATGATTACTCTTCTGAAGTCATCCCCAGTCAGTTTCCACATCTCGGCAAGCACACCGTCCTCTCCTGCCGCTTTGTTGTTCTTTAAGGATGCGATGATTTCATCCAGTTCCTCATCATCTGGTGGATATGATTCTACATCAGGAGGCGTGTTATCGACCGTTGTCATTCTTTCCTGAGGTTCTTCACAGTTCAATAGTTCCTCAAAATACTTCGCAAAAATGTTACAGTTTTCCTCACTCGTCTGTGCTAGGGTTCCATCTATGTTTGTTATTATTATTATGTTTTTAAATATTTTTATAAAGATTTATTTTTAAAGTATTAAATTTTTCAATTTAATTAAAAACATTGGGTATAATTTTTTGTAAATAAAATATAAGAAATTAGTCAAGAATAATGATCATTGTCCTACCAGAAAAGAATGTTTACATTAATATATGTGATTATTATTAGTCAACTTATTTATTTATTTATTTTTTGTTTATAGGGAAGCGGAGAAATGTTTCAGTTATGCGTAAATCAACTATCGTCAGAACAGCAGGTTGCATTACATGACTTACTAAGTAGCAATAAATGAAAACATCAAATGTACTGTTCCGGAAATTATCGTTTACTTTCTGTGATTTTTAAGATTATTTTATGACCATTTGCTTTACGTGTAATTTATGTTTCCTGTTAAATAACTTGTATTTTAGAAGAATATATGAGTATATATGAATTGTATACTTTAAGAGGTACTGAAGTTTAGATAACATATTTTTGTACATGAAGTAAAAACTAATAATTTTAAAATTTTATCAAACACAAAAGTATTGGATGTTTTTAAATTTTAGTATACTTTCCTTATAAGAAGTATATTCAGTGATTACAGTTATCGATTTGCATGTAAATAAACAAGTTATAATTGTTTTGTTATTTTAATTATTAAGATTTTGTAATTGTTTACAAACCCAATCTCGTTTTTTGTTTTGTTTAAAATCCTGATTTATATAATATTTGAAAGCATACTGATTGTTAGTAAAATGTTATGTAACTTTTTATTTAGGGGAATTACACGAATATAGTTTAATGGAATACAATGTAGTGCCTTGTTTCATTAATATTATGCTTGGATTATAACTTAGTAATATTTATAAAGCTCTAGTTACTACTACGTAAAACTAAATTATTAAAAAAATGTACTAAATTATTTAATTGTACATGGTAAAACTGAAATGTCTAAGAACTGAAGTTATTTCTGGACTGCCTTTGCTTATATTCTATTCCTTCATGTAAATACAAATCAGATATTAAAGGTCCACGGAGACATTTTTATATAAATCTGTCTGTTATTTTTCTCCTTAATTTTCCTGTCTAATAAATATTTTCCGATCGAATTTCTTAGCTTTTGTATTATTTTCCTCAGTTCTCAGAATAGATGTGAAGTATTTCTTTTATTAAGAAGTAATGATGGTTTGGGAAGAAAGATATTGATATTTAAAAGCATTTATTTTTTCATCATTTAAGCCTGTAGCAAGCAGTGGATAGAATTAAAAATGCTGATCCACAATAGTACTGTGAAGACCCCTATAATTTGTCTCTTCAAAGATAACTCAACATTATATCAATAACAACAATATCAAATAATAATATGAATGGTATTTCATGAAGTAGACAGATGTTAATAATTAGATAAAAAGGGAATAGTCTGTGGGTCCAGACGCCCTTACCATGCACCCCCCCTCCCCCACATCCCTATAAATTGCATATCTTATTCCTTGTAACAATTTATTAAAAAAAAGCCAATGTTCCCACACAAAAAAAGAACGCACTGCCCCAAAGATGGCTGATTGAAGACTTTGACTTTAGTTAGTTTTTTGGTCACTGAGAATAAGCATTTGGCTTAATTTCCTCATAGTTGGTCTTTTATTAAAGCTAAATAGTCATAGAATAATAAAACATGAAGAAATATTAAAAAATAATTGGCTTAGGCTACGAAAAACAACAGTTAAGTCATTTATTTTACAAAAAAATTTTAGTTACAAATAAAGTGTCGTTTGTAAATAAACGGCCTACAATAACGCAAAATGTGCTCAAATAAAACATCTGGAGAATATATTTCTGTTTCTAAAACGTTGATTATTTAAAAAAAAAATTCCGTAGAAAATGTACTTATGTGGCAGAAAAGCAGTACTGGCATGGGTGCCTACAGGCCTCTACCACACCATTCAGACCACATAAATGGCTTAGTTATAGTGATATAATAACATTTTTGGTACATTATATTGGTTTTATTAATGAACAAATATTAATGCAATAATTTAATCGTAAAAAGAAAAAAATTTAAATTAAAAAAAAAGATTAATTATTATTTTTTTTTAATTTAACCTACTTTATTCTATACGTAGGTCATTTAAGAAGACCTCAATTGTAAAAATAATATAATGATAATAATAAAATTTAATTAAAAAATACTTTGCTAAATATCTTGATTTTTTTTTTTATTTAACGTTTGCAATTTAACACTGTGTTTTGTATATTTACTGATTCTTAGAGGTAATTAAAATTTGTATATACTTCCCAGGAAATGAGTCATATTAATACCTGTTTTATAAACTAAAATAATATATACCTAATCTGAACTATATATAATGAATGGCTGCCGGGTTGTTTAGTAAAGCTCATAAACCACTAATTAAAAAATAATTTTTATTTCCTTTATTTAAATAAATAGGAAATTTTAATATTGAATGAGTTATTCTCTATGCACAAAGAAAGATACAAAGTGTGACGCTATAAGTTCTTCTATAAACCAGAACTGATTGTTTGGATTTGGTTTCAAAATGAGGAAAAACGCGAAATTGAACTAGAAAATGGGAAAAATACATTAAGCGCGAACGAGAAAGGAAGTGCCAAAACCTCGGAAAATATAAAAAGGACCAATATCCCTTATATAGCTAAATGAATGTTTAGTAGACAGATGAACAGAATATTTCAAGATGCTGCTAAAAGGAGGTCAATTGCAGTTTGGATGATATTAAGTGGACGATGTATGTTTATTATGGTGAAAACCACTTTATTTTCGATTGCTGAAGGTGCACATCGGGACCATCTTCACTTTGAAGTAGGATATAGAGAGGTATATTGAGAAAGTTATAGCTCACAGCTCTCCTGTTTAGTGCATTTGCAAAAGATTTTTTAAGGAATCTTATATTAGTTCAGAAATTGCGGAATAAATGTTCGGAATTTGTACCTTATCATAAAAAAATAGGAAATTTTAATATTGAATGCATTATTCTCTCTGCACAAAGAAAGATGGAAAGGGCGAAACCGAACTGTTTTGCACAGTTTTGGGCGTACATAGGCAACAAGTATATTAGAAAATGATATGAAAGGACTGTGGTTTTTACCTTAACAAGAAAGGAGATACTAGGAAATGTAATGCCCATCAAGATCCATTCCTGTTTAGTGTACCAAACAAATTATACTCAAGAATTGTAGAAGCTGGAATAAGAAATATTGTCGATTGCCAGAGCAATATGGATTGAGAAACTCAAGTTGCACATTGGAAGAGAAGTTGAAAATTAGGACTGTCTTCACTTTAAGGCAGGTTATAGAGAAGTCCATATAAAAAGAAAAATAGCTCTCTATCTGCTTAGTGCCAAATACTTTAGATTGTGCTAGTATCTAATTGTCCTTCAGAAAAGCTCGTTTTCCTTTTAAATTCCTTAAAAAATCTTTTACAAATGCACTAAACAGAAGGAGAGCTATGAGCTATAATTTTCTTGATATACCTCTCTATATCCTGCTTCAAAGTGAAGATAGTCCCGATGTGCACCTTCAGCAATCGAAAATAAAGAGGTTTTCACCATAATAAATATACATCGTCTACTTACTTTAATTAGTGATATATGAGTTTTACTAAACAACCCGGTAGCTATTCATTATATATAGTTCAGATTAGGTATATATTATTTTAGTTTATAAAACAGGTATTAATATGACTCATTTCCTGGGAAGTATATACAAATTTTAATTACCTCTAAGAATCAGTAAATATACAAAACACAGTGTTAAATTGCAAATATTAAATAAAAAAAAAAAATCAAGATATTTAGTAAAGTATTTTTTAATTAAGTTTTATTATTGTCATTATATTATTTTTACAATTGAGGTCTTCTTAAACGACCTACGTATAGAATAAAGTAGGTTAAATTAAAAAAAAATAATAATAAATCTTTTTTAAATAAATAATAATAAATTAAAATTTTTTTTCTTTTTACGATTAAATTATTGCATTAATATTCGTTCGTTAATAAAACCAATATAATGTACCAAAAATGTTATTATATCACTATAACTAAGCCATTTATGTGTACTGAATGGTGTAGAGGCCTGTAGGCACCCATGCCAGTACCGCTTTTCTGCCGCATAAGTACATTTTCTACGGAACTGCTTAAAATTTTTTAAAAAATAATCAACGTTTTAGAAAAAGAAATATATTCTCCAGATGTTTTATTTCAGCACGTTTTGCGTTATTGTAGGCCCTTTAATTACAAACAACGCTTTATTTGTAACTTGAATTTTTTTTTGTAAAATAAATTGACTTTACTGTTGTTTTTCGTAGCCTAAGCCAATTATTTTTTAATATTTCTTCATGTTCTATTATTCTATGACTATTCAGCTTTAATAAAAGACCAACTATGAGGAAATTAAGCCAAATGCTTATTCTCAGTGACCAAAAAACTAACTAAAGTCAAAGTCGTCAATCCGCCATCTTTGGGGCAGTGCGTTCATTTTTTTTTGTGGGAACATTGGCTTTTTTAAAATAAATTGTTACAAGGAACACAACGATATGCAATTTATAGGGATGTGGGGGGAGGGGAGGGGGGAGGTGGACGGTAAGGGATTCTGGCCCACCGTGTAGAAGGGGTCTGTCTGTGACATGGACGATAATAAATAATAGTGCCATAACTATTTATTCTAACTTTCATGTTCATTGCCCAAAAATACTACGTATTATTGTTGGCAGAGTTTGAATGGGAATCATTGTTTTTGGTTATCAAAAGGCTATCAGTGTGAATAGAAGGGAATTGTTGCATACTGTCATGAAATCAGCTGCAGTTAAAGCAATCAATCGCTGCAACTTTCTAGTTTCAGATTTCAAGTAGTCCTTCCATCAAATGTTAGACCAACCAATTATTAGTAGAATATATGTAATACAAAGTTGATTTTAAATTTACAAAATATCCATATATAATCTAAAAAATCTGGTGTGTACACTCACACGACTTTCCTAAGTTTTTATATCTTTACATATGTCCATCAAGAAACAAAAAAAAATTGAATTAATTTATTTTTCGGAAAACTGATCAAAGAAAAGATTTCAGTAAGATTTATTTGATAATCTAAAGCAATGAAAACCGGCTTAAGGTAGATCAGGGTAAAAATTTCAATACCCTCTAATATTGCTGATCAAAAACTTTTTACCATAGCATAATTTTGTCAAACAATAATTTCTGCTAAAAGTACAGGAAATAGTGAAGCTTGTGTGATGTGGGTAACAGATTTTCTTACTTTCACTTAGTTATCTTTTTTTTTTTCATTCATCCTTTTCTGACACCAGAATATGAACCCGTAATCTTACATTGGAAATTGAATAGCTGTAACTTCATTAATAGTTGGCCGAAATGAACGATTTTTTATATAGTTATGTAGGGAATTTTATTACCTTTAAAAAAAACAAAAACTAAACAGTCTTTTTTTTGGACTCACAAACGTTTAGATCCGTCGAAAACCGCATATCAGAAATTTGACCCGATCACAATACTTTCCTTAACTAGTATACGTAAGAAAGTAATAAATTAAAACATGTGTAGAAAATAGAATGAGCTGTATTATCACTAATACTGGTTCGATTCTGATGATTTTTTTTTTGGTAATTTAATTACGATTCAAAAGTTTTATTATAAATTTTACCATAGAATATATACTTAGCGAGTTAGGTCCCAAAACATTTTTCTTTTCTTTATAACTTTTTTTCCTGATTTTTCTCGGGAATTTAGTCCATGTATGAAAATTAAAAGGACAATTATTAGAACATTATAAAAAAGTTTCATCAAACTCGTTAGAGTGCTCTATTACGCATGGAGCACTCAATTTGTGTCATAGGCATCAGTAGTCAAAACCCTACAAAATAAAAAAAGAAGCAACAAAATCGGTTCACTAGTTTCCAAGAAAAACTTGGCATAGACAGACAGACCAATGGCTAAAAATGTGTTTTTCAGACTCAAGGAGCTCTGAAACATACAGATCCGTCGAAAACCACATATCGGAAATTTGACCCAATTGCAATACTTTCATACCATACTTAATTATAATCAATATCTTTGGAATGAAATTAAAAACTTTCAAAAGATAACCAAATTTCAATTTTATTTTTTCGAACTTGGTATAAGAGAATATAAACAATTAGTAATAAAATTTCAAAAATGATCCTTTTTCTTAAACTTTATTTCACTTGTCTTCAATATTTATAGTCCACAATCAAGAGAAAACATAACTATAAAGTTTCTCAAGGTTTCTTTACATATTTAATGATCCTCTACAAAAGAAAAAGAAATATTTCGTCATTTTCCCTTGCCATCAGGCAATATACCACATGCCACTTTCCTGTTTCTTCTCATAATTCTTCACTCATTCTGTCTGCTATTACTTTTAGTTTTCATTGAAGGAGATTAAAGTACAGATAAGTTATCTTAACTGAAAGATAAGATAAATCTTCCTCTGTGTTGATATCTAGTTTCTCGGAGTAGTTTGTCTCTCATTGTCTTAAATCTTAAAATCGGTATAGGTTGTGACATGCTCAGCAGTTTTTAGAATACCACTACAGGGAGATAAGAGGTTAAGGTTTTTAACTAAAGCATGGAGCTTGGTGTGAAATTTGATACGTCCAATAAACAGAGGAGAATCCATTTGGCCTTCCCTGATTATTGGATTTCGCATTATGATTGGGAAGAGAAGGTAGAGAAGTATTTTTTCAAGGGAGAGCCTTCATGAGTAATTAGCCACTGTCGATAACATTTCTTGGGGATGGGATGGCTGATGTGTAGTGATAGTGGGCTAACACATTTGCAATACAGACATTGCCTCACAACCTGAAGATCACAAGTTCAAGTCTTGGTGCTGGAAGTAATTAACTCTGGCAATGATTCCCTGCCCTGGGAGAAAAAGATTCCACTTCTTAATGGAGTCCTCCCATGTTATTCTTTTCCATTCAATGTGACCTACTGCAATCCTGTATTGGAGATTTTCCAAAAGATATGCAGGTTTCTTTCTTATGAGAAGTTTCTATTCCAGGATGCGGGCACACACCTAAGGATACCCAGTATTACTCCTGATATACAGCTATTATAAATACTTGTTCATTACCAGGAACCTGAGACACCAGAAGATGCCGCTAATACGATAGTCAATTTAAAAAAAAAAGGCACTAATTTATATTGCTATCTTATCTGCAAATTATAAGAGGATTATGGATCAAGCTGAAAATATAACAGTATTCTTGAAATACCATCGTAATGGGCAAAATTATAAATTAGAGTAAACAATAGTAATCTAATTTAAAATGTTCAATAATAATGATGAGAATCAACATTGTTTAAACTAATTTAACACATATAAATCTCAGACCTCAAAGTACTGAATTATTCTTGAAAAATGTCCTGAGAATATTTTGCAGATTTATCATTAATAACTTTATAGTATATTGCAAAAATAAACATTTTTTTTTTCAAGATTGGCTAATGTTTATATATTTCTGCTAAGGGCTGTAAAAAGGACAAATCCCAAAAATATTTGAGAGAGGAGATAATTAAATTTTAAATAGTTCCCTATGATATTCAAAGGAAGAAGAACATTAATTTCACTTAAAGGAATCAGGATAAATGCTTATTTATGGCAAACTATTCAATATTCAATTCCCCTGTGAAACTGTTAGTTCTAATATTTGATTTTTTTACCACCATCAACAGATATAACTTTGAACACCATTCAATAAAGCATTTAGAGACCAAACACCATTTCAATATGGTGATGACACATTTACATTTGAATTATATTTATAGCATGCTATTATTGACTCCATATATGAAGTCAACACATTCCACTGAAATGTAAAATGGTACTATTTCACTAGTGGTTCTCATTGATGACTATAAAACCAAGTTATTATAGTTTATTAGGAATAAATAAAATAAGCTATATACATAAAAAAATTAATATTGCTTATATACATAATAGTAATTACATAAATATAATTATTCAGTCGTCATTCAAGTATTAACTGCATTTTCTTCTTCATTTTCCAAAGCAGGACATAAGAATTTTTTCTTTAAAATATATATTTTCTTATTTGATAAGCATATTATGTAGCTTGATTCCTTAAAGACAACTAAAACAAAGGTAAACAAAGTTTTGGAATATAATACTTCATAAATTGTCTATTATTAGTATAGTAAAAGATTTTAAGTTACTTGATATTTTTTTAAAAATTCCATCATCTGACCCCAATTTATCTGTTATGGAAAGCAAATTGTAAACTACATTTGCGACATCTTCATTGTTTTCTAGTTCTCCTCCTGACTGTAAAGGTATTGCTCAAAATTATAACAATCACAGAAAGATTATAAATCAAATTAGGTAAATAAAAAATGTTATTAGTTATCCATAAGGACGAGTCAAAATTTCAGTTGTCAATATAAAATAAATTTACATATTTTTGCTAATACTTACTGACAATATGACACCATCTTCTGCCAGGATCAGATGACCTAAAGCATCAGGTATTTTATCTAATGATATCATTTTTTACTGAAGTCAAACCATCTAAAAGACAACTCAACACACATTTGTAAATAAAATTCAATAAATTGCAGAGGAGGAGATAAGTTTATAACAGTGAGAACCTCCCACCTGACAGATTCAAAAACATTTTTTTTTCATAAAAAAAGTCTTAAGAATAAAGTCCTGCATAATTATTACGACAGAAGATTTGTATTAACAAAAGGATTTAATAATTTATAAATAGTTTGAAATTTAATTTATTTCTGTTCTAAATAACCAGCACACGAAGGTTCACGTCACCCCACTAGTATTGAATGGGCCGTGGTAGAGGCAGGTAGTGAGACTTCCTTTCTTTTACCCTTCTACAGCCGTGTTTAACCATTGCGCTTGCTGAAACTAATATCCAAGGTAATCTTTTTAATATTGTTATATAAAACATTGTTCATGACTTAAGTTGTGTTGAATAGCTAAGTCTAAATTATCTCGGCTTTGAGTTTTGCTAATTTCGGTAGATAGTAACATGTGGATAGAGGTGAACATAACCTAGAAGCGTTCTCTTATTATTTATTTACATGTCTCCCTTACTTTCCTGAATACTTTAAATTCTTTAGAGTCGTTATTTTTCATTGTTTATATTTTAGAACAAGCTTTAACTTTTCGTGTTACTGTTCAGATTTTCAATTATTTATTTTAACCTGTGGGAGGGTTTCATACAAGATGTTATGTCGTTATTAATCAATCTAATTTTATTAATTTCAGGATGGTGCGTATGAACGTGTTGAGTGATGCTTTGAAATCTATTAATAATGCTGAAAAAAGAGGAAAAAGGCAAGTCCTCATCAGGCCTTGTTCTAAAGTTATAATCAAGTTTCTCACAGTTATGATGAAAAAAGGTACCTACATATTTTTATATTTTCATTTATGATTCTATGTTTAATATGTTGCCAGCGTTTTTAGAAGTGCATTGTTTACTATTTTATTTACTTTTAGGTTACATTGGCGAATTTGAAATTGTTGACGATCACAGAGCAGGAAAAGTAGTTGTAAATCTGAATGGAAGATTAAACAAATGTGGAGTAATTTCACCTAGGTTTGATGTTCCCATTGGACAGATTGAGAAGTGGACGAATAACCTTCTGCCTTCAAGACAGTTTGGGTAATTATTCTTTAATTGTTTCATATAACTAAACCAGTTGATTGTTATGTTTTTTTGTCACTAGTTTTGTTTTATGAAAGTTTTGTGGATAGTTTCTATGAATAACCTTTTTTCAATACACCTGATTTCTTCAAAGCTGTTTTTATTTTTATTTAAAATACCTCTGAGGTATTGTGAATTTTTTAATGTACTAGTTAATGCCTTTTTGTATTTCTCTTATTATTTTTAAATGCCTCCATAATAATTTTTTCTGTCATCTAAAATATTTCCTAATTTTTTTAGTTGCTATGTTTTCTCTGTACAATTTTAGTATAGTGGCATTTGTAGTATTGTTGATAGTTTTATTTTATGTCTGGGAATTACCTCAATGGTATTATATGGTACTGGTTATTTAAAATATTTCTTAATTTTTCGTTGCTGTTTTCTTCATACCATTAGTATAGCGGTATTTTAGTATTCTTGATGGTTTTATTTAATTTTTTTGGGGGGGAATTATGTACTGTTATTGCTTGTGAGATAAAAAAAAATGTGATCCATGTTTTCCATACTTGGTTATTTATATCATATTTAATTTTCCAGTATATTCAAGTACCTGCTCGAGACTTGATTCAAATATATTATTTTTTTTAATTTGTAATTTTGGCATCCCACATGTTTTGCTAATTTATCTTTTATGATTGTATATGAAGAACAGGATAGTGTTCTTAGTGGTTGTGTTATGTTATGTTTGCCAATCATTTTCTTAACTAATCTTTATATTTGAAGTACGTAATATTATGGTTCTTAAGTTCACCTTTCTTGGCCTAAATGACCACTAAATGTTTCTAACACGTTTTAATTACTACTTCACAACTATTGCACCAGCATGATGAGTGGGAACAATATTTCATGATCACACTGTGTTAGTTTTGTGTGTTGGTAAGCAGGAGGTTCCTGAAATCTCTAGTATGGCCTCGAAACCAACTAAAAAGTAAAAGTTCGGGGTTTATTCATCCTTTTTGAGTGAGCACAAGTCGAAATCCACAATATAATTAAAGGTATTGCAGGTCCTGATTTGATTCGAAAAGGAACTATTGGGAAGTTGTGGAAGTCATTCATCACAATCTTACATCAATACAACTACATTCTTAAAATTGCTCTCATAGTGTTATTTTGTGCCCTTCTAATTTGTTGGAGTGTCACTTATGTAGTGGTTACACAATGTAACAAAATTGAACCAATGGCTGGCTCCCTATTTATTAAGATTCGTTAATGCTATGCAGAGATGCCCATCCCCTCCCCCCCAACGTCGACAGCACAAGAACCTCTTCCCACCTCCAAGATATTTTATTACTCTTATTTTCTTAAAAACAGAACAAGCTAAGGTTGAATTAGAAAAATCGTAGACCCCTCCCCCCCAACGTCGACAGCACAAGAACCTCTTCCCACCTCCAAGATATTTTATTACTCTTATTTTCTTAAAAACAGAACAAGCTAAGGTTGAATTAGAAAAATCGTAGATTATACACAATTACACTTGCTGTGGTCTGTTCCATGTTTTCTCCTTGTCCCTTAGTATGTAACTTTTCATAACGAAATTCATAACCTTATCAAAATATGCCCCCCTCAAAATTTTAAAATCCTGTCAAAATATGCTCCCTCAAAAATTTTAATGGTGCAACTTGCGCCATGAAACTATCTAATCTGGGCACCCCATGTGCTATGGATTGCCTGAAGCAGGATACTAAGTTAATGTTTGAAATGATTTAATTATTTCTTGTGTGATTCTTTGGAAATTTTGACTGTTTATTTTAACTTTATCTTCACCCAACTGTAAATAATTCCTGTTTTTTTTTAAGTTGCTAGTTTCCTGTAGTCACTTAATCTAAATAATAGTTTTCTGATCCATACATTATATATTATCGGTTTATTTTAAAAAGTGATTATATGCGACATTTTGTAACCTTTTAATTGATCAAGAATTTTCTCTTTAAGAAATCATAAAATTGTGTGCTCTTTGTAACTATATTTGATGTATAAAACGATATTGTTTCATTTACATGCACTTCCAGTGTTTTGTATAAATGAAGTTGAAATTCACAAAAACATATTGAAGTTAATCTATTATGTTTTTTTTTTTAGTACTATTGTTTCTTTGCCATTTTTTTGTCAAATTTTAAGTATGTATTTTTTTTACAATTAATTTTGTTGCTTCTTAAAATTAAAACCTAATAATTAATAAATTTTAGTTATAATCTTAAATTTGGGTAAAAGTTATGTTCCAATGGCTCCATCCCTACTTAGTTTTCGATTAAGTTCTGATCTTACAGTTAGAGTTAGATATTTGTTCTAGTCAAAACATCACTGCAGTGATGAAAATTAGGAACAATTTCTTGATTAAGCTCTCTTTATTTAACATTATTTGAAACTTTAGGTTGATTTCAATATGTATAGGAACTATTGATTAATACCCCTACATGTTAGTTTCTATATGTAAAAGGAATATTATTCGCATGCCAAATTATTATTAGCACAACTTATGTATTTTTAACATTTATAATATCTCAAAATGATTATTCTCAAAGTCGTCGAACTTGTGATATGAAGAGCAAGTTTAGGAATTTGCCCAGATATTTAAAATTATGGCTGTAATTTTTAATAGTTACCCAGTGGATTTAAATTTGAAAAAAAAAATTGCGGTCTGTAAGATACAATTACAGATTGATACATTTGTAACCTAAGTTGATTTTGTTGTACCTACACCTAAAAATATGTTGAAATTCATGTAATCATATAGTAACAACTAGATTAAAGAAACTAAATTAAAACAATTATTGTTTTAATTTAGTTTCTTGTTTCAATTGTTCAAACGTTAAGCATTTTCTCTCCAACCTTTAACTGCTACAATGTCTTACTCTCCTTGGATCATGTCTAAATGACCCTTTAAAATATATTTGTGCTGCTAATTTAATTTCAAAATATATTAAAAACCATATTATAGGTCACTCACAAAGTTCTTGAGCAGTCATCCAGTAGACTTTTGCATAATTCTTTAATATAGTTTTGATTTATTTTTGTGATAATGAGTTATTCATTCTCTATTACATGTATGTTTTGTTTACCAGAATTCAGTGTCCATTTGAAACTAACCAGCATGACTTTCCAGTGTTTTTATTTTTTTGTCATTCTTTATTTAACCAGTTGTGTTTACCAGTAATGGTTTCCCAGTATACTAGAATTTACTTATGGATAATTCCACCTAATATAATGAGGCTTTCCAAAGTTTGAACAACATTGAAGTTACTCTGTTTGAAAACCACTTCATTTTTGTTGATTATCCTTATAACTATTAATCCCTTATAATTGTTTTATTTTTAAACCTTCATGAATGATGTTTAGATGAAAAGGCATGCCATCTGTCCAAAAAAATAATAGATAAATAACCTCTTACTGATTAGTGTCGCTAGATACTAATTGTCATGTTTATTTTTTGTTCTAGGTATGTTGTATTAACAACAAGTGGTGGAATTATGGATCATGAGGAGGCTAGGCGGAAACATCTGGGAGGCAAAATATTAGGGTTTTTCTTTTAGATTTTATAAAAAATATAAAAAATGCGAAATAAATTTTTCATTTCGTTATACCTATGTCTAATGTTTATTTAGTAATATTCCCTTATTCATATTGTTTCAATGACTGAAACTATAATCAAATATTACAATATATTAAGAGATTCATTTGAAGAGGTCCATTAGGGTATTCAAGACATTAACCCTTTGTAGGACTAAATTACTTATGTTCAAATTAAAAAAAAAAAATTAGTGGAACGATTGCAAAGACTCATGTATAGTGACATAAATATGAACAGCAGGAACAACTCACATAAGCTTGAAAAAAAAAAAAAAAATTATATAAGCAGATATGAGGCGGAAGGGTAGAACCTATTTGTTCCCACTGTATGCTGAATGACCAAAATTTTCATTTAATCGCTACTTATATATCTTTTACTTAAAACCTACTAATTATTATTTAAAAACATTTGATTATGTGAATGTACTGTTGTTGTTGTTTTTAATTGAAAAGTTTATAAAATAACAATATTATTTTTTTTTAAATTAAGAGATCAAATTGAAATTGAAATTTTCAATTTTACAGTAAAATTAATTGAACCTAACATTAAAAGTTAACTAGTATAGAAGTCTCCGGTGAGAACTCTCATATCACACAGCTAATCCCCTCTAATGCATTCAGTATCAGTATAATAGGGACACAAGTGAAACATGTTTATTTAATCATACAATATATTATTATCAAGATAGTATAGTCTATTCAATACTAAATTTAATAAAGTAATAATTTACTTAATAAGTGATTAGCTTGTTCCTTTACAAAACATCCTTCCAGTTAACAGTTGCGCAATGAGATAAAACTCCCTCAACTTACACTAATCCATTATTGTACTCTCTGAAGAACTGACCTATTCATTTGGTGTATTAGTACTTTGGTTTGTTCTATCACTAAGAGTATAAAAGCCATACTTGGATTTTATTTTTTATTCATTAAATTTATCAAAAAGTTACTAATCCGAAGGGATCAGAGAGCTATTCTTCTCAATCCATCTTTTCTGTATATTTTAAATTCGTTAGGGGCTATCATAAATAACATTATTTTAATGTTTAATACCTAAACACATGAGTATCCCATGACTACCTAAGAGAACCTCTGTCATCATAACTGTGTTGAAATCTTGAAATCAATTTTTCCCTCTCAATTGGTTGACTGTGAAACCATATGAATTTTTAAACCTAATTCTATCAATGTCTCCTTTTATTGATGATGAAGGAATTTTAGGATTGAAATTGGAATCCCTCTGTTCCCTAGGAAATTTCTTTTCATTTGATACTGCTCTCATCAAAATAACTCACTCCTGAGCAGTGTTGCTGCACACTATGAGACGAATCCTCGTATATCCTCATACACTTGCTCATTGATTCATAATTTGTACTATTGTAGGCTCAATGTTACTGTTTTTATTAGATAAATTATGTCAGATCTTTGCTTATTTGTTCGATTCGTATATTTAGAAAATTTTCATATTTCTTTTTTAAGCTAATGAGTAAAGAGTAAAATGAGTTTAATTTAAGGTACAAAATAAGTTTTATGAAACATATATTTTTAGAAACTATGGGAAAACATCTAATAAAAAATAAAATAGCTAAATAAACATTTTGACCGATTCAATATTCCCATCATCATTAAAAATGGAAGTTTGAAATTAGGCAAAATATTAATGAAATTAATTAAAATTAAAAATATTAAAATTATTTTTAAAAATGAGTTACAATTTTTTAATATTTTTATTTATCCATATCAGGGGTCACCAAACTATGGTCTGTGGGCTGAATCCAGCTCACAAAAGTTTCTTTGATTAAATGGTAACATTTTAAAAATGTGAAATTTAGCAAATTACTCACTCACGAGGTTACTATAACATTTTTTTTCTCTTTGAAAGCTTATTTTACAGCTGAAGTATCATTTATAGAACAAGATTTTTTTTTTCATCTCGAGTCATGGCCCATGGCACTTCTGTGGAGGTCTCAATGTTGCCCGTGGACCAAGAAGTTGAGATCCTTGATCTAGATAATTAAAAAAAAACAATGTGTATATGAAATCACTGTTTTATGAAGGAAATAATAATCATACTCAAATGAAAATAGATATGATTGCAATTTATTTCACTATAAGTCAACATAAATTAAGTATTTAACATTAATATCAATAATAAAACTGAAAATAGTTGTGAACCAAATCTAAAGTTTATTCATAAAAATATATCTTTGCATACATAGGTAAAAATGAGGTATGAGGTTGGTTGTATCTTGTACAATACATTAAAATCTCGTGCAAATACGAGGACCTCCATACGAATGGCAACATTAATTATGAAAGCCAGGAAAGAGATCTGCTAAAAGAACAAATCCAGCACAACCTATGAATGATTTAGTCACAAAAAATGTTAATATCATTATATAAATAGGCAAACACAAAACTGTGCAGCCCCTCTATTATTCAATTGATTTTCTTTCTTCTTTTTTTGTTTAATAGCTATTGACGAACTTTAGTTTTATCAATAAATAAAAATATGAAATAGTGTATTTAAATAAAAATATAAGTGGTAGTTTGTTCAAAACAGCTAATCTCAAGTTCTCTGATTTCTTTGAAATTTTGACACAACGTAGCAATAATATTCAGGAGTGTTTCTATATACGTTTCAAATATCAGACCTTTCTTTCGAAATGGCTGTTGAAAAACGTGATTCGCTTCAGACTGTAGACAATACGGCTGCAACATTTTAATGAAACTTTGCTAAAGTCTTCCTTAAATGTTAAATGTTAATGGAATGTTATCTCATAAATTAAATTTAAAAGTAAATTCTATAGTTGTGTTCATTCTTACATTAAATACTGCACAATTATTAATTAAGGGAACAAGAATGAGAGTGAAGTACTAACGGGAGCTACTTTAAATAAAAGAATTTTATTAATTCCAAGAATTAATTTTAACATTTTCTGACACAATACTTCCATTCGAATTTCAACGAACAACGTTCTTATTAATAGCTGCATTTGCTATGACCATAATCAAATCGCAGTGTCAAAGTTTTGGAAAAATTTGGTTATTATTGCGACATCCAGTAATTTCGCATCGACAATTATATGTGGCAGCAAGTGGAGCACGTTTGTTTAAAATTTTGAAATTTATATTTCCAATGGCAGTGGGCAAGGTTATGTACTAAATAACAACAGAACATTCTAAAAGAACATTGTTTACAGAGAAGTTCTGCATAAAAATTGATTTAAACTGAATTGAAATTGTTAATTTAAATTTATTTTTTACTTGATTAGTCATAACATTAATTTATTGTGATAATAACACAGATAAATTAAAATGAAAATGATTTGAAATTGAATTGAATTGAATGATTTAAAATGAAATATTTTTGAATAAGTCTATTTTGTAGTGCTTATAAATAATTTTAAAAAGTTTAAGCTAAATTTTTAAATGAATTTGAAATTTTGTTTTTATTGATAATGAGGATTTTTCAATTGATTTACTCTTAATTTATTGAATTTATTTTTTATTTAATTATATGTTTTCCTCAATTTATTAATGTTTATGATGTAGAGATGGTTGACCGTTGATATAATATGAGGAGTTAGTCAAGGGTGCGATCAAATAAATAAAAAAAATTAAAATATATAAATTAAAATAATTTATATATTTTAATTTTTTTTATTTATTTGACCGCACCCTCGACTAACTCCTTCTCATATTAATGGTTATGGTCGAATTTCGACCACTGGGCGAACACAAGTTTTAATAAAAGCTCAACAGAATGAAACAATGTGACTTTTTAATGAATGAATCATTTTATTTAATGTTTAATAATATATTTAACTTTAATTCTTTAAAATTAAAGAATTCTTTGTCAATTATAGCAAACAAATCATAGGAACATCAGGTTTATAAACTTTGGCATCCTGTATCACCACAAATCTGCTCTCTCACTGCAGTTTGGTCTGGGTTTCAACTTATTATTTTCCCTATTTCTAAGAGTACTGTAGAAGCAAAACTAGAACCATAGATTTTTTAACCACCTGGAATAGGAGGAATATTGGGCCACTATCCTATAAAGAGTTGAGGTTGCAAGTACCACTAAAGTTTCTAAAATGTGTAATTTATGTATCTTTTAAAAAATACATAACTGTGAAATATAAAGAAGAAATCCACTAATTGATGCACAAAGAATGGGGAAGAATAGAGGTTGGAAAATAATGCATGGTTTTGGTTTAAAAAGAAAGATTTACTACTGTTTTATTTAATCACGACAGTCTCCAGTACTATCAATACATTTCTGCAAACTTGTTGGCAACTTTTCCATTCTCTCCGAATAGAATTCCCGATCTTTAGAATTAATAAACTCCGAAAACGCATTTTCTTATTCCCTTCGTCCATTAAATTTTTTGTCATGTAAGTAGTGATCCAGGTGTCCATGAAAATGAAAATCCATAGGCGAGAGGTCCGGAGACAGTGGCAGTTTCTTATCCAAGCTCCAACGGTTTTTGTGGCCACACGTGAGACACTTCGCACTAAAATGGGCCCCTTCCAATTGACCAAAGCTTCATTATTGCCAATTTCTAATTCATTGCATTAATTTGGTTACAATTCGATTCGGCATTGATGGTTTCTAGAGAATTTAAGAAGCTGTAGTGTATCAAACCAAATGAAGCCCACCAAACAGTAACCATCACCTTATGTTGATGAGTTGGAGCCTTTGGAAAATGTTCTGCTGTTTCTCCTTCGTCGAGCCACTGTCCAGAACGTCTACTGTTATCGCGAAGTACCCACTTTACATCACAAATAAAAAATTCTGGACAGAAAAGGCTCGCTTTTGTTTCGGCAAAGAAATGTAGCACAAAATTTATAATGCTGTTTTTTTTTTTTGGCGGTCGTTTAATAAGTGTGGAACCCTACTTTCAAGCTTTTATACCTTCCCAATCGCCTTGAGGTGGACATCGACGGTCGATTTACTAAGGTTACGTTTCCCTGCAAGTTTTCTTACAGTTATTCTGGGGTTGTCTTCCCTTTAAGTCCGCAGATGATGACCATCAAGAGAGGAAGTCCTTCCACGACCTTCTTGGTCATCAAGACTGAAGTCTCCCTCCCGAATTTTCGTGAACCAGCGTTGAACAGTGCATTCATTAATGCTGCTGTCACTCCAGAATTGATTGATGTTCCTGTCCGTCTGGACCCAATTTGGGCTGAGTTTAAACTCGTAAAACAAAATTACATGAAAATCAAGCGTTGACATTTTAGCAAAGACTGAATTATTTCTCAGCAGCGAAATGCTACAGAGGTAAACAAACATTATAGTTTAGAAGAAGATTAATAAGTGATGATATTCATACAAATAAATAATCCAGCAAATGTAAACGGTTTATCACATAGAGGAGTATTTTAAAGAAAACTCAATCCTGCATTATTTTCCGGACAATCCGATATTTAGTCAAGAACGAAAATTGCGACCATTTTTTAAAAACTGAAATATTCTATTGTTTTTTTATTATTGAAATTTACAACTGTATACAATGATAAATAGAACAAGTAAATATGAAACAAGTAACATGACATGTACAACATGAAGAGAAACTACCATTGGTAGCACTGCAATTATATTTCTATATTAGAAGGTCCCGAGACCATTATATTTTCAGACGTCTTGGAGGGTTATCAGGAATTGAAGAGGAAGCAAGGTTAGAAACAAGAGGATTCGGATGGTTCAGAAGTTTGTTATGGAAGGATAGGTATCTGGATTGAGCTAAATCGGAAACATATGGTACATTAAGGTCGTTATGGATGATTTTATTTATGACAAACTAGGGAGCATTGAGGATTTTACGAAGGATTTTGGATTGTAGGGATTGGCTACGAGAGGAATTTGATGGTTTAGTAGAGCCCCTAAGCTCGATCCCGTAAGTCCAAATAGGCCTTATTATAGTAATATATATGAGTCTTTTGTAAATAGTCGGAAGTTTAGAGCGTTTGTAGTAAGTGCAGTAGTCGAAAACGTCGGGCGGTTTCTAGTCGTTTCAGTCTGGTATGGGGGTATTCTATAAGAGTAAAAATGTAAAGCAAGAAATTCTGTTTCTAATCGATACCAACATTTTTATAGTACATCAAACATCTCTCAAATTGAAATTCATTGCTTCTCCGTCAAATTCTCTTTCTTTTGACATATTGTCAAAACCCATCGCTTCTTAGAGCCAGAAAAAGGTTCTATGCTATAGATAGTAGTTCATAATCATGAATAACTTAACAGAATATACACTCATACTGTTTCATATTATAAGCATTGTAACTTATAATATGTACGTACTCAAAGCCATTCGCCAGATATCTGGAGATTGCCAATTTCGCAATGATGCTATTGAACATAACCTTATGAATGTCTTATTAAAAAAATATCTGTAAAGTATTATTGATCGTGTAAGAATCACTTAAACACCATTTGGTATAGGTATTTTACCCCAAGTAATTAACGTTGTAATAGTTGATTTATGGTTGTAGTGAAAATTGAAGAGAAATTGGTTAAGGTGTTCCGTAAAAAAACAGTAAAACTAAAGATCATTTTTAATTTTTTATAAATATCCCTTTCAATCCTTATAACAACCGCCATTTTTAAAATCAGCGGCTTTGGAAATTCAAATTCACGTTGGTATCCGTAATTCTCACTGAAACCTACGTCTCCTATGAGTTACTTTCAAGTATTAAGTTTTTATTAAAGTAGAATTTTAAAAATCGTATTTCATATATAATTACCCTAAAAAATTTTGAGGACTCAACTTGCGACATGAAACGTCCTTCTGGGCACCCCTGATAGTATGTTATTATTTTCGGGAAAAAATACTATTAAAACAACTGAGAAATAGTCTTGTTATAAAAAAAGAAAAATGTTGACCCATATTACGCATCCATCCGACGGTCGTTATCAAGGGGTGGTAGGGTTTGGAGTAGGGGAGAGTTGGTTAGGGAGAAGGGCGACACATTATGTAATAATAATGTTGGAAGTGGCGCCAGTTAATAATTTGAGGGGGTTAGATCCCCCCCAGTTCATTTCATGTTTACTGATCAAATGATATTACTTTTATTTTCATTTTCCAAGTAGCATTTAGTTTTTCCATGTTGAGAAAAATGAAATGTTCAAAAACGAACCGCAGCAGAAAGCCAAAAACTGTACAAAGTCGAATACGCTGAATCTTTGATAATAATAGTTTAATTTTTTGTTCGCTTCTTAGGAAATTTTATTTACTTTGAAAGGAAAATTAAAAGTAATTTAGAGGAAGGAGATAGTTCGGGGTGGCGGGGTCATAAATATACTAAAATAGTTGCAAACATATTTTGTTAGAAGCCAACGTTTCGACTCCACTTTGCAGCTCTTCTTCAGGGAGGTGTGTTCTACTAGGAGTTTCACTTCAAACTGAACATAATGCTGAACAATGTCGGAGTCGAAAAGTTCGCTTTTAATAAAATCGTTTTTCCACTATTTTAGTCTATTTATGACCGCCACACCGAACCATTTACTTCCTCTATAATACTACGGTCAACTATTAAGTTCTCAATAAAAATAATTTAATTTACTTTCAAATACAAATATTTTATTGATATCTTTTTCTGTTGTTTTTTTCCACAGGATTGCATAAGATACATATACTTAAAGCCCTGATAAGAATAAGCTTTATCAAAATTTTAAAATAATTAAAAAGGAAAGAGTTGGTCCGGGGTTGCGGTCATTAATAGGCTAAATAGTGGTAAAACTATTTTATTACCACTATTTAGCCTATTTATGACCGCAACCCCGGACCATCTACTTCCTTTATAATGCAACGGTCAACTATTAAATATTCAATTTAAAATAATTATTGCTACAATTCCTTGAAAAAATATTTTTTTTGGTATTGTGCATAGAATACCCGATGCCGCACAAAGGCATCAGAGATGCAATTAAAAAAAAAAGAGACCATTAGTTTAAAAAATACTCGTAGCACAGACATGCTCATATATATATATATATATATATATATATATATATATATATTTTTATTTAATTTATTATCGTGACCTTATTATTAGTTTTTGTTCATAATATCAATCAGCTTATTTCTCTATAAAAATAAAAGTGTTCTCAATTTTAAACTCAATAACAAGAATCTAATCTGCTATAATAGTTCTTTTATGCTGATACTGGCAAAAATAAGAACTTCGTATTACATTGAATTGAGCTGAATGAAACTGAAGTGATCGAAAAGCATATTTTAAAACCTAAATGGGGGAGGGTAAATATCAAGTCGATAGACAAAAAAAAAAAAAAAAAAAAAATATGGGTATTTAGATTTTATTTAAAAATTCAACATAATTATTGTGAAACGAACACATATAATACTGAATGTTTATAAATAAATTTATATACATGTTTGTATAGTTGTAGATATTTTTTTTTTTTTTTTTTTTTTTTTTTTTTTTTTTTTTTTTTTTTTTTTTTTTTTTTTTTTTTTTTTTTTTTTTATGCATATCGATATACTTAAAATATCTAAACAAAACAATAGAATATATTACCTATTACGTATCACACTGGTACACTTCTAGAACTTTTCCAGCTAAACATGAATAATATAAAAATTGAAAAAAAAATTCCTTATTTTGTTCAACCTCAAAATAAAAGTACGTTTTCATATTCTGATTAGTTATGTAAAAATGTCCATAACAATTCTTTTTCTATAAAATATATTTACATAATACTTATTAAATATCTTTTTTTCAACTTTGCTACGGATAATGTTATAAAAATTATTATTATTATTACGTGAAATAGAGTGAGCACATGAGGGATGAATGAACCATAAGATCCTAGATTATTTTGCTGTATATTATTATTTTTTAATATAAGTGAATATTTAAATAATAGTGACATTTAGGTCCTGATAAAATATTTACCTACTTCTTGGCCTGAGCATTAGCCAACTAGTCGACTTTTGTTATTTTATTAATCGATTTTTGTTTAAATAATTTATTCATTCATGTAGCTTATTTATTGTTAATTTTGATTTTTTTTTCTTCAAATTATTGAGGAAGGGAAAGCGATATTCTCGCTCTCTCAATATTTTTAAGGTCTGTACCTATGCGTACTGTTAAGTATATTTTAAACTGCCGTATTTTTTTTTCTATGGTTATTTCTCCTTTTCTCCTACCGCGAATACACCAATGCCTGATCTGATTATTATGTATAATGTTATTTGAAATTAGATAATAATGATAACGCTCCCGATATTGGATCGGATGAGGTTATTTACCTTCTGTAGAGTCACGACCCCTTACTAACTCGGCTAGGGATTAGTTGGTTAATGCTTTTGTAATAGAAATCATTGGTCAAAATCTTGTAGTTTTAATTTATTAAAAATAATTTATTTATAAGATTATAATGACAAAGCCATTATTATTTTTGTATGGTGTAGGATTTAGAACCGGTTGTTTATAATCTAAACAGATGCTTTGACAAGGCAACAAAAGCAAACGTAGGATGTTGGAAAAATATCGGCGTTTTTAATGAAATTAGTCGACTTTTTGTCCAATTATAAAAAATTTGGTGCGGTAGGCGCATCACACAAGTTTCACTTACCATCCTCTTCTTACCAGAAATAAGTATTTTCAGACAAAGGAGGAGTAAAAGTAAAAATTATAAATGCTGTATTGATTTATATTTCATTGTGGGTATTTTTATTTGTATGTATAATATATTTTATATTAGAGATTGAAGTGAAATGATCAATTGTTTCAAATAAAAAAAATTAAAGGTACTTTAGGGGAAGCTAATGTTGAAGATTAGCCATTAGAGACCACCAATCAGAATAAAAACTTTATTTTATTTAAAACTGCTTAATTTTACACTGATATGGTGAATTTAATCAAAATCGTTAGAGCCGGTTTAGAGAAAATCGCAAAAATGTGTTTAGTCCATTATATAAAGTGCGACTTCCGGTTAGCCGATTTTGATGAAAAAGTTGCTATAACATCCCTAGCATATAAAAACCTTAAATATGCAATTTCACTTGCCTACGAATTTTCGTTTTTAAGCTAGACTGTTAACAAACACACAGAACATTTTGTGGGACTTGGTTATTTAGACTGAGGGGACCTCAAAACGAGATGAAACCGTTGAAAACTCAGATTTTCACGATCGCAATACTTTCCCTTACTATATATTGCATGTATAGGTAAGTGAAAGTAAAAATAGACTATTGAAAACTAATATTTAAAAAACAAAATCTGGTGCACTCATTAATCTTCTTTGAGTAGAAATTATTTTTTAGAAATACTGGGCTAAATCAAAAAGTCTTTGAAGCATATTTTTGATGGATCTAAGCCGTACAGAAGATGTAAAATTTGTAAATATATATTCGGATATTATTCACCGAATTGGCTAAATTGATCTTAAAGATTATTGAAATTTAATACATAGGCGGGGACTTCCAGAAGGGGACGAGAATATCGTTTTGCCTCCCCTAATATCTCGAGAACAAAAATAAAATCGAAATCAATAACAATTAATCTACATAAATAAATAACATTTTTATACTGAAATCTATTAAGAAAATACAAAGAGTCGATTAATGGCTTAGCTCAGACCTAGATGTAGGTACGCAAGTATTTTAGCACGTCCTACATTCCTATTATTGAAATTTTAATTTATATTCAAAGATAATTATATGTAGCAGCATACCCTAAGACTTTATGATAAATTCATGTCCACCCTACCATTTTTATGTAAAGATTTGATCTCCTTTCCCTTGGCAAATTTTAAACATCGAAGAATTGAGAGTTCATCTCACAGCCTCAAACGTTAAAAAAAATCTATTATATTCAATTGCTTTGTTTACATATTTAAAATATAACCATAAGCAAATAAACATATGTATACTGAAGAGAAGGATAGTTGGGGTGATCAGTCAAAATAAAAATGGCAAAAATAAATAATAATATTTATTTTAACATTTGCCGACGTTTCTGTTCCATTTACAATATCTCAACTTTTCTATTTCTATTTATTTATTTATTTATTATAACTTCATATTCCTTTTCTCTGTTTTAAATTTTATTCTAAGATTATCATTTTATTACTTATCTTATTTTGATTATGTTTACTTCATTAGTCTACACTTTGTAACCGTTATTATTATTTATTTCTTAGTTCTTGTTAATGTAATTATTCTACCTACTTTATTTTACTTTAATGTTCACTTATCTACTTCATTTTACTTTAAGTATTTTTTTTTACCTGCATTGTTTATGTTTCTTATACCAATTGTTATCTGGTTCTTTTCTCAGCCCTGATGAAGGCCTGAACTTCAGGTCGAAACGTCGGCAAATGTTAAAATAAATATTATTATTTATTTTTGTCATTTTTATTTTGACTGACCACTCCAGCTATTTTTCTCTTCATTATTCACTACAGTCAACCATCAACCCACAAATATGTGTATACATTTACTACAGTACTATGGCATACGCTTGCCGTTTTATCAAGTGGATTAGGGTCGGCAATGTTTAATAGATGTTTGGAAAAAAAAAAAAATATATATATATATATATATATATATATATATATATATATATATATATATATATATACTTAATTTTTTTTTTCTTTAACAGATGATTTATTATTTTTTCATATTTTAGGCAATAAAAGTTCCAATTTTCTTCATATTTTTTTATTTATGCTTGTTGTCTCTTACGTTTCGGGACAATTTTCCCATCATCAGAGCATGTTGATTAGTGTATCAGTGAATATGTGCAACACCGAATAATTTTTAAATAATGTGACAAATAATTAATTTTTGACAAATGTGCCACATCAAAAAAATTAATGTAAAAATAAAAATATTGCTCTGATGATGGCAAAATTGGAAGTTTTGTTGCCTAAAATATGAAAAAATTATAAACGTAAGCTCCCTAATAAAAAAAGAAAAATAAGATGACTTATTATTTTTCATTCTTACATTATAACATATTTAGTAATGCAAAATGTATGTATAATTTATTTATTAAAAATATGGAAAGAATTAAATATAACCTGTTAAATATAATAATCGATTTAAAAAAAAGGAATTTAATTTAATAACACCTCGGAGGGAAAAAAAATCGATTTCAATCAACGAATCTGTTTTATGAAATGAAAGTAGATATGGAAGTATTTTAGCATGCCCTATGTTCATATCATTGAAATTTCAATTTATATTCAAAGATAATTATATGTAGCAGCATATCCTAAGACTTTATGATAAATTTATGCCCACCCTTTCATTTTTACGTAAAGATTTTATCCCCTTTCCCTTGGCAAATTTTAAACATCGAAGAATTGAGAGTTCATCTCACAGCCTCAAACGTTAAAAAAAATCTATTATATTCAGTTGCTTTGTTTACATATTTAAAATATAAACATAAGCAAGTAAACATATGTATACTAAAGAGAAGGATTGTTGGGTTAATCAGTCAAAATAATTTTTAAAGAATGTGACAAATAATTAATTTTTGACAAATGATTCCACATCAAAAAAATGAATGTAAAAATAAAAATGTTGCTCTGATGATGGGAAAATTGTCCCGAAACGTAAGAGACAACAAGCATAAATAAAAAAATATGAAGAAAATTGGAAGTTTTATTGGCTAAAATATGAAAAAATTATAAACGTAAGCTTCCTAATAAAATAAGAAAAATAAGATGATTTGTTATTTTTCATTCTTACATTATAACATATTTAGTAATGCAAAATTATATTTTATATGTATAATTTATTTATTAAAAATAAGTAAAATAATTAAATATAACCTGAATAATAATCGATTTAAAAAAAAGGAATTTAATTTAATAACACCTCAGAGAGGAAAAAAAAATCGATTTCAATCAATGAATCTGTTTTCTGAAATACGGCGCCATGTTGGTACTACCCCTAATCTCAAACGAGATTTCGAATATTAAATTAAGAGAAATTTAAAATATTTTATTCTCTTTTAATTTAATTTTAACAATTATTTTTATTAAATATATTATAGCGTATGGATTTAAGAAAAGATAGCTTACTATAAAATTAAAGCGGGAATATGATCGATCATGAGCGCGCTTTTCGTACTTGCGCAAGCGCGCCACCCCCACCCTTCTGCCCCCGGTTCGTTCTGCCTCCAGTCGTCTCAACTGCTTCATCCCAAGCTCGGTCTAACAGGGGTAGTCTTCGTCTGCCTGGCAGGCGGCCTGTCGTAGGACCCTCACTCTGGTGAGTCCTGTGTATTATATACTGATATATATATAATAATATACTATAATATATTGTGTAATACATACTTTTATTATTAATATACCTGGAGTTAGCAAAGCTATCGGCAAACCACGTGCTCTAATTGGACCGCTGTGCATGGCTTGTAACAACCATTCATACTTTCAACATCCACTACTGTACAGATATGATTTTTCTAAATACATAACATACATATTCCTTACATCGAAACGTGCAAAGTACCTGTATATATATATATATATGTTTTTATCGAAAAACAGAAGAAATTAATTATTAATAAATTCGGTGAAAAAAAAATATACCCTGGTTTATTATAGAAAGTTACCAAGTTCATTTTTCTGAACTTTCAAGCACATTTTTGTGAATTTCGAGCTCAAAAAGTGCTCTAAAATGACACAACTCTTTTTACATATTCAATGTAGTTGCAAAAATCTCACACTATTATCACAGAATTAATTTCATCAAAACTCTTAGTTATTTAAGGTTATGAAATGACTTTTTTGCAACACACTGACGATATATGTTTATATATAAAACTTTTTAAAGAACATATTACAATATTATTATGATAACATTGAACAAAAATTATATGTTGTATAATTTTTTTAATTACTAGTTTTATAAAGTTTTTAGTTAAAATTGCATCACATCCCTGTCTTTTTTTTCCACACAGGTTGAAATTTGTTTAATCATATTTCTTAAAGATTACTGTTTTAAGTTATCAAATTTTTTAATGTGGCATTTTTACAATACAAAAAAAATCGATAAAGAGTTACTGTTCCCTACATCATACATAATCGACTTTTATATGTCAATATTGTTTTTTTGTAATAGTAATAATACAATTGAAAAGCTTACGACTCAACATCATGAAAATGAGAAAAAAAAAATTAATATTGTTATTAGATCAATAATAAATATATATGTGTGTGTTTGTGTATATACCTGTTACTCTTTAAATCTATTCTATTGCTTAATAATGATGTACTAGTCACAGACTTTTTCAATGCCGGATGTATCAGTTTCCATTTTTCGACTTGGATAAAGAAACAAAGAAGAAATCGAATTATCTTGTCCTAATTACATTTCCGCTCGTACAGGCAGACAGTAAATACGACATATTTTCAGAAGGATTCAATTTATCGAACAATATTAATTGTATATGCTTAGAATATAGGTTGGTATTTATTAATTTTTGTTCTTTTTTTGTATATAATTATATATTTACTCGTGGCTCTTTAGTTCCGATTCTTTTATATATTCATTTATATAAAAAGCATGCTCTTTAAAATTAATAAAATATTAAACATTATAGTTTATTTATCGAAATTATGAAATAGCTCTACTATAAATTTTAATCTGTCTCCACTTAACATGGCTAATTATTTAAACTCCTTAAGAACCATATATATTGTTATTTAAATCTGTTTAATTAATTTAATTTCTGATTTTTTTTATTATCCAAAGAGATATTTTTTATATACAAAGATGTATTTACATAACATTTGGTAACGTCTTAAAGGAGATTGAGTTTGTAACTCTGGTAAGGATTGTGTTACCAGATATTGTGCTTATATAATTTCTAAATTATTTGAATATATATTCTTCATTAATTTGTTTTTATTTTCATAATATGTTTAAAACTTACTGCTTATTTATTGAAAAACGGATTATTGCCGATATGTTATATGAAATGTAAATACATTGTCCGAAAAATTGATTTGAATATCAAATTAAATTAATACTTCATTAACATATTAAATTTTCAAAGTAAAAAATTATATACATATATTTATACATATAAAGTTTAAAGGTGAATATTTCCCCTTTGGGGTTCAATGAACTAAAATTCTGGAATCTTGGCACTTGTTGAATAAGCCCGTTCTGGGTTGGTCTCGCCCCTTCTACACATTTTATATCACCTCTCAATTTTCTCTATTCGAATTTTATTAGAGATTATTATTATTGATAATAATAATCTCTAATAAAATTCGATAATCTCTGATAATAATTTTTATTATTTGTACTATATCTGTATTACCTCTCTGTATTACAAACAACCGTTGGCCTTGTAACAATACTTTCTCACATCGTATCGGACCCATAACCCTTCATGGATTGTTAGTGGTACAGGTTTATTAGTGTTAAGGAGTTCTGTCTATTATATTTCTTGGTAATAATTAAATCGATAACTTCTAGCCTTAGTTCTTATATGTAGTAAGAGTACGTTTGTTCCATGAACACATATATATTTTGATAACAGTTATATATTTTATAGAAATGTATTATACGAGTCTTTAATTTCAAAGTGAACCTTAACCATGATTGCTAAATTTTTAAGATTCGCAAAAAACTATATTTTCTAATCCAATTGTAATATCAAAATAAATATTTTTCCATATAATAAATATATTATTTTCAAATAATTCAATAATTACATTATTATTCCAAAAATCACTTATTATTTCGAAAATATTTTTTAAAAAACGTTTTCACTTTTGGAA
Organism: Nezara viridula; assembly: GCA_928085145.1. Lineage (NCBI taxonomy): Eukaryota > Metazoa > Arthropoda > Insecta > Hemiptera > Pentatomidae > Nezara > Nezara viridula. Next base: position 122,464,075 of record OV725081.1, on the reverse strand, counting down.
ATAATTAAACTTTAAGGCCCTTTTTAAAACAAAAGTAGGTTGTTTGGGGTTCAGCTGAGAGAAAAAATGGGAGGATATCACAAAACTTATACTATAAAAAACTTACCTTTTGTTTACAACAATGATTTAATAAAATCAATATATTTTAATTTATGAAGTTGACAGGCGCAAAAAAATTTTTATAGCAAAACAAAAATAATTTCAATTTGAATAGAACGGTTAAAAAAGCTTTTAATAAATTATGTTATTTTTTTATAAAGTTTCATCACATTAATAAAAAAAAAGACTGGTTTCAGAAATAAACTTATTTTTCATACAATTTTTTTTAAAATATCTATTTTCGTTTTTGGAAATAACAATATAATTGCACCATCAGATTCATTAGTTGTTTTTACATGGGAACCGATAATTGTCTCGATTTCCAGAAAAATCGATTAGGATTCACCTTAGAAATACGCGACTCATATGTTGTACTCTTTGATAGTTATTCTTTTCTATATGATTTTCATTCATGCTTTTAAAAGTTTATTAATATATACTCCTTTCTAACATAAATTAATAATATATATATATATATATATATATATATATATATATATATATATATATTGCATTACTAATAGTTTGAGAATGTAGTCATATTAAGCAAGAAATTATATGATCATTGAAAATTCATAATCAAAGAAGAATTAAAGTTTGAGTTTTAGCCAAAAATGGAATTAAAAAAAATGTTTTTAAGAGAAAGCCAGTTTTTCCTTAACGCTTTGCGGGCTTCAGACTGTCGGGCGCTGCTGTATAGATCTCTTCAGAAATATTATCTTCATATTGTTTCCTCAATGGTGAAGGTAGGGAAGCTTTTGTTCATGTGGGATGTTAAACAACATATTTTCCTCTTAATCAAAAGTTTCTGTTTTTTTTTTTTTTTTTGCATTATAGACATCATTGAACAAATTAGTAATAAAATCTATGCGACAGGCATATCTACACTATCTAACTGCATTTCGACTATATTCCAAATAACTTTTAGTATTTTCTATTTAAAATACATTTTCTAAAAGCGATTATAATATTTTGCAACTAAAATACACTGTATTTCAAAAACACTAAATACAGAGTCTTTTAAAATAATATTTAAAATGCATTAATAAAATTAATAATTTCGATAAAATAACTTTATTGAACGCTGTCACCTCCTCTTCATGCTTCAATTTATTTTTATTTTTTTCGACGACGTTTCAGGCAATTTTTGCCCATTTTCAAGTCGAAATATTTATAGCATTTACTTATCCTTGTATCATTACATATATAATAGCCTATTATATTAAAAAGGCTTTATGTATATATAGGACGAAAATGTATTTCATTTGATAGAAATATTTAAAAAAATGTTTAATTTGTGACGTGTCCAAAGTATTTTTCTTTTTATTTTAGAATTGACTTTTCATAAATAGTTATGAAATTAATATTAGAAGAATGCGTGGATAAGAATGAAGAAAGGTTTTATAACAATTATATAAAAAATAATATTACATAGATCAGAAGATAATGGTATTTCGACTCTAAAATGGACAAAACTGCTTGAAACGTTGTCGAACAAAATAAAAATTAATTGAAGCATAAATAGGAGGTGAAAGGGATCAATAAAGTCATTTCCTCGAAATTATCAATTAATTAAAAATGCTCTTGAAAATTTGAAAGATTTAATTTATAATGCATTTTTCCCTGATCTGATATCAACTACTTCAATTAATCCGATTTTCAAATATTAATTTCACTCTTTATTTTGGCTAACGTAGATGTATTTTCTTAAATGGCACGCATTGAAAAATTTCAGTTTAGGATGAATACGTATTTGATTGAAAAATTGTCGTGTTTTAATTTTATGGAGTTCCATCCATTACTTCCTACTACGTATACGGAAACATATTTTCCTAGATAGGATTATATCCCAAAAATAGAACTTTGTTTGGATACAATTTAAGGAATATTATACTGATGATCTATCGATCTTATCAAATTCCATTTAACAATTAACGTAAAATTACCGAATAATCAAAGATGTGTGCGTTCGTGTGCGTGTGTAAATATTAAAACATATATATGAGAAAATAAATTGTACAGAAAAAAAGACGTTGATGACCACTGAAGTTTTACGCCACTAAACAAAAACAAACAAACCGAATTATAAATAATATTAAATTTGTATGAAATTACTGTTTTTGGGCCAAAGAATCTGTATGGAGATTAATTGACCATGATTACACTCATCCGCCAGGTTTTATCTTCTTAATCAATTACATAATTAAGAGGACCCACTTTGTTGAGGCTGAGTGTGCTCTAGGATGGTCTTTCGACTCCATATTCGATCCACTATTGATGTAAGGGAATCAATAATTATCTGCCACACCCGAGCTCGAACTACCGCAAACCTGGAGAACAAGAGTTCCTTACTCACTGAGCTACTCTCTCCCTACACTTATAATATTTTGTAAAACAGGTATAATGTATTTTGTTGAATTTAAATTGTTGATTAAGCCGGGAGTTGTAAATTAATTCATTGTTGAGACGGGTCATTGGCTATGCAAGACACCGAGAGCTTTGCAAGCAATCATGAGCCCCTCGTTGATTTTAAATCACCCTTCAATCTGTGGAAATGATTTAACTAAATTTCAAATGTGTTAATTTGATTTTTGTATGTTGAATTATATATCGCGGTATTGGATGGACAGAATATTAGTCTGAGTATTACGCTATATTGATTTATATTTCTTGACTATTAACAATAAACAGAGCGATTCAGTTTTTTTTATTTTTTTTTTTATTCTATTTATTGAATAATAATACAATCAGCCACTGCTGGAGGGCTATAAGCATTAGGGCTAAAAGTTCTCATTCATACAATATATACAAATAATAAAGAAATAAATATAAATATAAGAAGTAAATAAATAATACTGATGAAGAAGATAAATAAAAAGAAAAGAAAAAATAATAATAAACAAATAAAATAAAATAAAAACTTCTAAACACAATCATAACTATATACAATATATACATTCGCCCAAGAATCTCCGAACCAGGCTTTTCCCCCCACACGTGAAAGGCAAAATAAGACTCCGGAAGATCCCAGCGCCACTTTTCCAGCCGCATCACTAGTATTAGAAGCCAGTGGAGACTGAAAGAGGGCACTAGAGCCACAGACGCTCAGGACATGAGTGGAGAAGCTGGCCATTGCCAGGACTCCAAAGACATATTTACAAAAGATCTCGAGGCCACTGCCGTTTCAACCTTCGAGGGGGATGGTATGGATGCTCGGAGCTGGATAGGGATTGGGCTAGAGGATTGGAATGATGTATGAGGTTCTGGTGAAAGTTGGAGAATCTGGATGGGATGATTTCATGGACATATGGGATGTTAAGGTCATGGTGTAGGGTCTTGTTCGTGACATAATATGGAGCATTGATTATTGTTCGAAGGACTTTAGACTGGAAGGATTGGATGCGTTTGATATTCGATGATTTAGTTGTCCCCCACAGCTCAAGTCCGTAGGTCCAGATAGGTTTCAGTATGGTCTTGTAGACTAATAATTTGTTTTCTGTTGAGAGATGAGATGTTCTGTTTAGTAGTCTATATAGCTGACCAAATCGTCGATTAAGCTTTTGTATTTTAAGTCTCGTATGTGGGTTCCAAGTCAGTCTTTTGTCCAGAAGGAAGCCAAGGTATCGGACTGTGTCTGAGTAGGGAAGAGGAATTGAATTAAAAAGGATTGGCGGACATTTTCTATTCAGTTTTTAGTGACCAAACTCTGAGAGGTGATTCTAGACAAGATTTCCCAAATAAAAAAGTTCATTTGATGTATGGTTCGATTACGAACGAAAAAAGAGTCAAGTCCAATTTTCTTTTTTCTTAAAGTGATGGCTTATCTATTTTTATAGGAGACGATAACACACTCACAAAAAATAAGACGTGTGCTTTAGACCACACAATAGAAGTGAAAACATCAACAAGAAAAGATTAATAATATAATAATAAAATGGAAATTATGAATAATAACTGATTATAAAGAGGATGAAATGCTGAACATTTCCCTCGCTTACAGTATGCAAGTCCGATTTTTAGTTTCTTAGATATTTTAATCCATATCTTCAATAAAACTCGTTATTATTTGATTTTCGACACTATTTTTCCCTTTTCGCCTCTCTAACACGGCACGCGTTATGATACAATTTTGATTTATAAATCATTACAGACAGAATGTAATACTGTACATTTCCCTTGCAAAAATATTTCAATTAATCGACTCCAGCCGATTTTACCCGAGCGTTACACATTAGAATTCTGACGGCTAAATGTTATTCACTCTCCTCAAAAAAGTTCAAATCGTGCTCAAAGAAGTTTTCACTTCAATTATTTAATTTTAACTTAGATATTAAATCTTTTATAAACCAATGTTTTTTAATGAATAGAAAGTTTATTTTCATAATTAATTTATAACAATTGAAGTTAGGTCACAGTTTTAAGACTGCAAATTATTCCACAATGGCTTATTATTTCCAAACAATTATGCATCTATAGTAACATAAAGCTTCCTAGTAACGAAGGAAAAATAATAAAAGGTGGTTCAAATTATTGGACTAAACTTTTTCTCTTTTAATCATTAGTAATATGCTAAAAAAAAATAGCCTTACTTCAGTAACACATTCAAAATCAAAAACCAAAAAAAGGATATAACCTTTGCAGTATCACATATAAAAACATCTAGAGCCCATATCTTTGCTCCTAATTGCCCGATTTTTTTTCAAGGAAATTCTGTAAACTTTTAAATAACCATACAATATCGACAAAAAAGTGTATACTTTTTGAGTTATTCGGAATCTAATTTTACCATCTCTCGTAACTTTTTTTTCTGCTTCTTTTCGTTGAAATATGTTATATAGATAAATTTAAAGGGCATCGAGAATAAGACTCGAAGTTTCATTGAAATCGTTACATTCGTTTAGCCGCTACAGTCCATAGCAACGCAGGTTTTTCGGTCGCCATATTGAAAGGAAAAGACAGATAGAAATGTCGATGAAGGAGAATCATCTTTGGGTGACCTCTAATATAAAAAAAAATCGGTCCAATGGTTTCGGAGTATTCGTTTTTCGAATTCTATGTATCCATAAACATAAAATCAGAAGTTTTGAGTTGGGGTTAGGTTTTTGAATTTTTCGTTCGATCACAATGGTTCATTATTGAAAATAATAAACAAAAGGAATCGAAACTTTGTAATAATTTTCCAGTTGTTATTTTTTCTGAAAATACAGGTTCTCTGGGGTGATAAAATATCAAATCACCTAATTTTTCTCAAAAGGTGAATCTCAACCCTGCTCTGCAACAAACCTCAACTGAATTGGTATGCAATTAACATTAGATAGTTATGAGTTTTGTTCAGGTCTGTCAGGCATCCGACTCCTAAACCAAGTTTAAATATTCGTGTACTTCAATTTCCTAGACAATCTACCAACGAGTTTAACTTGTAAGTTGAAATGCAAGCACGTTCCATTAGGATGGATGGAGTTATTTATTCAGTCGGGTTTTTAAAAACTTTAAGTATTTTTAAAATAACATTTTACAATAATCGAGGTGAGGATGAAGTGTGCAGGGGGAAATTTTATTGGATCCCAGTAATTTAGAATTTCGTTACTAATTTATTCGAAGTGATTTGAGCTTGAGGCAATCAGGACATTTAAGTTCGTTGTATTTATTTTTCTAATTAAAATTCATTTTAAAATATCTACGTGTTTTCCATAACTATACCAACCTTAACAAGTTCACATTAAATGCCGAGAAGACAAAAGCCATCCTGATCGGATCCCCTCACTCCTCCAATCCATTTCGGTACCTCCCAATCTTCTCCTGAACAGCTCACCTATCTCCTTCCATACTAACGTTAAAAAGCTTGGTGTTACCCTTTAATCAAAATCTCTCCAGGAAATCTCACATCTCCCAAATTTTCTGCCGTACTATTTTCACCTTGAAGTAGTTGAACTATCTACGCTATCTTCTTCCATTCAAAACCCTCCAACTCCTGATTTCATCTCTTGTTTTTTCCCCACTTCGACTATGGCTGTATGGTGTATGGTGGTTAAACGTCTAATGAATTGCTCAATCCGCTTTATCTTCGGGATCTCAAGGAATACGCATGTTGCTCAGTATTAGACCGAGCCCAAGTGGCTTTATCCGTACTACCTTTCCTAGTATTTCCTTGTTACCTTCCTCTACCTATCAGGTAATTAGAACTCGACGACCCTCCTATATTCTACTGATTCTAAAATTCCTACATTCAATCACGTCCCACCAGATCCCGTACGTCCGACCTCTATCCTCCTCCTCAACGAACTGCTGCGTTTGACGAATCCTTTTTAACTCAAGTCGTCTCCCACTGTTATTCTATCTCTTCTGGTATTCAAAACTCTAAGTCAGTATCCTATTTCAAATCTCTCCTCTTCAAACACTTATTCCATTCCCAATCAGGTTGATCATGAAATGCACTTAAAAATCTAAGTTGTAAGACTCTCAAAGCAACTCCAGATACTTTGATTATTTTGTTATTTATTGATATTTTGTTTATTTATTTTATATTTATGTTAATTTCGGTTTATTATTTTCAATAATGGACCATTTTAATCTAACAAAAAATTCAAAAACTTAACCCTCTATCAAAATTTGAGGTTTTACGTTTCAGGATAGATAGAATTCGAAAAACGAATAAATAATTTTTTGTTCCTCCGCCGTCCGCCGTCCACGCATTATCTCCGAAACTACTGGACCGATTTTTTTTTTCAAATTTGGTTTTAAAATCAGAGGTCATCCGAGGATAATCCTCCTTCATCGACATTACTATTCGCCTTTTACTATTAAAATGGTGGCCGAAAAACCTGCGTTGCTATAGACTGTAGCGCCTAAACGAATGTACCGATTTCAATGAAACTTGGCTAAATTATACTTCTTAAATTTATTTATGTAACATACTTCAAGGGAAATTACGAGGGATGGCAAAATCAAATTTCGAATAACTCAAAAATTATAAACTTTTTTGTTGATATTTTCATAAGATGTTTCAAAGGTGTATAAATTTCTTAAAACACGGAAAAAGTTTCATCGAAATCAGAGCACTATTAGTGAAGATATCGCGATTTTTAAATATTTTTGGTTTATTGTTTTCTATAATGTACCTTTATAATAGAACAAAACAATATAAAACTTAATCCTCTCTCAAAATTTGAGGTTTTACGTTGGAGGATACGTAGAATACGAAAACAGAATAAAAATTTGTTATATGTTTTCATTATCTATACTTTTATTTTATTACCAATCATCTTTTAAATATTTTATTTTATTTTATGGACACACCAACATGTTAATTTAAATTATGTATTTATAATTTGCTCTAAAGGAACACTAGTCCCAGAATAATAAAATTATTATCATTTCATTTCAAAAAATCATATATATATATATATATATATATATATATATATTTAAGAAAATGAAATAGGTTATAAACCCCTGGCCGTAAGAGAAATACAGTTATCCAATAAATATATCAGAAGAGTGGAGAGTTGTGAAGTTAGTTCCCTGGCGAAGGCAACGAACCCTCCAGGGCGGCAATTAGTTCCACTCCTGGCCGAAAACTTTATAGGCTTCTGATATTTCGTCCTCTACCCTCTGGTGTATTCTGAAGGATACGTTAAATAATTATTGAGGAACTTTCATTAAATAACTTGTATTCCATTGTTATTTTGGATTTTTTTGAGTTGGAGGTGCTACCCCCTTTAATTCCACAGTAGTTGGTTTAGGCGAATAATGCCTATAGAATATTGGCCAGTGATAAGGAAATAAAATAATCCAACGTATCTTAAGATAGAGGAATCGATTCTTATTTTCTTAGTAATTGTTATCGTCCAAAGAAAGGAAATTTATTATAAAATTAATTTATTGAACTAACATATTTACAAACAAGCTGTATCTTTGCTAACAATGTCCAAATGTCATCCGATTCATTAATCACTCAGTTATTACGTTATAGTAATGATATATACACTGACAGGCAAAAAATTCCACCCACTTGATTTTTTCATCTAAAAATATTTGTATTTGTATATAATACATGGTATCTGTAGATAATACTTAGTATTTATGGAATTTTATAATCTTTTTTACCTTTAATAATCAAAATGTGATTGGGTAAGAAAGATTAGAGAAAAAAAAATTGAAAAATCAACCATTATTATTTTAAAAGAAATTAATTACATCATCGTTTAGTAGCGCGTGTTTCCTCCTCTTGCATTCACTACTTCTTGAAGACGCCTCTGCATACTTTCCATCAGTGGAGAAATGTCCCTTTGCTGGAGGATAGCCCATTCATCCCGAAGAGCCCTTTCAAGGTCCTGCAGTTAATCAGGAATTGTTGCACGCTCTCTTATTCGTCTTCCGAGGTTATCCCATAAATGCACAATGGGGTTCTGGAGAACGTGCTGGCTGGCCAGGCTAAAACCTCAATATAATGCTGTTGAAGGAACGTCTGCACTATGCGGGCAACATGTGGGCGTGCATTATCGTGCATTAGAATAGAACGATCTCCGATTTCGTTGAGGATAGGCAACGTATGAGGTTCCTAAAATCTCATCTACGTAGCGAATGGCCGTCAAAGACCCTCCACGAACAACAACCAATTCTGTGAGGCGCTCCATTGAAATCCCAGCCCACACCATTAAGGGACCACCTTGGAAAGGTTGGCTCTGGGAAAAATTACAGGCTGCATATCTTTCGTTTCTTCTTCTCCACACCCTTTCACGCCCTTCTGGAGATCGAAGAGCGAATCTTGACTCATCTGTAAAAAGTACAGCACTCCATTCGTCCATAGTCCAATGGCTGTGTTCTCGAGCAAAAGCCAGCCGTGTTATTCTGTGAGTTCTGGTCAACTCTGGTCCTCTTACTGGACGAAAAGCCATTAATTCATACTCATTTAATCTTCTCCGAGCGGTACGTTAAGAAATTTGCACACCTCGAACTTCTTCGAGCTGATGAATCGCTTGAACAACGGTAAGGTGCCGGTTTCGTAAAATTCTCAAAGTCAAAAACCGGTCATCCCATGGTTCTGTTACCCTAGGCCGTCCAGAACCAGACCTTCTATTGTAAGAACCAGTTTCCCGAAAATGCCTGATGGCGTTTCGTAAAGTTTCATATGGAACTGGCATTAGCTGCATATCTAATGGAACGCCCATCATCAATAAGTGCCACACCACGTGCAACATCCTCAGCACTAAGAGGCATTTTTAAACTTAATATTGAAAAAGCCGGAGACTAAGAAATGTGCTACAAGAAACGGCACTGAACTAATGATACTGAATAAACATTTTGATTCCATAGAAAGTAAACATTGGAATCTAGAATCATTTCATTGAATTAAGGATTAAGGGTTATTGTCCTTTATATTAACATTCCTAATTGAAAATAAACAAAAAGATTACCTATTTATTCATTAAAAACAATAGACCAATCCAAAGCAGAAATATTTTTAGAATAAAACATAAAAAAATCAAGTGGGTAGAATTTTTTGCCTGTCAGTGTATTATATATATAAATATATACTCAGTATAGTTATATACATTCTCCAAATTTCATATCATTAGGAAAATTTGTTCTTGAGTAAATCGCATTGGAAGATGGAAAGGCTCTGAGGTGTAAAGTTAATTAGTGATTTATAAATAGGAGTTGAACTCTGACCTTAATTTTGAAATTCAAACAGATTATTATATTTAAATGTCAATTTCAGTTAATTACAACTAATTGCTGGTAATTAAATAAAGAGTCTTTCCACCCCCGGTGATAACATATAAATAGTACTGATATCTTCTTTAACGCAGGGGACTTTCATTAAGTTATATGTGTGTGTGTGTGTGTGTCTGCGTGCGTGTGCATGTGTATAAAACATCAATAGTTTACCGAAATTATAACTAATGTACGCTCAATATCTACTTATTACTATAAGATAAAAGTTAATTAAGTTTATAATAGTTTTAAGTAAGTTTATAATGGTTTAAAAAATATATTCTAATTCCCAATTATGGAGTAATTTGGCAAATTTTGTGAATAAATAAAGATTTGATACTTTTTTTAAGTGGTGTAAGGCCGTTTTTTACAACTAGTTACTTAAAGACATCAATAAAAGTAATCTGCTATGAGATTTTTATCATTAACAATTCTTAAAAAAAAAATCATTTAAAATTTACGTCATTTCGTCATTTTTTTTTTATTTAATGGAATTTACAACTGTATACAAATACAACAAGTAAATATGCGCAAATATAAATAATGGCATGTACAGGCTTGAAGAGTTACTACCCAGTGGTAGCACTCTCTAAATAATTTTAAGTAAGAAGATCACGAGGCCATCTCCTTTTCAGACGCCTAGGAGGATTATCAGGAATCGAGAAAGAAGCAAGAGTGGAAACAAGCGGATTTGGATGGGACTGAAGTTTATCATGAAAGGATAGATATCTGGCTCGAGTTAAATCAGCGACATATGGTACATTAAGGTCTTTATGAATGGTTTTATTTGTGACAAAGTATGGAGCATTAAGGATTTTACGGAGGATTTTGGATTGTAAGGATTGGATACGATAGGAATTCGATGGTTTGGTGGAGCCCCAAAGCTCAACTCCGTATGTCCATATAGGTCTTATTATAGTTATGTAGATAAGTCTTTTGTAATTAATAGAAAGTTTGGAGCGTTTGTCTAGTAAGTGTTGGAGCAGTCGGAAACGTCGAGCAGTTTCTTATCGTTTCAGTCTAGTATGAGAATTCCAAGTAAGACGTTTATCCAAATTCGTCATTTTAAATTTAAATAGTTGATAAAGCTACAAGTATAATTGCTTTGAAAGGGAGATAAGTTCACTTTCCATAAAGAAATAGTATTTAGTTAAAAATTATATTGCTTGATTTCTGTACTTCATATGAATATTTTTTTTAGAAATTTTCATGGCATAAAATTTTTCGTTCTTCACTGAAATTTTTGTACTTTTCCCGTTTATTGTAAAATATAAAATTTACTATTAGTCTTGTGTTTTTTTCGTTTACTTAATTTCATTTCAATTAGGTTTGAATAAATTGAAATCTTGTATTTAATATTTCATAAAATTAACACTTTCCTATATTGTCTTAGAATGACGTTATTTGAAAGTATATATTTATTTTTTTTTTTTTTTGTGTTCAATTTTTCATCCGCACCTGTCATGGTAGTGACAATTAGCAGATTATTCTATTTAATAATTAAAAAATAACCACATTATAAACTTATTTCGATTTATTATTTTAAGAAATATTAAATGAGCGTATTACCTAATACCAATATTTTTCAAACCATTTAAATACAATATCTTAAATTTCTTCGGTAGTGGTTACTTGGTTATTGTTGTGCAATTGAAATAGGTGCTTAAAATTTCATGCTCCTGATATAAACTGGACTCACATCACTTTAAAAGAAAATGACCTTACAAAGAAGTTTGAAAGTTTTTATTCCCATAAATTTATATAGTAAAAAGAGTGAATAATAATTCGCGAATAACCCTCGAAGTGCTTTCAAAAGAAGATGAATTCGTGACCTTTTGCGATGAAAAAGCCATTGAGTTCAACTAGTGTTTAGTTTCTTCACCAATTGTTCTCTGTGCTACTCAGTTTAGCTTTGAATTACTAAAGTAAATTTTAATGAATAAAAAAAAAATCCTTGAACGAAAATTCTTGAAAATGCCGAAGAAATATTTGACTTCAGATAGTCTGGCTGTGAAGGTAGTGGTTGCTACCATAATACAAAACACGAATTTTAAAATATATCTTGAAAATACGTTAACGTAGATCGTCGCCCAACATAACGAAACTATGTGTTATCAGTTAAATACAAACGCCCTTTTTTGCTTACAATTCAAGTACAGTATAAGCTGGTATAATGCCACTGGCTATCTAATGGAAAATTTTAGACTTAGGGTTCTATATAAAAATAATTTCTTCACCCGCTCACTCTTTAAAAAACCCACTATGTTTGCCAGCAATAGTTCAAGTAAACCTTTGTCAGAAAGATGCTCATTGCACATCACAAACTTTAATATCAAACCCTTTCCTTTAGTTCTGGAAGTACAACCATCCCAGATAGAGCCTTGGATGTTACCAATTTCCAAAATACCTGAAGTCAAATGTAACAAGATCCTTGCTTCAAAGTTAGGATTAGCCGGATTCAGGAACTTCCAATTGGAACATTTCGACTGGCAATATGCTTATACAGATGAGTCAAAAACGCAAGATGGAATCGATGCGGCCACTGTTTCGGACAATTTACTCGCTACCCCCACATTGTACATCTCACCATGCAGACCTGTTAGCAATTCATTGTGCTCTTCGGAACCTCACCTCTGATAACTTGTAAATATCTGTACAGAGTAGAATCTGCTATGAAAATTTCCTTTTCAACGAACCCATTAGTCACAGACATAATGAGACATATAAAAAGATTGAAATGTTGGATTCAATATACAAGATACAATTTTTGTGGTTACCGGGCTCCTCTGGTAATGAGCTAGCCCGATATCATAGCAAAACAGCAATCAAGGAAGGAACTTCAGAAAAGGATGCTTTTCTAAAGGAAATAGTTGCTTTGGTAAAGAGAAAGGCTATTGAGAAATGACAGTGTGCCAAGCATGATTTAAGAGATAATAAGTTGAGAGTTGTCGAGCTCTCTGTAGTCGCAAATCGAACAGATCTCCGATTAATAAGAAGAGAAGAGATCATCCTAGCAAGATTACTGATTGGACACTCACCGTTAAACCATGAACACTTAATGACAAAGAGGACACGGCCTCAATGTCTCCGCTGCGAGGTCAATTTAACATTAAACCACATCTTGACTGAGTATTATGCCTATGAGCATCGTAATGAAGTAGAGTTGGAGAACAATATTAGTAAAATTGATTTTAAGACGGCAAAGAAGTTGTTTTTGTTACTTCAAAAAACACAATTATTTAACAAAAATTTAAATTTTTTTCTTGTACTTTTCTTTTTATTTACTTACTCCATGGTACTGTAGCCTTATAAGGGCCGGAATCTCATCTACAATCCTACTCCACTCTTCCCTATCCTGGACGAGTTTCCTCCATCCTCTGATTCCCATCTCTCTCAATACTCTCTCTATACCACCTGACCATCTTAATCGTGGACGTCCTCTAACTTTTTCTCCTCCAGGCTTACCATCCAGTAATGTTTTGGGTGTCCTCCTACTCGCCGGCATCCGCTCTACATGTCCCAACCATCTCAACTGATTCTTTTTAACAAAGGAAACCAGATCTGGTTCTTGGACCATTTCTTTCAGCTTCCCATTCTTACTCATTTTCCAGTAGCCGTTCTCGCAGACAGATCCAGATATTCTTCTGAGTACTTTCCTTTCCCAAACTTTTAATTTTCTTTCAATTTCTTTGAAAATTATCCAAGTCTCACAGCAATTCTTTTCTTTTTAGAAAATTTTAATATTTAATCTTTCTTACCTTCATCAAATTTATTGTTGAATTTTGCATTGTGGAAGGGCTGAAACGACTGGTTAAGAAGCCTCCGCAAACAAAAAAATTGTCTCTTAAAATGGTCATATAATGTTGAGAAAACAACTGGTTTTGCAAATTGTTTAAAAGTAAAAGTAAAGTAAAAGCAAGTCTTAAATGCCTTCATGACATTTCTATGACGAATAAATAAGGTGTTAATGAAACATAAAATGGATGTTATGATATTTTTCAAAAAATTTAATATAAAAAATGTTTTCCATATCTGCTTTGAAAATTATCAATCGAGCCTCTACTGCATGCTAAAAGTTTCTTTGGCATCCTTCTTAAAAAAATATTAAAGAAAAACTTCGACTTTTCAGTTAATATATCCCCGGAAACTGCATAACTTCACGATCTCTGCTGCAAAAACCACATATAAAGAAATTCCTCAACTTCTGGACGACCGCCTAGTATTAATGTTTTCCGTTTAAAGACACGATTTCGACTCCAGTAATATGTGCTGAGAAACAGAGCCGTTTTAATTTTGTCTTTAGTCAGGCGTTTTTTGTTCTTCCCTACCTCGCCTTTTAGGCTTTTTTTAAATCTCAAGTCTCTTTATCCGGTTGCCAGGCAACTCGCGGTGCAGTGCACACGCTTTAGCCCATTTGGCCACCCCGCTCCCTAGTCAGTCAACTTTAACTTTTTTCTCGTTCTTGCTTGGATTAACAGGAGTTTCGGATAACAAGGGGTTCGGATTATCGAGACGATCCTGTATTATTTCCTGAAGGCTTATGATGCTGGCCTTAATTAAAGTTGAGGAAAGACAAGATAACAAAATTTTTCGGTATATTTTTTTGTATTACCAGTAAATATAGTATTTAAATATTTTATTATCTTACACAACTTAATCTTATTCGCTCCTTGGAGTGTATGTATTTATTTTAAGTTTTTTTATTGTAATAATTTTTATTTCGTTACTATTTTACCTTTCCTCAGCCATGACGAAGTCCTGAAACTTGAAATAATTTTATTTTTATTTGTTTTTCTCATTGTTACCGAAACACCCTCCATTTACTTCCTGATCTTACTCATGAAAATATTTCATCACTTCTATTCCTTTTTATGTGTTTATTAATGGAAAAAAAAAATCTCAAAAAAATTCACAGATTCATAGTTATAAATTTAATTTCTAAGTGTGGAATATTAATAGATTTGTTTTTTTAACTCCCTCTACCCTGAAATGCCTTCCGAGAAGACTGTCACTAAGATGTCGGCATTAAATATTAAAACGTTATTCGTTGAATATTCATTGCGTCATTAAAATTTAAGCGGGAAGTGATCTTCGCATTCATCTTTCTCAATTTCGCTGGCATACAGGAATTATTATCCTCTCCTTCTCGGCTTCATCATCATTTTTTTTTTCATTTGTTTTCTCTCTTTGACCCGATGCTGATTCATTTTTTCTTTTGTTTTAAACTGGATTTTTCCAATTAGAATTTATTACTATTATTTTAATTTAGTTTTTCTTTTTGTCTCTTCTACCTCTTTTCGCCTTATAGCCTATACGTTTTTTTTTCGAGCCAAGGAAGAGGGCGGGGGATTAATGCCTGAGTTTAAAAGTCCCCACAGCACCAGGTTCGCTTTATCAGGTTGCCATACAAAACTTGCGTCAGCCGTTCCGACCACTCCGCTCCAAGTTTATAATAATTACAATAATAAATATTATCACGATATCTTAATAATTATTATAATAGAATGTAGTTTGATAAATGGAAAAAACGATTTCCTAACCTCATGAGTCGGGTTGGAATCCTGTTGTGACAGATAATTATTAATTTTAAACATAAACCGGGGATGTATTTCAGGGTCAGGAGGCTATCCTGGGATACTCACAACCATGGTATTTTTTTTTTTTAAGGACGAGGAACTGTCCTAGGACTACAGATTTTGGAGGAAACATTAACTTATCTAAAGAAAAAATTGTATACCGATAGAAATTGAAATCGATTATCTCCTTATCTAATGAATTATGATTCGTTCAATGATATTCAAGAATAAGTATATTTAAATAAAACGTGTTTTTTTTAAATAGTTATTTTGTGCGGAGAAATTTCTCCCCTTTCCCGTCTCCGGGATCCACGACACACGTGTTATAAAAATTTACAAATTGATGTTTCAGTCATTCCGTTAAAATTTCATTCTGCTTTAGTCACTCTGTCATTAATGCTGCTTTACCAATGGACCCCTCCAAAAAAAAAAAAAAAAAAAAAAAAATTAAGAATTTATATTATGTATGAAATTGTGAGTAATAATAAAACGACCAACATAATTATTGTAAAACGAAAATTAAATTTATAGAAATATTGTATAGTTAATTATCAATTTTTTTCATATTTTATATTCAACTATCTTTTATATTAGAGATTAATGTGAAATGGTCAATTGTTTCAAATAAAAAAAAAATTAAAAGTACTTTAGGGGAAGCTAATATTAAAAATTAGCCATTTAAGCCCTGTCAGAGAACATCAATCAGAATAAAAACTACATTTTATTTAAAACTGCTTAATTTTACACTGATATAATGAATTTAATCAAAATCGTTAGAGCCGTTTTCGAGAAAATCGTAAAAATGTGTTTAGTCTACGATATAAAGTGCTACTTCCGGTGAGCCGATTTTGACAAAAAAAAAACATCCCTAGCATATAAAAACCTTGAATATGCAGTTTCACTTTAGTAGGACTTTTCGTTTTTAAGCTAGACTGTTTACACACAGACATACACACACACAAATCATTTTGCGGGACTTGGTTATTTGGGCTCAGGGGATCTCAAACCGTTTATTGAAAATGAAATGAAAATAATTTTTTTCAATATCCTGAGACTATTGTCCCTTTAGGAGAAATTATAGATACAGAATAAATGCCTGTGTGGTCATACATAAAATTAATTATTTACAATTCTTATTAAGTTTAAAATATTGGAATAGAATAAAACAAAATATAAAACAATAAAGCTAGAGAAGACATACTGATATGTATAATACAAACGTGGGAAAATAAAATAACATAAGTAAAGAAAATCATTTCTGGGGAACTTTAAATAGTTCTCTTATCTACATTTCATGATCAATCGGGTTGGGAAAGGAGTAGGTGCTTAAATAGATGCTGTATATAAAAATAAATTTATAAATTACATTTTTTTTTTTGCATAATATGTAAAAATATATTTTCAAAGCAACTGAATATATTATATATTTTTATTTAAAAATTGTTCTAAAGATACAATAGTCCCAGAATAATAACATTATTTTCATTCATTCATTTTTATTTTTATTTAAAGGTTTGAGGCAGTGAGATGAACTCCCAATTCTCTGATGCTTCAACTTTGCCGCGGAAAATGTGATAAAATCTTGAAAACTTATGAATGAATCATAAAATCTTTCGTTAATTCTTGCTATATATATAAATATCGTTGAATATAAACTAAAATTTTAATAGTTCAGGAACATAAGACATGGTAAACTACTTGAGTATCTACTTCTAGGCCTCAGCTTAGCCATCAAGACAACTTTTAATGTTTTCTTAATTGATTTTAGTTCACGTATTTAATTCATTCATGTAGATTAATTGTTATTGTTCTTCAAAATATTGAGGGGGTGGGCAAACGATATTTTAGCTCCCTTATCTGTTTTAATGGAGGGATGATCGTCCATCTTACCCTTCCTTCTCGATGACTGCGTCTACGCCATATTTGATATTACTATAAATGTGTCTATAAATATTGTTACTCCTTGATTTTATCTATAATCTCTTTTGGATAGGGGGTTAGCTCTATGATTAAGGCACTATTTTTTTATAATTACGTTTCATTTGTTTTTATAAGTTGTTTTTATGTAAGAACCATATCAGAAATCATCTGTTGTTACCGCTCTAGGCGAAATGAGCTCGACAGTTTTTAACTGTAGTTTTAAAGAGAAAAATGCCTATAACTATTTTAATGACTTTATTTTTAAAAAAATGAATTTTTTATTTTATTGAGTCCTCATTCTTTATTTATCAAAATTTATACTCCTTCTTACAGTATCAACATTTCTAAAATACGATATATTTAGTTTAATTTAAAAATAATTAAGTGTGATCGTTGTTAAAGGCCTGGATCCGTTTCCTGAATAAGCCATTCTATCTCCCTAACGTGCCCTACCTCCTTCCACAGTTGATAGTCTCATTTCCTCTCTCCCGCTTGTCGCTGTATTCACACCAGGATAAATGTATTGTGTCTGTCCTAGTTGTTGGAGGACTTCTAGAGCAATTTCGAGGAGATAGGATATTGCATCAAGTCGACTCTATGTCAGATAACTTTGGTTTTGGTTTATTATTTTCAATAATGAACCATTGTTCATTAAATTAAATACATACATTAAAAAAATTAAACCACTCAAAATTTGATGTTTCACTTTTCAGGGTAAGTAGAACTCGAAAATTGAATACAAAAATGCTGTCCGTCCGGCGTTCGCCCATTTTTTTCGAGACTACTGGACCGATTTTTAAGTTTTTTTAATTTGGAATCAAAGCCAGAGGTCTCCCGAGGGTGATCGTCCTACCTCGACATTACTATCCGATCTTTCCTTTCAAGATGGCCACTGAAAAACTTGTGTTGGTATAGGCTATAGGGCCTAAACGAATGTAACGATTTCAATGAAACTTGCCGAAATTCTTCTCCTAGATGCCTTTAAATATTTTTTTTTTTTTAACTTACGTCACTGAAAATTACTTCCCTTTCAAGATGGCGGCCAAAAAACTTGTGTCGTATAGACTGTAGCGCCTGAACAGATGTACCGATATTTATGAAACTTGGCCAATGTATTATCCTCGATGACATTTAAATTTATTTATATAACACACTTCGACGAAAAGTAGCTGGGAAAATAGTTACGAGTGGTAGTAAAATTAGATTTCCGACTAATTAAAAAAAAAAAAAATCGTTGAAATCGGACAATTTGGTGTAAAAATATGGTTTTCTAAATATTGTTGGTATGTTCTAATGCAAAGCTTATGTTCTCATTTTTATTTTTTTAGAGTTTCACCTATTTTTCTTAGCAAATTACTAATGATGAAAGTAATAAATCCAAGTAATAACGAATCCTGATTAAAGAGATATTATTAATCTACATTAAAACTGTTGGTACTCAGTGGACGCGGAATTTAACGCTCTACAACTTTTATTCCATGATTTTTTTCTGTTAAACTAATAATTTCTGAGCTGCATGAACATTAATGGTAATTTGTCTCAGTTTTGGATGAATTTGGTGAAAATCAGCGTTAGTTAACCGTTGTTATCGACCACAACATTTAACAAAATTATTAAGTTCACAATTTAACGTTATTTTATTTTTTAAACAAAATTTTTTTCGCTTCGATGCACCGTTTAGGAGTTATAGATGAAAAAAAAAAAAAAGATCGGAAAAATCTGGCTTTTTGGCAATAAAAAGTTTTCTCTTCGCTCGCGTTAGCAATTTTGTTTTTTACATCTCTCAACCAATATATACAAGTTGGAAAAATAAAAACTTTTCCCACATTTTTCATAATGTATTTGCCATTTTGATCTTCATGTTACTGGCCTATTATTCTTTAAACCAGCCGATATTTTTACAGGTAGTAAGATCCGATTGGAAGACTCTCATTTCTTTAATATAAATGTTATAAATATTAACAAAATGCTATCAAAGTTTTCATTAAATAATGTCGATTTTTTCTCACGGGCTCTCGGATTAAAAGAGAATGAAATGCAGAAATTTCTTCCTGCTTACAGTATACAGGTCCGAATTTTAGTTCTTGATATATTTTAATCCAAAAGCAAAAATAAACCGACTTTATCCGAATGAGCGTTACATAGCAGAGCTTGATGGCTCGGTCTCATTTTATTCTCAAAAAATAGAGTTCTAAGCGCGCTTAAAGAAGCTTTACTTCAAAAAATATTATTGAAAAAATCCAACTACAGAAATAACCCTCACCATCCTAAGGGAATATAGGTATGTTGCAGTGCTGTTAAAGCAGATTGCGAGTGCACATCTTGGTAGATTGTTTGGGAAATTGAGGTCTAGGAATATTTACATTTAGAGTAGTAGTCGGGTGCCTTACACTCCAGAACGAAGCTCAAGACTCTCTCGGATGTTTACATGCACCGGCACATGTGATGAAATCTACTTGCTAGGAACTAAAATGCTAAAATGTGACTCCTGGAGCCAGGGCTCTAAAATGACAACGCGAGCGAAGGTTTGAATCTAAATTACGAAAGTGTATATTATTCTAAATAAAATGAAGCTAGTCTGTCATTCTACAGCTGCTTTAAAACATGACGGCCTATTTAAAGAATATTTGGCCAATAACGTGAAAATTGAAATTGGAAAATATTATGCAGAAAATGCAGGATAAATTTATATTTTTTTAACTTGTATATATGGGTTCAAAGATGTAAAAAAAAAAAAAAAAATTGCTAACGCAGACAACCAAGGAAAAACTTTTACAGCAAAAAAGCCAGATTTTTTTCGATTCATTCTTTGTTTTTTCCCCTATAATACCTTAATGAAGCATTGAAGGAATAACTTATTCTTTAAAAAATTAAAGATTGTTAAATTTTGCATCGAACGAGTGCCTAAACTTAATAATTTGGTTAAGTGTTATGGTAGAAAACCACGGTCTACGAACGATAATTTTTACCGAATTTGTCAAAAACTGAAACAAAATAATATAGAGGTCCTGTAACTTAGAAATGAGTTCTCTCAGAGAAAAAACGTATATGTTACAGAAATATTTTCTCAAAGTCCGTTTGATCAATCACTTTCATTTTTTTTAATGTATACTTTTTGAGTTATTCTCAAACAAATTTTATTTTCCTTCATAACTTATTCCCTCAAATTTTGAGAGGATGTGAATATAATTCGCCACTTCTCCATGAAATCCCTTTTCGTTTAATGCCTTATTCATCATAATCCATCGCTCATTAATTCTGGAATAGGGATCTACACTGCGAAAAACTACCGTATTTTACATACTTACCAATGTGTCATTATTTGAATTGAATACCTCCAGTGCTCGAAATACGGTTAATAAGAGTAAATATTACATTTTCTTTAAATTGATTATATACATTATTCTTTAGTTTGTATAACTTATTTCATTTGTCCATTTCATATAGCATTTATCAGTTGTTGTTTTTTTTTCATTGTTAATCATTATTTGTCTTATAATATTATATCTCTGATTGTATTAAACAATTTTCAGCCCTGATGATGACCCACATGTTTGGGTTGAAACGTTGGCACCAATAAAACCTTTATAATGACTGCGTCCTGAATATTTATCATGAAATGTAGAACAGTCGATTAACTTCCTCCAATAACTCAGTATTATACATTAAGATATATATTGTTTCTTTATTCTATTAATGGCTATTGAAACTAATTGAATTATAAGTTAGGTTAATTGGAAGCAGTTAGCTTATATATTTCCAATCTATATTTACCTAATGCCCTGTTATATTGTTAAAACCTCTTTTCCGAGTAAATTATTGAAGCACTACTAGAGGAAAGGAAGCCTGGATCGAACAGCTGCTTATGATAACCAATTAAATAATGACCTTTTAATATTGTTTTATGGATGTAACTATAAACGTCCATATCTTTTTCCTGAGAGGAAACTGTCGGCGTTTTCCGTCTTCTTCCTTTTCCATTTTCCTGAAGGCTAAGAGGAAAAGGGTATCTATATCATCTATTATGGGCTCATTGCTCTGTAATAAGCCGAAGTGGAGGTGGCAGCAACAATTTTATGATAATATTGTAATTAGAGCTCTGTTTTGAAACATGTTTTTATAATAATAATTTATTCCAAAATATCTTGTTTATTTTTATTATTCTTGATTACTAAAATAAGCATACAACTCGACAAGATATATTAAACATAGAACAATCCAAACTATAAATCTACGAGTCTCTATCATAGAGGCGAACAGTTCAATTGACTACGTTTCCCCAGTTTAGGCCTCATCAGGGCAGAAAAAAACAAAATCACATATATGAAGACAGAGAAAGAGAGAGATAAAAAACATGCTATTGACATCTCCCCAAGCCATCTAAATAAATACTGAAGGAAACAGAAGAGGAAGGTTATATAAAACAGCTGATTAAAAGGGAAAATAAAAAAAAAAATAAACATAAGGTAAATGCACCGGTAATAGACACTTTAAGAGAATTTTACAACATTAATGTGAACCACAGTTTTAGTTCTGACAGTGGTTCTTTGCAAATGGATTTAATTGACAGCACAAAGTTAGTCTTTTACAATTTCTTTTTTTCTTTACAATCTATAGGTTTATTATTCATGAAAAACTTAAGCAATCCCGACAGCTTATTTTGTACCAGTAATAGAGTCTCAGGTTTTGGGGACAACATTTTTTTTGTATAATTAAAAAAAAATAAATAAATTCTCCACAGTTTTAATCAAGGAAATTTCAAACTACAGATAAATAAGTAAAAAAAATCACACCTATCTCCTAATGAAAAGGGAGAAGGAAATCTCCCTGAAACCATATATTGTAAATACTATAGTGCTACCAAATGGAAATTTCTCAACTAACTCTCAAAGTGTTTTCATGTTTTTATTTTCTGTTATCATATTTACTTATGGTATTTTTTTTAATACAGTTATAAATATCACAAATAAACGATAATAATAAAAAAAATATTTATGGAGTAGGTATGCCTGCATCTAAGATGTTTACTTTCATTTTTTAAAAGATAATTTTAATTCTACTTTATTCATTTATTTTTATTCTACTATTACTATTATTTATACTTTCTTCCTTCACTGTGATATTTTATTTTGTTTTTTTATAGCTTTATATTATTTGAAATTAGCTTATTTATTTATTTATTTTTTTAATTTGTAGATATGGTGTGAATGTGCTCTAAGAACTCTATTATAAATGTCCTTTATTGAGACAGATTGTAATATTTATTAATAAACAAATAATCCTTAAAAAATGTATTGAGTAGCCGTGTATTCACTAAGTTTTTTTGGGTGCGTAGAACATGAATAATTATCTATCACAGCAGGACTAAAATCTGGGCCTTTAATAAATAAATTAAAAACAAAAACAGTTCATAGTAAGATCCAAGAAAATAATTAAATATATAAACGTATGGTACTTGATATAATTTTAACTCCACGCTCTACAAGTTTTAAGGTCAGGTCTTACTTATAAGCTGCGGAACTTAAAGGTTTGCGAAAGTTGGGTTCAACTCTAGTTATAGAATGTAGAAGAGTAGTTTGTAGTTTTCTACACCCGGGGTATCCTCTTCACTTAGCCAATTGCCTTCCCTCTTAACTTAATTTTCTTATTCAAGTTGAATGAGAAGTTTTAAGGCACGTTTAATTTTATAAATTAGTGGACACTTAATGATAAAACTATTTTAAACTGTCTATTATTATTCTACGAAAGATCACAAAATACAACCTAGTTCCAGAGATCAGGAGCAGAACTTGAAGTATATAAATAGACAGGCCTTGAATCTTCTTAGAAGAGTTAAATATATACATTTATATAATATCAAATGTAATGTGCTCCTTAATAATATATTATATATATATATATATATATATATATATATATATATATATATATATATATATATATATAATCAGTTCCGTGCATACCAATTACGATTTATAGAATAAAGTGAGCATTCCATGTCTCATTGGTCATTCTTGAATGAATTTGATAAAATGAAGGTGATAAGAGACATTTTTGAAAAAAAAAAATAGTTGTTATCAAATTATTTTTATTAATGCAAGAATAAATTTGAAATGTTTATTATAAACTAAATAGAATTATTTGAAAACAAATTTTAGTTATAATGACCATCTTCAGAATTCGATTAGCTCTCAAAGCGGATACAATTCAAAATGGCTTCCATTGAAAGGAGAGAACCAAATATAATTTTCTTTTTTTCCTTTATTAAATAATATAAAATTCTGTAACGTGAAAAATGGTTATAGTAAGGTAAGACTCTATTCACATTATATATATATACAGAAAATAATAAATAAAGAGAAGCAGAATAATAATCTAAACGTATATACAATAAATAAACATGAAATAACATAACGATAATTAAATTTTAATAAAACACAGACGCACTATTTACAATAAACTATGAACTATTTACAATTAGACGAGATTTCTCTTTCGAACTGTAGAGGATAAAGCAGGATTCTAGGAGATCTCTGCACTATTCTCTCAACCGCATCACGGGTGCTAAAGCCAGTGGAGGCCAAGCTTGATTGCAGAATCTGACCATATCCAGAACTCCAATATATACATATTACAAAAAGTCGCGGAACCACTGCCGTTTTCACCTTCTTGGAGAGTTATATGTGTGCTGCTAGACATGGATTATGCAACATGATTAGAATGATACGTAAGGTTCTGGTGAAATTCGGAGAATTTTTCAGGGATAAGATTTAGGACAAAGGGAATGTTATGATCATGGTTTAGGGTTAAATATAGTTATCTAAAACTACTTTGTAATGCATTTTACCAGCTTTAATTTGAATTCAATTATCATAGAAACTGGTACCATACGATTAGTTGATTTAAATAAATAAATAATAATCCAGTTCATTAGTTCATTGTTTGCTAAAATAAAATCCCGAAATGACGATTTCTCGAGTTAAAAAGAATTATTATAATTTGTCAATAACATAATGAGCTCAATAAGCGATCTAATTGATATTTATATCATGCACTACCAAAAAAAATTCTTCTTCATTCCATGAAGAATGATTTTTTTTTCTCTTAAGTTAATCAATAGAATTCTTAAAGTGGAAGAAGCAAGAAGCATTAGATAATATAGAAACATAATGAACAGAAAGTGGGTTTAAACTACCTGCTAGCAAAACTAGAGCCATGTACTTTTGCAGACTAAGAGGGTGCACACTAAATCCAAAAATACGGATGGTTGGTGCTGAAATTCCATTCGTTAACAGCCTGAAATATTTGGGAATGCAGTTAGATCGCCAGCTTAGATGGACAATTCATATAAAACTGCTTAAAGAAGAGTGCCTCAAAAGAGTTGCTCTACTTAAATGTCTTTCTCACACGGCTTGGAGAGCAGATAGAATATGCCTATTGAAAATATACTATGGAAGTATTATATGCAAATCTGACTACGGTTCAAGCGTTTACGGCTCTGCTTCAAGCAAAACTTTAAGAATGTTGAATGTGGTACACAACTCTGCATTAAGAATTTATACTGGGGCATTGCCAACCTCGCCTGTGGAAAGTCTATATGCAGAAGCTGGTGAACCTCCTCTAACCTTCAGAAGATTATTCATGACTACGAAGTATGGTCTCAAAATCAAGACTAACCCAAGACACATACTAAATAAGATATTATTCTGTAATGAGGAGACAGGTAACATGAGAGAGAAAAACTTCTTCATCATTTTTTCGGACCTAAACATTGAAAATGCTCTGGATGTGCCGGATATAATAATTCCCCGATGGACCAATGTCAAACCAACTATAGATACCTCAATTGTCATACATAAAAGGGATATGGCGCTTTCAGTTGAAGTTCAAAAACTATTTTTAGAAAATTTGGAAAAATATAAGGAATGTCACATCTTGTATATGGATGCCTCAAAAGTAGATAAGGAAGTAGGATGTTCCGTTATAAATTCTAATACTCAAAAACTATTCAAAATTCCGTTGTTTAGTGTTTACTGGTGAAATGCTAGCAATTAGAGAAGCTCTTAAACACATAGAGACATGTGAAACTACCAATTGAGCATGTGGTGACAGACTCTATGAATTCATTACTAGCCATTGAACATACCAGGCCCAAAACCACTCTCGCAAAAGATGTAAGAAACGTTTGGTGGCTACCAAATGAGAAGGGCAAAGAAGTAGTGTTCATTTGGGTCCCTTCGCATTGCGGAATCATCGGTAATGAACAAGCCGATCAAGCAGCCAACATGGAAGGAGAGCCAAATATAATATCCGTAAAGTCAATTAATGAAATCCCTCTAGAGGATTACGTTAAAAAAATTAAGGAGAATGTGTGGAATATGTGGCAAAACAAGTGGGAACAATAAGAATCGAAATTAAAGGAAATTAAACCCCACAGTCTAAAATAGGAAACCTCTCACCGATCGTCTCGAAAAGAGGAGACAGCCGTTTGCAGGTTACGAATTGGACATTGTGAGTTCGCGCACTCCTACCTTCAAAGAGGACTTGATCCTCCGAAATGCGAGAGCCCCACATTTGAACCTACAAGGAAAAAATTAGACATGGCACAGAGCCTAAAACAAAATCTACAAGACAGTGAAAGTGCCGTCAAAAAAACTTTCAAAAGGTTTTTAAAAATGATAAAACTCTACAACAGAGTGTAATTTAAAGCCGTTGCCAAAGACCCTACAGGGTAGAGGCAACAAAACATCAAATAAATAACAAAACCTTTTTGACCGGGGCTAAAATCATGGAGGCACATTTACTATTGTGTAAGTAGCCTTGTTCAAAACGACTTCATCTACAAACGTTTCTAGTAAACATGGCGTGTCGATCAATCTTCCAAGAAATAATGAACCCTGTAATTTACAATGACGTCATTTTGAAAGCGCCGGGCAGGCGTTCTGCATCGTTTAATTTTTCGGAGAAATGGTTCACTTCAAAAGAGCTTTAATTTTCTTTGCGGACGCAATTTCAGCTGCCCCCCAACTATGTAATTTTTAATATCATAGATAGCGATTTCTACGAATTTGAGTTATCGTGGTCCCAGTGAAATGTATTTGACGGACAACAGATAATTAAGAAGTTAATTGTGTAATCGTTTTTAATTTATTTGATTCTTAAAAAAAGGTCTGTAATTATGTGTCAAAATAAAGCGCTTCATCACTTAAGACTATATTTTCCAATTATTTTTATCTGTGATGCAATGTGAAAAATAAACAAATATATCATTCATGCTTACCTGAAAAATGAATAGAATTGTAAAATGAGATCAATCGAACTGCTGAATTTATTTATCATTTTTTTAATATTTATTTTTTTAAATATGTTTACGATGTGAAATTTTGAATCAATATTATTTCTGAACCACAATATTGAGTTAGTGTTAGTGCCTTTTGGGTGTTCCAACTGTTTTTGTTTCTTAAGTGAAGTCATGAGAAACAGCTGAAAATGTGTTAAGAAGAACAAATACCAATATATAGAAAAAACAATTTTATTTTCGAAAACTCAAAACTAAAGGCAAAATTCTGTTCTTATTACATTATTTAATTTGACTTCATGTCATATATATAAAATGATAGTGCCGTTTTCTTCTACGAACGTTATAAGAATTACCTGATTTCTATATCATAGTATCTTTTGACTTTTTTTTTTTGTACGATTAAATACTTACTAGCCTTAAATTTATTTAATATTAAATTTATATATCATCAATTTACTTTTTTTAAAACTGCTTTTCTCTCTTTTCTGACACGATTATAATTATATATCCATAAAGGCATTTTTTAAATAATATATTTAACTTTCTTTTTCTTAGTAAAATTAAAAGAATTAAATTTATTTTTTGACTGAATACCCCAATCATCCTTCTCTTCAATTATTCACTGTAGTCAACCATAAACCCTCAATTATTTTTCTTTTTTTCTTCCTTCTTAGAAATGAATATATTCACTGCTTATCGTTTTCGATGAATTTTCTGTATATTTTTAAGTATTTTGTACATAGGTTTATTAGTTTCAAAGGAAGGAGATGGTCCGGGGTTGCGGTCATAAAAAGGCTAAATAGTGGTAAAACTATTTTATTGAAAGCCAACGTTTCGACCCGACTTTGCAGGTCTTCATCAGGGCTAGAACGGACAAGATACAAAAAGATAGAGAATTGTGGCAATTACATAATATTTAGACATAATTTATAAACAATGTGAATAAGCTTATTAGAATTATAAACAGTAAGTACAATAAAATATGGACTAAGTAAGCTGAGTAACAAGATCCTAAAAAAAAGTAAATAGATGCTAACAATTGTTGTAGTGTAAAATATATAACAAATGAAAATGTGAGTATAATTCTACAAAATCTACAGGAGAAAAAAATAAGATTAGAGACTTACAGGTGTGTTCCTCTAGGAGTTTCACTTAGAACTGGAAAGGCAACGGTAAGGATTGCAGGTATAGGGGGAGTTAACATGTGTTAACTAAGTAAAGATTGAAAAACCCAGGAATGTACAGTACCTAGGAATTTTTTAAGATATGGATGGATACAATGGAAAAATACTATATCTATGAAATATTAAATTATAAATATATAAATATACATATAAAATAGAGTTGAGAGATGTGACAGGTATTTCATGATTCTAGATCAGAGTACAATGTGAATAAACCTAAAATTGGTAAAAAGTAAAATGTAAATACAGAAATAACTTCATTAACATACATACATTGCAGAGCTAACTTAAAAGCATAGAGAGGGAAAAAAAATAATAATAAAAAAATGGGGTGGTCATACATTGGTGTAGAGTGCAAATGTAAATTAAGAATAAAATAGAAGAGAGATCATACAAAGAAGGAATATTTAGAATTTAGAAGGAATATTCAGTTTATTAGTTTCGTATATAGCTAGTCTTGTTACTGTTTTAATTGTGTGAATGAATACTATATCCCTAGTACCAATGCCCTTCAGTGTGACCGACTGTATTAATACTCAATAATAAAAAAAATTTAATGTTTTCTGTTGTTTTTTTAAATTTACAGCATCAAGCCTTTTGGCCTGAAGCAATATTTCATTTTGTACGATTTTGTTATTCTAAAGGGATTTCGTACAAGAAAAAAATATTTTTTAAATTTTTATTTTCATTTCCATAGTTATTATATATCAACATAGATGCAACTGAGCTGCGTGCAGATAAATGAAAAAAAAATAGCCCAAAACAGGTTGAGATGAAGCAGTTCTGTTAAGGCGGAAAAAGATCCATATAGTCTGTAATGCCAAAGAAAGAAAAAAAGATGTATTATATATTTTATTTACGAAAACTCAATACTAACGAAATTAGAGTATTTAATTTTAGTGTTGACAGCTAATTAAGTATTTCGCACCTATTTTATTAGTACCTAGCAGTATTTCTAAATAACCAAAACTCCTCGCCCGTTTCTATCTTCAATTAGCAAGTGATTTAAATATACTAAACAGAAAGAATAAAGTTAATATAAATAAAGTTAGAATCGGTTTAAAGTTAGAATCGGTAATAATCTGTCCGCAAAATTTGAAGTTCGTTCGGGTATTAAAACAGGGGACTTCCCTTTCGCCTGTCCTGTTCAATTTGGCATTAGAACATGCCATTAGGGAGGTAATGCGTACCGAGAAAGAGTTGGATCCGAGTTGGATAACATCCGTGCTGGGCTAGGCTGATGATCTGGTACTGTTAAGCGAAGACATGGAAACTATAAAACTAATACGACAACGTTAATGAAAGCCGGTAAAGAACTAGAACTCGAAATAAATGCCGATAAAACAAAATATATGGTTAGCTGTAAAAATGGCGATACTACTGGTGATATCGATATAGATGGTAATATGTTTGAACAGGTAGAAATTTAGGTATCTAGGTTCTACGATAACTAGAAAAAACGAAATTGAAGAAGAGATTAAGGTTAGACTGAAGGCGGGAAATTCTTGTTATTTTTCTGTGAAAAACCTACTTAGCTCGCGCTTCTTGTCCCGAAACTTAAACATTAGAATCTATAAAACCATTATCATACCTACAGTTGTTTATGGATGCGAAACTTGGCTGCTTACATTAAGGGATGAGCAGCGTCTTTAGATTTTTGAAAATAAAGTATTGCGTAGAATATTCGGACCGAAGAAGGATGAGTTAAACTGAGAGTTCAGACGGATTAACAACGCCGAATCGCGTGAACTGTATTCGGGTAATATAATTGAGGTAGTTTCATTGCGCGAATCAACTGGGCTTGTAAAGTTGTTGGGCTTAGTAACGAGAGAATTCCTAAAAGAAGATTGCATTAAAGCCGATCTAAAGGGACTGGGTTTGGACGGCGAACGGTGGAGGGAAGTGTGTAATAAATGATTGGTGGTGTCGGCATCGAAACTTCTGGTTCGCTAAGCCTTTGAACAGAAAGAAACCAGGGTACATCGTATTAATTTTTTTTTTTTTTTGTTAAAAGAATTAAATTTGGTACATAAAAAGAAATTAAATTCTTTGAGTTATAGACGAAAAACAACAAGATACCTGGCGTACCGGTACTTCAATTATTTATTATATTTGGAGCAAGTGCTAATTATAGACTGGATCCGAACAAGAATCATCGGACACCACCAAGGGTAGTGGAGTTGAGCCGATGGTAACTGGAGCGGACAGATCTCCCTCCAGAACACCGTACCTACAGGGTTCTGGTCCAGCTCCAGCCAACCGGTTGTGGGCAGTATTGTCTCTAGCGAGGGGTGGCTGCGTCCGAGGCGATGTGGGAGCCACGCGCTCGGGCCTCTTGTATTAGCTTTCAATCCTGGCGTTAGCACTGTCGATATATGTCCGCCATCTTCCACTGTATTGCATATATGTCAAGCAGAAATATGTTCAAATTAATTTTCGTAATTATGAGCAGGAATAGAAAATTAAATTTTATCTTTTTTTCTATATACTCGTTGTCTCAGTTCTTAATGTCCATACTCTGGGGGTGATTTTAGACAACATTTCCAAAAAAAAGTTCCCTTGTTGCATGGGCCAATTCCGAACGGAAAAGGAGTTAAGACCAATTTTGTGTGGTGACGTTTTTTATTGAATAAGAAGAAGTTGATCAACAAATATTCAAGATAATGGTTCAAGTATTCAAGATAAAATTCTAAGTACACCTTTAAGTAAAAAAACAGTGATAACATTTTCAAAGGTAAATGATAAAAGTGACTTTAAGGAGGTCTAATACGGCCGCTATACTGCTGCATTCACAGCACTTACGGGCAGCAGTACAGCTGCCGATGTTTAGACCTTAGAGTCCCTTTTATCATTCATCTAAGTAAATTTAATCTTTCTTTACTTATAGAAAATGTTGTCTACGTCCGTCGTACAAACCCTCTTTTATCAAATTATTAACAGCCTGAAACTTCGTAAATAGTTTCATCTCATCGTAACCTACAACTTACAATTTACGAAAACTCTTGGAATTGGGGCGTTTTCAATCTGGAGGGGCACAAATTTCGTCTATTTAATTAGGTACTAAAATCTCGTAAATACCCATTTGCTTTCTAGTTAGATTGTAAGATCATTTGATAACAAAATCGATAAAAAAGATGGTCTACAAAAATATTGGGCCGTTTGTCCTATATAACCTCGTTATTTTGAAAATTTGGGGGTGTAGGTCAGGCCAAATGGCTTAGTATTATTTAAGGCCACATTTTTTCTCGATTTTTTGATCAAATTATCTTACCAACCAAGTAGAAAGAAAATGTGTATTTACTAGTTTTTAGTACCTAATTAAATAGGCTACATAGAGTGTGAATGTGATCTCTGAACAATATTATAAATGTCCTTTGAGACAGATTGTAATATTTTTCAATAAATATGTTAGATATAAAAAAAATTAAATAGACAATGTTTGCTCCCCTCCAGATTGAATACGCCCCAATTTAAAGAGTTTTCGTAAATAAAATAGATGAAACTATTTACCGAGTTTCAGGCGGTTGTTAATAATTCGATAAAAAGGGGTCTTTACCACGGACTAGATCGTAAAGTAGACAACATTTTCTTGAGTAAACAAACATTAAATTTACTTAGGTCAATAATAAAAGTAAACTCTGTATATAGGATGTTCCATAAGTAGAGGAGGATATTTAAAGCCGGAATAGTTGACATTAAGAGATTCCAAAAAATTCATATTAACAATGGTCTGATTTTCAGCAGAAAAGTAGGAAATTTTAAGTTTTATGTTGTTTTAAGTGTAATTTTTTTGGTTGAACAGGAAGCGATAACCTAAGAAAATACTTAGTGTAAGTAAATATCAAATATTTCGCAGTAATCTATACAAAATTTACTTCAAATGAAAGCGGAGCTTATTATTGGTAAAACAGGTCAAAGAGGGATTTTGAGCGGCAAAACTAAACGAAGTTCAGTTTTTAAAAATATCACGAATTATTCGTGACTTTTTTTCAGTCACCATTCTTGAATATTTCTCACTGCTTCATTACCTACGAGACACCATTTATAGGTATGTCTAATTTTACTTTACTCGTCGTTAAATATATTTCAATTGTATTTACTTATTATTTATTAGATTATTATTTTGCTTTTATTCTATTTTATCTTATTATATGTTCTGTAAATGTGGTTTAAATGAACGCTTCTCTAACCGTTTTTCATATTGTAACAGGATGTTATAGTACTAAATAAACAAAAAAACAATAAAGGAAAACAAAAAAAATATATTCAAGGTCAAAATAATCTTTTTATTTGGTCCACTCCTTCCTCATCTTTTAGATTATACGGGGATTTTTCTCGGCCAGAGGGGAGGGCGGAGAATTAGTGCCAGAATTAAAAGCCCTCCTACGTTAAAATAACTCGTCAACGTTTCGCCAATACAGGTACCATCAGGATATAAGAAAACAAAAATCCTAGTTCACATCACTCCTTAAATAATCTGACCTCCTAATAAGATTGAAATGATATATTTTTTTTATTCTTATTTTAACAGGTTAATGTTATTCATTACCTGTATTTAACAGTCACAACACTTTGTAGTAGGATTTTTCAAATTATAACCTAACCTCTATTTTCTGTATCTTTATTAGTTTTTGCTCGTTTATTTAAATAATTATTAACCACATTAAATTCTAATCAATTCCTTGAGATTATAATATATTATATTATCCTCTTAAAGACTATCAATGGCAATGTACCCCGAATGACTCCGAGGTATTGGAGAGAAGAGAGGCCAGACAGTTCGATAAATGGTGGCTGGTACAAAGCGAGAGTTAGCGCCATCTTCCATTCACCTGCGTTTTCCATTCATCTTGTAGATTTGAATTGCATTTCAAATTAAAATAATAATAATACATAAAACTGAAATATGTTTAACTGAAGTAATATTCGATATATTACTGAAGTGTAATATTCAATATAGGAAGAAAAGTCGGGTTCAACATTCCAATGAAATACCGGGCCTTTCAGAACACCTTCAGGTTCTAATATATTTTACATATCAAATAAATATTATTTATTTAATAATTTAAATATATATATATATAATACGTTACAGTATGAATTGAATTAAAAGTATTCGTGTCTAATTGAAAGTGACTAAAAATATATTTCTAAACATAGCTGTTTCAAAATTAACTTGACATCTGATCCAACTTGGAATCAAAGTGAATAGACTATTTTTAGCTGAGTGATTACATGATAACACGTTGCTAAAGAGGAATAACAAAATTATATTATTTAACTTTAATATTAAAATTACCTATTCTTCCATAATATACTTCCTAACCATCCGAATCCTCTTGTTTCTAACCTTGCTTCCTCTACGATTCCTGATAACCCTCCGAGGCGTCTGAAAAGAAGATGGCCTCGTGATCTCCTCATGTAGACAAATTATTAGAGTGCTACCAATGGGTAGTTTCTCAACAAGCGTGTTTCATGTTATTATATTCCTCTGTACACATTTACTTGATGTATTCATACTAATACAGTTGTAAATATCATAATAAAACAAAGTATTAAAATTTACGTTCAAAAACTCTAAATCTAAGACTACGTTTTAACATATAGCTTGGGCATTGGTTTTATAGGTTCGTCTTCCGGTGTATCCAGGGCATGCAGACCTGATGTGTTTCAGTTTTTAATGGCCAAAGTCTGGAGGTAGATTCCAGACAGAATTTCCGACAAAACAGTTCATATGATCCATCCATGTGACCGATTTTGAAGAAATTAAGACCAACTTTGTGTTGTCACGTTTTTTATTGAATAAGAAAGAATAGTTCAAAAACTGTTCAAGATAATAAAATTACAAGTACACCATCTTAAAGTAAACAACTTTTTTTTTTAAAACAGTGATTCAATTTAATAATGTCAAGAATCATCCCCAAGTGTTACTTGAACTGAGATATCCTGTATAGACCTTTTACTGTCAGCCATGAGCACTCCTAACCAGGCTTGTCCCTTTACCTTTGCAGAGGAAAACTGGACTTCAGGAGATTCTTGCGCTACTCTCTCAATCATGTTACTGGTATTAAAACCCATTTAAAATTTAAAATATTACAAGAATGTAGTTGCAACAGTTTCTGTCTTGAAAATAACAATATTCGATCAATTTTTAAAGAAACCCTCAGCTTCCTAAGCTTTTTTAAAATAAAAAATAGACTGAAGTGGATAACAAAATAGTAAAACTTAAACAGTAACTGAAAATGTTTTATTGTTATTATATTAAATTTATAAAACTTTGGTTTGTTCGTAGAACTCTTCACACAACTGTATATATATATATTATTTCTAAAAGGTATTGTTTAGTCGGTACGCCATTACTTCGTCAATTCTTCATCAAATTCAATGATTGACCACTCATTTTGAAGATATTCTTCTCCTCCACATGCGAAAAATAGTCCCATCCTCCCGAAATTTCTGGAAAAAAGTTATGGAGGAAAAGAAACTTTATTTGCGAATAACTCAAAAAGTATGCATTTTTTTCTGGATTGTACCCATGATAATTAAAAAGATTACTAAATTACCTACAAAACATAAAAAAAAAAAATTGTAAAATTATTAACAAATATACAGTCCATTAGTTTCGATATACTTAATAATGTCTTCCTGTTTAAAGATATTGCATTTAGGAGTAGACTATTCTAATACACTTTTTTTCCTGGCTGATATATTAACTTTATTATTTCTTAAAAACATTTGGTTGTTCTTACTTTTTTTTTTAATAATTTAGAATATCCTATGATCGGGGCATTATTTTGTCTTTATTACTTTTATTATCTTTCCAGTCAGCGTTTAAAAATAGGTCCTAGCAAAGCAATTTGTATAAATATTTTGGTCTATTATGTCCAATGGAATATTGTAATCGACCAAGGAAAAAAATATTAATTCCTTCCTTACATAATACATATTAACTACTTATTTCCATATTGTTTTACTATTTCTTCACTAAACAAAATTTTCTGCGAATTTTTCGCACGGGCCAACTAGTATATATATAATCTTTTTTAGTGTTACCTATATACTGCTTTTGCTTCTACAAAACAAGATCTTTATTAATTAAAATTTCAAATTAAATAATATACATTATATCTTAAAACTATGCCTACCTACAAAACAAAATCAGTTTTCATAGTTTTAGTACAATGAAACAAAACAATAAACATTTAATAATTTGAAATAATTGCCAATCGTACCATACGATTATATTCATCCAACATCATATGTTAAATGTATGAATTAAATAATTACCTTAAAGGTGGGGATTCGTTAGAACCTGAAGCTTCTTTAGGTGTATGTATAAACATATATAAACATCAATACTGGGTTATGTTATAGAAATAGAATATAAAACCATGTTTATGCTGGTACTAGGTCACTTCAGAATAACAATATTGTTCATACCAATTAACAATAAATCAGGCCAGAAGAACTATTACAATAAAAAATACCTAAAATATAGGTAATAAAGTAGGTATATTCATAACTTTGAGAATATATTAACGAAAGCAGATGTGTACTAGGGTTACAGTATCACAATATTGGTGCAAAAAACTAATCTATATGCTAGTAGATCTCTCACCGTCTTGAGGGTGGCGAAGGGTCAAGCCACGCAATCTATATTTAGGTACCTTGAACCTTGAACTACTTAAAGATCGTAGACTTAACTGAAATGGAATCAATCCAACATGGCGGTGATTTATATAACGTTTTGAACTATTCGCTTAGCCACAATATCGTGTCCCGAAGCTCGTGTATTGTGATGGCCGGAATGAAAAGAAGGGTAGTATTTTGAACCACACTGGGACCCTTCGCATTGCGCAATCCAGTTTTTAGGTTAGTCCTTTGTGTGTTAGAATGAGGTGTGCAGTTGTTGTGTGTTCCAGTCGTTATAAAACAGACGGTTTATGCTTGATATAAAATAGAATAGAAAATAACTTTACTCTAGGACAAAATCACTTTACAATAACAAAAAATTACAAAATTAAAATATTATAGCTGGCCTAAATAAAAACAAACATAAAAAGTAAAAATAAAGAAGTAAAGAAAATATTAGTTAAACATACCATATATAAAAAAAAAATCTATACAAAACACTTGAAACCATGCAAAGACACTTAAAACTATGTACAGTGGTAAAATATAAATATACACTTAAAAAAAAAATATATTACATTCTTCTTAGCAGTAAACGCTGTTTTTCTGTTGAAAAAAAAAAGAAAAAAGAAAGTCGAATCTGATACTAAATATTTAAGTGGTGAGTTATATGTAAACACATCATTATGAATAATATGTAATTTTACATAAACTTTAACATTTGTTCATATTATCTTATAACAGCAACGCAAATTGTTAATAAAAAATTCAGATAATTAATAATAATTTACGTATGGAAACGCAAATTAAATATATCTAATTTTCGCCAAAGGGGTCGAAATTTGATCATAACCATTACTGTACTTTTGAGAATAAAACAAATATTTGAATAAAAATAAACCACTACAGAAATTGGAAAATTCTACCCACCTAAGGGAATGTATATCTATATCTATTTAAATAATTTGGTAGATTGATAAAGAAATTGACATCTATGAATATTTAACCTTTGTACAATAAAATCTCACCGAATAAATTAAGATATCAAACTTTTAAAAAATCGCTCCAGCCGCTCGCTCAAAAAATCCATTCCAACGCAAAAACTCAAAACATTACATACCTATTAGTGGACAACTCAAACACATAGCACAATTGTATTAGAATATAAATAAATTCAACTAGTAAATGTGTACATAGGGTGTTTGGTAATTGCACTGCACTATTTTAGGTATGTGTTCACTGTGAAAGGTATGTGAACACAAAATAAACCAAAAAAGTTCATATTAACATATGTCTCAAACTCATTTATTAAATAGATATCAAAGGTTCAAGATTTATTATTTATTATTACTATTTATTTGTTATTGGGGAGTATGGTAGCTCAGTGGTAGGGTATTGAGCTTCCAATGCTAAAGGTCCCAGGTTCGAATCCCGGCTCATGGCAGAACAGAAAAATTATTTATTCCGTTTCATTGGCCGTGGGGCGACCCTGGGTAGGTAGGCTCTCCTGGGGCACATCCAGCCTCTATAAAGTGTAAATACCCTTAAGAACCCATATACCCTTAATTAAAATAATTGATTAAGGGGAAAAATCCTGGCGTTTGAGCGTGATCTCAGTCAAATCACCTCCTTGCACAAACGTAGACCAAGAAACAGTGCTTTCCCTAAATAGTACTAATCCCAACATAGGTTGTAGTGGTGTACAATTTGTTTTTAAAATTTATTTATTTATTATTATTACAACATTTAGAGTAACTGTTCAAAGGAGCCTCCGTTTTGTTGAATGCAACATTCAGCTCGACGAATCTATGCTTCTCTGGCTCTTCATATAGCATCAGGATGGTGCTTCATAGTTATTGCGGCTTTCGATCTCGTAGCT
This sequence comes from Nezara viridula, assembly GCA_928085145.1. Taxonomy (NCBI): domain Eukaryota; kingdom Metazoa; phylum Arthropoda; class Insecta; order Hemiptera; family Pentatomidae; genus Nezara; species Nezara viridula. The sequence continues at coordinate 122,426,767 of OV725081.1, read as the reverse complement.
CTTCTTGCGTGCGAGCTAGACAAAGAGATGAGCAACTACTGCCATTGCTCATCGTTCATTTGTTTATCAGGTGATTAAAACCTGTTATTTAGTATTAAAAACGTTACAGTCAGTCTTAATGTAGTAAATAAATAATAAATCTTTAACCTTTGATATCTGTTTAATAAATGAGTTTGAGATATATGTTAATATGAAATTTTTTGTTTATTTTGTGTTTGTGAACTAAAATAGTATCATGCAATTACGAAACGATTCACCCATGTTGATCTAATTCTTTGTAAATAATTGTATTCTCTTGAAGACTGGCAACATACAGTTTGGTACTGAAATAACAGGCTTAATCTGTTTCAACAAATTCTGAAATATTTCTTCCCATAATTATTTCTTATTAGTAATTTAAAAAAAGTAATGCGTTTAAACTTTCATGTTTTAAAATGTTTTCTAATTTCAATTAAAAAAAAAAAACAGTTATACACAATGTTAGCAAGTTTTATCTGCAGACTTATTTAAATTGAAGATTTAAGACGGATGATAGAAATGGCCATTGAAAGGAAGAGATCTGGGACAGAGGTGAAATGCCGCCACGTGCGGAATTGCTACGGATTTAGCTCCGCGCGGCCAATAACGTTTTGCCTTTCATCTGATTGAAGTTAGATATTTACATAGGGCTCCATTGTTATGTAACTCCGGTGAATGGGGAGTGGGGGAATCCATTAAACATTATATACATGCATTTCGTTACTTTTCGAATCGATTAAAACTTCGATAAAACCAGTTTACGTGTTTCAAATTACCAGATTTCTACACGAATACATCAGTTATCCGTGAACACAATTTAGTAATGGACAAAAGAGAAGATTTAGATTCTATAAATGATCAAAAAAAAAAAAAAAAAGAAAAAAAAAGAGAAATAAATACTCGTTAATATTTATATTCGTATTACGTAGGGGTCAATCCATTTGAAATCACCCAATTTGAATTAATTTTGCTGCTTGAAATTTTTTATTTTTATAGTTTTTTCAGTTGTTCCCTATTTAATGGAAAATTTAAAAGCATAGTAGACAATTTGTTAACAAAATTGATCTCCATTTTTTACTTTCCTACCTATCTAGGTATACCTACCTAGGTATGGAAAGTATTTCAATCGGGTCAAATCTCCGATTTGCGGTTGGATCTAAAGGTTTCAGAGCCCCCTGAATCTGAAAAACACATTTTTAGCCATTGGTCTGTCTGTGACAAGATTTTCTCGGGAACTACTGAACCGATTTTGTTGCTTCTTTTTTTATTTTGTAGAATTTTGACTACTGAGGCCTGTGACTGAAATTCAGTGCTCCATGCGCAATAGCTTGCGCGCAATAAGTAAAAAACATGTTTTTCTATAGACTGTAGCGCGAAAACGGCTCTAACGATTTTGATGAAATTCTCCTATAATGTTCTACAAATTGTCCTTTCAATTTTCGTATATGGACTAAATTTCCGAGAAAATTTAGGAAAAAAAGTTATAAATAAAAGAACATTGTTATGGAGCCTAACTCTCTAAGTATATATTATACGGTAAAATTTATAATAAAACTTTTGAAAGATAATTAAATTACCAACAAAACAAAAAATTCTATGAAAAATCAATTTTCAGGAAAATAAATCTAGTTCAATTTTTTTTTTTTTGTTTCTTCATGAACCTATGTAAAGATATAAAAACTTTTCTAAAATAGGTAGGAAAGTCGTGTGAGTGGACACACTAGATTTTTTTTGGCTGGAATTTGCTAATTTTGTAGTTATCAAAGAAAAATATGAACTAAAATTAGATAGAATAGAAAAATATATTTATTGTACAATTTTTGTCTTACAAACAATTACCAAAGAAGAAAGAAAAGTGACTTAAAAAAATGATCAAAACTACATAAAACGAGACTTTTGACGTGGTAATGAAAATATAATTAACTTTGATTTTCCACCCTTCTATAGATCTAGCAGTGTACTACCGACCTATATCCTCCTCCTCACCGAACTGTTGCGTTTGACAAATCCTTTTTAATTCAAGCCGTCTCCCTCTGGAATTCTATCCCTTCTAATATTCGACACGCAAAGTCAACATCCTCTTTCAAATCTCTCCCTTCAATAACCTGCGCCATTCCCAATACAGTTGATAACGAAATGCACTTAAAAATGGTAGTCGTAATAATCTCAAAGTACCCCAACATACTCTGATTATTTTGTGATTTATTGATATTTTGTTTTTTTCTTTTACTTTCTCTGTTTATTTTATATTTATTTACGTTTTTACATCTTTTCATTATCTGTACTTTTATTTTATTATCAATCATCCTATAAATATTTTGACTGTATTTTATAGACACACCAGAATGTTAATATATATTTTGTATTTATAATTTCATCTGAAGGGACACTAGTCCCAGAATAATACAATTATTATTATTCATTCATCTTTAAATTATTAATATTTCATAATTCTTTCATTAAAAATTAAGTTATTATTCGTGAAGATAAGTTATAATTATTATTATTATTATCTGCTTATTATGATATTCTGTTTATTTTCTCTGAAGATCGAAAGCCCATATTTCTTTTATTGTGTTTTATTTTATTATTTCTTTATTATAGAGGGTGAAAGTTTATTAAAGAGAACAAACTTGAAGTGCCCAGTTAATTTATAGACCCCATTGTTCCTTGGCAACCCAATTGGCTCGTACAGGTGGTTAATGAATCGAACTCACCTTTCGTTTCGATAAAGCACTCACTCCGCCCTATAGTTGAACTATAGTCGATATGGAAGTTGCATTGGAATGGAAGAAGGAGTTGATGATGAGGAATATAGGTGGCAGCGAACAGGGAGGTGGGGTGGGCAGCACTGATAGCGCCACAATCGGCTTCCGTCAGCTCTTGTCTAGTTCCATCCATTGTCTTGTCTCTCTCCAATAGTTGTCTCTCTCTCTTTTACCAGCAAAACATCACACTTGTATTTTCAGAGTTTCAATTTTACTGGAAAGAATACATATAGGTTTTCCAAAACAAAAGGAGTCACGGAAAAAATAGTAAAACTACACTTTTAAATATTTTTAGGAGAGCAAAAAACACTCCACCTTTATCGTTTTAGCATTAATAACGGAAAAAATCTGGTGCGCGCAACACACAACTTTCACTTACCGATCTACTATGAATAGAAATTATTTTTTGGCAATGCTGGGCTATCATAAAATTTTTTGAAGTGTATTTTAAACGGAGCTAAAGCTTAAAGCTTACAGATAACAAGCCATTTAGACCATTATAATTATAAAATGTCTATTTAATATATCGACGACAGGCAATAAAAATCTAGTCACTCCATCTGCTTTTATAAACCACACAAATTTCTTGCTTTATAAATCTCAGAATGACTAACTCCATTTAAACATTTTAGTGATATTTTTAGTTGAAAAAGTTATCTATGCAGACATATGAGTAAGTTGATTCCGGAGGTGGTGATTGCAGTGTTGTAATATAGAATTGAGAATACAAGTATAAATTTAGGTACTTATTTCTTATGAAAAATGTTCTTAGGAAAAATACTTTATTAAATATCTGTAGAAAAAAGTTTTTTTAGTCTCAACAATTAAAAAAGAATATTTTAAATTTATCCAAATTTTCGCCTCTTCAGGGAAAAACTAGAGATCATATCTTTCCTCCTAATTCTCCGATCTTAACGATTTTTTTTTGTTCTTTTAGGAAATTCCATAAAATTTTAAAAAACCATATAATATTACCCAAGAAGTGTATACTTTTTGAGTTGTTCGGAATTTAATTTTACAATCGCTCGTAACTTCCAGCTTCTTTTCGTTGAAGTATGTTATATAGATAAATTTAAAGAGAAAATGACTTTAGCGAAGTTTCATTGAAATCGGTACATCCGTTTAGGCGCTACAGTCTATAGCAACGTAGGTTTTTCTGCTTTTTTTTTTCTCCTTTATTAACTTATCAAATTCTTTCAGAAATTATATTTAGCATTTTTTCGTAACTCCGAATAATGTGAAATGATTAACTTTTTAATATAAACCATATCAAAGGTACTTTAGTGGAAGACGTATATGAACATTGAGCATTTAAACCCTGTAAAGTGACATCAATGAGGATAAGACCTAATTGGTATTAAAGATTGCTTCATTATACATTGATACACCGAGTTTAATCAAAATCGTTTGAGCCGTTTTTGAGAAAATTATAAAAATGTATTTCAGCGTTGATATAAAGTGGCACTTCCGGTTAGCCGATTTTGAGGAAAAAGTTACTGTCACATCTAAGGCATATACCTATCTTAAATACGTAATATCAGTTTCATAGGACTTTTCGTTTTTTAGCTAGACTGCAAACATACAAACACACAGACACACAGACCATTTTTCGGGACTTGGTCATTTCGACTCAGGGTACCTCAAAACGTGTATTTCCGTTGAAAACTCAGATTCAAAAATTTTCTCGATCGTAATACTTACCCTTACTATATATTAGATATATACGTAAGTGAAAGTAAAAATGAATTTTAAAATTTTTAGAAAAATAATTATCGTTTTAACATATTAAAAATAGACATAGATACATTAAAATGTTACACATTCTTACAGTTATCATTATTTTTTTAATAATACAGGATGAAGATTTATAAATTACCATAGAACTAGAGTTGGGCTTTGAGGTTCCATCAAACCATCGAATCCCTATCGTATCCAATCCTTACAATCCAAAATCCTTCGTAAAATCCTCAATGCTTCATACTTTGTCACAAATAAAACTATCCATTCACAATGACTATTCACCTTAATGTACCATATGTCGCTGATCTAGCCCAAGCCAGATATCTATCCTTTCATGATAAACTCCAGTCCCATCCGAATCCCCTTGTTTCCAACCTTGCTTCTTCCTCGATTCCTGATAATCATCCTAGGCGACTGAAAAGGAGATGGCCTCGTGATCTTTTTACCTAGAATTACTAAGGGAGTCCTACCAGTGGGTAGTATCTCTTCAAGCCTGTTCATGTCAATATTTATAATTTGTGCATATTTACTAGTTGTATTTGTATACAGCTGTAGATTTCATTAAATAAACAAAACAAAACCATAGAACTTTTATAGTATAGGTTAGGTACCTCTTCCATTGATAATTGCTTTATTTATTATCTCCTAGTCAACGTTTTAGGTTTCTGACCTATCTTTGAGAACTTTTTTTGTTCCTGATTAATGTTAACTAAATCAATATTATAAAAATACTAATATTATAAAAAACTAAATCAGTATTATTTATAATCAAAGAACTTTCAGTAAACATGTCTTTGTCAATAAAGAACACAATAAATATTTCGTCTGTGAAAACACCATCCATCTCATTAATTAAAAAAAATAAAGTTTTTATTTATAAGATTTTTATAATGATACGACAAAAAGTTTATAGTGGTAGAATATTGACCTTGTTCTAGAATAAAGTTTTTTTTTCTATTTTGATCGTTCGAGAAAAATAAAATTAATTCTTCTCTTACAAAATACATATGATTTACTTAATTCGATATTATATATACTGTTCACTAATGAATATATAATGAGAATTATTCGTGACATTTGCATTTAGCGTTAACATTTATAGGGAGGTTACAGACCGGTCACCTATTACTATAAATCTTTTATTGGTGATACGAAAAATGTTAGATCAGTGTCCAACGGTTCTTGCCAACGCGTCTTAGGGACCGAGAAAAAAAAATCTGCCAAGTGAGGCCAGTATAGCTTCTTCATCATTTTCACTGGTTCCATACTTATCTATATCTCAAGGTCAACAAGTTTTTGTTTATTAACAAATTAAGTTATCAATTCCTTACTGCTCTTCAAATTTGGGGCAAATCGAATGTGCAGTTTTTGAGATAAAGGCCTTTCAAGGAAAATACGTTTTCGGATATGTAAGAGAAAGTTGAGCATTATTATTTTACCAAAACTAAACTTTCATTTAACTTTTAGCGAAATCGAACGAGCCGTTTTTAAAATGTGGGTACATATAAGGAAATACATTTATGCGTGTGCAAACGGGTGCGCTGAATGGAATTTAATAAAATTGTTATGGGACCATTTCAGCAACAACTCGCACAATTCCTGAAAATTGATAATGGAAATTTGATAAACGATAGTAGGTGATATGGCTTCACATCGATTTGACTACAGACTGACAGACACCGAACCAATTTTGATCCTTGATGTCTGTAAAGTAATAGCCCGTGATACAGACCTCTTCTTATCAAATTATTAACATCTCGCTGAAACTTCGTAAATAGATTCATTTCATCGTAAAATAATAAATATTTTACTTACGAAAATTTTTGGAATTGGGGTGTTTTCAATGTGGAGGGGACAAACTTTGTCTACCACGGACTAGTAGGCTCTAAATCGGATGGAATCGTTGATACATTTTTTGTGATTTCCGTAAAAAAATCAGAGGCTTCACTTTCGATAGTCTAGTTTTAACAAGGATAAGCCATTAAATGTATAGATATAAAATTGTATATTATGTAGAAATATAGTTGATTTAAGATATATATTTTATATATTAATAAATTATGGGATATAGCGCAATAAAATGAAAATATTTTTCAAGTAAGAGATGATAGGACTCTCAAGATCCAATAGAGTATAGCCTTATAGGGCCATAAAGCAGTGAGAGAGGTTCCTCCATTGGCCGAGCTCGTAAAAGCCTAACGAACTGTGTTAAGGTGATATTGCTAATTTGTTATCTTGAGATTGTCAGGTTTTTTTTTTTTACTATCGCCCTTGAGCTGTAATTGAGTCAAATACGTAATTTTATCGATAGATTATTGTTTATTTTAATATTATTTATAATTAAAGTAAATAATTAAACATCCAAACGGACTCACTGACTAGCTGGAAGAAAGATTAGTAAAATTCTACTATAAGATTGACGTTATCCGCAGGGATACCCAGAAGGGGGTTTCATGGCGAAAGCTACGTCATCAAAATTTTTATGTGGGGGAGGTCATTTTTTAACGCAATTTGAAATTTTAAGGGAGGCACATTTCGAAGTATTATTTTGGAATGAAAAGTTTCGAATCCGGGATATGGGGGAAACATGTAACATATCAGAGGTGCCCAGCAGCGGATCTAACGATCTAAATTTTTTAGAGATACCTATTTTGAAGCTGTTTCGATTTTTTTTTTAAATTAAGTTTAAGTTCAAAGCGGGAAATGCTTGTTATTTTTCTTTGTCAGAAGTTATACTACTTAGCTAGTACATTTACCGTTCACATTAAGAGATGAGCTACGCCTTAAGGTTTTTGAAAATAAAGTATTGCGCATAATATTCGGACCGAAGAAGGATGAGTCAACCGGAGAATTTAAGTGGTTACACAACGCTGATTTACGTGAACTGTATCCGTTTAACATAATTTAGATCAAGTTGAGGCGAATAAAATGGAACATGTAAAATCGCTGGGCTTAGTAACGAAAGAATCCCTAAAAATTAATATGCGCTGTGCCGACTGGCAGCCGTCCAGGGGCTAGACCAAAGCGAAGGTGGGAAGATTGCGACTAATCTGGCGGGGTTGGGTTTAGACGGCGCCCGGTGGTTGGAAGAATGTGGACATCGATTGGTGGTATCGGCATCGAACCTTCGGGTTATTATTATTATTTGAATTTTTGTGATTGCAATTTTTTTTCAATTCTGGGAACAAACTAAGAACGTGGGACAGATCGCAGCTAATGTATTTGTACAAGACTTTAAATTTGTTTGTATTCTACTTTTGCTTTCTACCAGTGAAGTGGCTGAGGGAAAAGCGTAGAGATCTCCTAAGCCTCCCTTTTCCCTCCACATGTGGAGGGGACAGGATTGGTTCGGAGATCGCCTGGCAAATTGTAAATAATGTTATAGGTATGTTTTAAATAAGGTGTTTGTTTTACTTTTATTTCTATTTTTATTTACTTATGTGTATATATTTTTTTTTCTTTACTCTTTTGTTCTTTTTTCTTATTCTTTTGTTATTACTTTATTTATTTATATTTTTGTATATACGGTATGAATGCAATCTCTGAACTCTATTATAAGTGTCCTTAAACTGTGACAAATTGTAATAATTCTGAATAAAGTGTTTTAAATATAAAAAAATACTTTTGCTTTCACTCTACGAACTTGCGAGAAGAGAGGAATAGGTACCACTGGAAATGTTGAAATATAGAACTGTGAATAAAGGTATACATTTTCCACTAGAAATATCTCAAAAATTAATATTGAAAAATGATGAAATTTGAATTAGTCATTATGTCAACTGAAAGACATATATAATATACGATTTTTAAAATTCTACTTTCGCATGCACTGATTTTAAGAAGTGGAAAGCAATAAAATATCTTGGAAGAGGGTTAGGACACCCCTGTTTGCAAAAGTATTTTTACAAGTATTTGTGAAAATATAATTTCATGAATATGTGTACACAATGATAGTTTAATTTTATATTATAATCCCTTTGCTAAGAATTACTTACGTACGTTTATTATGCTAGTAAGCGAAAAAAGCTTCTCCAAAACATGAAAATGAAATGAAACGAAAAAAATAATTTTATTCTGAGACTACTGTTCCGTAAGAATAATAATAGAGTTACAAATTTATGGGTTCTTAGTCTGATATAATAATAAAAATACAAACTAATTTATTGTTAATTGTTATTTCAATTGTGCAATAGATTGAAATTTAACAGTGTTCAAATGCAAGTAATTTTACATGTTAGGGGAAGTTTGAATATGCAGTAGGTGGTGGAACAGGAGTTTGAAGGAATTTGTGGACGAGGATTGGAGCATGATAGTATTGTAGAGATATGTATAAGATACATAGATAAGATATGCATGTTATCGAAGATATTTAGTATTATTTATTTTTAAAAATATTATTATTTTTTGCACTATTTCCCAGCTTGGTGTATTTTTCTTTTAATTATTCGTACAACTCGTGTACTGCCTTAGGTTTCTGTAGCCACGTGACGTTGTATCTTCTCAAACAGATCAATCCAGGTCTCTGGGGATTGCTCAATTCACGGAATTCAGTCCGATCTCAACTAATATTTAATTTCATAGGTGTGTTAAACAATCCAACACATAATTAATAATAACTAATATATTTTGATCATATGTATTATTATCTATATATTGTAATACCGTAAGATTTATTATTTATTTAGAACTTGTTTATGGAGAAATATTACAATCTGTCTCAATAGACATTTATAACAGTGATTAGTGTAAGTTTTATTAAAAAAAAATAATAATAAAAAGTAAAAAATAGCCTCTATAGTTCATAGTCCATGGTACAGACCCCTTTGTATCAAATTATTAACATCCGGCTAGAAACTTTGTAAATAGCTTCATCTCATCACAAAATACAAATATTTTATTTACGAAAATTCTGAGAATTGTGGGATTTTCAATGTAGGTCGGTAAACTTTGTCTGCTTAATTAGATTCTAAAAACTCGTAAGGAACCATTTGCTTTCCACTTGAATCGTAAGATAACTTGAGCACAAAGTCGAGAAAAAAGGAGGCCTTCAAAAATATTGAGCCGTTTGGGGTGACCTACACCACCAAATTGTCAAAATAATGAGGTTATAAAGGCCAAAGGGCCCAATATTGTTGTAGGCCATCTATTTGTATAGATTTTGTTATCAAATGGTCTTACGATTCAAGTAAAAAGCAAATTGGTATTTACGAGTTTTTAGTAACTAATTAAATATAAAAAGTTTTCCGACCTCTAAATTGAAAACACCAATTCTAAGAATTTTTGCAAATAAAATATTTGTAGGTTACAATGTTTGATAAAAATGGGTCTGTACCACCACGGACTATTCTGCTTTCACTAAGCTGCTGTTCATTCGCTTAGAAATTATATTTAATCTTGTGTAATAATAATATATATCTTAAAAAATATATCCTTAAAAAAATTTATTTGAAATATAGTAAAAAAGATTTTACATTGTTATTAAAATAAATATTGATATTAATAGACTGAAAAGAAAATGGCCAAGGGGACTACTTCTACATTAACAAGGAAAAAATAATAATAATAATCAAGCAAATTCGCAACAAATGGCTCATACATCAGATTTGCTAGATGCACTGCAGTGAATGTGCAAATTTCATAAAATGTTAAAATAAATAAATAAATATTGATATACATAAATTTCTTTTAGAAAATCCATATAGTTTCTATTCTATACATACATTTTAATTATTTTTTCTTTACTTGAGTAAAGATTATTAAAATATTTTTCAGATTACTTAATGTAAATAATGATAAACATAAAATCTCTCCAACAGATTTTTTATATTATTTATAGAGAAACAAATGACTTTAAAAGAAACAATTTTGATGCGATGTATATTATTAGTAATGATATTAACATGTTATCAATAAAGATAACAATGTTTTCAAACCAATAAAGATTAGAAAAAATAATCGTAAAGAAAATTATATCCTAAAATACAATGTTCATCCTGTTGTTGAAAACGAGAGCAAAAACTTGATCTGATTCATATTTTTCTTTAATAATAGCTAAAAAATAACTATTCTACATATCATTGGAACCAACCATACATAAAACTGTCTGTTTAATTGTTACGTATCAAACAATAACATGAGCTTTAACTGTTGACGTGACTTGCTTACGTTTTGGTTCATTGGCTTAAATGCGACAATAGAGTTGTATCAATACCCAATCAGGCGGGGGTGTCTTTGGGGGATCGAGCCAGCTATTTCAGGAACTGAGTGGGATGGAGGTATCGCCCGGAGTAGGCTTATCGGCGAAGGTTGAAGTTGTCGATAACCTCCCTAGTTCATAGTCCGTGGTACAGATCCAGTGGCTCAAATTATCTTACCATTGAAGTGGAAAGCCAATGGGTATTTACGAGTTTTTAGTGTCTTATTAAATAGACAAAGTTTGCCAACCTCCAGATTGAAAACGCCCCAATTCCGAAAATTTTCGTATATAAAATATTTGTAGGTTACGATAAGATGAAGCTATTTACGAAGTTTCAGCCGGATGTTAATAATTTGATAAAAAGGGGTCTGTACCAAGGGACTAACAACGAATGAAATAATTTGAACAGGTGGCGCGATGATATACGCGGTGGTAATGACAACAATAGAGGTAACGTACAAGAAACGACTGTGTAGAGGGATGTTCCCCAAATGATCGGTCTATCCGCTGTTGGCTGTCCTTTAATTCCATGGCTACTACTGCACTATGAAGAAATTTCCCCACTGTTCCCCACTCTTTGAAGGATCTTTGGTTGAGTACTCATTAAGGTTTGTGTAGAGAGATGATTGGATCGGGATCACTCTCTACCACCAGCTTTTCCCTCCCACTTTACAGAGGTTGGGTTTGCCCCAAGAGGTTCTCTTGATCCCTAGGTCGATCCACGGCTGGTGTAACAGAATTAATAATTACATGGCACAACCGGATTCAAAACGGAAATCTTGAGTAAAGGAGCCCGATGCCTCATTAAGCTATTCCACTTTGTGTCTTTATTGAAATAATTTTATTTTGAGGTTTAAGAATTATCTAGATTTCTTACTTAAATAAAATAATCATTTGTTAAGCTTTATAAGGCTCGTGTACTTATATATCTGTTGACCCCTTTGTACCTGTTCCCTCTCTCTTTCTTAGTTCGGCCTTCATTAATTCTTCAATGTAACGATTCATAATAAGAAATTTGAGCGGTCACTATATCCAGTGATTGTAAGTATGGAAAACTGATAAGAAGCAATTTTGGCATTCAATGTACTTGCTACATTGTCAACTACAGTAACATATACACCTCAGCCATTAAAATTTCGATAACCTATAAATGACGTCAACAGTTTTAAAAGAAAAATTAATGCTTTATTTTGAGTCGTATAAGAAATTGGAATCTTCAATGGAGAAAGCAATCTAAAAGCGCACGTCGGGATGTCAATGTCATACTCTCTCTTCGCAGTGGTCATGCTCGTCCTCTTCCAGGATATCCTCCCTTCCAGGAGTCGGTGTGACGATGATGCTGATGATCATGCACCTGGACCACCAGCGGTACCAGGGCAGCACGTGGTCCTTCGCCATCAGGTACAGCGTCGCCAAGTACCCAAGAACGATCACTGTCAAGAACATGAGTATCACTCCCTAGGACAATATAAACCAACTCAAAGATACTTAAATTAATTATATTCTCAATGATAGATAAGTATATAGTATTTTTATCCACCTATTTACTTTTTGTATTATATTATTTAAAAGAACGAGGATGATGCAATCCATATCCATACATTTAAAAAAGTCTAAATTGACAGAAAATAAACGATACTAGGTGTTACATTCAATTAATTTGAAATGAATTTGCAGAGGCAGACCAGATAAACCACGTAGTTTGCACGACCGTTATCTGGCAACCACGCAAACCTAAGAGAAATATTTTTATCTCATATTATGTTTAAATAAGCTGTAACCATTTGTAAATATGTTTAAGATATATCTATATATTTTTTGCCTCATGTGTGAGGCTATTTGATCATAACTTGTTTTTATATATTTTATAATTTTAAGATGACGCACAGAGGGACGAAACGCTCGATTCTCTGGACTTAGGTTTTTCGAATGTACTTATTATAAAATATTTAAAAGATAATATAAATAATATTCTTATTGAGCTTACTTGAGAAAAAGTGAATTTATGAAATTGTAACTATAGAATTGGGATGGATTTCTATATGTCCGCAGAAACGCTTTGTTTAGGAGATATTCAAATCTAAATATTTTCGTTGTTATGAATTATTTACGTTATATGAAATAAATAAAATCTATTTATTTGTTCTAACTACTTTATTAATTAAACTTAAAAATTAATATTCATGTTAAATGTTGTTCAAAGTGAAGGTGTGTCCGCAAAGGCTTTGTTTAGGAGACGGATTGGCCGTGCAGGACCAGTGGCTTGGCCTGCACGCTCTCCAGACTTGACACCACTGGATTTTTTTTGTTTGGGGTGACATTAAACAAAAAGTCTATGCAACTCCGGTCAATGACCTTAATTCTTTACGAAGAAGGATAATTGAATCTTGAGAAACAATAATTTGCCGTTCTGTCGCAGCTGCTGTTGGAGAAAGATGCCGATCCTTAATGCTTAAGAAAATAACTTTGAACAACATTAAATATGAATTTAATGTTTACGTTTAATTAATAAAGTAGTTGGAACAACTAAATAAGTTTCATTTACTTAATTTCACGTAAATAATTCATAACAATAAAAATCTGTAGGGGTGAATATCTCCTAAACAAAGCGTTTGCGCACATACCTTCAGAGGAATAACAGAGGAAAGTCGTTAGTTCACATTTTCAGTTTGGCCACTCAACCCTGAAACACCCTGTATATAATATATATATATAATACAAACACTCTAATCTTGGATAATAAAGTCTTGGTATAAAATAGTATATTAAAATGAACAGTTATTGACACTACTTTTGGTACCCTTACATGACCATAGAGTCATATCGTATTTGATAGATCATCTCTTCTTCTTAAGTAGACAGAGACCGTGTAAAAACTTCAGTCAGAGAATGTTCATCTCTCCTTAACTGATATCACTATATCTACTGATACATTGTTTAGTTACTCCTGGTCCATTTTTATAATTGTTTTTTATTCCTTCCAATATGTCCAGGTTGATCCCTAGCCTCTGTTTCCTTTTAATGTTCCCCTTCAAGGTCTGAATGCTATATTACTTATCAAGAGTGACGATCTATTCCTTCGTTGATATCTCCAATTTCCTACGAGATATTATAGTCCATTCTTTCATTTTATGCCTACTTTGAACACTCCATGTCAAGGCCATCTGGTGTCATATATTACAAAAGTAAAAGATAAATAAATAAATAATAAACGAGACCAACAAAAAATGATTCCAATAGGATTTTAATGTTTGAATCCTTGCTTTTCACATAGCATTTCCTTATATTTAGTGGGATACTACTCTTATTATATTTAGTCAAACACTAAGTTTTTCAAAACCTGTTTAGCTACATGAATATGCAGTGGATATTTGTGATAGTGAGTACGGTGTCCAAGAAAAATTCTTTAAATTTTTATAGATCACTACCCTTTCAGAATAGTATGATATATTATGATTCGGGAAGGTATATCTGGAGGCCTCATTCTCATGGTAAGAGATTCGACTTCCAACTATTTTCAGAAAAGCTCCAAGGTTCTTGAAAAAAGATGATTTAAAAAAATAATAATTAAAATATGTTAAAGAAAATGAAAAGAAAAGAAGAAGAAGACTGACAATAAGATAACTAAACCTACAGGCCAAAAGAAGACGGGCACTCCCCACATTTGCAGGAGGCGCGCTCTGCATTGATCCTCCGGCTCCCCGACGTCTCCAACCTCCGTCTTTTCTAAACGGCAACGCAATTTGTCCGGCTGCAATAAAATAATATTGACTTGGAGCATCCTCTGCCCTAGTCCAGACAGTCCTGGGTTGTACCTCACAATCTTCTCCACTGTTGGGAGTCTACTGTAATGTACTCAAGATAGGTCCAATATAGCTTACCTGAGAGTACAGCGCCGGTACTCCCAACTTGAGTCCTTCGGTGACGAAGTACCTCATGCCCAGGAGGCAGACAGTGGCCAAGCCAAGGGTCACCATCGTAAGGATTGTTGCGACGATCAGGTCAGATCTGAGCAGCATCCCGTGTCGAGGGTGTCGAATCCAGACCCTGAATAGGATAAGTAGAATGAGATTTCTTTTCACTTATAAATATCATTAACATATTAATTTAAAAGATACATAAAATACTTAGCATATAAATGAAAACCACTGCAAATCATTACACAATGGTTTTATTATTATTATTTCCAAACTATTAAATATCAACATTAACATTACTTTCCATGTAACATTAAGAAAAATAAATAAAAAAGTTTTTCTAACATTGGCCTGAATAATTTTATTTTTTATCATCGATAATTTGCTAAAAAAAATATACAATATTGCCTCACTTGATGTAAAACTTTCAAAAACAAAAAATGATAACTTTGCAGTAGAACATATAGAAAATATAACACACTGAGTTAGAGTGGCTCTTCCCCTCCATTCGAACACAATATTTCCTAGGTACATTCTTCTATCATATCATCAACAATCATCGTCCTTCCTACGCCTACAACCTTCTCCAATTCAAGTCCTCAGTCCACTCCCTCTCCACAAGATCTCGACCTTCCGACCTTTACATTCCTTCTCACAGATATGCTTCGTTCCAAAACTCCTTTATTGCTCGTTCTGTTAGTTTCTGGAATTCCCTTCCTATCAAACTTCGCCATTCTTCATCCTTATCTACATTCAAAACCCTCCTATTCCAATTCCTGTCCAAAAAAAGGCAGACACCAGCTAACCTTTTATGTAAAATTACATATTATCTATAAGAACATATTCACATATAGCTCACAACCTAAATACTTATTATAGATTCGACTTTCTTTTTTTTTTTTTTTTTTTTCAACAGAAACAGATTTTACTGTTAAGAAGAATTTACATTTATTTTTTCTGTATTTTTTATTTTTTCTAAAAGGGTTTATTTATATTTTAACATTGTACATAGTTTTAAGTATCTTAGTATGGTTTCAAGAGTTTTTTATATAGATTTTTTTATTTTATTTTGTATATAGTATGTATAACCAATATTTTTTTTTTTTTTTTTTAATGATCTATCTTTATCTTAACTTTTTATGTTTGTTTTTATCTGGCCAGATATAAAATTTTAATTTCTGTACTTTTTTGTTATTCTGAAGGGACTTCCTCCCAGAATAAAATTATTTTTTCTATTCTATTCTATTCTATTTGTACCAATTGTCCAATTTCAACGATTTTATTTTTATGTTTTAAGATATTTCGTGAACTTAAAAAAAAACAACATATATCAACAAAAAAGTGTATACTTCTTGAGTTATTCATAAATATAATTTTACCAACCCTCGTAACTTTTTTTCCAGCGTCTTTTCGTTGAACTAAATACGTTATATAGATAAATTTAAAGGGCATCCAGGAAAAGACTTTAGTCAAGTTTTATTGAAATTGGTGCATTCGTTTAGGCAGTCTATACCAACAAAGGGATTTCGGCAGGCATCTTGAAAGGAAAGGGCGGAAGGCAATATCGAGGTACGAGGATCATCCTCGGTTGACCTCTGACTTTGATCTCAAATTTGAATAAAATCGGTCCTGTAGTCTCGAAGAAAAGCCACATGGACGGACAAAAGAGGTTTAGATTGGTCCAAGAGGAATGAGCTGGTACAGGACAGGGACAATTGGGTCAAGCTCTACAGAAAGTCTCCTCACACTGTTTAGGCGATAGACGCGGTTTGATTATGATGTAGATGATGATGATGATCGTGGGCGGGGTGGCCGAACGGGCTACCGTGTGTGCACAGCACCGCCGTTGCTCAGCAACCTGATCTATGAGACAATGGATTTAAAATACTCACGAGTTCGCGTTCCGGTGCCGGGGGAGTATTTTAAATCCTCGCCCACACCCCCTGGCCTGGGAAAACCCCGTATAGCCTTAAAGGCGAGGAAGGGGAGGACCCCCCAAAAAAAGATCGATGATGATGTTGCCTGAATCGGCTTATCTTAGGTTTACTGTTCACCTGTTTGTTAAAGACTCGAAGCTTTATCCTTTTGAATTTTCCATGTACATATTCTATTCTAAAATATTTGTTTGTATAATTTTTCATTTTTACTAATTAATATTGTTTGGATTTTTTTAGTTGAGAGCCCACCCAGTGCTGGTGCATAACAACCTGTCTACAGGGTGAGTATCTTACTCATATAAATTACATTAAAAATATCAGATAAAAATATTTTATAGCAGAGTAAAAAATAAATAAAGTAATAAATTCTGTATAGATCTCAACAGAGGAATAAAAATAAAATTCTATTTTAGGCCTCTCGACGCCGGGTGATATATCAATATTGCGTGCCGAGCCTTCTTATGAATACACGGGCGCCCACACACCATCACCTGGCACCCGAATGTGCTTACGTATTATAGTATGAAAAAAGATTATCCAATCTTTTTGAGAATAACACTTAATGTTTAATAAATACAGAGTGTATAATTAAACTCTTTTAATAATAATTACTAAAATTTGCTTACCTTATCGACTGACAAATTCCGTACCGCCTCTTCCTGACAGCCTGGAATTGGAACCTGCATATCTCGCAATATTGGCGCCCGCACATGTTGAGCCATCTTTCCAAGCAGCTCAAGTGCACCTTCCCCAGTGTGCCTGCAAATGAACATGTGTTTATTTCTTGCTAAAATCCATGGTACTTGTGATCAGTCTGGTCCCCATGGATTGCTATATGCCAATCTTTATAATATGAACACTGATAATTCTGATAAGGCACCGATAATCCCTATCTTCGTATTCATATTTATGGAAATTGAACATAGTCAAAAACAAATGCAATAATAACAAAACGCTTTGATGTGAAATTGAAATAGACAAAAGCAAATCTAATAATTCGTTGAAAAGGTAATCTTCGACCCCTCTAACCACGTTCCTTTTCTTATAGATACGTTTTTTGTTTTTGAACCATTTAGAGTTTGCGGATGATCAAGTCCTAATAGGTAAAAATAAAGAAGAAATCCTAACGATGGCAAATCAATTAATAAAGACTAGAGAAAACATAGGACTGAAAATAAATTATAAAAAATGCAACTATATATCAGTGAACCTTGAGGGAGATATAAAAATAGGCGAACACCATATAGAGAAAGTAGAAACATTTCTATATCTTGGGCACCTTATCTCAATTAAAGGACAAACTGAAGAAATAATCAGGCGATGTACACAGTGATGGCGCGCACTCTTCAAATTTAAGGACATATATAGATCCTCGGTGAGCTCAGAGGTCAAGAGAAAACTTTGGGTGAGCACAGTACTTCCTGTCATGACATATGGTTGTGAAACATGGGCAATTGACCAGAAGACTTGCCACAAATTGAGGATAACCGTCAGAGGAATGGAGCGATATCTTCTGGGGATAACTCGAAGGGATAGAAAAACAAACAAATGGATCAGAGCTAAGACTGACCTTCCAGATATTGTGGAAAAAATGCTCAACAGGAAGTGGACCTGGACCGGACATGTAATCACGAGGAATGAATTAACATGGACCAGACAGTTTATGGATTGGTATCCAAGCGAACACGTGAGGAAGAGAGGGCTCCCGCCGGCAGACTGGGACAAGGAGATGAAGAAGACCTGCGGGGGAGCAGCCTGGAAGAGAGTAGCATTGGAGAGGAAAGAATGGAAAAGGATGGGACAGGTTCATTACCTAGTGTGGTTCCAAGACAGTTAAGTTAAAAAAAAAAAAAAAAAAAAAAAAAAGAAATCGAACTCAAAACCGCAACTAAGTTGATTTTTTACATATAAGATATTTTGTATATTTTTATCCATGGTTTTTTTCATTGTATGCACAAATAAAGGTTATTATTATTATTACGTTTTTGTTACAACTGCTACGAAAGCATCTCCATTTCGTCTTCCTGTCATTCTTCATTTTTTTTTCACAGAATTTCACCTTTGGAATTATCCTGGCCTTTTGAAAATATTCTTCTTCTGAAGACGGCATTTCCAACAGTATAATAATATATCCATTTGAACAATAAAGGATGGAACAAAAATAAACAATGGAATAACTCATACGTAAGAGAAGGATAACAACAGCTTACACCAGATATGAAGGGAGGTTTCTCTATGACCGGATTCTTCACAAGTACCAAAATCCTTTTTTAATTGCATACAAGTTATAAAAACAGTAACTAAATTATTGTTATATATATATACAGGATGAAAAGGAGGATTGGGCTAAACTTGAGGAGTGGGTTACTCATAGGAAAATAATAAAAAAAGCTCTTATGAGGTACTTTGATCTTGTTCCATTTTTTTTTTTAAATTTTATTGGCCAATTTTACAAATAAATAATTTACAAATAGACAATATTTCATAAATGCATTAGCATTTCAGAATCGACAATATTGAGGACTGTTCCATTTTTGATACAGAACAGTGGTAAAAAGCCCTGTTTGAATTGCTGAACTCATTCTCTGGGAATCTAAAACACTCCTCTTCTCACTAAACGGTAGAATTGGTATTTTAACTTCTGGTAGGGATCTACCCATACATATTCATTGTCCTCGGACAAGATAAGACTAAAATAATAGAGCCTGATACGGCAAAACACATTTAGCTGCTGAAGGTCTATTGTAGAAGGAAAAATAAAAAAAATCCATAACTGAAATGATTAAAAATGGAAGTATAATCGAGAAGAGGTGTAGGAGAAAAATGGTTAACTTGATTCCAGCATGTTAAATGAGGGTCTGAAAGGCTACCTAATTTAAGTATAGAATGGGAAGTGAAAGGAAGATGGAAGAAAATAATGACCAAGATTAAAGTGGAAAGATTAAACAGGAAGAAAATCTGTTAGGGTTTGGAATTAAAAAACAAGCCAGAGGTAGAGGTGAAAGAAGAAAAAAATAGGAAGGTATATTTAGGTTCAGGAAATGGCAGATTAGCGGAAAGTTCTTGTGAGGGGGGGGCTGTTAATAAAACTAGTTAGACTAGATGAATCTAGAGAAGAATTTAAAAGTAGAAAACTAATCGAAGGTGTGTTTTCATTGGCAGCAGTGTTTCTTTTTTATCTTGATCCATTTTATTTTGAGTGATCAACTAAGTATTCCTAATCCTAATATTTATGTTTTCATGGAAAAATTTTCTGGCATAAATAAAAAATAAATAAACCTTCATATAAGTTTTAGGTATGGCAACATTTAGTTGATCATTTAAAATAATCAGGATGAATTTTCATAATGCAGATCTAGGTAAAAACACTGCTTCATTATCACATTACGTATAAAATATTTAATAAAGAGGTACTTTGAACATTTTTTTTATAATATGTTTATTATAATACATACCACCTCATTAAAAAAAAAAAAAGACTTGTGTAGTCATTTTTGTCGCAAACACAGGTGCTATTGGGTGACAAAATATTAAAATTAATCACATTATATTTTTCCGGAACTAGAGGCGAATCTCAAATTATTCGGTAATAAACCTCAACACAATTATATAGACTTGAAGCTTATTTAACAAAAAAGTTTTTCTAAAAGTGTGCTATTGGTAGTATAGTTGCAGGCTGAATCGGAAATAATTCATGATCATTTAAAAACAGAAATCAGCTAAGTTTAGCCAGTCAAAAAATCTTTTTTAATTGGTTATAAAGATGACAAACTCTAATTATGTGCAATTAAATTTTGTATAGTTTACTGTGAAGTAACTTAAAACGTAATAGTCCGTGGTACAGGCCCCTTTTTATCGAATTATTAACATCCGCCTGAAACTTCGTGAATAGCTTCATCTCATGAACATTTTACTGACGAAAATTCCGGAATTGGGGTGTTTTCAATCTGGAGGTCAGCAAACTTTGTCTATTTAATAAGGTACTAAAAACTCGTAAATACCCATTTGCTTTCAACTTGAATAGAAAGATGGTACTGGAATAGTAAAATATTGGGTCGTTTGTCCTATATAACCTCGTTATTTTGAAATTTTGGGGGTGTAGGTCACTCCAAACGGCTCAATATTTTTTAAGACCACCTTTTTTCTCGACTTTGTAATCAATTTATCTTACGATCCAAGTGGAAACAAATGTCTATTAACGAGTTTTTAGTACCTAATTAAATAGACCAACCTACTGATTGAAAACGCCCCAATTCCAAGAGTTTTCATAAATAAAATACTTGTAGGCTATGATAAGTTGAAACTATTATATAAGGGTGTTAATAATACGATAAAAATGGGTCTGTACCACAGGCTATAAATAAAAAACAAAAAACTTAAATTTCTTACTTTATTTCGGAAAATCGGATCATTGTTTATATAAGCATCAGGTTTGCTGTTACCAATTTAATTAAAGTTTCGCCTTTTTTATACCCGCTCAGTAAGTTTTTCTAATAGTGGGTTAGCTTTGGTCCAAATGTAGGTGGATTAAAAAAATCAAGAATAATGCAAAATTTTATGAAAAACAGAACAGCGTAGTATAACCGCTAATTATTCCATTTGAAATGGTTTTAACAATGACAAACTCTACTCACGTTTGAACTGAATTTTGTCTAGTTTACTATGTAATGATTGGCAATTACGTATATTAATTTTTTTTTATATATGGCGTGCTATTCAAAAAAGAACTTAAATTTCCTACGGTTTTGTGGAAAATCGGACCATAGTTTATATGAACTGTTTTGTAGCTCTTAAGGTCTAGTATCACTTCTTTAAATCTCTATCTTTACTTACTGTACATTCTGTTTATATGGGTAATCTATTTGAATTTATTTGCTTTTAATTGTTAAAAGTGATATTGATATTTCTTGCTGTATATCAGAGGTATACTTTTCTTAAGCTAGGAAATGAAATCATATAAAGCTATCAATAATATTTGCATAGGTCTTGGGATGAGTTCCGATGGAAATCAAATAGAACAATTCAAACTTTCTGTTTAATTTACTCTGCTGAATTCATTTATTACATAGTTCCTCAACTTAATATCAATATCTTAAATTAATACTAATGAACAATTCAGAACAACAATTTTACTTCTTTATGAGATCTAACTGAATTGTTGCTTGGAAAATAATGCAGAATTTCACATGGAAATTTTTGTAACGCATATACTGGTTTTATTCATACTTTATTTTTATATATTAGTATTCCAACTAATTGATGTTACAACATAAATAATATAATCGACAAAATATCATCTATATTTTATTACCGATTCGGTCTTTTAAAAGAAGTTCTAACATTTGTTTTATATTTTTTGAAGTATTTAATATCGAGAACATAAACAAATATTTTATTAATTAATCCATTCACTTTTTGTTTGGCATTTTCAAATAGAGTAAATATTATTATAGCAATAATTCTGAATGCAAACTTTACCGAGGGGCTTCTTGAAGCAGATTTGGGTCAACAAGGAAAAAGTTCTCTATAATTGGTGGTGGGGATATTGAAATTTCTCGACCTTAATTTCAAGACCTCTTATTGTTTTTCATCTAAAATAATGTTTTTAATTTATTTTATAGTTTAATCTATTGTTGATTTAGTCAATTTTTTAAAGATTAATTCACATCAAGATTAATTTTGATGAAAATAGACAATATTGGCTCTATGAATCTTTATTCAATATGATACAATTTTAGTACGCTTATTACGAGAATATTTAATCAATTATCAAAGTTCTTGCAGATTCTGCTTAAACGAGTTTGATGTTTAATATTTATTCCGAAGAAAAATACTTCATTAGCCAATTAGGAGCAGTATGACTTCCTTATATTTCTATATGTCATACAAGTACCTATCCTTCAAGGTTTATAATCTACTGTTTGGGAATGGAATCTACGAGAAAAGCGGTTTTTGAAGTTCAATCTTGTCAACAAAAAAAAACTGACGCCTGGTGAGAGAAGTTGACAGAATTTGATAAAAATGGATATAGATATTGACCCCCACAACCCATAAAAATTTGGTCAAATCGAATTACAGTAAATTTTATTTCCATTTGAAAAAAATTTTACCTTATGCAACAATAGTATGAATATAGCCTCCCTTTCCGTATGTTCCTGCTAAATTTCACAGAAACTATATTCTGTAAATAAGCAAGAATGATATATTTTTTTAAAGGAAGGAGATGGTCCGGGGTCGGCGGTCATAAATAGGCTAAATAGTGGCAAAACTATTTTATTAAAAGCCAACGTTTCAACCTGACTTTGCAGGTCTTCTTCAGGGAGGTGTGTTGAGCTAGGAGTTTCAGTTAGAACTCTAAGTATCAAATTCTAAGTGTGAACTGTAAGTGTTGAATTCTAAGTGAAACTCCTAGCTGAACACACCTCCCCGAAGAAAACCTGCTAAGTCAGGTCGAAACGTTGGCTTTTAATAAAATAGTTTTGCCACTATTTTAGTCTATTTATGACCGCCACCCCGGACCATCTCCTTCCTTTATAATGCAACGGTCAACTATTAAATATTCGATATATATTTTTTTCTTATTCTTATTCTGTTTTACTAAGCTTTCTTTCTCTTATTTTTGTTATAATTTCTACTATTTTTGTAATTGTATGAATGAGTTTCTTACATCTCAAATACTCAGTGTCCTTGATTGAGGCAAAATGTATTTTTTCTCAATAAAATAAAATTAAAAAAAAAAGAAATTGTATTCTTGACAATTAGTTCGATAAATTTTCTTTATTAAATGGAATTTGATGAAATTGTTTGCTAGATTATATAATCATTTCTTCCTAGATTTTCGTCGACTTTGGGTCATATCGAACATGTTCCATAATCCATAAACTAAAGTATTTTTTGAAAGTAGTAAATAGAATATGAGTAAATTTATTCCTATTTCATCATTTGTTAACAATCCCTAATATTCCTCCTACTTTTGGCCAAATCGAACTTGCACTTTTTAAGATAAAGTCATATCATGCAAACACCGTTGTGCATATGTAACATAAAGCAGTTTTTGGAATTAGACAAAATTGATAAATCATTCTTTCACTCATCTTTCAACATATCTGCACCTTTTAGCCAAATTAAATGAGCCGTTTATGAAATATAGGTTTAAATAAGATTTCCCGCATTCCTAAAGGAAATTATTGGATAAAATTGAAATGGGACCGTCTAAGAATATAAAATACCTATACCTTCGGAATCAAAAAAAGAAGATACTACAAACTTTATTTTACGAATGATTTTTTTTGGTTAATTTTTCGTAACATGAGTCCACAATAATTTTACCCGAAAAGTATACCTTTTTCAGAAATTTTAAAATAAGACAGGATGTTTGAAATATCTTATCAAATGATTTTGATGTATATGACATATGTTGATATATAATGTTTATAAATTCATCTCAAGTGGTTATCATATCCAGGAACACATAGAAAATGTTCGCAAACATGCAAAGTTTGCGACGAACCATCGATCAATACGTTGACATATGGTGTGGGCTGAGCACCTGTACTACTGAATGTAAAATGATGAATGATGGTTCTATATTAAGTAAACATGGCACAGTCGAGATATACGAGTAGTGCAATATATTTTTTAATATATTTTGCTATCAATTTTATTTTACATAATCATGACCTGTTCTCTGAGATTTGTTTTCAGTATATCATGGCAGTCTCATATATTTCATCTTGGAGAGTTAAAGTGGCTTTTTGCTTCCTTGCGTTGACAATATTTTCTAGTTCTTCTGCAATCGTAGCCATTGGTCCATTCTCAGACGAAAAAGTCCCCGGATTTCTGACCTGCATACTCCTTCCCACTAACCTAAAACCTTAGAATGTCCCTTTCTTGCTTGCTCCTGCCTTTCTTGCCTCATGAAATTTCCTCCCATCTAATTATCCCTCAGATGGAATACTCCATTCCTCTTCCCTGTCCTCATTCCAATCTCTGCTTTTCCATTACCTTCTCACTTCCTAATCTTTAATCATGAAATTTTAATTTTAGAATAGAAATTAATTTTAGAAAGAGTATTGATGAGAAGTGAATAATAGTAATATTTTAGTTTTAATTTGAGAATCAATCAATAGTTTCCACTTTTATTTTCCGGCCAGTTTTCATTTAATATTTATTTAAAAATTCTAAATGGACCTACTCCCATAACAGATTAAAGATAGTTTGTAATATATTTTGTAATTTTGAAAAAAAAAAAGCAATTATCATGTTTATCGATCCTAAATTTGTATATAAACTGAAATGTTTCTTTTTCTTTTGTTTAAGATTGAGTTGATTTTTATCAGCTGTAGTTTTTCTAAGAGAAAAAAATGTCAGACACTTTTAATGTAACTTCATAAACGCTCACAGCTCTGTTAATATAAATTTTAGGCATGGAAAATTGGTATGATTTAACATAGTTTTTTTCTGATTAGGACTTAATGTTAGAAATAAGTTTCTGATTTACGTGGATAAAGAAACGATCTGAGCAACAAAGAAATCAGTTTTAAACATATTTAAAAATAAAAAGCCTATATTATATTTGTTTGTAGCCTATTTTAAAATATTAGTCCGTGGTACAGACTCCTTTTTGTCAAATTATTAACATACCTCTGAAACTTCGTAAATAATTTCATCTTATCATAACCTACAACTATTCTATTAACGAAAACTCTTGAAATTGGGCGTTTCTTCAACTGGGAGGGTGGAGGGAGGAGGCAAAATTTGTTTATTTAATTAGGTACTAAAACTCGTACACATTTGATTTCTGCTTGGATCGTAAGATCACAAAATAGATAAAAAAGGTGACGTATAAAAATATTGGGTCATTTGTCCTATATAACCTCGTTATTTTGAAATTTTTGGGGTGTAGGTCATACCAAACTGCTCAATATTTTTGAAGTCCACCTTTTCCCCCCGATTTTGTGCTCAAGTTATCTTACGATTCAAGCGGAAAGCAAAGTATTTCCTAATTTTTATTACTTAATTAAATAAACAAAGTTTGCCGACCTCCAGATTGAAAACTCCCCAATTCTGAGAGTTTTCGTAAATAAAATATTTGTAGGTTACGATGAGATGAAACTATTTATGAAGTTTTCAGGCGGATGTTAATAATTCCATGAAAGAGGGTCTGTACCACGGACTATATATTTACTATTTTTTTAAAATAAGAAAATGGTTCACCAGAACTACTACAGTTCTGACACAATATTACATAAACAGAAACTATCTGCTTATACTGAAATATAACCGTGGATGCATTGCAAAAAGTCATTAATCAACGTGGGAATATCTTTATTATTCTAATAATTTATTATTATAAATTTTTTTATGTTTTGTGCCATTTTGATGCACTTACTGTTTTTATTTGCCGAGATTAATAAGGTATCAGTTGAGTACATCAAAAATGTACTTTGTGACTTTTAGAAGAATAACCGACGATATGTATTACGCATGTTTGTTTGTCTGAAGCCTTGTGAGTTTAAACGATCTTCCAAAGCTTATGCGGAGACCAATCAAGTTCTGTAATGAATTGTTAGGAATACAAAACATGCATAGAAATAAGAGGGCAACATAAATAAGGAAAAAGTCGTCGCTTGGAATCAATACGAAACCGTATATTGAATGGGACCAGGGGAAACATGACCTCTGTCTGAATTGAATACATCAATGTTTGTCAAAACAAAAACACAATATGGTATGCTAAGAGTTTACGCATATATATGTATATATATATATATATATATATATAATGAGGATTATTTTTTAACTAACTTCTTGAGTATCTACATTTACGTTGTATCTGTTCATCAAATTTCACTGTGACCGACCACATAAAATCCCGTATCAAAAAAATAACAAAAAATAAAAATCGGGAATATATTTATCAACACTGATATGAGCGAAAAAAATACTTATATATAAAGGTGAAGAGTTTGTATTTTGAAAGCGGTGATTTTAGAAACTATAATTTAAAAATTGTTTAGAAATTGAGTTATTGTTTTATTTTTTATTGCTATATTTTTCCTGAACAGTTTCTAATTATGTTAATCTTTATGTCAAGCAATGGAATAATAACCATAAACGTCAATAAATCTTGAAAACTGTAGTAGTTACCTTAGCACTACTTTACGTAAATGTATTTTGCATTAAAGTAGAAAGACTATCATTTGAACATATTGGAGTCGACTTAGGGAAAGAATGTATCTTCCACGGATAAGTTGCCTTATCTAGATTATTTTTCTTAGAGCAACAATATATTTATAACTCGGAGAGAATGAAAATCTATATTTTACGCTGACATTTTCTTCAAATAGTTTTAAATATACAGTGTTTATAAATAAACTTAATATTTAAAAAAAAATCTTTTTATTAAGAAATAATAAATTTTGTCACACTTAAAACTGAGTATTAGAGCACTGTGTAAGGCACATTTATACAATGAAACAATACAATAAAAAATAATTATAACAAATGCAAAAACTTTGATAACAATGTAACTTGAAGTTAAATAGAATAATATAAAGCCACTAAGAAACTGATGCTTTTTATATATTTATTTTTTTTTTATTTTTATAGATTGGTCCTTTTGATTTTGCAGATAAATTTCGAATGTTATTCAATTTTTCATATGTAGTTAGTCATATTTATGTTTATGGAGGTCTAATAAGGCACTTATTGAGTTGGCCTTTGAGTTTTGTAGAGTGAAATAAAATTGGTGTATTGTAGATATACGATTTATTTTAATCTAGAATGTATTTATCATAATTTTAGTAGAACCTATCCATTGACTAATTTCGGAGGGGAGAGGACGAGAGAGGAAATCGCTCCCGCAATAAAAATAGAGGGGGGCTAAAATATCATTTCAGTGTTATCCTTCCCCCCTCTCCCCAAAGATAATTTTATGTAGCAACATATCCTAGGATTTTATGGTTTATTCATGCACCCTTCCATTTTTACGTGAATATTTTATCGCATTTCCTGCGGCAAATTTGAAGCATCTGAGAATTCAACTCACTGCCTCAAACGTTCAAATAATAATAAAAATATGTAAAAAATTGAATTACTTTGTTAATGTATTTTCGGAAAAAAACAAACTAATATTAAAACATGTATCATTAATTTATTTTTATGCATAGTATTATATTATCCACTTATAGTTTTTATACATAATATAAACTCAAGAATAAATAATCTGTGCCTATCTGAGGCTTATGTAAAAAAAATTAATAACCGGAATAATTGGCAGTCGCTTGGAGAACTATTTGCTGAATAGGGTGGGGCAAAAGCTCCCAGGAAATTGATTGTTGCTAAGATAACTTCGTTTGGAGTTTAAAAATGGTTTTCTATGCTTGTGTGCGACACATGTAGCGCCAATCTAACCATAGAATTTTCTTCCAAACATTAGCAAAGACAATATTAACCTAATTTTAAGAAGAGTTTACAAAAATGAAATGAACAGATTAAAAACAAGATAAACAATCCACCTACGAGATAAATGCGTCAGAAAAGAAGTGTATGGTAGTGACATAAAAATAAACAAAAAAACAGAGAAGATTTATTTGCCAAACGAATATAATCCAAATTTAACGTTGGTGTTGCTACGGGCACAGCTATTAATATACATACGTGTGTATAGATGGATTTAGAAACACCTCTTTTTTTTTTTAAGTGGATTCATAAACCATAACAATAATTGTTTAACAAAATTGATATCTCACCCACGCTGGATTAACTCCGTGAGGTATGAATGGGGTCTAGGAAACCGGGAGAGAAAAAACATAGTGGGCGGTGGATATTAAAAACATTCACGACCCTTTGCTACATTCGAGGCCCCCGCTATATCCGCCATTATTAAAATAATTGTTGGATCATCAATTTGAAAATGGTTTTTAGATTTCTCCTGATCCGACCGCAATATCAACTAATGAAGAGCTTTTCCCATCAGCTAATTGTCTATAAAGCAACATTGTAACATTTTATGAAGACTTTTTGTTATCATTTTATTTTCCTGAAATTAATTAAAGTAATTAACATTTTTCCAGATTTAGTTAGATTCAGACAAGAACTCAACCGACGATACGGCCAATTATACAGACTACTGAACAGAAAATATCAACTTTCAATTTACAACAAATTACTGATCTATAAGACAATACTGAGACCTAATTGGACCTGTGGACTGAAACTGTGGAGGACAGTAAAAATTTCCAACATCAAAGGCATTCAATCCTTTCAGTCCAAAGTCCTCCGAACAATAATTGATGTTCCGTTCTGTTTAACAAACCAAACCCTACACCATGACCTCAATATCCTATTTGTCCTAGACCTTATCCCTGAAAAAAATTCCAAACCTTATCAAAACCTTACATATCATCCAAATCCACTTGCACAATCCCTATTTACCTCTACCCACCCTTACAATCCTGCTCGAAGGTTGAAGCGGCAGTAGGCCAGAGACATGTTGTAAGAATATATAGGAGTTATGGCAATGACCAGATTCTCCACTGAAGCCATGTAGTCTAATTATAGCGCCTCTGCTCAGTCTCCACTGGTCCTTAATACCAGTAATGCGGCCGAGTGAGAGGCGCTGGGATCTCCCAGAGTCCTGCCTTTCCTTCGAGGGGGGAGAATGTGGCTCGGAGATCTTGAGTAAATGAATTTTGTAAATATTGTATAAAAGCATGCGTGTATTTAAGTAGTTATTTTGATTAGTTTAGTTTATTTTTGTTTAGTTTAGTGTCTTTTAGTTTATATCATTTACTTTTAGTATTCTTATTTTGCTGTTTATTTATTATACAAAGTGTGAATTAGCTACTCTTTATCATTATTACTATTGTCCTTAGAACTGAAAGATAGTAATATATCTCAATAAAGAATTTTCGAAAAAAAAAAATATCCATTTGCTATTTATTTGGAAACATTTAATTTTAAAATACTTAAATTTATGATACCATTTTTTATTAATTTATAGTTTAAATTTTACATAAGCCTATTAAAATTTACCAAATTATGCCCTATTCTGATTTAATATTTATCATTGGATTATTCTTGAGTTGCTCATTCCCACGGTTTACGGTTTTTATTCTGAAATACGTTAATCTATAATATTTTTAATGATATGGAAATAATTTATCTTAGTTCTAATTTAACAAGAGTCATGGGCGCAATCTAAAAAATATAAAAAAAGTGTATATGTTTTATACTAGAATTTTGGGACGATGTGATGTAATTCTACACTTTTCCATAAAACCCCCTTTCATTTGATACTTCCTTCTTTAATATCCATCGTTCTTGCGAAAAAGAGAGCCTAAAAAGAGATCTACTCTGCCAAAAACTATCATATTATATATGAAGATTTAAATCATTGTTATGTTAGCTACAATAAAAATCGATCTTGGATCGTTCTATAGAAAAAGTTATGTTTTATTTGAATTTAAATAAATCAATATTTACTCAAACAGTTTAGTCAACTGATAAGTTGGAGGAAAGAGATGGTCCGAGGGGGGGGGGAGCGTGACGGGGACATAAATATACTAAAACAGTGGCAAAACTATTATATTAAAAGCCAACGTTTCGACCCGATTTTGCAGGCCTTCTTCAGGACTAGAACGGACAAGATACAAAATGATATAAAAAATTGTGGAAGTTACATAATATTCAGATAAAAATTATAAACAAGGTGAATAAACTTATTGAAATTATAAACAGTAAGTACATTGAAATATTAAGAACAATAAACTATATATACGGAGTAACATAAAATAAATCCTAACGAGTAATAGTGGTAACAACGTGAGTATAATATATAAGATATGCAATGAATACCTCAGATCTCAAGGAGATTGGAAGAAAATAATAAATAATATGAAATAATGGACATAAAGGGATGTGACGAAAGAAAAAAAAATGCAATAAAATAAATAAAAATAAAAGAATAAAGTTAGAGACTTACAGGTGTGTTCAGCAAGGAGTTTTAGTTAAAAGATTAACTAATAAGTTGATTTTTTGAATTTATATATTCAGTTGCTATCTTATACTCTTCAGATCAATGCCACTAATTGCTAGTGGTTAAATAGGGACCGAAATAGATAAACTTCTGTTAATTTAAGCACAAGTTAGAATTTCAAAGGTAACTTTGTAAGCTGAGAATCCTACCTGAAATCAAGTTCTAAAGATCTACAACTTGGCCACTATTGTTTATAAGACTTAAGTTACAGCGTGCGAAAAGTTTTTATAGGTCGGGACTTCTGGCAAGCTGCTAAGGAACAGAGAGAATTGTTAAGTGTGCGTTAAGGTTAGTCTTGGCATCCTTCCAAGCCATCTTCTGTTTAGATATTTCTGATTAATATCGATAAAGAACTTGAGGATATATTTTTTTTTTACCGCTAGAGAACTGAAAGATGTATTTTATAAACATTCCGGAGTAGCTTGCAGATTCATAGCTAAAATATTTACAATTGTGTCCAGAGAAACGTTCTTTCCGGGAAATAACCGATGATATTAGAATGATATTATATTAACAGAATAAGTTCTATTTCTAACTTATATCTGAATAAGTGATTTGATACTTTATTAAACTTATCTTTTTACTAGGAAAAAAAAAAACTTGTGAACGAAGTTTTTCTGTGAAGAAACTTTGAAAGAGAGAATGATTCGGGGAAATAAAATATAAGCGTTTTCTTCAAACCATAGACTCAATAAAATAGAAACAAAAAAAAAAACTATAACTGCTTGAATCAGTTCTTGAGAACTTACAATTCAATATCGTCCCCTATTACATTCTACATTATGTTTCATTTGCTTTTTTCTAAAACCCTTTTATCATGTAGCAGTAACTTTAAAATTATAAAAAATTAATTAAATTTTATATTATCACAGTTATTCGTTTATAATCGGAGTAAAGAAAAAGAGATAGATAACGAATTCATTTCCATGACAAAAAGATTGACTTATCACTAATCTGCGTATTCTTATAAAATCGTCAATTAAAAAAGAAAAGGTTCTATCTGTTCTACAGAATCATGCAAAAACATTAGGAGTATCCATTTCACTGGTGAATCTACGAGAGAAGGTTTCGGGTTGAACCCCTCCCCTTAAAATGGTAAAATGTCTAATGAAAAAAAATGATCAAATATCAAAAATTATTATTTGAGAAGGACTTGGTTGGGGATACTGATTTATATTAAAATTTTAAATTAAAAAAATATAACAAAGCTAAATTAATAAGTAGTATCTATTTATCATGTTATTTATTATATTGACCATTGTTCAGCCTAACTTCGTATCACAAATTGAATATTTTTATATTTTTGCTTGTTTAAACCTTTATTAAATTTAGTTGTAGTTATATATTTATTGTTAATAACATGTATTATATATTTAATATTTCAATAATACGAGGGTAGGCTGAATCATAATACCGAAACTATAATTATATTGGTAAATCTGAATTTGTATATAAAATGATTTTTAAAATTTAATTTAAGTACATAAGGTTTAAAAAATTTATCACGGTCTTTGAGAGCTTGGAATATCCATTGAAAATCATCCAATGTGTCACATTTGATTTTGATTATTTTATTTTAATATCTTATTTGAAAATATTTCAGCCGACCCTTGTATTAAAGACTTGATGAACAAAAAAAGCAATTATAAAATGGTACCTGTTGGAAACTGCGTATCCCAAAACATTTTAACGACTGTTTGATTTTTTCGATCCTCCAAAATGGAGATCATCAATTTTCTATCGTATGGAAGATGTAGACTTTTCAAATTTTCTATTCCATGTCCTCTTACCGTGAGAAATTTATTAATAATTTCTAACATAATTTTTCTGATGTGATTGCAATGGTCGTGGAATTGACCTGAAAAAATAAAAAAATGGTGAATTTGAACAGGAATTTTTTTCTCCTACATATTACACATATACGGAGTGGGTTAGCTCAGTGGTAGGGACAATGCTAAAGGACCCAGGTTCGAACCCCGGCTCGTGCCAGAAAATTTATTTATCTGTTGCATTGGCTGTGGGGCGACCCTGGGTTGGGATATCCTCCTGGGGCAAATCCAGCCTCTATAAAGTGGGTACCCTTAATTAAATAATTAATTAAGGGAGAAAACCTGACGGTTGAGCGTGATCTCGGCCAAATCACCTCCTTGCCCAACCGTTTACCTGGAAACAGTGCTTTCTCTAAATAGTACTGAGCCCAAGACCCTTTATGGGATTGTAGTGGTACAGGTTTTTATTACACATATCTCAGCTAGTTTAGGTAGTTGTTATGTGAGGATTGGGTACGCCAGCAAAGAGAAACAGTTAGAAAACTGTTACTGGAAATTAAAACGCAATCCGACAAATGGACCACGACTTCAAGAAAACCGAGATGGGAAGAAATTATGTTATGCTAATTACGAGTCGGTCAATGTATCATTATACAAGAATAACTTCTTGTTAGTTTAGACTCAACCAAGTAGCAAAATTGTAACAACAAATCGTTGTCAAAAACTTACAACTAGACTCAGAGGTGCCCATCCTTCCTCAGGGCGGATGACGCAAGAACCTATCCCCTTTCCCTCCTCCCAAGATATTTTATTGCTCACTTTTCATAAAAACAAACTATGCTAAGGTACAATTACAATACGTACAATACGTAGATCATATACAATTGCACTTGTTGCGGTATGTTTCATATTTTCCTCTTGCTCCTTAGTTTGAGAATTCATAACCCTGTCGAAATTTAGCGCCCTCCTCTCTCAAAAAATCAAAATATGCACCCCTCAAAAATTATGATAGACTAGACTCGTTAACTTTAAGGAGTCAGACAAAAATTAAAATTATCATCAACAATTAAAGGAATATTAAAAGAGAGGGGAGTGAAAAGTCGCCATTTTGGTTTATTATTTTAAGTAAACGAAGTATTATAATCGAATATAAAATAATAACTTACCGCCAATGCTCTTCTTGGATAGAGGTGATTAAATTAAAAAAAATCTAAAGTATTGTATAATATCTAAGGCATTTGTTATTATTATATTAGATCTTACCCTGTTTAAATCATTGTCCTTTTTTTACTTTAAGCACAGCAGTAAATTTTAAGTGTTAATGCTTTTGGATTAAAATATCTCAGAAACTAAAAATCGTACCTGTACTAATAAAAGTTCAGGGAAAAAGTAAAAGAGAAATGTTCAGAATTTTATCTTCTTTATAATGAGCTATTATTCAAAATTGTATCTTAACTTGACGCTGTGTTAGAGAGGCAAAAAGAAAAAAGGGAACGAGTTTGGTTGAAGATATGGATTAAAATATCTCAGAAACTAAAAAATGGACCTGCATACTGTAAGTGAGGCAAATGTTCAGCATTTCATCCTCTCTGTAATCGTCTATTATTCCAAATTGTACCTTGACGCGAATCTGTGTCATAGAGGCAAAAAGAAAAAAAAATAGTATCGAAAACCAAATGATGACGAGTTTTATGGTAGATTTGGATTAAAATATGTCAGAAACTAAAATGCTGTCCTGTATACTATAAGCGACGTAAATGTTCAGCATTTCATCCTCTCTGTAATGAGCTATTATTCAAATTAGTAACTTAACGCGATACGTTCGTGTTGGGAGAGGCGAAAAGGGGAAAAGATGGTGTTTACTGGTGTGCTTAAAGTAGAAAAGAGCCAAACCATTTATCTGAAAAGTAGAAATGTTTAACCGGTCACAAACGCATCATTTATTATCTTACTACCATTCACAGACGGATCTACTAGAAATTTGGTATTGGTTTTGGTATTGCGTACTCAGTCTTAGTCTTCGCCTCGGTCTTGCAGTAGGGATTTGCAAGTATTGCAATTACTTATTATCCTATTGCTATTTATTATGTTTGTTTACATGTCTGAGTAGCTACATTTTGAGCTTATATTGACAAAGAGATAGAGGTTATGTCCAACCAATATCATAAAATTAACTTAACTATACTTTAATATTGTCCACCTAACTATTTTGTCCAAATTTTTATTCTTATAAATGTTTTTTTTTTTTATCTTGCTCCGGCATGACAAAATCATACATGTTATTATTTGGAGAGCTAAGCGAAAAAACACGGTTCAGCAAGAAATGTGTTTTAATTTAATGTATGGTTAACATGTTAAAGATCCGTAACGATAACTTACAATATAATTATTTTTGTAAGTGTTATAACAACCAACTTTGTTGTTAGATGCAAAGAATCGTGGATTTGGTCGATATTGAATACAATACTCAATAACGCCCAAGTGTCAGTTTGACTGGGAGACGCAAGAGTTTCTCAGGTCAGTCTTGGTCTTGGGCTGTAGTAACCTTTCAGTATATATAGAAATCATTGATATTCACCTATCACTATTGGCCCATAGAGGTGTAATGTGTTATTTATCAATGGAAGAGCTACTATCGATTGTTTATATTGGGTTATGAAAAATTGATAAGACTTGAGGTTTGAAATATCGAAAATAATTTTATTTTGCTATTAAATATACGTGCTGACAACTTTTATTTAATGTTTACAGAGCTCGAAATTTAATACTACACTTCTATCAACTTAAAGTTCGTCTTATCTTCATTTAAGGCATATGATTATCATTCATTGATTTGGGGTTATGAAAAGTTTTTACTCGATTTGTTTTAATATTTTATTGAGTTTACGTAAATAACAGTTATATATATAATATGTATTAGTTATTAATTGTGGATCAAGTTACCTTTGCAGTTGCAGGGTGATATCAGTTCCTCCCTGCTCTTGGCAGTCTGGCATATCCGGCAGGCACAGACCGAAATGACGGAAGTGAGGCTCACTTCTTCAGTTTCCGTTGCCCCGGTCATTCTTGGAGTTCTTCTTAACCGACTCTACATTAACCTCCACGCATTTATAGATATTGTACATACACTGCCGTTTCTAAGAAGCACAATTTAAATGCACAGCTGTAGTTTTAATACAATTAAATTTGATTACAAGATATAAATTTAATTCTTTCTAAACTGAAGTAATATAAACATCAAGATATATTGCTTTCCTAACATCTCTAATTTAATTTGAAGGATAAAATTAAATTTATAAAATATTAAATTAACCTAAAGCATTAGAAAAAAATAAGTTAGAAGACATAATTATTATGAAAGCACAACTAGGTAGCCGCATAATAGTTGGTATTTATTGGAATCTTCTAATAATTACCTTCCTAATTTTTATTTAATCGGTAGCAAAAAAAGAAAAGGTTAATTAATATAGTTTTGATTGATAACAATCTAACTCTATTTTAATTTCTCAGTTTCTAAGGTAGCAATTGTACCAAAACAACATTTAAAAAAAAATAAAATACTCCCGTCTTACACGATTAACAATTTTTTTATTTTTTTTTAAAGAAACTTACAGTCGTTTTCAGAATAGGGAATAAATGAAAGGTTTTAGCAAACATTTTTCGGTGCAGACGTTTGATTTTGATTGGGAAGAAGATATATAAAAAAATGGCGAGAAGTTATACTATGTGTAAGAATTCAACATAATTATTGTGAAATAATCAAATATAATGCTTAATATTTCAAAATAAACTTATAGAAGAAAGCTAGTCGACTGTTTTCATATCATGCATGAAGTCATAAATTTTTTTTTTAAAAAATGAAAAAGCTGATCAAGCAGCCCATTTAGGAAGGAGTGAAGAAGACAGGCTGAGATAAGATTAAAGAAGTTATCTCAGAACACTGACTGTACCACGCAAAAAAAAAACAAAAAAAAAAAAAACTAATAGAATGGAAGAAAGAATATGAAAGGAAAGAATGCAAAATGACAGAAATAAAACCTAATTGCGACAAATGGCTGACATGAAAGAAATCATGCTTGTCCGACTAAGGATAGGACACTGCCAGTTTACACACGGATAGTTTTTGAGAGGAGTCGAAGTGTGAAAAATGTAATTCGCCCGCGTGTGAAAAATGTAATAACGTTCCATAGACAGTGAAACACTTTCTGGAACACTTTCCTCAATTTGAAAATTACAGACGAAAAACAGGCTTAGGCCAAAACATTAAGAAAAATCCTTCAAGATGCTGAAGAAAGAATCAATAGTTTGTTTAAATTTTTAAAGTTAACAGACTATTATAAAAGTATATAACTTGTAGTAAACCGCCTATTATCTTTGATGGTAGAGGCGCGAAAGAGAGAAAAAAAAACACATAAGCGGTATATATATGTATTTTAAGATTGATTATAAAACATTTAAAAGTGGTGAAATGGCCCATAAGCCCATAAGATACTGGCCCATAATTGACAGATAAGCAAGAGAGCAGACTCACTGCTGCTGAAATGAAGTTCCTGCGAAGAACAATCGGTAAGACTAGGAGTGACCGGGTTCGTAACGAAAATATACGCCAGGAGCTGGGGGTCGCCTTATTGAAGGAAGTTCTGCAAATTCACCAGTTGAAATGGTTTGGCCACGTGATCAACACAGAGACCCATTGAAGACGATGGACTACGCTCCGGATAGCAAAAGATCTCGAGGACGCCTAAGAATGTCATATCTGGAGTACATCGATAGACTCTGCAAAGGAAGAGGCAAAGATCTCCGTCGACCCAGGAACCTGCCAAAGAACAGAGAAGAGTGGAGTTCATGGCTGCTCATCCCCTTACGCTGAGTTTAGTTATTTAGTGGTATTTTGAGGAATGAGGCTTTGAAATCTTTTCATAGAATATTGAAATATATTCTATACTCCTACGATGAATTGTAAATATTTTGTTATATCTTACTTAAGGATTAGTAACCTATCTCAGATAACGTATTGTTACTTAACCACTATAGTATTAGATAAATTCAAGGCAACTCCAGCTGAGAACTTAGTTCCGCTAGAACAATACGCCTCCTAACGAGTGAATATGGAATTAAGCTAAGTCCTCCCTGCTAACTGAGCTTTATTTAACTTAATTCTATTGTAGCAAGGTAGGCTCCTGTAAGCTGTAGAATCTCCAGACAGTTTAAAGAACCAGGTCAACTGATAGCTTGTTTCTGAGCTTCATCCTAAACAGTTTTTAGAACGATACTTGGACACTTCTCTTTCTTTCTATAATGCCCTATATTTATTATCAGCTCTGAGTGTTTAGAAAGAATTATAACACTACATTCTTATAAAAGCATGTGCATATGAAGATTTATATAAGGAAGTGTCAGTATTGTTATTATTATCAGTAATCACAACCCGAACCTCCGTAAACATATGTTGTTTGTTTCGATGTCTAGGCGCAAAACATCCAGGTCATAAGCGCCCGATCAACTAAATAACACCACTTAATACTATTTGGATGGTTGGTACAAAAATATTTTTAAAAATATAAAAATAAAAATAAATAAAGAAATGGATTGATAGAATAAAATAAATAAATAAGGATAATAATTAACATTTATAGATAATAAGAAAGGATAGATAAATAAATAAACTTTAAAAAAATAGCAGTAAACATATAAGATCTGGAGTTATAAAATAAAAGTGTTTGAAAAGTTCTTACTTATTTATTCCTTTTGGAGGTGTTAAATCTAAAATGTATTGTTATGTTGTTATAATTCAGCTTTCCAAGTTTATTGGAATCTTGAATTAGGAGAAAATCCTGAAAAGTTATGTTTCAATGAACGACAGGGAAAATTCACATGAAAAGTGAAATGCTTATTAAGCTAACCAGCTCAAAACAGCAATACGCTATACTCAGCCTCAACGCAACAATGCATGCCTTAATAAAAGCAAAAGACCACGTGATCGCAAAACAGCAGTTGGATAGGTAGAATCATCAAAGATGCAATAGAGCTGCGTGCAGATAAATGGAAAGAAATAGCAAAAGACAGACAGAGATAGAGCAGGTTTTGTTAAGGTTGCAAAAGATCTTCAAGGTCTGTCAACAATACAAAAAAAAAAAAAAATC
The DNA here is from genome assembly GCA_928085145.1 of Nezara viridula. Taxonomy (NCBI): domain Eukaryota; kingdom Metazoa; phylum Arthropoda; class Insecta; order Hemiptera; family Pentatomidae; genus Nezara; species Nezara viridula. Next base: position 122,388,238 of record OV725081.1, on the reverse strand, counting down.
GAATTGGTATTATGGTATAAAAATCCAAATCACCCCAATTTGTATTAAATCCACACCTATTAATTCTTGGTTGTTCTTGATCTGAATCAGATAGTGAATTGTAAAAATGTCATTCAATATTTCAGTGTGTCCGACCATCTTTAATAACTACGTAACCATTACAAAGTCTCTATTGTTTAGTTCTCTGCATTAAGAAATGTACGCCTGAGTTGTCCATTTATATTTGTTCTACTTGTGCAACCAATCGCCATGGTGCATAACAGCACAACAAATCCTTAGGCGCTATGTCACGTTCCACTTCACAGCTGTTTTGTGATTCTGTAATCAGCTTGTTGCTATATTTCTTCGAATATTTAACGGTAAACGGAGGGATTTTCAATTTTATTTATTCCAGTTCCTTAAAAATTATTATTGATAATGCATGTCGTGTATACTATAAAATGTCAATGTTATTTGTCTCAAAAAATTGTATGCAAGATACCAATATTTAAAAAGAAATAAACAAAATCGAATAGTTTCCACTATTTTGTTATTTTATGACCACTCCCCGAACTATCTTATTCCTTATTATAGAAACGGTTAACCGTTAAGTATTCAATATTTATTTTTCTGTATTTAAAGTTTTATAGTATATATGGAGTTTGTCATATATAGATCTAAAATACTTTGTGCCTTTAAGTGTGACAGAATGTAATATTTCTAAATTAATATATACTTTTATTTTATAAATACAAAAATCCAAACTACAAAGCCATGAGTCTCCAAAATTCAGGTAAATAGTTAACTTGTCAACGTTTCGCCAATTCAGGCATCATCAGTGGTGTACGGGACTCTCTTGTGTACAAGGAGAAAAAAAACTAAAGAGAACATATAACCCGGTATTACACCAAGTTGAAGTGGCTCTATCCATCCAACCGCCGTCTGTACTTCCTTGCTACTTTTCTAAACCAAGCCATCAGAACTCAGCGACCTTCATATATTTTTTACAGCCTACAATTTAAATATTCCATTCAATCCCGTCCCAATAGATCCCATACTTCTGACCTCTATCCGCCTCCTCACCGAACTGCTGCGTTGTACAAATCCTTTATAATCCAAGCCGTCTCCATCTGGAATACCATCCCTCCCGATATCCGATATGTACAATCAGTTTCCTCATTTAAATCTTTCCTTTTTAAACATCTACTTCTTTCCCAACCCGAGTGATCATAAAAAGTATATGAGAGAACATTTTAAGCTCCCCCAGAAATGATTTTGTTCAATTGTATTATTTTATTTTCACATGTTCGTATTATATATATATCTGTATGTATTTATTGTTTTTTAATTTTTCTTCCAATATTTTTATTTTAATGAGCATTGTAAGTATTTAAATTAATTTTATGACCACATAGGCATTTTCCCTGTATCTATAATTCGTCCTAAACTGACAACAGTCCCAGGATGATAAAAATATATTTTCATTTCATTTCATCAGGGCAGAAACACCAAGAGCACTTATATGCATGAAAAAAAAACATATTCCTGTAGCCACCTTACGAAGCCACCCAAATCCATATGCAAGGAAAGAAAAAGTTCTATTAACACAGCTAAGAAAAGATATATTAAACAATTGATTAGCAGGAATACAAGGAAGAAAAGAAAAAAAATTGAATCATAACTAAAATATGATAATACCAAACGTGTTAAATAAAATAAAATGAATACGAATATTTAATATGAACTAAAATGAATATTTCATATGAACTTTCTCTTTCATTCAGTACCTATGTATTTGGGTGGCTTCGTGAGATGTCACTACAACATTATATATATATATTTTTTCTTTTTTCAAATAAGTGATTTTGGTTTTTCTGCCCGGATGATGGCTGAATTGTTGGAACGTTGGCCAATTAACTATTTATCCGTATATTAGAGATTCATGGCTTTGTATTTTAAATTTTTCATAACATGTCTCTTTTCATGTCCATTTATTTATAACATGTTAACTACCTTGGTCTCTGTTCTGGCCGTATGCTTATTTTTATATATATATATTTAAAGTATTTAATAAGAATTTTATTGACTTTGTTCGTTATTTCTTTGAGTTGGATGGTTTTGTAAATCTTACTCAAACTCAATAGCTTTGGAATTTCGATATTAGCAAGTAAATAAATGAGGATCCTGAAGGGAATGGAATAGTTTCTCGATGTAAGCGAAGCTGGAGAAATCAAAATGTCTTCTCTTATTCGTACACCTTTCTTCAATAGAAGCAATATTACCCAGTAATGAAATTCTTCTGCAGGAGATGGCGAAAGAACAAGACCGAAGAATGCTGCCCCTACCACGGACGGGGGGAGGTTCATTCTGCTCGATCGATCTTACGGCGCCAGCGACTTCCATTGATTATTTCCTCGGTCCCGATTTTGGGGAGTTTCGGGAAAGAAATAAAAATTTCAAGTTGGTTCTCAGAGGAGAGATTGATTATATCTGGCCCTCTCGGGGTCAACAGCATGCCGGCACGTGCTCTCGCAAATTCATGACAGTCATTTCTTTCAATCATTGAAATACCCTCAATTTTAATTAAATGATAATAAAATCTTAAATTATTATTACAAAAATGGAAATTAGGTCAAAAAGAGACGTAATATAATAAAGATATAAAGGAAAAGTTCAAAAGTTTGAGCCTCTAATATACGGGTTATAGAGATATGAACTATACAATAAAAATTACAACTACTACAACCATCGTAACGCTTACTGAATATAGTAGAAGGTTGCATAATGTAGAGTAAGGTTATATTAGACAGTTTAAAAAAGGAGAAAAAGAACTAAGCACACCAAATAATCAACAATATAATTATATATAAAAATACTAAATAAATTTAATTTAAAAAAAAAACACCCATACCCAAAAAAATCCAGTGGATACGTATCTATTCCACAAGTAATATTAATTTAAAAGCTCAAAAAGAGACACCAAGTACTTAGTATATAAATGGAAAATTCCAAACCACAAAATATGTAGTCTGTATGATACAAATGAAAAGTTAACATGTTAATATTCCGCTAATTCAGGACTAAAAAATTGATGGTCCACTTTGTCCATGTGTGTGTCCACTCAAATGACTTTCCAACCGATGTTAGACAAATTCATACCACTTTAAATACACCCATTAAAAATAAATAAATAAAATTGAAATAAACCGAGATAATCTTGGCACTGACTAGACCAATGCCTGAAAGTGTGTTTTTCGGACTCAGAGAGCTGTGAAACGTACAGATCTGTTGAAAACTGCACATCAAAAATTTGCCCCGACCGCAATACTTTCCTTACCTATATAGGTAGGAAAGTAATAAATTAAAACATGTGTAGAAAATAAAATACGCTTTATCATCGCTAATACTGGTTTGATTCCGATGAAATGTTTTTTGTTTTGTAGGCAATTTAATTACCTTTCAAAAGATTCTATATATATTTTACAGTAGAACATATAAAATAGTTTGCAAGTAAGGTCCCAAACATTTTTCTTTTCTTTATAAATTTTTTCCTGAATTTTCTCGGGAATTTACTACATGAACAATAATAAAAAAAAAATAATAAAAAAAAGAGAAAGGCATGTTTTTCTCTTATTGCGCTGCTGATATTACTCAAGGAATAACCAATTGTTTCACAAGCATCGGTAGTCAAAACCCTACAAAACAAAACAAGAAGCAGCGAAATCGGTCTTCTAGTTCTTGAGATATTCTTAGCACTACCACATCAATGGCTGAAAATGTGTTTTTCTGACTCGAGAGGCCCCGAAACGTATAGATCAGTTGAAAAACGCATATTGGAAATTTGACCCAATCGCAATACTTTCCTCAGTATAGGTAGAAAAGTAAAAACAAATATTTGTAAAAAAAATATATACATACATAAAAAATAGGAAGGATATATTAGGTTATATTTAACAGCTGATCAGAAGGTATGGGAGGGAGAAATAATGCATTTTAAGATGTATCAAAAGCCACCAGAATACCCATCCTCTTACCGTCCTATCTCTATTTTACCCTTCATGGGTAAAATCCTGGAGAAGCTCATCTTAAAACGCCTAAATCCCATCCTAGATTCTAATCACATAATCTCTGATCACCAATTTGGATTCCGCGCATCCCATCCAGCAATGTCATCGTGTGGTAGACGTCGTCTCCTCTGCATTGGTGCGCGGAATGTATTACACTGGAGTTTATCTCGACGTTGAACAGGCGTTTGATCGAGTCTGGCATCCGGGATTGCTTTACAAACTCCGTAAATTCCTTCCTCCTACATATTTTCTTATCATCAGTTCCTATCTTACTGATAGGTACTTCAAAGTAAATCACAATAATACTTATTCATCCCTCTTTTCTCAATCTGCCGGAATTCCTCAGGGTAGTTTCCTACCAATGACTTGCTGTCCTATAGTATCCTTTAATAACACCCCACTTATCCCTATAGAACAAATCCGATACCTAGGACTCCAGCTGGACAAACGTCTCACTTGGAATCCTCATACAAGACTGAAACGACAAGAAACTGTTCGACGTTTCCGCTTACTCCAACACTTATTGGACAAACGCGCTAAACTTCCAATGAATTACAAACGACTCATATACATGACTATAATAAGACCTATTTGGACTTATGGAGTTGAGCTATGGGGCTCCACTAAACCATCAAATTCCTCTCGTATCCAATCTTTACAATCCAAAATCCTTCATAAAATCCTCAAATGCTCCTTCGTTTGTCACAAATAAAATAATCCATAAAGACCTCAATGTTCCATATGTTTCCGATTTGGCCAAATCCAGATACTTATCCTTCCATAATAAACTTCATGACCATCCGAATCCTCTTGTTTCTAACCTTGCTTCCTCTTCGATTCCTGATAACCCTCCGAAGCGTCTGAAAAGAAGATTCCTCATGTAGACAAATTATTAGAGTGCTACCAATCGGTAGTTTCTCAACAAGCGTGTTTCATGTGTTAATATTCCTCTGTACACATTTACTTGATGTATTCATACTAATACAGTTGTAAATATCATAATAAAAGTTTAATAATAATAAAAAAAGATGTATCAAGTTTTTTTTTTAGTAAATTTGTTTATTTCCTTAAAATATAATTTATTTAGATGCTAGCTTGAAACCTGAGTAGGTGATTCACGAGCTCGTTGGGACGTTGGTCCCTGAGTGCCTGGTTCTGAACGTCGTAGATTAGATTCCCGCCTGGGTCGATTAATATTTATTTCCCTGTGGTTTCGGGTATTTTGACATCTCCACTCTGGTAAATAAGCGACAGTAACCTCACAACAGTAATTTGAAACCTAATCTCGATACAAAATAAACTGATTGGCGAAATTGGTTCTAATACTCTCCAAGTCAATTCTCTTTTAACGTCTTTTAGTTTTTAATTCAGTGAATAAAAAAAAAAACTTTTAACTATTACAAGAGGATCATATGGTGCTAGAAACCTATAAACACAAAAAATTATAACTAAAAAGGTTATTTGAATTTTCAGTTGAATTTTCAAGTAGAAACGTAAAATTTTCTTTTTCAAAGTTGAAGGAAGAAGGTGTGAAAGTGAACATACGTAGTTGAAGGTGATATCCACCGAAAAAATGGATCCCAACCCAACTACAAATGTTGTGGTAAGGGACGAAAGGATGGACTTAATCGACACTGCTTGTGGTGATGCTTGGGCATTGGTAACGGGTAAAAAAAGAAATTTTTCTAATGAATCTAGGGATTCGAGAAAATACAAAAAAACCGAAACAGAAAATGCAATGCCAATATCTGTAAGTAATTCTAATGATGTACTTAATACCATTACCGAAAATGAACAATCCGCAGTAAATGATCAAACAAACGAAAAACCACCACCAATACACATAAACGACGTTCAAAATTATCAGGCATTAGTCCTATTCCTTGAAAACAACGCAGCTCCAAATTCTTTTTTTCTGAAAACAACTATCAAAGGTGTAACAGTTTACCCGAAAACACCTGACGTATACCGTAAACTAGTGAGTAGTCTTAGAAATGGAGGTGCTGAATTCCACACATATCAGCTACCTGAGGACAAAAATAGAAGAATTGTTATTAAAAATTTGCACCACACCACCCCAATCTCTGAAATCAAAAATGATTTAGAAAAACATGGTTACATTGCAACAAACATCACAAATGTATACTCTCGATTCAAAAAACCTTTGCCCATGTTTTTCATAGACATAACAAAGGCTACTTTCAATGAAAAAATTTATGAAATTGAATCAATTTATTATACAAAAATTGTTGTAGAGGAGCCTCGAAAAAAAAGAATTATACCTCAGTGTATAAGATGCCAACAATATGGTCATACAAAATCATATTGCAACCATTCTCCACGATGTGTTAAATGTGGCCAAGGCCACGAAAGTGTATCCTGCTTAAAGACCAGGGAGACAAAGGCAACCTGCGCAAACTGCCTTGGAGACCACCCGGCCAACTACCGAGGATGCCAAGTCCTGAAGGATCTGAGGGCGCATAGGAGAACAGCAAGAACCAACCATCCTCCTAGATCCCCACCTCTCCCTCCACCACCAAGTTTCGAAGAATTTCCGACTCTTCAGCAGCCCTTGCGAAAAGAGCAGCCAATACAAAAAAATGCTTCGCAGAAAGCTACGCCAGCTCAGCTGCAGGAACCATCAAGAAACCAGATGACAAGAAGAGAAAATGCTACTACATCTGCTCACATCAAACCATCATGTTCAGGTATGAGGCGGGAAACTACTCAGCAGCCACCTTCAGCTGAAAATAATGCCCCACCTCAATTGCTCCAATTACTCAATGGTTTAAACTCCCTCATACAGCCCCTGTTTAGTATCCTCCAACAGCTTGCAAAGGTGACTCAAGCCATGTATCCACAAAATGGCCGCTAATCAGCTGACTGCAGGCTCTTTGTCCATCCTTCTGTGGAGACATGGCCACAGCTGACATACCTCAGAACATGAGAAGGAGACTAAAAAGGCGTTGGATGAGGGATCTCCTTCCTTAGACAACCTAAGTAATTGGAACAAGTTAGGGAAGAGGTACTGCTGAGTACTTTCCTTCCCCATGCCTGTCATGTCATTATTTCCTGTATCGTCATCACATTTGCTGATTGTCAACAATATTTTGACAGGCGCAAATATATTTGTTATAGACAAAAAAAAAAAAAAAATATTACAAGAAAGTGTATATCCATATTACATATTTACATAAAAGTTATAATAAATAAAAAAACCCTCTTTTCGTAAAATGATACGGTAGAATAGTTCTTGGCTGCCAAATTCTTTTCCCTTTTGGCATAAGATTCTTAAACGATTTTAATCTAAATTAATTAAATTTGTTTAAATAAAGCTTGATATAGAAAGTGTAATTAAAAATAGTTAATTGCAATGGCAATGAGAGGTAATGGAGAGCTATTTGCAAAGGAAATGAGGGCGGCATGATATTCCATTTAATCTTGAGTACTTGAGCCATTTACTCCTTCAAAGGAGAATGTGGAGGGAAATAGTTATGATAATTATATATCTTTATTTATTGATACTATAACTAATAAATAAGGACGAGATATCCTCATCTCTTGAAATGAATACTTTACACACATATATTAAATGTCATTAATAATTTCAAATTTTTAACACTACGCCATAAATTCTGTGGTATATTGGCTCTATTAGCTCTCAGTAGCGGAAGGATTTTCACAAAAGGAGTAGCAGAAATTAGGGATTTTGTTTGAGAAGTGTCGGTTCTCAATTTCAATTCTTAAATGCTTATTTCGAATTTGGTAACAGATTTTAAAAAAATTACGTTTTCATGAAGATAATTCAATTAGTCTGCAGGTTTCCTTATTTTAAACCTAAATATTATGATTGGCAACATTTAGTTGGTCATTTATAAATATGTAAAAATTGTTATTATAGGTTTCATAATCAGTTGATATGTTATCAAACCAGCTTATTTTTGTATAAAATGTGAAGATTTTTTGTTTTGTTTTTTCTAACGCCTCTTGATTTATTTGACTAATGTCTGCTAGCACCTACGGGGCTGTTATCGTTGGTTCTGTTATATAGGATATTCAGGGAACACGTGGTGCTACCTTTGGGTACCACTGGATAATTATTGATGATAATTATCCAGAAATGTTTAATAAAAAATAGTAAAAGAAATTTGGATCTATAATATATTGATTGGTCCAGGATTAATTAATTGGATTTCTTTTCTCAAAGGCTGGTTTGTGTTTATCATGCTTTCTAATTACCAACATTACCTGTGATCATCATAATATAAATAGGTGGCAGAATTTTATTTTATTTTATTATTTTAATGGAATTTACAACTGTATTACATAGAAAATACAATAAGTAAATGTGAAATTGGTAACATGACATGAACAACATGAAGAGAAACTACCCATTGGTAGAACTCAAATTAAAGTTCTATATTAGAACATCCCGAGGCCATCTTCTTTTCAGACGCCTCGGAGGGTTATCAGGGATCGAGGAGGAAGCAAGGTTTGAAACGAGAGGATTCGGATGGTTCTGCAGTTTGTTATGGAAGGACAGGTATCTGGATTGGGCCAAATAGGAAACATATGGAACATTAAGGTCTTTATGGATGATTTTATTTGTGACAAAGTATGGAGCATTAAGGATTTTACGAAGGATTTTGGTTTGTAAGGATTGGATACGAGAGGAATTCGATGGTTTAGTGGAGCCCCAAAGCTCAGTTCCGTAAGTCCAAATAGATCTTATATACAATTGTCATATATACGAGTCTTTTATAATTAATTGAAAGTTTAGATCGTTTGTCTAGTAAGTGCTGCAGTAGTCGAAAACGTCGGGCGGTTTCTAGTCGTTTCAGTCTGGTATGGGGGTTCCAAGTGAGTCGTTTGTCAAGGTGGAGTCCTAAGTATCGGATTTGTTCGACAGGGATAAGAGGGCTATTGTTGAAGGATACTGTAGGACAGCAAGTCATAGGTTTACGACGAAGAGTGAAGGTTATTTGATGGGATTTATTGGAATTTATTTTAATCCTCCAGTTTTGATACCCTTTTTCAAGGCTTGTGGTGTGTGATTGAAGAGTTTGGGATGCAATAGATGGATCGTTATTAACTGATAGGATACACGTGTCATCGGCATAGCTGGTGATGACAGTGTTGGATTGGGTTGGGATGTCAGCTGTATTAATTGTGTAAAGAATAGGACCCAGGATACTACCTTGAGGAACACCGGCAGACTGAGTAAAAAGAGATGAATAAGCATTGTTATGATTGACTTTGAAGTATCTGTCAGTAAGGTAGGAACGGATAATGAGGAAGTATGTAGGTGGTAGGAATTCACGGAGTTTGTACATCAGTCCCGGATGCCAGACTCTAGGTGGCAGAATTAAAACAACTTTTACAAAAAAACTTAGTTTATTTCTATGTTTAATAAAAAATATATACAAATTATATTCACAAGAAACTAAATAGGTCATTCAATGAATTTAATAATTAACTGTGAAGGTATAATTTCAGATGGACTGTTTTGAGAAATCTTACCGTGAAATATTATAACATTAGGATTGGGAATTACAACTTAGCTATTAGGGTAGGTGAAGTGGTGTAAGTAGTAGATTTCATCGCTGCATCTGCTAATCAGAGGTCATCTCGCCAACACAGGTCCAAAATCTTCTCCTTTTTAGATTGCCTGGAGCCTGTTCCGTTTTCACGGGAGAAGGAAGCTCTTCTATATTGCCATTGGGCCAACAACCGGAAGATAGCTGTCGCCACCGATTCGAAGGGTGTCCTACTGGCACTTGACAGCCAGAGACCAAAACACTTAGCAATAGCTAAAATTTTGATCATCGTCTGGGAAATTCAAGAAAAAGGCTGTGATGTAGCTTTCATTTTGGTTCCATCCCATTGTGTGATTAAAGGGAACGAAAAAGCAGATATCGCTTCTCCGATAGACTGAATTGCCTACAGCAATGAAATAAAAAACTTGAATTGTTTCCCTCGTGAAAATTGGATAAGGAAGTTTAAATCTTTGTTGCTGGCCCAGTGGAATGAGTCCTGGAGGAGCTGCCCTTCGAAATTACGCCAGATAAAAAAATAAAATATAATTATTGTAATAGTAATCGTTGGTTATTATTTATGCTATTAGTCTCCAGATGATTATTATTAGCCTCCGTCTATACTGAAGGCTAATAAAAAAATCGCGAATAATCCGTTTCTTATATCCTACTATTCTGTTGAAAATCGGACCATTATTTGTATATACGTTTTTGTTTTCCTTGAGGTCTGCTGCCACCTCTATAAATATTTCCTTCTACTTACAGGACTTATATTTATATAAAAAATATTATTTTATTTTTTTATACTACTTAAATAATTAAATGAATTTTTAAATGTATTCCATATCATAATGAAAGACGGTTAAAGCAATCGAACAAAGAATGTTTCATTTCTTATAATAGGAAATAGTTTAAAAGAAAAAATAATTGAGACGGACATGCGAACAAGAGATTAGACTGAAACCACTTTCTTGTATTATTTAAACGGTTTTTTTTTTTGTCCCATGAATAAGTAAAAAAAGATTTGAGGTGGAGAGGATTAGAACCATTTTCCCCTCCTCCCACTTTCTAGTTTATGTTGTATTGCGATCGTGTTTCAATCTAGCATTTACTTGTATTTTATTTTACATAAACCAATACAATTGTATTGAAAGCTTCAATTAAGTTGTTGTATTTTTTTTATATTTTTCATAGTGACCATTCAGTTCAAATTCCAAAACTTGAGTAATTAAATGATAATTTAAAATGCGAAAGCCTATTCCGCCCATAACATCGGTTCGTCAAATATTAATTTTTATTAATATAAACTCCACATAACTTTCTTATAATGCATACATCTATTCAGTATTAGAGATTCTATCCCACAAATTAAAGTTATGAACATTTCAATAATTCATTGAAGAACAAAAAAATCTCATAATTCTTAAAAATTGGCTAAAGCACTCTTGCTCAATCTCCACTGGGTTTAGCGGTTGAGAGAAGTTCAGAGATCTGGAGTCATACTTTTTCCTCCACAGTTGGGGGGACAAGTTTGGCTCGGAGTTCTCCTGCCTGATTGTAAATAGTGTATATAGGTATGTTTGTGTTCTTTTTTATTTATTTATTTTTAGGTAATTTTATACTTATTTATAGTATATATATTATTATTATTATTATTGTACATAAGAACAAGCCCTTAAAAACTGGAAAAGATCGTGCTGTGGAATGGGTGTTCAAATCGGGAATGATGTCATCTACAATTTGCAGTATGCCGATGATCAAGTCATAATCGCATCGGATCCGGATGATGTTAGCTATATGATGAGGAAGTTGCTAGACACGTATTCCAGATGGGGTCTGAAAATCAGTGAAAGTAAAACAGAGTATATGGTTTTCAACGCTCCAAATTTGCCCCTTGAAATTGATGACTGGACGCTAAATGTCAGCCAGCAGTTCAAGTACCTCGGATACTGGTTATCTTCAAAGGGTGGTAGTGAGGTTGATATCGAACATAAAATAAATAATGGGAAAAGAATAATAAGTTCGATAAATTCAACCTATGGAGTAAAGAAATAAGATTAGAAACTAAAAAGAAGATATACCATTCCTTTGTAGAAAGCGTAGCCACTTACAGATCAGAAGTCTGGACACTGACAAAAAAGGTGGAAAATAAGTTGCTTTCCATGGAAATGGATTTCTGGAGAAGAAGCTGTGGCATATCCAGAATCGAGCGGATCCCAAACGCAGCTATTAGAGACAAGATCGGATGCCAAAAGAACATCCTTCACCTGATCGGGACCAAACGGTTAAAGTGGTATGGCCACTTAATGCGGATGGATGAGAACCGCTGGCCAAAGAAAATTTATAACTATATGCCACCTGAAAGAAGGAAGCGTGGAAGGCCAAAGAAGAAATGGATAGAGGACGTGGAGGAAAGCATGGCAGCCAGAGGGCTTCGTGAAGGAGATTGGATGGACAGGGAGCAGATTATTGTACATAGAGTATGAATGTGATCTCTGAACACTATTATAAATGTCATTTGAGACAGATTGTAATATTTTCAATAAACAATAAATAAAAAAATTCTTAAAAATTAATAACAAGTAACAAAGCATCTATTAATAAAAAAATATAAATTTGATGATAGAAATAATAAACATATGTCAAAAGGATTAATAATTCGATAAAATTGAGCCAATGCTTGTAATATTTTTTTTATTTTTGGCTTTATCTCATAGCATCGAGCATTTGTGTTCTTTGACCCTTGTTACTCCCCACCCCCTTACGTCTCGGGAGGGGGGATATGATCATTCTCTGAGGAGAGATCTCGAATAAGTTGGATAGTGGCCAAAGGGTAGAATCCAATTTAGCTTAGTTTTCCCAAGGGTACAAGATGGAAAAATCTTTCTTGAAAGAAGATGGAAATTTTTTTTTTATCATGAAAGAACATCTTTATTAATTTTAAAGGAATATAGGTTTTTACTTCTTTTTTTTTTTATATATATATTACTTCTCATACAGCCATCAGAATATCTGAAAAATATTTATACTTACCTAAAACTTTTACACTAAATCTACAACGAGCTTTACAATGATTATAATAAATAGTGGTTAAATAGTTGATTGTCGTGAATAATGAAGAAAAGAATAGTTGGGGTGATCAGTCAAATAAGAAGGCAAAATAAATGATAATATTTATTTTGTCATTTGCCGACGTTTCGACCTGAAGTTCAGGCCATCATCAGGCTGACTGCTCTGAACTTCAGGTCTAACGTCTGCAAATGACAAAATAAATATTATCATTTATTTTGCCTTCTTATTTGACTGATCACCCCAACTATTCTTCTCTTGATTATAATAAATAATTACCTACTTTTTAAAAACTGCACTTCTCATTTTTAAAAAAGCAATAACAATTGTCTTATAGTTCATATTAATTGTGTTGAGGTTTGTCACAGAGCAAGTGGGTTCCACTTTAGTGTATATCTTATATATAGCGTAGAATAAAATCATGTAGAAAGTAATATAAAAATTGAGAAATATTATTTATTGGAAAGATTCAGCAGCTGAGGACAAAATGGATTCTCCGTGGATCGTTCAAATAAGCTGTAAAATATATAGAGAATTTACTCCGCCATTGGGCGCCGATCGGGCAATAAAATTCTTGATAGAACATAAAGGAATCTTGTCAACCTTCCGCCTATTTATCTTTCAACATTAAAGGATAGTAATTGGTAATTCAAGTTTAATAGTTAAAATTGATTTTTTATTATCAGAGAGAGAGAAATCATGTTAAAATAATAATATCATGCTTTCTTAGTTGATTTTGGTTTATTATTTTCAATAATGAACCATTGTAATCGAACAAAAAAACTTGACTGCCTCTCAAAATTTGAGGTTTTACGTTTCAGTGTACGTAGATTTCGAAAAATGAATAAAAAATTGTTATCCGTCCGCCGTCCGCGCATATTCTCCGAAACTACTTGACCGATTTTTTTCAAATTTGTATTTAAAATCAGAGATGATCCTCCTCCATCGACATTACTATCCACCTTTTACTTACAAAATGGCGGCCGAAGAACCTGTGTTGCTATAGACTCATCAACTCTAAATCAAGTTAGAGATTTGAAAATGTATTTGTTTAATTTTTAATATAATATTACGAATGTATTGAGCTGTTTTTAGAGAAAGGTTTTCGAAGGTTTTTTTGTTTCCCACCACCTTTGTTTTGATGAATTGAATTCAGAAAAAAATTATGAAATATTCCAAAATAAAACATGGAACGAAAATTCATTTTTAAATTCCCCCAAAACATTAATACATATTAAGTATATATATATATATATATATTTGAAATGTGAAAGATATAGAAGGAATATAAAATACATATTAGTTTGATTGAAATTAATTACATTTCTAAAAAATGCCAATTAGATTAATTTAAAACCGATTATTCAAGCAATTAGTTCCTACCTTTTAAGCATTTTATTCAGGAGATACAATCGGATTGAAGAGCTATGAAGTATGAATAATGAATGATGGAAAAAAGGAATTAGTGGATAGAAAAACTCTTAATTTAAATCAGAAATTATAACCGGAATTATCGATTATGAATAACTGGATCAGTTATTTTATACAAATTTTTTATCTTTCTCGTGACAGATTTATATGTTAATAAATGCAGCAAACAAATTTAGGGATGGATGTTTAGTTGTCCGTTGAAATTACAAAGATGACAAATAATCAGGGAACGTATAAGGCTGTAGCGGACAATTAGTTCATCTTCCTCGCACTTCCATATGTGGACGCTCAGTTATTTTACTTAGAAGTTATTTTTGTTATTTTTTATTATATCAATACAATTTATTATGGTATTATTTTAATGTATTTTTTAATTATTATAATGTAAATCCGGCACTACTAGCTTTTAAATATTTATATGCATTATGAATACTTTTTAATAATAAAGCTTTATGGTAATAAGATGTACTGATGAAAGCTTAAAAATAACTGTAACTGTAACGAGTCTTGCTAGCCGATTTATTCATGGCGGATGATTACCAGCAGTACTCGGGTTGCTAATTCAGAAAATAGTTCTCCTTCGGGAATTCTCAGCCCTATCCTTACTCAATCAGTAGATCAGTATGTTTTATGTTGTTTTCTCAGAACTCTACCAATCTGACTTATTCTTATTTTACTGGATGATCGTTGTTTAGGTTTGTTTGCAATTTAAATTAAATCAAGAAACACATCACAGCTGTTATCTGGAGCATACTGCATATATACCTCAGATGCAGTGTTGCCGTTTGTACGAGGATCCTCGTATTTGTACGAGGTTATGACGTAATATACGAGGTACGAGGATAGATCAGCCTCGTACCTCGTACATAAGTTTTGCTGACGTTTGCAATGCAAGGTTATATTTTTATGAATGAAGTTTAGAATTGTTTTACGATTATTTTGACTGTATTATTATTTATATTGATATGAAATACTGAACTTCTGTTGCTTTCTAGACAAATAAATTGCAATTATATCTTCTTTAATTAGAGTATGATTATTATTTCCTTCATGAAACCATGATTGTATATATATGTTTTTTTTTTAATTTTCTAGAAAATAAAATTTAAAAAGAAATATTTTAGATTTTATTCAGTATAAAATAAAATATAAGAAACCATATCCATTATTTCCTTCATAAAACTTTTTTTATAAATATATATTTTTTAAAATGTGTTGTAAAAGAAAATTAAACAGAAATTTTTTCCGTCATTTACCGTCGAGCATAAAATAAAATACGAGAAAGTATATCCATTATTTCCTTCGTAATTATTATTTACTTCATAAAACTGCAATTGTAAATATATTCTAGATAAATTAATTTTTTTTAATTATTAGCGTAATTTAAAAAAAAAATTCGATTTTTAATCGAGGAAAGTAATTAATTGAAAAATTAACTAGTATTCATAATGAACCCATCTTAAATAATGAAAAAAAAGTTTTTTTTTTCACTGGTCCACATTTATTTTGTGCGAGATATAATTGTAAGCTAAATACTGAAACAATCACAATCTATTATTTTTTTTCTTATAATGGATATCTCTAAAAGCATCAATGCCCCAATAATTAATTTTTATTGGCCTTTCAGAACCACTAACATCCTTTCATAAAAGTAGTTGTTTTGTTTTTAGAAAACAAGGATAAAAAATAGTCTTTCCCCCAAATTAAATCTTGGATCTACTAATGAATACTTATGAAGAGTACTTTAAGAAGTTTATTTAGCTATTTTAATTTGTATATAACGTTTTCAGTAGTTTATAAAAATATATAAACTTGTTTGTATATTTTATTAAGCTAATTTTACTTCTTGGCCCATTAACTTAAAAAAAAAAATTAATGTAAAAAGGCTTTAAAATATATGAATGGAGGTAACAATAAAAAATTCTGATCTAAGTTTACTATAAAAAAACAATAACACTGGGATTATAACAGTGCAAGTTATGAATGAGCAAGCGTACGAGGATGTACGAGGCTTGAGTACGAGGTTTTGTCACAGAGCGCGCGGTAACACTGGATGTTATTGTGACGCGGCCATGACTGAAGCGTAGACGCTCACGTAGCGTGACAGATTAACGAGACTGGCCAGTTTGAATATTCGTAATTCCACAGCTTTGATGAATATGGAGTAAAAAATTACATCGACAGGTGAGGGGCCAAGAAAGGAAGAGAGAGGGAAGATGAACAAGAAGACTGGCAAATAGAAGAAAAGAGAAAATGCAAGTATCCCAACCCACCTATATTTAATCTCTGTATCAAATTAAATGTTATAAAATAAAGCAATCAATTTTACATATTCACTTCTTTAATCCATTAACTCCTCTAATTTTACAGTCCACAGCAGTAAATTATCACCAGCTCTTAAAGCAGAATTATTATGACAATATCCCTGACAACATTTAAACATTTTTTATAATTCACAATGTAAAACTTGATGTTATTATTATCTATTTCCTATTGTTCCTATTATGTACTGTCATATATGTCACCTATAATTTTTTATTTTGTAATTTTTTTTTCATTATATTTTACTTCTATTGTACTTAATCCTTCTCATTATCTATATTTATTTGTATTTTCTCTTCTACATTTTCTATCAAAACGTTAAATATTTAAGCGGAAAACATAAAATAAATAATTTACTTCACGAGGAAAATTTTAAATTTCCTCATATCTTCATAGTTTATAATTTTATTGAATTTAACGTGAAAATTCTTATTTAGATATTGAAATAACTTTAGCTGTTATTTCTTTCACCATATATTTATTATACAATTTTCGTCATCATGACAACTTCTTTCTTAGCCTTTTCATCATCCACTGAGTCACATTTCCTTAAATGAATATACTTTGTCGAGACCTCCCTGTTTACTTATCTCAATAAGGCCTTTATTGATTTATAAAAAAATAAATCTAATAAATAGTAAGTTATATAGTTAGCCCTGATGATCACTCCCATGCTTGGATCAAAACGTTGGCAAGCCTAATAAACCATATAAAAACCTGATTTCCTGATTATTTGTCATCATCAAAAAAAAAAAAAAATTCTGAAATTTCATTAACAAGTTTTAGCATTTGTGTTAAAAAAAGTAATTTTAAAGCGAATTGTCAACTCTTCGCAGTTACCTTATATCATAAAGCTCTTAGAGTTAGTACAGTAGTGGATTACAGTAAGGGTGTTACAGAGTTCTATCAGATCGGCTGAACGATATCACTGCGGAACTGAGTTTAATGCGAGATACTGCGATAAGATAAAATGGCAGTGATACCGGGTAAACAAAGAAATGTTTCACAGAGGTTTGAAGAACAATTTATTTCTCTTCAATGATGAATTATCTCTTAAAGAAAATATATAAGTTATTTTTTTCGTATGTTACTTTGTTTTATTTAGGTCATTTTATTCCGAATCATATTCATAATTTTTGTAGTCAAATTCAATTTTTTTTTCAAGTCAAATTTAACTATTTATAATACAACTTGAATCGTTTACGTTTTAAATTAAACTTCCGATTTATTTTAACTTTTCGGATTTTTTCGACATAAGAGATGACAGATTCATTTGTCCGAAATATCCGAAAAGCTAAAATAAACTTTTTCAATAAAAGGTTATTGATAGAAATCGTGATATTTTGTAAATTAAATCGAAAGGGATGATTGAAAAAAAATTAACTAAAAGTTTATTTCTTATTGAGACTGAATAACACGTTAAAATTTATGACAAATCAAACTTTAAATCAAGGATTTTTTATATAGCTTCTTGAAGTTATGTGAAAATATTAAATCTCCCTCCAGTAATAATTATTTTTACGTTTTATAGGTAGAATGTATGGTTTATTGTCAAAATTAGAAACAACGTCCTTTTTTATATAGCCTTATTTATTTCTCGAAGCCTTTGGTGCTCTGCACCATATTCATCTAAAAAATTTAGAAATATATGCATCAAAAATTGAAAAAAAAAAACAATAAATAAAACACTTCAGGATTCTATGTGACAATTGACAATTAGAATGTATTTTCGTGATGTATATTTATGTAATAAATTTCCTAGATGAATATGGTGCAGAGAACCGGATTCTTCGAGAACCAAATGAAATAAACGAGACTGTATAAAAAAGGGCGTTGTTTCTAATTTTCATATTTTTATTTTATTTCTTCTGTTTTCCGCTTATATATTCAACGTTTCGGTGCTCTACCCCATCTTCAGAAATATTTTACTAGGTATAATTATTATTATTACAATTCATGTATTCACTTATAATAATCTATCTTAATAAATAATAAATAATAAACATTTTATATAATACGCAATGTAAAACTTGCGTCATTATTATCTATTTCATATTGATCCTACTATATGCTGTCATATATGTCAACTATAACATTTTTTTTTAAATAACATTTTACTTATATTCTACTTAATCCTTTTCATTATCTATATTTATTTGTATCCTCTTCTACATTTTCTATCAAAACGTTTAATATTCAAGCGGACAACATAAAATAAATAATTTACTACATGAGGAAGATTTTTAATTTTTTCATATCTTCATAGTTTATAATTGTATTGATTTTAACGTGAAAATTCTTATATAGATATTTAAATAACTTTAGCAGTTATTTATTTCACCATATATTTATTCTACAATTTTAGTTACAATGACAATTTCTTGGCCGTTATAACATTTTCAAGCTATCTAAAACTTGGAATATTGATTAATTATTGCTAAGTATAATAGATAATTATCATCACTATTCAATTAAATTTAAAATTTCAAAATATTAATGTCTTTTTAGATGACTTTAAGATGGCATAACGAACAGAACGTTCCCGTGAGAATAAAAATTGTTGAATGAATAAATATATGGTGAAAGAAACCCACATTATTCTGAGCGAAAAATTATTCTAATATATTTTATAGTATTATTAAAAAAGTTATATAGAATTATAGGTATTTAATAATCTTTGAAAATGGGTTATTACTGTATTTATTATCATTGTATTTAATAATGTTTGAGCAGGTGTAGTTTGCCACATGCTATTTCCACTTCTATATCGAAGCACATAAGTAAATAAATGCTTTCTGTTTTTTCTCAGAGATTAAAACTGTCATTGGGACTATTGATGTTTAATTTGTGATATCTCATATTTACTTATAACTTTTTTACATATGAATTTTTTTTTAAAACCTGTATTTTTGATATTGTTGTTCTGGAAAAAAAGGTTAAATTCTGAGGTTTTAAATAAAAATTGCCAAGAAATAAAATCGAAAAATATGTTTACATTGATCTTACTCATAAAAAACATTTCATATGGCACAGGTGCTTCTCAACCAAATTTTCTTGTCTTAGTGAGCAAGGTAGTTCATTGAGTAAGGAACTATACTGATATGATTGAAGTCTGGTTATGACACGTAATGAATTACTATGTTACATAAGCCGTGGATCGAATATGGGATCAGAAGATCCCTCCATAGGCATATCATTATGAGTATTTCTTCATTATCATTTTTATATTAGGTGTTCGATAACATATATTTAATAATTGGTTTATAATTAATTTATCTTATTGATCTGATATTTTCTTCCAAACCGTATCTTGGAGAAAAATTCGGAAAGTTTCTCGTTGTGGCCTTGTTCTGGATAACGGCTGCTAAACCCTTTAATCTCGCAGGATTACTGGCACGTTGAGGATATTGAATCAATCGACACAGATTAACATTTTATTAGAAAAAAAAGAAAAAGGTGCAACAAGAGAAGATTGGAGAGAGAAGGGAAAATAATCTATGTGTCATATTGTCCCCATGTTGCGCACAATACCTGTTATCACAATTCTCTTTCATATGCATCTCCCTGTTTCCGTTATCTACCATCTCTCTTCCAAAGAGAAATTTTCCTGTTCTATCTACCATTTTTTTTTTACGAGGAGGAAGCGGGGATCAAAATCACCAAAAATCAACAGTTCATAAGACTATTAAAATAGACCTTTTAAAAGTTTATATATATATATATATATATATATATACAGGGTGTCCCGTAAGTAGAGGGTAATTTTTATAAGAGTGATAGCAGCCTCAAGAGCTACAAAAAAGTTGATACAAATATTTATAATAAAATATAACGTCATAAAATGTACGTCCAAAATAAAGAAACCTGCTTATTGCTTCAATTATTTTCCTGTAAACGTTAATATTTGGACTTAAAACATATATTTTATCGCTTATAAATACGGATCAATTATCTCAATACAAATCTGGATGAAAACATAGTTCCATGAACACCACCAGAAAAATATTGAAAAATCAGTATTTTTTCTATTTCTGTTTTTAATAAATAAAAATTACTCCATTGGCTTTAGCACCAGTGACGCGGTTGAGAGAGTAGCAAAGGGAATTCATGGAGTCCTGCTTTTCCTTCTATAGTTGGGGGAGAAGCCTGGCTTGATGTTCCCTACCTGATTGTATATATCGTATTTAGGTATGATTGTGTTTTTATGTTTTTAATTTACTTATCTTAAGGTTATTTTATTTTTTATTGTACATAGTTTTTTATTATTATTAATTTATTATGATGTGAATGTGTTTATATATCACTATAATTATTGACCACGTGACAGATTATTATATTTCTAAATAAATAAAAATTAAAAAATCAGTATTTTTCAATTTTTGTTTTTAATAAATAAAAAGCGTATTTAGGCAATTAAGTTTATTATAAAACATTGCAGATCGTGGTAAAAAAAGAAATAAAAGCTTTACAATAATTATTTGTAGTCATTTTTCCTGAAAACAGGGGGTACTTGACAGCATACAAAGCGCGTTATTTTTTTACGTAATTTGAGGTGAATTTCAAAGTTTTTCCCTAATAAACCTCAAATTAATTAATACAGACTTTTTTTTAAACTTTATTTAAAATAGTAATAGTAGGTTGATCGGCGTAAGGAAAAGGAGTGCCCAGCGGCATCGCTTTTGGATTGAATTATGTATATTTTTTAGGTGAAGAAATCCCTCATCCAGCTTCTTTTTAGCCTCCGAAGGGTGTTTTCGGGCGTGTTAATCGTGGCCATGTCTTCTATCCGTGTGTTAGTATGTCCATGTAAGTTACTGTGAATTTTTTTGTAGTCCTATTGGCATGTTTAGATCTTTATGTGAAGTAATGTTTGTGACGTACCATGGAGCTTTAGTTTAGTCCTAAAGTTTTTGACTGAAAGGTTCGTTGTTTTCGTATGCGAGTCGTTTTGGCTGTTCCGTATATTTGAGAAGCGTAAGTCCATATAGGCTTTGGTAGGTAAATGTAAGTGTTCGGTTTCTGTTTCAATTTTAATTTTTAACGTCTTGAAAGAAGTGAGTATAATAGTCGTAGTCTGAGGTTTAACTTTTTTTTTTGTTGATATGTGGGCCCCATATCATTCTTGTGTCGAATGTCAGAACACTTAAAATCCAGACTTAAATACATCAATAAATTAAATACAGACTTAAAACTTCTGATTTTTTTAAAAAGAGAACAGCTTAGTTTAGCCGCTGAATAGTCCTCTCTAAATGGTTTATGACAAACTCTATTTCAGTTTAAATGAAATTTTGTCTAATTTTCAGTGAAGCTATTGTTAATTAAAATTTTGAAATAAAATTGAAAAATTTTCCTGTACCTAATATCACCTCAGGGGATTTACAAACTACTAAAACTGATTTTGCTGCTCCCATTCATCTTTCTTTAGGAATCTTTTATTTTTTGTATAATATTTTTTTCCTCTTAATATTCACCTATATTCGCAAAAATTACTTCGTATGTCTTGAAAACGATAATGTCTATTAGTTTTCCTTTGTGTGAATCGATGGTTGACTATAGTTCATAATTGAAGACAATATTGGTTAGACTGATCAGTAAAATATATATATATATATAAATAAGTATATTATTTTTAATTTTTTTTTGACTTATCACTCCAACCAATCTTCTCTTCAATCTATTAGTTTTCAATGAAATAGGTTCCCACATTGCACCAAATTGTGCAACTAATGATCATGTTACATTTATGAACCCTGAGTTGTTTCCCGCTTCATCTGCATTGTACCTAATGGCCGATTTGACTTAAACTGCCAAGAAGTTAGTTGAGTACAAAGTGTGGCCAACATGGTGCAAAGGTCAGGCAACTATCTCGACCAATGGCAAAACTCTCTTTATATCATTTACGGTTCAAAGTCTGTCCGAAGTATTGGCGATGGAAGTTAACCTTCAACTTATAAATGAGTTACAGACCAACTTTATAGTAATGATGTATTTTGATAATGATATTTTAATTGATAGTAAGTACATCAAATTGTTTTTTTTATTATTTATGAATAGACGTTTATGGGGTAGTGTGAGGTTGATAACAGGTGGATAACCTTACCAATCATATGCTATATAATTCCCGTCCAATCAGGTCACGGGGTTTATGTACGCTAATTTTAACTAGCTCTGAATCACGCAATCCACTGAGGAAATTATCGGAGAATATCGATGTGAATTCTGGTGTAATCGGTCGAATATTTTCTCTTGAAAATATGCTCTTCCGTAATAATAATACTATGACAATAATTTGGTGATGTTAGGTAAGAATAAAATAGCTTTTGAACTAAATAACAATAATATTCATTATGCAATTCCGTCCTTTTCCACATTCGTCGCTACAATACACTCTCCAAATTTTAATCCTGGCTGTATAAACATTTCCCAGAAAATTTTTATTTAATAAATATGTTATAATAAATTATTGGTTCGTTTTCTTATTTGTTATTCTTTCATGTTCATGCAATATTTATTTCCTATTTGTTAATATTAGAGATTACCTTATGTTTTATTATTATATACTAGAATAAATAAACTTATTATTTTTAATAATTATTTATTTAATTTCAGATAAAATTCTGCCTTTTTTAGGTCTGTTACCTATGCTTTATCACAAAGTCTTTAGCACAAAGTCGATAAAAAAGATAGCCTTCAAAATTATTGAGCTGGTTGACCTGATCTACACCCCAGATTTTCAAAATAACGAGGTTATATAGTCCAAACGGCTCAATATATTTGAAGGCCACCTTTTTTATCGACTTTGTGCTAAAGTTATCTTACGATTAAAGTGGAAAGCAAATGGGTATTTACCAGGTTTTAGTACCTAATTAAAAGACAATGTTTGCCGTCCTCCAGATTGAAGACGCCCCAATTCCGAGAATTTTCTTAAATAAAATATTTGTAGGTTACGATGAGATGAAGCTATTTACCAAGTTTCAGCCGGATGTTAATAATTTGATAAAAAGGAGTCTGTACCTCGGACTATAAGTTACGAATTACAAATCTACTGTTTTAATTTTCCTTTCGACAAATTTCGGATAATTTATTCCTTTCGCTTAACCTCAGTAGGTTCACTGCCGTTCAAAATAAATGTTATTGGGTACACTTTTATTCTTTTTTTGTTTGTATGAAATTGAATCTTCCCCTCTCTTATAAAAACATAAAAAAATATCTGGATATACGCATTATTCCCATAGTCTTTACTAATATTATGACTATTTAATTACTGAGTGGAGTAATCTATCTATTATATAAAAACGTTTTTATTGACTTTCATATTTTATTTTAGTATTAGGAGAATAGGAGGATTACAGGAGCTAAACTCTTCTCCTTGATCCTCTAGGTTCGATAGTGCTGCTTTCATGTAGCGATATATACGTATAGCGAAATATACGTATACAACTGTTCATTTAATGACATACGTGTAGAGCTCCTGCAACCTCATATTCTTCTATTACAAAATAGAGATTTACACCCTGCTGTCTTCGTTGCGTTACAACATATGTGTTGAGCTCCTGTAACCTCCTATTCTCTTAATACAAAATAAAGATTTTAGACCAAAAAATTGTACGGAAAATGGTATTCATATAGAGTTGTAGTTTAATTTTACTTTGGTGATAACAGTTATTTTTCGATCTATATATAATATTATATTATATCGTGATGCAATAATAATTATTAAGAAATAGAAAAGTAGGCACAATATAACTTACAATGAAAATATTAGAAGTAAAAGGCTAAAATTGTTTGATGGAATTCGATCAAATTAGTATCATACCAATTTTACACTATTCCCTGACTTTTCTCCAACATAGAACCAACTCCATGTATTCCTTTTTTAAATATAAACCTATTAATAAATTGATGTTTTTCTTATTCTTAAGCAAAACTTACAGACGGAATTTAAAAAATAAATTTAACTTTCTTTCACCTTTGGGCCAACAGATTTTAGCCGTTTTTAACATATAAGAGTATCAAGAATATACTTTAGTGGAAACCTTAACGAAAGTAGTTGATGGAATTTGGTAACATGTTTCGCTTATCCTCTAGACCAGTATAAGCTCTGACCTCATCTAGCAAACTTTAATATAGAGTTTATGAGTTTTTTAAAATTTTATAGTTTTTTTCTTAGTGAATCATTGATTAGTGAGGGGAGGGAGGGGTTCGTTTCTGGCTGAAAGGATTATATTAATAAGCTCGGTATCGGATATTAAGATTAGGGAATAATGAGTTCATTATCAATTAATCTACTGATTAGGTGATAGTTATCGTTAATGACCTTAAAGTGGATAGGTAATATCCAAGCGGAATACGATGTTAGGTTGCGTCACATCGTGCATTAGCCTTGGTCAAAGTTGTACACAGGTTTCCTATATTAAATATTAATATCACTAATATACTATTTCGATTATATTATTTTCTTCTTATAATAAAATATTTAAAATATTAAAAATATATTTGTAATTTCATGACTTGGGTCACGAGTTGGTTGGTATAATTTGGTAGAATGCCGATTTACCTGAAGCAAATAACTACAATTTTGTTTGGAAACTGCACAAAATTAGCCTGATAATAATAATTACTTTTTTTAAAGTGAAAACTTCTATAAGCACACTTAGCACTTTATTTAGTGCTTATTTAATGAGACTGAGTAGTAACGCTCATTCGGGTAAAGTCGGCTAGACTCGACTAATGTTTGCATTTGGATTAAAATATCTCGTAAGTATCGAAAATGTACTGCATTTCATCTTCTTTGTAATGAGCTAATGTATCTTGACACGTCGCTGTGTTGAGAGGCAAAATGGGAAAAAGATACTGCAAAAAAAAACACAACTAATAACAACGAACATTTGGATTAAAATATCTCAAAATTTGAATACCATGGAGAAATCAGAAACCAATTTGCTGAAGTCGATATAGATATTTTTTTAATTTGCCGTAAAAATAAGAAATTAAGTGTTTCTATTCGATTTCTGTTGTCCTCGATAGTGTTTCGACAAATTACAAATGAAATGGCAAAATATGAAACAACGGTTGATGGAATTTTTCGTAGATATTTAGCAGTAGATTTCAATCAAAAGTATTCATCATATATTTTAGTTGTTATACACCTATTGTTTCATTTTAGAGTATGATGCAAATGACGATCAGTTAGATTGAAGTTTACCAAAGTAATTTATACACAATTATAATTGTACTAGCTGATCCTTGCGAATACTTCGCACAAACCTCATATTTGTATGTTCCAATCAGTAATGTTTCTATCCAAAAGTTTAATACTTTTATTTAGTAAGTTATCAGTTTATAAATATAATAATCAATACCCATCCACAGATTAACCCTTTCTAGATTCATTAAATTTATAATTATAACATTGTATTTTTTCTTAAGTTTTCAAAAGCTTCTAAACATTGCCTTTAAATATCTGATGAAGGCTAAATACTTTGAATTTATTTCTCTGGAAGGTACGTTTTGACCTGGCAGTCTGTATTCACAGAAAATAAAAATAAAAATAAAGAAAACCTAATAATAAATTTATAATATCAAGAAAAAAGCTTTATTTTACCCTTATATATTTATTTCATGATTTAATTCATTTAAATGTATACATAAGAGTAAAGAAAAGCTCTTTCCTCGATATTATGAATTTTATTAATTATATATAGCATTGAAAAATTTTAAAGATTCAAACAAAAAATAAAATTCTAATAAAATATACTTGATGAAAACAATTATTACAACAATAGATTTAAAGTTTTTGAGTAGTCCAAAACTGAAATGAAGAAAAAATCTTTAAAGTAGAATTAATACTAAATGTTTAGACCACTATATCTTTGCACCACGTAGTCCGATTTCGATGATTTTTTTCACGTTTTGTTGGGAATTTAGTAAGCTTTCAAATAATTATGTATAATGGGTCAAAAATTGTGTCTTTTCCGAGTTATTTTCCAATTATGACTCCATTTGTAACGTCTCGAATCATTGAGACGGCACCTCCCACTTTTACATTCACGTTTATTTAAGTCCAGGTATAAAATTATGAATCAAAATTACGAGTCGCGCACTCTACGTGATATTCCCTTTCTATTGATACCTCATTCATCAAAATCCATCACTCCTGAGAGCTGGAGAAGGAATATATATTTGAGAAATAATATATAAGATATATTGTAACTTTCATTACTTTGAGAATATAGAAAAAAAATTATATTTCATATTCTTAATCCCGCCTTGATGGTTTCACTTCTATCGTATGGTATTAAACACGCACCGTAGTTTTTTCATTCGTTTCAAGTTTTTAAAAATTATTTTTATTTCTCTTACACCTTCAGAGTGTAAATCAATACATATACGAATATATTTAAAAATGGCGATCGAAGAGAAAATTAAAAAGAAAATTGGAAGAGCACCAAGAGTTATCAAGAGAGCGGTCGATAAGATAGGCCTTCCAAGTGCTATTCCCCCAACTTGGTATGGATCCAATCTTTTTTCCAATTATTTCTATGAACCTCTGTTTATAAATATCCTAAATTTTAGTTATTCCACATAGAACGCTACAAAAATATCCATATCTATTATTTGTTACATTCTAGTTGCAGTATGTTGCAACTAGTGTTGCCCGAATGCGAGACCAAGACGAGCCTGGGTCTTGCGCAACAGTCTTGCAGTTACTTATTAGCCTATTATTATAGAAATATTACTGTAATTTTTCAGATAGGGGAAAACAAACTAATCCCGGATGAAAAATTGGAAGAGTTAAATTCAAAAGTATATTGGTTATACCAATTCATTACATCTAGCAACTAAAATTGTCAAGTAATAATAACTATTTTCCCTTAATTTTTATTCACGAAAACGATTTTTTTTTTCAGCCTTGGTCTTAGTCTTTGCAAGACCAAGACCGATTTTGGGCAATACTAGTTGCAATATATGATATTAGATTGTAATGGATTATTAGGCCAACATACGTGATTTTGATTTCCACAACATGCTGATCAATGTTTTTGGAATCTCTGAAGGGCTAAAGGATTTTTTTTAAAAGATTTAAAACTCAGTTTATAAAGGAAGACCTCGTAATAATAGCGATAATAATTTAATATATTCAACTTAATTCTATTAATTTTCAAATTTCCGTGACAAAATATTTTTTTTTCCTTTTGACATTACAGATCATGTAGATATTTTACTGTCTTAACGAGCCCGTTTCATCTCTGGCTATCTTGTGCTATTTTTACATGATATGGGCTATTTGCAAATAAATGGAAAGATATTATCAATACATTAAACGTTAGGAGGCCGCATGTGGCCTCCGGGGCCGTATCTAGTTCATGGAGGCCACATTCGGACCCGAGTCCGCAAGTTTCTCGCCTGTGGTATATCGTAAAATGACGCCTTACAGACGACATGGCCTACTAATAATGGCCTTAACGCAGAGCAGGACTGCTGTGAAGGCTTTGCCTAGCAACTTCTATGCAGGCGCCGCCCGCTAAATATAGACCTTGCACTTACTAACCCAGCTAAATCCCACCTCCTTTTCCATATTCTATTCTTATCTTTACTTAGCTCATTTAATATTTAATTAATTGAAACGCAAAAATCAAA
The DNA here is from genome assembly GCA_928085145.1 of Nezara viridula. Taxonomy (NCBI): domain Eukaryota; kingdom Metazoa; phylum Arthropoda; class Insecta; order Hemiptera; family Pentatomidae; genus Nezara; species Nezara viridula. The sequence continues at coordinate 122,360,196 of OV725081.1, read as the reverse complement.
ACAATATAAGTGTTTTCAGATGTATTATAACCACAATTTTTTTTTTTTTTTTTGGCACTGATTATAGATCACTGTGCCTAATTACATAATAGTATATATACAAACCATTATTTATGATATATCATTTAACATTATTTTAAATACGAAACACTATAATTTTTTTTTCGTTTATAACACTTTTTTTTAAAAATCAGTATTATTTATTATTGAAGCCCAGAAAATCCTAATGTTGGGGAAAAAGAATCTGGTGCGCGAAACACACAACTTTCACTTACCGCTCTACTTTCTATAGAAATTAATTTCTGACAATTCAAAGCTATTATAAAGTTTTTATAATTTTTTATAACACTATTATAGCGTTTTTAATGGAGCTACAGCTCAATGTTATCTTACAGCTAACAAATAATTAAGACAATTAAAACCTCGTTACGCCATCTGTTTTTGTGAACCACATAAGTTCTAGTCTCTGAACTACAGTCGTGGTTGCAACAAAGTGCCTTGGTAATTTGGACTCAGGGTGCTTCAAAACGTGTATTTCCGTTGAAAACTCAGATCCGAAAATTTTCACGATCTCAATAATTTCCCTTACTATATATTACATATATTACCTATTTATTATTATAACTTAAATAATCTTGATAAACATATTTATTTTAACAATATCAATATAACTGCACATGAATTATTCATTACACTAACATGTTTTAGAGCTCGGCCTTACAAAAGGAAGGTTCTATTATATAATATTAACATTATTTCGATATATATTTATAAATAAATCTTCTCGCGTCACTAATTTCCTCCCAAAAAACTTTATTGGAATCAAAGATTACAATTTACAATGTATTCGTTCTTAATTGCACTATAGTTAGTTAATATATCTATAGTTAATAACCAACTATAGACTCTAAAATGTTAACAATGAGAGTCACGTCTGAGCCTGTCGCGTTAACTGGTCTAGGTATGTCTGCTAACTGGGACCATCTTCTCCGAAGGGCTGATATATATATATATATATATATATATATATATATATATATATATATATATATATATATATATATATACAAGTTCTGAAGTGCTGATTTCAGATGTGACGATAAGGGCTGTCCTACGGGTTTATGTTATGATTAATGTTAAAAGTGGTACAAACATTCAGTACACATAACTCTATATAACCTAGTGTCACTTCTTAATTTTTATTACCTATTTATATCACATGGTGATGTATTATCACTGACGCAGTTATTAATTAGAACCGAAGTAGTAGTGCTGCTACACATATATTGGTAAGTGAAAGCGAAAAATCCTAATCGTTGAACAAATAAGTTATACATAAATTAATCGAAGTGATTGAATAGAAAGAGTTAAAAATGACCACTTTCTTAATACATAGAACTTCAGTTTTTGTGTAGAATAATCAATAATACAAAAGTAAATGAATAAAACCATGTAAAAATTACTAATGTGCAGTAAAAAAAAATAAATAAATAAAACATCCAGCCAATCTTCTTTTCAATTATTCATTGCAGTGAACCATCTATCCTCAGTTATTGAATATATTTTTGTACTTCAAAATATTGTGGGGAGAAGGCGATATTCTCATTCCTCTCACCTCCCACCAGGGATTTTCCACCTATGTAATAAGCTTATTATTATAGGCAAAAGGGGTTTTAGTAATTCTAGATGTCAAGCCTAATAACTGGGGAGCGTGGTAGCTCAGTGATAGAGCACTAAGTTTCCGATGCTCAAGGGCCCAAGTTTGAATCCCGGCTCATAAAAATATTTATTCTGTTTCATTGCCCGTGGGGCGACAATGAGGTAGGGATCTCAGCCTCTACAAAGTGAGTACCCTTAATTAAATAATTGATTAAAGGGAAAAACCTGGCGCTTGAGCATGATTCTGGCCCGATCCCTTCTCCCTGCACAACCTTGGTCTTGTAACTGTACTTTCCTGAAATAGTACTGAACCCAAGACTCTTCATGGGTTGTAGTGGTATAGGTTTTTAAGCTTAATGACTATTCCTCATTAATACAAATCCATAGCGAGATGAAGAGAATTGTACCGAGTATTCTCTTTAATCATCTTTAATAAAATGAGATTTCAGAAAATAAAATCTTCAATTAATCCTGACTTATTGATGATTATGAGTGAAAACTATCAGAGACTGATAAGCCTGGGCGTAGGCTAGATATAGAAAACATAAACTTAAAGCATTTTGATCTACTTAAAGTTTTGACTTCCACAGATATTTGGTATCTGTCCCACCGTGCAATGGGAAGTTTCCTTTATAATAATAATAAAAGGCTTAGCGAACTCGAAGGTTCGATGCCGACACAAACAATGGCTTATTACACACCTCCCTCCACAGTTCACCGTCCAAACTCAATCCCTTCAGATCGGCTTTAATGCAATCTTCCCACCTTCGCTTCGGTCTATCCCTCGGACGTTTACCATTCGGTACAGCAAATATTAACCTTTTAGGAATTCTCTCGTTATTAAGCCCAACAATTTTATAAGCCCATTTGATTCGCCGTGATGAAATTACCTCAATTATATTACCCGCATATAGTTCAGGCAATTCATCGTTGTGTAACCGTCTGAACTCTCCGGTCAACTCATCCTTCTTCGGTCCGAATATTCTACGCAATACTTTATTTTCAAAAACCTTAAGACGCTGCTCTTCCATTAATGTAAGCGTTCAAGTTTCGCATTCATAGAGAACTGTAGGTAAGATAATGGTTTTATAGATTCTAATTTTTAAGTTCCGTTACAACAGGCGCGAGCTAAGTAGTTTTGTTACAGAAACATAACAAGCATTTCCTGCCTTCAGTCTAACCTTAATCTCATCTTCAATTTCGTTTTTTCTAGTTATCGTAGAATCTAGATACCTAAACTTCTCTACCTGTTCAAACATATTACCATCTATATCGATATCACCAGTAGTATCGCCATTTTTGCAGCTAACCATATATTTTGTTTTATCTTCGTTTATTTCGAGCCCTAGTTCTTTACCGGCTTTCACTAACGTTGTCGTATTTAGTTTTTAGTTAGGGAAGTCTCTTTTACAAGTCTTTTTGACATCATAAGATAATTTCATATCATCATACATTAATAAGGTCGCATATTTATTTGTATTTTTGTAATACAGTTGTAAATCAGATTAATTAAAATGGAAAGAAGATTTACAAAACGTTTTAGAAAGCATTGTATTAGAAGTCCTTCTTGGACAAGTTTTGCTGAGAACAATGACTCGAAAGTTTCTCCCCGATCCTGATGATGTGGAGCTCGGTCCGAGGCGGTTCGAACCGCTTCCAACCGGATGAGGAGAGCTGTTGCCTGTTCTCGAGATCTACCTCAGGATCTGGACCTTAATTATCATCTGCAGAATGTAACAGGTGTTCGCCAGGTTGTGACGGGAATAGAACTTCTCCGATCGATCAGCTTATATCTTCTGACGGGTAGAGGTTTTTAATATTCCATAGTTTGTCATTTACTGATGATTTAAACTGATTAAAACTGCATTTCACAAAAAATACGTATTTAAATAATTGGAGGCTTCAAATTAGAGCATTATAACTGTTTAGATTTGTCAATAGAGACAAAACCTAGTTTTTAAATGTTTTAGATTTGTCAGCTTTTGTTGACTAGCTTATTTGGCAAATAATTTGTCATGTCTAAAAATAAAATGAAAATAAAATCTTACGATATCCGAATGCAATCATAACTGTTGAACCTCTTCTTTCCAGCATAAATATTTTATTAGTTCATACTCCTGATTTTTTACTCATTCATTTTTATATCTTCTCTCGCACCTTGTATATATTTCAAATTTAAGAAAACAAATAAGCAGAAATAATCCAGTAAATTACAAGGATTTTCTTAAAATAGACCCATTAATGGAAAACCAATAAATATATTATCAATTTACATTGTGGGTTTCATGTAGTTTTGATACAACTGTCCTCGATTTTTTACTGTATAGTGGAATCCAAATGTCGCTTAAAAGTCTAATTAATCAAATAATGTGATAGTAATTTTGGATGGCGAAATTTCATTCATTCATATTGAGATTCGTCCTTTTGAAGCCGAATTTTACGTTTGTAACATTATATCATAAAATAAATCCAGAAGCTAGAGATATTTGGACAGAGATTACGCTCCACGTGTCGTGAAAGTAACAAATATGTACATCTAACAATTGGATTATACAATTGTATTTTTTCTGGGTATTTACTATATTATAGTAATCGGAAGGAGGAAGCAACTATATCTAAATATGTGCTATATTTTTCACTGGTTACAGTCTGTATTGATGCTTACGGATTCACAATTATAACGTACTATTTTTTTAAAAATTATTTATTCAGAAATATTACAATCTGTCACAATTAAGGGCATTTATAATAGTGTTCAGAGAGCACATTCACACTCTGGTACTAATTAATGAATATGGAAAAAAAAACAAGTACATTCAAAATTTAATTTTTTTTTTTAATCATGAAAACTGAAAACTACAAGGAAAGTGAATGCTTGCACATACTTCCTTCAATACATATGAACATACGCCTCACAGAGCTATAGTTCTTCACATATGTTTTTCTTACTTAGTTCTTTTCAATTAAAATTTTTAAGATTAATAAAATTCTCTCCATGAAATTTTTTTTTCTTATCCCCAAAGATGAGCTATTGAAATTATCACAATTTTGACTCTATAGGATGGAATCCCTTTTAGTGCAAACGAGTCGTATGAATTTTAAGGGAGTTGTGAAGAGTTAAAAGGTTTTAAAAATTGGTAAGATGGGACTGACTAGTTGTCTTGTGTCAGTCCAGTTAGTAAAAAGTCCTCAGCCTCATAAAGTCTGAGGCTTTTTGTAAGTTTTTGTCCCGTCGGAGTTCGTGTCATAAAAAACACGTTATTCCCATATTGCAGGGTATCAAAAAATTTGAAGTTTCTGCATGTTATAAAGTCTGTCACAGTCGGTAGTTTGCCATAGGAAGTAAATGAAAAAAACTCTTCATCAGCACTTACATCAACCAGCTAGGTGGGATTGCCTGAAATGTTAATGTAATATAGTGTATAAAAAAAATTACCGTTTTACAACCAAATATTTGTATTATTATTTATTGTATAAAATACAATTAGTATTCAAAGTATATCCCATTATTATATACTTACATTAACGATCTGCTAGACAATTGCTCGATCCCACGCTGATACCATTCTTTGGGATGACTGTCAAAGAACTATTGGATTGTTATTTCAACTTCCTCAAAATTATCAGCTTTTTTCCCTTAAAGAAAACGGGCCATGGATCTAATAAAGTAGTAATCCGATGGTGCGATGTCTGGACTGTATGGTTAATGAAGCAGGAGTTTTTCAGGCAAGGGTTTTTCAATACATTTTCACAAATTTCTAACCTCTTAGCTGATTGCTGAGGAGTAAGTTGACGAGGGACCAGTCTACTGCTCTTTTTCAACTTCCCCAAGGAGAGTAGATGGCGACTAACAGTATATTTCGACACAACACACTCCCTGGTAAGTTCGCGAGTACTTGTGGGCGGATTCGACTCAACAACTTCCAGTAGAACTTCATCAACATCCATTAATGGTCGCCTGGAGCCCTTCTTCGTTTCCAACGTCGTATCTTCACTGCTAATTTTTTTAAGCCAACGCCGCGCAGTGCACTGGGCAAAGAAGCAATATTCATATTTAATAATTTCATGAGTTGCTTCAGCGGCTGTGAATTTTTTTTCCCCATTTCTTCTTTGAAAAAATAACAAACCTGAGGTTTTTTTTTTTTAAAGAATTCGAATAGGATTAAACAAACTCTAAAGGTATTATTAAGTATTCGTAAGCATTAAATAGAATTAAATTATTTACAGTCCTTTGAAATTTTGAATTTGATAAAACGATCATGTTTTTTATACACAATATTATATATCTTGCGCCCTGTAGCAGAATAAACTTAAAATGAATTGGAAGAGAGACTTCCTTTATGTGATATCTTACTCCAGGCCATCATACCAATAGTATTGGATAACTTGTTCGCCTAACTTCGCTTTCATGGTGGTTCGTTTGTTGATAGATATTACTTAAATTATTTAACTGTAGTTATCATAACATTGATCAATATTTGGGAAATATATTTGTTATGCGGCCTTTGGTTTTATTTGACAGCGGATTATTGTAATAACTTCTCCCATTCCTTTATTATTAGTTATATTGTCTCTTGAAACAGGAATTTGCGCGACGGGCTCGGAGGAATGTTAAATTAGTGAAGTTGATGCATTAGCGAAGTTTGGCCCCGCCGGTGTCTTGACCTCGAACAACCTGCATTAAGATTGATTTATAATTCCCCCTTCAACTGCTGTAGTAATTAGATCTTATCATACTTCAATGACTTATTAGTTGGTTGAACCTCTCCATTCTTTATAAAGAAATTATTATTATAGTAAATTATATTATTTAATTTTAGAATCAAAGGCAGCGATTTTTAAATATTTTAGCCTCATCATCTTCGTCAATATTTGAAAAAAAAAATGTAGCACCCTTTTCGAACAACAAAAATATTTTTAACCTCCCCTCTTCAGACTAAAAACATCATAGCATCATTATAGTTTCCTTAAACCGAGAGAATCTTTACTCCTTATTGCTGAAATTTTGGAAATATTACTCATTAAAATTTTTTCTATATTTTGAAATAATTAAAAATCTTTAAATTTCTTAGTATTTTGTTTGTTGACAGAGATTATCAAAATATAAAAAACATTCCATCTTAAACCTTGCAGAATTTTATTTTGTGAATTTATCAAGTGAGCAGAATTTTTATAAACTTCTTGAATATTATATTCTTACTTTAGATTCTAGTACAGTGGATATCAAACTTTTATGCCAAAATTTTGCTGCTCCTTTATCAGACTGAAGAGAAATTTCGTGACACTTTTTTCGTACTAAAAAATAATATCAGCACAGTTTTCCTTAAATCATTATTGAAAGAAAATCATTACTTTTTTTTTGCAATATATTCCCTGCACATAAACCATATACAATATAATATTATGAATTTTAAAAGTGTCTATTCACCAATCTTTCGCTTTTAACGTTATATAATTAATACTGCAACACAATATTATTACCGCGACACACTTGGAATATACTTAAGGAACCCAGTTTGAGATGCTCTGATCTTTTTTGGCGATTGTTCAAACAGAAAGAATTATTGTTGGACAATTTTTTTTTCAATGTATAACATTTTTTTTTATGTGTTCGAGTTCTAACTGTATTAAACTTTGCATATATACAACCAGGACTCATATGAGGAGCAAAAATAGTACTTGTACCGTTCGGCAATTGACGAAAAAAATTATTATATTTAAACTATATATTATTGTGTATTTATCGAAACCCTTTTTTAATCTCACAGCCTTTCATTTTACATTTTCTTATACATTTTAAAATTATATCCTTTAACGATTCCCCACTCATCCCAGTTGAACAAATCCATTACCTTGGACTCCACCTGGACAAACGCTCACATGGAATCCTCATACAAGACTGAAACGACAAGAAACCGCTTGACGTTTCCGACTACTCCAACACTTACTAGACAATCTCTCTAAGCTTTAAATCAATTAAAAATGACTCATATATGTGAGAATAATAAGACCTATTTGGACTTACGGAATTGAGCTTTGGGGCTCCACTAAACCATCAAATCCCTCTCGTAACCAATCCTTATAATCCAAAATCCTTCGTAAAATCCTAAGCGCTCCTTAATTTGTCACAAATAAAATCATCCATAAAGACCTTAATGTTCCATATGTTTCCACTTTGGCCCAATTCAGATACCTATCCTTCCATTACAAACTCCAGAACCATCCGAACCCTCTCGTTTCAAACCTTGCTTCCTCCTCGATCCCTGATAACCCTCCGAGGCGTCTGAAAAGAAGGTGGCCTCGTGATCTTCTTGTGTAAATTTATTATTTGAGTGCTATCAGTGGATAGTTTCTCAACAAGCGATTCCATGTTATTATATTCCTGAGTGCACATTTACTAGTTCTATTGTTTTATAATACAGTTGTAACTTAAATGTATAAAAGAACATTTAAAAAATATTATTTACCGTTTACTCCACAGAAGATCTCATCTCTCAACAGAAAACAAATTATTAATCTACAAGACCATACTGAAACCTATCTGGACCTACGGACTTGAACTGTGGGGGACAACTAAATCATCGAATATCAAACGCATCCAATCCTTCCAGTCCAAAGTCCTTCGAACAATAGTCAATGCTCCATATTATGTCACGAACAAGACCCTACACCATGACCTTAACATCCCATATGTCCATGACATCATCCCATCCAGATTCTCCAACTTCCACCAGAACCTCATTCATCATCCCAATCCTCTAGCGCAATCCCTATCCAGCTCCGAGCATCCGATAACCCTCCAAGGCGTCTGAAAAGAAGTTGGCCTCGTGATCTTCTTGTGTAAATTTATTATTTGAGTGCTATCAGTGGATAGTTTCTCAACAAGCGATTCCATGTTATTATATTCCTGAGTGCACATTTAATAGTTCTATTGTTTTATAATACAGTTGTAACTTAAATGTATAAAAGAACATTTAAAAATTATTATTTACCGTTTACTCCAAGAGCTATTTCCAATTTTTTTTTCTCTTTTGAAAAACAAAACATTAGTCCCATAAAAACATTAGTTCTGAAAAAATTCTTAAAATATATATGTATATAGAACACTCTTCAATGGTAGTAATTTTATATTAAATATAAAAAGTCTTGTTATATTACCTTTTTCCTACAAATCTCCACAAAAATTACTTTCTTTTCCTCATTTTATAAAAACATTCATCCTACAAATTAACTAGCCATTGACTGTGGAATAATTTAAAACAAACCTTTATAAATCCAAAACACTATTTCATTTAAAAATTATGCCTAAAAATAATATTTTTAAATGAAATAAAGTTTTTTTAAAATTATTACATTATAAATTAGTTGTTAATTTGCAGGATAGATGGTTTTACAAAATTAGGAGAAAAATGGAATTTTTATTCTTATTATAAAAAGGAATTTGGAGAAAAAATTAAAAAAAGTAATAGAACAATTACTACCATTGAATAGTATCCTATATACATATATATTTTAAGATTTTTTTTAGAAATAATATTTTTATGGGACTAATGTTTTGTTTTTTAAAAGAGAAAATTTATATATATATATATATATATATATATATATATATATATATATATATATATATATATATATTTGATTCAATAAATGAAAAGGTTTAATGTTATGAGATGATGAAATTTATTTCGATAAGTATAACCTAAAATAATAAAGTTTTTTATGGCAGGAGAAAGGGTGGGAAAGTAAGAGATGATAGGATGAAAGAAGGGGCGGCAAAATTACGTTTAATCTTTTCAGCCCACATTGAAAAATCCTAGTAACTCTCCTACTCAAAGGAAATAGTTAAGTGGATATTACAAACTTTTATTTTTTTACATTATGGGCTTATTATTAAGTTTAAATAACTCGAAAAATATAGCTATTCATCCGTTAATGTGGCTTTAAATATATAATTCCTCAAAGACAACATTGTATGAACTTTTCTACTTTCTCGGAAGAATTAATACTATATTAATCTTATAAGACGCATGGTCGTAGAAACAATATAACTGATATATGATACAATTGTATTTATATTAAGAAGTAAATATAAATAAATATTTTTTTATTTTTTTTATCTCTATTAATAATTTTCAAGAATAAAAAAATTAAGTTTAACAATAAAAATAAATTCTAAACGATATAAAATTAGTCCTTACATTTAAATTGAGTATGTAAATGTATCCACTAGCGACGGTTCTAAACAACAAAATAAAAATTTGTCATCAAGATCCTCGTTCAATTATTTTGTTTAAATTTTCGATGTAACACAAATGAGCCAAATAAAAAAATCCAATTTTAAAAGTTAAAAATACATCTTATATTGGAATATATTGGCACCTTCCAATGTGTTGTGACTGTACCTTTCTGTTAATAGATAGGTCTATATTTAAATTCGAAAAATGAAAAATGAAAATAAATGGGAATGAAAAGCTTAACATTTTTTAAAACTATAAATTGATGTATAAGAACTGATTATTGTGAAACGTGTTGCTTTAAAAGTAATTCCATAAGATCTAAAAATACTATTTTTATCAGTTTTTAATTTTTTATAGCTATATTCTTGAAATAAAAAAATCGATAAACTTTGAAAACTTACTGTTTAATGAAACAAAATAGTTTTTCCCAAACGTACCCGACTAAATTTAATTAAATGAAAGAGGGTATAATTTAATAGTAATAAATAGTAAACAATTTATTCAATTCAATTTTTTTTGAAATACATATTTTTTAAAAACTTTGTTCAATGTAATGTAAGAGCCCTACAGTTTTTCTTATATAACTTATTTTTCTTTATATCAGAGCTGTTGAGAACATTTGTAATGCTGAACATAGCTCAGCAAGGGTATGTATTATACTTTAAGTGTGTCTATGTGTTATGTATTACTTACAATAATATATATAAACAAGTTAAATGAAAGATATTTAATAATAATAATAATACTTTATTTATTCTGGGACGAGTCCCTTTAGAATAATACAAAAAGACTGAAATGTGGGCTAAGGATCCTCAGAGATACATAAACAAAAATATAGAGTAATTAAATAGTCATAATAAAAAAATATATATGTCACTTTTCAGCATTAATTAGCTAATAAAAAAAAATGAAAAAAATATGAGGTAAAAATACTAAAAAACGAGCTGATAATTTATATACATATTTACAGTAGTATCTATTGACAATTTTATGGGGAGTAAAAAAGAATAGTAAAAATAAATAATTATATTTATTTTTACTATATTTTTTTTGACTGATCACTCCAACCATTCTTCTCTTCAATTATTTCGTTACTATGTTATTTTTACATGTTATTAATGCCGCACATTTAATTGCACACTTGAATTGCAACTATTGAGGTATTTTTCTTTACCTGTGAAAAACATATATTTCTAAAGAAGGGCTGCATTGTATGTGCGACTAAATATATAAAAGGATACCCACTCCATACTTTTTTAAATATAAAGTCTTTCATTGTCTTTTATATCACTGCCGATGGAACCAGGATGTGACTGCAAATGATACATTTTTCTAGGAGGAGCAAAATAATTAGAAATATTATTATGTGAGCAACATAATTTTCGAAGTTCAAAATTTGCAAATATTTTGCTAGTTGGCCCGTACAAAAATGCGCGAAGTATATTGGTCAGTGAAAAAATAACAAAATTAAAAGGATATCAAATATTGTAACGTATCATAAGAGGAAGGAATGAATTCTTATTTATGTAGCAATTAAAATAAAACTAGGAAAAGGAAATTATTTTAAAACTTTATTCATGGTCTAAAACAACATGTTTACAAATTGCAATAAACCTGTATCTAACCTCTAAACTATATTATTAACCTCTCAAATAATCGTGTGTACATTCAACAATTAAATGTACTATTTTTGATTTATTCACAAATAAAGTATTTTCCTTCATAAGTTTTTCTAAAATTTTGACTGGATGTGACTATTTTTCTCACTTGAAAGAGAAAAAAAAATCTTAAAATGATTGCTCAATCATTGGATTTGAAGAAGACTTGAAGAACAATAAGCACCCCCTTTGTGAAATAATATATAAATATAATGTTGGTTCTATTAAACACTTCTTTCTGGCAATTTAATTTGATGTATTGTAATACAATAATAAAAATATCTTTATAATGGTATGAATAATATATATATATTATTTTTTTTTTAATAAATGTTATGGTGATTAATAAAAGTAATGAATTTCTTGTTGGCTGTTTCAGATCGGCGTTCCCCACCCCCGGACTGATCCTGGAGTTGTGATCGCCCCCGGCAGATGGCAGGAGAGAGGGCACACAACTACGTGCAACCGCACGTCAAGAAGAGACAGCCACACGAATTATAACCCCACATTCAATACTCTTTCTCAAAAATATCCGCCAATTATTTTTTTATTATTGTGGAAAGAGTTTATTTTATAAGCTGTACATGAAAAATTATTTTTCTACCATGTTGAGGCTGTGATAGGTTTAGCTATGTGTGGATCGGACCTATAACTTGTGTTGTGAGTGAAAGATAACTAAGAAGATGGAGGAGATGTCAGGGGATGTGGTGTGGTTAGTGGTGGTCAGCTTCTTGGTCGCCTTCGTCCTCGCCTTCGGGATCGGGGCCAACGACGTGGCCAACTCCTTCGGCACTTCCGTCGGCTCCAAAGTCCTTTCGGTGAAGGCAGCCTGCATCCTGGCCACCTTCTTCGAGATGGCTGGAGCTATTCTTATTGGTGAGTTTTAGCAAAAGTATTTAAAATAACTTAATTTTAATTAACTTTTAATACCAATGATGCGGCTAAGGCATCAGCGGATCTAGGATTTAATTTTGGAGACTTGGATTTTTTTTTTTTATAGCATTGATTAGTCTGGAGGAAAGTGAAAAAAAATATATAAAACATAAATTATTTAAATGATCCTTTAAGGCCTGTAAATAATAATAATAAATACTCATTTACAGGAATAGTAATGCTATGAGTGATAATTTTTTTATATTTTTTTCTTGACACATGCGCTTAAATTTAGTAAATAAAAACATGCGTCATAATTTAAAAAAAGAGTATATAGTTTGATTTTTAAAAATTTTTTTGGTTTATTATTTTGAATAATCAACCATTGTGATCGACCAAAAAATTCAAAAACTTAACCCCTTCTCAACATTTGAGGTTTCAATTTTCAGGATGCCTAGTATTCGAAAAACGAATAAAAATATTTTTTTGTCCGTCCGCCGTCCGCGCATTTTCTCCGAAACTACTGGACCGATTATTTTCAAATTCGGATATAAAATCAGAGGTCACCCGAGGATGATCTTCCTTCATTGTCATTACTGTCTGCCTTTTACTTTCAAAATGGCGGCCGAAAAACCTGCGTTGCTATAGAGTGTAGCTCCTAAACCAATGTACCGATTTCAATGAAATTTCGCTAAAATCATTTTCTCGAGGCCCTTTAAATTTATCTATATAACATACTTCAAAGAAAAAGAAGCTGGAAAAAAAGTTACGAGGGATGGTAAAATTAAATTCCGAATAACTCAAAAAGTTTGCACTTTTGTGTCGATATTGGGTGTGATTTTTTTTTAAGTTTACGGAATTTCCTAAAAAACAAAAAAAAAATCGTTAAAATTGAACAATTCGGAGCAAATATATGGTCTACAGCTTTTTTTTTATATGTTATATCCTCTGTTTGGTTTTTAAATTTTGAATGTGTTACTGAATTAATGCTATTTTCTTGTTAGCATATTACTAATGATAAAAAAAAAAAAAAAGTGTAGTCCAATAATTGGAATAACCTTTTATTTATTTTTCTTTGTAACTAGGAAGGGAATGTTACTTAAGATGTATAATTGTTTGAAAATAATAAACCATAGTGAAATAATTTGCAGCGTTTTTTTAATGTTTTGCTCAGATTACTGACAAATATGGACAACGTGAAAAAAAATATTTTCAGAGGAAGGAGATGGTTCGGGGTGGCAGCCATAAAAAGAATAAAATAGTAGAAAACTATTTTATTTAAAGCCGACGTTTTGACCGGACTTTGCAGGTATTATTCAGGGGGATGTATGCAGCACGAAGTTTCAGTTAAAACTGAACAAGACCTGCAAAGTCGGGCCGAAACGTCAGCTTTAAATAAAATAGTTTTTCTAATATTTTAGTCTCTTTGTAACCGCCACCCCCGATCACCTCCTTCCTCTGAAAAATATTTTTTTCTTATGGTCCATATTTATCAGTAATCTGGGCCAAATACTAAAAAAAAAAAAATCAAACTATATAGTCTTTTTAAATTATGATGCATGTTTTTATCTACTAAATTTAAGCATGTGTCAAGAAAAATATATAAATAAATTATCTCTCATATCATTACTGTTCTTCGTAATAAAATCAAATCAAACATTAGGTTTTCGTTCAAACTTTATCGATTTTTTTTATTTCAAGAATATATCTATAAAAAATTAAAAACTCATAAAAATAGTATTTTTAGATCTTATGGAATTATTTTTAAATGAACACATTTCACATTACCCAGTTCTAATAAATCAATTTATAGTTTTAAAAAATGTTAAGATTTTTATTCCCATTTATTTTCATTTTTCATTTTCTTGATCGAATTTAAATAAAGACCTATCTATTACAGTCACTACACATTGGAAGGTGCCAATATATTTCAATATAAGATACATTTTTAACTTTTAAAATTGAATTTTTTTACTTGGTTTATTTGTGTGACATCTAAAATTTAAACAAAATAATAATCTTGATCACAAATTTTTATTTTGTTTAGAACCATCGCTAGTGAATACATTTACATATTGGCTTTAAATTTAAGGACTAATTTTATATCGTCTTAAATTTTTTTTTATTGTTAAAATTAATTTTTTTATTCTTAAAAATTATTAATAGAGATAAAAAAACAAAACAAAAGATAAGATAATAATTCTTCAGGGGATGTATGCAGCACGGAGTTTCAGTTAAAACTGAAGAAGACCCGCAAACTCGGGTCGAAACGTCGGCTTTAAATAAAATAGTTTTTCTACTATTTTAGTCTGTTTGTAACCGCCACCCCCCGATCACCTCCTTCCTCTAAAATATATAACGGTCAACAACTAAGTTTTCAAAAATATTTTTCCATATTCTGCTTTAACCGAAAAACCATAGAATAGATCTATCAATGGCTGAGATCTGCCAGCAGCAAATAAATAATCCTGGATCCTCTACTGATTTAAATAAATATTATTATTTTGCTATTATTCTATTTAACTTGTAAATATGATGGTCGGAAATGAATTCTTTTATCACTAATATTACTATCCGTAGTTGCGACAGAATGTAATATAAATCAATAAAAAAATCTTGTTCATTCCATTAGTCAAGGATTATCAAAATTGATGCGATACAAACTACTCAACCTTAATGAATTATGGAAATTAGATACAAGTTGGCTCGTGCAAAATAATTATCATAGAATATTGGTTAGTGGATAAATGGCAATTTAACTTGGGAATTAGTAACTGCCATGTGTTATGAATGGGAGGAATTAATTTTCATTCAAAACATCTTGAATACACATATTACGGTAGTATAGAGAATCCTCGGTTCTAAGGATTGATGAATTTTGATGAATGGTGTATCAAACGAAAGAGAATTTCGTGGAGAAGTGATGGACATAGATGCAGACTTCAAGGGGAGGGGTTCGAGGGCCGTTGCCTCCTAATAAAAATATTGAGCGACGAGAATATCATTTCCTCTCCCTCCCTCACCCGATAATTTGAAACAAAAAAAAATCAAATTTATAACCTTAAGGACTTATTCAAGAGGTATTGCATTTATTTATACATAATGTTATTATAAACATTTTTACATAGACTGCGAAAACGCTATGTTTTTATTTTGAAGTTTTATAGATTCAAGAATCAAAATACTATTCAGTTTAACATTATTCATTTTCAACTGAAAAAGTTCTAAACATTGTCCCTACGTTAAGGAGCCTCTCTTCCTCCAACCACATTTAATATATATAAATATAATCAATTATTTTGTTTAGATATTTTCAATATATTCATTCGAAAAAAAAATCTGGTTCGGTGCACTTATCACATAACTTTCACTTACCATCCTCTTTTTAACAGAAATAAATATTTTTAGACAAAGTGAAAGTGAAAATAAAAATTATAAGCTCTATATTGATTCATAATCCATTGTAGGTATTTTTATTTTTATAAGTACTATTATATATACAAATTTTAATATTTAAATAGTTGTTATCGATATAATTAAGTATTAAATAATACTAACAATATTGTCGGATTCGGTAATATATTAAGCTCATGTTATGTATAGATGCGTGTTCTAATCTTTCGGGCGAGCTTGGGTGCGCTCGTATTCCTTTGGTTCCTCAATTACAACTATTCTCCGTTACGATCTCTTATTTCTCCTTTATTTAATTATCAAATTCTTTCATATTTTAAATTTAACTATCTTTTAGATTAGAGATTAATGTGAAATGATCAATTATTTCAAATAAAAAATATTAAAAGTACTTTAAAGGGGCTAATATTAAAAATTAGCCATTTAAACTCTGTTAGAGAACATCAATCAGAATAAAAACTATATTTTATTTAAAACTGCTTAATTTTACACTGAAATGATATATTTAATCAAAATCGTTAAAGTCGTTTTCGAGAAAATCGTAAAAATGTGTTTAGTCCGTTCCATAAAGTGCCACTTTCGGTTGGCTGATTTTTACGAAAAAGTTGCTGTAACATCTCTAACATATAAAAGTCTCAAATATGCAAATTTACTTTCGTACAAATTTTCGTTTTTGAGCAGGACTGTTAACACACACACACAGACATATATCCACACACAGACACATACAGATCATTTTGTGAGACTTGGTTATTTGGACTCAGGAGACCGAAAACGTGTATTTCCGTTGAAAACTGAGATTCGAAAATTTTCATGATCACAATACTTTCCTTTACTATATATTTCATATATAGGTCAGCGAAAGTAAAAATAAATAATAAAAAAATCTATAACTGTATTAAATTATTTTTAAATATTCATTATTTTATTTTGTTCGTTTTCACAATAATTTTGTCGATTTTATTTATTTTTATTTTTACATATTATTTTACCACCTTTTATAAACTCCCGCCATTTCATTTTTTTTTTTTTTTTATCATCTCCCCTCTAATCGAAATGTCTATGAATGCCTATGATGCATATGAATGCACCTATGGCTATGTATGCCGATTTCAAAACTTGAAACCTTACTACTATTACAGTAGATAGATGTCATTGAAAAATGTATCCATCCATGACGAGATGAATTGTACTTAAAAGATTTTGACGCTGATATCAAGACCGTTTTAAAGCCTTAAAATGTACTATTCTCGAGATAGACCGCAGTTTTTATAGGTTGCCTCAATTCCTTGTTCGGTTTCCATTAGAAGGTTATAACATTTTTAGGTTTTTAATTATTAAAGATTAAAATTTTTCTATTTGGAATATTCTTCGATTAACTATAAATCTATTAAAAACATAAATGTTGAGGGAGTAAAGTAATGGATTAATAGGATAAGTTGAGGGATATCTGTCTATTATTGCTTAACTATTAACCTGGGAGGATAGTTTCCAGTGAGATAATCCAGTCACTAATACAACTTTATTGTTTTACGAGTCATTGTAAAATATAAAGTTTCACTAATTGTGTGTATTAAATACACTACCGATAATATTATAATGGATATACAAATATTTCGCTTGTACGTGGAATTCATTATCTAAATTGAGGGTTCTTGCTTTGATATAGTAATGAAATGAAATGAAAAAATAATTTTGTTCTGGGACTACAGTCCCCTAAGAATAATAACAGAGATTATTTTTATTTTTTTTTTTATGTCAACCCAAGACTCCTACTGAAGTCTATACTGCCCCAATAATAGAGTTGCATAATTAAGAAAATTAGTCTGGCTTAGATGAATACAAAATGATGCCTAATTAATTGTTAATTGTTATAGCAATTGTGCAGTTGATTGAATTAGACTTTGTACAGACAGTTTGAATATGGAGTAGGCGATGGAACAGGAGTTGTCATAAGGAACTGGTGGACGAGGATTGACGAATAGTAGAGGTAGTTAGAGAGTTCCAATAGGATTTGCCGAAGGAAGTAGTAGTTTATGGGAGGGAATAAAGAACCTTATAGGTTGAGACCTGGTATTGAGAGAGTAGATAAAAGGAACGTAAAGTAAGGAGTTCCAGGATGTAGGGAGGGTTTTTGGTTCTGAGGACTTGGAAAAGGAAAACACCAAGGAGGAATTGTCGTCAGAAAGTAGAATAAAGCCACATCAACTCGGTGTACCTGAGAGAAACATGGGAGCGCTTGGGGATCTCAAAGATGTTATGAAACAGTTCATGAGCTTCTTTAATCTTATTTCTAGCCTGGCAGACAGCCCTCCATACACCAAGTGAGGGAATATAAGGGAGGTTACAAGGAGCTGTCTGGTTTTTAGAGGAATACAATAACGCAATCTTAGGAGTTGTTTAAAGGCAGTTATGGATTTTCGGGTAATCTGGGTGATATGGTTATTCCAGAAGAGGTTCTGGTCATAGCATAACAATTTCAATTGTTGTATCTTCGCTAAAAATGTAATGATTTTGATTTTGCAAATGAAGTTTCCTTTTCAACATCTCTATGGTAAGCAAAATCGGTGGAAATTTTCGATTCAGAGCAAAAAATTTTAATCTGCTACTCCATATAAAGCTTTCGGTAGTGAGGAATAAAAAAAATCATTAAATTGTATTAAAATTAAGAATAAATACAAACAATTTGCAACTTGTTTTACCATACATCAGTTCATTTCAGAATTAATTGTTTTGTTTTTTATCGTTGTCATTTACATACCATATTGATTTTTTGCAGTCTTAATCAGTCTTCTCCATCTCTACCCATCTTGGGCTATTCCATTTCAGCATGCAGCTCTATTGCATCCTTGTTGATTTGATCTACCTACCTGATTTTTGACCAGCCGCGTGAACTATTGCCTTCTATTGAGGCATTCATTCTTGTGTAAAGCCTTCCACGTGGATTATTCCGAGATACACGCTCCGCCTATCTTAACCTCCGTGCCTTCATATCACAAGATATTGATTGAACAGTTTCTTTACTTTAAGCAGCTCTCTACTAGTCTTTCTCTTTCATGTGGTAGAGTTCTGATCCCAGATCGCTCCGGTTATCGGGTGGAGGATTTTTCTCTCAAATCTTTCAATACTTTTTTCTAGGGACCCGGTCGTTGTCCAGGTCTCGCAGCCATATGCTAGAAATGGCTTTATTTAAGCATTGCACGCCCTTGATTTGAAATTTATTGAGATTTTTCGAGATTTCAATACATTTGAAAGAGAAAAGAAAGCTCTGTTTGCGCTGGTAAATCATTGAGGTTATTATAGAGACTTTGTATTTGAACTTGTCTACTCTCGAGAATGATTTCTCTTAAACGCAAAACCTGTTATTGGAGTGAGATTTTAGGCTTCTTATCATATACTTTGTTTTATTTTAATTTACTTGTAGCCTGATTTGGTCTACTTCTCTTGTCAGAGTCTTAGCGAGTTTCTTAAAGTCCTCTTGTATGGTTTCATGTGATATTTCATCAGCATATCCAACAATTTTATGATTCATTCCGACGTTAGAATTAAAATATAGAAGAAACTCCCTTTATTAGTTTCCTCTAGAATGGACACCTCTATTTGAAGACGATTCTTCAGCTAAAAAATTATATCGTATTACTGTCATTACTTACTGTACTCTAACTAATTTCTTCTAGATTTAAAATAACTGCTTCTTGGGAAATATTGAGATGTTATTGATGGAGATATCTTATGAAAGTGTGTCGAAAGAGCAAGAATCAATACATTAATTGGTGACGTTTCCGATTAATCATATAAATTATTCATTAAAATTTCAGTTTTAGTTTCTAAATTTAATTATAATTAAATAAGGTATTTTAATTCACTTTCGTTAATGTATATGTAAATTGCAAAGGCTTCTGAGAAACAGTTTATAATTGTGTAATATAATATTTATTAGCTCAGATTTTTTTATTTTATTATTTTTTAAGTGATTGAATAGAAACGAACCGCCATTAAGTGTTTATAATATCCTTCAGCCTATTCCACATTGATTCGTTATTTTTATAAAGTAAATTTCGTTCATATTTAGTGTGATTCATTTTAATAATTATTACTGAAGCATGATATAAATAAATAATTACAAACTGAAATACATAGTAAAATAATTCAGTTTTATTATGTGTTAAATTTTATAATGTATATAATTCTCTCCTATTTTTATATATGAATTACATGATTTATTCAAGCATTTATAATCAAATTCATTAAAACATTAATTTAAATAATTGTGTCAATTCATATCTTCCAACATTTCCTTATCTTTATTAACTGATAATATTCATAAACTACTTTCAAATAAATGAAATAAATAAAGCAAATGTATTGATTTAAAGAAAATATATATTTGATAAACTTTCTTAGAAATTAATAGTTTTTCTGTCTATTAATTGTAAATAGAAATGAATATTTTAGTGTAAAATTGACTGATTTACTAACTCTATTAGTAGTAAATAAAAACCAACACCTCTTCATTATGGAATAGGGAAATATTTTTATGAGTATATTTGATCTGTTGCATCAAGTTTCAATTAAAATTTAAAGACGAAATTTAATTAATATTAACAGTTATTAAATCATCTTAAATATAAACTGACTAAAATGGATGATATTAATAATTAAAAGATTGTTTAGAAACCACTCAATTAACAAGAATAAGCCTTTTGTATTTTATTTTAATTTATAATTATTTTTTTTTGTCTATAAAATATGTATTTGCGCCTGTCAAAAATAAGTTGACAATCAGCAAATGTGATGGCGATAATGACAGGTATGGGGGAGGAAAGTACTCAGCAGTACCTCTTCCCTAACTTGTTCCAATTACTTAGGTTGTCTAAGGAAGGAGATCCCTCATCCAACACCTTTTTAGTCTCCTGCTCATGTTCTGAGGTATGTCAGCTGTGGCCATGCCTCTTATAAGTCTGTTATTATGTCCATTTAAATTTGTGTAAAATCATTGATATAGGGTCGTTATTTGTTGGTCAACTGTTGGAAAGTGGAGGTCAGTATGTAGAGTTTTGTTAGTCACGTACCAAGGTGCTTTTGTTATGAGTAGGAATAATTTTGATTGGAACGTTTGAAGTTTTTGTAGGTGGGTCTTTTTAGCGATGCCGTATATTTGTGATGAGTATGTCCATATGGGCTTAAGTAAGTATGTATATGTATTCAGTTTCTGTTTTAGTTTTAGTTTTGAAGATTTGGCAAAAAGAGAGTAAAGTAGTTTATAATTATTAATGTATAAAATTATTAAATATTTCAAGGAGAATAATTTATAACCAACTACATTAAATAAAATTAAAATATTACTAGATTTTAATTTTATTATGATCAAATCTTATGGTATCCACACTTATTTATTATTTTAATTTTTTAATGTAAATTTATCCGTATGAATCCATTTTTTTAAACACTTTTCTTACTTATAATATTATCTATATAACAAAATATTAACACTTTTTTTTTGTTAAACTTCGTTCTAGTATTAAGCTTGCAGCTGGAGTATGTTGTGTGTTCTGGCGGCAGAAATCATTTCACACTAAATGGCCTGTACGTGCTTCAAGTTTTCTGGTCAAGCAGAAGTGACTTTGTTTCCTGTAGAACTGAAAATACATATTTTATTTTAAATTTTTAATACATTTTAAAGGCACTTTTACCTAAAAGAATTAAAACATCGTTTCCTGATTAAGTTGGTTTTTCATCATTTATTAATTTTTTATAAAGTTGTTTTGGTTACTGATTGACAGTATAAAATCCAACAAGGCAGTCTTTGAGTATAAATGAAGCCCACGGCATATTGGGAAAACGAATAACGAAAATTTAGTTAAATATTTGTTTTTTTTTCTAAATTGTTTCGTTTGGAGGGCTGTATTGCGTTCTATGTTTGTTGGTTACTCCCTTAAAGAAAAAAAATAATCAGCATATTGTATGTTTTTTGAAAATAATATTTCTGAATCGATAGTCAGGCCAGAATGTCGCTTCTTTCTGATCAGCTCTGGATATTACTTTCCACCATTTCATTTCAAAATCAAGCCGATTAGATGTTCCATACGCCTTTATGTTGGCCATTTATGAATAATGAGGAAAAAATAAAGTATTTGAAATAATTAGAAAGCCTAAAAATAAAATCAAAATTTTGTTAGCAACATCAATATATACACTGACATGCAAAAAATTCCACCGATTTTTTCATGTTTTCATCTAAAAATATTTCTGCTTTGGATTGATCTATTGTTTTTAATGAATAAATAGGCAATCTTTTTGTTTATTTTCAATTATGAATGGTAATATAGAGGACAATAACCCTTAATCCTTAATTCAATGAAATGATTCTAGATTCCAATGTTTACTTTCTATGGAATCAAATTGTTTATTCAGTATCATTAGTTCAGTGCCGTTTCTTGCAGCACATTTCTTAGTCTCCGGCTTTTAATTTTTTCAATATTAAGTTTAAAAATGCCTCTTAGTGCTAAGGATGTTGCGCGTGGTGCGGCACTTATTGATGATGGACGTTCCATTAGATATGCAACTAATGCCATCGGAGTTCCATATGAAACTTTACGAGACGCCGTCAGACATTTTCGGGAAAATGGTTCTTACAATAGAAGGCCCGGTTCTGGACGGCCTAGGGTAACAGAACCACGAGATGACCGTTTTTTGACTTTGAGAATTTTACGAAACCGGCACCTTACCGTTGTTCAAGCGATTCATCAGCTCGAAGAAGTTCGAGGTGTGCAAATTTCTGAACGTACCGCTCGGAGAAGATTAAATGAGTATGGATCAATGGCTTTTCGTCCCAATAAGAGGACCAGAGTTGACCAGAACTCACAGAGTAACACGGCTGGCTTTTACTCGAAAACATAGCCATTGGATTATGGACGAATGGAGTGCTGAACGTCTTACAGATGAGTCAAGATTCGCTCCTCGATCTCTAGACAGGCGTGAAAGGGTGTGGAGAAGAAGAAACGAAAGATATGCAGCCTGTAATTTTTCCCAGAGCCAACCTTTCCAACGTGGTTCCTTAATGGATAACAAGTGGGTGGAATATTTTGCCTGTCAGTGTATTTATATATTTCCTTTCTCTCATGTAATATATCCAATAGTTTTGTTTAGATATTTTCAAGTATATCCAAAAGAATATAAAAACAAATCCTACAACTGTCTAATTTTTTTGTTTTCTCTGTTGGCATTACAGACCATAGATCTTTTGCAGCCTTAACAAACCTGTTCCATCTCTGCCTGTCTTGGGTTAAATCTTTCCAATTATCTGCATGCAACTGTATTGCATCCTTGTTGATTCTATCCATTCATCTGCTTGTTGGTCTTCCACATTTTGTTTTTCCTTCTATTGTAGCATTCATTGTTACGTAGAGGCTTTCAGAAGTATTGGTACGAGCTACATTTCCCACCCATCTTAACCTCCGTGCCTTCATATCATGAGATATTGATTGACAAGTTGTAAGTGCTGTAAAGCAGTTCTAATGTTTCATTCTGGTACACCGAGTTAAAGTGGCTTTATCCTACTTCCCGACGTCAATTCCTTTTTGGTGTTTTCCTTTTCCAAGTCCTCAGAACCAACGCTTCTTACATCCTGGAACTCCTTACCCTACGTTCCTCTATCCACTCTTTCAATACCAGGTCTCTATAGATTTGTATAATCCCTCCCATAAGAATACTTCCTTCAGCAAATCCTTCTTCATTCGTGCTAAATCCTTTTGGAAATCTTTACCTACCTCCATACGTCAATCCTCGTCGCCTTCAAACAACTCCTGTTCCACCACCTACTCCATATTCAAATTTCTGCTAACATGTAAAATTTACTTGCGTCTGTATACTGTTTAATTCAATCAACTGCACAATCGCAATAACAATCAACAGTTAATTAGGCATCATTTTGTATTCTTCTAAGCCGGACTAAGACTCATAAATATCTAACTCTGTTATTATTCTTAGAGGAATGTTGTCCCAGAATACATTTTTTTTTATTTCATTCTTTATTGGTCTTTCTTCTCCATGTGTTAGCACTCTGAACCCAGATCGCTCCGGTTATCGTGCAAAGGATTTTCCTCTCAAATCTTTCTATACATTTTTCGAGGGTGCTGGTTAATATCCAGATCTCACAGCCCTATATTAGAACTGTCTTTATCAAAGCATTTTACATCCTTGATTTTAGATTTTTCGGGATTTCAATACCTTTGAGAGGGAGAACAAAGCTCTGTTTGAGCTAGTTGTAGACTGATCCATTTCTGCTCGATGGTCATTCATTGGGTTATTGTGAAGCCGAGGTATTTGAATTTTTCTACTCTTGGGAATGATTTCCCTTCTACGCAGATCCTGTTACTGGTGTGTAATTTTCGGTTTATTATCATATACTTTGTTTTGTCTTGTCTGCCTCTCTTATCAGTTATAGCAAGTTTCTCAATGCCCTCTTCATTACTTCTAAGGACAGCTATATCATCTGCGTATCCAAGGATTTTATGATTCATTCTGATTTGGACCCCTACATTTTTCTGTGATTTTCTATCAACTGCTCAGGACTAAGTTGAACAATATTGGTGATAGTCCATCTGCCTCCCGTAAACGATCTTTTATACTTCTTGTATTAAGACTGCACATTTAGGATCATTTGTACACGTCTTTGTCAATCTCACCTACTTACCTCAAACTCCCAGTTCAGTCATGTTTTTTCTAAGACAGTTCCTGTCCATAGAACATACGCTGCATTGAAATCGACAAATAACAGCTATAAATGTCTAAAGATATATATAAATTTATTTTTAAATATCCAATATTATATTTGTTCGTTTTATAATAATTTCGTTGAATTTGTACACATAACATGAATTACCGCCATTTTTTTTTTTTTGGTCCGTCTTCTCCTCCCCCAATCATACGGAAAATCTGCGCTTATATGCTTTATTTTTGAAGATGTTTCGAGAAAAAAAATTTCTTTGTTGACTTTCCTTCTTGAACACACCGTTTTATCGGCGTGGTAGACTCAAGCGACAAATACAAAGTATGATTAAAAAATGTCATAAAAATACTTTTAAAGATCGTTTAAGCTTTATTGGGATACCAGTATACCTCGGTGATGACTCTCACGTTTGATAGCTGGCCTTCTTCGTAATACATTCCATGTGTAAGCAAAAACTGCCAGACATATCTATTCGTACATAGAATATTATCAATAGTGTAAATAGGTATGCCTGCATCTAAGATGTTTATTTTCATTACTTTTTTTTTTTAAGATAATTTTAATTCTATTTTATTTATTTATTTTCCTTTTATTATTACTATTGTTTATATTTCCTTCCTTCACTATGATATTTTATTTTGTTCTTTTGTAGCTTTATATTATTTGAAGTTAGCTTATTTTTTTTTTTTTTTAATTTGTAAATATGGTGTGAATGTGCTCTCAGAACTCTATTATAAATGTCCTTTATTGAGAGAGATTGTAATATTTATCAATAAACAAATAATCAATAAAAAAAAGAGAATATTATCAAGTTAGTCTATTCAACACACAAAAGTCATGAAGATTAATATTATTAAACTAGCAATTTACAATATAAATGATTAAAGTGTCACACTGAAAATATCCCTCTAGTTTAATAATTAACCAAAAAGACAAAAATATCTGTGAATTTATACTAATCGATTATTTTACTCCCTCGAGAGCTATTTGTTTGTTGTAGAAGACCCTTGATTTGCAGTCCTCTCACTTACTAAAAGCATATAAGTCTATTACTGAGAGTATAGAAGCCATACTTAGATATATTTTTTTATTTATTAAAAATATCACAAACTTTCTTTCAATATTATCCCAAACGACCAAGGTCCCAAGGACCAATCTTAAAGATATTCTCCTTTATTTACATTTTCAATAGATTTTTAGTTCTTCGAAGATTATGATAGGTGGCAATATTTTAATTTTTAAAACCTTAACATACGATGATATCCCATGGCAACGGTAGCACCAAAGAGGTTTTCGCCAAGAGTTATCATTTATCTCTAAAATGGTATAGTTTAGGAGTTTAAAACTGAAGGCCTGATAATTCCTTTGGATCTATACCGGGTTTTGATGTCTGCTTCAAAATTTTTAAAATAAAATTTATTCCATCTCGATTTTTAAAACCATCTGAGTTTTAAAACCTCTCTATTTTTTAAGTAAAAACTTCTTTCAAAAGCGTTTTGCAGTTTTTTTTTTTTTATGTACTGAATTATAGTCCGTGCTACAGACCCCTTTTCGTCAAATTATTAACATCCGGCTGAAACTTCGTAAATAGATTCATCTCATCGCAACCTACAAATATTTTATTTACGAAAATTCTCGGAATAGGGTCTTTTTCAATCAGGAGGTCGGCAAACTTTGTCTATTTAATTAGGTACTAAAAACTCGTATATACCCATTTGCTTTGCACTTGAATCATAAGATAACTTGAGCACAAAGTCGCGAACAAAGATGGCCTTCAAAAATATTGAGCCGTTTGGTATCACCCCACAAATTGTCAAAATTACGAGGTTATATAAGTCTAATGGTACTATATTTTTGTAGGCCACCTTTTTTTTAACAATTTTTTGATCAAATTATCTTGCGATCCTAGTGGAAAGCAAATGGGTATTTACGAGTGTTTAGTACCTGATTAAATAGACAAAGTTTGCCGACGTCTGGACCGAAAACGCCCCAATATCAATAATTTTCGTAAATAAAATATTTGTAGGTTGCGATGAGTAAAAAGAGAGAGGACTCTACCACGGACTATTAGATTGAACCGTCAGATCTCCGATGTCTAACGTTCGAGTAAAGTCAGCTGGAGTTGACTAATTGAAATGTTTTTAAAACTTTTAAATTAAAGTATCAACGGATTAAACAATCTCAGAAACTAAAAATCGGACCTACATATTGTTAGCGAGGGAAATGTCCATCATTTCATCATATTTGTAATGAGCTATTGTTCAACATTTTATCTTGACGCCGTGTTAGAGAGGCGAAAAAGTAAAAAATAGTGTCTAGAACCAAATGATAACGAGTTTCATTGAAGATATGGATTAAAATATCTCAGAAACTAAAAATCGGACCTGCATACTATAAGCGAGGAAAATTTTCAGGATTTCATCCTCTTTATACTGAGCTAATATTATTTATATTTTATATTATTAATCTCGCCTTGTTGATGTTTTGACTTCTACCGTATGGTCTAAAGCAGACACTTTAGTTTTTTAATGACTTTTATTGTAGTCAAAGTAAAGATTTAACTTTCGAAATTGGCATTTATTATTTCTCCATGAAATTCCCTTTCGTTTGATATGTCATTAATCAAGATCCATCAGTCCTGAGAGCCAGAAAATCAATTTATTCTACCATATTATATATAGTGTAGAGTGGGTATTTAAAAAAATAATTAATAGATAAATACTTAATTAATAATTAATGATAACTATTAATAAATTATAGTTATGTCCTTATTTTGCAAGATATACTTGATATGTAGAGAGTAACATATATTGGTAATCTAGAATATTTATTTAGAATGTTTATCGTGCCGACATTTTTATATATCTCTTGAATTTTAACTTGAAATCCTCAAGATACATTTATTTCTGCTTCTGAAAATCCGGTTTGATCCGACTCCTAGTTCTCTTCTGACAACCTTCCCGAAGGCCAATGATAACCGAAATGCATTTTCGATTATCTGCCATTACGAAATCATGGTTTTCGTAATGCGAAGTAGTTAAGGCGAGAACCTCGCCATTTAAGGAGTTTTCGCGAAATGAGCAACGAATTAAATTTTGGAAGTTGTTTTAACGACTTGTTATTATTGTCAGGAAATACCTAAGCGTTTTGTTATTGTAAATATTGTAGTCGACTTTTTTTCCTTTTACTAAGTACATATTTGAAGTAGCCATGTTTAAAAGTTATGATCACTTAAAAAAAAAGAAAAGTAAACAAATCATTACTAAGCACAGGTAAACATGTAGCTAGATAGGATCACGTGCTTCCCCTCCCCCAACTTAACTTGAAACAAATTAACATGTTGACAGAAGTTCAATTAAAAAACCTATAAGAAAGTTAGTTTTTCCATACTTTTCTTTAACCTTAACATAATTTTTCACGATGATTTGATTCATAGTAAAAGTTACTATGATTACTATCGATAGAACCATTGAGAACGGATGTAGATAATCGATTTTGTGTATAGAGATAGCGGCAAGGTGTCATATGCCATAGGCCCAAGAGACGGATTTTTATTTATTTTAAAAAAATAACTGTAACAATAAAATACACTAAATTGTATTATACCTTACAATTGAATTAATAACTAGCATTGTATTTTTTATAAACAGCCACATTTTCAAATTTAGAGTAAGAGGGGCCTCAGAGTTGTCAGGTCAGTCAAGAATTTTCCTGCTAAACTTAACTAAATTTTCCCCTAAATCAGCCAACTTTAACTTTAAATTTTTTATACTAATTTTTCTTTTGTTATGAACAAAATTATCCCTCTAGAATAAGATGAGAAGATAAATTCTAAAAGACGTTTACTAAATTTTATGTAACTAAAAATAAGATTTAATTATTTTTATATTTATTTAATTCAATATATTTAATAATACTTTCGTTAAAAGATAAGATCAATTTAATGATTACAATCAAACTTAAAATGAATAAAGCAGACATAAATGTTAATCAATAATTAAAAAAGTGATTCAAAGTTGTTGACCAGATATGACTGTAGGGGCACACATTTCTGCAGAAAGCACATTAAACAAAATTGTTTAAATAACAATGGAAATGAGGTAAACAAGTCTTAATTTCATCTTCTTTTGTAAACTTTATTGATTTACATAATTATTAGATATTTTTTTAAATAAAAATTAAGCCTCAATCACTTAATTGATGTAATATTTTAGTTATATTTTGTAACATCTCTCTTATATTTTACAAATAATAATAATATAACCTTGGAAGCTCACTTCTTATCATTGGGATACTTCCTAAATAAATAAGAGGTTGTTTAATAATAAAAAAATTATAAGTGTTAATATATTTATTTATCTCAGGTGTAGACAATTACTGACAATAAGATCAACTCAGACAAACTATTATTATTTACACTATTTATAATGAAATTAAACACAGATTTTAAAATAAAGTCAAGTATGAATTAGCAAGCTAACCTTTTTCTATATACACTGTTTTTTCCTTTGTTGCACTAAATTCATTAGACTTCAAATGCTTTCCAATGTTCTGCCAAACACAACTTCCAAAATGGTAATAGTATTACTGGGCTTTACCCACTGGAGCCAGGTTCCTCCTCCTATCCTCTCTTCACTCCAGCCTAACATCAACTTCTTGCCAAAACAAATCCTTTGTTCCTTTCCTCTTTGGGATTTTCCTTCTTGGGAAACTACAGAGCAGCCATTTTCTTTTCCCTGCACTAGTAGAACTAGATTAGCTTGCCTTTTATTTGTTCAACATTAATTTATTAAACTCTTTTTATTCACTTCCAATAAATGTATACATTACGATTTATCAAATATTTTAATTCAGTACCAATACTAAAATGTAAAAGTGTGATAACACAATGAAAGGTACAGAAATACTATAAAAAACATATTTTATTATGTTTAAATTAAATAAATAAATATATATTTTTTTAATTAAGATAATTTTTAATTTTTCCATAAATGTGCCCCTATAGACCATCTACCCCAATGCTTTTCATCGATTTAATTGGCATTAATTACTGAGTAAATCATCCTACAAATATTCATATAATTCAATTTAGTTGTTTTGGAAAAATAAAACTGGTGTTCGAAAACAATTTTTGTCATACACAACCAGATTAGTGGGTTTTTTTATTAGTAATATATCGCCAATGAATCAATCACAGGTTTAAAAAAAAACACAAAGCATTGTTGTTAATATTTAACCCAAAATGATAATATCTATCTGTAAAACAGGTTTATTACAATTCATTCATGAAAGGAGAAATAATCAAAACAAGAGCATTTCCTTGCTTTGATAAAATATTTCCTGTAGTACTAAGAGGATCTAGGTTAAACTTTCATTGCCTCAAACTCAGTTTAAGCTTTGTTAATTCTGTTATGCATTGTAAATAATAGAATTAATGGAGCTTCAGGCAAACTAAGTTTGAACTAGGTTGGTGCTATGGGTCTGGTCTTACTAAAGGAAATCGTATTTACTTGTTTCACAGGTAATTTAATTATATAGAAATTACATATGATCCCTAGATTCACAATGTTATTTTGTTTTTAATGTAAACATTTAATAACAGTGGGCTGAATGAAGAAGAAGTAATATATTAAATAGTCTAGAGTGGAATAAATTAGCTTTCTTTATGAAATATTTATTAAACTATAAGCATATTTTTAATCTTAAATATTGTGTAATTTACTGGCTTATTTAATAACATTACAAGCAATGCTTTTTGTGAATTAGATAGGTTCTTCAATTTCATTTTTAAAAATAAATTTCATGAATATATAAGAATACACTGATAAATGATATTAATATATCATAAAATATTAATTTATTGACAATCTATGCTATATATATTGTTTAATGATTTATTTAATATTACTAACTGTGCTGTTCGTGAATTAAATTTTTGGGATTGATTGAAAATTTGATCCTTAACTAAATATATAAATACAGTGATTAAAAATATTAATGTGCTGATAGTACATACTAAAAATATTATTTACTGATTTATTAAATGAAATTATTAACTATGCTTTTTGTAAATCAGATGAGGGTCTTCAATTTATTTTTTTTTAAATAAATTTTATGAATATATACTGGTTAAAGATATTAATTTATTTCAAAATATTAATACATTGACAATCTATATTAAAATATTTTTAAATGAGTTATTTAAAATTAATAACTTTGCTTTTCATGAATGAAATCGATTGAAAATTTGATTCTAAACTAATAACATATATAGATTAAAAATATTAATACACTGATTAAATACTAAACATTTTGTTTACTGATTTATTTAATGAAATTCCTAACTGTACTTTTGTGAATAAGATGAGAGTCTTCGATTTAATTTTTTTCTTGAAAAACAATATGTTTATGAATGATCTTGATTCAAAATTTTGTTCTAAATTAAAAACAATATTAATATAAATAACATATGAATCCCCAAATGTAACACAAAAGTATATATTTCCGCTCATTACAGGAATATTATTACATCATGAATATTATGAACCATACTTAATAAACAAAAGCGCACAGAGTGGTAGAATGAGGAAGTATGACGTTTTGTTCAATCAAAGAAAAAAGTATAGAAAGCTTATCTTCAAGACAAAACAACTGAAAAACTAGATTAGACTAGATAAGGGTAGCTCCACAGATTGTGAATACTATAGGCCTATAAGCTTATTTTCAGTGGCTTACAAACTATACTCCTCAATCTTAGAAAAAAAATAAAGGTTTGTAGTTGAGAAACAAATAGAGAGCAAACAAGCAGGCTTTCATCCAGGGAGGCAGACTCAAGATCACATTTTTGTGCTAAGAGGCATCACAGAGAAAGCATGTGACAGAGACGAGAACATATACATGGACCTTGAAGCAGCATTTGACTCTGTTCCAAGACAAGAAATAAGGGATACTTTGGCGGCAAAAAATGTCCCAGCTGATCTTATCATGGCAATTAGGCAGCAAAAGAAATAGTAAGGATTAATGGTAGAGAGTCCAAACCTTTTCCCATGGAGAGAGGAGTCAGACAGGGAGACAGCCTAAGTCTCCTCTTATTCATCATATTTATGGATGGAATCCATAAAATATGTAAGCCTAGCTTGGACGGTCATCGGAAAATGGAACATGAGGAATATTATGGTCCAAAGCCTACTACATGTCGATGACATAATTCTGATTGCGGACATGAAAGACAAGTTGCAGCAGACCTTAGTAGAATGGCTGGAAGAACTCCTCCACAAAGATATGATTATTAATAGTTCCAAAAGCAAAGTCCTAGTAATATCAAGAGATGAACTAGAGGACGTCCAGCTGATCTGTAATGGAGAGGTACTTGAAATTTTGCAAAAATTAACCTATTTGGGGAAGATTATCAGCATAGTTGGGCACAGGGAAGTTGGCAAGGAAACAAAAAGGCACATATATAAGTCGGTATACCTCCCAACCCATATGTATGGAATGGAAAGCTGGATTATGCTGGACAAGCAAGTTAGCCATATGACAGCAGTCGAGATGAAGTTCCTAGATGAAGTACCTAGATGAAGACCAGGAGGGACCTTGTCAGGAATGAACGCATAAAAGAGCATCTACAGGTAGCGGACCTGAGGACATTACTGGAAAACCGACAGTTGAAGTGGTGGGGCCACGTTTGTTGGATGGAGAAGGAGAGAGATCCGTGAAAGGTTCTGGAAGCTTGACCCACTCGGAGGAAGCCGAGGGGTCACCCCAGAATTTTCTATCAGGAGTATATGCAGCGGATTGGAGAGAAGAGAGGCAAAACCCTCCAGGAAATAAGGCGGCTTAGTAGGGACCGAGAGCCATGGTTGCATTGGATTGAGGCTCCTCGACACTAGTAATGGCACGAAGAGGAAGACAAGGAAGAAGAAGATAAATAGTTATTAAAATTTTACCATATAATCAAAGAAACTTTAAAAAAAATTTGGAGAGCCACTATGAACTGTTTTAATCCAATGAAAGGTCAGGTAACCCTTTTAAAACCGAACCTATGATCTAAGCATTGATTTACAAGTGATAGAACAAAAATGTAATCTGCAACATCATCTGGGTTTTAAAGAGTCTTCGGATTACTGGGTAATATGAAGGGGAAAAAACGTATATAAAAGTCGGTTATACCAGAGATAACATTCTTTATAAAACGAGTTATTAACAAGCTTCTAATAAGTGCAAAAATATCTATAACATTTTATGTAATTTATACCAATTTGTTGAAAATGTTAACATAAATGCTGTGTGTAGAATTATTCCTTGTATTTTTTATTATATTGTAATAATTTTATTTTAGATCACCAAAGTTTTGAAAAGTCACAAATGATTTCAGTAGAGAATTGTCTATAATTTTTAAGTTTTATTTATATTTGTATACATCAATAAAATTTGATATTTGTATATTTTGATATAGGGTACAAGGTGTCTGATACAATGAGAAAGGGAATTCTGGATGTCACGTTATACGAAGGTTCTGAACAAGAACTTATGCTTGGTTGTTTATCTTCCTTAAGTAAGTTTTTTTTTATCTTTAAAAATTTTTCATCTTTATGTTTAGATATACATATGAAAATATAAGTAGATGCATATATTATTTTACAAAAAATAAAATAAATTATTTAATCTCACAATATTTTCTATTAAAAATAAATATTGTTAAGCACCATTGATATGAAGCTTTTAGTTTGTATCATTTCTGTTTAATTTTAAAATGTTATTTTTTATTATGTTTCTTTACCTAACTAAGTGTTCTTTTCTATATGTATATGTATAAATATTTTTTAAAAATTTGAAATGATTTTCTTTTAAGCTTATATTTCTACTTATTAGCCTTGTCAATTTGTCATTCCCTTATAATTTTATCGTAATTGTAAATTAAAAAATTTTTTTTTTTTTATTTCTAGTTGGAAGTGGTATTTGGCTGATGGCAGCAACATTTTTGAAGTTGCCGATATCTGGGACTCATTCTATAGTAGGCGCCACTGTTGGATTTTCTCTCGTTTGTCGAGGAACAAGTGGTTTGCATTTAAGAACTTTGACTACTATAGGTTTGTATCAATATATTAATTTAAGAATATTGCAGGAAACTAAAAACATAAAATCTTATAATTTATTTTAACTATTATTTGTATTATTTATCTAATCATATGGAATTCATTTGTTAAAATTGAACAAAAAAAAGTTTGAACTTTAAAACAAAATTTATTAAGATTTTTAATAATTTTTCATTCATTTAATTTTTTTTTCAATTTGTGTTTAAAAGTTCATAATTTTATTTGATCTTTTAATAACTATCGGTGAATGAACTTTTTCTTTTATTATACTTTATTATTGACTAGTTAACAATTCTGTAATCCACGTCCTCATCTTCCTGACCTCTTAAACCATTGAACTGTTTTTAATGTGATTATCTTTTGTTCTCCATTATCCCTTATTAGTCATCTATTTAATTAATTTTGTCATAATTTTGAATATTCATTTCATTCATGTAATGAATTCCAAAAATTTTATTCTCTTCTTATTGATTGTGAATTGTTTATAATTAAAAGAAGAATGGTCAGGATGAGCAATCAAAAAATTATGTTTATTGAGTTTACTGATGTTTCCTGGGTGGAAAGGTACAAAATTTGTGTAACTTTGTGTATCATCATGAGGGCTAAAAATTCAAAATTACATCAGAAAAATGTTAAATATAAAAGTTTAAGGGAAGAAAAAGGTGGAATTTACAAATGAGATAATGGTAATATAAACACAATAATACAAATATTACAATATGCTCAGAAATTGTTTTCTTACCATAGTGTAATGTTCTTATCAGGTGTTATGGAAAAAGGTGAAAGGCACAAATAGGTTAAAGTTCATATAAAAACATTAAAATATGCTAAGAAAATTTTTTATACACTGACAGGCAAAAAATTCCACCCACTTGATTTATTCATGTTTTCATCTATATTTCGTCTAAAAAAATTTGTATTTGTATATACTTAGTATTTATGGAATTTTATAATCTTTTTTACCTTTAATAATCAAAATGTGATTGGGTAAGAAAGATTAGAGAAAAAAAATTGAAAAACAAACCATTATTATTCTAAAAGAAATTAATTACATCATCGTTTAGTAGCGTGTGTTTCCTTCTCTTGCCTTCACTACTTCTTGAAGACGCCTCAGCATACTTTCCACCAGTCAGGAAATGTCCCTTTGCTGGAGGATAGCCCATTCCTCCGGAAAAGCCCTTTCAAGGTCCTGCAGTGTATCAGG
Source organism: Nezara viridula (assembly GCA_928085145.1). Lineage (NCBI taxonomy): Eukaryota > Metazoa > Arthropoda > Insecta > Hemiptera > Pentatomidae > Nezara > Nezara viridula. Next base: position 122,325,325 of record OV725081.1, on the reverse strand, counting down.
AAGTGTTGCATGCGCTCTTATTCGTCTTCCGAGGTTATTCCATAAATGCTCAATGGGGTTCAAATCTGGATAACGTGCTGGCCAGGCTAAAACCTCAATATTGTTCTGTTGAAGGAACGTCTGCACTATGTGGGCGTGCATAATCGTGCATTAGAATAGAATGATCGCCGATTTCGTTGAGGATAGGATAGGCTGAGGTTAGGTTGAGGATGATTGACTGTAGAGAATAACTGCAAAGAAGAATGGTTGGGGTAATCAGTAAAAAAAAAACAAATTATAAAAATAAATAAGTATATTTATTTTTATTTTTGCCAAGTTTCAGCCCAAAGTTCAGGGCTGGACAACAAAAGGATTCCAGAAGTGACCAGCCCTGATGAACTTTGGGCTGAAACGTCGGCAACAATAAACATAAATATACTTATTTATTTTTATAATTTGTTTTTTTGACTGATCATCCAAACCATTCTTCTCTTCAATTATATATTTAATATGAATAAGAAAGGTTAGATACCACAGACACCATGCTGGGATTTACTAGATTTAGTTATATTTAATATCTGATTTCCTTTCTAAAGGTATTATGTAACCAATACACTTATTATATCTAAATGGTTGCCTATTTGAAAAAAATTAATTATTTAACAATAAAGCTGCTGTTCATTATAAAAACTGAGAGAGGGTGGATTTATTGATGTATTTGATAAATCAAACTGTGCTCTATAAAGAGTTGAACTATTTAATTTTACACTATTACACATTCTAGCCTGTTTTTCTTTTTTCTAAGTTGATACATTTTTATAAATTTAATTTTCATATTTAAAACATTACATATTTTCTCTTACGTTGTTTCAGTTGCATCGTGGTTTGTATCTCCAGTATTGTCAGGGATCGTCTCGGTCGTTCTCTATAGAGCAATTCAGGGACTGATCATCCGAGCAGAAAACCCTTTGACCCCGGCACTTAGAGCTCTCCCCTTCATCTATTTGGCAACTGTAGCTGTAAACGTTTTTTCTGTCGTTCATGATGGACCCAAATGTTAGTACAACATTAAAAGATAAAATAATTATATTATGACTAAAATAAAACTGGAAAATATATTGTATATTCAATTTCATTAGAAAGCCATGTAAATATAAATAAGGTCATTTGACATTTCAGATAGCATCCATTTCTTTCTCATATATTTTATTATTTATAATAAAACCAAAAGGCCTTTTAATGTACATATTGTGACGGAAATTTTATTTGATTGACTGTAAAGATGACTCATCTTTAATAAATTATAATAACAAAGTACAAATGTAAATTATTATTATATTGAAATATTTAAAACAAGAATATGTGTAAATTAAGTTAAAATGGTTTATTGTTCATGATATAAAGAACAAAATTTTCTGAAGATGGAGAGTGTTCGAAAAGTCAAACATGAATTATAAATAATAAAATATATGAGGAAGAAATGGATGATATTTGAAATGTCAAATGACTTTAGGAAAATATATTATAGTTATATATCATCGGTTAACTGCACAAAGTCACCAAGACATGTTTGATGTAGCTAACCTTTTAAGTACATTTTTTATGAATTTTCGATCTTATTTATCAATGCAAAAACAAAAAATATAGTAAGTGTATAAAAATGAAATAATCCTTTTATACATCTAAAATAATTTACACTAAGTGTAAATGTTATAATTTCACATTGTGAAAATATCTTTAAGTACTTAGTGATTTGAACTTATGAAATATTACTAAATGAATTTTTGCAATAAATCCACAATATATTAATTGGACCATTCCCAGTTTTATTTCTGTTAAAACATATTGTTTTGTTTTATTTTAATATCAGGTAGAATATTTTAAATTTATAATTTAAAAAAAATAATCTACTCTAATTCAAAATAGTTAATTACTTTCTATCCATAATTAATAGCCACAAAATGTTATTATAATGAGTTCACAATTTCAGTGTCATGAAAAATAAATAAAAATAACAAATATTGAAAATAATTGATTACTTCCATGGTTTATCAATTTTGATTTGGTGATGGTTATGTTGAAATGATAAAAGTCCTGAATTTTCAGATGCATATTTGCAGAAATAAGTAATATTAAAGTAAAATGGTGGGGACGGTGCTACATTAAGAAGAGTTGGGACAGAGCTTTGTCATGAGCTACCAGTGCCTAGCTCATACATTTTTTTTAGCTTACAATTGTGTTAACAACATCAAAATTTCCTTTCAAGAAATATCTTCCCATTTTTTCTTTCACTTAGCCATAACTGAATAAACATATTTGGTTTGAAATGTATTGGCTTTTAGCTTTTCTAAATATTTTTTTATTTTTATTTTTATTATTGAAATTTACAACTGAATTAAATCATAAGTACAAGTAAATATGAAACAAGTAATATGACATGTATAACATGAAAAGAAACTACCCATTGGTAGCACTCCAATTATATTTCTACATTAGAAGGTCCCGAGGCCATCTTCTTTTCAGACGCCTCAGAGGGTTATCAGGAATAGAAGAGGAAGCAAGGTTGGAAACAAGAGGGTTCAGATGGTTCAGAAGTTTTTTACGGAAGGATAGGTATCTAGATTGAGCTAAATCGGAAACATATGGTACATTAAAGTCGCTATGGATGATTTTATTTGTGACAAAGTAGGGAGCATTGAGGATTTCACGAAGGATTTTTGATCATAGGGATTGAATACGAGAGGAATTTGATGGTTTAGAAGAGTCCTAAAGCTCGATCCCGTAAGTCCAGATAGGCCTGATTATAGTAATATATATGAGTCTTTTGTAAATAGTTGGAAGTTTAGAGTTTTTTTCTAAATGTATATTTATAAACTGGAGCTAAGGGAAATTTGATAATATCATGTCATGGTGTTTTTCAGGATTTATGTCTAAAAGGTCAATTTAATTTAATCATATTATATTATTAAAAATTCTTAAAATAATTTTAATACATAGTAATCACAAAAAATCATTAGAAATTCCATTATATCTGTAAGACAGTAGTCAAGCTATTAAATATGAAGATGATGGAGGAAAAGCAGGCCATACGCAAAACAAGTGAATAAGAAAACAAAATTTTAAACTTTGATGCTGCCTTATATCTCTCCGTTTAGCTATTTTTCAAAACAATTTTTAACAGTGACAGAAATTTTCTAGTAATAGGATTGTAATATTTTCTTCAACTATTTTAGCCCAACAATAGTTCACATTGGATAAATGTATCATTTTGTTTTCCTTCCATGGTTTTTCGACTAGCATACTTTGAAAATGTTTAAAATATCATTAGTTTATAAGTTTGAGATAATATAAACTACACTTTTATGTTACTAAAAATTATAATTGTTAATAGCAGTTCAAAAAGATAGTATATTCCAAATGGTGAATTTAAGAAATTCATGCCAAATACTTATTTAAAGTACTTTTTGTACATTGAAACTAAAATTGATTTTTATTTATTTATTTTAATTTAATTGAATGCTACGGCTTTATATTACTTGAAAAATTAAAAAAATTTTGCTCCAAAACTTTTTTGAATAATATTTTTGATAAAATTACATTTTATATACTATTTACATTTTTTTTTCTCTTGATTTTCCTGCAAGTCTAAAAAGATTTTTTCTATGTAGGTAGCAAAATTAAGATGTTATAATAACTTAATTAGTTAATATTTCAGTTGTATCCCCATTTTCAGAACTTAATATCACAGAAGACACAATAATTTTTATTGTAAATCTTTCTGTTAATGTGAAAATAATAAAATTACATCTGCAGACATTTATTCTTAGCTTAAAACTTGGGATTTCATGGCTTTTGAAATGCCTTTATTCCAGATTGTAAATGAAATTACCAATTTATTAAAAATAAACTACTAAAATTTATTCCATGTGAAGTTTTTTTGTTTTGTTTCTTTATTTATTGATAATGGTAATATTTTTTCTTTCAGTGTTGTATTTGAATAATATACCACTGTGGATTAGCTGTGCAGTTAGTATTGGTTTCGGAATTGTAGCTGCTATTATTGTTCAGTTTGTTTTTGTTCCTGCTCAAAAGAAACTTGTACTTGGTAAGTAAAAAAGCATTTCTTTATGTTATTTTTAATGCTTATTTTATGTTAAATTTCTTATATTTATTGCTTATTGAATTCCTGATATTTTTTGTGATTTCAAACCCTCCTCTTTTTTTTTTTTTAGTATACTTCATAACTTTTATTTTAATTTAAGATTTATGTTCGTGTGTATTGAGAATGCTTTTTATAGTTCTTGCATTGAGGGGTCATGTATTTTATACTTTATTGCATTGCACCAATTTTAAAATTTTTTTTAGTTGAAATTCAGATGATTGTTTCTTGACTAACCATTTTATATGATAGTATTAAGACTAATACATCTTATATTATAGTATTAAGACTAAAGCAAAACTATGCATGAAATAAACATGATAGGTAATCAACAGTTTTTTAAATAAACAAATAAAGAATACTGCAAATGAATAATTAATTTAAAATTTATGAATCCATATTTATTTTTTCTACATTTTATATTTTTTCGAATGTTTGTTGTTCAATATATAGAGAATAGCTCATATTTTCTGGAAGAATGGAACAGAATATTAATACTTTAGTGGATAATAAGTGCAATAACAAAATATATAGACATGTAAATAATCAGGCAATCTATTGAATTTTATCAACTATCTCAGAAAAATATAAGAGAATGGAGAATTGGATTAGAAGTCAGAACTGCAAGGAATATAGGCTGTCTGCACAAGTTGGTGCGTTGCTCATAGGCCACAACCAAATTAGTTTTTTTTTTTTGTTCTTTAAGATCTTTAGTAATGATACACTTATATAGTGATCATTACTAATTGAGGCGTTGACATGGAAAAGATACTCAGTAAAAAAAAATCATTTTTCATTTGTTTCATAGAAAAGGTTAATTATTAGTCATGTCAGTGTTGTAGAAAGAGGAGTAAGTCAACAATTGGAATAGTTTAGTTTCTATGAACGGATTTTTTATTTTATTTATTGAGAAATATAATATTCTGTCACTTGGACAATAATTATAATGAGGTAAGACTTTAATCGCATTATATATACACAAAATGTAAAATAACAACTAAATAATAATAAACAAGATTAAAACTTAAAAAGAAGTGTCAAAACGGTGTTTTGCTTCTCCTGTAAACCTGTAAACCTTTTCATAACTTACTACCTTTTCCATGTCAATGCCTCAATTGTTGAAGTATTTTTATTATTATATTGAGGGAATATTATTATATCGAAGAGAAAATAACGAATGCTACTGAGAAGCTAAAGAGCAAGAAGGCACCAAATAACAATATGGAATTATTTATTTTATTTCAATTTTAATATAAATATATACATATATTTTTCATTGTTCCTTTCACATTGCTATAAGTAAATTTCATTTTCCATCTCATTGCTACATTAAAAAAGTTCTTCAATTGTTTTTCACTTCCTTTTATTTATTTACTTGTATTACCTTGTAAGTGATGTTTAAGTTTATTTTCTACTTAGTTATTTGGAAACATCTGGAGCTTTCTAACATTATGAGAGCTCTAGATAGAATTTTAGATGAGTATTCAGATTTGATTTATAGGAGATATTGATTTTTATCAAAATATTTTTTATTAATACATCACTGTGTTGCTACAAGAGTTTCTTGCTTAGCATTTCACTTGAATATTGTAAGAATTTGGGGGTAGTAGGCATAACTGTCTGATTTATATAATTGCTTCAATTCCCTTTTGTTGGCGTTAAAATTTTTTTGTTACGCTTTGCTTGAATTTTGGCTTTAATGTTTATGTTGTTTTGTTTGTAATTTTTTTGTTTTTTGTCTGAAATAAGTATACCTTTAATTTTTATCTGAAGCTTGAAGTTATTGTGACCATTAGTGAAGTTTTAGTTTTCTTTAATTAATTAATCGAAAATTTGTGTAGATTCAAAAAGAAGAGTTTATATCGTTAAAATTGTTATACAAATGTAAAGTACTAACAGGAGGCATTAAACCAAATATTCTGTTTTGAATGCACTTAATAAAAAACAGTCATACATTATGTATTGCTATTACCTTTTTTACTGTATTTGAATGTTCACAGCACCTATTTGTTTATCAAATATTTTTCTTAACACGACCTGGTTTAGTTTTTATTTTTGAATTTTGACTGCATTGGAAGTGTTGTTTGCTGCATTTGATCAACTTTTCTGTGAAATTTATACTTTCTTTTTTATGAGAATATTATTGATGAAATAGTATGGCAAACTTGTTTTACAGAAAACATAAGAAAATCGACTATCCGAGATGTCCAGTTTACTTTTGGGGAATCAACAGGTACACGACTGATTGATTATTCTTATTCATATTATTTTTTGTGGCTGTAGGGAATTTTATTGAAAAGTTTTATGTGATTGAAATTATTTTTTAAATTTGTTTTTACAGTTTCTCTCGATTATTACATTATTTTCTTATTGATATATTTTAAATTATCAATACATATATGCTCTCCTATAACAATCTTATTCTAAAATTAATAGTTTTTCTATGTTTATTAAGAAGAATATTATTTATGGGCTGTTGCGCATTAATAAATAACTTTACAAGCTGTAAGTCTCAAATATAAGTTAATATAATTAAGAGTATAATATAAAATTTTAAATCTTAACTATATGAAATTTTTTTAATAAATATATACCAATAAAATAAGTGTGGAGCTTAAAACAATAACTGTTATTTTAAAGTTTTCACTAATCTACTATTAAAATGTTAAAATTTTTTTTTTCTATTTTGATTTCATATAAGTAGCATAAAGTCAATATATATATATATATATATATATATATATATATATATATATATAATATATATATATATATATATATATATATATAAAGATAATATTAAAAGGATATTTAATATTCTTACACTGTTTTTTTATGTTTTGTTTTAATTTATCTATATTTCATAGATTCTTCTCGAGATGGGAGTCCTAGAAATTCAAGACTACTTGAAGATGCCACAGCTTCCCGTGGTCTTCCAGTGATAGTTGAAGTCCCAGCAAATAACAATGGATATGTACTAGCACAAACTGAATCTCTATCGGTATTTTATACTTTTGGATAAACTTCTTGCTGTTAAATACCTTTCTTATCAAAATTATAAGATTGTATCGATATAAACCCATAATTATCAATTTTATTTTTATAAACATAAGATTTAAATATTATTAATTATCAAATTGATTTTGCGACAGGATATCCCTACTATAGAAAAGAAAGGAGATAAAGAAAATCTTGATCAAAAGCTGAATCTTCCCAATAATGGAAATGTTACTCCGGCGTTTGGTATGTATCTGATTTCACAATCATGTTTTTCTTCAAAAATGTTTTAACAATGAATTTCTACTTTTATAAAAAAAATATTTTCAATTCAAATGAGTTGTAACTTGAACATTTTCACCAAACAAGAAGAGTTTTCTACTTTTTGGTTCTTATATAATTGACTTGTTTTTTTTTTATAATTCTTTGAATTTTATTCAAAATACTAAGATTTTGTATAACATTTAATAAAGTGGGCCCTTATTCATATACAGCTATCAATACAATTTGAATCTTAGTTTAGTATTAATCCCTAATTAACTAAAAACGAGTAATTATATTATTTTATATACCTACTTATTTCAGAAATTTTCTTCACTGGTGAGCATTATGCCAAATCATTCCTAAATATTGCTGAATAAAAATGATCTGTCTAGCTACATTCCTACTGAATCTAAAATTCAATTTATTTTTCATTATAAAGCTAACGAGTACAATTTTTGTTCTTCATAATTTTATTAAATACCTCACTCTGACCATTTTACAGCTTTAGTTAAGTAGTTAAGCAAATATTAAACAATTCTTAATAAAAACAAGCCATGATATTTAAAATAAACAAATTTAAAGAAAGGTTTTTTTTTTTATCTTTTCAAAAATTTCTCTTCCTTTTTTTTATTTTTTAAATTGTAAACCAATGACTTCCTGTCCTACAGTTTCCTTTAACAATACTCCACTTATCCCTGTTGAGCAAATCCGATACCTAGGACTCCACCTGGACAAACGACTAACTTGGAATCCTCATACTAGACTGAAACGACAAGAAACCGCTTGACGTTTCCGATTACTTCAGCAGTTACTAGACAAACGCTCTAAACTTCCCATTAATTACAAAAGACTCATATACTTGACTATAATAAGACCTATTTGGACTTACGGAGTTGAGCTATGGGGCTCCACTAAACCATCGAATTCCTCTCGCATCCAATCCTTACAATCCAAAATCCTTCGTAAAATCCTCAATGCTCCTTACTTTGTCACTAATAAAATTATCCATAAAGATCTTAATGTTCCTTATGTTTCAGATCTGGCCCAATCCAGATACCTATCCTTCCATAATAAACTTCAGAATCATCCCAACCCTCTCGTTTCTAACCTTGCTTCCTCTTCAATTCCTGATAACCCTCCGAGGCGTCTGAAAAGAAGATGGCCCCGTGATCTCCTAATGTAGTCATATCATTAGAGTGCTACCATTGGGTAGTTACTCAGCAAGTGTATTCATGTCATTATATCAATTATGTGCAAATTACTTGATTTATTTATGTAATACAGTTGTAAATGTCATAAAGAAATAAAAAAATATTTTTTTTAATTTTTTCCAAATAATAGACATTCAGATTCTTCTAGGGAAGGCAGAAAAAAACAACACTTAAATTATTATATTTTATTTATTCCTCCTTAATAATTAAATGATTCCTAGTTTTATCATTCTTTCACAATAACATAAGTTGTTTCATTACATCATAAGACTTGTTTAAAATAAAGAGGGCCTACTATATTAATGAGCAAATTAATCCATAGAAGAACCATTGTTAAATCATGGAGATTACAGATTGTTAATTGTTTATATGTTTTGTTTGTTTTTCTATGACTTTATTAGGAGGACTATTACTCAAAGATTTCATGGATATTGAAATTTTCAGCAGCTATACCTAAACAACCTGATATATAAGTGGTTAGGGTTGCATTTAACAAATTCCTATGATTTTAAAAAAATTTAAGATTTTCAAAACAGTAGTGGTAGTTAAAAATTTTATTTTATTTTAATCAACAATGTCATTAAAAAACTAAAAGTAAAAACATACAAAAATGTGTTAAATGTTCTAATTTAAGCATTTGTAATTTTCTTTATTATTATGGCATCGGTATCTTTACAACTATTTATATGTAATATCAAGGCCTATAAGAAGTCATCATACCCAAAATTATATATTTACAATGTACTTATTTTGTAATGAAGACGTAGTAAATGAAATTTTATTAAATAATAAAATTTAAAAAAAGAACTAGTTTGTGTCCATAGTTTTCCTACTGGTTGCTGGCTGGGTAGCAGCAGTTTATAATCTAATATAATCTTTATTTTAGGCCTGTCACCAAACAGTAGCGCTGTTCCTTTAATTAAAGAAAAGCCGCTGGAGCCGATGGTAATTAGTTTAATGGCTTTAACTAACTTAAGCTTATTGCCTATGTTTCAATTTCATGTTTATTAAAAATATTAGTTGATTTTGGTAAATGTAATAATTATTTGCGACATATATGGTATTTGAAATACACATTGTGTATTAACACTCTATATGTAGGAATTTTTTTAAAATTTATTGTTTACCATCGATGAAACAACAATTACTACTTTTCATGGCATAGAGTAAAAAAATAAATAAAAAAATATAGAAACTATGTGTATTTAAATATAAAATGACAAAACAATTTTCTCAGTTTAATGGAAAAAGTTACTAACCATAGTTTTGATCGTAAGATAAAAATGAAAATTTTGATAATAAGACAAAGTGAACTTTTTTTTTTTTTATTTCACTGAGCAAAATGTTTTCAAAATACTTGGTGAATTAATTTTCTGAAATTTTGCAATAAACCAACGAATCTTTATTTAAACAAAACAAAATAATGATATTATTGGTGTACATACCAGACACACTTAATTTATTTATGTAGCTCTGCATTGCTTCTTCTTGATCCACAATGAATTTGAACAGTGTAATCCTCTATCTTCACTTGTTTTAATCTGAAAGTTGCTACTCATTCTGCTAGAAAATCCAGCAGGAACCATCTACGATCATCTGTCTCAACATCTGGCATATGCCGATGATGTGAGCCCAAGTAGCATTATCATGAACATTTCGGGACTTTGAAAAAGCAGGAGCAAAGCTGGGCCTTAAGGTTAATGAAAATAAGAAGGTGTACATGAAGGGAAAAGAAAGTGAATAGGGAAATAACTTTCTGAGATCACAACTTAAGGTTTGGAAACCAGTTCAAGTACCTGAGAAGTCGGGTTACATATGATAACAAAGTAGAGAGTGAAATAAAGGCAAGGATTGTAGCAGGAAATAGAGGCTATTTCTCACTGCAAAGAGTTTAGAAATTTAGGTCTCTCTGAAAGAACCAAAATTCTTATTTAAAAAATCATACTAAGGTCAGTGGTTATGTATAGGTGTGAGGCATGGACCATAACCAAAACAGAACGCATGCTTAACTCCTAGGAGAGAAAAGTGTTGAGAAGAATTTGGGATGGAGTCACTGAGAATGGGATTTGGAGGAAGGAAGGAATGAGGACCCAATATTGTGTCCATGGATGGATAGGTCATGTGGAAAGAATGCCAAAGAGGATGCTCTACATGAAGCCGGATGGCAAAAGAAGTGGAGGATCAAATCGGTAAAGAATGTGGAGGACAATCTAAGGCAGCTGGAAGTTCGAAGATAGAGGGAGATAGCGCACATGACCATGGAGATTGGTTGGCTGTAGTGGAGGAGACACGGGTTCTTGCAGGACCATAGTGCAATTATAATAAATAATAATAATCACCAAAAATGAAATTTAATCAAATATTTATTGGAATAATACCCTAAAGTTTCATCAAAAGTGGATTAATCATTAAAGAATTTAAGAGGGCAAATTGGGAATGGCAATAATAATGTAATAAACGACATTATTTTCTTTTAAATTATTCATTTTTATTTCAGGATGCTCTAAAATGGTTTAATTTTCTTGTAAGGTTTCTAAAAAAAAAATTAATAAAAAATAAATAGAAATTAAACTATAATAAAAAAAAAGTAATGAACCACATCTGACAATCTTAGCTATTTGAAGTTGGATAAGTAAATAAGTTCACTTATATTCTGATTACTTTGATTATTTAATCTAATATAACGATATAATGGTTTCATTAAAAAAAATATAAATCTGTAAGTACTTACAACCTACATATAGTGTGTTGATACATTTTTTAAATTTTATTAGCATACATAAATACAAGGTAAAAATAAAGCAGAAAAAGAAAAAAATGTAATATCACGGTAGTAAAAAGGAAAAACAGTTTATTTTTCCCTAAACTTCCAATTTAAAAAAAAAAAAGAACATTCATCAATCCCTTAAAATATTTTTTCATATTTATTTTATAATTTATTTATTTAACTAACTGGTGTATCTGTTGTAAAGCAAATGCTGGTATTCAAAGTTGTACTGATTTTTAAATACTAAAAATTAATACAACTTCATCATTTTTTAAATATTTGTTTATATCAACAATTTTTAAAGTTATTATAAACAACAATATTAGAAAAAAATCATTAAAAATTAAATGGCAATACTGTTCACTGATTCTCTGAATTGTAATTATTTTAATTTAAATAAATAAAAAAAGAAACATTTATAGATGCTTTATTTATATTTTAGCAAATTGAAAACAGCAATGAAAATGAAGATAGGCCAGAGATCGCAAGGGTATTTTCTTTTCTTCAGATACTCACAGCATGTTTTGGGTCATTTGCACATGGTGGTAATGACGTCAGGTACTTATTTATGATTGTTTTTTGTTATAGTATTATTGATTGATATTATTTATTTTATTTTTTTGTGGGTGTTAATTTTTGTATATGGATTGTTGCAGTTAAATATAAATTTACTCTTTTTAAGATAATTATTCATCAATTAAATAAAATTTTATATTTCTAAATATCCTATTGTTATTTTCATATCTATTTATTATTAACCTTATAAGGACCTAATTACTCATTTATTTATAATATTTCTTTTTTCTATTCTAGCAATGCTATTGGCCCACTTGTTGCAGTCTGGTTGATTTTTGTAGAAGGTAGTGTCTTACAGAAAACCGAAACCCCTCTCTTTATTCTGGTATACGGAGGAATTGGGATATCTATTGGTTTATGGGTTTGGGGCCGCAGGGTAATTAAAACAATTGGTGAAGATCTCACTAAGATCACCCCATCCACGTAATTATTGCTTGAATATTATTAGTTTTTTTATTCTATTGTGTTTAAAGATATATAATATAGTTATCAATTTATTTATTCCAGGGGTTTCACCATTGAAATAGGAGCAGCTCTAACAGTATTAATTGCATCAAAATTTGGCCTTCCAATCAGCACGACACATTGTAAAGTTGGATCTGTTGTATTTGTTGGTTGGTGTAATTCTTCATCATCTGGGGTTGATTGGACACTTTTTAGGTTATTATTTTTTATTTATTTTTTTATTTAATCTATAAATATGTGCCCGTCTTTTTCCATGTCAGTGTTGAGGACTATAGACTTTTTGCTTTCACTTACTTGTATATGTAATATATAGTAAGGGAAATTATTGCGATTGTGAAAATTTTCGAATCTGCTTTTTCAACGGAAATACACCTTTTGAGGTCCCTTGAGTCCAAATAACCAAGTCCCGCAAAATGGTCTGTGTCTGTGTGTATGTGAACTGTCTAGCTCAAAAACGAAAAGTCATACAAAACTTATATTAGGTATTTATTGATAGATATATGCCTTGGATGTGACAGCGACTTTTTCCTTTAAATCCACTAACTGGAGGTGCCACTTATATTAATGGTGAAACACATTTTTACAATTTTCTCAAAAACGGATTTAACGATTTCCATTAAACTCGGTGTATCATTGTATAATTAAGTGGTCTTTAATTATAAATTTATTTAGATCTTATCCCCGTTGATGTCACTTTACAGGGCTTAAATGCCCAATATTCGTGTACGTCTTCCTGTAAAATACCTTTAATATGGTTTATTTAAAAAAAATTAACTCTCTTTTATTGACAGTTACTATAAAAATAGGCTAAATATGAAGTTTGAAAGAATATGATAATTGAAAATTGGAGAACAAAAGAAAAAATGCTTATCCTGGTTGAAAATGAATCTCCGGAAATAACAGACAGAAGGTTATAATATATTATTGGAATGTGGGGAATTTTAGAAAAAATTATATCAAATAAATAAATGTAGAAGGTAACGGAGAGTGATAAAAATATATAAATAATAATTTCAGAAAACTAACATTATTTAACGTAAATTACTTGTTCCAAGGAAATTAAATAAAAATTTTTTCTAAGTTTGAAAAAAAAAAAAATTAAATCCACTGAATCAAGTCAATACCATTGTTTAAAATACTATTTCATTGTACTTGTGTGAAACAAGAAGTGAAATATAAAAATATTCCATGGATATGTTTATAACCTTAAATATATTTACCATAGTTTAATAACTCTAGATATGATGTTATATTTAAATAATTCGGTATCTATTGGCCGTTTATTCCAAAAAATTATCAAGTAACCTTTTAGAAAATTAAATTAGTGAATAATTTGATGAATTTATCCTTTGTGAAATCCCAACATTATCCACATACAATTAGTGTGACAATTTTTAGCCTATCCATGGATGAAAATCTCGTAATTTCATTTTAGTAAACATTACAATGAAAAATAACAGTTTGATAACTAATAATCCTACAATCCATAGTCATTTATAGATTAAATATTCAGATACACTTTCAAATCTCTCTAGGCATACATGAGCTTGTCGGTTGACAGAATGACTAACTCCAATTTCAACATTCTTTATTATTAATTTTAGTGATGTTGCTAGTGGTAAAATTTATACCTTTATTCACAGTCATCTTCTTATACAATATCAACTTCTCATACAAAATCATCTTCTCATACAATATCAACTTACTCACTGTCTGTATAGATATAACTTTTCAAACTAGCAATATCACTAAAATGATATTACTAAAAAATGTTGAAATTGGAGTTAGTCATTCTGTCAATCGAAAGGCTCAGAGACTGAAGTTGTGTGTTTTAAAAAAGCAGATGGAGTAATTAAATTTTTATTGCCTACTGTCGATATAATAAATAGACTTTTTGTAATTTTAATGGTCTTAATGATTTGCCATCTTTAAGCTTTAAGCTTTAGCTCTGTTTAAAATGCACTTCAAAAATTTTATAATTTCCCAGCGTTGCCCAAAAATAATTTCTATTCAAAGTAGAGTAGTAAGCGAAAGTTTTGTGTTGCGCGGATCAGATTTTTTTAATTTATTATGTCTCTAGTAGATCTACTAGATGGGCAATCCATCATATTATTTAATCAGCTGACAAAAAAGTTTCTAGTTAGCACACTTTCTGAAGCCCAGGAACTAATATTTTTATTTGAGGTTTACTTTACCAGGTGTGTAAATATGAAACCGGAATTTTACTTTTGAAAATACACATTTATTGCATAAAATGTAGATAAATATTTTATACCAAATATTGTCCATCGCTAGCTATACATTTTTCCTATCTTTATGGCAATTTGCGAAAGTTATGCCAGAACACTTGTGCTCTTTTTTTGACGAATCAGTTATAAAGACATTTTCATAAGAAGTGATGTGCTGCTGAGCAAGTGTGTGCCCCATCAATGCAAATAAATAGTATTTAAACAAAGTCAAGTCTGGAAAGAAAGCTGTATGCACTCATATTTCCCAACTGAATCATCTTTTACACTGGTTATGCTCTGTGTGATGGTGCATTATCATGAAGCAAAATTACTTTCTGTTGTCTTTTTTCACCCAATCCTCAATTCAAATCAATGATTTGTTGTTGTCGATAGCATTCAGTGTGAATGGTTTCATGAGGAGTTTTAGCAGCTAATAATGGATTACACGCCCACATTCCAAGCTCTTCATTTCCTATATCAAAAAGGTCACTTTCGAATTTTTTAAACTACTTAAAGTACTGTCATTTACGAAGAGTATGCTTACCAAAGCTGCAACAAGCATTCAAACCAGTTCTACTGCAGTTTTCTTTAATTGATAGGAAGAAACTAATGCTACATGTAAATCATAGTTTGCAGGCACAAAACTTGTGTTCAACACCATCAAAACGATCCTGTTTTATGAACCTTGCATTGTTGTGAATTGAAAATATTTGCCAACTGTTGAAGTAACAAAATGGTGTCAATAATGCAGTTAAATGGTAAAGATATTAACTAGAGCCATCAATGGATGAATTTCAGTTTTATATTTACACACTTGGTATTTTATATAGTGCAGTTGGTTTCTATTTAAGATATTTTATCAATACATTTTTGTATACTTTTGAAATTAGATGATTTATTGATATGGTAGTTACAATATAGCACCTTTAAATTGTTTTGTTATTAATATACTTTTTTCTATAGGAATATAATTTCTGCTTGGGTTGTGACTGTGCCTGTTGCCGCTCTCCTAAGCGCTGGTTTCATGGCTGCTTTACGACCCATAGTCATTTAAAATTTTATTTTTTATTTTTTAAAGAAATCAATGTTATAGAAAATGTAATATTATACTGATGTACTTAAATGTTTTTGTACATTATTTTTTTTTTAAATGTTAACTAACTTAGTTTTTACTTTATGAATGATTTTAATTGAAGACGATAGAAAATTTAATTTTAATGAGAATCTTTGTAGCTATTAAATGTTATGGTTTTAATAAATGTTCATAGCTGATATTCAGGTGTACTGAAACAAGAGGATATTTGGACAGAATATTTAGAAAAAAAAATTAAACATTCTGAATCAATCAATCAAAGGCAATAATTTAAAATTTTCTAGTTGATTAATAGCATTTCACTGGAAAACAGTAATTTTTTTTTAATTCTAAGACATAATAAAACTTCTTGATTTGGACAGTTCATGAAGAAAGAAATAGTCATTTAATATTGGTAAATTGACATAAGTAGTTCAAATCACCTCTTGTTTACAGTACCAATAAAATTATGAATCTAAAAGTTGAAATGTTTTTTATTCGCTCAGACAAATAAAATAAAATTATTTCTATCTGTTTGATGTTTTCTTTATTTTCTAAATTTATTGTAATTTAGTTTTTGTGAACAGGTATTATAGTGATTTCCCAAGATATATTGTTTTAAATGTATGTTGTAGATCGAATAGACTTTAATATTTATTTAGTAGATCTATTTTTTATTTATATTTTCCTATATTATTTCAAAATAAAAGAAAAATAGTCTTTAATTAGAACATTAGAATATTTAATATATAATCTGTTTTTTAATAAGAACAGACCGTTTGACTTCTTAATATCCTATATTAATTTTATCATCTGACCTCTCTGATGAGAGAAACTTTATTAATTAGGAACAATCATCATAAATTAAAATTTATTAATTTTTGTAATCAAAATAGAAAATTATCATTATGTTTCATATTTTGTTTCAAGGAAGTAAAAATATTGTTAAAGACTAAGAATCATTTAGTCTAATTTTGTTTATTTTATCCTGTTACTTCTGAAACTAAAATTAGGAAAATTATTGTAGTTGATCAAATTTCACTTACTTTATAATAAAATTTCATGTTCATATTCTAGGATCTCCCGAGTTCGATAAAGTTTTTTTCTTAAAAAATATTGCGATTTCATTGCTCTGGTAACTAAGGTCTCCAGCTTCTCTCATATTATAATACCATCTTCTATAAATTATAATGTCATAATGCAGGAAATCATATACAATGAAACTTTAGGTTTATAAAGTCAGATATGAAAGCTGCAAGAAAAAATGTTCTAGGGGGAACATTCAAACAAAAAAAGTTCATTTACAACAAACTCTATTTTTTTTTTTATTTCAATTTAATCTTTTTTTAGTTGACACTTGAATTATTAAGAAACAAAAAGTATATTTAATCTTGTGAGTGAACTCATTTGACGAGTAAGTTAAAAGATTAAAAAAATTTATTGTATAGAACTGAGGGTTAAGAGAAATTCTACATGTTCCAATTAAGTCTGTAAGACTCAATATTCATAAGGCAAATATTAAGCAGATTATTTATGTTTTTAGGATAAAAAAAAAAATTTAATAATTTATTATGTTAGATAAATTTATTAAATTTAATTTAATTACTACATTTACATATAGTTATACAGCGTGTCCCGTAAATAGAAGGAACTATTTAAAAGGTTGATAGTAGACATCAAGATCTACAAAAAAAAGTTCATATTGCTCAATTTCCAGCAGAGAAGTAGGAAATTTAAGATTTGTGTTTTTTTTTTGTGAGGCATGTTTTTGGTTTTTAAGGAGAAACAGAGTTGAGATTCGTATTTAGCACCCTGAAGAACCCTCAAATATTAATTTTCATAGCAATTGAAAATAAAACTTTTTTTCTTCGAGTTTTCACCAAGGCCTTAGTTTTTTCATGAAAAACTCTAAAAATTTGATAACCATGGACTTTGAAGTATGAGGTTTGAAATGAAAGGACATTTGATGGAGATGTCAAAAACGATAGTCACATCCTCCCGAAAGTTCGGTGGAAAAAGTTATGAAGAAATAGAGACATTTTTATTAGCAGATATCTCAAAAATTCTTTTAAGGTGAAACAGAGTTGAGATTCGTATTTAGCACCCTGAAGAACCCTCAAATATTAATTTTTAAAGCAATAAAAAAATAAAACTTTTTTTCTTCGAGTTTTCACCAAGGTTATAGCCTTAGTTTTTTCACGAAAATCACTAAAAATTAGATAACCATGGATTTTGATGAATGAGGTTTCAAATGAAAGGACATTTGATGGAGACATCAATAACAATAGTCACATCCTCCCGAAAGTTCAGTGGAGAAAGTTATGAAGGATAGGAATCTTTATTTGTAAATAACTAAAATAGTTAACAATTTCTCATTGATGTGCACCATGTTACTATTATTTGTTGATATGTACCAATCATTGTTTGAAAGACTTCTGAATTACTTACAAAATTAAAAAAAAAATCATCGAAATCTACTTGAAATTTGAATATTTGTAACACTTTTTTGAATATGCTATTTTTTGTATATCTTGATGTCTACTATCTAACTTTTAAATTTTTTCCTCTACTTACGGGTCACCCTGAATAATTTAAATATATGAGTGACATTGTTAAAACACATGTTTAACGTACTTCTAAATAAAAGGATTGGCGGCACGTAATTTACACTCTTAAATGACAGTGTAATATACCTCCCTCAGACTGTGTCAGCCTTAGACTGACCTATTTGGATGCAAAGTTTATTGTTAATTTTTTTTCTACATTTATGACTTTTTTTTATATTTCATTTGAGCAATCAATTATTATAATTAGTAATAATTTTTAGAAGTTTATCAGAACATATTAAAAAAATATATGATACTATGATAGTGAATCACTATACAAAACTATATTTTATTACTAAAATAAATGGAGAGAACACAAGGTTTCAAAGAAAAATAACGCTTGATAGGAAACAATTTATTACTTCTTAAAGTATCTATTATTAACACAGTATGTGAACTTAAAATTATAATTTAGTGTTACATTAATAAGCACATTATTGCAAAATATTATTTTACAGTCTGAAAAGATGGTTTTTATATAAGCATATAAAAAAATGAATGAACAAATATTATAAATTATGAATTTTATTCATACAAATATTTAGCTGTGAAAAATGAATTCTAAGCCATGATCACTAATTGAAGATTTTTCTACAACAAATAAATTCCACTCTAATTACGCCTAAAGACTAGTCGACTTATCTCAAATAAGATTCAGTACAAATACAATGCTATCTATATATTTATAATTTTTTTTTGTATTTTTTAAACTTTATATTATTTACTGTTACAGATTATTTTCACTATTGTGGAATCAAAACATTATAAGAAATGAAAAAAATATTACTATTATAGAAATCCACAGATATACGTTCAAAGGCTGGGATCTAAACAACATCTTATAAAATTTAAATAAACTTCAATCCATATTAGGCCATATTTCATAACCTAAGGCGAATAACATAAAATTAATATTGTTACCATATGATCCCAACAAACTTTGACCTTATATCGGAAAATGTACAATTAAATATTAAAAGTACCTACTAGGAATACATAGAGACACTAATAAACTTAACAAAATTTATTATCACGATTAATATATCCATGTACTCAATATCTTTTGTAAAATCATTCATCATCGAGTTATTATATTCAAATTGAAGGATTATTTAAAAAGTATGTATATAATAAAACTAGCAAATAACAAAACGTCAAAAAATAATTTATAATCAGAGCCTGGATTTTTATGCAGTTATAAAAGCAATTCACCAGCTTTCATTATCTTTTTATGCGATTCTCCTAATTTCTTTCACGAGTTGTTTATTTAGATGCAATTAAAATCCAGTTTTATTTTGTGTATTTAAAAAAAAAAATTGATGAAACAATTTTTCTTTAATGATTAAAATGTATTTTTAGTTTAAGTTTTAAGCAGAAAAAAGTCCAAGAGAAAACAACCAATAAAAGGACACTTGTTTATTTAGACTCTTTTAAAAATATATATTTAAATATAATTTATTTTTACTGAATAAAAACTCGGTCTCTGTTTATAATCTCCTAAAATGCATATTTCATATAATGTTTCTTTAACATATATATATATAAATTTTTTTTTGACATAACATTTATTAAGTGGTGATATAACTATTTACAATTTGTTATTAGAAACAATTAATAATTACCTTTATCGCCACCGATACCTAAACACCAATTTAACATCAATTTCTAAACAAAATAAACAGCCATAACAAAACAAAATGGCACGCTGGCAAAGTCAAATAATAAACATTTATCAATTTCCAAGCTATTATACAATATCACAGGTGAAAAATTTACCCAAACCGAATCAGTTGGTATAATTTCAACTTTCACACGATTTCATTCACTTTTTAATTTATTTTTTTTACATTGTGGCATAGGTAACTAAACTAATATTTTGTATCATAATTTCTAATTACATAATTAATGATAAAAACAAACAAAAAAAGCTTCCGAAAAATTAAAATAAAATGCTACACTTATAAAGAAATATTAAAAAAAAGAAAAAAAATTTATCTGTACACTTTCCTTTAAAAAAATTACAAAACTTTTTTTTTTAATTAATTTTATTTTATATTTTTGTATTCACATTTCAACCTACGCGTTATATACAAATTATTTTTGAATAAAACTGATTTAAATTCCATTTACACATAACTAGGATTAGAAAAATTTACGTTTAATTATATTGAAAAAATTAATTTTTATAAACAATAGATATAGTATATACATTAAATTGAAGGGATTATAAATGCTGGGAAGACTGCTTTTTCCACAGTTCATTCCGAGCTGTAAATCACAGAACCCTCATCAAGTCAAAATATTAATCCTTCGAGAATAAAATATTTTAAAAAATAAGTTAAAATATAACGCTATTAATTTTTATAAAAATACATAGTCTATAAAATTTTAGGATAGTGTAACACGATATTACAGGCGAAAATATTTCATTCATAGATGTTTTGGATAATAACTGTATTTACAAATGGCACCCTTAAACCGTGCAACTTTCAATGTCAATATAAAATAATTTTTCAAACGGGTTCAAAAATAAAATGTATGGAAAAATAAATATATTATTACAAATAAATAACAATTATAATCATGCGCCCCTTTATATATAAATATATCGTGTACACAGTTGAACCCACAGGAAAATGCTTTCTAAGCATGGGCGATAATCAGAAAAAAATGAACGGCACTTGGTGCATTAAAAAATACATTAATCTCTAATAAAATAATCTATAAGAATTTCATATATACATTTCTGATATATATATGCTGTTGTTTTTTTGTGTTTTTTTTTACAATCATATACACATAACGAAAATTTTAGCTAAATCTTCCCAAACCAAAACTCTGAGGAAACTCAAAACACATTTAAATATGTTTTGTACATATTTACTAATTTTCAAAATCAATAAATAAGCAAAAGCATATTTTCCTTCACAATAAAAAAAAAAATTAAATTAAATAATAATGAGATGATTTTGTTTAACTTTAAAGTCGCGTGTCCATTTACTGATAAATAACACATTAATGCCTGAATAAAATACCAGATATTTAAAAAAAACAACATAAATAACTTACTGAACAACAAGAGCAATCCATTTACAAATAAAATTAAATATTTTTATGGAAAGAAAAAATGCTTGTGCTTTGCAAAAAAATTACAGACCAAGTTACATTAACAATCGTGTAGATAACGTTAACAATACAAGAGTTGGAAGGGAATAAGAAATAGCAAATGCTGATCCTTTGGGCTTGTCAGTTTTGCCTATCTTATTGCCATTGATCTGAGTTGTTGACGGAATTGAAGGGATCTTTGGCAGGTCATAGACTGAAACAAACAAATTTAAAGATATAAATAACACTTATAATTATATAAATAATAAAAATAATTAATTATTTTGTTTTTGGGGAGTACTAATACTCATACAATACAGTCTTATAAAAAACATATTTATGGCAAACCAATATTCATAAGTGTTAGATAACAAGAAAATTATGTTTTATGTTCGAGTAGATTTATATTACATTTTTTTTATAAATGTATAAATAATTGTGTAATATTTTTTTGATGAACAATTTTTATTGAGAAATAAAACATTTGCCTCAATTAAGGGCATTGAGTATTTATAATGAATGAAGTACAATCATACCATATATACAATAAAAGAACAACAAGATTATAAGAAAATAAAATAAAATAAAACTTGGAGTAACAGAATAAATCAAACATGATACAGCATTAGATAAAAACTAAAATAAAAAATAATAAATAAAAAATAATAATAAATAAAAACACATTCAAACTTATTTACAATATTTACAGTCAGGAGCTCTGAGTCGGGCCTTTTTCCCCACGTGTGGAGGATAAGGCAAGACTCCAAGAGATCCCAGCGCTTCTCTCTCAGCCACATCACTAGGATGGGAATCCAGTGGAGACTGAGAGAGGGCACAAAAGCCACATACGCTCATGACTTGAGTGGAGAAGCTGGCCATTGCCAGGACTCCAATGAGGTCTTTACAAAAGATGTCGAGGCCACTGCCGCTTCAACTTTCGAGGAGGATTGTAGGGATGACTGGAACTGGATAAGGATTGTGCTAAGGGATTAGGATGATAGGTTAGGTTCTGATGAAAATTTGAAAATTGGGATGGAATAACGTCAAGGACATAAGGGATGTTAAGGTCGGGGGTTAAAGGGACTTTAAATGCTGAAAGATATACATCTTCAATAATTTAGTTTGCAGTTGTCAAAAGGTTATTTTGTACAATTTTAGGTAAAAAAATAGATGCTATTTTCTCTCTATATCTATATATTTTTTCCCGATAAGCAATATATTAATATATAACTGCGGCAATTTAAACTACTACAAATATAATACCCTGATGTTAACGTTCTTCTCCTTCATTTAAAGCTTAAAAATATTTATACACAAATGGATTTTTTTCTGAATTAATATCGTCTCGTAGTTTAAGTATTTCAAAATCATTAAGAGTGTTAAAAATATATCAAAACCAGTATGATAAAAAAGTATAGTTTTATTAATGTTTATTTTCAAGGATTTTTTAGAAAATCATTGCAAAGTTTTGTACCAATTAATAATAAATAATTAATTTGTTGTGAGTAAATTTTATAAAATGTGTATGGATAATAAATTGGTGAATGAATAATTTAATAACATACCTCTACCATCTCCTGAACCAGAACCTTCTTCATCTACTGCACCATCATCTTCATCATCATCTACACCATCACCACTTCCGCCGGATCCACTCTGCACTGTTAAGGAATCGGCTACAAGATCCCACCTGTCACTTTTATAACGTCCCAAAACAACCTAAAATAATAAAAATATTAAAGAATAATGTGTGCACAAATATTCAGTATTTAACAGAAATGATTATAGATTTAAATATATGGCAAGCCCACTCAGATAACTTTTGTATTAATTTCAGATGAATTTAAAATACTATAAATTTAAAATTTGTGAGAAATTTAATAATTATATTTCAAATGAGTTTCTTGAATATTCCAAGAGGTTTTATGACCTATGATTTATTTGGAAAATTAAAAATAAAGTAAACAGGTTTCCATGGAAACTTGCACAAAATACTTTTTAAACCATGAATGCTAGATGAAAAATTTGATTATATGAATAGTAAACTTCAATTTGAGCTCCAAATAAGTTTTGTAGTCATATATTTGTATAAATAATAAACTTTTCTAACTTGATGGCAAAATACAATAAAAAGTAATTATATTAAAAATATTACCTGTCTCATAAATCTCAGCTTATCACTCAAATGCCTGATGTTAGGATCTGGAGTTGTCTCGGTCCATTTCAATTCTGGATTGTACTTTTGAGCATCGATTCCTGGTTTAACTAATGCTTTTGTATACCTGCAAAATTCAAAATTGAATAAATTATAACTCAATGTTTATTAAAAACTGAAATACTAGAATGAATTGAAAGAATAATAGAATTTTATGAATGACATGAATCATTTGAAGTTTTTATTCCAGCCATTGTTGTGTGTCTGTGCCAGGATTATCTCTCAGATGGCTGGACTGATTTTATTTTATTTTTTTTTGTAGTGTGACGTCCATGTACCGAATAGGGCGCGTTGCGCAATAAGCGGAAAACGTGTTGTAATATGTGAAGTCAAAACGGCCCTTTAATTTTCATATATATCCCATAGAAAAAGTAGGGAAAAAAGTAACGACGAAAAGGTATTTTCGCACGACGTAAATTAAAAAGTATAGATTTTATGACAGATTATATTTAAAAGGTAGACCTCTCATGGTACTTGTTAAATATCTGGTCGGGTTCGAATGCTATCTGCCAATATTTATAACGTTAACACTGATAATTCTGATAACGCACTGATAATCTCTTCGTATTATATTCATACTATTGAAATTGCTATAAAAAACAAATGTAATAATAAAAAAATACTTTTATTGTACAAGATATATATTAAATAAAAATAAAAATAAATTAAATAATAAAATAGGTAAAAATAAATTAAATAATAAAAAACCACTTAAACAACATATGTACATATAAAAGAAACACTATGAAGACTATAAAGAACATATGTACAATAAAAGAAACAATGTAAACACTTTAAACAAAATATGTACATAAAAAACAATTTTATTTTAATTTAATTTATTTTGGTAGGAAAAATAGTTTTATGCTATTTAAAATAGCGAGGAAATAGTTAA
Organism: Nezara viridula; assembly: GCA_928085145.1. NCBI lineage: Eukaryota > Metazoa > Arthropoda > Insecta > Hemiptera > Pentatomidae > Nezara > Nezara viridula. Next base: position 122,300,786 of record OV725081.1, on the reverse strand, counting down.
ATTATGAGACCATCCATAAATGAATTTTAAAGCCGTTAAAAAAAAATCTAACCAGTTTCCTTTTCCTTATAGAAACATCCTAAATTTTACGAAAATAACACTAACTCAGAGCTTACATGAGGAACAAAAAATAAACAACGGAATAACTTAGGTTAGACGAGATAAGAAGGGAGGTTATGTGATATAAGATTAGATAACAAGGGAGGTTTCGATGGGACTAGCTATTTAACAAGTGCCCCTCTTATTTTGCAGCAGAAGGATGGCGACCTCTGGGATTTTTCTTTAAGGCTTCCGCTCCAGTACAGAGGATGTATGCTACGTACGAGAGGAAGCTGTTGGCTACCCGCCTGGCGATTAATCACATCAGGCCTTAACTGGAAGGAAGGCAATTTGAAATTTGGACGGACGACAAACCACTGGAGTATCCATTCCTGCAGAGGCCTAAATCATTCGCCAAATATCCGAAGAAGAAACTTTCAAGAGTTCGAGAGATCGATTGTTCCGAGGAGTACGCATAACAAAAGAAGGATCCATTGAGTCTGTTTAAATAAGTTGTAAAAAGACAGCAGAGAAGAAAATTAATGAAAGAGAATCCAACTAATTATACGAAGAGCGAATGGGGTGATTGATGGAAAAAGACAGAGACTGGGACATTGGAAGAAAGGGTAGAAGAAAGAAGAAGCTATTAGGGGAGGGAGGTGGCTCTAACGATATGCAAACACAGCTAGGGACCTCATTTCGGTTTACAGTAACGAGTCTTGCAGTCCTGTCACAGTTCTTGTATTACATCGCTACAAACATAGAAGATACAAATGTAGTATCTAAACGTTGTGTACACTACTATTATATACGTATTACATCTACAGTATATATTGGGTTGTCACACATGAAACGTACGATTTTTTAAAGCTTAAAATATAGGGAATTTAAGGGATTCAGACATATCTAAGTGTAATGCTACGATACAGTATTTTTCTAGCACCATTTTCGAATCATAGAATTAAAAATATTATATGATATGAACTATTGTTCTTCGGAATTTAAATCCTTTATGTACTCCAACATGAGCAAAAAAGAGGGATTATTTAAACTAAACCCTCATATAATACTTGTATAAGGCTTGTATATAAAAAATCTTGATCAGTTCAACAAAATATTTTATTTTATTATAACTGTTTGTGATTCTATCAATACAAGTACAAACCCTCAACTTTAGGTCAGTGTGGCATGTGTTCATATGTCCGTGAGCGTACGTGTATTTATTCACAATTTGGGTGTCTTTTAAATTATTATTAATTGTACGATTTCACATGTGCATTGTAATCCTAAGATCTCTGCTATTTGTTTTGTTCTGCATAGTAGATTTTCTTTAGTATACAAATATTTTTATTCATTTATGATATTTATTATATAAATATATTTATATATAGATAGTAAAAGTATTTGGAGTATAAAAATATTAATGATATTTGTTATATAAAAATAATTTTATTTTTCTCTTCTTATACTGTACTTATTTACTCATTTGTTTCTACTTAAAAAACTAATCCCTACTAACACTAAATGGGCCAGACTCCATGACTACGATGTATATTAAGCCAATAAAATGTTTCTATTCCAATACTTGAATAAGTATTGAAAGCAATGAATCCAAGATAATGAATGAAAAATATATACATTTTTTTAAATTGGCTACAAAATAAAAATTAACCCTTCTAGATGGGATTCGAACCGGCGCCGCTTCTGAATCGATAATCCTCCAACTCGCTAGACGATTACGGCCTCCATTAACTGTAAAGAGTTTAGAAAGCTGTAAGAACTTTAAAAGTAATGTCGTTCAATAATAATAAACGGAGATTTATTTTTTAGTCTTTAAGGAGTTATCGATGAAAAAAAAAATACATATTTCAGTGAAATATATGGTCATATAAGTTCTAAAAACGCCTCAGTTTTTAATCAAAATGAGTTTAGTGTCAAATTTTTTTTCCGCCTAATTGAATGGTTATCATTCAAACGAGCTACAGGCATCCAAAATGGGAGAAAAAAAGACGAAAAATTAAACACAGCCTTATCATTACCACTTTATCTATCTTATCTAAAGAACTTGGATGGCACAAAGTACAGATCTAGGTTTCTAATACTTTTAAATTAAGTTATATAGTTCATAAAAATCTAGACTGCAGCTGTTTGAAGGTTATCATTTCCATTATAGCCTCAATGTAAAGCAACCGAAACTATCCGGGAACCCAACTCCGTAAGTTTGGAAAATGTATTGGATTTATGGATGCATGAGGTTAAAGTTTGCTATTAATTACGTCGTTGCTAATGATACTAAGCAGCTTTTTGTAACTTCTTTATTGTTGGAAAAATGGTTAAATAGAGTGTTATAACTTAAATTACAATATAATAACACAATTTCTAATATGGAGAAAAAAAAAATCATAGAGATAAAATTATAAAAATGTATGGATTTATGAAAATTAATAATAAATGAAATTGAGGATTATGGTAAAATTCGCGAAAACAGTAAAAATGTCATAAATCACGATAACGGCGAAAATTGTAGAATGCGCCTTAATATTAAAACCGCAGAAATAGCGAAAATGTAAACGGCAAATATTGCAAAATGTAGAAATTCTAGAAAACCGAAAAATGCCGAAATTCGAGAAAACAGCAAAAATTGCAAAATGCCTGAACATTTCGAAACTCAAGAAAACTGCTAAGCTGAACAAGCCTAGAGTTGAAAAGTTCATATAGCGACATAGGCGTGGTCGATGTGATTAAATTTTCGCGATTGCGATGGGCAGGCCACGTCGCCCAGGATGAACCCAAAGGAAATCCCATCTAAAGTCCTACCGGAGAAGCTATTTGGAGTTCGGAAGGCTGGACGCCCTAGACGCCGATGGGAAGACTGTGTTATTACCGATGCATTATCGAGCAGGCCAAGACTCAGCGTGTAGAGCCGTATAATAAAAAAATAAGAGAAAACTGCGAAAATATGAATAATCGCTGAAATGGAGTAAAACGAAGAGATAAAACAATAAAAATATGTGGAATTATGAAAATTCGAAATAGGTGAAATTTGGAAAAATAGCGAAGATGACAAACTTCGCGAAAACGACGAAATTCTCGAAAATGCCGAAATTCATAAAAACAGCAAAAATGTTGAAAGTGGGTAAATTCGTGAAAACGGCGAAATACGGAAATTTGCGAAAAAATGTCGAAATTCCTGAAAACTAAAAACATCTCGAAATTCGCAAAAACAGCAATGTGAAACCCCTTAGTCGCGAAAATGGTTAAATTACCGAAAACATTAATTTAATGACAGTACGCATAAGTCGATATATTAATAAAATCGTATAGAGAATATAAAAATATAGAGAAACGATCTCTTATAATATTTTTTCAAAATAAACCACTTGTGTTAATGAAAAGTATTTATTGGAAAATATTGTAGAAAAAGTCCTGAACCTATTTAATCAAAATACAGAAATAATTTTTTGGAACATGTTGGCAATAAATATCATATTTCCAATAAAATTTATTTCCAACACTTTGTTTATCTTTGAACAATACTGGATTATAATTTTACTGTATATAGGCAGTTTTAGGTAGTCCATCGGCATTTTCATTCCAGGATCACCCCAGATAGAAATTGCGGGACTTGCTGCCTACTTCTTAATTCTAAATAGAAATGATCGACGCCTACTATTTTCTTTTACACGAACACGAAGGCATCGTAGTACGGTTCGTACTGGAGCGACGAGTAGAGATAAGTATTTATCCTTTAATTAAACTTTACAATCTAATAAAACTGACAAACTCGTCTTACTATGTATTTATCACAAAGTAACAACCATCTTAAATAACACGAAAATAACGAAAATTATTAATAATTAACGATTAAGTGATATCTTTGGGAGGGGAAGAGGGGGAGCAAAGAAGACAAAGGATGCGGGAGGGAGGTGTACTATATGTTGCCGCTAATGACCGAGATCATTATAGAACGCCTAAGTCAGCCTTGATACTTCCTCGGTTGGTTCTATCTTCTCCCGCTATACTCCTTAGCTCCTTGGCAGGGTAAGCAAGCTTACATTTATATATATCGGGAGGAGTAAGAAGAATGATTACTTTTGAAATACTTAAACCTTCTAAGATTGTTTACACAACTTTTTTTAAAAACTTAAATATATAAATTCTATAGTTTATTTATTTTCAAACATCTATTTAAAAGCAATACTATTTGTGTAATACTGAAAATTATTTCCGAAAAAGATAGTCTTTAGTGAAGAGAAGTGACAATTGTTATTCATGAGTCAGTCACAGTATAGTAATGTATACTATCACTTTTTTTTCCTGGGAAGTTGTCAATTTATTTAGTTCCTTGGCAATCCAATTATTAACAATACGAGTATATTTTTAACGTTACATGTTAACAGTCTAGTTTACGTTTCGGGACCTTTTATTCCCATCTTCAGAACTGCAATTCCAATACTCTTGTGGATGCAAGGCTTAATTCTAATAATAATAATAATGTGCTCCATCGTCAATTTTCCAATATATGTTCTAAAATTTATTATCTAGAGCAACATTCTCCTTTTGACCAATAATTCAATTATTGGTCAAAAGGAGAATGTTGCTCTAGAAAATTGACGATGGAGCACATTATTATTATTATTAGAATTAAGCCTTGCATCCACAAGAGTATTGGAATTGCAGTTCTGAAGATGGGAATAAAAGGTCCCGAAACGTAAACTAGACTGTTAACATGTAACGTTAAAAATATACTCGTATTGTTAATAATTGGAAGTTCTTATTGCCAAGGAACTAAAAAAGTATACTATCACAATAGTATGGCTATAGTATAGTATAGTATACTATCACAGTATAGCAGGGTTTTTTTTAGTAAATTAAAAATGTAAAATTCAAAGAATACAAGACATACTGCCAACATTGTTCACAGAAAAACATCATATCAAATTATATAACTTCCCAGTCGCTCTCAGATGCCTCTGAAAAGAAATGATTCGATAGGCCTTGCCTCCATTCAAAGACCCCGATCTCCATATCCCTCTCCCTCTCCCTTCCCAGATATTCGGGAAGATATAGAGAGCTGAGGAGGCAGGAAGGTGTTGGAACAGGGAGGTGCTATTGGGATGCAGAAGAGCTCCCGATATAAAGCCTGCTGTTTACCTGGCAGCTTACCACACCTGGAATCAGTTCTTACCCTCTCTGACCTCTGTTCCAGTCTTATTTCTGGAAGGGAATTCGACCTATGCCGTGGAGGGAATCTCCAAATAACGTTGTTACCATATCGAAGACAAAAAGAGGAAAACTAGTTAAACGTTTTTATGGAGAATAATCGACGTTACTTCAAATAGATGTCAACCAGCTGTGAGTTTGCCATAGTTTCATATCGCGATCTAAATAAAGGGAGATTATCCTGTGAACACGTAGTCAATTCTGGAAATCCCATTTACAGTGTGATCATGGGGTATTGGTCCACTCGTCGAATTGGAGTGACACTTGCAAAGCTGTATAAAAGGTACTTTCGAAGCCACTAGCGGATCCAGGAATGAATTTTGAGGGTGGCTTCAGCCCAAAGCTTTTTTTTCCATATATATATATATAACGATAATTAATTTTTTTTTTAAATGAAAGAAATTAACTACCTATATGAAATAGTGTTTAAGTGATTCTTCAAGTTCTATTAAATGGAATTACACGAACAATAATACTTTAAGAGATAGTTTTCAATATTTTTTTCTATAAAACATGGTCATATATTACTATTTTTGGGGGCTTCAGCCCGAAAGCTTCCCTCCCCTCCCGTAGATTCGCCTGTGTTCGGAGCTTAAAATAACAAACTGTTACAACTGGTGTTATAGATTATACTACTCTACAAAATTCCTAGATGAATTACTACTATTTCCTAGATGAAAAAAGATTACTGTAGGAATATTCAGAAAATAAAATATTGTGATTCCTTTGCTCTCATATTGTTTGTAAGATCTTTTCCTATGATTATTACTTAATTGACTGATTATCAAAATACTCTTAACAAAGACACTAGATACAATATTGTCAGAACGTGAAAGGAGACCGCAACCACCGTGGCAGTCCTGCCAACCCAGCCGAACTGGTGTTGAGGGATAGATTGTGATTGTTAAGGTCGTGGATTAGAGCATCTATTTAATCTACACCGCTAAGACCAGCAGTAAATCTCTACGCCACCAATCTACCCTCGTCTGGTTGTGGTCTTCCCTCTGGTCTTCTACTGCCCTTGTGGAGATCTGTCTCCAGGTTACAGCACGTAGTGAAATGGTTGTTGATTATTTGGTATACCATAATAGGCAATAAAATGTTCATAATAAACAGGAGGAGGAATAATATATTAACGATAATTATCTTTTATACCCATTTATCTGTTAACTAGTGTGCCTCAACGATAACTTTCGCATAAGCCACGGTTTTCTTCGACGTATAAGCGACATCAGTGAAATATTTATTCGTATATCTATAATATTAAAATGATAGAAGAAAATATATTCACGAGAGTAGAACAATTCAAATACCTCGAGGTTTCACAATAACCTCAATGAATGACCAACGGTCAGAAATAGACCAGCGTATACCTAGCACAAACATAGTCTTTACTCAGCACAACCAATTGTCGAAGATTCATGCTTTACCAATATTGTTGATTGTTTGTTAAGCAGGGTTTCCTGTAAGTAGAGAGAACTTTTTATAAGAGTGATAGCAGACCAGCAGATAAGTAGAAAATCCAAGTTTTGTGATTTTTAAAGTGAGCCATGTTTTTTTATTGAATTGAAAGCAATAACTAAATAAATATTTAATTTAAGTAATTAATAATTGCTTCATTGTAATCAAGATGAAATTTACTTTAAATGAACACAGGGTTTATCATCGTTAAAACCATTTACAGAGGACTTATGAAGGGCTAAACTAAGGTAAGTTCTATTTTTAGAAAAATCGTTAATTATTCACCATTTTTTTTATCATCATCCAACAATACTACAGTTTCCCAACTTTTATAAAAACCTACTCGTTCAATAAGCTTTAAGTTCTTATTAATTAAGTTGAAGTTTATTAAAGAAAAAAATTGAGATTCAGCTCAAATTTTATAAAAAAATTATGATATTTTTTATTCTGTCAAGTAAAATTATCCAAGTTTTCAGCAAAAATTACTAAAAAAAAATGTTTTGAAGCTTTTATTTCTTGTTTTTTCATGGTCTAGGATATATTTTAATAAACTAAATTACCAAAACGCACATTTTATTTATATAAAAAATTAATTTGAAAAATACTGATTTTAAAATATTTTCTAGGTAAATCGGTATAAATTGTGTTTTTCACCCAGATCTTTATTTTATTGTGAATTGATCAGTATCAATCAGTCACAAACTAAATTTTCCTGATCCTAATATTAACGTTTTAATTAAAATAATTGAAACAATCAGCAGGTTTTTTCTTATTTATTTATTTTTTTATTGATGATATTTACAACTGTATTACAAATAAAAATACATTCAGTAAATGTGATCAAAAGAATATAATAACATGAAACCACTTGTTGAGAATCTACCCACTGGTAGCACTCTAAAAATGTATTTACAAAAGGAGATCTCGAGGCCAACTTCTTTTCAGACGCCACGGAGGGTTGTCAGGGAACGAAGAGGAAGCACGGTTAGAAAAGAGTGGGTTTGGATGGTTCTGAAGTTTGTTATGGAAGGATAGGTATCTACCTGGATTTGGACAGATCGGAAACATAAGGAACATTAAGGTCGTTATTTATTTTAAACATAAAGTTTAGGACTAGAAACTTTTATTTGCACTAGCATGCATGAATACACGTTAAATTTCAAATTATCACATTAAAAAATGTATATATATATAAAAGACGAGAAGTGTGGTTTAGGGTGACATTAAACAAAAAGTCCGGTCAATAACCATAATTCCTTACAAAGAAGGATAAATAAATCTTGTGAAACAATAACACATATCCAGTGCCGTTCTGCCACTGCTGCTGTTGAAGAAAGATGTTGAACCTGTCTTAATGCTCAAGGAAATCACTTTGAACAACATTTAAAATGAATTTAATGTTTACATTTAATTAGTAAAGTAGTTGGAACAAGTAAATAATTTTTATTTATTTCATATAACGTAAATAATTCATAACAACGAAAATCTTTGGTGTGAATATCTTCCTATGAGGCCCTATGTTCATTTTTGCAGTTTGGCCATTTAACACTGAAACATCCTATATATATATACTAACAAGAATCTTGTATTGATTATTCCACAAGGGAGCATAGTTTCTTGACCAGCACCTATTACGAATTATAAGCTAAATAATAAAACAATATTTCGGAATGTCTGAGTTAGCATAAAAGCTTATAATGGGAGAAGTGAGTTATTTGAATAGAGGTGGACTGGTCAACCACAAGTGGAAATATTCCGAGGCAATTACTGTCCAAGAGGGCAGCCTCAGGGCGCCCTGGGAATTTAATCTATGCAGGGGCTCAATATCAACTGTCTTGTAGCCTCTGAATCTCCTTCGAATAGAACTCTATGGAATCTCAAACATTTTCTCAGTCTCTCTGCTCAAGGAATGGTGGATATCTCTTATATTAAATGGGTGTAAATTATATAAAAAATATGTTTCCATAACAGTCCTTTGCGATAGTGATGAGAGCATGCTCGATCAGCCAGAATATTTTTAAATTAGGTCTATAAGTATTTATAAACCCCGCATATACTATGACTGTAAATTAAAGTTCGTCGCCACTCCTTCACTTGGCCATCAATTTATGGTCGCACAAGTACAACTGGCTTCCGAATGTAGTTTCATGGACAGATAAAGTAGATACTTACACATTAAATCGTAACTATACCTAACGCTCGGGTAAAGTCGGCTGGAGTCGACTTATTGAAGTGCTTTTGCACATGGATTAAAATATCTCAAAAACTAAAAATCGTACCTGCATATTGTTAGCTCGAAAAACCTACGACTTCCTGTCCAACAGTCCTTTGTATCCTTTAACAATACCCCACTTATCACTATTAAACAAATTCTATACATAGGAATCTATCTGGACAAACGAATCACTAGGAATCCTCATACCAGACTGAAACGACTAGGAACTGCTCGACGTTTTCGACTACTTACAAGACCAATGCTCTTAACTTCCAATTATTTACGAAAGACTCATATATATTACTATAATAAGCCTATCTGGTCTTACGGTATCGAGCTTTGGGGCACTACTGAATCTTCAAATCTCTCTCGTATGCAATCCTTACAATCCAAAATATTCAAGGTGTTGATAAATAAATGCATAGTTTATTGCTAAAAACTATTATATCCAGTTTTTACAAAAATAATTTCATTTGAAAAATTGAGTTTAAGACATAAAAAAAACACACAAATCCTCCCAAAAAATATTATACAGTTACTTTCTTAAAAATCAGATTCATAAGGCAATGACACACAGAGTGAGGGTGACATTTCCACATCAAAATTTTTGAGGCTACATTTAAAAGAAAACAATATATTTTTAACGGATTCCAATTTATAGGAACTTTCATAAAGGGAAAAGAAGGAATAAAAATCTGTTATTTTTATTTTTTTATATATACTTGTTCATACCAGACTGAAACTACAAGAAACCATTCGACGTTTCCGATTATTACAGCACTTACTAGACAAACGCTCTAAACTTCCAATTAATTACAAAAGACTCATACATGACTATAATAAGGCCTATTTGGACTTACGGAGTTGAGCTATGGGGCTCCACTAAACTCTCGAATTCCTCTCGTATTCAATCCTTACAATCCGAAAGCCTTCATAAAATACTCAATCTTCTCTACTTTGTTACAAATAAAACCATCCACCTTGACCCAATCCAGATACCTATCCTTCCATAATAAACTTCAGAATCATCCCATCCTTCTCCTTTCTAGCCTTGCTTCCTCTTCGATTCCTGATAACCCTCCGAGGTGCCTGAAAAGAAGATCTCCTAATGTAGATATATTATTAGAGTGCTACCATTAGGTACTTGAATCGTAAAATAACTTGATTACAAAATCGAGAATAAAGGTAGCCTGAAAAATGTAAGGCCTATGGATTAAAATATAAAATTGAAACTCAGACCTGTATATTATTAGATCTAACTTTTATCTTAGCACGGAGCCTAGTTAGGGAGGCGTAAACAGAAAATTAGTTTCGAAAACCAAATAATAACGCGTTTTATGGAAGATATGGATTAAAATATCTCAGAAATTAAAAATTGGACCAGCATACTATAACCTAGAAAAATGTTCAGCATTTCATCTTCTTTATAACGAGTTCTTATTTATAATTTATATTTCATTTCATTGATCTCTCCTTGTTGATTTTTTTCACTTCTATCGTGTGGTGCAAAGTACAAGCCTCTTTTTTTTTTTTTTTTTTTTAGTCCGTTCTGTTCATAATTTAGGCATTGAATTCTAAATGACTCCATTAATGAAAAATAATAATGAGATTTTTTTAAAATTTACTTTCATTCTGCTTCTGATTTATTTAATTTACTTGTTTAAAAATAATTATTAAAAACCAAGCCTCACAAGGATTAATAAATTTATTAAGGTCCTTAAGGAAGAGTTTTTCATTACGAAATTAAAAGGACGAAACGAGGAAAAAAAAAAAATAGAAATCAATGAACCGAAGAGTTTAAAAAAGCTGACAGGAGCTTAGAAGGGATTTTTGAAAATTCTTTAATAAAGCGCTAAGAAGGGACTAAGAGTTTGCCCAGAACCTACTGTTCCTTCATCAGGAGCTCTTTCAATGGCCCGGTCATTATAACTTTGTTGCAAAGTTTGTCTCACTTGAGTCAGGATTCCTCGTAAAATCTTCCGCCTTTCACTTTTACCTTTTAGAATTTTAAGGAGCTTCCCGAAGAGGAAATCCCCGGATTGTTCAATTTGCCTACTTGAGGCCTAATCATCTTTAAAACTAATTAACTCCTAATGCGGATCTAACCTCAACTTTGGCTAACAATAGAAGCTCTTTCGCCTTTACCGCTTTATCATTTGACTCAGCAACTTGAAACAAATAGATTAATATCAGGCCATAATTATTCTTGGGACCTATCTCATAAAAGTGGAATTTATTTCATATTTTCGATAAAATCTTAAGTTTACAAAAATCATCTAAACGTAGGGTAAAAGCACCAATAGTTGACAGTGTACCAATACCTGACATCCTCCTCGAAAAATGGGAATAATAAAATTGTAGGACCTCCTATCTTTTTTTTTTATAATATATTTATTGAAATTTACCACTGTATTACATGAAAAATACAACCAGTAAATCTGAACATGACATGGCCTCATTTGCATGACCGAAATTAAGTCTATTTGGACAGGCACAGTTGAACTCTGTGTTCCACTAAACTATCGAATTCCTCCTCAGTCCAATACGATTGCAATCTTTAATCTTAAAATGAATCTTATTAAGATTTCTTTATTAAACCACAAATAAAAATCTATCATTACCAGAAAATCCATACATCCGTTAAAACAAAAAATACCATTTTCCCTTTTTTTGGGCGTTAAGATTTTACAAAAAAAATCTATTTTGCCCGTAAAAAATAAATAAATTTATTTTCTTTTTATATTTTTTTATCATTGAAATTCACAACAGTATTAAATGATAAATACAACAAGTAAATATGAGACAAGTAACCTGGCATATACTAGATGAAGAGAAACTACCCATTGGTAGCACTCTAATTATATTTCTATATTAGAAGGTCCCGTGACCATCTTTTTTCCAGACGCCTAGGAAGGTTATCAGAAATAGAAAAAGCAAGGTTAGAGCAAGAGGGTTCAGAAGTTTATTACGGAAGGACAGGTATCTAGAATGAGCTAAATCGGAAATATATGGCACATTAAGGTCGTTATGGATGATTTTATTAGTGACAAAGAAAGGTTCATTGAGGATTTTGGATAGTCAGTAAGTAGTCGAAAACGTCGAGCAGTTCCTAGTCGTTTCAGTCTGGTATGAGGATTCCAAGTGAGTCGTTTGTCCAGGTAGAGTCCTATGTATTGAATTTGTTTAACAGGGATAAGTGGGGTATTGTTAAAGGATACTGTAGGACAGGAAGTCGTAGATTTTTCTAGCTAACAATATGCAGGTACGATTTTTTAGTTTTTGAGATATTTTAATCCATGTGCAAAACCACTTCAATTAATCGACTCCAGCCGACTTTACCCGAGCGTTACACATCAGAAATCTGACGGCTCAATCTAATCCATTCACCATAGAAAAAGTGCAAAACGTGCCGAAAGAACTTTTCACTTAAAATAAAAATCTATATCCGCAATAAGCTATATTTAATGTAAACTAGTTTTGTTGTGTTATTTAATAAATTGTATAAATATGCAATTGATTTAATATTAAATAATCATAAGAACAATTTTACTTGATTGTAAGGTTTTGAGCTATTTTGGCCAATTTTAGCTTTTCGCAGTTTTAGAAATAAAAACTAAACTTTATTTAAAACATTACAGTAAGTTTAATACTTGGTTTATTTCGTGTTATAAATAATTTCCGTTTTTGCACTTTAAGAATTTTGCAAGATTTTGTGGCTGTCGATATACTCCAAAGAAGTATACATGAATAAAGAAAATGCTCTACATGATGGTTTATTAAGGGAGGGGAGATCGAAAACTTAGAAATCCCTTCATTTACTTTACAAGTTCATTTACAACTTGGCAACTAAGCCACATGTTATATCTGTTACTTTGAACTTAATGGAAGAAAGCCCCTAGGCTAGAGATAAAAGCCCGCAATATTTGGAACGAGGTTTATTCCAAAGTAACCGAGAGCGGCCGCAAAGCGAATAATAGTCTCCTTTATTCATAATTCCATTTCCCACCTCCTGCTTTCAGTGCTCTCTCTTCTCGCTATTCAATTTACAAATTGAATAAAACAAAGTGTTATATAACAGATATTTCTATTTCAAATTACATTCCTCGTCATAAACTAGAGATATTCAACTCCCCTCTATAATATAATAAAATCTCACTTGTATATGTAGACGAGTCTCTCGACTTAAAATGAAATTCTTAAACAAGTAACATATAATCCATAAGACAGACAAACATTATGTAAAAATATTTACCGATTTTGAATAAATATAAGTCAATATTTACCGGGTCAATATATATAATATGTATATATGTCTATAATTACTCATATTGATATTTAAGTTGAAAGTGTATATTTTAAATTGAATAAATATTAATTATTTGACCACATCCTATCATTCCTTGTTTATTTATTCGTTTAGGTTTTTGCATATTGGTTTATTTTGCAAAAAGTCACTAAATACATTCTTGAGGGAGATGAACTTTTAAGATCTTTTTTGTTAGTTTATACTTTGTCTACAGATACATAAATAGTAAGAACACTAAATGGCACAAACCTTTTTTTACTTTCATACCTATAGGTTTTCGACGGATCTATACGTTTCAGAGCCTCCTTCAGTTCGAAAAAACACATTTTTACCCATTGGTCTGTCTGTCTGAGCCAAGATTTTCTCGAGAACTAGTGAACCGATTTTTTATTTTGTAGGATTTTGACTACTGATGCCTGCGGCACAAATTGGGTGCTCCATGCGCAATAAATGAAAAACATGTTTTTCTATAGGCTGTAGCGCGAAAACGGCTCCAAAGATTTTGATGAAATTTTCCTATGATGTTTTAATAATGGTCCTTTCAATTTTCGTACATGTAAGGGTGAAATTACCGATATGCGGTTTTCGACGGATCTATACGTTTTAGAGCCCCTTGAATCCGAAAAACACATTTATAGCCATAAAGACATAAAAATAAAGAAAAGAAAAATATTTTGAGGCCTAACTATTTTTAGTTTTTTGGTGGTGAAATTCCCTACAAAACTATATCAAAATCGTTCAGACAACTATTAACGAAATTACAGCTATTAAATTTCCAATGTGTTTTTTTTTTCTGTTCTTCCCTACCTCGCCTTTTAGGCTATACGGGATTTTCCCGGACCAGAGGGTGAGGGCGGGGAATTTAAAATCCCCTCTGGCACCGGGACGCGAACTCGTGACTATTTTCATATCATAGAATCATATATCCGGTTGCCGGGCAACGGCGGTGCAGTGCACACGCGTTAGCCCATTCGGCCACCCCGCCCTCAATAAATTTCCAATGTAAGATTGCGGCTTTATATCCTGGTGTTAGTGAGGGGTGAATGAGAGAAAAAAGTTAACTAACTAAAAGTAAGAAAATCTGTTGCCCGCATCACACAAGCTTCACTATTTTCTCTACTTTTAACAGAAATCAGGCTATGACAAAAAGTTTTTGATCAGAAATATTAGAGGGTATTGACAGTTTTACACTGATCTACCTTAAGCCGGTTTTACACATTTACTTTAGTTTATCAAATAAATCGTACTTGAATATTTTCTTTGAACAATTTTCAGGAAAATAAATCTAATTCAATTTTTTTTTTTTTTTTTTTTTCTTCATGAACATATGTAAAGATATAAAAACTTTCTGAAATAGGTAGGAAAGTCGTGTAAGTGGACACACCAGGTTTTTTATGTCAAATATAGTTACAACAAGCGTAAACCTTTCTGATTTGACAACGAGAAAAATCATATTATTGACTTAAGGTCATGAAATCTCACTTAATGACTGTTTGCAGTACACCTAAAATATACAAATAAATAATAACAAAAAATAATTTAAAATACATCCATACACTACTTACAAAACTAGTTGAATTTGTCTATAATTTAATCCCTTCAAATACTTTTACCCACTGCCTTATAAACCGATGACTTCTTGTCCTACCAAGGACTCCTGTTATTACAAACGTTTTGGGATACGCATAAAAGACCTAAATTTCTCGACATTATTTGGCTGCTCAAGCACTTCATTAGACACAAGACTCGTTTACATAACTATAATAAGTCCTATATGGACTTTCGGAGTTAAGATTGGGGCTCGGCCAAAACGTCGAAATCCTCTCGTATCCAGTCATTACAATCCGAAACAATTCTTAAAATCCATAATGCTCCATATTTTGTCATTAACAAAATCATTCATAAAAACCTTAATGTTCCACATATCGCTGATTCACTCCGATCCAGATACTTATCTTTTCATGATAAACACCAGACTCATGTTTACTTCTAGATTCTTAATAATCTTCCTAGACGTTTGAAAAGGACATGGCCACGGAAAATATTTTTTAGGAAATATTACGATTGTGTACTATCTCGATAAGTATGTTCATGTAATTATTATTGATATGTTCATAATCCCTAGTTGTATTTATACAGTTGTAAATTTCAATAAATAAGAAAAAAGTTGAATTTTACAGAATATATTTCTTTCTGTAATAAAGAATGAAAGGTGAGGACTCCATTCAGAAGCTGCCTCCTCGTAGCCGAACTAATGGTCCCGGCCAGGAAGGGGTAAACAAGGAGGAGGTAGGAAGGAAATGGGTAAACAAGGCATAAAAACAGGGCTGATGTTCCGGTAAATCTTATCCAGGCAGTGCTGTTCTCCAGCTCCAGAGATCTAGGCCTCATCATTCATAAACCTCCCCAACCGGCTCTGCTCAATGTCATTCATAAACCTCCCGAGCCCTCGCTACGCGATGTCTTCCAGTTGTACAGAACGGCCTCTTCTATGTTTCTTCAGTTTATTTCAGTGTCTGAGATAGTTTAGAGCAAGCGTTAGTTATAGATGCTATCAACATCTCCCTGGAGATAATTTGTAAATGTGTAGTAGAGAGTGGGGCTAAAAGTTATCGGGGTAGGTTGTTCCGATTGAAAAAGCTCCAAAAAAAAAAAAAAAAAAAAAATATTAGAGGCAAATATTAGTCTTATAGTATAACTTAATGCTTATACATCCTGTGATTCTTATAATAGCAATTATAATTTAAACTATGTTATATGTTCCTAATTATAAAACCTGATTAACTACATCAGCGGTTAATTGCGAAGTGAGATAATGTATAACCTGAAAGTTCAACTTTGAGGTGGTAATATGTAATTATAAGTTATTACTATTTTTAAAAAATCAATCTAGTATACTCAATAGTACCTAATTAACTTAATGAGGAAACACCTTATTTCAGAGAAAAGGTGTCTTTAACACGGACTGTTATTGTTGATAACTACACAGAAGCAACTAACTTGGTAGAACAGAAGTATTCAAATCAATATTTTTAAAAGTATGCTTTAATGTTGCTATATTTTCTCATCGTTATTCATACTTGGGCCCGCTACCTCTTGTTATTTTTTGCCCGAGCGTTCTGTCATTGTCAGTTTTTCATTGAGTTCCTTTATCGCTTAAGTTTTTATTTCGAGCTGTCTCTTTCCCTGATTTATAGCCCTTTAAAATTCTTTAAAAGACAACCTCCTTCCCTTCCTCCTTACCGAACGGTCCATCCTCATTTCGCCCCTCCCTCCCCCTACCCATAATGTTCCTGACAATGAAGTTATAGATTTATAGAAAATTGAGATTAACTGTTTTTCGAAAACTGATAAAATACATAAAGGACAAGGTAATGCTCGGTTTATTCCCCATGAAAATATCAATGCTGGTAAATTCCTTTAAAAGAAAGTCTTATATATATATATATATATACGGGTAATAAAATAATAGTCTAGGTCGTAAGTGGAGAACCTCCGGTCTCTAGACCGTATAATTTCAAGAACCTCCATAAGTTTGATAGCGATATGTATTAATTTCGCGCAACAATTGTTTAAAATTAAATTATTTAAATTACGAAATTAATAGAATTAAGTTGAATATACGTATATGGATGTGTGTATTTAGTGATGAATAAAAATAGAAAAATATTCAGAATTGTTGCGGTCTCTTATGATAAAAAGATTTTCCACCTATGCGATAAGTAATAATATTATTTCTTTTCAAAGAACACTATATTTCCCCAGAATAATTTTATAATGCTTAGTGACCAGGAAGTAACAACAGAAATATGTTAGATCTAATATAAAAAATAAACATCCAACTATAATAATCCCAAAGTGTTTCAAAAGACAATTTAAAACTTATTTCATAAATTTATTCTATAAAAAGTAAGTTTAAAATCATTTATGAATTTTTATGTACCTCTAAATAATATTATTAGAATTTTTTAATCTTAATTATTGCAATTGGAATTCAGATTCGAATTAATTATCCCTTTAAAACTATTGAGTAGAAATATCAACGTGAATCAGGTTTAAAATGTATCGTATAAATGTACACATAAAAAATTGATTTTATTAATAATCATTATTATTTATTTTTTAAATTTATTTGATATTAACGTGGACCTTCATAACAAACCTATAAGACAAGAACTGAATCGAAGATATGGTTCTAGACTGTTTGATAAAAAATTTGCAAGACATAGCTATTCTAAAAAATAATTCTGAAATATGAAACTATGGACTCCAATCGCGAAACAAGAAAAATTTTTCAACATCAAAGGTATTCAATCATTCCAGCTCAAATTACAGCGTACATACAGTTCTTAATATTCCATTCTAAATAACTAACGAACCTCTACATCCACATCCCAAAAAAATAAGCTCTTCCAATTTGAATAGAACCTTAAAAATAATCAAACTTTTTAGTATCATTTCTATTTAGCTCCACCTTTATTCATATAAACTTTAATATAATTATAATAAACTTTAATATAGTTATTTAGTTAGTAATTTTCTTTTATTTAATTTACCTTTTTGTAAATATGGTTTGAATGAATTCTTTGCTCTTTATAACTAATGTCATTTATCGGGACAGTATATGATAAAAAATAAAAATAAAAATTAGATATATTACACCTTGTATGATAGTTATCTTTGGCTTAATATAAATTTAATCACTTCCTCTGATTGACTGCGGGTAACTGTTTCCTACAAGCAATTAAACCATTTATATTAATTCAAAAACATATTTATTCTCGATGCAAGTAGCTCCTTCTCGTGTATTATTGTAATTGAAAACTAGTTCTGCTCAATATTTTCTCAAAGGGAACCTTTTGCTTCAAAGATACACTAGTTGTAATTGAAATTGTTCCTTCATTGAAGAGGGTACCTCTACTTGAACTCGAACCCAACAGATTTTCGAAAAACTTTATTAAGGCAAATCTTCCTCCATAGTCTTATTCTGTGATACTTCGCATACAATCGGGGAAAACCCACCAACATTAGCGGAAGGTAGAACATTGCTGGGGTTCCACAGGACAGGAAATTCTGGGCGAGAACCCCGAAATAGCGGACACACGGAAGTCGGGTTTAATCAGTTGAGAGGATCGCCGCTGTGTAAATAGTTTGTATAAGGAATCTGGTTCACATGCCCTATCCCCACCGCTATACAAACAACAGTTTTAAATAGTAACTCCCATAGTGTGTGTAATAAACTCGGGGTCACCGTTCTTAAACTACCTACTAAAATCTAATTCAATTTTTTTTTTTTTGTTTCTTCATGAAGATAGGTAAAGATATAAAAACTTCTCTGAAATAGGTAGGAAAGTCGTGTAAGTGGACACACCAGATTTTTTATATCAAATATAGCTACAACTAGCGTAAACTTTTCTGATTTTACAACGAGATAAATCATGTTATTGACTTAAGGTTATGAAATCTCATTTAGTGGCTGTTTGCAGTACACCTACAATTAAAATTAAAAAGTAATTTAAAATACATCCATACCCTACTTACAAAACTAGTTAAATTTGTCTATAATTTAATCCCTTCAAATTACTTTTACCCACTGCCTTATAAACCGATGACTTCTTGTCCTACCAAGGACTCCTGTTATTACAAACGTTTTGGGATCCGCATAAAAGACCTAAATTTCTCGACATTTTTGGCTGCTCAAGCACTTATTAGACAAGACTCGTTTACATAACTATAATAAGTCCTATATGGACTTTCGGAGTTAAGATTTGGGGTTCGGCCAAAACGTCGAATTTCTCTCGTACCCAATCATTACAATCCGAAAACCGTTTTTAAATCCATAATGCTCCATATTTTGTCACTAACAAAAACATTCATAAAAACCTTAATGTTCCACATATCGCTGATTCACTCCGATCCAGATACTTATCTTTTCATGATAAACACCAGACTCATGTTTACTCCTAGATTCTTAATAATCTTCCTAGACGTTTGAAAAGGACATGGCCACGGAAAATATTTTTTAGGAAATATTACGATTGTGTACTATCTCGATAAGTATGTTCATGTAATTATTATTGATATGTTCATAATCCCTAGTTGTATTTATACAGTTGTAAATTTCAATAAATAAGAAAAAAGTTGAATTTTACAGAATATATTTCTTTCTGTAATAAATAATGAAAGGTGCGGACTCCATTCAGAAGCTGCCTCCTCGTAGCCGAACTAATGGTCCCGGCCAGGAAGGGGTAAACAAGGAGGAGGTAGGAAGGAAATGGGTAAACAAGGCATAAAAACAGGGCTGATGTTCCGGTAAATCTTATCCAGGCAGTGCTGTTCTCCACCTCCAGAGATCTAGGCCTCATCATTCATAAACCTCCCCAACCGGCTCTACTCAATGTCATTCATAAACCTCCCGAGATCTCGCTACGCGATGTCTTCCAGTTGTCCAGAACGGCCTCTTCTATGTTTCTTCAGTTTATTTCAGTGTCTGAGTTAGTTTAGAGCAAGCGTTAGTTATAGATGCTATCAACATCTGCCTGGAGATAATTTGTAAATGTGTAGGAGAGAGTGGGGCTAAAAGTTATCGGGGTAGGTTATTCCTAGTGAGATAGCTACAAAAAGAAAAGAGGCAAATATAAGTATTATAGTATAACTTAATATACTTATACATCCTGTGATTCTTATAATACCAATTATAATCTAAACTATGTTATATGTTCCTAATTATAAAACCTTGTTAATTACATCAGCTGTTAATTGCGAAGTGAGATAAAATATAACCTGAAAGTTCAACTTTGAGGTGGTAATAAGTAATTATAAGTTATTACTATTTTTAAAAAATCAATCTAGTATACTCAATAGTACCTAATTAACTTAATGAGGAAACACCTTATTTCAGAGAAAAGGTGTCTTTAACACGGACTGTTATTGTTGATAACTACACAGAAGCAACTAACTTGGTAGAACAGAAGTATTCAAATCAATATTTTTAAAAGTATGCTTTAATGTTGCTATATTTTCTCATCGTTATTCATACTTGGGCCCGCTACCTCTTGTTATTTTTTGCCCGAGCGTTCTGTCATTGTCAGTTTTTCATTGAGTTCCTTTATCGCTTAAGTTTTTATTTCGAGCTGTCTCTTTCCCTGATTTATAGCCCTTTAAAATTCTTTAAAAGACAACCTCCTTACCGAACGGTCCATCCTCATTTCGCCCCTCCCTCCCCCCACCCATAATGTTCCTGACAATGAAGTTATAGATTTATAGAAAATTAAGATTAACTGTTTTTCGAAAACTTATAAAATACATAAAGGACAAGGTAATGCTCGGTTTATTCCCCATGAAAATATCACTGCTGGTAAATTCCTTTAAAAGAAAGTCTTATATATATATATATACGGGTAATAAAATAATAGTCTAGGTCATAAGTGGAGAACCTCCGGTCCCTAGACCGTATAAGTTCAAGAACCTCCATAAGTTTGATAGCGATATGTATTAATTTCGCGCAACAATTGTTTAAAATTAAATTATTTAAATTACGAAATTAATAGAATTAAGTTGAATATACGTATATGGATGTGTGTATTTAGTGATGAATAAAAATAGAAAAATATTCAGAATTGTTGCGGTCTCTTATGATAAAAAGATTTTCCACCTATGCGATAAGTAATAATATTATTTCTTTTCAAAGAACACTATATTTCCCAGAATAATTTTATAATGCTTAGTGACCAGGAAGTAACAACAGAAATATGTTAGATCTAATATAAAAAATAAACATCCAACTATAATAATCCCAAAGTGTTTCAAAAGACAATTTAAAACTTATTTCATAAATTTATTCTATAAAAAGTAAGTTTAAAATCATTTATGAATTTTATGTACCTCTAAATAATATTATTAGAATTTTTTAATCTTAATTATTGCAATTGGAATTCAGATTCGAATTAATTATCC
Source organism: Nezara viridula (assembly GCA_928085145.1). Classification (NCBI taxonomy): domain Eukaryota; kingdom Metazoa; phylum Arthropoda; class Insecta; order Hemiptera; family Pentatomidae; genus Nezara; species Nezara viridula. The sequence continues at coordinate 122,279,586 of OV725081.1, read as the reverse complement.
CTTTAAAACTATTGAGTAGAAATATCAACGTGAATCAGGTTTAAAATGTATCGTATAAATGTACACATAAAAAATTGATTTTATTAATAATCATTATTATTTATTTTTTAAATTTATTTGATATTAACGTGGACCTTCATAACAAACCTATAAGACAAGAACTGAATCGAAGATATGGTTCTAGACTGTTTGATAAAAAATCTGCAAGACATAGCTATTCTAAAAAATAATTCTGAAATATGAAACTATGGACTCCAATCGCGAAACAAGCAAAATTTTTCAAAGGTATTGAATCATTCCAGCTCAAATTACAGCGTACATACAGTTCTTAATATTCCATTCTAAATAACTAACGAACCTCTACATCCACATCCCAAAAAAATAAGCTCTTCCAATTTGAATAGAACCTTAAAAATAATCAAACTTTTAGTATCATTTCTATTTAGCTCCACCTTTATTCATATAAACTTTAATATAATTATAATAAACTTTAATATAGTTATTTAGTTAGTAATTTTCTTTTATTTAATTTACCTTTTTGTAAATATGGTTTGAATGAATTCTTTGCTCTTTATAACTAATGTCATTTATCGGGACAGTATATGATAAAAAATAAAAATAAAAATTAGATATATTACACCTTGTATGATAGTTATCTTTGGCTTAATATAAATTTAATCACTTCCTCTGATTGACTGCGGGTAACTGTTTCCTACAAGCAATTAAACCATTTATATTAATTCAAAAACATATTTATTCTCGATGCAAGTAGCTCCTTCTCGTGTATTATTGTAATTGAAAACTAGTTCTGCTCAATATTTTCTCAAAGGGAACCTTTTGCTTCAAAGATACACTAGTTGTAATTGAAATTGTTCCTTCATTGAAGAGGGTACCTCTACTTGAACTCGAACCCAACAGATTTTCGAAAAACTTTATTAAGGCAAATCTTCCTCCATAGTCTTATTCTGTGATACTTCGCATACAATCGGGGAAAACCCACCAACATTAGCGGAAGGTAGAACATTGCTGGGGTTCCACAGGACAGGAAATTCTGGGCGAGAACCCCGAAATAGCGGACACACGGAAGTCGGGTTTAATCAGTTGAGAGGATCGCCGCTGTGTAAATAGTTTGTATAAGGAATCTGGTTCACATGCCCTATCCCCACCGCTATACAAACAACAGTTTTAAATAGTAACTCCCATAGTGTGTGTAATAAACTCGGGGTCACCGTTCTTAAACTACCTACGTTTATTTTTACATATAATAGCCTTTTTATTATAAATACGCACAGGAATTAATTTAATATAATTTACGATTATAGAATATATATCAAGTTATTTATCTATTATATTATATTTTGGGTGTTGTTTGCAACTACCTAGGCTAGAGGCACCTTATTGGAATTTAATATAATTGTTTGTTACAGTTGCTTAAGTTATTTCTGATTTTAAGTACGTATATACAGATCGTATTGTTTAAATATGTCTGTAGCAATTGTATTATTTCAGAAATTAGAACAAATTCTTCAGATTTTCTGGTTGTAGGGCTTGTCGATATCCCAGGAATCTTTGATATAAGGAATCCTTGATAAACATCCAAGCTCAGACAATGTTCTAAGTATGCAGCAGCGAGCTCTTGCTGGTGAACTACCGTCGAAGAGTTGTCCACGAGTGAGCGTGATGTGCTCTATTCTGAATATCACAATAGTTTGCTCACAACTATTTCTTAATATCTATCTAAGTTTTTTTGCATTCCCTGGATATATTTTAACTTTTCGGATTTCTTCGATATAAGAATCCATTATTATGTTACGCTTATCGACATATAATAATTTATCCTTATATGAATAAAAACCGAACCAACGTAAAAACCTGAGCACGCAAACTCTAAATCGATTGTATTTTAAATAAATCAGTCCTCAATAATAAAAAAAAAAAAATTAACACATCATCAAAAAACAGGTCACATCTTGACTTTTATGCACTTGGAGGAAAAAAAAAAACGTTTTTATATCAATCCATCGTATCGGAAGTTTTCAGAATTCTTCACAAATATGTAAAAATATCTCAATTTAGCTTTTAACATCTTTGAAGCATATATTTAGAGATTTAAATATAAATTGAAAATAGTTAGGAGCAGAGATATCTTTAAGTTAACAATGACTGCATATGAGTTGTTTTACTTTATAAAATGCATTCACATTTACTAATGGGAAGCGGGGTGGCCGAGCGGGCTAAGACAGTGTGCGAGTGCACAGCACCGCCCTACAACCTGATAACCGAAATTTGTGTTAGAAATATAAGTAGGAGTTCAAATTTACATGCCTGGTGGGACTTTTTAAAGTTGGCATAATTCCCCCATCCTCTCTCTCGGGCCGGGAAAATCCCGTGTAGCAATAAGGGCAAGGAAAGGGAGGAAAAAAAAATCATATTTACAAATAAAGTTTTAAGAAAGTTGAAGATAATTCGCAGAGGATGAAGTTTATTTATAACTATGGAATCTTTAAAAAAAATAAAGCAAAATTGTAAATTAAAGCAATTCTTCTGAAACAACTATTTAGAATCAAGGTGGCGGTTATGAAGTATTCTATTCCGCCGGTTCGAGGAAAATTTATTGCAAGAGTTTAATCATTGTATTCATGGAATTCAAACTTGCAAATTAAATTAAACTTCATGCATTGAATTAAAAAGTTTTAATGGTCTTTATTGAGAGAGCTTTTACGCCCAATTGCATTTAAAACAGATATTTTCTCGGGATTTTCGGGCTGGTAATTATAAATATTCAGAATAATTATTAATAATATTCAATTGAAACAACTTTCTCTTTTAAAATACAAACTTTTATATTTCTAGTAAAAGTTTATCACCGTCGAAGACTGTTTTAAATTTAAAACTACAGTCTCAAAATTAAAGATACATTATGATTGGCTCTCACAGTTAATATTAGATCTTCACAGTAATACAAATATTTAATATTAATTTTAGTTACATCAAACAAAAAATGTGCATTTTTAAGAATGAGTTTTATGGTTTTATAGAAAACATTTCATATTTATTGAAATAATCAAAAAGTATACATTTGGAATATTGCATTTATGAATAATAAGGATACTCAACTTATTGCATAAACAAATAATTATTCATTACATCAACAGAGATTTTCCTAGTTGTCAAGTGTGCCATGCAAATGGTTTCCATCTCATCGACATCATTAAATACTATTAAAAGATAGAACAAATATGAATCTTCTTTATATTAATCTATTGAGATTACTGCATAGTTTTACATAACCAATGGAAATTCACGCTGCAAGATGAACAATGATTTACCAATTCAGATTCGTACTAAACTCTAAAGGACAATTAGCCTTACTAACTCAACGACTGGATTAAGTTAGTTTAACTGAAACTGATAAGGAGTAGGACGCGAGCTCCAGTAGTTAGTAACTGTCTTACAACTTTGTCTCATCGAAAACTTAATTCACAAATCAGAAACCTAAAATTTAAATAGATATTCACGTTGTTATCTAAAATTAACAACGGCCCGGTGATATGTATACAACAAAAACCTTAAAAAGTATCTTAAAATTTACGACGGTAAGCATGGTAAAAAGCAGTACATGACAAAAAAGTCGATAGTATGTATATATTATAATATGCAAATAAATAATGAATGAGGACATAAAGATAAAATATTGAGTCACAAAAATGATGAAGAAAAACAAATACTAATAAATATATGATTTCACTATTTAAAGTTTTATATTTAAGATACCAGAATGGCCGTGACCTCCAGAACAATATTAATATCCTAAAGGAAGATTTAAGAAAAATCAATATGAAAATTAACCCTGAGAAGACGAAATGCATGCGCATTGGAAGAAAACCTCACAGGGTTATGAGGGTATAGAGGGTCGACGGTGAGATTTTGGAGCAGGTGAACAGTTTCAAATACTTAGGTGCCCAACTCAACGAAAATGGATATATTGACGAGGAGGTGAGGCAGAGAATAGGAGTTGCTGGAAGAATGTTCGGCTCGGTTAGGAAAGGATTTCTGAACCGAAAAGAGGTGACCAAGGAAACGAAGATGACGGTCTACAGATCAGTATTCCTTCCTATACTGACGTATTCTTCCGAGTCCTGGACACTTACTTCAAAACACAGGAGCCAGATCCAGGCTCTAGATATGCGATACCTGCGAAACGTGGAGGAAAAGACTAGACGAGACAGAATTCGCAATACTGTAATCCGGGCCAGTCTCAACGCCAAAGCGGTCGAAACCATTATAGAAGAACACAAGTTGAGATGGTTTGGGCACCTTTTCCGTATGGACCGGAACAGAGTCGCACGGAAGACATATGAGACTCGCGTGCAGGGTAGGAGACCAAGAGGAAGACCCAGAATCTCCTAGGAATAAAGCGTGGGAGATGCATTCCAGAAGCGAGGTTTGGAATGGAACAGGAGACGAGAGCTGGTACTGGAAAGGTCCACCTGGTCCAGGCTCTACAAGAGGCAACCTCACACTGCATAGGCGGTAAAGAGGGATATGACTATGATGATGATGATGATGATATTTAAGATACTTAAAATTTTATTTATATAAAAATATTATTGGAGAGTTAGAGGAAAAAATGTGAGTTTTGACATACAATGGAAGGTTACAGTGACGTGGAGTCACCAACCAAGTCGAAAAATATTTGACCTATGTCCGAGGTGTTGAAGTTTCATTGAAATCGGTGACCCAATATCCGTACCCTTTCCTTGTAGGTGCTTCATAGGTGAGTCACCTATGAGTCACCAAAGGTGACCCTCTCCCTCTTGGGCAACCAAACTATCGCGGTGGAACAACTTGCTTTCAAGTAAATTTCAAAAACAATTATAACAATTTTGGATCTTTTATGCTTTAAGCATACCAGTGACTCTATTGTTTTTACTATTTGCATCTCTAACAGTGTCGCGTTAAGACACAGTTGTGAATAATAGCTCATTACAAAGAGGATGAAATGCTGAACATTTCCCTCGCTTACAGTATGCAGCTCTGATTTTTAGTTCCTGAGACATTTTAGATCATATCTTCATCGTTATTATTTGGTTTTCAACATTATTTTTCCCTTCTCGCCTTTCTAACACGGCGTCACGTTACGATACAATTTTAAATAATCGTTCATTACAAATAGGATGAGAAGCTGAACATTTCCCTCGCTTAGAGTATGCACGTAAGAGTTTTAGTTTCTGAGATATTTTAATTCAAATTCAAAAATATTTCAAAAAATCACTGGTGTCCTTAAAATAGAAAAGAACCACAATTTTTAATGTTATAAATTAATTGTTCTACTCAAAATTAACTAGTGGTAGTGGACAAGGCAGCCCGATAAAGGCTCCATCGCTTACCAATTGATATAATGTACTTCCGATATAGGCAAGTCGAAATCAATGAATCACTAGAGAAAGGAGCAAACATTTGTAGTAGTAATGGAATAAGATTCATTGAAATAATGGAAGGGGGGGGGGGAGGAGGGATCGGAGGCCATTAACAAAGGAACGGTCCATCATGGAGCATCTCGCCGCCCCTTTAGCTGATTTGGGATCGGAGGTACTCCATCTTACTCAGTTTATCTCTGCTTATAAGATAATGGACACAGTTCAATCTTAGGCGGCTATGTTGTAAGCTGATTATATGCAAAAACCTTAGTACAGGAGATCCCTACTCCCCCGAGTCCGCTAGCAAAATTGTGCCTGCCTATCCCAACCTGTAACAGCGATCGCCATAGGTACACTAGTAACTACATCACGCAGTAATACAGTTCAAAAAATTGTTTATAAAATATCTAAAAAAAAAAACCTGTACCACAACCCATGAAGGGTCTTGGGTTCAGTACTACTTAGGAAAAGCACTGTTTATAGGTCAACAGTTATGCAAGCAGATGATTTGACCAAGATCATGCAGAACCGCCCGTTTTTTCAGATTAATTATTTAATTAAAGGTACCCACTTTATAGAGCCTGGGTGTGCCCCAGGAGGGTCTCTCGACCCAGGGTCGCCCCACGGCGAATGAAACAGAATAAATAAATTTTCTGCCAGGAGCCGAGGTTCGAACCTGGGACTTTTAGCATTGGAAACACAGTACCCTACCACTGAGCTACCCCTCTACCTTAATATCTAAGAATATATCTGTATCTATATCTATATATATCTATACTAATATCTAAGAAGTAATTAACTCCGTATTTAATCATGTTTCCCTGAAAACAGCCATTTATTATTATCATGAAGAGGAATTGGTTGGAGCGAGCAATCAAAAGTAAAAATAAATAAATTATATTTATTTTATTTAAATTATATTTATTTTAGCTGACATTTTGGGCCAATCTTCAGGGCTAAGTACAGGCAAGATAACAATAAATATGAGAAACTAGTACACGGTAAAAACGTAATAATATATAGAACAAAAGTTAGGATATATTACATAACGATAAAAAAGGATAAGGACTTATGACATAATTAATAACGGTAACAGAGTTAGAAACTAATAAAATATTGGTAACAACATAATGAAATAAGCAAAGAAATGAAAAATGAACTAACAAGGAAATGTAATGGAATATTAAGATATTAAAAACGTAAGTATTAGACATAAAGTATATGGAATAATGTAGTTGCTAAAAATTGATGTGTTAGTATGTTATAAGCAAGTGACACAGGTTTAGAATAAAATGTAAAACAGAGAAAAGGAACATGAAGTTATATAAAGAAAATAATAGATGTGAATAGAATAATTAAGGTACAATAAAATCTAACAAAACCTATTGATTACGTAAAAGAGAATTGTAAAGTTAAAATAATGTAAACCTAACCTTACCGTTATGTTATATATCATGACATTGTTCCATATATTATTATGTTTCCACCATTTACTTGTTTCTAATATGTATTGTTATCGTGTATTTTCTTAGACCTGATGAAGGCCTGAACATTAGGCCGAAACGTCGACAAAAATAAATATAATTTATTTATTTTTACTTTTGACTGCGCTTCCTAACTGTCTTCTCTTCATCACATTCACGACAGTCAACTATTAATCCAATATTATTTATTATTATCATATTATTTTAAGAATATTTTCCAGTCTATGGCTACACCGAAATCTGTTTAATTTTAAGATACAAAATAAATAATTTACTAATAGAGACTATTCTTGACAGATAATCGAAGAATCATGAAAAACAGTCTAATATTACTAAATAAAGTAGGATTAATTTTTCAAGATAGGTAAATAAAATTGCATAAGAAGATTATTATTATTTATCAACCAAAAATCAAATGATAACTTAAAATTAGATTATATATGTTTTTAATGGCTTCATAGCGTCCCACTCACAGGAGAAAGTTATCAAAATAAATCTCTTGGACACCTCGTGGTGAGCTGTGGAAGTGTATTTTTCGTTTCTAAAATTATTGGGAGGTTTATGTTCTTGTGTATTCTTTCATTTTCGACATAGAACGGTGCGTAAACTATCCCTCGCCACGCTTTTGATTGAAAAGATTGAAATTTTTTAATGTTGGAGGTTTTACCAGAACCTCACAGTTCTATACGATAACATCAAATTGGTTTTAGTAAAACTTTATACCGGGTTAGTTTGTTAATTAACGATAATTTTGAACGTCTGTCAAGTAACCTGAATAAAATACCTTATCCTCTGTGTAATTCAATACGTTTTTGTCTAATGTGAGTTTTCCAAGTTAGGCTTTTGTCTAGATTAAAACTTAAGTATATAATATTATCTGATGCAGGAATATCTACGTCATAGAAATATATTTTTGGGTATAAAAGGATTAAATTGAAAATGAATGAACTCTGGGGTATCAGATGGTTGATAATGCAGGTCCGTAAACCTATGTAGTAATAGTAACTATTAATTTATAGATTTTTTATATAGTTACAATATTTGGCTAGTTTCTGATACTAAAAGCTCGTCAGTTTTAAGAGGCCGTTATTATATTTGTCCAGTTCCTAAATATCCAGCTCAGCTGAACTATAACGTTGGGTAATGTGTTGGGGATGGTCAGCAGCTGGGATCCTTCGCTTCCAATCTCTATGTAAATCCTAATGCCTTCCTTCCTCTTGAGACCTGGAGGATCAACCATCGAGGATAACTGTCCGCTCAGCTTCTTGAGGAATTGGTCGCTCAGCACTCTTCAGATTTCTCTCCGAAAAAATTATACTACAAAAATAGTGAAATCTCTAGACCAAAAGAAAAGCTAATACCTTTTTAAGAGGAAGAGTTTTGATAGTATATTTAACAATCTAAAATAGGAATACTAATAATAACAGAAAAACCACTACTAAATTAAAGAATTAATAAAGGATGTAATTCACAATGTATAAGAAGAAGAGGTACTTGCAATATTCCATTATAAAAAGAATTAATTAAATTTACGTAATATCGAGGCAACATTAGGTCCTAGTTCACCTGCTGACCTTGAACAGCCGTAATCCGTGGATCGCACCAATTTGTCACTGTCCTTGAACTTTTTTTTCAACATATGGGGTGGACGTGAGGGGGAGTGCAGAGAGACTGATACAACCACATCTATTCTAACCATAATAAATACCATTGTATCAACGCTCCATTTTACTGTGAGTGAGTAAAGAAAGGCACTGCAGTCTCCATCTTAACGAAGCTTCATATTGTCGAATAGTTACCATATTAGCATAAAACCAGTAAAAAATTATACTGATTGGTATTTAGTAATAAACAAAAATGTAAAATTGTTTTACTTGAAGTTAACCATGCAGAAGAAATAATAAATGAGATCTGGACCTTAGAGTAGGCGGCGTTGATACCCGAGAGGCGTACAAAGAGGTAATTAGTCACAGTTAGTTTGATTAAAACATTTGAACTAGTAGTTAGTTTAGCGGAAGGGTTCGTTAGCGAATCCTCTCCCTTCCTTGTTAACAATCGCCAATAACGACCGGATTTAGCCTTTCTAGTTGAGTAATAGCGCTGCCTTAATAATCACCTCAGCCTCATTCATTAATCGCAGCCTTTGAGATTTTTTAATAGCTGTCATAAATATATAGTCATCATTAACAAGCAATGTGAAATTTTCACAACTTACTAGATGGATAATGTCCATTAATATATTAATTTATTAAATATATACTTCAGTGCCATTTAGACCATCAGGGTGTTAAAGTATGGGGTTGTTACGTTTTATTTCTGCATAACAATCGCCTCAATCCAAAAAAAAAATTAATAATATTGTTTCAATAAGCTGTGTGAATACTACGTCAGTCTGGTATAGTGCATCGAACTCAAAGCAAGACTTCAAGAGCTTAAGAACTGCTTAAATGATTTATTTTAAGGGGTCGTTAGAGATATGCGAATAACCCAGTGTTATATCAAGCTAAAATGGCTCCACCCATCTCACAGTTGTCAGTATTTCCTTACGTCCTTTCTATATCATGGAATCAGAACTCAGCGCCCATCCTACATACTACTTGATCTTGTCCTTCTGACTTTAACCCTCCTCTCTACCGAACTGCTACATTTGAAATATCCATCCTAACACGAGCTGCCTTCTTCTAGAACCAGTTATGTCGATCATCCTCTCTTTTTGCGAGGTAGCATTGTGGTATTCCACCCGTAAACAAACTCTCTGTATTATGAGTAGTTTCCTTCTGTTAATAGCTGAAGGAAATAGTTTTCGGTGAAGACATATAGAACGGTTTTCTTCAACAGTTTGGCCATTAATGACACAAAGGCAGTGTAGTACTTGAAAATGAAATTCAAAATTATGACGAGGAACGTGTTTGAAACAGTTGTAGGATGTTAACAAATAATGAATTGAATGAAAAATCTGAGAGAAAAGCCAACTGAACACTTGGAAAAAACAACTAAGTAGTAATTTTTCAACTTTTAGAAGAAAAATTAGTTCGACATGTCTCTAAGAAGTGACTAAGTAATTAGTATAAGCTTAGTGTAGGATAATATAGTATAAAATTAGTATAGAGATGTTTTATTTTTTTTTTCACTATTTCATGATACAGTACAACAAGATACTTAACGATACTATTTTTAGAAACTGTATTTCTAAGTCGAGCAACGTTCTCCTAAACAGATAACTGTACAAAGCTGAAATCAGTAGCTTTCCACATACACCAGTGAGCAGTTTAAATTTTGGTTGTTTGCATTTTGTAACGTATTATACTACCAAATATGTGAAACATAATCGCCCATTCTCTACTGTCTATAAGCAGTGATAATTATTATGTTTTAGCCGGAAAAGTTTCTAGAGGATGAATTGAAACATTGAGGAGAAATGTGGTTTCAATGACTAGACTAAGAAGAAAAAAATTGATTGATGTTGCATGCAAATAAAACAATGCCCCACTCTGAAATACCCGACAGCCCTAAGCTTCCTCTTGTTTATTGAACTTATTTTCTCGCAGGAGTTCGAGAGGCATCACTACTGAGAGGCATGTGTCGAAAAACACATCCTGACTAACATGCATTTGTATGTATGTACATTTGTATACATATGTACATTTGTGGCTCACAATAGAGCTATTCTCTGCATTCCATATAGGAGAAACTTACCTCAGATATGGTCATTATGAAAGAGGGGAACGAATTCAAACACATTATCGCTTGGTGTCAAGTCTATGAGTTGTAGTAGATAGCCCCCAGTATTTACTCCTTTATGTCACATTGTGTGAGGGAATAAGAAGGAATATGAGGTTGCACAATGAATTGTACTCAATTGTGCAGTGGACAAATTATTCATTGAAAAGTCTGATATCGAAGGTTGGAATAGGACGCAGCAGGTAGCAACAGCTAGAGGACACCGGAGAAGAGAGGAGAACGCACTTGAAGCTGGGACAATTAAGGAAGATGGTTACCTGAGAAGAGAAGTCTACTACACAGAAGATTAGGAAGATCAAGCCAATAGTTATAACACTTTACTAGAGTCAATTTATTACAGTTGTAGAAATAAATTATTTTGGTATACAGGAGTGAAAAGTCATTTATTTATTTAGTTGTCCTATATGCCTCACAATTGAAGAATAACAAACCAGGTGAGTCAATTCATGTCAAAAAGTCCCACATTTCAGATATATATATTCTTATTGTTTCTTGTCACTCAGTGTCACAAAAGTATTAGGTTCCCGAATTCCCAATAACAGTTAAACACCCTCAAAAAGTCTATATCCAGTGCCGGGCTTTTGTTTTAATATTTACGAGTGTAAATAACCTAGTGTCCCCATAAAAATGGAAGGAATATTCACAATTCCCGCCAAAACAGATTATTTACAATTAAACTCTTAATAGGTTATTTACAGAGTACTGTTTGCGCACTCAATTACTACAACCTCTCAAGTCAAACGTTGCCTTATCCTTCCACGATCTATACCTTGACCTGCCATTCGCGAAGGATATCTTAAACTATAATGCTAGAATTGAAGAAGAGAACTATCTACTCACTCTCCGACACGATGGCCATTCCAGCAGTCCGCGGTGTCCCTGGTCTCTGCGAAGCTGTCGTCGGAGCAGAGGGCCTCGGCGAGGTTGGCGAAGAGTCCTCGAGCCTTGGTGGTCTCTATCTCGGCCAAGAAGTTCCTCAGCTGCTTCTCCAGCTGTTCCACCCTGGCCGAGCTGTTGTCCAGCTTCTCGATCGCTGGAGGATCACTGGAACTGTTCTCGACGGGCACTAGAGCTAGTTTAGGAGGCCCGCACCGCAGTTTCACCTGTAAAACAATGAAACGTTATTTTTCCATATCCACATATAATAAACAAGCATTAAAAAAACAAAAAAACATATTAAATGTAGTTCAATCTATCTATTCAAGTATTTTGACCAATAAGGTCATTTAGAAAGGAGTTTAAAATTGAACTTTCTAAATTTTTAACCGACTGAATCGTAACAACCAGCAGAGTAATGTGTTCAGGCCGCTTGCAACTGTGATGAACAACTTAGCAATTATTAGCTTTGACGGGTCAAATTACTCAGTGAGATCTCGTGAATGTTTTGAAACGATTTGAGCTGAAAATTGTGAAAAATATTACATTATATTTTAAGTGTTCTCCAAATTTTTTATGGTTTCATATGAATCGTTTGTTTCCGAAGTGAACACTCGAAAAATCGATGAGGACTCAATATGGAAATAAGTGACTCATGTCTAATTTGAAACTGACGAAAACAAAAAATAATTAAGGTGTGTGTGCTGTAGACCACACGGCAGAAGTGAAAACATCAACAAAGCGAGATTAGCAATATGAACTAAATGTAAATTATAAATAATAGTTTATTATAAAGAGGATGAAATGTTGAACATTTCCGTCACTTACAGTATGCAGATACGATATTTAGTTTCTGAAATATTTTAATCCATATCATCCAGAAAACTCGGTATCATTTGGTTTTCGAAAGTATTTTTTCCTTTTCGCCTTGCTAACAGGACGTCGCTATAAGACACACTTTTGAATAATTTTTCATTACAACGAAGATGGAATGATAAGCATTTTCCTAGCTAACAATATGGAGTTCCGGTTTTTAGTTTTTGAAATAATTTAATCCATATCCAAAAACACATCAATTACTCGTCTCAAGCCGACTTTACCCGAGCCGTATACATCGGAGATCTGACAGCTCAATCTAATTCACTCACAACAAAAATAGTGCAAAACGTGCCTAAAGAAGTTTTCACTAAAAAAAAAAAATACAAGAACGAAGTTTGAATTTAGACTTAGAGAAACACGGGGTGAAATTGGATTTATTTATCGTATTAATCTAATTTTATTTTAAACAGAAACAAAACGAAGTAAAAGTAAATGAAAGAAAGCGCGAAATTCGTTAAACATAGTGGATGATAAAGCTACTGAAACCAGTAAATTCATCATCTCTCAAACTAAACTAAAAGTAAAGAAATGTGTAAAAGGGACACAAACACCAGACTTGAGAAACAGCCCAGTTACACATTCAAGTTTCTTATATTGAATATTTAATAGTTGACCGTTGCATTATAAAGGAAGGAGATGGTCCGGGGTTGTGGTCATAAATAGGCTAAATAGTGGTAAAAGTATTTTATTGAAAGCCGACGTTTCGACCTGACTTTGCAGGTCTTCTTCAGGGAGATGTGTTCGCCTAGGAGTTTCACTTAAAACTGTTATTTTATTGAAAGCCGACGTTTCGAAACCGATTTTGCAGGTCTTTTTCAGGGAGGTGTGTTCAGCTAGGAGTTTCACTTAGAACTGGAACCCCTAGCTGAACACACCTCCTTTTTTTTTTTTTTTTGTTCTTCCTACCTCGCCTTTTAGGCTATACGGACTTTCCCGGGCCGGGGGTGAGGGCGGGGAATTTAAAATCCCTTCCGGCACCGGGACGCAAACTCGTACTTTTTATATCATCTCAAATCTCTGTTGCCAGGCAACTAGCGGTGCTGTTACACACGCATTAACCTATTCGGCCACCCCGCCCCCCTGAACACACCTCCCTGAAGAAGATCTGCAAAGTCGGGTCGGAACGTCGGCTTTCAATAAAATAGTTTTACCACTATTTAGCCTATTTATGACCGCCACCCTGGACCATCTCCTTCCTTCATGTTTCTTATAGTTTGTGAAATATGTAAAAGTACCTCTGAATTAAAAAAAATAAAATAAAACCTAGCCTGCGGAAACTGTGGATTAATACAATGCAAGTAGAGAAGTAGTTGAGTACACATCATCACATTCGGAAAAGGAGTGAGGTTAAGATGTTAAATAAATTTTAAGAATCTGTCAGGATAAAAAGGAGCGGCTGTCTAATAAATGATTAATATTAATAAAATATTAAGACTTGCCTAGTGTCAATTACAGTGACCCCTTAAGCGATTTCATGGAAGTGTAAAAATCAAATTTCAGAACTCATGTTGGGAATTCAAGTAGATGAAGTGGAAATAAAGTAAAGAATACCAAGAGTTCTGTAAAAGTCGTATGATATTCCAGCTAACGGCTTCACCACACAGTCTGCAGCAAGTACCAAACATATTTCAAGGATTCTCAAGTTATAGTTTGGCAAAGACAAAGTGATATTTTGGGGCGGGGCTTATGGTTTATGGGGAGCGGGGGGTGGAACTTGTAGGGGAGCTCCAGTAAAGTTTATGTCGATATGGAACAAACAAAATGTTTTGTGGAACTTCACTAAGTATTTACAAAGGATTTAAAAATACGAAAAAAAAAATTGATAATTGATTAAAACAGTTCAGAAAATGGGGAAATCATTAATTTCTGAAAATTGAACTATAATTAAACTACATCAGGTATTAAAATAAAGTTACCAAAAGCAATAAAATGAAGTTTTTCTGAGCCTTAAACACTTGAAATATGTATATATTTATAATAATTTAAAGAGAACACCCTTTTTAAACCTACTTTCACAAAAGTATAATAAAACATTTTTTTTTTTAAATCGCAGTGATTCAAAAAATCGATGTATCAACTATATTCGTAGATATACATTTTAAATGTTTCCATGGAAACATATAATTTCCGTTAAATAATATTAAAGTAGAAATAACTAGAATTCATAGAATGAAGAAATGAATTATAAATGACGAACAGGTTCTAACATCAAATTAAAACTGACAATCAACTACCTAGTAAGTGTTGAAGTAGTCGGAAACGTCGAGCTGTTTCTTTTCGTTTCAGTCTGATTTGAGGATTCCAAGTTAGACGTTTGTCCAGATGGAGTCCTAGGTAACAGTATACATATATAAAATGATATATTAAATGGCTAAACAATTATAGCAGGAATTGTATTTATGAGTACAGTAGAGCGGGACCCGGCAGCTGCTGGTGTTTCCATCCATCAAAAGCGGTGGGACAGAGGACCTGACACAGGGAGGGGGGAGGGCTGTAGCAGTGTAGCTCTTGTTTGACAATTTTATCAGTCAATCCGGTGGGGAGGGGGGAGAGGGGGGAGGAGTTGAATGGCAGAGGGGGGCGGGTGTATGTCAGGAGGGTGAGTGGCAGGGGGAGGGGGGAGGCTGTGGTTGATAGCTCGGCTCAACTCTCGCTGTAATTCATTCTTCTCCACTTCACTTCTTCAGCGCTTCACTACCATTTATTATTAGAGTGGGAAAGTGCGTGTGAGATATGAGTATTGAAGTTGACGGTACTAATCCGAGAAGAATATAAAGTTGAATTATTAATACTAGTCCTTAAATTTTTGATAAGGTCCCTTACTAGAATAGACTACAGATGCAACAAATAATTAGAATTAAAGGGACGAATGTTTATTGTTAAAACGTTGAATTTTCAAAAGACGAAATGATTTCATTTTTATTATTCCATTAATAAAAATGATTGGTAGTATTTAATCAATGGAAGGATATGAATCCCCACATATATTATTACAGTAAGGCTCGAAATCGGTTTTGTACCAAATATACGCTCCTATCATGCTCAAATACCATGAATGGAGTACACGTTGGATTCAGAATTTCACGGGGGGTTAGAGAATCGTATTCTCTGCTTTTGTTTTTCTTTCTAAAATAAATAAAGACTTTATTCCTCCGGAACTATCGGATCCTGCGTTTTTAAGCCCAAAAACGTACTATTTTCGAGATAACGCAAGGCATGAGGTTCGCATCCACACAACCTGACGTTAATTGTAGTACTATCATTGAATACATGTCTCATTTCGTCGACTTGAGGTCTCTATGATCGAGAGAGGAGGAGTTTATATTATTTATTGACGGTGTTTTTGATCGGCAAGCAATATCATCGTTAATTCTTCACCAAATCTCAAGATTGAGCCACCAATTTCGAATGCTTCCTTCCTTCTCCTTCAGGCGGGCAAAATAGTCATATCATCCCGAAAATTCAGGCAAACAAGTTATAAAAGAAAAGAAACTTTATTTGCAAATAACTAAAAAATTATACACTTTTCCCTTGGTTATTCCCATGATTATATAAAACATTACTAAATTGTCTACAAAACGAAAAAAAAATCATTGAAATCTAGGAATATTTAAACTTGGTGTAGCAGTCGGTTTCAAATCATATCCCGATCGAAACTCAAAACTCTTTTGGATGAGGACATGCACTCAGTTCTGGCCTTAAAAATTCGACGCCCTCAGGCAATGACTTCATCCCCCTCTAAAAGAAATAAATGTATTTCTCAAGATGTTTTATGTTATGTAATATTTGAATTTTATTTAATTTAACATTTAGCTAATAAAATTGATTTATTGGTAGGGCAAAATTAATTATTTTAATACATTTTGTATTCATTTTTTAATTTATAACAAGCAAGGAGCTCCCAAGACGATCAGCCGGTGCCGTAACGTGTAATGATAGAGACCAGACTGTCACACCAATTTGAAATATTTGTAGAGCTCAATTTCCCTATCAATCTAGCATGCTGTTTATTTAAGTAGATATATAAGTTCATTCTCTTACTATGGATAGAATTTCTCAATTTCTGTAGTCAGGTTTTTTTTTTAAGTTCAAATATTTGTTTATTTGCAGTATTCACCTCACGATATCTTCTTGCTATTTTTTATTCTTGCATGAATAGATAATTATAATATAAAACTTTCTTGATTGTATTAGAAAGCACATCCAGAAGTAGAAAGACAATTTCTTTTCCACTATGACATTAATAAGACCACACCTGCCATTCAGTAACCGGAAGGTAAGAATTTAAAACAATATTATACTTGCTAATATACTCGACGGATGTGAAACTTAGCCGCTTACCTGAAAGGAAGCACCAATCTTTTCAAAAATGAAATATTATTATGTAAAATATCCTGTAAGAAAAAAGAAATCTAGACTAACCAAAGACTATTTAAGGAAAAAGTAATCTGTGCCACAGGTGTGATTAAAGCCTACGAAGTTTCATAATGAACTAATTGCTAAAAAGGAAATCAATGTTAAGCTACTTAGTAACCTGGTAAACGGAGACGTAGATGGAAGTATAACTTCAAATTTGATTTTGGTAATTCTAGTAAATGTAATTGCATAAAATATAGATATTTTATTTATTATTTTTATTATACAATTATGTATATTTAATTAAACATTTAGATAATAGATATAAATATAATTTTTGTTTAAGGTTAACATCGTTTGCTTATAATATTAATTTATCTTTCTTTCTCTGTATTATTTCATCTCAGAAGCGATTGTTTTGTAACATTATTTCTTACTTGTTTGTAAATATTTTTATTTTTTTTACAACTATGTACATGTTTACAGATATATATTTTACATCTTCATTATTTAATAGATCTTATGGCTAGAAGTAATCTTTATTTTTTACATTGTTGTTATTGTTATTCTTAAGTTAATACCAATCGGTACTCATTTAAAGGCTCTAACTACTTAAAATATTCTTACAAACAAAAGCTAATTGGAAGCCATCTTGTCTTATACAAGTAGGATCTCAACCGTATTAACGTTCCATAAATTACTGTAACACACTAATTTTTTAATGTTTTAAGAGTTCAAAGTATGCTAACTACGAATACTTTGAGTAATTTATTCGATAGGCATAGGACTGCCTGATTGCATTATATAAATTATTTATATCAGCTGTACTGATTGCAGTATTAATATTATAACTAACTTTAAAACTAATATCCATAATTATCAATATCGTGAAGCCTATCAATATCGTTTCTTTACTACCCACAATAGAGCCGATCGCCGATTTAGGAGGAGAAAAACTACTTATTTAAGCTATAAAAGATAAATGTAATATAGCATCCTTTATGCAAATAGTGCTCTGGCAAAGCTTGTTTAAACTTTTACAGTAGGATACGGAATAGTGAGGTTTGGGCGAGCAAGCCTTCAGTCCCATCAATTGACAATAGCTTTAGTATTATTTGATTTATAGTTCAAATCAGTGCATATGTGTATTATTGTTCAATACTTCATTTGATAATTGAGTTAACTATATATTTATTTTTTATTACATTAATTTAGGTTCAAAGAGTTCAATGTTCAAGTACAGTCACATTGAAAAGATAGCTATGATAAAATACAGAACACATAAATATTTTGAAACACAAAAAATTCAACACCTCTGTTACCACCTATATAATGATGATTTCCAAATATACCAATCTTTTCAACCTTCTGAGATGCCTGAGGCTGCCCGAAAGCTACAAGAGGATATTATCTGCATCAACAAATGGGCAGAAATAAATTAATTAAAACTGAATGCAGATAAAACTAAGGCTATTCTCATCGGTCCAGACATCTCATTAGCTCCCTTCCTTATTTTCCTCTACTTAACCTCAATAACCGTCCCATCCATTTTTTCCCTACAGTCAAAAACCTAGGAGTAACCTTTGACCAGAACCTCTCCTGGAATAACCATATCTCCCAGATTACCCCAAAATTCTAGCTATGGCTTATATAATAACAGCTATGGCTGTTTGGTAAATGGAGGGCTATCTGCTACGCTAGAAATAAGACTGAAGAAACTAATGATTTGTTTCATAGGATACATCTTCGGGATCCCCAGGAGTTCGCATGTTTCACTCTGGTACACCGAGTTGAAGTGGCTTTATCCTACTTCTCGACGACCATTCCTCATTGGTGTATTCCTTTTCCAAGTCTTCAAAACCAGAAACCCTCCGTACATCCTGGAACTCCTTACTCTATGTTCCTCTATCCACTCTCTTAATACCAGGTCTCAACCTATAGACTTATTTATCCCCTCCCATAAAACTTCTTCCTTCGTCATTCGAGCTACCTCCTTTTGGAACTCTCTTTCTACCTCCATACGTCATTCCTCGTCCACAAATTCCTACAAACAACTCCTGTTCCACCACCTACTCCACATTCAAACTTCCGCAAACATGCAAAATTACTTACATCTGTACGCTGTTTAATTTCAATCTACTTCTCATTCGCAATGACAATTAACAGTTAATTAGTTATTTTTTATTATTCTAAGTCAGACTAAGATCCATAAATTTGTAACTTTGTTATTATTCTTAGGGAACAGTAGTCCCAGAATAAAATTATTTCTTCATTTCATTTCATAAACAACACTTATACAAGCTATTAAATACCGTTCCTGCTCCCCTGCCGCTGCTATTTTCTTTCTTTATGCAGCATTTTTTACTTTTTTTTACCAAAAAATAATCAACGAATTTGTGCAGCTTTGCATTAATTACAAATTTTTTTAAATATATGTTTCAGAAAAGGTGAACGAAATTTCTGGGTTAACATTTTTTTCATTTATATTATAATATATTATAACAAATTTTGAAAGATAACATTTATAATTATAAAAATTATATAAATATTTTATCCATAGTCTAAAGATGAAATTGGCTTGGGGTCACAAAACTTGCTAAGCGCCCTAGAGACAAGACCATTGACCCCAGACAGTGGGGGGGGGGCAGTGTTTATCTGGCGGTGTCGCCCCCATCCTCGGTATCTGCAGTAGGCTTCTGTCGGTATCAATCACCTCTTCTCTCCCTTTGGAAGTACGTAATAGAAACTGAACAGTTGTGGCGAGTTTCATGGTTCTGATTTAATAATAAAACTTACTGAAACTTTGTAAATTCAAAATAAAATGTCAATTAAGTACCAACTATGAAATCGCAAAAACTAAAGAATAATTGTACCGCACTGTTCAACGAAAACAGAGAACTAACATAGGACTCTGAGAATTAAGAAAAATCAGTTAAATACTAAGTTACGTTTAATATCAATAAGTTCATTATAGCTCACATCCAAAAATAAGGACGTGGTGAAATCACAAATTGAGTTGACCTGACGAATGACAATTAAATTGAATGAAAACGAGAGTTAATAAATAAATGGGAGCTTATAAATGTTATTTTAGAAAATTTATAACCCAAGTCACATTTTAGGAATTAAATTAGTGAATGACAGGAGTCTTTCTTGACCTTGAACAGACGTATCAAGGATTGCTGTGCAAACTCCTTGAATTCCTACCCTTCGCAAAACTTTCTCATTATCCGTCCCTATTTTGCTGACAGATACTTCAAAGAAAATCACAATAATGTTTGTTCACCCCTCTTTGGTGGATCAAAAGGTATTCCTCAAGATACTATCCTCGGTCTCATCCCCATACAGTTGATACAGGTGAAATACCAACCTATTCTTATACTGTCCCTACGTACTTCGATGACACATGTTTCTTTTCTGTTAATAGAGACCCTTTTATTGCATCCCAAACTTTCCAATCATACTCCATAAACCTTCAAGAATGGCGGTAAAGTTTTTTTGACACCATCTGAACTTGCACGACCTCTGAGAGAAACCATATTCCAAGAATGGCAAAGACGGTGGGACAACAGCGCACCTAGCAAATTAAAAACAATAAAGAAAGAGGTTCAACCGTGGACCAGCTCCAGACGCAGCAGTCGTAGAGAAGAGGTCGTCCTCACGCGGCTGAGGATCGGACATATTAGACTGACCCACCTCCACCTCATAACAAAAGATTCTATCCCCAGCTGTCAAAAGTGTAACCAATCACTAACTATAAAACATATTTTGGAAGAATGCCCTTTTTACACCGCAAGATTAAAAGATTTTGGAATACCCCAGAATATATCAGCATCCCTGGGAAATCAAGAAGAAATAGTTACCAAAGTCATCAAGTTTCTGGATAGTGAAAGAATTAAAAAACACATTTGACAGGTTTTTTTTATTTATTAATTTCCTTTTTATCTATTTATTTTTATTATATTTTCTCTTATTATTATTATTATTATTATTTTTATTATTTTTATTTTTTATTATTTTTTTTTTCACTTGATTTCATTTCATTTTAAATTCATTTGTTTATTAATCTCAATCCATTTATTGATTCTACTGCTATTTTTTAAAAGTTTATTTATTTATACATTTTTTATACATCTTATTACCTATAAATGTCTATTATTATCCTTATTTATTTATTTTATTCTATCAATCCATTTCTTTATTTATTTTATTTTATTCTATTTATTTATTTATTTTTTTATTTTTATTTTTTGTTTGTACCAATCATCCAAATAGTATTAAATGATGTTATTTAGTTGATCGGGCGCTTATGACCTGGATGTTTTGCGCCTAGACATCGAAACAAACAAACAAACAAGAATGGTGTCAAAACTAGATAATAAAAATAAATCCCACCAAATGGCCTAACCCTCCGTCGTAAACATATGACTTCATGTGTTCCTTCAATAATATTCCACTTATTTCTGCTGAACAAATCCGCTACCTAGAATTCCATTAGGACAAAATTCGTATACATGACTTCGTATACAATCTCTTCGACGTTTCCGCCTGATACAACACTAACTAGACAAACTCTTTAAACATTCAAACTAGAAAAAACTCATTTACATTAAAATAATAATAGGACGTATCCAATTCATACAATTCAAAAATTTTCCTAAATTCCTTGATTCTCCATTTGTCACAAATGAAATTACTAAAGATCTTAATGTTCCCTGTGTAACTGATTTGGTCCGATACAGATATCTAACCTTCTATAATAAACTTCAGACGCATCTAAACACACTTGTTTCCAGTCTTGTTTCCTCCTCGATTACTGATAGTCTTCCTAGGCGTCTGAAAAGAAAATGGCTTCGACCTTCTTACAACTACTTAGGGAATGCTAACATTAGTACCTCGACAGGCCAGTTGTAGGATCCAGATTTGTTCATATTTAATAGATAAGTTTTAATACATTTGTAAATGTGGAAAAAAAAAATTTAAACTGATTTTCGTGTTTAAACTACCTGAATTATTCGTTGACATATGAACCATCAATGTCTACCTGTTTTGTTTTTTTCTGTTTTGCATTATAGACCATATAGATCTTTGCCGCCTTAAGAAGCCTACTCCATCTCTTCCTTTCTGGAGCTATTTCTTTCCATTTATTTGCACGCAGTTTATTTTGATCAACTGTTTCTAAAAATTGACTAATGATTAAAGAAACACTTTGGGTTGGTTTGACTTCTTCCTGAGCGTATAAATAATCCTTCAACAAATTATGCTGCTACCCTCAGTTCATAGCGATACTTGATGATTAAATATTACGACGATGAAAAGTAGGAATGTTTTACAGCGGAATATAACGTAACGTAATAAGCCAATGGTACTAAGGGATAGAGGCTAAATAACTAAATAAATACATTTGAAACTATTGAACTATTAGTCAACTGAGCCTAAGACTAATTGAGAGGAGATAATTGAGCTAAGAGGCGATACAAATGGCCTAGCAGGAATCCATTAGTACCCCTTGGCAAATTAATTATTAACCATTTAGTTGCTCCTGTCGCAGGAATGCTAACAATGCCTTCACAATTAGTAGCCAGGATAAGTGTGGCAGTGGCGGAGCCAAGGGACTATTTATCTCTAGTCCACTTCACAAAGTTTTCAACATCTCCGCCAGTTCATTATTGCAGTTTAAGATGCAGCGAAACCAACCCATCTTTCATGCTTCTGTAATTCTATTGTTTCGGTTTGTGACATTCATCGGTTGACTTGCATTATGCTAATACCAAATAGCTGTCACATTTCCACATTTTAATTTAGTCAGAAAGATTAGTCACAGATTATAGATGAAAATAGCAATGCGTATATGTTAAAAGAAGAATTGTTTTTATATTGTATGTCATATATGTAGGATGTCTCATAAGGGAAGTATTTAAATAGATGATATACCACAAGAAGTAAAAAAAAAAAAAAAAAAAAAAAAATGGATTATATAGACAAATCTCAGATTTCACAAAGAAATACAGGAAATTAAATTTTTTTTTTTTTTTTTTGTAAATTCAAGGTTTTTAATAAATAGGATGAAATTATTTTTAAAAAAATATTTAACCTAGGTAATTAATAATTGCTTAGCAGTAAGCTAGACAAAATTTCCTTTTGTAATAAAAGTTAGATATTAAAGAGAAGTTTCAGACCGAATTGTCAGCACAAAGAAATAAAAATAGACATAATATATTTGAGACCGGAATAGCTCAGTGAGTTAGACACTGGACCACTAGATAAGCTCTAGGTACCGGATTTGAATTCGGCTAATTACAAGTAATTTTGCCCTGGGTCGCGAGACCCTCTTGGGGAACACTCAGCCTCGGTACAGTTGGTACTCAAATATCGGTAATTACAAGAAAAACCTGTCGGTTGAGCGTGATCCTGGCCCGATAATCTCCCTGCACAACTGTTAGTCAGTACTTTCCAGCAAAGTACTGAACCCAAGACCCTTCATGGTTTGGTTGGGTACAAATTTTTTTTTAATAATCTATTTATTTTTAGTTTATATTTTCATTGTTACCACCACTTACACCTTCAGTGTAGATAACATGCCCTGAAGATGACCTACAAGCTTGGGTTGAAACGTTGGCAATAAAAATCTTAAAAACTGACAGCGTGCTGGATATCTATTCACCCATCTATACAATATAAAAGAAATGAAACTATGATCAAAATACTTAAAAGTATATACGAAACTAATGAGGGACGGCGAAATCATATAATCACTACGTAGAAAAAAAAGGATATTTTATCCAGAGTTTTACTTTTAAATGTATTATACTGATAAAAAGTATTCATTTCAATATGTTTATTGTTAATTACATCTGTTTGCTAGTTTTGAAATTTTAAGTTTGTTTTTATATGTTTTGAGGGTTGTTTTTTTCACGATTCAAACGTTTTTACAGCACAAACATCCTGTCTCTAGTCATTTAACTCATTGGTTTTACGGTTAATACACTCGTTTTATATTTTGTTTTTAGGTATTTTACACTTATTTATATATATACCTTTATATTAATAACGTGTAATATGTAGTAGAGTACTCGGTATTTATTCCTCTAACGCATTTCTCCTATAAGTGATTCCCATTGATTTAACACTAATTGGGAATCCAAGAATATGTATAAAGTTCACAAAAATAAAATTCACAACTCTGAACTGAAAAATATTAATATTGAAAGGAGGAAGTGCTTTTGAGATGAATGAAATGTCTAACACACACACCCTTTACACTTCACAGAGATTAAAAGCCGGCGAACTTATTCTCCAAAAGACCAGATGAATACCACGAAAATGGGAAACTCCAGTAAGAAGAGCACTTATTCCTTGGAAGAGGTTTCCAGAATATATTAATCTCCAGGAGGTCTGTATGAGGATCGATGGGAGAAGAGGGGATGAGCATTGTGGGATTGTCGGTCGTCTTGCTTCGTGAGCCTTAAAGGTAATTCCAAGCTAGGGCAATCTTCAGCAAGCTGCGTATATCAAAATTTATTTCATTTATTTAAAACTTTTTTATTCAGAAATATTACATTGTCTCAATTAAGGAAATTTATAAAAGAGATCAGAAAGCCCTTTCGCACCATATTCGCTATATGGCATATAAAGTACTTTGATAAATATGATAAAATGAAACTAAATGAATAAAGAAAAAAAATATATTTCACAATAATGAATATTTTTAATATTTACGATTTTTATATTATTTTAAAATTCATTTTAACAAATGATATCGACATAAACTAAATATTTTCAACAGGAGTACAGATATTTATTATTTTGTATTGAAGAATAATAAAACAATCTCTCACAATTTCTATTAAGGCTATATCTGCTATATTAAGGCTGAGTACGTTCATATATAAACAAAAGAAAATAGAAAGGGGTGAAAAAGAATAAAATAAAAATTAATAATAATAAATAAAAAGTAAATTAAAAACGTAATATAAGGAAAATATTACATAAATAATAAGAATTTAATTATCTAGTCAAATTATTTATTTCTCTAAATTTTCATAATTTATGTTATGCTCTTAATGTGTCTAGTAAAACGTTAAAATATCATTAGTAATTTATGATTGAAACATTTATAATTATAAAAAATTTATAAAAGTTTATTAAATTATGATATTATAAGTGATTTGCAGGAAAAGTCTATTTTTTTGATAAAACTAGAAGAAAGAAATTAATTTATAATTAATTGTAGATGGTGGAAAAAACAAAAACAATTTTAAATCTTTAATTGCCTTTTGAGTAGTATACTATATATAATTATATATAGTTATATATATTTTCTTTTTCTAATAGTTTTTTTTTTTTTAAAATGCTCTTTTAGAGCCGAAACGTAAAAATAAAATTTTTGTTAAAAAAATGTTTTAATTATAAAATAAAAATGTGTGGGTCTAAAAGAGGTTTTTTTTTAATATGAACTTAATAATTTATTGATAAAATATAATAATTATATAAAAATGAATAATCTCAATAAGGTTGTTTATTATAATTATTTGTTAATTTAATACAACTTACTCCTTTTGAGACGAATGATTTCAATGATTAAAAGTAGAGTAAAATTTATTTGTCATGAACAGCTACCGATTGAGCTCTTTAGTTGCCTTGTTACAGCTGCTTTAAAGCTACTTTGAGTAAGAACTGATGATAAGAAAAAATTAAAATATAATTTAAAATATATTTTTATGAAAAACGACACTTTTCGCCTCTTATCAGATAACTATTAAATTAAAAGTATGGACATTTTGCAGGGGTACTAAATTTTTTCATTTTGCATAAAACTTTCACTTTTTCACTTTCATAACATGCATAAAATTTTTGAAATTTGCTTTGAAAATTGTTGAGGGACATTAAGAATAGTATTAATTTTAATTCAGAAAGGAAACATAACGAAAGCGTGATAATTTGAGAGGGATAGAGGCTCAGCTGAGACACTCGCAGGAAATTAACTCTCGATTTTTTTCCCTCGCCCTCTCAGGCCCTTGAATCCTTAAGGAAGCGCCCTTTCTTTCCTTCGTAGCCTTTCCATTTCCTCTAGAGATCCTGGCTATAGATTTATTGCTCGATCTTTTCCCTTTCTTATTATTATTTGTAAAGTTGCTAACATTACTGCTAGTGAACGTAGTATGTATCTTCTTCTAAACCGATGTAATCAGGTGTTAAACCATACCGAAGGGAAAAATGTACGTTTAAAATAATATTTTGTTTTGTGAAGCTGAAATACTGTGGCCAAAGTATGTATAAAACGGTAGAATAGATCCCTTTTCCGGTTCTCAAGAGCGATGGATTTTGATGAACGAAATATCAAACGAAAGGGAATTTCATTGAGACGTTGACTTATCCCGAGGTTCATAGAACTTATTCTAAATAAAGCTTGTCAATTAAAAAAAAAAAAAAAAAAAAATCGCCGACATTAATGAAAAACGAAATCAGCCTCCTAAAAACGGCAAACATAATTTTAAAACCTTCTTAATAGCATTATAATTTTAATAATAATAAGGTCTAGCGGACCCGAAGGTTCGATGCCTATACCACCTATCGATGATGGTACTTAAACAACATATGTATTATCATATAAAAGATGAAAATGAAATAATAAACTCTCCCTACATGATTTTTTCTTATAGAAAAAAAGACTCTCGTCTACTTCAACCACTTTGCCAGGCCTTCCATTTTTTTTCTTGACCTGTATAACATGTAATAACTGAAAAATAAACAATGTAATAACTGAAAGGTTTGGCGAGAAAAGAAGAGGGAGGTTATGTGACGTAACGTTAGATAACATAGATAACAAGGGAGGTTTCGTCCCGCCCGGCTAATGTACCAGTACCAGATACTGCTAATTGCAATTTGAACCCGTGTTTCAGTCTAGTATTTTTAATCAAAATTAGTTTTTTCCTGAAATAAATACATTTCGTTTATTTAATTCCATTTGTTTACTGAGAATTTTACCATGCAAATTATTAACACAGGCCAACTAGTTTTGTATATTAAAAAAAATATATATTTGTAGTAAAAAACAATTTTTTATTAAAATCAACAGGATGTATCAAGAAAGCGAGCTAAACATGGATGAAATAAATGTCATGAAGTAAACAAACATGTGGGGGAGGGAGAGGAAGTTAAATTAATGAATTATGACTAATCGATTGATTGGTCAACGTATTCGATGCTTTTAGTCCAAACAGGGCTGGAAATAATCATGTAGATGGGTTTCCCCAGTTTGTTTAGGTTCAGGATGTTCCTAATGTGTGTCGGAGAAGGCAGAATCATCAACTAACGATTTTAGTAAAGCTTTTTTCCTGTGAATATCCATAGCGTCGACTTTTTCCCCGTCAATATCTGAAAATGTGGGAAAGCACACAATAAATATTGACATTAAGTGCCAAGTAGACCTTGCAACGTATGAGCTATTCTTGCAACTCTTTGCGTTTCTCACGACTCGGACCGAATGGTTTCAGATTACTATGATGTTTTATGCGAAAACACTTTAATAGTTTAGAAGTAATACATTATTTAAACACTAATATTTTAGATTATTTTTTATAAGTGCTAATAGGACTAAATTCCTAAATTCAGCGCGACTTCCATTGAAGGAATCCATCAATCCAGTACCGATGGACAGATACTTATGCTGTTGTGTTTAGGAACGACCTATTGAATTATAGGTTCAAGGTTACAAAACACATGAAAAATAAAAAAATATATAAGGAAATATTTACTTATTGAATTTTAAAACACAAATAAATATAAAAACAAAGTAAAGTGAATAAAAATATCTAAAGTAAATTGTGAAATAACAACAGTAAGGTTATAATGAGCTAACATCCAGCGGATTCTTCGACCCCAAAAGCCAAAAGGCTGAATTCCATTTACAGATTCATCGATAAATTATGGAACGGTTTACAACATAAAAGAGAGAAAAAAAAACTTTACCAACACGATATGATTCTAAACTCCTGATATATATAGAAAATGAAGAGGTGTCCATGAATTTTTAGTGCCTAAATTAAATTTAAAAAATTTACCGATAAATTTTCCAATTAGAAAACGACCTATTTTCGAGAATTTTCGTAAATAAAAAAGTTGTAGTTTACAATGACATGTAGTTATTCACGAAGTTTTAGGCAGATGTTAATAATTTGTTAAAAAGGGGTCTGTACCACGGACTAATACAAATTGTTTAAAATTATAAAAGGAAAAAAACTATTTTTTTTTTGTTCTTAGGAGCAGGATTATGGTTTCAGAATTGTCCAGTTTTGAAAAAAGTACAAACTCTTCTTCTTTGTACAAGCAAACAAATAACCCTCCGAGTTGCCATAGTTGGGTTAAAATTATCTTTGATGCCAAAAAGAAAAGAGCCTGCAAATTATATCACAACGGTTTATTATTTCCAAACAATTATATATCTAAAGTAACATTACCTTCCTAGTGACAAAGAAAAAGAAATAAAAGGTGATTCCAATTATTAGACCCAACTTTTTTTTTAAATCATTAGTAAAATGCTAAAAAAATTAGCATTAGTTCAGTAACACATTCGAAATTAAAAACAAAAACAAAACCTTTACAGTATAACATATAAAAAATATCTAAAGACCATAACTTTGCTCCGAATAGTCCGATTTTAATGATTTTTAAAAACCATACAATATCAACAAAAAAGTGTTTACTTTTCGAGTTATTCGAAATCTAATTTTACCATCCCTCGTAACTTTTTTTTTCAGCTTCTTTTCGTTGAAGTATGTTAAATGAATAAATTTAAAGGACATCGAGAAGAAGACTTTAGCGAAGTTTTTTATTGAAATCGGTACATTCGTTTAGGCGCTACAATCTATATCCACGCACGTTTTTCGGTCGCCATCTTGAAAGGAAAAGGCCGATAATAATGTCGATGAAGGAGGATCATCCTCGGGTAATCTCTAATTCTAAATCCAAATTTGAAAAAAAAAATCGGTCCAGTAGTTTCGGATTGACGAATACTATGTATCCTGAAACGTAAAAGCTCAAATTTGGAGGGAGCGTTAAGTTTTTGAATTTTTCGTTCGATCACAATGGTTCATCATTGAAAATAATAAACCAAAATGAAAATAAGTGTACCAGGGTTCATAAGACAAATTAGTAGTTAGTAAGTGACGATGAAGTAAGGCAAGTCCAATAAAACTGAGAGAAGAGATAAGTTTTAATGAAAGTGGAGAAGACACGGAGGTGACTAAGTTGGGTGTTAGCTGGAGGGCGGAGGATGGATGTAGTCAAGGGGCAAGACACTTCTAACCAGGCTTCCACTCCTTCCTTATATCTTCATTAACCTAAGTGTCTGTCTAGCTTGTCTCCTCGACCTTCCTCGAGCAGAACCCTCTGAGGAACAATTAATATATCAGTCTTGTTTAAAAGTTTTTATTTTTATTTATATATTTATATGTTATTCATCTAGTAAATTCGCACATGGATATAATGACATGAAACACATGTTGAGAAACTACCCATTGTTAGCACTCTAATAACATGTCTATATTAGGAGATCATGTGGCTATCTTCTTTTGAGACGCCTCGGAGGATTATCAGGAATTGAATAGATGGATTGGGCCAAATCTGATACATAAGGAACATTAAGGTCAATATGGATGATTTTATTTGTAACAAAGTAGAGAGCATTGAGGATTTTACGAAGGATTTTGGACTGTAAAGATTGGATACGAGAGGAATTTGATGGTTTAGTGGAGCCCCATAGCTCAACTCCATAAGCCAAATAGGCCTTATTATAGTCATGTGTGTGAGTCGTTTGTAATTCATTGGAAGTTTAGAGCGTTTGTCCAGTAAGTGCTGAAGTAAGCGGAAACGTCGAGCAGTTTCTTGTCGCTTCAGTCTGGTATGAGGATTCCAAGATGAGACGTTTGTCCAGATGGAGTCCTAGGTATCGATTTGTTCTCAGGGATAAGTGGGGTTTTATTAAAGGCTACTATAGGACACAAGTCATTGGTTTACGCGAAGGGTACAGGTGGATTTGATGGGATTTATGGAATTTTATTTTAATCCTCCAGTTTGACACCATTCTTCCAGGTTTGTGATGTGTGATTGAAGAGTTTGGGATGCAATTGAATGGATTCATTATTAACTGACAGAGATACATGTGTCATCAGCATACGTGGTAATAACAGTGTTAGGATGGGTTGGGGATATCAGCTGGATCAAACTGTGTAAAGGTATCGGTCAAGGGTACTATTGAGGAACCTCCGGCAGATTGAGAAAAGAGGGATGAATAGGTATTAGTTGTGATTTACTTTTGTCAGTGTCCTTTCCGTAAGATAGGAACTGATGGATAGAAAATGTGTGGGGAAGGATTTACGGAGTTGGTAAAGGCATCTCGGCTGGACAGACCGATCAAGCTGTTCAAAATCGAGAAAAACTCCAGTGCAATACCTTCGCGCTCCAATGAGAGGAGACATACGTCTACCACACGATAACATTGCTGGATGGTGGAATGGGATTGTACGGAATCCAAATTGGTGATCAGGATTATGTGGTTAGACTCTAGGATGGGAGACAGGCGTTTTAAGATGAGCTTCTCCAGGATTTTGCATGTTGGAGAAGTGAGATAGGGACGGTAGAGGATGGATATTCTGGTGGCTTTTTTGGGTTTATGGTATCTGTTTGACAACAGATAGTTTCCAAGGGTCAAGAAAATATGTGGCACGGAGTACGGCGTTATAAATGTAAGTAAGGCTAGAAGGCTTTTCGAGGATAGTAGTTAAGAAAGTGGGAAGTGATTAGGTCGTGGCCAGAGCTTTGCAGGAGGGTCTCAAAAACTAAAAATCATAACGGCATATTGTGAGCGAGGGAAGTGTTCATCATTTCGTCTTCTTTGTAATGATCTATTATTTAAAATTTTATCATAATGCGACGCCGTATTAGAGAAATTAGAGAGACGAAAAGATAAAGAAATGTGTCTAAAACACAAATGATAACGAGTTTTGCTGATGATATGGATTAAAATATCTCAGAAACTAATAATCGGACCAGCATATAAGCGAGAGAATTGTTCAGTATTTCATTTCCGATGTTAGGGAATCCATCCAAAGAGAGAGTTATTTTATAACTATTTAATAGTTTCACATATTGATGAAATATGCATGCAGAAAATTAGGATTTGGTCCTGAAGTTGTTGGAAATGTCCAGGCAGTGAGAGGAGAAGATATAGTTAATTTCTCTGAAAAAGCGATAATTTTAGGAGAACCATTGCCTGACCATCGAAAGGAAGTCGAAACTGATCTCAATGAAGAAACACAGATTGAAGAAGACAAAAGTTCTGATGAGTTAAGTTTTAGACCATTCATTGGTGATACTCCTGAATAAGTGAGATATGAAAGATATATTGGCTTTATAAAGATAGAAGCTAACGATACTTTGAAAAATACTCTACCTAAGAAATAGCCTCAAACGATACGAACAGAGGAGAATGATAAAAATGATAGAATTAAGATACAAAATATAAATTACATTCAAAATTCATCAGGTGCCGATACGGCTGATGCTCCACAACTAATGTATGGTCCCTCACTACCAACCAAACCAATTTTTTTAGAGACAACTACTACAAATGAAGACAGTGAGTCATCTTCGTATGAAATAGAATGGATCAAAAAGGGTACTTCTAAGGAAAAGAAGCATTAAAAAAAGAGAGAGAAAAAAAGGGAATTATAGTATTTAAAGACTGAAGAGAGTTCCTTCGGTTGTTTTCCTACTTGTAAGAACCAATTCAAAACTCCTCAGGTGGGAGAATGTTAGGGAATCAATCAAAAGTAATATTTATTTTATAAATATTTAAGAATTTGACATATTTTTGAAATATCCATATGTGAATAATTGTTATTATTGTTGTTATATAAATTCTAAAAGTCAGAAGGTCTAAAATCTCTGTGTAAAGTGTGTAGTGAAATAAAAGTGAGTTTATTTCAAATACAGAGTACTCAACTTTATTCTATTTCGAACCTAGGGATCAGATATAACGGTTAGTTATTTATATATTGACCCTAAACCGAACACCCTCTGTAATGAGCTATTATTTATAATGTATGTTTTATATTATTAATATTATCTCGTTGATGTTTTAGTGGGATATGAAGCACAAACCTTAGTATTTTTTTTTTGTGCTAAATGAGACTGAAGATGTTTATACGCATGATAAAATCATTATAGGTTTTCCAAATTTTAGTCAACGTCGCAAATTTTCCCTCACTCGTCCCATTCTGGTACGCCTGTTTGTATAATCCAAATTTCACGGGGTAGAAGCCACGGTCACTGCTACTATTATATAATTCAACAATGAGCCAATATTGGCTCCAACATCGGTCCCAATATTTACCAATACGAGCCACCGAACCCGGACCTAACCGACAGAGCTCAATATTTAAATAAATTCCATGACTGGAGTACTCCATTCCAAGACATGCACGGGCTCGTGTCCTTGCGTTCCCACCGAACAGAATATGCTGAGGAATACGGCAGGCTTCATTACTTGGGAGAGTCTCTTGGTGAAGCATGCAACGACATTAAAAAGCATATGTGAGTTCGTTCGCCTAAGTCCTTGCCTTTTTGAGAGGTGTTGAACAGTTTTGTTTTTCAATTATTCGGAAACATTGCAATATCATACCAAATTTTCACATTTTAATTGATATCGTCAAGTTAATCCATGTATTTATGAAGAATTCGCATTGAACAAATGCCCAAATATTAAGGAAATAAGTTAATGAAACGTATCATAAAATGGAAAACCAATGCTCTTTTTCTAGCTAATTGAGATACCGGCATTAACGAAGAAGCTTCGACAGTTTCAGAAGTGTGTAATGAGAAAAATAGTAAGACACACGAGTTTACAAAAAACACGTACGGATATACTAAACACCATCTTCAAATTACTGAAGATGGGCGACTTTATTACATGTAGGCATATCGAATTCTTTGATAGTCTTAACTGATCGACCCATTTTTCGACACTTACTCACAAACCTATGATATGACAGACTTACATTAAAAACCTTTTACTAGACTGAGAAAATTAATTGACATTTACAGGACAATAGTGAGCCAAATACATAATGAAAGCAGCAGTAAACATTGAGATTTTGTTTTTAGTTTAAATAAAAATATTTCTTTCCAATTTTTTATTGTTTTGACATCATCATGAAATCATTCCAATACACGAGTTAATATTATGTGATGATAATATTTATTTCGAAATGAATTAATTGAAATACTGATATAAAATTTTGAAAATTTGTCAAGCAGAGATCTCGAATTAAAACTTTGATCAAGTTTGAGTGGACGGCTAGCAAAAATCCTAGTTCCATCTCCGCTCCTCAGACCTATTGAACTGAGCGATGACATAGGATCAAGTTCGAATCGGCAACTACTTTAACATTTACTAGACAAACTCTCCGAACTTCGAATCAATTACAAAGGCCTCATTTGCATGACCGAAATTAAGTCTATTTGGACAGGCACAGTTGAACTTTGTGCTCCACTAAACTATCAAATTCCTCCTCAATCCAATACGATTGCAATCTTTAAATGAATCTTACTAAGATTTCTTTACTAAACCACAAAATAAAATAATCGATCATTACCAGCAAATCCATAGATCTGTGAACATGAAAAATACCTTTTTCTTCATTTTTTGGGCGTTAAGATTTTACACAAAATTCTATTTTGTTAGTAATAAATACATTTTTTATTGAAATTTACAACTGTATTAAATGATAAATGCAACAACTAAATATGAAACAAGTAACATGACATATACTACATGAAGAGAAACTACCCATTGGTAGCATTCTAATTATATGTCTATATTAGAAGGTCCCGAAGCCATCTTCTTATCAGATGCCTCGGAGGATTATCAGGAATAGAACAGAAAGCAAGCTTGGAAGGTTTCAACAAGAGAGTTCGGATGGTTCAGTAGTATATATGGATATAATATATATTATATATTACGGAGAGATAGGTATCTGGATTGAGCTAAATCGGAAACATATGGTACATTAGGTCGTTATGGATGATTTTATTTGTGACAAAGTACGGAGAATTGAGGATTTTGGATTGTAAGGATTGGATACGAGAGGAATTTGATGGTTTAGTAGAGCCCCAAAGCTCGATCCTTATTTCATATACTTTAAGCGTTCCAGCAACTTTTTTGTCAAAATTGGCTTGTCGGCAGTAGCACTTTATATAACCTGATGATTTAACACATTTTTACGATTTTTGCGAAAACGGCCTAGACGATTTTGATTAAATTCATTATATATGTGTAAAATTATGCAGTTTTTAATTTAATGTAGGTTTCATTTTCATTGATGTTCTCTAACAGGGCTTAAATGGATATTTTTCAATATCAGCTTCCTCTAAAGTATCTTTAATTTTTTTTATTTGGAACAATTAACCATTTCACATTAATTTCTAATAAAACAAAATAGTTAAATTTAAAATATGAAAGAATTTTAAAGGAGAATAAGAGATCGCAACAGAGAATAGTTAAAATAAAGGAACTAAAGGGAGCTCAACCGAAGATTAGAATAGGCTTCCATAGTGACATGAGCTAAATATAATACGAACTTCGACAATATTATGTACATATACATACTGCGGTTTTCTTACATCTTTTCGTTGGTATTGTATAGATCACAGCGATATAAATATTAAAATTAGTATATATAAGGGTACTTAAACAAATAAAAATATCCACAATGAAATATAAATGAATATAGCGTTTATAATTTTTACTTTCACTTCCTCTTTGTCTGAAAATACTTATTCCTGCTAAGAAGAGGGTGGTAAGTGAAAGTAGTGTGATGCGCGCAGCGCACCAGATTTTTTTTCTGTTCCAACCCCGGTTTCATCCTTTTAATGCTAAGACAAAATAATATTGCGTAACGAAATGGCAGTGTTTAATCAGTAAAATATATACTGACCATCCCATAAAAGCAGAACGAGTTCATAAGAGAAAGTAATACAGACAATTGAGAAACAAACCCCTGCAAGAACGACCACTATCCGGACAAATGAGGAACTAACTTAGTTTAACTATGAAGCAGTGTGTTTGCCGGCTCGCTGTTTGCCGCAGATAAGACTCCTCTTTACTATCTCGGTAAGGGAGGGAGTTGGGGGGGGGAAGGCTAGGTAAGATCCTATTTGTCCCACTCCCAGATCTGCAACTAATCCCAGCCTCAGATAGCGGGTAATAAACAGGACTCTAACATTTTTATTAAGGCCCTTTTCTGATACCGCAGGCTCGTTCCAACTTCGCTTTAATAATGATCTCTCTCTCTCTTCCAACTTTAATTCTCTTCGTTAGATCAAAAATTCGTTTCTGTTGAAATTGAGTTATGATAGCAATATATTCATTCTATAAGATAAATATTAATAAAGTAATATTTTCTAATTTCATTCGATAAATAATAATAAAATGATCAGCGAAACCAAAGGTTCGACACCAAACCTCACATCTCTTCGTCCAGAGACATCCGTCTTAATCGAAATCTGCAAGAACCGTCTTGAAATAAAGTTCACAATAACGTTTCGGTTTAATTTTTGTTATATTTTATTTTCGAATACTTCAATGTACTAAATTTTCCTTCAAAGTAAGCGGACACATTTCGCATTTCAAAAGGAAGCATAAATCTTATGGGAAGTCAGACTTTTAAATTTCTCCGAAGAAAGAGTGAGCTAAGTAATTTTAAATAAAAAATTAATCAGAATTTTCCCTTTTTATATATTAAATTCAGTTTTGACGAATTCCTCTCCCTCCCCCCAAATAAATAGACTAAACAGGATTCGGTTTCTAGGTCGCTTTCAAGCAGAGCGTTAGCATAAAAATGGAGTAAATTTCATCAAACCTTCAATACATCCAAGCTTTTGTCCGCATATTTTTCCACGATTTTAAATATGTCAGTCAATTCAAGCAAGGTCGAGCATTGAAGGATAATCACCAAAAAGTAAAATCTTGAGGATTATCAAGGTTTTAGTTTGACTTTCAAATAAAAATGTTAGGAAGAGTTGACTAAAATCTGTCTTCGATGTAATTACCAAACCTACTCTTCTTCCCGAACGATCTGATATTGCTGAATAATGGATGCAAATTAAAATAGGCCTCTGCCCCTTATTATTTTCTAAAAGGAATGGAAATGGGAAAATGGAATCAACGAGACAAAGAAAATGGGAAAGAATAAAAGAGACGAAGGCTGTTATCAGGGAAAACAACTACAGAAAGCTAATTAAATTCTTTTTATATTGTATACAAATAAATATAAACAAGGACAATTGTAATACAAACATTTCACTTGTCAAGCTATTTTAGCTTTACTTAATTAATTTCGAAATGTCAATTATCCCGTTCAGGTTATTTCCTTAAATAAGCAAATTAAAATGATGCAGTTCATCTATTTTTAATGAAGACGATGTCTGTTCGATTTTAATGAGAGGGATAAAAAGTTTTTTTGTAGTGACAGACTGTACTGAACGGTCTGTAGTAGGGATTGCCATCGACAGTCGATATTATCGAAATATCGATATCGCCCCTTTCGATATTTGATTAATATAATTTAAAAATTAAAATTAAAGCTATTGTAGTCGGAGAATTCCAGGAATTATACATGAATTAATATTGATGACAATATAGATACCGAACTACCGAACATATTTTAATGTTTTAATGCTTAGCGAATCCGAAGGTTCGATGCCGATACTACCATTCTTCCATCCACCCCCCGTCATCCAAATGATGGATCCAATGATCCATGATCCAAACCCGCCAGATCAGCTTTTATGGAATCTTCCTACCTTCGGTTTTGCCTACCTCGAGGACGCTTGCCAGTCGGTAAACCGCATATTAACTTTTTAGGAATTCTTTCGTTACTCCAAATCCAGCGATTTTACTTGCCCATTTTATTCGCCTCAATTAAACCATCTCAATTATATTAACCTGGTACAGTTTGCGCAATTCAGCGTTGTGTAACCGCCTAAATTCTCCGGTTGACTCATCCTTCTTCGGTCCGAATATTCTGTGTAATACCATTAATGGTAGTGTTAATAAGCGGGGCTTAAAAAGTAGGTACATCATACACGAGGTACATCGTTGGGTTAGTCTAAATAGTTAAATCTTTCAAGCACTGCCAGGGACAGTTCGAGAACTAGCATATGTAAGTTACTATCACATTTGACAGTATATCACTTCCAGTTTAATATTATCTAGTAGATTATCAGTGTTCGTGCAATAAAACTGGAACATAGTATGTTAATATACACATATTCCCATAGGTACAGACCTCGTAGAAGGGGTAGAGGGGAGCCCTCCCCAATAAAAAAAGAATATCGTTTCTCCTCCCCTAACAAATTGAGGTAAAAAAATTAGAATCAGTAATAAATAAGGTGTATAAATGAATAAAATGTGTAAACTAAAATCGATAAAGAAAAGTCGACTAGCTGGCTCGACTTCGGCCTAGTAGTAGGAATGTAACTATTTTATTGATACCTAAATGTTACTTTTATTTAAATGGTCATTTTTATTCAAAGATAATAATATATATCAACATATCCTAGAACATATCGGACATAAAAGGATAGAACATATCGTAGGATTTGATGATTCAATCATCCCTTAATTTTCAATTGATGTTCTCATCATATTTTCCACGGTAAAGTAGTCGGCCTGTGAAAAAAGTTGTATTCTTATTTGAGGTTGTACACACTAATAAATCAAAGATATTTTTCATTTTTTTACATTATTCATTTTTAGCTGAATAAGTTCTAGAAATGTACCAATTTAATTAAGTCTGTCTCCCTCTCCCTTTGTGTTTAATTTATACAAATACCTTATATATTCAACTGTCTTTATATGTATAAAACGTACATAATATAAAATAAAGGAAGGAGATGGTCCGGGGTTGCGGTCATAAAAAGGCTAAATAGTGGTAAAACTATTTTATTGAAAGCCAACGTTTTGACACGACTTTGCAGGTCTTCATCAGGGCTAGAACGGACAAGATACAAAAAGATAGAGAATTGTGGCAATTACATAATATTTAGACATAATTTATAAACAATGTGAATAAGCTTATTAGAATTATAAACAGTAAGTACAATAAAATATGGACTAAGTAAGCTGAGTAACAAGATCCTAAAATAAAGTAAATAGATGCTAACAATTGTTGTAGTGTAATATATAACAAATGAAAATGTGAGTATAATTCTACAAAATCTACAACAGAAAAAAAATAAAATTAGAGACTTACAGGTGTGTTCCTCTAGGAGTTTCACTTAGAACTGGAAAGGCAGCGGTTATTCATTTAATCGTTCATTATTCTAAATATTCCTTCTTTGTATGATCTCTCTTCTATTTTATTCTAAATTTACATTTACATTCTAAACCAATGTATGTATTACCGCTGCCTTTCCAGTTCTAAGTGAAACTCCTAGAGGAACACACCTGTAAGTCTCTAATTTTACTTTTTTCTCCTGTAGATTTTGTAGAATTATACTCATATTTTCGTTTGTTATATATTACACTACAACAATTGTTAGCATCTATTTACTTTATTTTAGGATCTTGTTACTCAGCTTACTTAGTCCATATTTTATTGTACTTACTGTTTATAATTCTAATAAGCTTATTTACATTGTTTATAAATTATGTCTAAATATTATGTATTTGCCACAATTCTCTATCTTTTTGTATCTTGTCCGTTCTAGCCCTGATGAAGACCTGCAAAGTCGGGTCGAAATGTTGGCTTCCAATAAAATAGTTTTACCACTATTTAGCCTTTTTATGATCGCGACCCCGGACCATCTCCTTCCTTTATAATGCAACGGTCAACTATTAAATATTCAATAATATAAAATAGTAAAACAGAATAACTAAATAAATAAAAACCCTTACAACCATATAAATAAATTAATTGTAAATGTTCGATATTATATCTGTTCGTTTTACATTAATTATGTTAAGTTTTTAACATAATAAAAAATACTACTATTTTTCTTTTTTTTTTTTGGTCCATCGCCCCCCTCAATAACCAAAATCGG
Source organism: Nezara viridula (assembly GCA_928085145.1). Taxonomy (NCBI): domain Eukaryota; kingdom Metazoa; phylum Arthropoda; class Insecta; order Hemiptera; family Pentatomidae; genus Nezara; species Nezara viridula. Next base: position 122,240,726 of record OV725081.1, on the reverse strand, counting down.
AAGTCTGCAGCTATGCATATTCCATTTTAATTTTTTGACGGGACTGGTGGATGGTAAAAGAGCCAGCGGGACTTAAGATCGGTAGATGCTTAGCCTGAGCTAGGTCCCAGAGGTTTAGTTATTTAGCATGGGGTCGGGCTGAGAGGATAAGCAGGCGGGTCTAAGCCCTGTACCCTGGGGTACGCACATCTCTCGACATTAAATCACTCAGCGGTTCTACATGTTAATGGGCCGCGGCCGTGTGCCAAGTTCGCAATCAGGATCGCAACTCCTCGTGAATCGTTAATATTTTATTACGTGCAGAGGCGAGGTGATGGGAAAGTTTATTAACTCAGCGCTGAGCTCATCGATGCTATCCTAAATGCGGCAGACTGGCTATTATATAATTTTTGATGAAAACTATCGATGGAAATCAGTGCGACTCTTTTTTTAATATTATTCTTTTTCATGAAAAGTTAATTAACTGATAATCAACAAATTAAAACCCTTTTTTAAACATTGAAAAAAAAAAACCTGTACCGCCAGCTTTTCCCCTTAATCAATTATTAAATTATGGGCACTCACTTTATAGAGGCTGGGTCTACCCTAGATGGATCTCCCGATCACAGGATCGATCCACGGCCGATAGAACAGAATAAATAATTTATCTGCCATCAACCGGACTCGATGCATATTTTAAAAATTAAGCAAAAATATATAAATTTTTTTTAATTGTACAGGTGGTAATAATGCAGTTTATAAAGAAATGTTTGAAAATGGCCAAAAAGGCTGAAACTTTACAGATATATATGTGATAAAACCAAATAATAGTTTTTCAAATGCGGATAAATAAGTTACGATATAAAACAATTTTTCATAATTCGTTAATTATCAATTAATTAACTCTTTATAAATCAGCATTATTATATCCCATTTTTATATATTTTGTTTATATTCCTGATCGAATATTCTTGGTCAGAGGTTTAATAATTCTCTTTTTCATTAGTAAATAGATAGAATAAGAAAACAAATAGTGAATAAGTTCAACTATATCACTCCTCCGAGGGTTGCAAAGACCCCTAAGTATTTGAAGAATTCGTATGAAGGGGGAAAAAAATCGTTCCCCCATTTCATTTTAACTTGAATGGGGAAACCATTTGAAGAAGGGGAAGTGATAAAGAAGGAAATCTCCCTATAGCGAGCACTCCTTGGATTAAGAGTTGTGAATTTAAATTTCACTCAATCATGTCGCATCAACCCTCAAGCATCCGAGAAATGGCAATACGTTCCTGGAGATGGTTTAATTTTCTTTTAATACAACTTAATTTTATTTCTTTTTTCTGAGTTATATTTTTTTCAAACCTCTTTTATTTAATAATATTACATTCTGTCTCAATTAAGTACAATGATAGTAATGGTGAAAGAGTACATTCAGACTATATTTGAGCCTTTCAAATGACAGAATGACTAACTCCAATTTCAACATTTTTGAATAATGCCATTATAGTGATATTTCTAGTTGGAAAATTTATAATATCTGCACAAAGAGTGAGTAAGTAGATTTCAGAGTAGGTGATCGCAGGGTTGAAATATAGCAGTATGAATAAAGGTATAAATTTTCCCACTAGAAATATCATTACAATAAATAATAAAAAATGTTCAAATTGGAGTAATTCTGTCAACTGAACGGCTACAGGAAATATAAATGAATAAGTTAAATAGTAGCAATATAATCCATAGCTTAATAATAAAGTGAACTATTATAGAGAAAAAATATTAACTCCAAAAGTATTTTTTTTTTAATTTTTGTTATTGAAATTTAGAATAGAAAATAACTTTATTCTTAGACAAAGTCCCTTTAGAATAACAAAATAGTACAGAATTAAAAGACTACATCTGGCCTAAATAGAACAATAATAAAAAAAAATTACAACTGTATTAAATGATAAATATACAAATAAATATGAAACAAGTAACGTGACATGTACAACAAGAAGAAAAACTACCCATTGGCAGCACTCCAATTATATTTCTATATTAGAAGGTCCCGAGGCCATCTTCTTTTCAGAAGCCACGAAGGGTTATCAGGAATAGAAGAGAAACAAGGTTGCGAACAAGAAGGTTCGGATGGTTCAGAAGTTTATTATGAAAGGACAGGTATCTGGATTGAGCTAAATCGGAAATATATTGTACATTAAGATCGTTATGGATGATTTTATTTGTAACAAAGTAGTGAGCATTGAGGATTTTACGAAGGATTTTGGATTGTAGGGATTGGATACGAGAGGAATTTGATGGTTTAGTAGAGTCCCAAAGCTCTATCCCGTAAGTCCAAATAGGCCTTATTACAGTAATGTATATGAGCCTTTTGTACATAGTTGGAAGTTTAGAGTGGTTGTCTCGTATGTACTGCAGTAGTCGAAAATGTCGGGCGGTTTCTAGTCGTTTCAGTCTCATATACGGGTTCCAAGTGAATCGTTTGTCCAGGTGGAGTCCTAGGTATTGGATTTGTTCAACAGGGATAATTGGGGTATTGTTAAAGGATACTGTAGGACAGGAAGTCATATGTTTACGACAAAGAGTAAAGGTAATTAAAAGTAAAATAAACTATCTACAATTTTTTTTTTGCATATAGAAAAAAAATGCTGGAAAACTTCATATTAATATTCATAATATTAAGATAATATCATAATATAAGTCCATAAAAAAAAATCACGCCAAAACTTTTCAACTTCGAACTATTATCTAACTGGACTTATATTTGACGACTTCATTGATGACAGGTATTTTTCCTTTTTGCTTTCAAAACAAATATTAACGTCATCAGAAATTAATAATAATGAACCACTAAAATAAATATATATATATATATATATATATATATATATATATATATATATATATATATATATATATATATATATAAAAATGTAAATTATATTTAAATTAAATATGTTTTAGGGGAAAATTGGGGAAATTAAAATGAATTGGAGGAAACGAACAAGTTTGGTGACATGTTCCTAACGAGAGACTTGTTCTGGTAATCAGTGTGGTTTCCTGGTGTACCGCTCTTGTAGTATAGGTTATAACTTTACCTCGGGATCAGATGAAAGGTTTATTTCCATCGTAGCCTTCATCAAAATAACATATTAATTATATATATATATATATATATATATATATATATATCATGTCACAAAAAATAAAAATTTTAAAACAAAAAATTTGTATATATTTTATTGAATTATATAATATAAATTTTAAAGATGAATGAATAATAAATTTTAAAATCAATCAAACTTTTTAGTTAAGTTGAGGCCGATACGAAACAAGTATACAAAATTACACAAATAAATATAATGTTTGCTTAAAAATATTTGACATCTAATTAAGTTGAACCCTAGGCGAATCATTGGTGCTCCAAATTTAATATTCAGAGGATATGAAATATTCAAGGAGGTTTGTCGTAATAACCAGAATTCTCTCTCGAGAGAACAACTTTATGAATTAATTTATAACGTATTTATCACACTTTGCACTGTTTAACTTAACTTTCACACGAAACTCACTCAATATTCACAGAAAAGCTAAAATTGACTTACGCTTTCGAATGTTGTGATGAAAAAAATGTAATGAACAAAAAGTTTCAGAACCAAAAGTGTAAGCAAATAAATAGCATATATGAAATTGATGATTTTTTTTATTGCATACAATTTAAAATTTCCAGATCAAATATTATTATTATCATTTTGAATAATCGTGAAATCTGCTGATGAAGTGTTTCTGTATGGGTATGTCGTTAACTGTTGGTATTTGAAGGTCTTTATGAGAGGGAATGCTTTTGTTGAAGTTTTGGAATTGTTTGATATAAAAGTTCGTAGTTTGTGAAAAAGGCCCATTTTCCTGTCCCAAAATATGTTTAGATTCAGACGGTCTTAAGTATTCGTTTTCTGTAACAGTTTTAATTTAAAAGGTATTGAAAGGAGTGACTATAATAGTCGTAGTCTGAGGTTCAACGTTTTCCTTTTGTTACTGATCGGCGGGACCCAAGTCATTGTTTATTGAACGACAGTTCAAAATATTTTACTTTATCTGTTTGAAGAATTTGGACATTGCTGAGATAAGCAAGAGATAGAGTCGATAAGTGGATATTATGTGTTAGGATTCGACATGTTTGAAAGTTTGAACAATTCGTGAATTTTTGTTAGATGATTTAAAGTATCATATGAGTGTGTAGGAGACATTGACGAATAAAAAAGATTGTTGTATCGTTTGTTTAAGTCGATGTCACAGTTCTGGGACTTTTGTAACATTTTATGTGTATATGATGTATAATAACGGAATAAGTACTGAACCCTGAGCAATTCCTTCTGAAATCTGATCTAATGATAGAAATTACTTCATAACAATGATAAATCGGTCAGAAAGATTGAATAATTAGATAATAGGTTGTAGGAAGTATCATCTTATGTTTGAGGTACTGTTGCCCAAATGCGAGACCGAGAGACAAGTCTTGGTCTTGCAAAGTCAGTCTTGTGATGGTCTTGGTCTTGCGCAAGAGTCTGGCAATAGTCTTGCAGTTACTTATTAGCTTATTACTATAGAGATATTACTGTAATTTTTTAGATAGGAGAAATTTAACTAAGCCGGAATGAAAAATTAGAGGAGTTAAATGCAAAAGTATATTGGGCATACCAATTATTAACATATAGTAACTAAGATTGCCAAGTATTAGTAACTATTTTGCCTTAATTTTTATTTTAAAAATCGATTTTTTTTACCAGTTCTGGTCTTGGTCTTGCAACAGTTAGGCGGCCTTGGTCCGCCAAAATCGGTTTTAATCTTGCAATTTGCAAGATCAAAACCGATTTTGGGCAACACTTGTTTGAGGAGAAGCTCAAAATTTCTATTGAAAACTGGTAGAATGGAACGTTTTATATGATTAACAAAAAACATGGTTAGGAATATTCAGGGATTATGTAAAGTGGAATAGAAAAGCTTTTAAAAACATAAAGATAAATAAAATTTTATTTCGAGATTTCACGTAGTTTATACAGCTGTAGTTTAAGTTGTCTTTCACTCAATGTTTTCTTTTTTTTTATTTAGACTACCTAATTTCATAATTTAAAGGTCGAAATGAAGTAATTTAAACATGTGTTAAATACTGTTTGTCAATGTTCGTAGCATGTAGCCTTTACTTATGGCGATCAGTTGGTAATTACGTATGTACGAATAAGCAGCTGTTAGGTAAATAGTCTGTTATCAAATTACAGTTTGAGGAAGTGATTGTACATGTAGGAAGCAAGGGTTTGCACTTGGCCTAGCTAACTAATCAAAACTGGGCTAGTGAGTGAGTTTAAAGTTAGCAACCAAAGTTTCTCCATCGTTTGCCCTCCTAATGTACTCTATTAAGAGGATTAAGATTCTAAAACATCAAAATAAGTACTGGTAGAGAGATGAGAAAATTTAGCTTACCGATTGCAAATAATAACTACGCTACATATATGTTCACAAATTTTCTTTTGTCACATTAATTTAAATTCATGAATTTAATAAAATAATAAAATTGCGTTATCAAAGTTATTGAGGGCAGCTACTCTTCTACCTGGGGCCTCAAGCTAATAGTATTAGTATAAAGTACAAATGTACAAAACTACAAACTACAAGTATTTTTTTTTTTTAAACTTTTTTAATTGAAAAATATTACAATGTGTCTCAAGGACATTTATAATAGTGTTCAAAGATCACATTCACACTTTATGTACAATAAATAAAATAAATTATACAGAAAAATAATATATATACAATAAATAAGAATAAAATAACCTAAAAATAAATAAATAAAAAGAACACATACATATCTATATACAATATCTACTACAAGTACTAATATTTTTTATTTTATGGATTAATAAAAAAAAAGTACAAGTCAATAAGTAGCTAGGTTATTTTTAGATGTGTTAGTTTTGAGAAGATTAATTTAAAAAGAGGCTCAATCCATAGAACAAGATTGTGTTCTCAAACACCTTTAGTTTAAAAGAAAGAAAAATCTATCCGTTCTTTTAGTCACCAATCAGATATACTTACTAGTAAATATATATCGTAATATATATTTAAAATATAAAATATATATCGTAAATATCGTACTAGTAGTTTGCATTCGTGTCATGATAACATAGTACAAAACTACAAAAATCAATTTAAAAGTTCAAGTTACACTGTTTCATAAAGACGGTTAATAGTATTAATCATATGATTTTACTAATATTTTCTTAGGCTATTAGTACAAATCTAAGTTCACTTGTAATATCGAAATATTAAAAATAGTTTTATCGTGTAATATTAAGTGATTATTTTTTACAATTGATAAACTTATTAAAACACAATCTAACCTTTAAAATAAGAACCTATAAAATATTGTTGAATTTCGTTAACTAGATCAAAAATTGAATGAATTGGTTTCAACAGCAATTAAGTTGCATGTTTATCATTATTTTTTTTTTTTTTAGTCTTCACATAATAATGTCACACTATCATGAACATATTAAGGTTAACCTTGCTTCCAGCTGTGAACTTGTGATAACAGCAATATTTAGCTTATACTTTCAATTTTACAACTTGTAGTTTGTACTTTTTTTATGAAACGAAAAAGTACCAAGTACAAGCTACTGGACTAATAGTATTAGTTTGTACTTTATTATGAAATAGGCCCCTGATGGTATTATTTTTGTACTTCATTTTTCATTGAACTCGGACTTAAGTTATTTTTCATCGACCCCTAGCTGAACTCCAAGTTCTGCTATCAAAGGGTATATTAAATAGGTATATGTATTGTATTTGATGACCATTGAAATTAAGAATGTGAAAAAAGAACAAAATTAACCGCGTTAAAATCTTATTAACTGAATAAAACAATGGACCGATCACTGAAAAAACTGACTTGATAGCGGTTTTAGTTCAATTGCTTAATATTAATAACTTTTTTATCGAACATGATATATTTTGAACTATTGAAAACTGAGATTACTTCAGCACAAATAATGTCTCTGTTATTTTTCCCAAAGCTACAAATATATAATGGTTTATTCACTATCTGATTTTTTAAAAATTTATTAATAAGTATTAGCCAAACCCATGAGCAATAAGTATTAGTGGTAAATATACCCATTCATAGAATATATACATAATAGGCAAAATAAACGATAGTAGAAGGCATAACAAGACTCTATGAGATCCTTTTTCAGTCTCATCGCTGGAATAAAAAACAAGACCTGTGGATACAGAGAGAGAACACTGCTCTAGATCACACAGCATATAATAGTCCGTGACTAAAAAAAATATCTTCGTTTAGGTGGACTCCAATATTCACAAAAGTTTGTCTCTGCGCTTATTTTATGTTAACCATATAGGATCTTAGCTTGACAGTACACAAACTAACCTGAAGCCTTCTACAATAAAGAATCTATGCAAAGCAAGAATAATTAAAAACCAGTATGTTAGTTCTTAAATTGCTTTGCCTTCCATATGTGGAGGAAAAAGCCTGGCTCGGAGTATACTATGTATATAGGTATGAATGTGTTTAAAAGTTTTTATTTTATTTTTTACTTATTTATTTCCGTTTTTATCAGTATTATTTATTTATTTTTTATATTTATAGTTACTCCTGTATTACTTGTATATATTGTATGAATGAGAACTTTTAGCCTTAATACTTATAGCCCTCCTAAATACTCTTAAAAAAAAAGTTCTTAAACTGACCGTGTTCAAACAAGCAAATCAGTAAATTAAAAACAACAAAAAATATATGAATTAAGTACAGATGAGATCACCTTTTTAATTATCTTTACTCGATTCATTTCTAGTCAATAACTTCGGAAGCTTACGATTTTTTTTTAATTTCAATTTTTAAAATTGTATTCAAATTTTTTTCGCAATATCGGTGACTGTACTGTATGCACTGTATGTACGCAATGTGTAAATATCGGTATGTACGCAAAGGTATTTTTTATATTGCATATTTTTCTTTTAATACAGATTGATCATTACTCTCCTAAATTAAATTAATGAATTAATATATTTAGAAATTAATATCATATAAAATAAAATAATACCAATTTCTGTTTTTGAGCTATCGATATAAACAAGTAATAGCAATTTGAATAAGTGATGCAATATTGGAAAATTAATTCCATTAGATGTTAATGAATACTCTATCGAATCAAAAGTAACTTCGTTTATTAAACAGAGTTACCGATATTTACATAATCAGAGCTGGGTATAATTAATAGTACCTCGGAATACATTTAAGATATATTAATAATCTACCTTTTAATATTAAAAACAAACTAATTTAATAAATTATTAAAAACCAAACCTAAAATCCATTTAGAAAAAAAAATAAGGAAAATGAAGTTTAAATTCAATTAATAAGGATGATATGAAACACAAAATTAACTTATTCGCCCCTTACGCTTTATAATTAACAATAAATTTCCTTTATGTAATTTATTAATTACAAAGGTAGATGAGGAGATATGATTAATTATTTCTTCGCTATAATATTCCTGATTGGATAACATAATTAATAAAGCAAAACTGTTTCACAGTTGTGCGCTAATGAATGAATGTTTCTCGTTCCAACTGCAAATACTTCCAGTTGGCTTATCCGTGAATAAACAATTTAATCGAGATAGGAACAAATTGCTTTCAACGCTAAAGTTTCATTTAAAATCTATTTGAAAGGAACGTGAGATGGTTCCTAGCTTACCTCCCCTTTCGAAATTTAAATAAATTAAATTTTAACACTTTCTATAATCGGAAGGTAGATAAGTGAATCCTTGTTGGAAAAATTATATTGATGCTGGCCAAAAATATCGCTCGTTTTATTAAGTTGTAGTTAAATTTTCATTAATATCAACTAGATATTGTCCTAATTGGAATATATTCTGACTGGGTTTAAATATAGAATTTTCAAGCTTCTAAATTAGAAATCTTCGATTTTCTTTATTTCGGATAATTTTTCGTTTCACATTATTAGAAGTAACAAAATGCATAAAGAATATCCTACGATTTTATGATTCATTCACCTCTGAAGTACCTCCATTATCACGTGATACTCTAATAATATATGTTTGCGGCAAAGTTGAAAAACAAATGTTTAATAAGTATAAGTATACATTTATACATTTATTTTATAAGGTATAATTTTTATAGACATTTTTTAGCAGATACTCAGACTATGAAAACATTGTATTTTTATTTTGAGGATGAAAAACTAAGAAATCAGAAATATTTATTATTTTTTAGCTAGAAACGTTAAAAAATGAACCAACATTATGGAGGCCGACTTCTCCTCTCACTCTATGTTTAAAGAGTACAAATAGTTAATATATCTAATTGTGGAATATATCCAATGCGCAGATATTTTCAAGTATATTCATATGTATAAAAGGCAAAATACATTTTTTTAGATAAATTAAAAGACCGGTACAAATCGTGGAAAATTCGACTAAACCACGATAAATCAAAACTTACATTTCGAGGAAATACTTGCCCTCCAATTGTTAACGAAAAAGTGACCTGAGGTCCACATGTTAAAATGAAACGGAAGACCCTCAATAGACGACTCAAACTACTTTACTCACTTTTTTTCCAAATCCTCAAAACTAGAACTGAGACAGAAACTAAATACAGACCTATACTAACTTAAACCAATATGGACTTACTCCTCGTAGATATACGGTATAGCTAAAAAGACTCACACAAACATTCCAATCAATAATATTACGACTTATAACTAAAGCACCTTGGTACGTGACAAACAAAACATTACATACAGACTTCCTCTTGCCTACAGTTGACCAACACATAAGAATTATTTACAAAAGATTTTAAAATAATTTACACGGACATACTAACATACTAATGAGAGATATGGCTTCAGCTGACATGCCCATCAATACGAGGAGGAGACTAAAAAGGCGCTGGTTGAGAGACCTCTTTCCTTAACAAACCATGGTAATTGATTCAAGCTAGTGAAGAGGTACTGCTGGGTGCTATCCTTTCTCATACCTGACATGTCAGTTTCATTACTTCTATCAGACCATCTGCTGACTGTTAACTGATGTCGACAGTTGCAGATTAAAATTTAAAGATAAAAAAAATCTTATACATATTCGTTTCATAATAATTATGTTGAAGTTTTACAAACAACATGAATTCCTACCATTTTTTTTTTTTTTTTTTTTTTTGTATATCGGCCTCTCCTCAAAATCTAAATGGAAAGTCTCTCAATCTCCTCTGGCATTGAATACCACTAAAGCTGTGGGGAGAGAAACACTGAGATATCCCGGAGTGTTAAACATGTTATTTTGCTTTATTATTATTTCATTTTTAAAATCCTGTTATTTAATTCTTTACTTGATTTATTTATATTATCAGTATATATGGTATGATTTATAATTGCTCACTATGAATGTCCTATATTATGACAGATTATAATATTTCTCACTAAAAGTATTTTAAAAAAAAAGTTTTTTAAATTATAATCAAGTTATATTATAAAATCTAAATGAATAATATTATCTTATTAACGGTGGTATGAAAAAAATATATAAAAAGCTTTGTTATAAATTAGTGGCAATGATGGAATAATTTCAGTGGAAGAATCCCTTTCGGGCCAGTCTTTCTTTATTTTCTCTTTTACACGTTTTCTTTGTCTTTGACTTGTTTATATTCAGAAATTTCACTCTTCCACTTTTTTCTTTACCGACCTCTTTCTATCCAGTTGGAGGATTTCGTTTCTTCAACCTCATCAGCCTAGGTTTAATCTCTCCTCTAGAATTACTAACTGTTTCTTTCCTCTTCACTGTTTTTTGTTTTTTAATCTCCTTCTCTCAAAAGCTAGATTTTTCAGAGGTTTACATAAAATTCTCCGCTTAAAAATATTTAACAAACTCCCTCACTATATATATATATATATATATATATATATATATATATATTATTACAAGAATTAAAAATAAAATGAAAAAATTATATAATAAACACTTAGTTATCAACATATCATAAACTAGGGAATTTTTTGGTTATTAATGAACTATTATAAAATAAAGTCTGTTCAAGGCAATTGGAAATAAAATACGCTTTCTTGAGCTGTTTCACCTGATAAGATATACATATATAAATATATAAAATAATTTAATATTAAAAGCACTATGAAGTATTTTTTGAAATCGCTAAAGCGCAATAAGTATCCATTATGAAATAGACCAGAAGCAGCGGAACAGCAGAACGCCATTAAAGAGAATGCACGCATTAACACGGCCCGGGTAATAACTGTTGGTATAGCCACTCACCCATCCCCCCCCCCCACTAACCTAGCCAATTTTCTTTTTAGGCACATTCATTTCACTTATACAATAATACCGATGCATGAACAAAAATGGAAATTTATAACCAACGTCCGTTGGATACAAATTTAAAACATTTATAAAGAATTTTCCATGCTTTAATTCGTTTTCTATCACTAAATGTAACTATGAAGTAATTCTGAAGTATGGTCTTAAAGACTTGGAGGGGGATGAAGGTGGGTAAGCCGTGGTGTCAATATTTTTTTTTAAAATTTATTTTGATAAATATTGATATATTCAAATAACTAGTAGGTTGAAATCACCAGTTATGGACAGGGTGTCCAGTGATTGACAGGTTGGACTTTAAATGTAAATAATAAGCTTCCATGTTGATTTAAAGGTTCCAATTTTTTCTACATTGAAGAACAATGCTCTCTATTGACAACTGTATGAACAAAATTCCCAAAAGAAAATTTTAGAATGCCTATCATTGTTGTATCTATAGTGCTCTTGAGATCAGTGTGTTGCATACCTTCCTACATAGTTTTGCTAAGATTAAGTTGAACATTTATGTTATCTTTATAGATAAATAAAGATTTTAAAATTTTTCTGAGGTATGTCTTTTATTGGTACCGACTCCCTGTCAATTACTAGGAGAATTGAATTTCGGGGTCTCCATCACAATTGCAAAAAGGTGTTTTTTTTTAATGGAGATTATACCTGCATAACTGAATATTTTTACAATTGTATAGTGTTGAACAGAAAAAGGAGACCATAGAGATTTTAAATATCTAACGGAGAAGTTTATAACTATAATAATTACGGCGGCATAATCCAAAAAATAAAACGTTTTTCTTAGCTATGTCCATCACTAGAGCACTAACTCAAATTGAAGAGGTAGCTGAAGATATTTGAGAACATATGAACATATCATAGGCTCTCATTTGCTTTGATACTGAATTTCTTTTCTATTAAAAAAAAAAAAAAATAGAACAAAAAACACGACTGTTTTAGGTCAGTTGTACGTCATTAAATTAATATCAAGAAAGAGAAGTAGTTGAGAAGTGGAATAACAAAAAAAAAAAAAAAAAGATGCATATTATTATAAAGTGGTTCATTCCAAATTGATTCGTTTATTTAAAAAAAAAAATACAAACATAAAAGTCGAAATAAAAATATCTATTTCTTAATTTGTTGATCAATGTGACTGAAATTTTATTTTATTTTTTAATAAAGAAGGGAAAAGTTGCAATATACTTATTTTGTTAAAATAAACGGTGGGTAGAACATGTAAAATAATTCAATCGTGTTTATACACAAAATTCATTGAATAGAGAATGGAAAGAAAAATAAAGACATAATCATTTGAAAAATGTCAGATTAAAATAAAACAGAATTCGAATAAACATATTTTATATTGTTAAAAAAACAATGAAACGAATTAAGTTCACTTTATTTTTATTAAACATTCAATAAATTACCGACAACTCCACAAAAGCCGCGAGGTTTTACCTATCTTAAGTATGAAATGCCATTATGGTATTTCTATGACTCGTGTATAAGTTAAAATAAAATGGGTGTATTTGGTGAAGCTCTTAAACACATAGAGACAGGTGAAACTACCAATTGGGCAGTGGTGACAGACTCTATGAGTTCATTACTAGCCATTGAACATACCAGGCCCAAAACCACTCTCGCAAAAGATTTAAGAAACGTTTGGTGGCTACTAAGGGAGGAGGGCAAAGAAGTAGTGTTCATTTGGGTCCCTTCGCATTGCGGGATCACTGGTAAAGAACAAGCCGATCAAACAGCCAACATGGCAAGAAAGCCAGAAACAACATCCGTGGAATCAATTAATGAAATCCCTCTAGAGGATTACGTAAAAAAAAATAAGGAGAATGAGTGGAACACGTGCCAAAACAAGTGGGAACAAAAAGAATCGAAATTAAAGGAAATTAAAACCCACTGTTTAAAATGAGAAACCTCTCAGATTACGAATTGGACATTGTGGGTTATCGCACTCCTATACAAGCATATTATAAAAGACTGCCCTATATTTGAAACTGCAAGGAAAAAAATGGACATGGCACAGAGTCTAAAAGTGCAGTTAAAAAAAACTTTGAGATTCTTAGAAGCAATAAAATTCTACAACAGAGTATAACTTAAGGGTGTTGCCAATGACCCTACCGTGTAGAGGCAACAAAACAATAAATAAATAAAATGGGTGTAAAGAAATTTTCCCGTAAAATAAAAATTATTATAAAAATGTATTCCATACCTATTTTTGAAATTATTATGCTTTGTCACATTAACTTTTTTTTTTTTGGATTACCAGGGGTTTCGGATTTTCGAGATCGTCCTGTATATAAATATATACATTTATTTTTGTTTATTTATATATATACATAAACAAAAGTAAAAATAACAACTTACATACAAGCATCCTTATATACACAATGATTAAAAACACTTATTCAGGAAAACACGGCAACCTCTCTCCGCACACATGGAAAGAGAAGTAGGACTGTAGGGGATCCCAGCGCCTCTCTATTAGCAACGTTACTGGTGTCACTTTTGCATGACAAAATATTAAGTGAAACAATAAATTATTCATTTTGAGAGGACTATTGGCTAATAATAGAGGAAATTCACTGAAAGTTTTGTCAGAAGGAAGCGAACTAATGCGGTTAAGCAATTTGAACAATAGATTAGCTAGGAGCGAGCAGGTTGGGGAACAAAGGCTATTATAGCTTGTAGCCTGTTCCTTGTGTATTGGTCAGCCCTGGCCGCAACCCATCCGCCAACTTACCCTCCACTTCCCAACTTTAAATTACTAATAACCCTTCAATAGCAATTCAATAGCAACCCAATACTCATTGAAGTATTCAATTATAAAGGGCTTTGATCAAGGGATTTTGACTAGTTTTCGACAATAATAATGAAACATGAATTAACATTGGTAATTCCAGCCAATGCGTTTTCCAGCTAAAAAAACAAACATGTTAAAACAACATTAAACATAAAATATGTATGAATCATAAAGGTTTTGTCGAACCGAATGTCAAACAATGCTTAAATATTCAAATACGTATCGTTTCAGACTTATAAAACGAACAAAAGGCAATATTTTTAAACATGTAATTAAAAAGAACATGTATCATGAAGGGTCTTGGGTTCAGTACTTCTTAAGGAAGTACAGTTTCAAGTCCGAGCAGGAAGGTGGTCAGGCGAAGATCACGCTCAGCATTCAGTTTTCCATCTTGATTAATTATTTAAATAAGATTACCCACTTTATAGAGGCTGAGTGAGCCTTAGAAGGGTTTCCCGATTCCAGGTTCGATTCACGGCTAATGAAACACAATAAATTATTACCTGTCATCCGTCGTATTCGAACCCTGGGAGTTAGCGTTTTACCCACTGAGCTACTCCGCACCCACTTTAAATAAGTAATGGTTATTTTAAATGCTTTAGACACATTCATTTGTATGCAGACCTTCACATGCAAGCTATAAACGTCCGACGACAATATATTTTAATTTTTGAATAAAAAATACTTCTTTATACATAAAAAATAACTTATATACCAGACATTTCTCTTAGAAAGTAAAAAATGAGCTGGATGGGAAATCGTCTAGAATAATGGTAATATCGAGAAAGTATTGTCCTTGGTAATGTTTTGCCTTATTTGTTTTACACTGGTGTGATACAATAAGAGGAATTGTATATATTATGTGTTAATTAATATATTATGTATTAATTCATATAGATTATGTGTTAATATTATTTTCGATGTACTGCACAATTTAAGGCTATTTATCGTTTTTTATTTACTTTATTTATTACGTATTATTTAGTTTAATACCTCGTTGGAGCTATATTACACTATATAAATACAGTTTCCAAATATCTCTATTCATAAATATAAATTAACCACATTTAGTAAAATTAACACAATTTACTAAAAGACTATTCGAGATTATAAATTTCCATATATATATATATAAAACATATAGGATGTATGAATAAAATATATTTCTAAAATAAAATGGGAAACAATAAAATGTGGAAAAGGGGTTGATAGTTGAAAGGAGTTTTAGCGGGACCCGCATGACCCGGCTGTTGTGCTGATTTAATCTACCCAGCCCTCGTTCGGCGCTAATGGCTTTTTTTCTAGTCCTTCGGCCGGAGAGAGATTTCCGAGGCCACTTCACATCTAGTCCTTTAACCATCGCTCAGGATATCATCGGCTCTTCTTTCGTACCGGGTTAGAGTAACTATCTCGTATAAAATAAGGGAAAAATAATGAATGCTGTAGTTGCAAAAATAACAACATTCACTAACACCATAGCCAAAAATTGCTTAAAAATTGTCTTACCTAATAATAATACGAAAATGAAAATAATGCCAACAGTACATATTAAAATTAAGAAACATACCATGAACCTGTACTAACAATAAGTTAAGAATTTTACTAATGTATTCAATTCATATAGCAATATTGAGACTCTTAAAACAGTATTTAACAATAAGTTCAGCATTCGTTTATACCATTACAATTATTCCTGGGCGAAATCATTTTGTTTTCAATATTTACCTACCATGACTTGTATAAATGATTCTTGACAAGATATCCGTTTTCCATTTAATATCGACAACATGTTTTTTCAAACAGACAAAGTACACAATCTCTTATTCATTATTCAGATGAGTATTCTGGATTATTATATTATAATGAAAGATTTTTTTGTTTGTTTTTTAGATGGAAATATCTAATAACACCATAACTAGTTGAATAAAGCCAGAACTAGGATTTTCGTCAGGAGGGTCAAGTTATGTTTTTCCTACCTTCCGCGACATAAAATTCAAACTTTTATTTTAGTAGTTTTGGTAATATTTTTCAAAAATAAATATATTCATATCTATAATATAATTCGTATCATTGACTGAAGGTCAAAACAATATATAAGTTGAAAAAATATTTTTTAATCAAGCATAAAAAATCGAAATTTTCCGCCTTTTAATCTACCTCTCTGGTAAGTGACCTATTTGTTCCTCAATAGTGTTAACCAACATTTTAATAAATCGTTTAAAGGAAACTAGTTTATAATACATTTATATAAGTCTTATAAATTTTATAAGATACTTCACGAGCTTATTAGAAACTGGATTTTACGCAATACATAATGTTGTAAATGTCTCTCGAGAGAATGATATTTGAAGCCAAAAAGTAAAAAATTTAAAGGACGAATTTTTCTACAATGAAGACAATAATAGGTTTTTCATTGTTTTTTTTTAACAACTTCAAAACTGCAACTTAGAAGCTTTGCACAGACTCAAAACTAATAAAGCTCATTTTATATTTATTTAATTTTACATTAAAAATTAAACCCTATTTTTGATGATATAAATAAAATAAAAACAAAGTATACTAAAAACTCTCAAACCTACCAGAAATAAAATAAGTTGATTTGATCTCTGAATAATAAAAACCATTATAGTAATTTGTGAAGAAACTATCCAATTCCAAATGTTCCAATACCATTTTCTTCTTGGACACAACAGAGCCTTATCAAAGACAGATTTTAAAGTAACATTAAAGACTTGTGTATTTAAGTGAGTATGGTATTTACAGCGAAGGATTAGCTATTCATTAGAGAAAAGTGTATATTATTATTAATTATAAACGTATATAATTAATAATGTTATGGACATAATAACTGTGACATAATATAAAGATTTTATATTACAGGGATAAGTATGAATGTACACATAGAGCCTTAATTCCAATGCCATTGATTGTGGCAGATTGTATTATTATTATTCTAATACATAAGATAGATAAAATTTATCTTACAAGGATTAAATAAAGATTAATTTGATGGATAAGTGAATTTCTATCCTCTCATTATGTAAATTCAGTCTTAATCCAATAAATGAAGATATAGTCATATAAGACGAATAGTTTCTTCAGTCTTGGAAGAATCTAAGTTAATTTTCGAGATCAAATCCATGGTAGAAAATCTGCCTAACAGAGATAAACGATATATTAATGAAGGCTTGGTTAGATAAGATGCCACAGTTATACACCGAAAGATTCTTTCGTTTTTTAAATTTATAAAACACTTATGTGATAATAGCGAGATTTCTAAAGCCGTTAATTGGATAAATATTTTTGTCACATATTGTAAGAAGTGAAGTATATTTTATAAATTACAGCATTGAAGGCACATTACATTTACACGCAGTACGTTTACTCTCCAAACAGTGTTCTATTTTCCTCATAGACGCAGCTGATATCGGAAACTAACCGCACAGGAACAAAACAGGGGACCCTGCAGTGGGGTCAATATTCAATGGGTTCACCATCGAAAGAGAGAGTGAGAGAGAGACACACACATTAGGAACAATGGAAGGTTATGAACCAATGGGACTATCCGATTTCACTCTCGACTTCAATAGCCGGGTCGGCAACAAATTCATAAAGGAACAATACTACGTGTTGTCGCTCTCCAACATAACCACATCCCTCCTCCATGACTTCAATCAACAGTTAAGGGAACGATATGAGCAATACAAGACATTATGAAATCCAATCCTTTCCTCGTAATGATTCTAAACCTCGTAAGAAAGGTCCATAAACCGTTAAACCAACACTGTCATTCCTTAGGCTTCAACTGCCAACAGATAGTAAACATTTGATTGGTCGGCAAGTAACGCTTTCGATGACAAAACAACAAAACTGCGAGAAAACTAATGGCGGAAGTCAAAAAAGTCAAGAGGCGTTAAAAAAAAAATAAAACAAATCTTTTCAAAATAGTATCTTAAATTAATTGAAGAGTTGAATCGATAAAGGTGATAAATGACAAATTTACGTTGTTGTTTTTATTACCTACACTAACGAAAGTGACAATAAGCAAATGCCCTGACAATGAATGATAACAGAATGACATTTCAGACATGAGGAAGGATAGTGCCCAGAAGCACGAAAGGTCTCACATCCAACTCCTAATCTCCTTCTAATGGGCAAGTCAGCCATGGTGTTGTGTCCGTGAAGGTTATTATGTCATCTGGATTATAGAGTACTCTTGTATCGATCGTTATTTGGTTGAGTCGATAAGTAGAGTTTTGTTATTTACGTACCAGGAAACGACAGCTATTAGCCTTCAAATTTTGGATTGAAAATATTGTAGTTGATGTCAGTGTTTATTTAAGACCTGAGGAGAAAGATCTCATTTTTTTCCAAATCATCGAAAGTAAAAATTAGAAAGAAACAAAATACATACACAGACCTACTAAAACCAATATAGACATACGCCTCACAGATATATGTTTCATAAAATAAGACTGACCTAGGATAGCTATTTACAGTTTAAATTAAATTTAAAATTCAACAAGTCTCTAGTTAATTCCAATAAATATAATTGTAAGCTTTTTTTTTTTTAGACAGTAGTATACTAATATACTTTTGGATTGTTTTGAAGCCTCAAAAGTTTTAATTTTCCTGAATTTTTTATGGTGGCTTGATCGGCGTGAGGAAGAGGAGTGCCCAGCGGCTTCCCTTCCTGTCTTAATTTTAGTATATATTTAAACGAGGAAATCACTCATCCAGCTCTTTTAAGCCTCCTAAGTGTGTTTTCAGGCATGTTAAATATAGTATCCAAACCTTTTATAAAATCATACCTTTTATAAATGTGTCAGTATGTCCAAGTAAGTTATCATGAAATAGTTTGTAGTGTGTCCGTTAACTGTGGGCATTTGAAGGTCTTTATGCAAAGTAATGTTTGTGACGTAGCATGGAGTTTTAGTTTAAGTCCTGAAAGTGTTTGACTAAAACGTTTAGTCATGGCTCGTTTTGGCAGTCCCGTAAATTTGTGAAGCGTAGGTCCATATGGGCTTAAGTAGGTAAATGCAAAGTTTCAGATTTTGTTTTAGGTTTAATTCTGAGCGTCTTGAAAGAAGTGAGTTTAAAATTTAAATGTAAAATTTGGCATTGCTCTCAATCTTTATTTTTAACTCCTCGAACTCTTGACGCGTCATATGTTCGCAATGACGTCCCTTTAGCTATTTTGCGTTTAATTCCGTTTTGAACCGATTGTAGTCGTTTTTATGCTGACTGTATAATAAATGAGTACAATGGACAGCCATATAATAATAGTCGGACGTATGATTGTTTTAATAATAAAAATCTTAAATCTTTTTTTTTGTTGCAAAACGGGAATTATTATGGTGATTTAAAAAAAAAATTACTTGAATAGAAACTTTATGTATTTCCATTCAAATTCCATGTTTATAAATGAAGTTAACTTTGATTTGGAATTTTTCAACTGTAACAATAAACAAGATCATCATCAGTAGCGCTTGAAATAAATGACATATTATCAGATGGTATTAAATAACTGATTTAAATAATGAAATTGTAAATTATCCTAGTGGAAAGTAACAAGGGAATTTCTTTTCTGTGGGCCTAAGTAAGGGGGAAATTAGCTATAAATTGTCAGGGAGGCGGCCGCCCGGGCAGACTTTTTAGGGATGTAATGGATGTCCAAGGGCCCAATTTACTTCCAAAAAGTTATTCTCCCAGTAAATTGCCCGCCGATGGGACTTCTCCTCTAAGTCAATATAAATAACAGATGGAGTCTCTCTTCTACGATGAATCTTAAAATTCTTAATCTACGTTTTCAGCCCTGACTTAGTTGTCGTCGTTAGTTTTTCATTTTATTTTTATTCTTTAGAAAAATCCTTCGTTTCCTAAATTGGCAGGAAAGAAAATATTATCTTGTTTATGATAAATTGTCTTCTGTTAAATAAGCTCCACTAAGCCTTCGAATTCCTCTCGTATCTAATCCTTATAATCCTAAATCCTGTTCGTAAAATCCTCAACGCTCCTTACTTTGTCACAAATAAAATCATCCATAAAGACCTTAATATTTCCAGTTTGGCCCAATCCAGATACATATACATCCATAACAAATTTCAGTACCATCCGAACCCTCTCTTTTCAAATCTTGCTTCCTCTTCGATCGCTGATAACCCTCCCAGATGTTTGAAAAGAAGGTGGCATCGTGATCTTCTAGTGTACATTTATTATTTGAGTACTATCAGTGGGTAGTTTCTCAACAAGCGATTTCATGTTATGCACATTTACTAGATTTTTTTTTTTATAAATATTAATGAATAAAAAAAAAGTTTAAGAATACAGAAAAAAAAGAATAACCCATAAACTACAATAGATCAATAAGTGTATAATTCTTTGGATGTGTTTAATTATATCCAATAAAAAAAATTCACTTTATTCATTCCAACAGTCTATATTTCGGGCAATTCGTTGTTTTCTTCGTATCTACGACATAGATTCGAGACAGAAATGAAACGAAAGAAAAAAAAAATACAATTCCGATTCAGAAATTGGATGTATAAACAGCTATATACTAGGCACACGTACCAAGAAAAAGTTTAACTCTAAAATCCTTATTTTCCCTTTAAATATATTTTTTAAAATTTTTTACTCAAGGACCACTTTTACATAACATAACTTAATATAGATAATGAACCATTTTTTTTCTCCTTTTCTTCTCGTGTAATTTCCGTTATTAAGAAAAAGGGAGAGGACTCCAACCAAAATGAAATTCTCGATCTGCTATGGCAGATGATTGCATTAAAAATTGAGTCGAAAATAGGCTATCTAATTAATAACGACTTATATATCTTTGACTAGATATAACTGACTAAAAAAATTACCATCATGATAGGTTTCTAAACAGTCAATAGTTAGTAAATAATTTTTTTAAAGGACAAAAAAGAAGAGAAAATATCAAGGCAAGATTAATAATATGAAATATAATTTCTTTTTAGTTCTATATTCACAAAGTAATAACATCTACGATAAATACAATTATAGTTGTGTATAAATTATTCTATCAAACTTTCATCTGGCTCATCGTTATTTGTATCATACTCTAAAAATGATAAAATAGCTTTATGATAACTAAAATAAGTGATGAATATTTTTTATTGAAATCTATTTGCTAATAGACAAAAACTCTAAACATAAAAAATATATCTAACGAAAACTCCATAATTTTTTTAACATAAATTCTGTAACGGTGGTCAGTAATTTGTCGAAACTCTACCTAGTGCAACAGAAAATCTAATAGAAGCAGACAGTTTCTTACTTTTACCACTAATTAAAACAATCTAGATTGACTTCCACAAATTGGTTTCTAAATTGTTCGTGGTATTTAAATTTTGAGATATTTTAGTTCAAATGTTTAAAAAATGTATTATTATTTGGTTAAATTCTTTCTTTCCCGACTCTCTAGCTCGGCGTCACGTCAAATTACAACTTTGATTTACAGCTTATAACAAGAGTTTTGGTTTCTGAGATATTTTAATCCAAATACAATAACACTTCAAACTGTCGACTCGAGCCGACTTTACCCGAGTGAGCGTTACATATCTGAGAGTGACGAATCAATCTCATTAACTACGCACAAAAAAAGTGCAAAGCGCCCCTAAAGAAGTTTTCACTACAAAATTATAGATCTGGGATATTAGTAGAGGTAACAACTATGAATTTTCAGTAGAGATATACGAAGACAACTGACAGACTGAGGTTGCTAAAATGCAAGGAATCATAAAAGCGATTAGCCGAGCGCTAAAAATAGTGACGGGTCCCACGGGTCAGCCGATAGGCATTAAAGCGAATGGTGTCCCATCGCTGACCCTAATTGCCTCCACTGCAAGATGGCTGCTCATTAAGAGCGAATAAATTGCCAACTTTTTGTTTTAAGCAGAAATAATTAATGACAATACATCGGACCGATGGGCGAAAATATAAATAGCCTTTATGAACACAGTCAACTTAATTAAATGTCAGACACAGTATTTGAATACGTCTATATTTTAGCTTAATTTATCAGACCTAAGGAGCTAATTAAACACACATAAAGAGTATGACGTAATTAACAAAATTTTCAGAGATTCTTACCTTGTCATAAAATTACAGTAATTTATTCTACTTAAGTAGTATATTAGTGGGTAAGACACTGACTTTCTTCGTCAACGTCCTGGGTTCGAATCCAACTGAAGAAAGGTAATTATTTAATCTGTTACGTACGCTCCTGGGGCACACCCAAACTCTATAAAGTGAGTACTCTTAATAAAATAATTAATTAAGGGAAGAAACCTAGCGGTTGAGCGTGATATCGGCCCAATTACCTCTTTGCCCAAATCTTGGCCTCGTAAAAGTACTCCCTTACAGTGTACTGAGTCATTAGTGGCACCGGTTTTTTATTTTATAATTATTATATTAATGATTTGGTAGTAACAAGCATTTAACACATATTTGTCCGAATGGCGAAAATTCGTCATTTGTATATTACAGAAAATATTATTTTTAACTTTTACTTTTCAATCTGCATTTGTTAATTACCACGTATTAACAATCAGCAGATATGCTGGCTGAATAATGGGAGTGGAAAATAATTAATTGTTGGTCATTTAATTCTAAATGAATTAAATTATAATTTTTACTAAACAAACATATTAAACAGAGATAAATAAATGTTGGCGTTTCGTGATTGTCGGTGAAAAAGATTACCGGATGAATATGTGGTAAGCTACTATGCACAATATTTAAGTGAATAACCTAGGGCAATGTTTCACTAGATTTATAAATTGTATAAAGCTGCGGATTATAGTCAACCAAAAAAATATTTATTTTCTAGATTAAAAAATGGTACACCATTTCATTTCATTAATTTTTTGATTAATATTTTTTATATTTACAAACTAAATATGGAACTAAGGCTTAAAAGATAAAAACTAAATAAAATGAAACTTGTCTACCATTACAGAGCCTCTGATTTAAAGAATATTAGGCCAGTAACATGATGATCGAAATGAGGATAATGTCGTTAAAAAGTGGAAAACGTTTGTATATTTCTAACTTGTATGTCTGGGTCCAAACAGGTAAAAAACAAAAATGCTAACCCGATTTTGTTAAGGCAGCCTTTGGAAAAACTATTGACAACCCAAAAAAAATGCTGGATTAATCTACACTAAAAATGCTTTACAAAAATTTACGGTTAAGCGAAAAAAATGCGCTTATAAAAAACTACAGCTTTCAATCCAAAAGACTAAAAATAGCAGCTCCTCGGTACATAATCGATATAACATACCGACTTACAGCAACCAAATATCGACCGATACATAAGTATTTCTAGCTCCGATCACATAATAAACTACACGCTAAAGACATACCCGTCAGGAGGGGACTGAAAAGAAGCTGGATGAGAGTTTCCCCTACCTGAATTAATAAAGTAAACGACGATCTGCAAGAGGTACGTCTAGTGTTGCCCAAAATCGGTCTTGCACTTTACAAGACCAAGACCAAGGAAACCTAACTGTTGCAAGACCAAGACAGTAACTAAATTATGGCAAAATAGTAACTAATACTTGACAATCTTAGTTACTACATGTTAAATAATTGGTATAACCAATATACTTTTGCATTTAACTACTCTATGTTTTCATTCGGGCTTACTTAGGTTTCTCCTATCTAAAATATTACAGTAATATCTCTATTGTAATAAGCTAATAAGTGACTAAAGACTGTTGCGAGAGTCTGGCGCAAGACCAAGAATCGTATAGGTCTCGCATTTGGACAACACTAGGTACGACAGAGTACTGTCATTTCTCATACTTAAAATGCCATACCCAATTCAACAAAAAGTCTGTTGATAGTTAAATCCATGACAGGTGCAGATGAAGATTTAAAAAAATGTACTTATGAGGTTTCATATTTAGTGACAGTACAAAACGTTTATATATATATATATATATATCCATGAAGAGACCATATGTAAGTAGAAAACTTTTTTTCATTATTATTATTTTTATTTTTTTTTTTTTGTAGGATTAAAACATATTAGTTTCAGAAAATTAATTTATCAGTTTTACTTTTCGGAACTTGTTACTCATAAGTAGTGTTCTGAAGAGCATGTTAAATATTTTTAGAATTTATCTTAAATAGTTGAAGAGTTAACTATTGTTAAGAGAACGTTATATTAAGCCGTAAGAGTTTGTTATTTTGTTAGAAGGAAAACTAGCCCTAACTAAGAGAAAGAAAAATCTTTGGAGAGACTTTCGACAACAGAGCGACCATTAGCCACTTGAAGTGTTTTGCCTCAGAAACACTGCCCTCTAAGAAAATATTGTCTGAGGTAAGGGCTTTTCAACCTGCTTCCGAAATGAGCCGTGCTCTTCAGTTGTGTTTTAGCCAGACTTAATACATTTATTTATTTTATAACAAAAATACACCAGGGTACTGTTAATACTCACTTTGAAACATAAGCTCAACAAGCATCCATCCAACGGCCAAACGATTTAATCATCTAAATATACTCGAGACATATATTTTAGAAATAATAAATATCTCTAATCAGATAAAACAATTTTATTTATATCGTTTTCGTAGTATCACGATTTAAAAAAAAAGTGTTTTTCGATCCGAATCTCACATGTAACATTTACCATATAATTAAATCAATATTTTTTTTTTCTGTTGACATTACAAGCTATGCAGATCTTTCGCCGCCTTAACAAGCCTGCTTCTTTCCATCTATCTGCACGCAGCTTTGTTGATCTTTGTTGATTCTATCAATCTATTATCTGCTTTTTGGCCTTCCACGTGGATTTTTGCCTTCTATTGAGGCATTCATTGTTACGTAGAGGCTTCCAGATGGATTGCTACTAGCTACATGTTAACCTCTGTGCCTTCATATCATGGGATATTGATTGACCAGTTTCTGTAAGCAGTTCTTTATTGGTCTTTCTACCCCATGTGTTAGTATTCTTATCTCAGATCGCTCCGGTTATCGTGCGGAGAATTTTCCTCTCAAATCTTTCAACAATTTTTTTTAGGGTGCTGGTTAGTGTCCAAATCTCACAGCCATATATTAGAACTAGCTTTATCATAGCATTGTACAATCTTAGTTTGAGATTTCTTGATTTTTTTCGGGATTTCAATACCTTTGAGATGGAGAAGAAAGCTCTATATCTTCCCGTTGGTCATTCATTGAGGTTATTGTGGAGCAGAGGTATTTGAATTTTTCTACTATCGGGAATGATTTTTCTTCTACGGATATCCTGTAATTGGGGAGGAAATTTGGGCTTATTATCATATATTTTGTTTTGTCTTCATTTACTTGTAGGCCGATCTACTCTGCATCTCTTATCAAATTATTATTATTTCCACCTGATTACTTCCAAGGACAGCTATATCATCTACGTAACACCGAGGATTTTATGATTCATCCCGGCGGGGACTCCTCCGTTTTTATGTGCTGTTGCTCTTTTACCTTCACCAGGGCTAAGTTGAACAACATAGGTGATAGTCCATCTCCCTGCCAATTAAATCAATATATTTATCAAAATTTACTTTTATTCTATTTAATTTACCTTTATTATGTCTATTTTTTTTACTTATACCAATTAATATTTAAAGTTTGTATCTTTTTTTAGCCCTGATTAAGACCTACAACTTAGGTCAAAACGTCAAATAGTTTTATTTATTGACTACACAACCAAAGCAATTTCTTCTCAAATTATAATCACGGCCAACCATCTCCACACAATATAGTATTTTACGTATTATAGTAGAGCTTTTACTTTCATTTTAGTCTTTCCCTTAGCAATCACTTCAAAGAATACAACTTCGATAAACAAGATCATATATGTTTTCGAATTTTAATTCATAATCCTGTACGAGAAAAATAAAATTGTATACATTTTTATATGATTTATATTAGGTTTTAATATATTATTTGCTTACTGATAAATATTTACCTTTATAACTTTCTTGGAATGCACAGTAACGCATCCCTTGGAACGCATAGTAGAAGAGATGAATGTAAAATGAATTACAATTTATCGATAAAGATGAATTAAGTAAGTTTAAACTATAAATATATTTTACAGTAATGTTTTTGTTTTTTTTACATAATAAAGAAACATGGCCGCTTATATTAAGGGATGAGCAACGTCTTAAGGTTTTTGAAAATAAAGTATTGCGTAGAAGGATGAGTTAACCGGAGAGTTCAGACGGTTACACAACGCAGAATTTCGTGAACTGTATCCGGTTAATATAACAGAGGTGATTACATCGCGGCGAATCAAATGAGCTTGAAAATTGTTGGGCTAAGTAAAGAAAGAATTCTTAAGAGATTGATATTTGCTGTACCGAATGGTACACATCCGAGGGGTAGACCGAAGCGAAAGTGTGAAGATTGCGTTAAAGCCAATCTGAATTGACTGAGTTTGGACGGCGAACAGTAGATGGAAGTGTGCAATAAGTGATTGGTGGTGTCGGCATCGAACCTTCGGGTTCGCTAAGTCTTTTATGATTATTATTAATAATAAAGAAATGGCTGCAAAAGATATTTCTCTCTAAAAAGAGTTATATATTTTATGCAGCGTTCCAGAGTTGTCTTTATTTATTCAGAAAACTAATGAAATGCATCAATAAACTCTAGACATATCAATTCAGAGTAAAATAATGATTTATAATGAGATTTAAACAACAACGTCCAGAGATAAACATTTGTGTTTAGAATATAATTTATAATCTGAAACCAACAGATAAACGAAAATATATTTCTTCTAAACGACTGAAGAAATATGGTTGTGAATATTAATTCAGCTTAATCTGGAAACCGTAATTACAACATAAAAGAGATCCGGGACCGATTAGGCTGAAGCCATTTAAAAGTTTTTTTTATTTAATTTTTTTTCCAAGTTATAAAAGAACACCAATTAAACTGAAACAACTTTTTTCAACAACTTAATCTTCTCCGATCGGGTAATTGTATTTAATAGATTCGATTTATATTGGTGATGAAATAAGGAAAATAACAACTATTTACAAGTAAACACCATTCGAATAATTGAAAGAAATAACAAGGCAATAATTTTCAAGGACTTGCTTACTTTTTTCCTTGACAAATGAAAACATAAGTTCGTATATTCCGAAAATGAAATAAATAAGTAGAAATAAAATAAATGTGTAACAGTTGTTGGGATTGTTGGTAACGTCCTCGAAGGATTACTACAGCTTCACCTTGGACCCAGTCCTCAAAGAATAAAGGAAGACCTCCAGACACGAGGCACATCCTTTAGAAAGCAGAACATCAATTCCACAGCTGCTCTCATCTTGTTCTGCTCAGAAGAAAGCATTGAAATATAAAAAGATGAATTATATAAAATAAAAAAAGTTTCGTAAAAGTCGGTTAAGAAAAAAATATTGTTTAGTACTTTCACGGAATACCTTAAGTAATTAAGAAAGTACGAAGTCCAACTTTTCCAAATTATCCCCAATTTACAACCCATAAAAAATGTTTAGGAATTTCTCGCAATCTTAAACAAGAAAATATTTTTCTATTAAACTCGAAGATTACGTATTTTGAGCCCTGAGCAACCTAAATACTTTGGTAGAAAAATACTAGTAGTGGTATTCTATAGTAGTATAAAAAGTATTACTACAAAAATAATCAAAATCTGTGTTCTTAATTCCGTTTGTTTCCAATTTTTTTAATTCAATATTTTCTTTCGTTTTCTCATTACCGAAGGAAACGATATTTCGATAGACAAATCCTAGAGACTGGCATTTGATGAATTTTTCAGTGATTAAGCGAGTTGTTACCTATAGTCATAAAAATGTAATATTTTCTTACGCATGCGCAAATATGTACATTATCCTCTTAAATTAAAATTTTAAAAACGTACGACTTGCATATAGTATTTTTTGTAATAATCTCTGCTACATATAGTAGTTATATTTGTCTCTTACAACGTAATTTGTATTCACCTATTAAAATGTATTAATAGTATATGACATAAAAATGACTGTAACCTCAAACAACTTTTATTCAGTGTTTAATGTAAATTATATTCTTCGTGAAGCTGCGAATAGCACGCGTATGTATATCCATTTTTTTTTTTTATTGTGTGAGCTGCCTTTATGTTCTGATATATAAGAGATGTACCGTAGATAGTTTACAATAAACTACAGTGACGCTCAAATATCTAAAGAAACCATTATTATTGGCTAATGAGATCTAGCTAAAGTCTTTTATAAAATTAAAAAATAAAATAAAAAACAGTAAACAAAAATTATTTTTTCGTTATTCAGTAAAAATGACGAGGAAGGTTTACTAACGTACTTGACAAACGTTTTCGAATTATAATAATAAATATCATGTATTTTTGGAGTCATATTGAGTAAAAGCAATTATAAATATTCGTATTAATGGGGTCCATTCAATCTCATCAAGAATTATTAAGTAGTATTCAAAATCGAATTTTTAATTTTAAGAACTTATTATAGCTGAATAAGACAATTCTTCTATCACAAATTTTTGGAACTCCAATTATCAGAATAATCTTATATAATCCTCAACAATTTTAATTGATTCCTTTATTTTTTAAATTAAATAAAGGGGTAAAGTTCAATGGCGGACGATGTTTTTTCATAAGCCGACCTTATTTATGAAAAGGCCTTTGCATAGCGATGGGGGTATTTTGGCATGGTTCCAAATGGCTGCTGGGACATTTCTTCGGATTATCGATTGGTCTTCAAACTTATCTCAGTATTACAATTTCATTTCAGTAAATGATGAAAGAAAAAATATAAAATAAAAATCGTAAATATACTTCAATGGAGATTTGTTTCATTAAAACTGATTTTCTATTTAAACAAACAGCTGTGGATTGTAGAATCTGGATTGTGAGACTTCTATTACAGGGAAGAAAGTTCCGTTAAAAAGTAATACTTTTATCAAACTTGATTCAGTCAATTTTATTGGCGAGCCAACTTAATGTTTTTTTCTGATAAGAATTGGTAGGAAAAGACGACAAAGTATCGATTGAGCATCGAGTAAGTAAAAGAGGTAACGTTACTGTTTAAATTGACAATATACTCAGTTAATCAGTCCCGTCAAACAAACTGGTTGAAAGAAACCCTTTTTCATTGAGTTTAATAAAAAGTATTCCTTTCTGACAGAACGTTGAAGTGTTGTTAGAGGAACATGTATGCATAAAACCCTAGGATGTTAAGTGATCTGCCATTTCATGAAAATTATTAGTCAATAAATGGTTTAGATATTATTAAAAGAAATTTAATAAAATTAAGTAGCTTAAGTAGATTAATACAACAAATATTTATAGAGCAAAATATATTTTAAAAAAACTAATAGTACAGGTACACATATAGCATAGGCTCAGTCATTGCTATGATAACATAAAAGAACGTTACTTTTTTGTTGTTTGATATATTAAAAAAAAAAAAATAAATAAACTGAATTAATGTGTCCAATCTATATTCATTCATAAAATTATAAATGAATGCTAAGGATTAAAAGTTGTATCTAAAGTTTACACAAGATTTGTCTGATAAGAAAACAACAAGTAACGGACGTTTCATCGAAAATCTTTATTTTTTAATCAAATATTTCTTTCAAAGTTATCTAACTTCCTCTTCCCCCCTCACCCACTCTTCAGGAAGCCTTATTCATTACGCTTAAAAATGTCTTTTAAAATGAAAAGCAGGAATAAGGAAAATATTTACCTAAAAAAGAACTTAATAAATATATATATATATATATAAACCTTTATTCAAAATATTTATTTCAGAGAACAGGAATATCTTTGGAGTGAAATACTGTTAATAGAAAAATATAAATTACTGATTGTCAGAACGGAATTATAAGCCTAAATGCGACCACAATTTTTTTTAATTTGTTGATGTTAACAAATTGTTGCTTACATTTCGAGATATTTTATCGCCTGGATATATCTGAATTAAAAAAAAACATTAAAAGAATATTTATTCCTACAACAATTATTCTGAAGACATGGCGTTAAATTATAATATATAAATATCCATTGATTCTATAAATATCCATATTCTGCCGATTGTAAAAAATTAATTTTTTGTTTGTTTATAAGTTATCATTATTTTTAATGGTTACAAGTATACGTGCAAGTTTGAGTGAGTGTGTATCATATTTTTTCGTTAGTTTTTTTATCTTTATTTCTCTATCCATACAAGTTACAGATAAAATTGAAAAATAAGTGAATGTGTTAAAGAATTATGATTATGACTTATTATGATTATAATTATAATTAAGGATCTATTTCATCAATCTTCTTTTTAGTCACTTTCTAGCGAGTACACCAGCCACAGTCATAATATTGCTGTTGTTATGTCCTTCAAGTTTAGGATGAAAACAGAAATAAACAGTATGCATGTATTTTTTGATAGTTGGTAATAAGTCGGTATGTAGAGAGCGTCTTTTTTGTTTAACCATAAATGTGTGCGGCGTATGTCCATGTGAGTTTAAGTAGGTACGGAACATATTCAGTTTCTATATAATTTTCAGATTTAAAAAATATATATATATATATTATAAAAAAAAAAAAAAAGGACTACAGTGATTTCAGAAAGATTTTAACGTATGGACCCATGATCATCCTTTTGCCGACTGTTAATCCAAAGTCCGTTTTAGAAATTTGATTGTTACAATATAGTTATAATATCTTCATCGTTAATGTGAATCGTAATTGCTGGTAATGTTTGTGTGAAATAGCTAATTATTTTATAGCGTGAATATGAAAGGAATAAAATCAGGACGCTCCACCAATTTGTTTCCATAATATCCTAGTATATATTTTTTAATAGCTATTTATCTTGTCAAAAAAATTATAGTAAGAGCAAACATTTAATTATTTTCAGCATTTAGTTATATCCAGGTGATAGACGAACTACTTGGAAATTTACTTAACAAGTTTTGTAAATTTTTTGATCTGTAATAATTTCCATTAAGAACCTATCTAATTTATAAAATAAATAATTTATTTTAGTTAATTTAGGAATTATTCTCAGGACAACATAAAAGCTACCTTAAAACTTGTACTACTTCAGTTGTACAAGGTGAAACAATATTTCTAAAGTAGAGGACAGCTAGACGCAATGAGAGAAATATACCGATAGCCGTATAACTTGTCCTTAGGGACAGTTCTTATAAATAATGCCATTGGCTAAGGCTTTTCAGAATTGCAAATAGAAATCCATATTGCACTCATCCTGTAATATATATATTGGCCCTTTGATCAGCTAAATCTTCTTAGATTTAAATATCAATAAAATAAATCAAAGAAGAGGAGGGGGGGATTTATATCCTGATGGGTATAATATTCATAATAGGCTATCTATAAAGCTGGGTTTGATGTACGGTTTCTAAACCCTCTTATGCCGTTATATCCTTCTTTGCGAAACCCAATAGTACGAGACCTATGGATTAGGAAAATCCAATCCATATTTGAAACCATTTTAAGGGTCTATATATATAAAAAAAAAATTAAGTTTGGTTGAGATACCTCAAGAAAAAAAAAACGGTAAAAGAAAAGATAAGTAATAATGATTTATTTGATGAACTAAAGTTAAAGGCCACAAGATCCATCATTGAAATGCTTATTAGAGTGCTATTAATGGGTAGATCCTCTAAAATTCTTTTCATGTTATTGTATCTCTCTGTGCACATTTACCAGATATATATTTAATTTATACAGTTATAAATATAAGCTGTATCGTTACTAATACTGGTTCGATTACGATGATTTTTTTTTTGTTTTGTTTTGTAGGTAATTTAATAACCTTTTAAGGAGATTTATATAAAGTTTATCTAAAATGTATACTTTACGAGTTAGGCCTCAAAACAGCCACAAATAAGCGAACGTGAAAAAGAATTATGATTATGTCTTATTATTACTATAATATAATGATCTATCATCTATCTTCTTTTCAGTCACTTTCTAGCGCGTACACCAGAGGCGTCATATTTTTAATAAATTTATTGTTATATCCTTCAAGTTTAGGATGAAAACAAAAATAAACAGTATGTATGTATTGTTTGATAGTTAGTGGTAAGTCGGTATGTAGAGAGCGTCTTTTTTGTTTAACCATAAATTTGTTCGGCGTAAGTCCATGTGGGTTTAAGTAGGTACGTTACATATTCAGTTTCTATAAAATTTTATGATTTGAAAAAAAAAAAAAAATAAGACTACAGTAATTTCAGGAAGTTTTTAACGTATGGACCCATGATCATCCTTTTGCCCAGTGTTAATCTATTCTTTATAACATTTTTCTAAATTTTCTAGGGAATTCACTACAAGTCAAAAATCATTAGAACCTTTTTGCCCTACAGTCTATGAAAAAAAACATATTTTTTCTTATTGTGCAGCAACCCAATTTTTTTCACAGGAGTCGGTAGTCAAAATTCGACAAAATAGAAAAACAAGCAACAAAATCGGTCCACTTGTCCCCGAAATAATCTTGCCACAGAAAGACAGACCAAAGGCTTAAAATGTGTTTTCGTAATCAGAGGACTCTGAAACGTAAATATCCGTCGAAAATCGCACTTCGGAAATTTTAATCGATCGCAATAATTTCCGTATCTAGTAGGGGCAGGAAATAATGTATCATTTATGACGTAATATGTGAAGGCTCAATAAAGCAGAGGGACGGTCAAGAAAATTATAAGGCGATGAAACTTGAATGGGGGGAGGAGAGGAGGGGTACGGGATAGTTGGGTATTAATCCCTTCAAGTATTCCAATTATAGGAGAAGTCAAGTTTGAAATAGTTCATCTTCCCGAAAGCAGGTGCTCTGTCAGCTCCCAATCAAAATACCTCGTGGCTCAACCATCAAAGGGCCTCCTTCCGTGTTAATGGCTGTAATAAAAGTCGTAGCATAACTTGCCTATGAAGGCTTTCAAGTAAACATATAAATCTATCACCCACCTTATGTTGGACATTCGAATAACTTCCTTAAACATATATATCTATCCTTGTAATTTATAGTCACAATATGAAATAACAAATCACGCATAAATAAATATATACAACAGTAACCTGATATCAAAGACATCTATCATTTATATAAAGTTGATAAAAAAAAAAATTTTTTGTAACAGCTTCAATATAAACCAGTTCTCAACTTTTTTTTCAACTTTTAAATCTGTTTATTGAATAATAATACAATCAGCCACTGCTGAAGGGCTATAAGCATAAAAGTTCTCATTCATACAATATATACAAATAATAAAGAAATAAATATAAATATAAGAAGTAAATAAATTATACTGATGAAGAAGTTAAATAAAAAGAAAAAAAAATAAACAAATAAAATATAGACTTCTAAACACAATCATAACTATATACAATTACGAAAGCTATTTTTGGGCTGAAGCTCCCCCAAAAGGAATCCTGGTTCCGCTAGTGACTTGTCGAGGGAAAAGCGAGGCTTCAAGAGATTCCTAAACCGCTTTAATGGTTTTAAAAGCCAGTGGAGGCTGAATAAGAGCGTTACAGCCACAGACATGAACATTTTTTTAATAAAATCATCCGAGACGGTTTGAGTTGAACTAATAAAACGAAAATTGACCTTTCCTCCACTTCCTGAAAATGACAGATACCCATCTTTGATATGAAGCCACTCATATCAGCGCTATACAAACTAAAACCTTATTGAAAGTATCTTTATATCGACAACCAACCCTCAAAAATCTGTAAGTACAATTAAAGTCTTTGTGAGGTTTTGAGCTTTGCCGGTTAATCTTGGCCTCGGGTATATTCATAAAAAGAAACTAAAAACACTATTTAGAACATTACATTGTTGCCTCAAACACGCAATAAAATCTACTTCATGTAATAAGAAATACTATATTTATTTCGTCTTATAAATAATTTAGTTTTTATTTATTAATTAAAATTCATAATTATTAATTTATTCCAAGAATAATAAAATTAGCAAGGAGGCGACAACAATTGTGAACATAAAAATAATTTAAAATATCTTACTATACCTTAAATATTGCTTTAAGGGTGAAGTAAAAGTTTACGCCTTAAAATATAAACCTTAGCTCACCTGAAACAAAAAAAAAATAATAATAATAAACATTGGACTGAATAGATAATTACACTTTTGACAGTCTTTATGTAATTAATAGAATTTCACAACTAATATTTCTGATAAATCAAATCTTTGAGAAGTCCAAGCTGGTATAATATTTTTCTAAAAGTAGTATTTGAAGGTGGGAAACACATGAGATTATAAACTTTATAACTTTACTATAGTTTAATATCTTATTCCTTAATAATAGATTAACCATCAAAATTTCAGAAGAAATTAATTTATAATCCAATCAGGGTCGTTACATAAAATTGTAAGGAGCCCACCAGATTTTTCTGAACATAAGATTTAATAAGAGAAACCATGCAGCTTATGATAAATGTTTGTTGTGTTATCATGATGAGCATGTGTTCTAACATGCTGAAGAGTTCCTAGTTTCAGCGAGGTTGCGATAGTTCTCTAAACAAAGTTTGTGAGTTCACCTGCTTGATTGATCAAACAACTTTTTGATTTATTATTAAAATGTCAAAACAAAATAAGAAGAGAGAGTTGCTGGATTGTTTGATTAAAAATGCTTTAATAAAAAGTTTGAATGAAGATTCAAACCAACAAGAACTTGATGAATATATGGATGAATATCTAGCTTTTAAGTCAAGAGTAATAGTATAATTATTTTCTAGATCAGTGAAAAAGTCTAGTCATTGGTGCCAGGAGGTATTGCTCCAAATTGATGATGCCAGATTGAGGTAGAGGGTGAGATTTGATAAATATCAGTTTAATTTAATATAAAATTATATTCAAAACTTGCATGTCTTTTCACCAACATAACACCCAGTTAATTTCCAATTGTTTGAGGTATCGTACAGATTTTATTGGTAGACTGGTACAAGAACTGAATAATGAACTGAACACGACATCAAAATCTCATTATAACTTCATCCGAACATTTACGAAATTAATTCTTTACGAGACCACAGACTACGTTAAAACCGAGTGTGCTAGCGGCCATATTTAACATACACTTCTTAACTAAATTACTCGAATTTAACAAATTAAAAGATGCACAATACTTAGCACCGGTTGCATGAATAACTAGTCGGAATAATGGAGAAGTCGGAAACGAGTAGTTCTTTGACGTTTTATTCATGGTAGTTTTCTTCGATTGATAAAAATGGGGAATAAAATTCCCCAAGGAATTACCTACAATTGCAGAATATTTATTTTATATTATACTGAATGAATGTATAACATGTGGTAGATATTTACCTAGTTCTGCCATATATCCTGTTACAAAAGTTGAACTTTTTTTACATCCGTGGATATTATTTAGATAATCCTTATCTCCATCAGGTTATTTTCTTTACATGCTAGGATAATAATACCAATTAGTTTGTATTTTTCTTTCGCTCATTTAACATGGAGTGAGGTAATGAAGAAAACCGAATAGCTGTGATCGCCTTACACAAAGTTGGAAAATGTAGGTCAGAGATTTTCAACACTTAAAAACTTTTGGTATCAGACAGATGTCCGTGTACTGCACTATAAATAGATATAATGAGACCCTATTTGAGTGTGACAAACTCGACTGACCTCGGCACTGTGAGAACGACAAATGCAACGGCTACTCGAGTAAGAAGAAATCCCATTCGAAAACAACAAATCATGTCTCGGGAAATGGGAACCTCTGTCAGAACAATGTCTCGCATAATAAAAAGTGACTTTAGGATGGCTGCATTTTGAAGAATGACAGGACAAAGGCTAACCACTTCCCTAAAAAAAAAATAGAGTGAATAGATGCAAAGTGCTCCTTAGCGGTTACACCAATGGTCTTCATCGAAAGATTTTGTTTAGCAATGAAAACATTTTTACAATTGAAGAAAAATTTAATCGCTAAAATGGTCTTGTGTACGCACACAGCTAAAAAGAAGCCCAAGAAGGCAATGGAAGAATGGAAAGAGGTCACCATCCTTCCTCAGTGATGGTTTGGTGGAGAGATTGCTTTGATCACACCATAAAGCTTAATTTTTGTGGAAAAGGAGTTAAAACAGCCTATAAAAACTAGCTTAGGTCTCCGATTGAGAACATTTTAAAAAGCTTTATTGGATACAATTTCGTCATTGATCCATATCAATGTTTTTACGGCTAGTATTTAGTGCTACGACTAACAGGAATGTTTTTAAATATTTTTACGGTATACGATTCCTGTAAGAATTGAATCCCAATAACAACAATAATAACAAATGGTAACCTCACAACAGACTATTCAACTACCAGGACCGCAGACCGAAATAATTCCATTTTCCAGTCGAGCAGCTGCTAATCCTAGCTGGCACGCTTCGTGGTGCGTAACCCCAATTATCTGGATGCAGATTGCCGGAAAACCTTTGTTATCTATGATTGAGTATGTATAGAAGTCCGAATTTTTCTAAAGCAGATATAGTAGATGGCCATCAGATACCTATAATATAGGGCTTTAATATATTATGAGAGGTGAAGAGAACAGGGTATCTCACAAAAGGTGTGATAGCAAATCTGGAGAGCTACAAAAAAGTTTACATAAACATTGATTCGATTTTCAACCGAAAACAAGAAAATTTATGTTTTGTATTTTTTTTTTTTTAAAGAAGCCTTTTTTATTGAACAAGAAGCTAAAAATAAAAATTCTTTCATTAAAGCAATTAATTAATTTTATCATAATGAACTAGATAAAATTCATTTTAAACGCAAGTAGAGTTTGACTTTGTTAAAACCATTTCAAATTCTCCTTGAACTGACTAAACTACGCTAAGTTCGGTTATTCATAAATTCATTGATTATTCAGAACGTATTTTTCATGCTTCGACTTGACTATATTTACTCTATTCTCTCTTACACTTTTAGGAAAATGAACTATCGTTTAGTTAGGCGACTCAAAAGTTCTCCTTAAATTGTTTTAACAACAACAAACTCTTCCTTTGAAGAAAATTATATATAGTTTACTCTGGAGAAATATTCAATTATCTGAATTAAATGTATTGGTCATCGATTGCTATTTAACAAAAAAACGGGATACTAAAAAACAAAACACAAAAATTGAATTTTCCATTTTTTTTTCTGAGGAAAATTGGAATATTGTTTATATAAACTTTTTTGTAGCTCTTGAGGTTTACTTTCACCCTTTTAAATATTTAAAATTTACTTACAGGACATCCTGTATAATAATATTCTGCAGGAGGTACAGATGAAGGTATAGAGGAAGAACTACCCATTGACAGCAACCCCACCGAGAGCACAACACTGGATCCCTTCCAAACTCACACCACCCAAACCCATTTTTTTTCTTTATTCTGTTTTCCCCTTTTCAATCCTCAGGACCCCACAGTACGGGGGGGGGGGAGGGAGGGCATCCCTCAGCTCAACTTTTCCGAGCCACTTGCTCCGATGTTCTAGACAAGGGTGTGCTTGTCTACTGATAGCATTTACGAGATTTACAGTTCATTCATGTTCGGGTTCAATGCAGGCTTTCAACCTTATCTAGATGCTATTATTATACTGTCATGTTCAGATGGGTAGTTTTCTAAGGATTTTTCTTTTTGTTTTTATATTTTTCTGCTTCAAGAATAGCAACAAATTGAGAAAGTAATTATTAAAAAACGAAACCTTAATGAAGTCTTGATGAATATTCGATATCGAAACCGAAAAAAAAAGGTTTCAAACGATTTTCTTTCCTATAACTTAATCTTGTAGGAGAAATATTTATATATACGTATAGAGCGTAAACGTTTAAATATCTACTATTTATCTATATTTTATCCGCGAAAGCTTTGATTGAAATCGAAAGTATTAAAATAAATTATAATAATTTAATGTAAAAAAAAAATTGAAAAAAATTACATCTCAATGCGGTCTGCGGGATTTAGTGAAGGTTCAACTCATGAAAGAATAAATGAAGATTATATTATTACCGTGAACGAGTTGACTACTGAATTGAATAGGTTGGGTATTTCAAAAACATTACATATGATATTTTAGAAAACCACGCCGAACTATTTTATGTGGAAATTTTTCACATAAAAGTCTAAAAAAAATAAATATTGCAAACAATAATCTTTACACTTTTTATGTGATATGTTTTATTCCATAACTTAAAGAATGTTCTTATGTATAATTTACTCAGGACACTTCAAATACGATAAAAATTATACATGTGTTGTTTCTTAAAACACCTATTCAATTATTGCAGAAATAAATAAAATTAGAGCGATAAAAAAACTGAAATTATAACTATAGATATGGAGGAATATTATCCTTTCAAACATCCCAAAAGATTTAAATTAGAAAACAACGCTGACACATACAACATAATATGGATTCGTTTCAATATATATTTATAGAAACTTATAAAGAATATTTATTTATTTTTTGTTATTGTTGCCTTTACAGTGCAGGGTCATTGAAAATACTTTTTACTACTGAATTGAAAATACTTTTTATACTCGGTTATAGAGTTTTATTATTTTTAAAAAATCATAGGTTATTTTCACAGATTTTTTCATTATCATTCAAGTTTGCTTTGAGGCTTTGTGGCATACCCATTTTTTTTCTTTCATATTCTTTTAAATATACATAGTCTTCAAACTCTTAGCAACTGAAGCTTCCTCGTGTGAACCAATCACCAATGACCGTCCGAGTGCAATCTAGAACATCTGTCATAGATTTATCTAGCGATGACATCAGAGCAAACTCCACTGCAGCATGCACACTCTGCACAGTGGAGAGTCCTGTTACCTCCACCATCGCACAAGGAACACTTTATTAGGTTCGAGATCTACCCTTGGATCGGGAGGTGATGTCACCTCTATGGGAAGGTCTACTCCTGCAGCGGGGGGGAGGGGAGGAAGAGGCGGGAGGGAATGGTTTTGTCTTCTTAACTTAGAAATAAGATAAAAATTACACATGTGTTGTTTCTTCAAGTGCTAAAAATGAATACAGAGAATAAAGAAGGTTATATTGAACAGCTGACCAGCAGAAATACAAGGAAGAAAAACATATATATGCATAACAAAAATATAATAATACAAAAGTGTTAAATTAAATTAAATAATAAATTAATAAGTTCAAAAGAAAAAGCTCGAAGGTATATATAACATCCATTCCCGACAAAACTCAGAGAATATACGGCCATTCCACAAGTTATATCACTAAACTATTCACCTGAATGTTGGAGACTCATGGTTTAGTAATTAGTATAACGTGTAAGTAAGTAGTATAACGTAATCGTAATTTCAGCGATAATTTTAAAAATGCTTAAAATCGATCATTTAAAGTGGCACATCCTATGGTTCGATATTAGGGAAAAGAACATATACTAATTTATTTTTTGGTACTTATTTAATGAAAAACAATGACATGAACAGACTTGAAGAGATACTGTCCAGTGATAACAATCCTTATTTTATTCCAGGTAAGGAGATCACGAGGCCAGCTTCTTTTCAGAGGCCTAGAGAGATTATCAGGAATCGAGGAAAAAGCATGGCTGGAAAAAAGTGGATTAGGAGGGGAATGGAGTTTATCATAAATGGAGTTACAGAATAGGTAGGTATCTGGCTCGGGCTAAATCAGCGGCATATGAAACATTAAGGTCTTTATGAACGGTTGTATTTGTGAAAAAATATGGGGCATTAAGGATTTTACAAAAGATTTTGGATTATAGGGATTGGATACGATAGGGATTCGATGGTTTGATAGAGCCCCAAAACCAACTCCGTACGTCCATATAGGTCTTATAATGGTTAAGTAGATGAGTCTTTTGTAATTAATTGAAATTTTATAGCGTTTGTCTAGTAAGTGTTAGAGCAGTCGAAAACGTCGAGCAGTTTCTTGTCTATTGCGGATTCCAAGTGAGACGTTTGTCCAAGTGGAGTCCTAGGTAGCGAACTTGTTTAACAGAAACAAAGTGGAATATCATTGAAGGATATTGAGGGACAAGAAGTTGTAGGTTTACGACGAGGGGTAAAGGTAATTTGATGGAATTTATTATTATTATCCAGTTTTTATTCTTCAGGGTCATTATTAACAGATAGGATACAAGTGTCATCTGCACAGGTGGGGCGGGGTAGCCGAATGGGCAAAGGCGTGTGCACTGCACCGCCGTTGCTCGGCAACCTGATATCTGACAATGATATAAAAATAGACACGAGTTCGCATCCCGGTGCCAAGGGGGTCTTTTAAATCCCCGCCCACACCCTCTGGCCCGGGAAAACCCCGTATAGCCTTAACGACGAGGAAGGGAAGGACCAAAAAAAAAAAAAAAAATCTGCACAGGTGGTGATGACCGTATACTAATTTAAATACTTAATTAGCTTTTTGAGCTATGCTGTTCACATACACTTACACACTCTAACCATTTTGCGAGGTTTGGTTATTTAAGCTCGAGGACCTCAGAACCGTTCACAATAGCAATGCTATCGTTTGCTGCATATTTCATATAAAGGTAAGTGAAAGTAAAGATCTTTCAAGAGATTGAAATAAATAACAACTCGCCAAAGCGGAACCCGCTAATCCCGAGAGAATGGACAGGTAGATGGTAGAGGATACCTATAAATGGGTCGGATTCGGAATTAGTATCACCCTGTCAGATAAGAATGCAGCGCCCTATCTGGAAATGGCGGATCACTTCTGAATTTATTGGACAGCAGATAATGTTACAGTCCAATAGAAAAATAAATCTACACTTAGTCGAGTACATTTATTGCTTTATTTTAGATTTTTAGCAGTTTACGATATACACAGGCTGAGTGGAGAGGAACGAGACAAACTCCAGAAGTGGCTTGTGTGATG
Source organism: Nezara viridula (assembly GCA_928085145.1). NCBI lineage: Eukaryota > Metazoa > Arthropoda > Insecta > Hemiptera > Pentatomidae > Nezara > Nezara viridula. The sequence continues at coordinate 122,199,611 of OV725081.1, read as the reverse complement.
AAAATAACAATACTAAAAAAAACTAAGGTGTGTGCTTTAAAACACACGGTAGAATTAAAAACATCAACAAGGCGAGATTGGTAATATGAAATATAAATTCTAAATAATATATAATGAAATGCTGTACGATTCTCTCGCTTACAGTATGCATATTCGATTTTTAGTTTTGGAGACATTTTAATCCATATCATCCATAAAATTCCTTATCATTTGGTTTCAGACACCACTTTTTCCTTTTTCGCCTCTATTTGGCGTCACTTTAAGATACAATTTTGAATAATAGCCCATTATAGAGAGGATGGGATGCTGAATAATTCCCTCACTAACACTATGCAGGTCTGATTTTTAATTTCTGCGATATTTTAATCTATATGCAAAAGATATCGATATTTAAGTCCATATGCACACATCGGAGATCTGAATGCTCAAACTAATTCACTCTCCACAAGAAAAATGCAAAACCCGCGTAGATAAGATTTTATTTAAAATAAAAGTACGGTGTGGTCCGTATATAAGTCCTATTAACAAAACTGGATTAATAATGTGAAATATAATTTTATTTTATTTTTTCTATGTTCACAAAGTAATAAAATGATATCACAATATATACAATTATAATTGAGTATAAATTACAGTAGCAAACTTTTCTCTGACTATTCATTTGTATCATACTCTATTTCTTATTTTTAAATTAGTTTTTGAATCTTCGTGGTATTTTAGTTTTGAGAAATTTAATCGAAATGTTCAAAACAATAATTCTTATTCTTTTTCAAAATACATTTTTGAATTAAAGCTCGATACAAAGAGGATGATAAAATGCTGAAATTTTTCAAATTTTAGTTTTTGATATATGTTAATCCAAATGCAAAAATTAGTCGGCTGGAGCAGTTAGCTTGAATAAGCGTTACATACCCGATCGTGATGTCTCAGTCTCATTTAATAATCACAAAATAAAGTGCAAAGAACGCCTAAATAAGTTTCTACAGGATGGTCTTGAATTTCAAATAATGTAAAATTAAAGTGGTATTTATCAACCCTTACCATCTGCCACTTACGGATACGGATACGGATACGGATCCAGGATTTAATTTTAGGAGGGCTTCAGCCCGAAAGATTTTTTTTTCATATACATATAACGATAACTAATTTGAAAAAAATTAAAAAATTAACTACCTATATGAAATGGTGCTTAGGTTGCTCTAGAAGTCCTATTAAATGTAATTAAACGAAAATAATACTTTAAGATATAGTTTTTAGTATTTTTTCTGTATAACATGATTATACTTTACTATTTTGGGAGGGAGGAGGGCTTCAGCCCGAAAGCTCCCCCCTCTCCCGTAGATCCGCCTGTGCCATCTGCTTGGATCTACCATCATCCATTCGGGAAAACACACCCTGGCACCAATGAGAAGATTTCTTTAGTGATCCAGGAAGAAAAGTTATGCTATATTTCATTGAATTAACAGCTAAGATTTCAATTTAATTAAGATTTATCAAATTTTTTGCCTTCTCAATTTTCATTCAAGCTTTTTACTAAAGAATGTTTAGTCAAATAATCCAGCAACTCTGTCTTTTTATTTCAAATTGGCATATTAAAAAAAGGTCAAAACACTGTTAGATCAATCAAGAAGTAGAACTTACAAACTTTGTTTACAATAGAGTCATCACCTTAGTATGAGTAATACAATTTTAGCAGCTAAGCACACAATATGGCTTTAACCGGTCATTTATCATTCATTTAAAATGTTTGCTGACTGCTTAGTTGTAAACAAAATCATAATACTAATATATGTATGAAATATTTTTTATTTGTAAATTTGTAATTAGCCAATAAAAGTTAAATAAATGAATAATGGGTAAGAATATATGAGTTTTTATTATTATTATAATCATGTGTGAATTCCACTCCTGGCGATTCGTTCCTCTCGGTTCATCCTAAACATATTTATTTCATGTCTTACCTATTATCTCTAACTTGGAATCCCTGAAATCAAACGTAAGTAAGACATGAAATAAATATGTTTAGGGTGAACCGAGAGGAGTGGAATTCACACATGATTATAATAATAATAAAAACTCATATATATATATATAAAATGAGAGCCAGTAGGCGGTCTCAGCCTGATTAATAAGGGAAAATAAAATGAAACGAACTCCCACGAAACGATAAGTGGCTGACGCAGTCTTGGCCAGTCACTCAATCAAACGAACCTCGCCAACCAGGCAATAAATTGCAAAATTGCAGGAAGTGATTGTCTTCCAGTATGCTCCAGTGTAGATTTTGAAGTGGTTCTTCCAGGATCTATGGTCGTGGCAATAATAATATTTATGAATATTAAAAAATTATCATTAGGAAAAATCATGTTTCATAGCAACCTAGTTCATAACAAACACACAACCAATTTTAACATCGATATGAAAGGACGAATGGCAGATTACATTTATATCTACTGCCTATTTCAATGTTAGGAATACCATAAACAAAGGAAGTTCAAATAGACAAAGCAAGTAAAAAACAACACAGATAACTTATAAACAATCTAGTTCTGAAGATTATCTAGACATTTAGAATCTACCCTAGGTATGGTATTAACAGACAAATAATACAAATATTTCAAAATAAAGCTCTTGAGATAATAATCAATAAACAATAGTAAATCAGAGACATATCTTCCATCTCTTTAACTTCAACTCCCTATTTAGCACTGAAACGACTGAACCCAAAAAATATTGCATAAACTTAAGTCCCAATTGCGTAAACAATAAAAAATATTATGTATGTATATGTATATAAATTTTGTAATATTTTTATTATAATAATTAATTACTGAATGACTCATAATGATTTTAATTCTAATTTCAATAAAATAAAACATTATTGAACACACGAAAATGTTAATAAAAATCTATAAATATAATAGCTGTGCTCCGCCTTTAGACAAATTAGGCTTCAACAATAGGTTAGTATAACAAAACAATAAAAATAGATTAAATTAATTTGACTAACAGCTACATTGTGGCACAGGCGGAGTTAAGCGGGGGAGGGGCTTTCGGGCTGAAGCCCTCTCCCAAAATGTTAAAATATAATCTTTTTTTTTTTTCTTTTTTTCCTGGGAAGTTGTCAATTTATTTAGTTGCTTGGCAATAATAACTTCCAATTATTAACAATACGAGTATATTTTAAACGTTACATGTTAACAGTCTAGTTTACGTTTCGGGACCTTTTATTCCCATCTTCAGAACTGCAATTCCAATACTCTTGTGGATGCAAGGCTTAATTCTAATAATAATAATAATGATGTGCTCCATTGTCAATTTTCTAATTTATGTTCTAAAATTTATCATCTAGAGCAACATTCTCCTTTTGACCAATAATTGGGTTGAGAAACTTTAGAAATTTTAGAACATAAATTAGAAAAATGACGATGGAGCACATCATTATTATTATTATTAGAATCAAGCCTTGCATCCACAAGAGTATTATAATTGCAGTTCTGAAGATGGGAATAAAAGATCCCGAAACGTAAACTAGACTGTTAACATGTAACGTTAAAAATATACTCGTATTGTTAATAATTGGAAGTTACTATTGCCAAGTAACAGGTTAAATAAGTTAAAATATAACTATGTTTTATAGAAAAAAAATTAAAAACTATCTCTTAAAGTATTATTGTTCGTGTAATTACATTCAATAGGACTATAATATAAGGAATCATTTAAACACCATGTCATAAAGGTAGTTAGTTTCTTTCTTTTTTTTTTCAAATTAATTATCATTATATATATGAAAAAAAAAAAGCTTTCGGGCTGAAGTCCCCCAAAATTAAATCCTGGATCTGGTAGTGCATTGTGGTAGATTTATATAAGACAACTTTAAACACAATAGTCTAAGAAACAATGAGAAAGAAAATCATAATAATGTGTACAACGATGACAATAATATAGGTAAAAGAATCACTGAATAATAAATTATTAGCTTTGGGAAATAGTGAAGTTCGTAACGCCAGCTGATAAAGAATGAAAAAATCGTTTCTACAAAAATTTGCTGTAACATTCTAGTGGACCTTAAAGTAGGATAATACTTCGAAATGCAAACATTTAACGATACAATTTTACAATTTACAACAACCTACTATTCAGGAGGCCTTTTAAATATTTTGAAGAAAATTTTTTTTTTTAAATCCTGAGATTTTTAAATCGTAATATTTCCTAAATTGGCTGGTTAGCAGAATACGTTGAATGGAAGCCGCGCCACTCACTCCACCTTCCGTGCACAGGCGGTGACTGCACTAACAGCATTCTCTTATAATTTATTTCTTGGAAGCCTTTCGTCCTCAGGGCGTTCTTTTTCCGTCCCGATCTTCGGCGATGAGTAGGCTCTGAGTCATCCGATCTTCCCTTTCTTTCTTTTTATCCAGCCTGCACCAGATGGGGATCTTGTATAACTTAGCAAGCATAAGTTAGCAACATATCAGTGACATTAGTAATAAGTGAAACACTTATAATAGAATGAACTTATCAATTCATCCATTCATCGACAATATACCAATAAAATAAGGAAAAATCATATAAACAGTAGTTAAATTAAAGAGACAGTTTACTGAGGGTTAATGCATGCGTAATACATGATATATAAAGGACTTTAGGATGGTAATCTTATTCTGGCTCTAGTAGATTACCCTACTTGGACACCATACCCGGAATTTGTGCCTGGGCAAACCACAATAGAATTACTCTAAACTCCGAGAAGACAAAAGCCATCCTGATCGGAACTCTCTCACTCCTCAAATCCTTACCGAAACTCCCCAATCTTTTCCTGAACAACTCTATCTCATTCCATACTTCAGTAAAAAACCTTGGTGTTACCTTTGATCAAACGACATGTAAACCACACATCTCCCATTTTTCACGTAGTACTACTACACGTACTATCTCTACACTGAAACAGTTTAACCGTCGCTATTTCCTTCCATATAATTCCTGACAACTCCTAGTTTCCTCCCTTGTGTTCCTCCACTTCGTCTGGTGTATGGCGGACTCTCGGGAGAATTCGAGGCCAAACTTAAACGCCTAATGAACTGCGCAATACGTTTTGTCGGAATCTCAAGAGGTACGCATATAACCCAGTATTACATCAAGTTGAAGCGGCTCTATCCATCCAACCGCCTTCCTTGCTACCTTTCTATACCTGGCCATCAGAACTCAGCGACCTTCCTATATGTTTCACAGCCTACAATTTAAATATTCCTTTCAATCCCGTCCCACTAGATCCCGTACTTCTGACCTCTATTGACCTCCTCACCGAACTGCTACGTTGGCCAAATCCTTTATAATTCAAGCCGTCTGTCTCCACCTGGAATACCATCCCTCCCGATATCCGACATGCACAATCAGTTTCCTCATTTAAATCTCTCTTTTTTTAAGCACCTACTTCTTTCCCAACCCGATTGATCATGAAAAGTAGATAAGAGAACTTTTTAAGTTCCTCCAGAAATGATTTTGTTTACTAATGTTATTTTATTTTCACATGTTTCTATTATATATATCTGTATGTATTTAGTGTTTTTTTTTTTAATTTTAATGGGAATTGCAAATATTTAATTTTATGGCCACACCAACATTTCATCTGTATCATTAATTTGTCCTAAAGGGACAACAGTCTCAGGATAATAAAAATCTATTTTCATTTCATTTCATACTAGGGCACATCCGGCCTTTTAACTAGATCTTCAAAGAGTCTGATTTTTTTTTTTTAAATGAATCTAAATAACAATTTGGAACCAACAAAAACTATGAAAGTGTGAATAAACTTAATATAAAGTGAATGAAACGATTCAATACCCTTTGGAAACCACACAAGATCTCACATTCGGCCAACGAGGGGTAATCGGAACCTGGAAGGAATTAGAGCAGTGTTGTGATAGGCGGCAGTTGGAGGGTTTTCCCCGTCCGAAATACTTGACGCGCTCAAGTCAAATGTGCAAACACTGGCAAGAGTTTGTGTTTGTTAGGGCAACTTCTCAGGAAGGGGGAGGGGGCGCCGTCAATTTGTCCCAAGTTAGGATCTACAACAGCTGATAATGTTGCTCTCTTGTCGTCAACCCATCAAACTTTTAGTCACTATCGATCTGTATTCAACATATTAAAATCCAGCTGAGACCGTATATACAAATACTAGCGGTGCGCCGGTATCTCTTAGAATCCTGCTTTTCCCTCCACATGTGGAGGACATAGCTTGAATCGGTGTCCCCTAGGGGAATGTAAATATTGTACATATATATGACTATTTAATTTATTTTGATTTTACTCAGTTTCGATCTATTTTATTTGACTACTTTTTCTTTAAAATTTACTTCTTTTTTTTATTTAAATATTTATATTTATTTTCCTTTTGTATATAAATATTGTAAGAATTTTAGAATTTCCCAATATTTTCGTTTGTTATATATTTTTTTAAAAATATATATTTTAAAAAATTACATTGTATTTATTTAATGCAGACATTTTTTAGGATGAATTATTTATCACCAATAATCTTTTTATGTCCTATTTTAATATATATATATATATATATATATATATATATATATATATAATATATATATATATATATATATATATATATTTAGACGTTATATTCAATATATTCAACATATGCTAGTCAAAAAAATCCTAGTCAAAACACGTGGTAACTAGTAAATATATCACATTGAAGATTATATTCATTTTTAAACTTAATTTTTAAATCCTTTATATTATTTCTAAAAGGTGTTTTTTTTTTGTTGATACGCCATACCTTCGTCAATTCTTCATCAAATCCAATGATTGACCGCTCATTTTGAAGATGTTCTCCTCCTTCACATGCGAAAAATAGTCCTGTTCCCCCAAAATTTCTGGAAAAAAAGTTATAGAGGAAAAGAAACTTTATTTGCGAATAACTCAAAAAGTATGCACTTTTTTCTCGATTGCACCCATCATAATAAAACGATCACTAAATAACCTACAAAACAAACAAAAAATCGTAAAATTCGGACAATTATTAACAAAGATACAGTCCATTAGTTTTGGTATACTTAATAATGTCTTTCTGTTTAAAGATATTGCATTTAGGAGTAGAATAGTCTACTACATTTTTTTACCCTTGCTTTTATATTAACTTTATTACTTGTTAAAGACATTTGGTTATTCTTACATTATATTTTTTTTTAATAATTTAAAATATGCTATGATCGGGGCATTATTTTGTCTGTATTACTTTTATTATCTTTCCAGTTAGCGTTTAAAAATATGTCCTAGCAAAGCAATTTGTATAAATATTTTGGTATATTATGTTTAATGGAATATTGTAATCGACCAAGGAAAAAGTATTAATTCCTTCCTTACATAGTACATAGGAACTACTTATTTCCATATTGTTTTACTATTTCTTCACTAAACAAAATTTTCTGCAAATTTTTCGCATGGCCAACTAGTGTGATTTATTAGACATGCTTTCATTGGACTATTTTATTCACTTTTAAATAAAGTTATAAACTTATTGAAGTATATGCGCATAGCAGTTTTTTTACAAATCCAATAAAAACTGGTCTTTTGTTTTAAATGTAGCTATTTTAATCGAATATAGAGACCTAGCTGAGCTGAGAAATGTTCTTTCCGAGTGGCTAGAAGTGCATTGTTCTTGCCGCTCCAGTTATGAATGGACCCGTCATTGGAAGAGAAATAGGCGGGAGATGGAATACCCCCTCTCCCTTAACTGAATGCCCCGCCCGCGATTTGTTGCTCATTTGATCGAGGCTCCACCGCTCAATCACTGTCAGCTCAGTCTATACCGCTCTTCGCCGCAGTCTATCACTCCCAGAAATTACAAATATAAATACTATATATTTATCAAATACTACCGAAACGAATTTTCCCGTAAAAAAAAAACGAGAGTTCAACCGAATCGATACCAATAAATACAAATTTCGAGGAACCGTAGGCTATAAATCGGCCTTTGGAGAGAGGAAATGATTTTTTGGATAATTAAATTGTAGAGTCCTGGAAATGAAATGAAACCATGATAATTACAGCTTCATGTTCCATTGAAAGGATTTTTAATTTTGGTAGTGATTTGTTTTAATTAAACATTCGTCAAATTATCAATTAATAATTAAACACAAGGGATTGAGAAGTCAAAGGGTAACAGTAACAATTTATTAATTAAAAACGAAGTTTGATAAATTCCCAGAAATGTTTGCATAATACTAATAAATGGTTCTACGCAAAATAACTTGAATGATATTGATTAATATACTTCGGAAAAAAAACTCAGTTCATCTATCTTAAAATTAATTAATAATTAATGAATCCCTAACAAAAATTTTACAGAATAAGTTAACAATATTAATAATTATATTTAGCTTTAAATGTACGAGTAAAATGATTCGAAAACAAGATATATTTATTGACATTAATGAAACATCAATAAATTACTTAAATACCATAGAATTACTAAATCTTACCTAAAACAAGGATTGTGTGGCTTAATATAAAAATCGGACATCATTGGGTAGTTTCTCTTCATGTAGTATATGTCATGTTACTTTTTTCATATTTGGTGGTTGTATTTATCATTTAATACAGTTGTAAATTTCAATAATAAAAACATAATGTTTTATGGTTATTAAATTATTCAAAGTATCTTTTTTTTTTTTTTTGAATACAGAAATATTTTATAATTCCAAAACTTTTTAGATTTAAATATTTCCTTAACTGTTGCGAATGTTGTCGTGTAACAACAATATATATGTTTGTGTGAGGTTGCATGATTTTCTTTTTCTTTTGGAATTACAGACCTATTGCCGCCTAAAGCAACATATTCCATCTCTGCGTTTCTTAGGCTATTTCTTTCCAGTTATCTGCGTGCAGCTCTATTCCAGCTTTGTTGGTCCACCTGTTTTGTGGCCTTCCTTGTTTAGAGACTTCCTAATAGATTCCTCCGAGCCACACGCCTCTTAGTCTCTTTGCCTTCATATCATAAGATATTGATTGACCAGTTTCTGTAAGCAGCTCTATACTGGTCTTTCTCCTCCATGTACAAGTAATCTGATCCTAATTCGTTGCGTTAATCGAGTTCAATATTTTTGCGTGAATGTATTCCCATTTATTTTTGAAGTGAGAACTTCTTTAGGTGCATTTGCACTTTTTTTATGGAGAGTGAATTACATTGATCCGTCAGATCACCGATGTGTAACGCTCGGGTAAAGTTGACTAATTGAAGTGTGTTTGCACAGATATTAAAATGTTCATCATTTCATTCTCTTTTTAATGAGTTATTACTCAAAATTGTATCTTAACGCGACGCCGTGCTAGAGAGGCGAAAAGGGACAAATAGTGTCGAAAATCAAATGATAACGAGTTTTATTGAAGATATGGATTAAAATATCTCATACACTAAAAATCGGACGTGCATATTATAAGCCAGGGAGTTGTTTATCATTTCATCCTCTTTATAATGAGCTAATTTTTATTATTTATATTTTATATTATTAATCTCGCCTATTTGATGTTTTAACTTCTATCGTGTGTTCTAATACACTTTAGGTTTTTCGATTTTGTTAATATGGGATGAAAATAAATTATTAGTATTTGAAATACTATCTCGACCGTTTTTAATGCCTAACATTCTGACCCATGGCAGTTCTGTTTCGATTCTGGTTGCGGTAATTGATTGTAGCAGCAGTTTCGTTAAGTCACGCAGAGTAATCCAACCCGGTCTTAATTGTCGGTTGTCAGAGCGGGCAACTGCTAGGGCCTACAGATGGCCTTGCGAGAGAACTCGAAGTGTTTTTATTTATTTTTAAAATTCCTAAATGTTCTTTATACATCAAGAAACGTTGCTTGCAAGAAATTTCGAATCTATTTTGTCATTCAAGTTCTTAGGGGCTGAAGCTTCCCTCCCCTAAAATGGAAAAATACATCAACATCTTATGAAAAAATATTAAAAAACCATCTCCAAAACTATTATTGTTTAATAGGGCTTAAAGAATCACTTAAACACCATTCCATATAGGTAGTTAGTGTCTTTCTTTTTGCTCTAAAATAATTATCATAATACATTAAAAAAAAAATTCAGGCTGCAGCGTCCACTCCAAAATTAAATCCTGGATCCGTTAATGCCTAGGACAGCCCACTGTGTGTCAGTTTTTTCATAATAGTTATTTGTTAAAGTTATGTTGTTTAAGGACAAATAGCTATGTTACACATTTCCTCTGCCTCGGGGGCAATGGCTGCTCGAGGAAGAAGATGCCTGAGGATGCTAAGCAGTTGGCCTTAAAAGGCCCGGTATCCAAGGGGGCTCAAAAAGTCCCGGTATCCAAGGGGGATCAAAAAACTGTTGTGCCTTGGCCCCTCCACCCGCCGCTTCAAAAGCACCGAGTTTTCTAATTAATGATCCCCTCTTCCTTTTCCAATCCAACTTTTTTCTATTCCTTTTGCTCTCTAAGCGGCCCTTCATAATTTCTCTGCTCCTTCTGGTGATGGGAATGCAATAGTAATTTCTTCAGCACCATCATTAAAAATACTCCATGCCTTTTATGCATTGATTGCAGATTTAATACTTTTTTATTTTTGAATTCTTTAACAGCTTCTTAGTCTGAAATCTTCTCTTACCTTTAATATTATTAATTCTATTCGCGTTTCTATAAGCGATTTATTCATGGTCAAACTCTGGTAATCAGGAAATAAATATAACATAAAAGATAACAAAAAAATACCGGAGACTCATTTCTTATGCTGAAGCAATTTAAATTTCATAATCTTCTCATTATTTAAACAATTTTTTATTTATAATACTAAATTTTAGCCCGGCCATTCAATAAGAAATTTTCACCACAATAAAAACAGTGAGATTGTACTTTAATAATACGAATAATCGTTACCTCGATTACGAACTAACATAGCGGTTAAAGGACAATATTATTGCCTTTTCAATAAAATAAATTAAATAAAAAAATAATAATAAAGTTATGTCAAATTTACTACATGAAAATTTCCATAAGGTTTAATTTTTATTTAACCTTGGTTAAGGATATAATATATTATTGATAAAATAAAATGAATATTTAATAATATAATGATTATTGATAAAATAAAATGAATATTTCAGTGACTATAAATTGGACGCTACATGATTGCCTTAACCAACAGTTATATCATGCAATATTGTTACTGTTAATTAATTCTGCTAACTGGCTGACATTTAATTTAACTTGCAATTAATAATATTGAGACTAAATCGCATCCAGCAGTTTATCATTGAAATCCATTTTCAATGACATTATTGTTTAAGTTGAGACTAAATTACCAACCATTTATAACATCATATTGCGGTTAGTAGTATGTTTTCCATGACCATATAGAACTATTTAAAACCTATAATTTTTTTTTTTTAGAAATTCTAACGTTTGTCAGGAAGCTATTTCTTTTCCAAACAAACGGAGAACAAATTTAGGGCGGACATTGGGAACACCACAAATTTTCTAATAAATATATAAAGTTGAAATTTTAAAGTGTTAACTTAATACCGCATTATTACAGTGTCTTAATATCACAGAAGGGCATCTGTCATTTTTTTTGTATCAAAGCTTCAATTTAAACCAATTCTAATGTTTGTTTTTTTTTTTTAGATTATTGTTAACTTGAGCATTCTGAAATTTAAAAATCAGAAACAGTTAAAGCTAAACCTATACAATAAAAATTGACTTCTGGAAATGATGTCCGATTTTTATATTAAGCCACACAATTCTTGTTTTAGGTAAGATTTAGTAATTGTATGGTATTTAAGTAATTTATTGATGTATTATTAATTTCAATCTAGCACTCCAATTATATTTCTACATTAGAAGGTCCGAGGCCACCTTCTTTTCAGACACCTCGGAGAATTATCAGGAATATAAGAGGAAGCAAGATTAGAAACAAGAGGGTTCGGATGGTTCAGTAGTTTATTATAGAAGGATAGGTATCTGGACTGAGCTAAATCAGCGGCATATGGGACATTAAGGTAGATATGGATGATCTTATTTGTGACAAAGTAGAGAGCATTGAGGATTTTACGAAGGATTTTGGATTGTAACCGTAAAACTTAAAATTACAATCGTTTGCTCAAAATATCGTTATACACTAACGAGCGGTCAACCTGAACACGTTAACCACCTTGTACCGAGGTTGGTAATTAAACCGGTCATTTTAAATTCTGAACGATGTCTTGATAATGTACTTAAATGAAATTTTCTTAATTTTAAAAGTTCTTAATTTTTAAAATAACTAGTACTGAACAAAATCATACACGTTTTTTAACAACGAAAAAGACCTAAAACGCATCTCCTAAATAACTATAATAGAGTTGGAACAGAAAAAAATAAATAAAAACTTGCGTAGGAAACCTATCTCAGTTCAGAACCAATCCGAGGAACAGAGGCGAGATTTAAACCTGCACCGAATCGACTAAGACAGGTGGACATAGTGACTAGAGAGTTCATAACTTTTAAAGCAATTTAAACTTTTAGAACCGGAGCGGTTGATAAAGCCTGCTAACTTCTTTTCTATAAGAAACAAAAAGAAGGAAGAAAAAGTAACTTAAAAGAAATCTGGGACCAAAGTAAAGGGTGACATCTGTTTGCATAGATTCTCTGATCCTACAATCTCTTCTTCTCTTGACTTGTATAAGATTAGAAAACACATTTTATTCATAGTTCAGAAGCGAATTGGTTGATGCAGTTTGTCAGCTATTAGTTAGCATCATGATTTGTGTTGCCCAAATGCGAGTCTTGGTTACTTTTTATTACAAGTCTTACAGTTACCAACTAGCTTATTACTATAGATATATTGTTATAATTTTTTATAATGGGGAAACTCCCATTCCCCATTTAACTCTCCCCAAAGAGTTAAATGCATAAGTATATTGGTTCTACCAATTCTTTATATATAGTAACTAAACTTGTCTAGTATTAGTTTGACAATTGTTTAGTTCATTGTCATTAGTCAAAATTGTCTAGAACCATTTTGACTTCGATTTTTCTTTCAGAACATTTGATTTGCAAATCGTCATTTAAAACTGAAGATTACAATATATCGATGAACTTTGAAATTCTTTTACCTCGCTTACCAATACATGAAATACCTCCATAGTGTATAGGAAAGAATTGCAGTGGTAAAAAATTTAGTTATGCGGCATGGTATATCCAAAACGCCTGACGGAGACATAATTCAACTATAAAGTAATGTCGATAGTTTAAAAACGAAAAAACAAAACAAATTTACACACAAAAAAAATCTATGAGCAATGAACTACATAGCAAGAAAAATACTTTTTCATTTATAACTATTAATGATTTAATAAAATTTTAATTTTCTAAGTGTCAGTAAATTATTGAATTTAATAAATTATTGTCTGCGGTTATAGCCCATCCTCCGCTGGTTTTAAATACCAGTGAAGTGGTTGAGGGAAAAGCGCAGGGATCTCCTAAGCCTCGCTTTTCCCTCCACATGTGGGGGTGACAACAGTGGTTCGGAGTTTCTCTGCCTGATTGTAAAAAGTGTATATAGGTATGCTTGTACCTAAGATATTTATTTTACTTTTATTTTTATTTTTACTTACTGATGTATATATATATATATATATATATATATATATATATATATATATATATATATATATTTTTTTTTTTTTTTTTTTATCGCTCTCCTTATAATATTTTATTTTGTTCTTATTTCTATGTATTCTTATGTTACTACTTAATTTATTTATGTTTCTTTATATACGGTATGAATATACTCTCTAAACTCTATTATCAATGCCCTTAACGGAGACAGATCGCAATATTTTTCAATAAAACAATTTATAAAAACAAATATATTATTAAAAACTTCCTGTTTAGCGTATATTTATGCTAGAGTATCGTAATTTTCAAGTAAGGTTTCCTAAACTTATTTTACTAAAAAGGAAGTTATTATTGATCGAGATGAAGAACTCTTACAATATATATATATAATATAAAATACAAAAAAATCGATACAGCTGCACCCCTACTGCTGAATAACACCTAAAAAACGGAGCAATTCTCAGATGGAAGGCAGTATATATACCCTTAGCAATAAATATGCGGTCACGTTCGGCGGAGGGTCAGCCCGAGACCTTACAAAAAGTAAAAGCTAGTAGTCGCCGGGGTAAAACCTATATCCAGGAATATTACAGAAATATTCTCCGAGATATAAATATTAATATTATAAATGTAACATTAAAATTTAAAAAAATATATATAATTTTTTATTGGCGAGTCGAGTTCCTTTGTTGAAACGATGTATAATAAAATAATAATATGTTACTACGACAATTCTTAATATGGTGTAAAATTTAAAGATGCTTCTTCGATCACAATGTCATAAATAATAGTCCATGGTACAGACTCCTTTTTATTAACATCCGGCTGAAACATTGCAAATAGCTTCATCTCATCGTAACCTACGAATATTTTATTTACGAAAATTCTAGTGATTGGGGTGTTTTTAATCTGGATGTCGGCAAACTTTGTATATTTAATTAGGTACTGAAACCTCGTAAATACTTATTTACTTTCCATTTGAATCGTGAGATAATTTTATCACAAAATCGATAAAAAAGAAGGTCTACGAAAATATTGGAAGGTTTGGCCCATATAACGTCATTCTTTTGACAATTTGCGAGTGTAGGTCACGCCAAACGGTTCAATATTTTTGAAGGCCACCTTTTTTCCCAATTTTGCTCTCCAGTTATCTTACGATTCAAGAGAAAAGCAAATGGGTATTTACGAGTTTTAAGTACCTAATTCAATAGATAAAGTTTACCGACCTCCAGACTGAAAACGCTCCAATTCCGAGAATTTTCGTAAATAAAATATTTGTAGGTTACGATGAGATGAAGATATTTCCGAAATTTCAGCCTGATGTTAATAATTTGATAAAACGGGGTCTTTACCACGAACTATAAGGATGCATGAGAGCGTTGTAGTAAATTAATTACAAAAATACTGTAAAGTCCATCTTCCAATCTTCCAATACAATATCTTTTTCTAAGTGAAAACTTCTTTAGGCTAGCTTTACACTTTTTTTGTGGGTAGTGAATGAAATAGTCGTCATTCACAAAACATTGAAATGTTTTTGCATTTTTGCAATAAATATCTCAGCAACTAAACATCGGACCTGCATACTGTAAGCGAGCGAAATTTTCAGCTTTACATCCTCTGTGTAATGAATTAGAGTTAGAAAGTTGGAAAGGGAAAAATAGCACCTAAAACAGAACAATAACGACTGTTATGAACATCTGGAATAAAATATTTTAAAATTTAAATGCCCAGAAGAATTCATAAACCAATTAAAACTCAATATAGATATATTTTTTTAATTAGCAGTAGTACGGAGTGGAGCTATGGGGCTCCACTTAACCATCGAATTCCTCTCGCATCCAATCCTTACAATCCAAAATCCTTCGTAAAATCCTCAATGCTCCTTACTTTGTCACTAATAAAATTATCCATAAAGACTTAATGTTCCTTATGTTTCAGATCTGGCTCAATCCAGATACTTATCCTTCCATAATAAACTTCAGAATCATCCCAACCCTCTCGTTTCTAACCTTGCTTCCTCTTCAATTCCTGATAACCCTCCGAGGCGTCTGAAAAGAAGATGGCCCCGTGATCTCCTAATGTAGTCATATCATTAGAGTGCTACCATTGGGTAGTTCTCCAGCAAGTGTATTCATGTCATTATATCAATTATGTCCAAATTCACTTGATGTATTTATGTAATACAGTTGTAAATGTCATAAAGAAATAAAAAAAAAATTAGCAATAAAAATATGTTTGTTGAATATTTAATAGTTGACCGTTGCATTATGAAGGAAGGAGATGGTCTGGGGTTGCGGTCATAAATAGGCTAAATAGTGGTGAAACTATTTTATTGAAAGTCGACGTTTCGACCTGACTTGTGAAACTCCTAGCTAAACACATCTCCCTGAAGAAGACCTGCAAAGTTAGGTCGAAACGTCGGCTTTCAATAAAATAGTTTTACCACTATTTAGCCTATTTATGACCGCAACCCAGGACCATCTCCTTCCTTTATATGTTTGTTGTTCTGCTGCACTCGATAGAGTTTCACCAAAATACCCTTGTTACAGAAATTATGTTTAAAAAATAGCAGTTTTTTTTAGATATTTAGCAAATATATTTCAATCAAAAGTATTCATCACATATTTTAGTTATCATAAACCTATTGCAGTATTTTTAGGGTATGATATAATTGACGATCAGTCAGAGCAAAGTTTACTAGAGTATTTTATATAAAATTATAATTGTATATTTGGTAAATGTTATTATTTTGTGAATATATAATGCAAAAAAAACAACAACTTATATTTCATATTATTAATCCCCTTTTGTTGAAAGGACTTATATAAGGACCACACCGTACTTCTTTTTTAAGTAAAAACTTATCTAGGCACGTTTTGCACTTTTCTTGTGAAGAATAAATTATATTGAGCCGTTAGATCCCTGATGTGGAACACTCGGTTGTACACATCAAACGCCTAATGAACTGCGCAATACGTTTTATCTTCGGAATCTCAAGAGATAGGCATATAACCCAGTATTACACCAAGTTGAAGTGGCTCTATCCATCCAACCGCCGTCTATACATCCTTGCTATCTTTCTATACCAAGTCATCAGAACTCAGCGACCTTCCTATATTTTTCACAGCCTACAATTTAAATATTCCATTCAATCCCGTCCCACTAGATCCCGTACCTCCGACCTCTATCCACCTCCCCACCGAACTGCAGCGTTTGATAAATCCTTTATAATTCAAGCCGTCTCCATTTGGAATACCATCCCTCCCGATATCCGACGTGTACAATCAGTTTCCTCATTTAAATCTCTCATTTTTAACCACCTACTCTTTCCCCAACCCGATTGATCATGGAATATAGATAGCTAGAAATGATTTTCTTTACTTATGGTATTTGTCACATTTGTATTATACATACCAGTTTGTTTTTACTGTAATAGTTCTATTTCCTGTTTTATTCTTTTTTTCAAATCTTAATCTTAATAAGAATTGTAAATAATTAATTTTATGAATGGCCACACAGGCATTTATTCTGTAACTGTAATTTGCCCTAAAGGGACAACAGTCCCAGGATAATAAAAAAATATTTTCATTTCATTTCATTTCGGGTAAATTTGGCTTGAGTAAACTACTTGAATTAGTTTTGCATATGGATTAAAATATCACAGAAATTAAAAATCGGACCTGTATATTGTAAGTGAGGGGATTATTCAGCATCCTACCCTCTCAATTATTCAAAATTGTATCTTAACGCGACGCCGATTAGAGAGATTTCCTATTATCAATCTTGCCTTGTTGCTGTTTTCAATTCAATCATAATAGTTTTATAGAGTGATTTGAAATTTTGGACAGTGATATTTTTTACATAACTAATTTCAAAGTATTAAGATTACGGATTTCTATATTTTAAAGAGTGATATTTTAATATATTGTACATAGGTGTGAATGTGTTTTATTTATTTTGTTATTATTCGGCTAATCTGTTATTTTACTTATCTTGTATATTACTTTATCTTCTCATTTATATATATATATATATATATATATTTTTTTTTTTTTTTTTTTTCCTTTCTTATGTACATATTGTGTGAATGAATACTATAGCCCTATTACCAATGCCCTTCAGTGTGGCAGACTGTATTAATAATCAATAAAATAAAAAAAAAAGATATTTTAATATTTGCAATATTTTGATAGTGTTGATATAGTTTAATATAGGTAGTGATAAAGTAAAAGATGTTTTTAATATTTTACATAAGCTAATGTTTTAAAAACAGAGCGGTGGTTTTACAAAAGGATACGTTGGGTATCTGCTGGCCTCTATCTCATCTGGTCCCTGAGGTGGTTAGCGCCCACGCGGTGCAAGTCGTGAGGTCCTCGCGCACTCTCCTCCAGTCATCTAAGAGTCATTTATAAATATAACTAACAGGAGGGCTGCAAGTAATGACCCCTGCGGCACACAAAGGGGACTCCTTATAAGCCTTTTACGCTATCAGCTATGTTTAACTGATCAATAACAAGCTTTAAAAAAATAAATAAAGACGACAAATGATGCAATCTTTATATGGTTTATTAGGGTTGCCAACATTTTGGCCCATCAAGGCTAAAAATAAAATAATAAAAGAAAAGGAAAGACAAAGATACTCCTATAGAAAGAAATATGTTCATAAGATAGACTAATATAAGACTAGATGAACAGATATGAAGCAGACATGAGATAACGATAATTTAAACTTAATAATACGCAAAGGAAGAAAATAAATAAATGAACAATAAAAAATAAAAATGTATTAAGTAATTGATTAGTGCAGATAAATAAATAAGAACAACAACCGAACTAACAATAACTGATTTTTCTTTTTCTTTTAAATACAGAAACACAATTAGAATACAAAAGCCAACGTTATACGATTTAAGATTTGATATGGAAAAGAAATTGAATTAGGATCTGGAAAAAAACGATAGTATCATCAGAGTTAAAAATTAAAAAAATATATCAAGAAAAAAAATATATAGAAAGAAATTTCTATCTAACTCAACAGACAATAGCAATGTTAACTAGTTTATATTTAAGGGCATTACCACGTTTTAGTCTTCCCTAAGTTGGTGGTATTTTTATGTATGTTCTTGTTGTGAGAATAGCCAGTAGCTATTATTTATGTTTGAGTCATTGTTTCAAAAGTGAACCATAATTTCCGAAATAGGTCTTTTTTTCAAGGGTAGTAGTGGAATTTGTATTTTTTAAAGAAATAAATCATCAAAGATTTTTTAAACTATTTTATTCAGATGAAAGTTAACTTATTTTAAACCAAAAATTAATTTTAAAATGAAATTTGTATAACTTTTATCCAAGTGAAACTTTTTTTCTCTTCAAATCGAATCGCAATTAACCTATTTCTTGTTCAAGACCCGAATTTTAGAATAATTGTATATATATTTTGTATACTTCTTGTTTATTTGTTTTTTCTAATCGTTTAGTTAATTTATTTTTACTTGCTGATTCAAATGAATATTGGTAGAATGAAAAAAGTGTTTATTTCATTTAATTAGCAGGTGAATGTTTTAAAAATTTGAATAATGGAACAAAATGGGAGTTAGTTACACAACATCCTTCCAGTTACACAGTTGAAGCTTTCTAACAAGAACTTTCTTGCCTTTTAGTTTCAGACTTAAATTTCCAATTATTCAAGAACTCGCGTGATACAAAAGATCGTGTAGAGCAACTCATATCATGGAAGTAAAATCGATTGCACTTGATATTACACAGTCACGTACAACTCGGAAACAAAAATGTCAATTAAATAAAACAATGTTATTTAGACATAAGTTAATTGATATATATATATATATATATATATATATATATATATATATATATATATATATATATATATATATATAGATAGATAGATAGATAGATAGATAGAAAGTAAACTTTATTCTGGGACAAGGTCCCTTAGGAATAACAGATCATATTATATTTAACACACACACATATATATATATATATATATATATATATATATATATATATAGAGAGAGAGAGAGAGAGAGAGAGAGAGAGAGATAGAGATAGAGAGAGAGAGAGAGAGAGAGATTAACTTATATTTAAATAACGTTGTTTTCATATATATATATATATATATATATATATATATATATATATATATATCATTTTATTATTATTATTATTATTATTATTTATCGCGATACAGGCCAACGATGGACCACGCGTATATCACTTCTAGGTCTTTTCCTTTTCTGCCCATATTCTTTTCGTTTTTTCTCCCATCTCCCTCTTTCTTTTCTCTGTCCATTTCTAACTTTCTTGCTGCTTTTTCTTCGCTACAAGGTCCTTTATATTTTCCACAATTTTCCCTATCTTGGTAGTCCCATGTTTTTCATTTATCCTTTTATTTCTTCCGGATAACCTTAACTACCCTAACCTTCAATCCCATAGGATATTTGTTTGTTCAGCTTATTCCGATCTATTTTTATTATTTTCACGACTCTCCTTTTTCTCGTCGATGATTCCAAGTTTTCAATCTGTTCATAAAGCTTTTTAATCGGTATTCTATCCCCCCCCCTTTCTCACTCGGTATATGAATTTGGAGTTTTCTCGAAAGATTCTTTTTATTATATAAACTCCTGATTCAGAGCCTTAATTTTATATATATATATATATATATATATATATATATATATATATATATATAAAATTATTTTCTTTGTTATTTTATTTTATTTATTGACTTATATAACATCTCTTCCGATGAGAATTTGGATCTGTCCCGGTCATCTACGACCTCTTTGAAATTGAAAATTTTTTTTTATCATTTTATTGAGGTATAATACATTTTATCACCCTCAAAGGTACTGAGTATTAAAGCTGTAAGGTACATTCATACCATATTTACAATATAATGAAATACATAAAAATAGGTATATAAAAGATAATAATGTATATATAACAAAAATAAAAACTGTAATAAAAACAAAGAAATATAGCTTATAGTGAAATAATACATAAAATTCATAAGGAAAACAAATTAAATTAATATTAATAATAATAAATTATTAGAATTGAGTAAAAACAAAACAAAAAAAAAAAATAACGAAAACAAATTTGAAATTAGTACGTTAAAAAAAAAAAAAAAGAATTCTTAGTTCTGAGTATTATTGTACACGGAAATTGTAAAGAAGTAGTGAATACCTTATTTTATCAATTAAACGAATCATATTCTCTAATATCAAAATTTATCGCAGTTAGTATATACCAAGGCCGCCTTACTGTTGCAAGGCCAAGACCAGGACTGATAAAAAAAATCGATTTTTAAAATAAAAATGAAGGCAAAATAGTTATTAATACTTGACAATCTTAGTTACTATATGTTAATAATTAGTATAACCAGATATACTTTTGCATTTAACTGCTCTAATTTTTCATTCGGGCTTAGGTTGGTTTCTCCTGTCTAAAAAATTACAGTAATATCTCTAAAGCAATAAGCTAATAAGTAACTGCGAGATTCTTGCGCAAAACCAAGACTAAATTTGCAAGACCAAGACTCGTCTCGGTCTCGCATTGGGGGAATACTAATCTCAGTGACTAGTAAATAATCGAATGAGTTCTAGATAAATATTCATTGAGCGATCATGTACTGTCAGTTTGACCATAGCCAATAAAACATATCCCCGACTGCTTCGATCACTGACGGGCTAAATTGGCAACCGGAGGAGTTCACACTGATGCCGCTAATGTCCTCGTGTAAATTATAGGCGCTATCCCGTGATATGTTACAAGGGCGGCGTAGCATGGGCTCATACAAAGAATATCAATTTGCCGTCAAACCCCTGATGAAGGGCGGCATTAAGCTTGCACTGCGTTGGCTCTCGGATTTGCATATTGTATTATGATTGCGGTTGCATAACGGCGTGAGTAGGTCCTGCTCGTTACATACTCACATGTCCAACTAGTCGAGTATAACTACGTACAAACGAGAAAGTTATATTTACATACACATATATTAACGAGCGATATATTTTATATTTATACATCGCTCGTTTACTACAGGTTCAACTTAAAAAAGTTTTAAATTCTGTATTCATTACAAACACTTGAAATGAGCAATTCCTTCATCAGCTATATCATGTTTTTTGTACTCTCTTATTTAACATACTTGAACTAGCTGAACCAGTAAATTTGCTATAGGAATATATTGCATGAAGGTACTTGTGAAGAAACTACCCATTGGTAACATTTCAAAGATAAATTAATTTAGGAGGTCCCTTGGCCATCTTCTTTTCATAAACGGTTGTCAGGAATTTTGTTGGATGAAAGGTTACAGACTAGGGGATCGGGGCGTCCAAAGTGTTTGGAATGAAAAGAGGTATATCTAGTTCGGGCCAAGTCTTCCACAAGAGGAATGTTGAGGTCTTTATGGATAATTTTATTTGTTACATAATAAGGAGCATTTAGGATTTTACGGAGAATTTTGGATTGTAAGGATTGGATACGGAAAGAATTTGATTTTTTTTGTAGAGCCCCAAACCTCAATACCGTGTGTCCAAATGGGCCTGATGATGGCAATTATGAATTTAAATTAAAATCAAATTACCAACACTTACAAGCAATACGAGTTTAACAACAGTGGTACGTCAGATTTTCTAGAAAAAAAATTAAGTATTAATTTTTTTTTTAGCTGTGCACACAGTTTTCTTTTCTTTTCTTAGGTTTGACCACTTTTCATAAACTCTTTTTTTTTATAAATAAAAAATCGAAGTGTTTTCGATCCGCTGTTTTCGAAACTATAAAAAGTACACCACTGTTTACATTTATTTTACGTTAACAATTCTCCTCAAAATGACTTTTAATTAAGAACTTAGCAATTACATGTAATAGTGTGTTATTATAAAAATTTTACTTTTAAAACTTGAATGCCTGAATTTAAGAGTTTCATTGTGTTTATATACATATACTTTTAGTATTATTATTTTTCTGTTTAATTTATTTTTATTTATTGTACATAGAGTGTGAATGAGCTACTAATTACTAATGTCCTTAAATGTGACAAAATATGATATTACTCAAAAAAGGAATGTGTTTAAAAAAAAAAAAAAACTTCTGAGATTTTTTTCCATATTTGCCCCACAAAGCGAGGTATGGTAAAAGAGCACATTTTAAATATTTTTAAATAAGGCACATGTTGAACGAGACAGGAAATGCATCATAAAATCGACAGAATATTTATGTTTGCTATTTATATTATATAAACACACATATAGACATATATATTTAAAACTACAAGATATAACAATTCCAAAAAAATATTGTTAAAAAAATGGGAATCTATCCAAAAGAGTAAGGCAAGCGGTTGTAGACTTTTAAATGGATGTTGCTTTAGAAAACAAGGCTTTATTCCATTTGCGCACACAAATAAGGTCCACATGTTTTTTCTAGAAGAGCTCAAATAAAAATACCGTCAAGATAAAACATAAATAATGGTTTACATGTATGGAAATTATTGTTATAGTAGTTTCATAAATTTTTTTTTCAATTAAATTTCATCGAATCTAATTTTTCACGTAGTATTGTGGTGAAAAAAAATGTATGATAAAACAAAAAATAAACACAAATAATTTCTACATTCTTTTTGTGAAGCTATGCGTAGTTACTAAACCAGAATATATATTAAGTATAGAAAAATATACAATAAAGATACGTATATAATAAATAAAATTGAGGCAAATATAAAATATTATAAAAACATTAGTTATACCAAGCTTATAACATTAAAATAAATTCTTTTTTTTTTTAATACAAAAACCATAGTTTGATTTGCAGTGGTTTTAGCACCGGGAGAGAATACTCAATAAAATTCGAATTTGATCTAATTTAATATAACAATTATATTTTTATAATTTATTTTTAATCCATGCAAAATTCTTCATTGTAACTAATTCAAGAACCGATGTTTCTAATAAAGAAATATTATTATTTCCGCCCATAACCGAAATCTTCTTTTTTTTTTTTTTTTATTAAATAAAAGAATTATGATAGACCTAAAAGTAAGCAAGGTTTATTTATAACTGACAAAACAAACAGAAATAAATAGAAGCATTATCCATAGCCAAAATTCGCTAGAATTGCTGCTATCAACACGTATAAATAATAAATAAGCTGTGGAAATATAGGAGAGATGTGGTATAGGAAGCTGTAAAGAGAAACTGTAATGGTCTTAACGACCTTAGCTGAAAGGATTATGGCCGTAGCCCACGTACGCACACAATTACCTACACATACCAACACGCGCGCTCACATATAATATATACGTTTTACCTGAACCGCAATATTCCACAAGGGCAGTTCATATCATTGAATGCTACGATATATCATTCTGCCTTTCCCTCTCTCTCTCTCTCTCTCTCTCTCTCTCTCTATATATATATATATATATATATATATATATATATATATATATATATAAGAAGTTTATATAGGTATAGTTAATAGAATAGAAATCATACAATAAAAATATGCGTATGTAAATTCAATATATTTAATGGAAACTTATAAGTTACGTGAGGGAGAGATGAGCGGGATTGTTCAACTGAACTCGGAAAATTCCTCAGAAGTGTAGAGTCGAGAGCTCCGTAAGAAACGTACCCTCCTATCTCCCTCTCCATTGTGAAGCACATGAATTTTCTGATATTCACAATTATCCAGCTTTAAATCACATAGTGCAGTTTCTCTAACATACTCAAAGAGTGCTTCAGCTAAAGTTTGAGAATCTGACATAAAAGGGCATTTTATTTAGGGATAGAAGACGGCATTTTACAATATTTCCTAGTTTCAGACTATCGAGACATGAAATTTTCCGAAAACATATTAACTTTTCCCTTCCGAATCGAACCTACGCCCTGGTGGTCTAAGTAGTCCAACTGCGCCTAAATTTAATTATTTTAATTTATTATTAATTTTTGTATGTGCGTTATTGATTTCCGCGAACGGTATTTGAAAACTTGTTATAAAATTTTTGCAGATGCCTTAACTCACTCGACCACCGCGTCCCAACATTGAATAAGTAACAGCACATTATTACATATGTACAACATTCTGCAAATATTGTACATAATAATAAATTGATAATATATTTCATGTCGCTACTGTTAGTGCAAAAGGTGACATTTAGAACTCTCCAACTGCTACAAGTAGTCTCCTAAAAATGAATATAGCAGAGGCAAATAAAATATGAAATTATATCAAAAAATCATAAAGAAATTATATGTTTTGATTGCTCTCCTGTAAAATATTCAATTTTTACATGTGACCTTTTGAATGAACAGTAGCAATATCTGGAATTATTACAAATTTATTGTCATCGCCGTAGAATAAGGAATTAATTAATTTCATTGAAGCATCGGCATCGATCGATTACTCACAAGATGAGTCATTTTTTAATTTTTTTCCTTAATATATAAATGATGATTCATTTAAGAGTATTGGTGCTTAGAGGAATATATTGAATTGAGGTGTTTTTTATTTAATTTTTGTCTTGATATGATCATTTATTTTCCTATCTTAGATACAAAGAAACAATACTATCTTTAGTGAAAAAATGAATGAAAGAATTCTTTGTGATTATATCTACACAGTCAGGCATTTTAGATCATATAGTAATTTTTCTATTTTAATGGTCGCCAATCGATGCATTTACTCAACAATCATAAAAATCATACTTTTATCATACTAATATAGAAATTCGTAAATATTTTCTATAATTAAAAAATGATTGCCTGAAATTTAGTTAATTTCTTTTTTATATTAAATATTTTTTACCCCATATCTTAATTGGTCAATTATTTCAGATTTTCTTTGAATAAACTTTTCTAGAATAAATAACAGAACATATTAAGGTCTTATATGAAAACGAAAACTAAAGAAAATTTTGCAAATCAATAGCAAATCGAAAGCACGTAGACGGAAGATGTAATAATCCTAAGAGACCTAATGCTCACATCGACCACAGAGGGAAGGCAATAAACGGTCAGCATAATGGGTCTTAAGAACAGCCATGTAAGAAATACAACGCCCCCTAAAGGCTGTCGAGCAATACACAATATTATAATTATATCATATCAACATACATGGGCGGATCTAAGGGAGGAAAGGGAGGTTTTCGCCCCTCTCCCGTAAAACAATAATATAATATAACCATGTTTTATATTAAAAAATATCTCTTAAAGTATTATTGTTCGAGTAATTACATTCAAAAGGAATTGAGAAACCATTTAAACATCATTTCATATAGGTAGTTAGTTTCTTTTTTTACAAAGTAATTATCGTTATTTTGATGAAAAAAAAAAAGATTTCGGGCTGAAGTCCTCCACCCAAAAAATTAAATCCTAGATCCGCTATTGTCAATATATTGATATCCTGGGAAGCTAGAAGAGTACAGATTTTATAAAAATGATTTAATGAAAACAAATTTGAAAAAAATTTTGGCACTTAGCCCATTATTGACACTGCCTACAATTGTTGCTACATACTGAAGATTGTATATGTCGAATAGCAGGAGGTGAACATTTTATTACATGTAAAAGAGAAATTTATTGCGGTGCGCTCATCACACAATTTTCACTTACCACCTTATTCTAGGCAGAAATAAGTATTTTCAGACAAAGCTAAGTGAAAGTAAAAGTTATAAACTCTATATTTATTTATATTTCATTGTGGGTGTTTTTATTTGTATGAGTACCCTTATATATACAAATTTTAATATTTATATCGCTATAATCTATACAATTAAATATTAAATAATATCAACAATAGCATTTATGAAAACTACATATGTATATTTATAATTTATTGTCGGAGTCCGTATTATATTAATCTCATGATACGTATGGAAGCGTGTTCTAATCTATTGGGCGAGCTTGGGTACCCTCTTATTCCTTTGGTTCCTCAATCACAACTATTCTCCGTTACGATCTCTTATTTCTCCTTTAGTTGTTTATCAAATTCATTAATATTTTATATTTAACAACTTTTCATATCAGAAATTATTATGAAATGGTCAATTGTTTCAAATAAAAAAAATTAAAGATACTTTAGAGGATGCTAATATTGAAAATTAGCCATTTAAACCCCGTTAGCGAACATAAATCAGAATAATAACCAAATTTTATTTAAAACTTACTAATTTTACTTATATGATGAATTTAATCAAAATCATTAGAGCGGATTTCGAGGTAATCGTAAAAATGTGTTAAGTCCATTATATAAGTACCACTTCCGATTTTGACGAAAAAGTTGCTGTAACATTCCTAGCATAACTTAAATATGCAATTTCACTTCCGTAAACCTTTTCGTTTTTGAGCTAGACTGACTGTTGAAAATTCAGATTCAAAATCGCAATACTTACCCTTACCATATATTACATAAATGGATAAGTGAAAGTAAAAATAATAATAACAGAAAATAAGATGTGAAATGATCCCTAGTAATATACGATAACATATATAAGCATATAATTATATACATGATTGACTATTATAATTGCGAATTGAATCATAAACTTTAGCAGAGTTACAATATTTTCTATACTATCTGAATGAGCTTCTAAAGAAAATTAAATGCTATCCTTCATTGAACAACAGAATCATTTACTCTATGCACAAGAATCACAAGTGCGTGCCCGATGAACGGATCTGAGCTAAAAAAGAGAGAAAAGGCTGAGCGAAAGGCGGATAATGATGGCGAAGAGCGGAATGCGGCTCCCCCCCCCTCCCGAGGAATGCAGTTCTGCCAACCCCGCTCCGCGTATTTCCCTCTCTTACCAATTTTATTGCCTGTCCCTCCGGGTCCTGCTTTGACCGCTATCCTAACATCGGCCGAGGAACCAACCTTAGTACCTAGTAAAGGATACTAAATATTACTATGGCGATGTAGCAAATTTCATATGGCAGTCAACAAAGAGAGTCGGATGTATTCATGAAATGGGACGTTAAAACCGCATTGTCTGCAAGTAATAGATTACTTCGAAACTTCTAAAAGAGTTTGACCTGTTTTCAATTTTGAAAAATATAGAATAGAAAAGAAAAATAATTTTATTCTGGGACGAAGTCCCTTCAGAATAACAAATAGGTACAGAAATTAAAATTTTATATCTGGCCAGATAAAAACAAACAAAAAGTTAAGATAAAGATAGATCATTAAAAAAAAAAAGTTAAAAAAAAATTGGTTATACATACTATATACAAAATAAAATAAAAAACTATATAAAAACTCTTGAAACCATACTAAGATACTTAAAAATATGTACAATGTTAAAATATAAATAAACCCTTTTAGAAAAAATAAATGTAAATTCTTCTTAATAGTAAAATCTGTGTTTCTGTTGAAAAAAAAAAAGAAAAAAGAAAGTCGAATCTATAATAAGTATTTAGGTTATGAGCTATATGTGAATATATTATTATAAATAATATGTAATTTTACATAAAAGGTTAGCTAGTATCTGACTGTTTTTGGGACAGGAATTGGAATAGGAGGGTTTTGAATGTAGATAAGGATGAAGAATGTCGAATTTTGATAGGAAGGGAATTCCAGAAACTAACAGAACGAGCAATAAAGGAGTTTTGGAACGAGGCAGATCTGTGAGAAGGAATGTAAAGGTCGGAAGGTCGAGATCTTGTGGAGATGGAGTGGACTGAGGACTTGAATTGGAGAAGGTTGTAGGCGTAGGAAGGACGATGATTTGTGATGATATGATAGAGGACTGTACCTAGGAAATATTGTCTTCGAATGGAGGGGAAGAGCCACTCTAACTCAGTGTAGTGGTGAGAGACATGGTAGTATCTCGGGGCAGAACAACGGAACAATATAGCATGATTATTGTTTATAACAGAGGCCTCTAAACTTTTTTGTCCGCGTGCTACCTCGAAAACGCAATGACACGCGGGCCGCATTAAGGACTCCGATTAAGTCCCGCGGGTCATGGCTTGTGATGAAAATGAAAATCTTGTTCCATAAATGACACTTTCAGTTGTGAAAAGAACTTGCTCAGAGAAAAAAAAAAAAACATGTGATAAATGCTATAGTAACTCCTAGCGGACCATAGTTTCGAAAATCCAGGTATATAATATTAGATAAATTGGTGGCAAAAAAATTCTAAAACGATATTTGTAATTTATTCTTATACCATGCAATAAATGTCGTAGTAATTTCTTGAGTGAGTAATTTGCTAAATTTTATATATTTTTAATCATTTTTAACAGCCTTGTCCTTTACACGTGGGGAAAAGGTCTGGACTCGGAACTCCCTTGGCTGATTGTAAATATTGTAATTAAGTATGACTGTTATTTTATTTCATTTTTTTAAAATTTTATTTTATATATTTTTTTTTACTCAATTCTAATAATTTATTATCATAAATATTAATTTAATTTTTTTCCCTTATGAATTTTCTGTATTATTTTTGTTATATATACATTATTATCTTTTATATATCTATATTTATGTATTTCATTTTTTTTATTTTATTATATTGTAAATATGGTATGAATGTGCCTTACAGCTATAATACTCAGTGTTTTTAAGTGTGGTAAAATGTATTATACCTCAATAAAATGATAAAAAAAAAAATAATTTTAACATCTAATCAAAGAAACTTTCGCTGGCGGAGGTGCTTGCGGGCTGAATATTGCCCGTAGGCCTTAATTTGGAAACTCCTGGTTTATAATATTCGATAAAGCGGTGACATAAATATTCTAAAACGCTATTTGTTATTTATTCTTACTTTATTAGACTTAATTATTTCTGCTGTTAATATGGCTTAGGACAACCCTTAATAAATAATTTCAACCACACATAACTAAATGAATGATACAACTAATCCTTGATTTGCGGGTATGTAATTTGGACTTCAGACCAGTCCATTCTTGACCACACTTTAAAATGAAAAAAGGTGACATAGCGCCATATAGTAACTTGTCATCCATTAAAGTTTATGTCATTGAAACTTTTGAGAGGGATACATTTTTATCCGGTTTTAACTTTTATGAAGGAGGACCATATTTGTGTGGTTTTATTTTGTGGAAACTTTCGAACTAGGAAGAGATAAAAACAACGAACAAACCGAAAGTGAACAAAGGAGGGGAAGGCAATGGTATATTAAGGTTATGGTGTCGGGTGAAGGATTGGATGCGTTTGACACTGGGAAATTTTGCTTTTCCTCACAGTTCTAGTCCGTACGCCCAATTACGTTTCAGGATCTTCTTGTAGATCAGTAATATGTTGTCGACAGAATATTGAGATTTTCTATTCAGTCCAACTAGTCCTTTCATAAATATTGTTACAAGGAAATATATACTGATTTCGACAGAAAAATTATTTATTTTTTTTAAACTTTATTAGAAAATAAAATGAATATCTATAGAGAGTAAAACAAAAAAGAAATTACTCAAAATGTCCTCATTTTTTATTTAAATGTCCTCTTTCCACACAGCCATTTAATTTCCGTTGCTACTCATCAATAGCAGCACGCTGCATTTTCTGAGGAAAGCGCTCAATTTCTCGGACCAGAGATTGTTTAAGGCTTTCTAAGTTAGGGTGTTCTCTGAGTCATGCCATCCTCTCCAGTTCGGACCAAAGCCGATGGGTTGAGATCAGGGCTTCCTGAAGGCCAATCCGAGAAAGAGATGAACTCTGGAATGTTCTTTTGCAGCCACTGCTGAGTTGACCTGGCCTTGTGAGCTGAAGCGGAATAACCTGGAAAACCCTGTTACTTCCAGCAAAAAAGAGCACCATTTAGAGGCTTGACAACAGGTTCTAAAATATCGTTCTGATAGTTCTTAGCGACTGTTTTAACTGATTTTCACAAAAACGGAGCTTTGTGGTGCCATCAAAGCAAACTTCTCACCCAACCATCACTGAGGAAGGGTGATGACCTCTTTTCACTCTTCCAATGACTTCCTGGACTTCTTTAGAGCTGTGTGCGTACAACGATCATTTGGCCATTACGTTTTTCTTCAATTTTAACGATTTTCTCATCGCTAAACAAAATCTTTCGATAAAGATGGTGTAACGGCCAAGGAGCACTTTGCATTTATCCACTCTATTTTGTTTTAGGGAAGTGGTTAGCCTTTGTCCCGTCACTCTTAGAAATGCTCCCATCCTAAGATCACTGTTTATTATGCGAGACATTGATTTGACAGAGATTCCCATTTCCTGAGACATGATTTGTTGTTTTGGAATCGGATTTCTTCTGATTCGAGCAGGAACTGCTCTCACTGCATTTGCTGTTCTCACAGTGCGGGGACGGTCCGGTCGAGGTCTGTCACTAACAGATAGTGTCTCATTATATCTCTGTACAGTGTGGTACACGAACATACAGCTGATACCCAAAATCTATGACCTACATTTTACAACTTTATGTATGGAGATCACAGCTATTCGGTTTTCTTTATCATCACCTCACTCCATATTAGCTGAGCGAAAGAAAAATACAAACTAATTGGGATTATTATCCTGACATGTAAAGAAAATAACCTGATAGAGGTAAGGATTATTTAAATAATACCCAAGGATGTAAACAAAGTTCAACTTTTGTAACAGAATTCATGGCAACACTAGATATAAAGCTGGTCAAATCGTCGGTTGAGGTCTTGCCTTTTAAGTTTAATATTAGAGTTCTGTGTCACTCTTCGATATAATAGAAAGCCAAGCAAGGCAAATCTAAACAACAGATATGAAAAAAAAAAATAACTCTTTGAGAAGCTTTATAGTACAAGACAAAAAAAAAAAATCTCTTGAACTTTAATACATTAGGAAAATAAAATCTGTCTATGTTTAATGATTCCTTAAGATAATTTTTAAATAAAAATAAATTATTTATATAGAAGTTTCTTTTTTTATTTGGACGTCCTAGGGCAATTTAAACAGAAGCAATTGGCCGACAGAAGGATGAGGTAGTAAACATCTTAAGCTGGACCATCCACTACCATCCGCAGCTCGTAAAAACTATCCCCTTAGTTTTATATTTCAATTAAAATCTCCCACTTACAGGCTCTTTATTGGTCGTCTTAATTTTACTTTTATGTCAATGAAAGGGAGTAATAAAAGTTTTATAGGATAATACATGCAATTTTAAATGCTTTTAACTATGCAAAGACACTAAAAACCCGTATATAATTCATAATTGTTATATTTCTGTTTTATTTATAACGATCCAACAAATCTTCATCAAATTCATTTCAACTAATTTTTGAGAGGGGAAACAACTTTACAGAATATTTTCTTAACATTAAAATTTTAAGACTGGAATAATTTTTCATGTAATTACCACAATAAAAATATTAAATATTTTAAGCAGAATGTTTTTCAGTTTTAAATGTGAACTTGAGACCATAATATAAGAAGTGAAATCTGTAAAAACAGAAAATAGAGCAAGGGAAGCAATAATTATAAAAAGTGTAAATCAAATGAGCTGTTTAAATCCAAAGATAATTCTAATCTATTGAAATTTTTATGTAACTATCAAGCAGCATACCGGTGCTACACGAAGAGCCAGAGAAGTATGGATTCGTCGTGCTGAATGTTGCATTCAACAAAACTGATCCTCCTTTGAACAGTTACTATAAATGTAATAATAAATCTTTAATGTTTAATAAATTTAATGAGTTTGAGATATATGTTAATATGAACTTTTTTGTTTATTTTGTGTTAGTAAACACATACATAACATAGTGCCGTGAAATCACGAAACACGCTGTATAGATAACTATGAAATAACAACCAAAATAACTATAAAATGAGGCTGACAACACTTTAAATATAGGTCCATTTAAATATAGGTCTGTTTTTTTTTTTAAATATATAGGACGTTAAAGTATTTTATAAGAGATAATTTTATTATAAAATCTCTTTTGATGATTATAATAACAGATATCTCACGGATTAATACCGGCTAAATGAGTATTTGCAATCATATAGGATCAGGATCGCATTTAGAGAATTATTTAGCGATTCTGGAGCTTTTAGATGATTTCACGGGTTGCTGAGCCTCTCTAAATATCGGCTTCTCCTAAATGGGTATTACAACAGCTTAAATAGTTTATTCCGTGTGCTTTGTTTCGCTTACATATTTTTTTTCCGCTATATAATTTATTCAGACGAGCATTATGGCGGTTAGCTACAGAGGGCTATCAGCTGCTATTGAAGCCGGCTCCAGCCGAGGGAAGCAGATTGATGATGGAAGCAAAAACCCTCTTGAGGGAGCATAATGGCCTGTCCCGGGCTGGCTCCATGACATATCGCTCTCAGCGTTAACCAGATAAAATTGAATCGTTAATTTCCCCTCTGGTAAAAAGACCTCTGTGTCAGCATCAATTATATCAGTCCTCCGTAGTGTAAAATACAGATACTAGTGTTAAATACTGTTATACAACATATATACAAACGATATCTCAAACAGTACCAAAACTATTACAGCGACTTACGTAATAGAATACAACCATCCTAACATACACACCTTACATCTCACAACTTATTTCATCTGAAATTAGGTCTAACTTGGAATACTTATATTGACAAACGCTCTGAACGTCCAATATAAGTAAATAATTCATTTGCACTACCAAAATCAGGTCCATTTGAACATATACTCAACAGCTTTGGGACTCCTCAAAATTATGGGATTTTTTCCGTATCTGATCCTTACAATACAAAATCCTCCATAAATCCTTAATGCTCCTTATTATGTCATAAATAAAATTATCCATAAAGACCTTTACATTCTCTTTGTTTAAGATTTGGCATGAATCGGATATTCCTCTTTTAATTCCAAACACTTTGGTCATCTCAACCCTCTAGTTCATAACCTTTCATCCAAACATTTCCTGGCAAAGCTCCGATGCTTCTGGAAAAAAGATGGCTAAAGGATACAGTCCGTAGTACAGACCCCTTTTTATCGAATTATTAACATCCGCCTGAAACTTCAGGCGGTTAATTTTAATTACCCATCTGATCACCTTTAATGAGCTTTTGTCACCAATATAATTTGCTGCAGTTAAATGAGGATAAAAAGTGAAAGTTTTAGAATTCTGAACTTTGATTACATATTGATTATATATGTCTTTCTGAATTTGAGTTCTTAGTAAATATAAGTTTTTTAAAATTTTTTATTAGGAGATCACGGGACCATCTTCTTTTCAGACGCCTCGGAGGGTTATCAGGAATTGAAGAGGAAGCAAGTTTAGAAACGAGAGGATTGGGATGGTTCTGAAGTTTATTATGGAAGGATAGGTATCTGCATTGGGCCAGATCTGAAACATAAGGAACATTAAGATCTTTATGGATAATTTTATTAGTGACAAAGTAAGGAGCATTGAAGATTTTACGAAGGATTTTGGATTGTAAGGATTGGATCCGAGAGGAATTCGATGGTTTAGTGGAGCCCCATAGCTCAACTCCGTAAGTCCAAATAGGTCTTATTATAGTCAAGTATATGAGTCTTTTGTAATTAATGGGAAGTTTAGAGCGTTTGTCTAGTAAGTGCTGAAGTAATCGGAAACGTCGAGCGGTTTCTTGTCGTTTCAGTCTAGTATGAGGATTCCAAGTTAGTCGTTTGTCCTGGTGGAGTCCTGGGTATCGGATTTTCTCAACAGGGGTAAGTGGAGTATTGTTAAAGGAAACTGTAGGACAGGAAGTCGTTGGTTTACGAAATATAAGATAGCTCTCCATAGTTTAACATCATCACAGTTAGATCGATTTAAGTTGAAATTTAATCCGTGCAGTTCAATCAGATTAAGTATATCCCCTAAACCATGCGATATCTTTTATAATTATATGTAGTGCTAATATTACTTTCCTACCGATACTAGGTAAGGAAAGTATTGCAATCGGGTCAAATTTCCGACATGCGGTCTTCGACGGATCTATACGTTTCAGAGCCCCCGAGTCCATGAATATTTATCCATTGGTCTGTATGTTTGAAATTTTTACACACCGATCTACCTTAAGCCGGTTTACATTGCTTCAGTTTATCAAATAAATAAATCTAAGTCAATTCTTTTTTGTTTCTTCATGAACATATGTAAAGATATAAAAAGTTTTCTGAAATAGGTAGGAAAGTCGTGTGAGTGGACACACCAGATATTTTTTGGATATCTATGTGGTGGAAGATTCAAAATTTTTATAATATAATTAAAATGGAGTTTAATTGTGAAGATAAATAACGGATCTATTTTCGTCTCAAAGCGAATTATAATTACGCCTAGGTGAATATTTAACGTGCCTTAACAGGAGGGCAGTCAATTATTCATCTGTTTATTTTAGACTCAAAGATCTGTAGTTTGGATTTTTCCATTTATAACATAAATACCTTATACCTTATGTCTCTTTTCTAGCTTCATGCGTATTTAAATAATGTTATACGGAATGATTATTGTGTGTGTATTTCAGTAAATGATAGTATTAAAGATAAAATATTTTATAGACACCGTATAGCAAAATACAAGACAGAATACTTTATATATTAAAGACAGTATGAATGCTGATACTAAGGGACGGGCAAGGAGTACTGGAGTCCTAAGCCTGGCTGAGAGAAGGCATAAGCAAGCTTCTCTCCGACTTCTGAATCTTAAGAGACACTCGACTGCCTTCTAGGGCGCTCTTAAGAATTTCCTCTCTGCAATGCCCACCTCTCATATACACCCTACTATTTGAACGTTTCAACCGAGAACTTCTATTTCATTTATTTTTCTCCTTCTTAATTAATTAAGAAACCGTTTCCTCATTGAATTACAGTACTTCATTTCACATTAATTTGTTTCAAATGAAGCCATTGAAATTGTACAAACGGACTACGATTATTCTTTTTCCTTGAAATCTGTAAATTCAATTGTAAATATGATTTAATTTAACTAGGATTATTTTAATATTAAACCTTTGGTTTAAATGATTTGTTATAATTAGAAGAAATAATTATACGAGAGACAAAAAAAAAAAAAAGTTATGGAATAATGTTATTTTGGAACCAAGAATATATATTTTTTTATTAATGGTATTTACAACTGTATTAACAAATAAAATACATTTAGTAAATTAGATAACAAAAAAAATAACATGAAATCACTTTTTGAGTTACTAGCCACTGGTAGCACTCGAAAAAAAAATTTATTTACAATAAGAGATCTCGAGGCCATTTTCTTTTCTCGGAGGGTTATCAGGGATAGAAGAGGAAGCAAGGTTAGAGACAAGAGGATTCGGATGGTTCTGAAGTTTATTATGGAAGGATAGGTAACTGGATTGGGCAAAATCTGAAACATGAGGAATATGTAAGGCCTTTATGGATTATTTTATTGGTGACAAAGTAAGGAGCATTGAGGATTTTCCGAAGGATTGTGGATTGAATACGAGAGCAATTCGGTGGCTTAGTGGAGCCCTAAATTTCAATTCCTTAAGTCCAAATAGGTCTTATTGCAGTTATGTGTACGAGTCTTTTGTAGTCGAAGTAGTTGGAAACGTCGAACGGCTTCTTGTTGTTTCAGTCTGGATTCCAGTATTAGGATTCCAAGTTAGACGTTTGTCCAAGTGGAGTCCAAGGTATCGGATTTGTTCAACAGGGAGAAGGGGGATATTATTAAAGGATACTGTAGGACAGGAAGTCATAGGTTTACGGCGAAGAGTAAAGGTAATTTGATGGGATTTATTAGAATTTATTATAACCCTCCAGTTTCCAAGGTTTGTGATGTGTGATTGAAGAGTAAGGGATGCAATGGTAGGGTCATTATTAACGGATATGACAAATCTATCATCGGCATACGTGGTAATAACAGTGTTAGGATGAGTTGGGATGTCAGCTGTATAAACTGTGTAAAGGATAGGGCCTAGGATACTACCTTGAGGAACACCAGCGGACTGGGTAAAGAGGGATGAATAAGCATTATTGTGATTTACTTTGAAGTATCTATCAGTTAGGTGAAAACGGATAGTGAGAAAGTATGTAGGATGTAGGAATTTACGGAGTTTGTAAAGCAGTCCCGGGTGCCATACTCGATCAAACGTCTTGAACCAAGAATATAATGACGAAAAATTAATTCAAATTAAATTTATTAAACTAAGTAATACATTACTAATCAGTAATGTAATGATCAATAAATAAAGCTATAAAAAGTATTATATCGGACAATCCCGTAAAATGTCTCACTCAACGCTATCATCACTGCTCCTCCTTAGAATGTTAGTATTATGTTGAACCTGATTAAGTTCTCTCAAACATTTAGCATTTCTGAAGATTAAATTTATTTGAAACATATTCAAAGAAAATATTACATCATTCCTGGATCTTACAATTAATTACTTTTTGTTCCCTTAAACAAATACATAGGTCTCATTTTTTTAGCCACATGTTATCCAATTAAAATTAAAAATATTACATATTGATTTCTATGGAATATTATGGAGATGAAATAAGAAAATAAATAAGGTACATGACTTTAAGAAACTGTATATATTCATTATGATGATCTCAGATGCTTGGTCAAATATATTTAAACAACTTTTTAAAAATTTTATATCTGATCTAAATTTCAAATTTCTACACCATAGTAATAATATTAGTTATAAATAAATCAAAATTTTTCATGAATTCATTTATAACATCTTCCCACAAATATCCTACTATCTCTTCAAAATCACCTCTATGATATTCAGAATCGGTTGCGAAATGGAAAATTTAAATCAATAGTAACAAATCTACCCACTTGACATACTCTTTTAGGAAAGCCTCATGTCCACCCGTAACGCAATATCCCAATGCCTTCAAAAAAACAATGTACGGTACCTCAGACTCTACTTAGATAAAAAGCTTACCTGAAACATACAGAATAAATTAAAAAGACAAGAACTGACTAGACCAACTCTCACATCTTCTAGACTACAGATCATCAGTTGACTTACAAAACAACTAATCTACAACACCATACTGAGGCCAATTCGGACATACAGAGATGAACTTTGGGGTTCGGCAAAACAAACACACATAAACAAAATACAAACAACAAAATAAAAAATTCTACGAAAAATGGACAACGCACCTTGGTACATTTCAAATAACACCATACATAAGAACTTGAACATCCCAACAGTAAAATCCTACATCCACGGCAAATACACTTCATTTCACTCTTCAATTCTAAATCACTTCAATCCATTAGTCCTTTCTATTTCCTGCTTCCTGTTACCCGATCGACGCAGATTAAAAAGAAAATGGCCGAGGGACCTACTACAATAAATACAAAATTAAGCTAAACAAGAAAACTCACAACTAATCAGTAAGATATCAAATTTCCTAGGTGCGCTGCAGTGCATGTGCAAATGTCAGAATATGTCAAAAATAAATCAATAACAAAATTTTAACAATGAACATTCTTAACGATGAAATTGGATATTTTTGGTTACAATTACAGTTGACTTTATGCACGGAAACAAATATTTCAGGACCGCTCTAAAGATATTAATACCAGCTACAACTGCGACTACAACAGCTACAATAATTTCCTGCAAAATGAAGGGATTGAAAGGTTTAAGGGCGGACTATGCAAACAGGAACGGGAGCAATAAAGGTGTTTTTTCAGGGCCTGGGGGAGTCATATCGCTAAGGACAGGGCATTAGTGCCTCTGTTTAAATATTCATAAAGTTCAGCCTCTTCATTGCGGACAAAGCGTCCCGGCTGGAGAATTTTTGAATATTTATAAATGATTGGTAAGGGTCATTGCGGGGAGAATCGGAAACGGAAAAAACAGGATCTCGATTTGATAACATGAATAAAATAAAATTTAAAAAACATGAATAATGGGTCGATAGCCACTAGTGGCTAGGCCAGATGAATCGCTTGGTATTTTGGCGGGTTGTTTTATTATACGCGAGAAAGAGGGTTTTATTTTTGAAATTTTAAGGGGGATTTGAGGGGATACCAATTTTGAGGAGATTCTGAATTTTATGTTGGAAAGTTTTGAAAGTACAGTACAAGGGAAAAACATTGGACAGGTTGTAGCATGTGTAAAGTGTAAATGAATATTATCTACGATTTTTTTTTTAATTTTGCTTTCGCTTGCACTGTTTTTAAGAAGAGAAAAGTAATAAAATATATTAGGAGAGGGAGAAGTGGTAGGTCTATGCACCATCAACCTAGTGGGAATGGACACTCCTCAATGTGATGGCTTGGTTAAATATCGTAAATGCATAATGTCCCAATAGGGAAGTTCAACGTAGTAATATCAACAGTGTTATAATGTACATAATACAAAATGGCCCACAAATACATATACATAATACATACATAGTACATAATACATATACATATAGTAGATTGTACATAATGGTCCACCGAACCGCTGCTTTAGACAGATAGTTCATTATCCGATCCTCATCCCTATGGAACTCCATGGCTTCCCACATCCGTCAATCCAAAACCATTTCTACCTTTAAATCCCGCCTGTTTAATCACTTCTTA
Organism: Nezara viridula; assembly: GCA_928085145.1. NCBI lineage: Eukaryota > Metazoa > Arthropoda > Insecta > Hemiptera > Pentatomidae > Nezara > Nezara viridula. The sequence goes on along the minus strand of OV725081.1, from coordinate 122,160,463 downwards.
TCCATCCAGTCCTCATGAAATTGTAAAAAGTTACTACTGTAAATACGTATATAAATTATTAGATCGTTCTTCATTATTTTTACTTCGTTTATTTTTTATTTTTTATTATTAGTTAATAATTATTAGTAGTTCTGATTTAAATTAGAAAGTAACTTATAATTTATTTTGACTATTTAATTAACCTATATTCTAGTTTATGTATCTCTGAGGCTCCTTAGCCCACATTTTTGTCTTTCTGTATTATTCGAAAGGGCTCGTCCCAGAATAAATAAAGTATTATTATTACATGAAAGGTGAAATTAACATTAATTTTACTAACTTTGACTTGTTAATCACCGATTAAAAAAGTTATTGTTCCACTGTAACGACTTTTTGCGCTAGGAGTTAATCCATCCGGTGCTGCTCTCTATAAAGAAATTATAGGCTTGATACAGAAGCTTATGATAAGCCAGTGTACGTCTGTAACCCACTTATTAACCACTCTGCACCATACCTTGTCTTATAAATAGTAATTTTATTTGGCAAAGAACTCGCCAAGTTTGATTTCATATTTTTTTTTTTTTTTTGCTTCCAGCGATAAGCAGCCTATTTTATTTTTGAATTATTGTTAAATATTAATGACAAATTTTAAATTAATTGCTTCACAATAAAATTTTAATTGGTAATATGTTCTCTCATATTGTTGAACAAGAATATATAATTGTTGCTGTTGGTTCCTTTGAATTATGTGAACTACCCGGACCTTATGCTAAACCATGTCACACCACCGATCTTGATTAGCCTTAACACTCGGTAAAATAATTTAGTTCAACTAACCGACCTTGAGACCAGGATTAAATGCTCAATTAATGTTAAAGTGTAATCTGTAATAGGGTGTCCAAACTTGTCACAAATCGTTCGATTTCAATTTTACAGAAACAATTTTTTTTACATTTGACTTAATTTTATTGTTACAGGATGAGCGGATAATGGTGTTTTGTTTTATCCTGATAATTCATCATCAGATTTACAAAATAATCAGTTCTCAATTTGATAGACATTTTCGAAATCGATATGATTTGGTATCCCAGGTAAACAGAAATATATTTAAAACGTTTTAAGTCAGTCACTCATAACTTAGAGGTATTATACTACTGGAAGTTTCCAAACATTTAAAAAAAAAAGCCACAAATAAGATGACTTCACACGTTAGTTCTTGCCTTTTTAGCTAATCCGAGTACAAAATATTGCAGCAACAGAGCCTAAACTCAAACTATGTTTTAGCTACAGTTATTTAAGGCTTAATATCAAATACCAAATATAGCCGAAATAGCTAAATATAAACGAAGAGAAGGATGGTTGGAGTGATCAGTCAGAAATAAAAAAGCAAAAATAAATAATAATAATATTTAAAAAATAACATTTGCCGACGTTTCGACCTGACGTTCAGGCCTCCATCAGGGCTGTTCCAAGAGATTGCTGGAATAGAGTCTCCAGTTCTACTCCAGCAATTTCTTGGAACAGTCCTGATGAAGGCCTGAACTTCAGGTCGAAACTTTGGCAAAAGTTAAAATAAATATTATTATTTATTTTTGCCTTCTTATTTCTGACTGATCACCCCAACCATCCTTCTCTTCATTATTTACGACAGTCAACCAACAATTGCTAAAAATAAATGTTTGTTAATTCATTACTACAACTAGAAATGGTTTCTTTTTTATCGGTTTTATCTATCTATAACATGATTAAAATGTTAGACTGTATGAGCAGAATTTAGGTCAATGATTGATAGAGGTAAATTTAAAATTCTGTAATCATTACTATACTCAGATACTAATGATTTATTTGAAATTCTGAATATAGTTCACTCCTAACAAAATGACTTTTCTGAATCCTTTAACTCAGTTTCGGATAAGAAAGTCCACGTATTTATAATTATAGTCAACTGGAACATTCCAGGGCATATGAATGCCCGCCCCTATTTGACCTGTGTATACCTCTGAACAAAATTAAATAAATAAATGTTAGTCTGTTTAATAACAGTCTGTTACATGAATGTGTTATTAATATAACCTGCAATAATTGCAGTAATAATTACGAACTGATACGAGGGAATTAGTACGTAATAATGCATTAAGATAACAGCAGAATGCACTCAGCTAGGCAGATATCATTAATATTTTACTCGTTATCACTTCCCGTATGCATGTCAACTGATAAATTCATCAGGGGAGTCGATAACAGCGCCATATCGTGAGGTAGGTCAGTCCGTCCCGGCTATATTCAGCTAGCTACTACTAAAATAATCTTAAATAAATACTTACCTGATGGTTCTCTCAGTTTATGAAAGAAGAAAAATTCCATTCAAGTAATGAAAGAAAGTGTAATGAGTAACACCGAGGGACAACCCGTTCATAGACTTTGCTAAGCCCACCCTTTGTTAAGATAATGGCGCCCACCCCCCTCCAAGTCAACACTCCTACAAATTTTATTACTCTACTCAACTCGAAAACTATGCAGGCGAAAGTAAAATTGAGTCTTTTATTTCCTAAGTGAATCCTAAGCATCCTTAACATTTTTTAAGGAACATTAACATCTCCTTTTACAATTATAACATCTAAATCAATAATTTAAAAAAATAAATTATATTATTTATTTGTAGAACAAATTTCTGAAAATCACTGATTATTTCATTAATTATTGAAATAAAATGAAACTTGAATAGAGTCTTATTGGAAAGAAAATAATTTCAACCGTTTTCGAACAAAAATATAGTTGATTGGGGTTTTTCTTAGAGAGAGAGAAAATTATGTATGATTCGAGACGAATAAAGTTATGAAAACTTCACAATAAAAAATTAACATTTATTTTACATAATATTAATTTATTTTTAATTTTCGTTTAAATAAAATGGTTAACAAATAGTTTAATCATTTTTTTTTTAACAGTTTCGAAAATAAACTTATTTTTACTCCATACTTTAATTCCATCCAGCTTCCTTACTCAGACACAGTCCGGTATCTTGGCTTTCATTTAGACCGAAGACTGACGTGGAACCCACATACTAGACTCAAAAGACAAGAACTCAACCGACGATACGGCCAGCTATACAGACTACTAAACAGAAAATCCAAACTTTCTATTGAAAACAAATTACTTATCTACAAGACAATACTGAAACCTATATGGACATACGGACTTGAACTGTGGGGTACAGCAAAAGCTTCTAACATCAAACGTATTCAATCCTTTCAATCTAAAGTCCTTCGAACAATAGTTGATGCTCCGTTCTATGTAAATAACAAAATCCTACACCATGACCTTAATATCCCATTTGTCCTAGACCTTATTCCAGAAAAATTCTCCAAATTTCACCAGAACCTTACCTATCATCCAAATCCCCTTGCACAATCTCTATCCAGCACCACCCATCCTTACAATCCTCCTCGAAGGTTGAAGCGGCAGTGGCCCAGAGACCTTTTGTAAATAAGCATCTATTGGAGTTTTGGCAATGGCCAGATCCTCCACTCAAGCCCGAGTGTGTATGATTAGGTTAGTTCTTTTGTTTATATACATTCATTTTATTTTATTGTATTTATTTTTATTTTATTCATTGTATTTATTATTATTAAGTTTCTGTATTATTTATTTTTTTATTTATTGTAAATAGAGTGTGAGTGTGCTTTCTCTGAACACTATTATAAATGTCCTTGATGTGACAGAATGTAATATTCCTAAAAAAAAAAAAAAAAAAAAAAAAAAAAAAAAAAAAAAAAAAAAAAAAAAAAAAAAAAAAAAAAAAAAAAAAAAAAAAAAAAAAAAAAAAAAAAAAAAATTTTACTCCAATTTTAATATTTAGATAGATAGATAAAAGATAGAAAATAACTTTATTATGGGACAAAGTCCCATGAGAATAACATAATAGAACAAAATAAAAAGATTACATCTGGCCTAAATAAAAACAATAGAAAAAAAGAAAATATATATACACAAAACAGTTAAAACTATTTGCAGTGACAGATCAGTATAAACTTTTAAGAAAACAATAAATAAAAATATATATCAGATTCCTCATTAAAATAAGCTTTATCTTTCTGTTGACAAAAGATAAAGATGAACCTGACAATATAAAATGCTTGAGTAATAAATAAATACATTATCATTTAAATGTTGAATTTACCTTACTGATAGATACTTTAAAGTAAATCACAATAACGCCTATTCATCCCTTTTTTCTCAGTCCGCTGGTGTTCCTCAAGGTATTATCCTAGGTCCTATCCTCTATATAGTTTATACAGCTGACATTCCTACCTGTCCCAACACGGTCATCACTACATATGCCGATGACACATGTATCCTATCAGTAAACAATGACCCAGCAATTGCATCCCAAAGCCTTCAATCACACATCATAAATCTAGAAGGATGGTGTCAAAACTGGAGAGTTAAAATAAACTCCAATAAATCCCACCAAATTATCTTTATCCTTCGTCGAAAACCAACGACTTCCTGTCCTACAGTTTCCCTTAACAATCCTAATACTGGACTGAAACGACAAGAAACCGCTCGACGTTTCCGATTACCTCAGCACTTACTAGACAAACGCTCTAAACTTCCCATTAATTACAAAAGACTCATGTACTTGACTGTAATAAGACCTATCTGGACTCACGGAGTTGAGCTATGGGGTTCCACTAAACAATCGAATTCCTCTCGCATCCAATCCTTACAATCCAAAATCCTTCGTAAAATCCTCAATGCTCCTTACTTTGTCACTAATAAAATTATCCACAAAGATCTTAATATTCCTTATGTTTCAGATCTGGCTCAATCCAGATACCTATCCTTCCATAATAAACTCCAGAATCAACCCAACCCTCTCGTTTCTAACCTTGCTTCCTCTTCAATTCCTGATAACCCTCCGAGGCGTCTGAAAAGAAGATGGCCCCGTGATCTCCTAATGTAGTCATATCATTAGAGTGCTACCATTTGGTAGTTACTCAGCAAGTGTATTCATGTCATTATATCTATTATGTCCAAATTTACTTGATGTATTTATGTAATACAGTTGTAAATGTCATTAAGAAATAAAAAAAAAAAAAAAAAAACAAATGTTGAATAATACATAAATACATCATTACCTTTTCATAACGTAATCACAGGCAAGAATTTAGTGGTGTACAAAAGACAATAGTTATAAACTACAAATAGATGCGTTCATTGACATCAAGAGTAGGAAAATCTTTATCCTATAAGAAAATTATTATCTCTAGCAAAGAACAGTTTAAGTTCGATTTTGAAATAAAAAAAAAACTGTAACATTGAATAAATTCGATTTTTTACATGAGAATCGGTACTTTTCTCAATATCCATCAAAATTAATTAGGATTTCCTTTGGAAATAATAGACCATATACAATCACACTTGCTGTGGTCTATTCCATGAAAATAAACGACTTAATTGTAAAATTTGTAGTGTATATACAATTTCACTTGCTATAAAATATTACATGTTTCTTCCCGTATATCATGGTTTCTTCCAGTTCCTCCGAAAAAAAAACATGATACCCTCGAAAACATTTTTAACCACATTAAAATATACTCTTCTCCTCAAAAGTTGAAAACCTACTAAAAATATGCTCCCTCAAAGTGCATCTAGACATTTCACAAACTATGTGCCACACAAATAATAAATTATTTATTTATTTTCTTATGTTGGTGATTTTGTCTATGATGTTTTCCATCTGCTTTTGGTAACAAGAGAAATAGAAACTAAATTGGGCTTAGAGCTGATATCAGTATTTGTTAAGTTAGATAATTGTGTTTTCCATAGTGTTTGTGAAATGTCTAAATGCACGTTCAAATATATTGATGGCACCATATCATTCACTTTCTAGCCACTCCTGATATGACACATCTGAAATGAATACAGCACCACGACAATCTTAAGGCCGATTTATACGATTGGATTTTTTAATCAAAGTCAATACTTAATTTAAATCAGAGTTGCCCAGAATGCAGTTTTGATGGCGCTTGCGTGAATGTCTTGAGGATTTTTGAACATTAGCGACCCGTATACAGTTTTATTATTATAGAAGACATTGTTTAACAATTCCAAAACCTCTTCCATCAAGCATGCGCAGTACTATTTTTGTAATAAGAAAAATGTATTGCGCATGCGTCCAACAGTTTGTTGAGAGTCATAACTCCTTGCGGAAAAATAAAATACAACAAAGATCTCAACTTCAGATATTATGAATACAAATAATATTTGATAAACAACTCCACTGTCGATTGATCCAATTCAAAAGCTGGCCTAATACGACAGCTGGAAGAAGCAATCTAGCTTTGATGGAGTGTGTTTGAGCAACTGGTTCGCTATAAGAACACACTACACTCAACAGATTACACGCGACCACTTGAGACGTGTACCGCCTGGGCTGATGCAATAAACAACACGGACAACACACGTCACCTTGCGGAACATACTTATTTAAAAATAAATGAGGATATCTTGATAGGATTAATATAGAATACAAACGTTGACCCATGTTACGTATTTTGATCCCATATTTTTTTTTTTTTTTTAGATTATTTTAAAAACTGTATTCTTCAATTTTCAGAACATTACCGAATTATTTTTAAAATGTTCAAGAAATTTCACTCACGCTTTACAAAAACTCATTTCCATCCTCACTAATAATTTAGCTTAGAGGTCAGGAAAAGAAAAGGGGACAGACAAATTGAAAAAGAAATGAGATATCTTGGGAGAATTAATAAAGAATACGAACGTCAGCCCATGTCACTTACTTTTCTTCCAGTTTATTTTTGTTTTTTAAAACTGAATTTCATTTATTTATGTTACGTAAAGGGACAGTTCGTTATTCGTTTATAACCACTAGTAGCCGCGAAAACTTCTAGACTGATTTTCATTTTTTCATTCATTGTAATTGATAAAATGAATTGAACTGATGAACTGATAATTTCATCATTTAATTAATGTAACATTCATTTTTCAAAGATTAAACATATTGTCTCGATTTTGTATTAAGCTATTGAAACTCTAGAATTGACCAATAGAAAGAAAGCGAATTTCGTGGTATATCTCATGACAGATCTTATTCCTAAGAAGACTTCAAGACTTCATGATGTTTTACAGCAATATGTAATAACTGTAGTTGCTTCACTTTTGTAACTATCGCATCAATTTTATAATAAATTATACCAAAATATAGTATAATATTTCATATTGAATAATATAATATAAAAATATTCGAACTAAAATATAATATGAATATATTATTATAGTATCTATATTTTAATCATTCACTATAATAATTTTTCTATTATAGGTTAATCCTCTCAAACTATACATATTGCATATCTAGAAGAACAAAGACGTAACCTGAAATCCTACAAGACAAAATAAATAGATTCATTATTATAAAAGCAAACATTTTTTAAGTTGATTGCACCAGTGTCAAATTCTTCTATCCATTTAAAATTTGCTTAAATTATATTTATTATGACGTCGATTCGATAATACATGTCTTTCTGACAATTTAAGTTGATGATTTTTTTTCCAAAATTTTACAGTTGCGTCGGATGAGTGATATATTTTTTAAAATTTTTATATATGTTCAAATATAAAAAAAGAGACTCCAAAATAAAAAAACTTTCATTAAATTTTAAACTTTTTTCGGTAACATAAAAGATCCTGAAATATCAAAATCTATCGAGGACTCGACATTTTTTTAATAATATAAAAATTTGTTTACACCGATTATAGTACTCATTATGCTTACAACATAAACAGTCCTTTTCAATGAGGAAATATATATATATATATATATATATATATATATATATATATATATATATATATATATATATATATATATATATATATATATAGGAAAGTGAGTAAATTATTTTTGAATCAGTTTAATAGCTTTAAACGGTCACACAGAACGCGATCCGACGTTACGTTACAATAACGCGCGATACTCACGGCGATAACTAATCCGGGGCAGTCACACAGAGAGCGTTACTTTGAAAGCGATACAGCAGCCCCGTCGCTCTGCCTGGCCTAGTCGACTAGAGAGCCTGCTTCCCGCAACTTGTATATTAATAATTTGTTTTCAATATTTTTCTTATTCATTTTTTTGAATAGAAAATAAGTGATTCTGACGAGGAGGCTCATTAGTTCAGCTCTTCAGCATAAGGTAAAAAAAAAAAAGAAAAAGGATTCATGAAATCAAAAAGCACATAGACTGATTGGTAGAATACCATCGCCTCGGCCGTCTGCTTCAATTTTACGAAGATAGATTTTTTCAATATTTCCGAATTTTATTTTTGCTTTTTTTACATTTATGTTCTTTTTTAAACATAGATTATTTTATTATGAAATTATGATTGAATGTTTTGTATATCGCACGATTATTTCATGTTTTCAGTGTTTTTTAATCTAATTTCATTAAATGTATTTGATTTAATGACTTATTTATTGTATATATATTATTTTTCTGTATAATTTATTTCATTTATTGTATTTATCTCTGAACACAATTATAAATGTCCTTTGAAACAGATTGTAATATTTTTCAATAAATAAGTTAAATAGAATAAAAAAATTAATGAAATTAAATACCAAGCATTTCGGCCAAAATTAAGTTGTTTCTTTTGTACTATTTTGTTATTCTAAAGGGACTTCGTTCCACAATAAAGTTATTTTTCTATTCTATTCAAGAGGGTTTAACAATCGTGATTTTATTCATATGCATTAAATAATCAGGAACTCTAATTTTAAATATATGTTGATTTCTATTGTCTTGATCGTTAAATAATAAATATTTGGGTCTTTTTACATAAGTATCGCCAGTAACTTTTAGTAGAAAAACAGTTATAATCTCATATGTCATAAATAAATATTTTTTTTTAAACATTAATATTAGAAAAGCAGATAAACACAAAACGGGTTAACTTTATGGAAAACAAATATCGAAAATTTAACTTAATTTACACCTCTGCATAGTTTTACCATTTTTAGAAAGGTAAAATTTCACATCATGTACTCGGAAACATTCCATTTTCTGAGTAATATTCGTTTCTCCTGCATCATTTTGTTACCCTTTAATTGTGATGAAAGAATGTTACTTAATTTTAAGAAGTGCATTAAAATTTCAAACGCTCAATAAAATAATATGTTCATAATTCAGGTTATAATTTCATTTAGGTTTAACTGAAGTTCGTACATGATGAAAATCTTATAAAAAATATATGGTGTTTATGACTAATGATCCTTAGCAGAACTTTTATTTTATAATTATTTTTTTCATTTTTAAAGTTCATTTATTTATTTTATTATTATTATTTTTTTCATTTTTAAAGTTCATTTATTTATTTTATTATTATTATTTTTTTAAAGTTTATTTATTTTATCTTATTACTAATATTTTTAAGTGTATTTATTTTATTTTAATTATTTATTTAGTCTTTTTGGTTTATTATTTTCAATAATGAACCATTGTGATCGACCAAAAAATTCAAAACTTGTCACCCTCTTAAAATTTGAGGTTTTACGTATCAGGATACGTAGATTCGAAAAACGAATTCAATTTTTTTGTCCGTCCGCCGTCCGCCGTACGCCATCCTCCTTCCGCTCATTCTCCGAAACTACTGGACCGATTTTTTTTCAAATTTGGATATAAAATCAAAAGTCGTCCGAGGATGATCTTCCTTCACCGACATTGCCATCCGCCTTTTACTTTCAAGATGGCGGCCGAAAAACCTAGGTTGCTATAGACTATAGCGCCTAAACGAATTAGCGATTTCAATGAAAATTCTTTAGTCATTTTCCAGACGCCCTTTAAATTTATTTATACAACATATTTCAACGAAAAGAAGCTGGGAAGAAAGTTACGGGGGATGGTAAAATTAAATTTCGAATAACTCAAAAAGTATACACATTTTTGTCGATTTTGTGACAAGATGTTTGAAAGGTATTTAAATTTCCTAAAAAATGAATGAAGTTTCATAGAAATCAAAGCACTATTAGTAGAGATATCGCGATTTTAATATATTTTTGGTTTATTATTTTCAATGATGAACCATTGTGATCGACCAAAAGATTCAAAAACTTAAACCCCTTTTAAAATTGTAGGTTTTACGTTTCAGGATACATAGAATACGAAAAACGAATAAAAACTTTTTTGTCAGTCCGCCGTCAGACATTCGCCTTATGCCTATAATGATTTTTAAAGGTTTAAGGGATTTCCTAAAAAAAAATAATTCATTAAAACCGGATAATTAGGAGCAAAGATATGGTCTCTAGTTTTTTCTACTGCAAAGATATATATATATATATATATATATATATATATATATATATATTATATATATATATATATATATATCTTTTGTTTTGGGTTTTAAATTATTTTTTTAGCATATTACTAATGATTAAAAAAAAAGTTTAGTCCAATAATTGAAATCACCTTTTTTCTTAATAACTAGGAAGGTAATGTTACTTTAAAGGTATAATTATTTGGAAATTGTGCAATAATTTGCAGCGGTTTTTTTTTCAAATTAATTATCGTTGTGTATATGAAAACAAAATCTTACAGGCTGAAGCCCTCCCCCCAAAAATTAAATCTGGGTCCGCTACTGTATATTACTACAATTAGTGCAAAAAAGTCGTATGTAAAATTTTTCAAATTGTATTCCATTTGTATTAAAGGTAACATTTTGTAGTCTGCAACTGATATAAGTAGTCTGCTACTATGGATAGTAGCAGATGACAATAAAATATGAAATTATACTAATAAAGCATAAAGAAATAATGAGTTTTATGCACTCTTGTAAAACAATAAATTATTACATAAGACCTTTTACACTAAAAGTATTGAAATTCATGTTCAGGGTGCATTTTATTTATTTATTTTTTTATTAAGGATAATCAAATATGGGATCTTCAAATACAGCACTCTTTTGTTGAATGTTGAAGAGTAACTATATTTCCGAATCGGCTTCTCCCAGAGATTTTATTCTCATACAAAAAATGGTATACATTGTAATATACAATGACAACGGTGAGGAAGCTATACTGACCTTACTTGGCAGACGTTTTTTTATTTTGAAACTACAACCTGATTAGTTTAAAAGTAGTGTTATTTAATTGATCGGGGATTGATTCATAACCTGGATGTTCTTTATCCAGAGAGACAAACCACCAACCAACTTCATTTAGGTCAGTAAAATCTAAATAATTTATTAAATCTTTAAGCAGCTTAAACAAGTAACAAAAAAAATCTGGTGCGGGTAACACATAACTTTCACTTACCCCACTACTTTTAATAGAAATAATTTTGTGGCAATGTTGGGTTATTTAAAAAAATTTGAAGTGTACTTTAAACGGAGCTAAAGTTTAAAGCTTAGAGATAACAAATCTTTAAGACCAGTAAAATTACAAAAAGTCTATTTATTATATCGACGGTAGCCAATGAAAATCTAGTTTTATAAACCACATAACTTCAGTCTCTGAGGTCTCTCAGTTGACATAATGAATAACTATAATTTCAAGATTTTTGAGTAATGTCATTTTAGTGATATTTCTAGTTGGAAAAGTTGTATCTATACAGACAGTGAGCAAGTTGATTCCAGAGTAGGTGATTTCAACGTTGACATATAGAACTGCGTATAAAGGCATAAAGTTCGCCAATAGAAACATCACTAAAATTAATAATGAAGAATGTTGAAATTGAAGTTAGTTTTTCTGACAACCAAAAGGTTCATATATGCCTAGAGAGATTTGAAAGTACATCTAAATATTTAACATATAAATGATTATGGATTGTAGGACTGTAAGTTATTAAACTGTCATTTTCCATTATAAAATTTACTAAAATGAAATTACGAGATTTTCGTTGCCTGCCATGGTTAGGTTGAAAATTTTCACACTAATTGGAAGTCGACAATGTTGGTGCTTCACAAAAGGAAAATTCATAAAATTATTCACTCATTTAATTTCCTAAAAGGTTACTTGATGATTTTAAGAAAGGGCTAATAAATACCCAATAATTTAAATATAATATCATATCTAGAGTTATAGAACCACATCAAAAGTATTTATGGTTATAAATATATACATGAAATATTTTTATATTTCACTTCTTTCACACAAGTAGAATTAAATAGTATTTTAAACAATGACATTGGCATGATTCGGTGGATTTTAAATACTTTTTTTCAAACTTAGAAAAGTACTTCAAAAGTTTACTTTTAGGAAAGGAATTTCGCCTAATTTCATTGGAAACATGTGATTTACGTTAAGTAATGTTAGTTTTCTGAAATTATTATTTCTATTTTTTTTTTTGTCAATCTGCGTTACCTTCTATTTATTTATTACATTTATTTATTTAATTTTATTTTTTCTGAAAGTCTTCGCTTTCTAACGATATATTATACGTATACCTTCTGACTGTTATTTCCGGAGATTCATTTTTAACCAGGATAAGCATTTTTCTTTTTTCTTCAGTTTCCAGTTATCATATTTTTTTGAACATCATATTTAGCCATATTCTTTTAAACTTCATATTTAGACATTTTTTATAGTTACTGTCAATATAAGAGAGTTGATTTTTTTCAAATAATCCATATTAAAGGTGCTTTAGGGAAAGATGTATATAAACATTGTACATTTAAACTCTGTAAAGTGAGATTAATGGGAAAAAGACATAAATGATATTAAAGACCACTTAATTATGCAATGATACACCGAGTTTAATCATAATCGTTAGAGCAGTTTTTGGGAAAACTGTAAATATGTGTTTCGCTGTTGATATAAAGTGATACTTCCGATTAGCTGATTTTATATATAAAAACCTTAAATACGCTATTTAAGTTTCGTGCGAGTTTTCGTTTTCGAGCTAGGCTGTTCACTTGCACACAGACACAGACTAACAGACACACAGACCCTTTAGCAGGACTTGGCTATTTGGGCTTAGGGGACCTCAAAACGTGTATTTCCGTTGAAAACTCAGATTCGAAAATTTTAGCGATAGGAATACTTTCCCTTTGTTATATATTACATACATAGGTAAGCATAAGTCAAAATACCAATATATTTTCTTATAGTTTTGAGGTTAAGCCAATTAAATAACAACTGTTTTGGTGAAATTTCAAAATTTAATTTTTCTATTAATAAATATGAGAGGACGATTGGTTTGATTATTTTTGTTGAGATGACTATTGACGTGAACCACTAGTCAAAAATTACGAATCACTCCATTCAACATTAAATAAATGGGGACTTGACAATCTACAATCGAAAAACCAACTATTTTTTAATAATATAATAAAAAAATTAAATTAACAATAAGGCCATAACTTTATATAATAAACTATGTTTCAATTTAATTTGTTTTTATTAAGAAATTGTTTGCTTTATATTTATTAGGTTTTCCAACAATTTTTTGCTAGTGTTTGAGTTTTTGCTACACGTTTTTCGAATATTTATTGCCGGTTTCTAGCGATGAAGCTTGTTTCTCTTTAACAAAATTGTATTACATTCCAATTCTTAAAAATTGTGCTAATGAACATAAAATTATAAAAAGATATGTTATTTGGTTATTCCTGTATTTCTTGCTTTGAAATATTAAAAAAATTAAATATATATATATATATATATATATATATATATATATATATATAAATATATATATTTAATTTTTTTAATATTTCAAAGCAAGAAATACAGGAATAACCAAATATATATATAATTTTTTAATATATTCCAGAAGATATTTTAATAATGAACTTTCGTTCTCCTTTTTTTTATGTAAAACCAGATTTATTTCAAATTATTATTTACTTCAAATGACATATCTATTTAATATTAATTTCGTAGTAACGAATTTCTTTTATTGCCATATATATCTTGGATAGTTATTATCTGTTCCTCAACCGTTTTAAATATGCAATATACACAGATTTTTTTTTTTTATCATTTATGTCTTTAGTATAGGCAAAATTAAAATTAGCAAAAGAACGTAAGTATAATTTTTAAATGATTTCAAGATAAAAAAGTATATAACATATAATTATTATAATGTTAAATAATTATAATAATAATATCAATTAATACATTGCTTGTGGTATTTAGCTCTTCCACAATTTTTTTCCATGTAACCTCCTTTTTAATAATTTTTTTTAATATTTGCTTGAGGTCTCATATCAAATAAAAATGGAAAATTCCTCACTTTTTATATAAATAATTCGGTGTTTAACATATCTATATGAATACTACCACTAAATAATTTCAACTGTAATTTGTATCTATAATATTTTTCAAACATAACGCCGGCCCCGGCGATACACTTGTAATATTTTACAAACGTAACGCCGGCCCCGGCGCTACAGAATGTATCGCTGAGGTGTAACGCCCTCTGTGTGACTGCTATAGTGGAAAAGATAGTAATACAACAGTAGCGCTGTAGCGCCGCGATAAATAACGCCTTCTGTGTGAACACGCCGTTATAATCCTGCAATAATCCTATTAACTTGGGTATTAGCTAACTTTTCTGCCTACATTAGGTAGAGAATAACGCCGAAGGAGGGCGATATTTTTGTAATTTGTATCAATTTATCGCCGGCCCCGGCGCTACAGCATGTATCGCTGTGGCGTAACGCTCTCTATGTGACTGTTATAGTAGAATAGATAGTAATACAACTGTGGCGCTATATCGCCGCGATAAATATCGCGTTCTGTGTGACCGAGCCTTAAATGAACGAATAAACATTACAAGATTTGTGCCATGTGACGTTTCATAACAATGGTAATTACTATTAATATATCCAGTTAAATAACCACAATAACACTGGACAAAAAGAACAATTTTGCAGGATAACAAGTCACTATAGGATCCCGATATCAGCTTAACAACTTTCTTCACCAGTCAGCGATAAATTTCGAACGGACAACTTCTCTCCCATCCGACACAAGATCTTATCTCGGCAATTGCTAACTTTATCTAATGTCAACTTCGAAGTCAACAGTAATAAACGCATTATTTACCCAAGTCTATATATATTATATCGTTCCAATAGTTGTTAAGACAATTGTAATTCACTCCAAAACGACTATATCCTAAAAATGTCCCCGTAAGAATAATAAAAATCAAAAGGCAAGGCCTATCAAAATATCGCAATTTGACTTAGAGAATATTTTGAACATAACGAATATATTATCAGGGATACTTCTTCACTCGATTGAGTATGTAACAGGTTCAGCTGAAGTATGTAATAGTATCTCGAACCTTATCGCATCGATTTAAGACAAATGAACGCATAAATTGTTGTTACACAATTGTCATAGCATTAACTGTAATTATCGGTAAAACCACATGAAAAAAAACACTACTGAAGATGTTTCAATCACATATAATCACGAAAAATTTCAAGCTTCACGATCAGAAATTCAAAAATGTCCTTTGTCCCTTTCTCTAACAGGTTCACGATCACCCTGATCGTGGTATATCTCACATTTTGTTTAACTCGAAAAATTTTTCCTTTTCTGCCGTATCCGTTCTCTTCCATCAGATTTGAATACTCCGGTTCACCTCAACGTGGATTGACAGATCATCCTTTATCACCGTCCCTCTGGGATTCCACCCCTCCTAACTCTCCCTCGATATCTTTCAGTTCCTACTTTTAAATCTCGGTTTTAACCATCTCCTATCGATCACAACATCCTCTTTGCCATACTTTTTTATTTTTAATCCATTTTTGTGTTATTTGTTTTAATCCAAGTTGTTAAAATTTCCACAAAATAAAATATCCCACAAACTAGACAAATATTAGTGTAACTTTACGAGACACCACATATTTTATATTACATTGTTATATATTTCAATATAATATATTTTTTACTAATGTACTGTACTATTGGCTTATTCCTCAAAAGTCTTGAGAGGTCAATTAAATAATTATCCTAAAAACAGTTTCAAGAATAAAAAAAAATTGCTATTGTTATAACCATTTACGCAATTTAAAACGTAACTCATTTGATTCAAAAATATATAAACTACTTTTATAATTCATGAAACGAATTATTGACCGATCGGTATGATTTAGAGAAACGCCAAAATAAAAACATTTCGTCAACTATAACACTAATGGACAAAACACACACGCACAAAATAATTGATGATAAAGTAACAGTTCGATGAATTTAAAACCAATTGATTATTATTTAGATTCTACTTACTAGGAGGATATCCAAAATCATAAGAAGATCAAAATGTCCTTACCTGTAAAGAAAAAAAGCATACGTTAGGAAACTCACATTTATATTGAGATATATAATTAATAAAAATATTACATAGTAAATCAGGGAAACATATTTTAATAAATAATCATTATGAAAAATTTCAAATAAAACTGAATTTTTTTTTTTAAAGCTTATTTATTGAAAAATATTACAATCTGTCTCTAGGACATTTGTAATAGAGTTCACAGATCACATTCACACTCTACGTACAATAAATAAAATAAATTATACAGAAAAATAATATATATACAATAAATAAGAATAAAATAAACTAAAAATAAATAAATAAAAAGAACCCATACACACCTATATACAATAAAAGCGAAATTAGTAAAAATAAATAGTCATAATAAGGAAAATTTGTGCCTTAGAGGAGATTAATTTCAAGGATTGTACTTTTAAAATATTTTATTAATCAATATATCGCACTTATTCCAGGTTTTACGTAGTTACTGTCAAGTAACTTGTGTTGTGGCATGATAATTACTGGAAAAATAGAGAAAACGGCATAATTTTTCCCCCTTCGTGTTAATGTTAATTAATACTCTTAAAAAATATAATGTTATTACAAGCGGTTATTAGTAGCAGGAAGGATATCCTTTACACCGAAGACTACAACATGAAGAGTGTTAAGGTCGTCGTGGTAAGATAATGAGGATAATGAAGGTTTTTACAGCTTCAATTGCTGGAACTCTAAATGGCAGTATTAACAAAAAGGTCTCACGGTAATCTCCTTTTCCGCTTTATAATTGTATTACCGTTGACTGCTCTAACAAGGTTAAAGACTAACGTACTCGGGAGGTATGCAATTTTTGTCTTTTGCTTGGACATGAAGATTATGTTAATATTTCCATTAAAATGTATATATATTAATTTATAATATTTAGTTTTATTTCTGCACACGTGAATAACACTAACAATTGAAGGAAATTGATAGTGAAGGTGAGCTAGATAATAAATACACTTTGGCACATTTTATTATACAAGCTTTTATTTTATATTCTTTCTTTTTGATCTTTTGCAGCCGTCAATAAAATATTACAATCAGTTTATATAAAACTAAATATTTTATTCATTTTTATTATGTCTTCGGCAAATGTATCTGTAAAGTTTAATGTGTATATGAAAAATAGCAAAGTATACGGATAGACCCTTGAGGTACTCCACACCTATTGGAACAAGTAAGTTATGACATCAACAAGCTTGCCCAAACCTGTGGTTTGGCTTATTTAATCAGTGGAAGTTTCTCCATACAGTCGGACCATGGACTTCTTCATATATGGAGATGCGTACGAGCAAGTGTCCCATTTGTCCTTCTAGTTCCGACGCTGCAGAGGTGCAATATGAAATACAGTCGAGGACATAGAAATTGCATCACTCAATAAAAATTGGATTAAATTTTATTTTATTTATCTGATTGCTACTGCAAGATCTCCGGATATTTCTTTGCCAGTTATGAAACGATTTCTAAAAATAATGGTACCATTAAGCGGTCAAATTGTTCGTTTGTTTTCGTCTTTTTCCAGATGCTTTCTTTTGCGCCATATGCATTGTCTTTTTTCAAATCTATGATTACTGTTGGTTGATGGTACCCTATCCTCGTTACTTTTTCTCGTGAAAGTTCCTTTACTTCATGTAACGTCATAATTTTAATATTTTTTTTTATTACGACACTTTTTGATGCAGTTTATAATTACAGCTTATATCCTAGTATTAGTTAAAACTAAACTAAGAAACATTGTTAAAGTTTCCTTTTAATATAGATGTTATCAACATAAGAATCGAAAGAAATAGGTGATGCAATCTCTATGAATGCGACTGTAGTTCAATGTTCACCCAACATTGTTAGAGGCTCAAGACCGACGGTCCTTCTAATACCTTTACAATGTAGTATTTGAAATATTCCCTGTGGTATATTGATTGTCCTATAGAAGATTAATACTGCTCACCTAAGCTCCTCAGTCCAGAACTTAGCGATTTCCCCAGGGGCTTAACAGTCCAAACTGGATTACATTCGATCTCTGTTCAATACAATTGGCTGCACTTGTGATTACGTTCATAGAATAGTATTCTGTATTATTAATATCTTTAAACTTAGGCAATATTACCTCAGCTCTGTTCATCCATCATAATTTCCTCAGTTACTTTATAATAATACGCAATTTTTTTAAAGAAGTAAATATAAAAATGATCTCTATGCATATTTTATAATATTATTAAGAATAGTCATATAACTCATAGCTCAAAAACAGAAATAAACATTTCGTTAATTTAGACAAAATCAGGGAAGAAAAAACTAGATCACCTTTATTATTTTTTTAGAGTCCTTATTTACATTAGATTAATTTTTGGAGTCCCCAGGCGCTCCCACGTCTCCAGTTTCTATGCCCAGTTGAAGTGGCTCTATCCAGTCTTCCGACGGCAATACTTCCTAGGTTTATTCCTTTTTCGAACCTTTTAAACCAAAAAACCCTCTTATTTTCTCTTTGTTCTTCCATCCCTCAAACATGTTTTTCCTTCCCATAGAACTATATCCTTTAAAAAATCCTTTGTTATACGTGCTACCTTGTTTTGGAATTCCCTACCAACCTCCATACGCAAATAATCATTCTTGAACTCATTTAAACGTACATTATTATTCAATCTCCTACGCAATCAATCTTCCGAATATGTGTAAAATAATATTTACGCTTTTCAGAAATGTTAGTCGCATTTAATGTTATCCTACAGATAATTTTATATCATCCAAATTATTAATGTGTACAAATATGTGAACTCGCACATTAAACTTTATCTGTAATTTCATATGTCTATTAATGCCTTTTCTTTATTTTAATTTTTAATTTTAGATCTGGATAACCGTGTAATTTATTTTATTCCTAATTATTTCTAATGCCAGCCGATTGTCATCAAATTGTACATTGTAGTTATTCTAAGACAATTTATTTATTAATTTATATTTTATGCAATTTGCACCTGCGCGGCTGCGCATCTAGAAAATTTGTTGTGTTTATAAGGGAATTAGTCCAAGAATAAAATTTATTTTTTTCTTCCTCTTCTTTGTGCCGAAAGAATGAAAAAAAAATTACAGCAACATCCAACCAATCAAAAGAGAATACCAACTATTCAAAATATATTGAAGGAAACAAAATATTGCCTAAACACAACATAGAAAAGTTATATTAAACATTAAAGATGGGTAAATAGTCGATTGATCAATTATAAGAAAATCGAGTTCTTGCCTCAACTTCCGAAAGATATCCCTGAAAGGATGACCAACCTGTTAAGGTCGAAACGTCGGCTAACCCAATAATAAAAACTGTGACTACAAATTCCTGATTATTTTTTTTTTCATCCTTATAGTAAACAGTTGATTAGAAAGCATGAAAGTTTTAAAAAAATATGGACATCAAATATACTCGTATAATAAAATAAAAATTTGTTAATTATTTTTTTTTAAATAAACTGATGTTAGCAGGTTAACTGTATGTGCTTCATACAAGACTTTATGGGTTTTTTTTTATGGTCACTTATAGTACTATTACTAGTGGAATAGCCACCTATTGAGTATGTATGTCATATACAACTTGGAACAACTTTCAATACTTATTCTATAATATGAGTATTTTTTTACTTTTATCTCTTCTAATCAGCTCCTTAATATAACCTTTCTCTGCTGTGTTTAGGCAACCTTCCGTTTCCTTTAGTATAATTTGGATAGTTTAGTTAAATATTTTGTTTGTTTTTTCCTTTCATTCTGAATAAATATGATCTTGTTCATTCTGTCCTGGCGGTTCCAGAATTGACAATCTATTGGAAGATTAACTGTTTACTTGTATGTAAGATATTCAAGTCTTTATAGTTTGGAATTCATCAATATATTGTAATGTAGTTTGTTTATAAGTTTATAGACTTTGTCACACCTTTTATAAGTCAAAATTTATAGATACTTTGAAGGCACAAATGTATAAAAATATAAATTGATCTTGAGTTGGAGAAATAAATGTTGAATCCAGCATACTACTCCCCTGAAGAACAATATGGCTCCCCTGTGTATAGGGGGGGGGGGATATTTATGTGAGTGCTATTGTCGAAGGCAGCGGCAGCGGAGCTCATCTAGGTCTCTGCCAACTCTCTTCAATGAGCCGTCTTAAATTTTAAACTAATCCGAGGTTTCAATCTGGATATATAGCTCTCTTTCCGCATTCCCAAATAATTTATTTATTGTTTTATATAGGTAAACATACTTTTATTAAGTAAAATTTGCTATGGGAGTATTAATAAGCATAGAGAACAAAAACAACAACAAAAAATGCATAACAAAGAATATTTCATTTTTTTATCATTAGTAATTTTCTATAAAAAAATAGATAACAATCCAAAACCAAAACAAAAATATAAGCTTTGCAAAAGTGCATAAGAAAAGTATTTAAAATCCCATATCTTTAAATGTCCGATTTAAAAGATTTTCTTTTGTTTGAGTTTGATAACTTGAGCTCATTAGTATTTCTAATTTAAATGGTAGGGTGGCGGCCGTCTGTAAAGGAAGAGCAGAAAGGACGTTCCTGGGGAGAAGAAACCTACATCTTCGGTGGTGATACAGTTTCTGGCCGAAGATGTCCTTATCGGTGATTCGGCTGAAAATTTGAAGCAGTCGATGACTGAATGGTATGAGAAACTCTACCAGAAAGGGGAAGGAAAAATGAAGATGCGAATGTACACTTCAATGGAGAGCAATTAGAAGCGGTCTCAGACTTTATCTACCTAGGAACTGTCATGGAAAGATCGGGAAAATTGGATTTAAAAATATCCAACAGAATAAGCAAAGCAAATGCAGTGTTACTAACATATGTGAAACACCGTTGTAGAAAAGCGAGAGGTAGACAAGAACGTTAAGAACCATATATTTAAATCTGTGTACTTGCCAATACTTCTATACGGAGCTGAAAGCTGGATATTGATAGACAGGTTGGTAAGACTAGGAGGGACCGGGTTCGTAACGAAAGTATACCTCAGGAGCTGGGGGTCGCCCCATTGAAGGAGGTTCTGCAAATCCACCAATTGAAATGGTTTGGCCATGTGATTAGGATGGAGTAACATAGTGAACCGTTAAAGACGATGGACTACGCTCCGGATAGCAAAAGACCTCGAGGACGCCCAAGAATGTCATATCTGGAGTACATCGATAGACTCTGTACAAGAAGAGGCAAAGATCTCCGTCGAGCCAGGCACCTAGCAAAGAACAGAGAAGAGTGGAGTTCGTGGCTGAGAGGCATGAAAGGGAGAAGCTAAAGAAGAAGTTCTTTAAGCAATTCCGTAAACCTTTAAATGGCCATAATACAGCATTAAAAAAAAAGTGTATACATTCCAAGTTCTCCGAAAATCTAATTTTACTACCCCTTGTAACTTTTTTTTGGTGAAGTATTTATAGGTGCAAGTAAATTTAAAAGTCACTGAAGGAGAAGACTTTAGTCAAGTTTCATTGAAATTGGTACTTACGTTTAGGCGCTACAGTCTGTAGGATACAGACTTTTCAGCCACCATCTTGAAAGGAAAGTACTTTTCCATGAAGTTTTAATTATATCTATAATTTATCGTAGGATACCCCAAGCAATAGACCATCAAACGAAACCCAGCATATTTTCTTTGAATTAACCACATGAAGTTGATCCGCGTGTGAGAATACAATTTATGACAAGTTGTCTCAGGAAAGCAGACAAGATTGTACTGCCGATATATGTATATATATTGAATTATCAATTTTAATAAGAAAATGGATTCAATACATATAAAGTGATAGAACACATATTTTTAAAAATTGATAATTTAAAAGCTTGTGGTCATTACACGTCTCTATTGTTAACCAAACGAAGCAAGAAGAAACATTAGCCGCAACAAATTAGACAAAGACAGAGGACGGGCCTAACAAAGACTGAAACTATTTACAAGGCCCGACACGGTTAGGCGCGCTAGCTCCATACTAACTAGACTCACCTTCTTAAGCATCTCTCTAATTAACTGCTGCTTAGAAGGGTTTAGACGTGGCACGCTTCGCTAAGCGACTGGATGCTTGTCTAGTGAAAAATGAACCCGAAGCAAACTGTTAGAATCTTGAGGCATTCTAAAAGGTAGGTGTAGTATAAATGAAGGAATAATAATTAATATTTAGAAAATTAAAAATATATTTAGTGAAATATAAAAATAAAGGGAGAGCTCATTTCTTAAGATAATAACAAATTATTAAACAGAAAATTAGGATTTTATCTAAAACCTTAATGCAAAAATAAAATTAAATAGACCAATAAAAAATGTTTGAGAAAACTTTTTCAATTAATTCACCTAAATTTTTTTGTTTTTTTAAATGCTGAAACTCTATTTGGTATTAGTTTTTTTTTTTTAAACACCCACAATTCTCTCACAATATGACATCGATTGTATATTTCTAAGTAGAGAATAATATGAGTTTTTTTTTCTGTTGGCATTACATACCATGTATATATTTTGCCGTCTTAATCCATCTCTGCCTGAATTGGGCTATTTCAATCCATTTATCTGCACGAAGTTTTATAGTATACATGCCTCACACATCTTAACCTTAGTACCTTCATATCATGGGATATTGATTGACCAGATTCGGTAAGCAGTTCTTTATTGGTCTTTCTTCTCCATGTGTTAGTACTCTGATCCCAGATCGCTCCGGTAATTTTCTCTCAAATCTTTCAACAACTTTTTCTAGGGCGCTGGTTAGAGTCCAGGTCTCACAGTCATATATTAAAACTGGCTTTATCACAGCATTGTGCACCATTAGTTTGAGATTTTTGGGATTTCAATATCTTCAAGAGAGAGAAGAAAGCTCTGTTTGCGCTAGTTATACGCTGGTCAATTTCTGCCCGTTGGTCATTAATTGTGGTTATTTTGGTGCCGAGGTATTTCAATTTTTCTACTTTCGGAACTGATTTTCCTTCTACGCATATCCTGTTATTGGGTTGGAATTTTCGGTTTATTACCATATATTTTGTTTTGTATTCATTTACTTGTAGACCGATCTGCTTTTAATTTGAGACATAAAAATTTAAAAAATCAAAGTTTTGTTTATTAGGATACAATTTTTACCTGAGAGAAATTATAAAATTACTACAGTACGAATATTCTAGATGCTTCTTTATTTTTATTTCCTTTCCCTTTTCTCTGTAATGTTTCCTGTATAACGTTTTCTCCGATGCCATGCATGTTGTTGGATGTTCCACCAATCCTGTATGTCCTGATGAAATCGTGTCCATTGTTCTTCAAATTGTCCAAAAACATCTTTAATTGATATCCAAGCCTCCTACCTATTTCTTTGTACTACTAATCTTAGCTTCGAAATCGAACTTGGATTGGAATCGAACATTATATCACGAATATCAGACCCATATGGACCTAATAATAATTATCAGACGCTAATTCGATTTGTTAAAATTTTCAAAGGTTGTCAAGATCGATATCTAGATTTTCGAATATCGACTTTATCAAATTCCGTTTAGTTCTTTCACTTTAGAGTTCATTTTTTTTTTACAAGATTATACTTTGAATTGATAATACACATTAAACTGTCATACTTCTGGTGTAGATTTCATTCCCAAAAGAACAATCGTAGAGTTTCAAATTAAGTAACCAAAAATGAATGATGACGGAATAAAATGCCCTCGGGCAGTGGAAGGAATTTATTGCATGTATATATTGTATTATTGTATACTATATATGTAATTGTTTCAATAAACATTTTGGAGGGTAAGAAAAAAAAAAAAAAAAAAAAAAAAAAGACGGAATTACACTGACCTTTCTTGAGTACATTTTGTTTTATAGCTCTATTAATAATTGGACTAACGAGGAGCAGTAAAGATGTACATGTGATTAGCAGAAGGTTAAATAATGCATAAGGGAATAACATGATTAGCAATGATTATGTTGTATTGTTAGCAACAGCACATTAGCTCCTCTTAGAAATCCTTCATAAAAAAAAAAAAAGTTATATGGCCAGTGATTTTATTCTATAAATATTAACGTCCAAATAATAATTATTAGTCCGTGGTATAGACTCCTTTTTATCAAATTATTAACAGTAATTAGCTTCGTAAATAGCTTCATCTCATGGTAACCTACAAATATTTTATTTACGAAAATTCTTGGAATTAGGGCATTTTCAATCTGGAGGTCGACAAACTTTGTTTATTTAATTAGTTATTATAAACTCGTAAATGCTTACTTGCTTAGATTGTAAGATAATTCGATCACAAAAGCGATAAAAAAAAAAAGTGGCCTACAAAAATATTGGGCCTATATAACCTCGTTATTTTGACAATTTGGGGATGAGGACAGGCTATACGGCTCAAAATTTTTGAAGGCCACCTTTTTTCTCGTCTTTGTGCTCAAGTTATCTTAAGATTAAAGTTGAAACCAAATGGGTATTTACGACTTTTTAGTACCTAATTAAATACACGTTTGCGTTTATATGGGAGGATATTCGGAGGACATGGCAGGCTGAAGCCACTCCGAAATGGAAAAATGATTTTTTTTTCATAAGTACTTAGTTTATCTAAACTAAATACTCAAATAGTAGTAATAGTTTTTCTCTTTAAATTAAAATGCTTAGATATCCACTAAATGTAAGCACATGTCAAGAAAAAAATCTAAGAGCTTTTTCTCTAAAAGCATTTATTCTCTCCATCACGGACCACTTATGCATAATTTCATACAGGTAATATTATTTATTTTTCTTCCTGAGTAATTAACGTTATTTAAGAAATAATAATATGAAATAAAAAGACTTGCTAGATTATCCTGAATCTGCTACTGTGAAGACGTACGATTTTTATGAACAGTGGAGTCGTGTTTTAAGTTACAGTAAGCGGTTTTACCGATCTCTAGATTGAAAACACGAAATTTTTTCCGAGAATTTTAGTAAATAAAAAGCTATACGTTACGATAACATGAAGTCATTCACGGAGTGTCAAACTGATGTTAATAATTTGATAAAATGAGATCTGTACTACGGAGTATTATAGCAATCTTGATGATTATGATAAAGCAAAGGTAGAAATAATTATATAAAAATTGATGAAATTAAACAAAATTTTTTTCTCGACTTCCAGAACACATTGGTATATTATCATTTTTAATAATTCTAATCTTATATTATATGTGGCCGCTTACATTAAGGGATGAACAACGACTTAGGGTTTTTGAAAATAAAGTATTGCGTAGAATATTCGGACCGAAGAAGGATGAATTAACCGGAGAATTCAGACGGTTACACAACGCCGCGTGAACTATATCCGAGTAATATAATTAAGGTGATATCATCCCGGCGTATCAAATGGGCCTGTAACATTGTTGGGCTTAGTAACGAAATAATTCTTAAAAGGTTAATATTTGCTGCACCGAATGGTAAACGCCCGAGGGGTAGACCGAAGCGAAGGTGGGAAGATTGCATTAAAGCAGGTCTGAAGGGAGTAGGTTTGGACGGCGAACGGTGGAGAGAGGTGTGTAATGAGCGATTGGTGGTGTCGGCATCGAACCTCCGGGTTCGCTAAGTCTTTTATTATTATTATTAATCTTATATTATAATATTGTTATTTTCTTATATTTCTTTAATGATTTTTCTCTATTCCTTACAAGGTTTACTGAAAATTGAATTGTCTATAAACAGTTAATTAAAAATACTTAAAAGAAAATGTTATTTAAATAAAAATTAAATGTCAACAGAATAAGTACAACCTAAGTCATTATCGCAAAATATTAATAACCGGAAGCCCACAATTTTTCACGGCCTTAATTTTGAATATCGTAGTAGATCTGCTACATATCTCATTAAATAGCTACTCCTTTATCCACACGAAGCTCAGCATATCCGATTTTAAACTGCATAAACTTTGGAAAAAAATCCGACGCAATAAATTAAATCTTTACCTCTGAGTTCTGACAATATATAATTTATTTTAAATATAAATAGTGATATGGTTTAAAAAACAAACGAAATATTTAATACATTTTTAATCATTTTTTATGATCGATAGCTAAGACTGTTTTTCGTGAATTTACACCTGAGATAAGCTTGACATTATAGATAGTCCCACCTCCTATACCTTATACCTTCTGAAAGGATGGTTTCGAGGAAATAGCTATTACATCGGATAAATATAAGGAAAAAATTCAATCGAAGTTTTTCCTGGAAGTTTTTTCCCTAGAAAAACATTTTGACGGTAAAGTTGGCTTTGTGACATTCCAATTAGAACGAGCTGGCCTAATGGAGAATTGATGAATCCCAGTAGCGAAACCTTCATCTCCTTTATTTTATTTTCCACTTTCAAATGTGAAAAAATAAAAAACAAAATAAAAAGAGCATGGTTCACTTTTTTTAAATGAAAGGGACTGATGAAATTAAACTAAAAGTAACAGAAGTAAAAAACAATATTGAATCGTAATTCCGAAAGCACATGAAAACGTCTCATATATATATATATATATATATATATATATATATATATATATATATATATATATATATTGTTGGTTAGTACATCCACTTTATTTGTAATAATAAAAACACTCATTACATCCACAATCCTACTTTATTTTTATTTTACCCTCAACTTTTCAGCCCTTAGACCAAAAAAGAAACCTTACTTTAATATAAAAATAAAATCATTTGAACTAATTTTTCTTTGACAGATAGTTTTTGTTTATGAATGAGTGGAGGGTTCAGTAATAGACAATACATATTTAACAACAAACAGGCCTAAATGAATTAATAATATAAATTTATTTTTATGATAAAGTAAGGTTTCTTCCCTTCAAAATGGCATAATGTCTAAAAAAATTATTGTAAAGTAACAATGAACTAAAACCATGGATCAAATGTGATTTTTTTCTTATTACATACATTATTTTTGGTACTTACATTTATCCATTATCTTGTTATATTACGTCACAGTTTTTCTTTTTTTTTTTTTTTTTTTAATATTACATGTGTCTTAAAGGACATTTATAACAGTGTTCAGATATTACATTCACACTCTAAGTACAATAAATAAAAATAAATTATACAGAAAATATATACATATATATTAAAGAAGAATAAAATAATTTAAAAATAAATAAATAAAAAGCACATACATACCTATATACATCCCCTTATATTAACATTTTAATTAATATCCTACTTATCACAATATTTGACTAATATTTTCATGTCTTCTAAGATTACATAAGATGTTTATATATATATATATATATATATATATATATATATATATTAATCTATCTCACACGACGTATTTCTTATTCAATTCTTAGAATTTATTATTAGCAGATAACATATTTTGTTTTCATATTTTATATATATATATATATATATATATATATATATGTGTATATATATATATATATATATATATATATATGTGTGTATATATATATATATATATATATATATATATATATATATATATATATATATATATATATATATTATGTTATCTTGTCATTTCTCAACCCTTAAGGAGGTCTGACACGTACATAGGTCAAAATTTCGGCACAAAATTTACTTTTTATTTATTTTTATTTGTTCCTCACTGTGACTGCAACCTCCAACTCACTTCCTCAACATATTATCTACTGTAGGCTATTTCTTCATCATAAGATGCAATAGTTTAATTGCTTATAAGCAATTCAATTATCCAACGCTATTTTCTTATAAAGTTAATATTATAAGATCTAGAAGGAGGAAAATAGTGACAAGTAACTTATAAAGGAGACTGGAGCATGTTCTCAGACGTGGAGTATCATATATCGGAGAGCGGGGGGAGGAAGAGAAGAGGGGGGAGAAGCTGTCATATTCCTTACTGTTACCAAGCCATCCCACACGCGATACTACAATCAATAAAATGATTTAGAAAAACAGAATCATGCCTTTCACATATCTCAGTATTGAAAACATATTTTACATTCACTTCTAAAAATATCGTTATGGGAAAAACAATCTATAAAATATTAAAAGATATCTAAAATATTTTTAAATTGTAACAAAAACACAGAATAATAGAAGGATATCTAGTCCAGTGATGCATTCATATTTAAATATTCTTGACTTTTTCTTTTTCGGCAGTTTTTTTCCTGTCTGACATGGCTAAGAATTTTCTCTATTCGACGATAATGGGCAGGAGTACCTCAAGGATCAATATTATCTCTTCTACTCTTCATTATATATACTACCGAATACATCCGAAATATTGACTACTGGCAATTCAACAAAACACTGTAACCCCATTTAGCCTAACTGAAAATACAAAATAGTTATTCACTTTGGAAAATAATATTACATTATAACAAATCACAAAATATAATAACATTTACACTTCGACGAGACGCGTACCCAGTAGTTAATATCAGCCAGAACCGATGTTCTCAGATGGACACAGTACGTTATCTTGGACTAATATTCGATAAAAGGATGACCTAGGGTCCAAAAAAAAAATTTTAAACAGACTAAAACTACTATATTCTCTATTTTCCAAACCAAAATTGAAAATCAGAAAAAAAAATACACATATATAATTGATATAAATAAGTTGATATAGGTTATGTTTATAAATGTAAGAGCTGTACTGTTAAAAAAAAAAAAAAAGAGACTCATACAAAAACTACATTTCTTTCAATCCCAAAAGGTTAATAACAATTGTATATTGTTACTTATAAACTAAACTTTGCATACCGACTTACGACAACCAACACCTACGCACTCTATGTTTGAGATTCCTATTTGAAGGAGACTGAAAAAGGAGCTAGATGAGAGATATCATTTTCTGAGCTAAGAAAGTAGATAGTTCCGAAAGAGGTACAGCTGAGTACTATATTCCCTCATGCTTGAAAAAGCTAGAACACATTACCTTATGACACGGTCGAAAGAAAAGGAAAAAAAAAAAAAAAATGTCTCACGCATTTGTTCAATGGCGACATCAACTAGTTTAAAGTTTAAATATAATTCCAGTTTTAAAGGTCGGTACAATTCCTGTACTTCGAGTAAGGGATGTCAATTGGTGACGCCTATGTAAGATTATGATTCATGGTGAGATCCACCGTGTCCTGAGAGAGCATAGCAAGGCAATGTCTTGATGTTGAGCAGCCGTGTAGCTTTAGCTGATGTCAATAGTGATGATGTATCATGAGAACAGTTGCATACAAGAGCTTAGTTGTCAAGTTTACGGTGATGGCTGAAGGAATAGTCAGTGACAGCGTCGAAATGAGGTGAAGGATTGTGGGGACTATCCCAGTGTAAAAAATAAATAAAATAGATAAAAACGAAAACTGTGCCGCTGGATCTTAAAAAGGTCTTAGGTTTAGTATTTTGGTACTTTTTTTTTTCTTGTTCTTCCCTACTTCGCCTTTTAGACTGTACGGAATTTTCTCGGGCCGGAGGATGAGGGCGGGGAATTTAAAATCTCCTCCAACACCGGGACTATTTTTTAATCTCCTAACTTCGGTTATCTGGTTGCCCGGCAACTCACAGTGCTGTGCACACTGCGTTAGCCCATTCAGCCACCCCGCCGAATTCCGCTCAGGGATAGAGGCTAAGTAAAAAATAAATAACTGTTCCTTAATTAAATATTAAATAGCTGATAATAAATATAAAGAAATTGAATTGAGGCCGCGGTGTAATTTTGCTAGGGAAAAAAAATGAAATTGAATAATTATGTAAAAATAATAACGACAATCTATGATTTAAAATATAGACAATTCCAAGTGAATGGATAGAAAAACATAGATATATTTTATAGGCTCTACATGAAATGTTATGAATTTATAATGTATTAAACATGTAAATTGATGTATAGACGTATGGAAAAAAAGAAGTTTTTTATATGAATATAGTGCAAAGCACTAAAAGATTCCTAGAACTGTAAAATTAATAAAACATTATACTATTTCTTAAGGGTATCATGTATTCCAAAAATAAAATAGACAGTCAACCTGTTATACAAAAAGTTTCATTTTTGTAATAATATCATATTTTATTAGGTTATTATTGGAAAAATTCCAAACCATACAGCCATCATTAGGACAGAAAAAAACAGGTAATAGAACATCACTCCATGAAATCCAATCACATGCTGTGAGGAAGGTAAGACAATAAAGAAAGGGAAGGTTACAATCAAACAGCTGATAAGGTAAACAAACGACTAAAAAAAATGTATGTAATATCTAATAAAAAAATCGTATGTCGTTAAATAAAAATAAAAAATTAAATTAAAAAATTATTTTTAGTTTTTCTTTCTGCTGTGATGCCTGAATTGGCGATTTTTCATTTTTTGCATTTTTGAGACCTAAGGCTGTATGATTTGAAATATTTCTAATAATTATCTAACATTTATGTTCTGTCTCTATCTGGTATTTGTTATTAATTCATAACAATATTTTATCCTAATAATATGTATATATATATATATATATATATATATATATATATATATATATATATATATATATATATATTAATTATATATTAATATATATATTAATTTATTTAGAAATATAACAATCTGGCACGTGGACAATAATTATAGTGATATATGAACACATTCACACTATATATACAGAAAATATAAAATTAACAAAAGTAAAATAATAATATTGAATATATAATAGTTGACCGTTGCATTATAAAGGAAGGAGATGGTCCGGGGTAGAGGTCAAAAATAGGCTAAATAGTTGCAAAACTATTTTATTAAAAGCCAACGTTTCGACCCGACTTTGCAGGTCTTCCTGAGGAAGGTGTGTTCAGCTAAGTGTGTCGCTTAAAACTGGAGTTTCACTTAGCCAGTTCTAAGTGAAACTACTAGCTGAACACACCTCCCTGAAGAAGGCATGCAAAGTCAGGTCGAAATGTTGGCTTTTAATAAAATAGTTTTGCCACTATTTAGCCTATTTATGACCGCCACCCAGGACCATCTCCTTCCTTTGAAATAATAATAAAAAAACTATGTACAGTAAAAAAATAAAATAACCTAAATATAAATAAACTAAAAAATATAAAAACACACTCATGCCTATATACAATACACTATATACAAGGGAACCCTAAACCAGGCTTCTCCCTCCAACTATAGAAGGAAAAGCAAGACTCCAAGAGATCCCTGCGTTACTCTCTCAACCGCATCAATGGTGCTAAAGCCAGTGGAGTTTGAGCGAGAACGCTTTAGCCACATACACTCATGTCTTGAGTGGAGAATCTGGCCATTGCCAGAAATAATATTAAATATTGAAAATACTTAGGAAAATATATCTTATTATTTTGAAAAACAATAGAATATTTAAATAGTAAAAATTGGATTAGTTTTGCTATTTATTTTATGAAAACAGTCTGTCAATACAGATACTCCTCATGAGTGCAACTTCTAGAAACTAATGAGAGATGAAAAATAAATAAATAAGAGGTTATTTCAAAATTAATCCCCAAAAAGAAGGTTCAAAGGTAAACCAACACAATGTATTCTTCATTCCTACTTCTATATCAGACATAGCAACAGACTGACAAACAACATGGCTGATATGCCTATCAAGAGTGAAAAGAAGCTGAAAGAGAGATCTGCTTTTCTGAATTAAGGAACTAAACAAAGATGGCGTAGATGTAGTGCTGAGTATTACTTACTATCTCATGCCTAAAATAGCAAATCCAAATCAACACACTTGTAGATGGTCATATCCAAGACAAAAAGAAAGAAAATAAAAATGAATCATTATCGTTTAAAATAACCATTTTAATTTAACACTTCGGTAAAGACAATGTGTTCTACAATACTATATGACAAGTATGATTTCATAACTAAAAATATAATGAGATTGAAATATGATAAAAAAAGGAAGGCCATTTCATAATCACCAAAATTATTTCTCGTAATATTCACTAACATCTCTACATAGCTGAATAGAAGTTATAATAAATAGAACCATTTATAAGGAACGTTTGTTGTTTTTCACCAATAAAGATAATCCTCCCATTTCTCTTCAAGTCCTCCTCCAACTCCCAACCGCCATTTTTCTTTTTCCTTGCGGTCTTTAAATAAATTGTGGCTTTTGTCCCAGGGCGGAGGTTTGTCCGCAACTAAACCTACTGATTTATCCCAATCAATTCCGGAGAAGAGGTTAAAAAAAAAAATATTTTTAACTTGATATAACTATATTTACTTTTCAGATATGTGTATTGGAATCAATATGATAAATAACAAATGGCTCCACCTTCTGGTACTTTTTTTATTTAATATATAAATTGTCAATACTTGAAAAACTAAAAAGATTAAAACAGATAACTAAAAACAAATATCATTAGACAAATTCGGAAATCCTACACACCCTGATGCCGGTAAATATCTAGTGAAACACATTGGAAGATTGTTAGGGAAATTGATTTTGATTCTACATTTTTTTTTTATTAGTATCTATCGAAATTTAGTACTGTATTAAGTAAATACAACCAGTAAATATGCACAAATTAGAAATAATGACATGAACAGACTTGACGAGATACTACGCAGTGGTAGCATTGCCTAAATAATTCTAGATCAGAAGATCGCGAGGACATCTTCTTTTTAGACGCCTAGGAGGAATATCTGAAATAGAGGAAATAGTAAGGCTGGAAACAAGTGAATCAGGATGGGCCTGGAGTTGGTCATGAAAGGATAGATATCTGGCTGAGCCTAAATCAGCATCATATGGAACATCATCAGCATCATATATATATGTATATTTATTTATTTAGAAATATAACAATCTGTCACTTGGACAACAATTATAGTGGTATATGAACAAATTCACACCACATATACAGAAAATATAAAATTAACAAAAGTAAAATATTTAATAGTTGACCGTTGCATTATAAAGGAAGGAGATGGTCCGGGGTGGCAGTCAAAAATACGGTAAATAATCGCAAAACGATTTTATTAAAAGCCAACGTTTCGACCTGACTTTGCAGGTCTTCCTCAGGAAGGTGTGTTCAGTTAGGAGTATCGCTTAAAACTGGAGTTTCACTTAGTCAGTTCTAAGTGAAACTACTAGCTGAACACACCTCCCTGAAGATCTTTCTTCCTATCTCCTGAAGAAGTTCTTTTGGATTTTAAGGATTGGATAGGACAGGAATTCGATGGTTTGGTAGAGCTCCAAAGCTTAATTCCATATGCCCAAGTAGGTCATATTATAGGCAGGTAAATAACTATTTAGTAGTAAATAGAAAATTTAGAGCGTTTGTACAAATATTTAAAATTTGTATAGTAGTCGAGTGCCATACACGAAAAATTATGGGTGCTCCTGATGTTAAAGTTTCTTCCCATGTATTGGTGCATCTCAACATTTCAACCCGAATACTACACTAAGTTTAAATATCCGTAAATGTAAATTTCCCTAACAATCTACCAAGATGTTCAAGCAGATTCATTCACTAAGGGTTGATAGGATTTCCTTATTTCTGAAATTAGGTTTTTTTTTTTATTATTATTATCTGCATGGCTCAGCGGCAAATCACCCATTGCTCCACAGCCGAAATATTGGAGCCAATCTGACAAGGTCCACCTAACCGGCTCTTAGGTTTCAAGGACACTGATAAAAAGGTCTAGATCCATGGACTAAGAGTCAGCAGGCGAACGAGGTCTTTCCCCTGCAAACTAGCATCTGACTGTCATTAGTGTTACCCAAAATCGGTCTTGATCTTCCACTTTGCAAGACCAAGACTAAGACAGCCTCACTGTCGCAAGACTAAGACCACGACTGGTAAAAAAAAATCGATTTTCTAGTAAAAATTAAGGCAAAATAGTTACTAATGCTTAACAATTTTAGTTACTATGTGTAAAGAATTGGTATAGCCAATATACTTTTGCATTTAACTGTTTTAATTTTCCATGTGGGCTTAGTTAGGTTTTCCCTATCTAAAAAAATATAGTAATATCTCTGTAGTACTAAGCTAATAGGTAACTGCAAGACCGCTGCGAGTCTCTTGAGCAAGACTCGCATTTTGGCAACACTAACTGCCATACACCTGTACGGGCAAAAAAAAAAAAAAAAAAAAAAAAAAAAAAAAAAAAAAAAAAAAAAAAAAAAGAACTGCGATTTCTCATTAAATTACACGGGGTTAGGTAATCTAATGTCCAGTCGGTGTGAGTATCCTCCATTAAACCGACATTCCCGGAGAGGGGGCCGATTGATTTAAATATTTCATTTTTAAATTTATTTATTGAATTATTTTCAGTTGAATCCCAGGACCTTTTAGGTTTGTAAGCTATTTCTTCATGTGCATAACGCGTTCGCCCACTTCGACCCCGATAAATAGTAGATACTTAATAAGTTCCGATTTGACTTGAATTTGTATTTGTGATTATTTCAGTGTTATTTAGGAACTAAGAGTTTTGCCTTAGGAATTATAAATTGAAGGTTTTAAGTAACTACTATCCTACTATTACTACTAGTTTTATTATTTTTGGAAAAATTAACAGCTTATATATATATATATATATATATATATATATATATATATATATATATATATATATATATATATATATATTTGGTGTAAGGCTTTGAGCTGTGAGGAAGCGGAAGTTTGCCGAAGCTGAAAGGAAGCAGGGACGACGTATTAATACCGCCAACAGCTGGTCCCTGAGTCAGATTCACTAGCACGTACTCTCTCCTAACACTCCCTTAATATTTCTTATTGAGTCTTTGGCCGTTGTTATTTAAACTAAATATTATCTGATCAAACAGTAATATCTTTGTAGTTACCCTGCAATCCAGATAATCTGAGATTTGTATATCCTCCATTCTCATGACTTCTAGAAGAGAATATTATGACTAGAGTTGCACGATAGGGATCAACGTTAGTACAGTATCCTTACTTTTTCTTCAATGACCTCTAATAATCTACGGGAGTAATATTCCTGCAATTTATATCCATAAAACTCCTACCTTACCTACATCTAATAATCTACCCGTTGGAGTTATGTCTAGGGGTGCCCATCCCTCCAGGATCGATGGCGTATAAATTACCCGACTCACCAAAAATTATATTCCCTCCTCTTCTTAAAAACAGTGCAAGCGATAGAATAATTAGAAAAATCGTAGATCATAAAAAAATACACTAGCTGCGTCTGTCGCATGGTTTTCGCCTAGTTCTCTATTTTGAGACTTTTTAGAACTTCGTCGAAATGTGCCCTCCTCGAATGTTCAAAATTCCATCAAAATGTGCCCCCTCAAAAACCTACATGGTGCAACTTGTGCCATGAAACCCCTTCTGAGCACCCCTGGTTTAGTGCGTGTTTAGGTCGTTTAAATTCGTTCCTTAAACTATTTAAATTCTTCACAGATCAAATCGATTTACTTTTATATTATTCAAGTCGATACTTTTGTTACGATATCGAAAAACCTGAATAATTAGTAATAAATATAGGAGGAGCGGAAGTGAGGACTTATTTTTCTATCACGTGTTTGTTTTCTATTATTTCTTATTATAAATTTGTAGTATTTGTTATTATGTTTTATTAATAAAGAGGTTTTAAAAAACAAATATATTTGGCTTTCGGTATCATATTTCTCATTATAAAGAATTTTTTTGTAGCGAAACTATTTAGAAAGAATAAATAAATTATCTCCATCAACATACGGAAACTTCACTAAAAAATTAAAAGTACAGACTACTGAATTAATAATTTACATTTCTTTATATTAGAAATCTTTTAAAGTTTCATGTAAAAATAATTTATCACTGGATGTTATTTATTAAATTTTAATTGCTTATGGAATAAAAAGGGATGTGCATTACAATAAAGGGTCTTTTTAATGAATAAATTCTGTAACCCATATGAATGTTAAAAAGGAATAAAACGTTTTAACAAAATGTAACATCCAAGCCTGAAAATGTATAACAAATTTAACGTTTTGCACTTAATGAGTTTATAAATAAATACACTTTCTACCCATCCATTAAAAAAAAAAAATCATAGCATTAAATATAAATTATACTCCATGGTTATCAGTTATTTTAAGTGTTATCCACTGTGAATCCCATACTGATACAGACTCAATACTTCCTTATGTCCAATCTTGATAACATCTCGCGATGCAAGAAAAAAATCCATAGCCGAGATCTATAGTTTGTTTTGATAAATCAGTTAAACACTAATATTTATATTTTATTTATTATTTAATTTATTAATATATGTATATATATATATATATATATATATATATATATATATAATATTTTGGCTTCTTCACTACTATGCACAAACATATAATGAAAAGCCAATATATCCAAAACGGCTAGTTCAATTAAGGTTAAAGTTTGATGGTTCAGGGTTATAAAACAAATGATCCAGTATAAATATCATCAAATTTCAAACAATAATTTCTCTTACGCAAATTTATTTTCTTCGATACGCCTAAATTTTAAAAACGGCTAATTCTATTTTATTCACGGTTTGGAGAAAATTTGGAGATGTACAAAAGATCTTGTACCAATTCCATCAATTTCCATTTAACAATTGATATTAATGGATTTGTTAAAAATATTATGCCTATGAAATAACTGCATATCCTATTGTAAATATATAATAATGAGAGGTTATATTAATTTTTAATCATAATGTAATTTATAAGACGGGTTTTCATGATAAAAAAACTTTACCATTCTTCGTAGTTTTGAATACAATTATAATTTCAGTGAAATGTATCCGTAAATATGTATTTTTTTATCCATCTTACAAAAATAACAACGAACCATTGATATGCTAATTTACTTGGTAGACGTTCGAAAGTTTTCATGGCATTTTCAAAAAAAGCAATTGTTTCTCTAGATTTAATAGAAAATAAATTAACCTAACTAAAAAAGCCCTCCTCAAGAGTAGCAAGATAAAATAAAAAAGATAAGAGTAAATCAAGAAAGAAAAAAAGAAGATTGGTTTCCAAGAAAAAGCGGGAAATAGAAAAACTTCTAAGTTAGAAGGAAATAGAATCATGATAGTTCTCATAGTCTCTTTGTGTAAATTGGTAGAACAGACCGTATGATTTCGTTGTTACCATTATCACTTGGAATAATAAGAAAATATCCTATATGTTTTAAAAAATGTGGCTAATTAATTTACCACCTTGTTCAAACCAAATAGTCATGTACCCAATTTTATAAAGGTTGAAATCTCTGCACGTACCTCTGTGGTAGTCTCTGGCATACCACGGTTTTAATTCCTGAACAATCGACTTACGGACTGACGCAATCGTACTGATAGCAGAGAGGTTGGTACAACTGATTAAAATTTGTTACTATTATATGAAATACTCTTACTGAACTAAAAAGACACATTATTTTTTTTTTAATTATGAGATATTTGAGACATTTTTTAACTTTCATTTATTTACCCGTACCTGCTAATTACAACTATCGGCAATCAGCAGATGTCCTGGCATAGTCTGCATATGAGAAAAAAAAATAATAAAAAAAAAATAAAAAGGATTGATAAGCATGAGGAATAGCAATACCCAGCAGTACCCCTTTCATGGCTTCTATTTACTAAAACATTATTGAAGTAGATCTCTCATTCAGACACTTTTCAGTCGTCTTCTGGAGTTCCCTGGCATACTAGTTGTGGCTATTTCTTTTACCAGCTGGTTAGAGTGCCCATTTAACATATCATGAAGTCGTTTGTAGTACGTTCGTATGTGTTCATTGACTGTCGGAACGTGTGAGTCGGTGTGTTAAGTGTGGTTGTTCACGTACCATGGTACTTGAGTGATTAGTCGTAGTATATTAGACTGAAAAGGAACAACGAACTAAATGTAATTTTCGAAAGAAAATGTTTTAAACATCCTATGAAACATGAACCTTCAAGTGAATTCACTTTCAAGGGCAAGTTTTTCAGCATACTTAAAATTTAGTTTGAATACGTGTCCCCTATGCTGTTGGAAAACTTGCCACTAAAAAATTTTAACACAACCCCGATGAGTAGTGGTGTAAGACTTCGATTGAATATAATTTCAGGTCTGGTATATCGGTTTTATTTTAAATAATTATAATATATTGTCATATTACTACTGCTTGAAATGTATCAACATGGCTCTGCTACAGGAACCTGTATTCTCCCTTAGTTAGTTCCATGAGTTTTTTGTAGGTAGCATGTGGGGGAGCTGCAGCTTGTAATTGTAAGCTGGCATGCGATAGGACTATCGCTTCCAGCGCACACCCCACACCGGCCTGACTCACTCAGCTCCGTTTACCTTGGCTGAATAAACAGCTTGTATCGCTTCAATAAATACTCTTCTCAATCTATATCCATCAAAGTCTCTTCGGACAAGTGCAATAAATAAATTATCTATACCATTTTACGATTATCACACGTGAAAAGATAACACTTACAACTTTTTCAAGTATAATAAACTTTATAAAAAATCGAAAATAAATAAAAGCGCCATCCAGGTTTTTAACGAAAAATAATTTATTTGTTAGGAATGAATTGTGACTGATTCGAGTTAAAATGGTGACTGAGTTTTCTTCAATCGAGGAAAGAAAAGATGGAGTACCTCAGGGTAGTGTCTTGGGTCCTCTAATTTTCCATATTTATTCTTCAGATATTCCACGATACCCAGAAACTCTGTTCGCTAAATTTGCTGAGTTAAGTCTTCTCAGATAATTAATTGTGAAAACTATAGAGGCGTTTCTCTGTTCTCCAGCGCTTACAAAGTTCTATCAAACGTGCTCTTCCAGAGGCTTTCGCCATTTGCAGAGCAAGAGATCGGCAAATAACAGTGTGGGCTCAGAAGCGGAAAATCGACAACTGATCACATGTTCACCCTTAGAATGTTTCTGGAGGAAACTATGGAATGTAATGTTAAAACCCCACACATGTTAATGTTAAAACACCACCTCTTTATAGATTTTAGAGCTGCTTATGATAGCATCGATAGAGAGCACTCAGCTACGTCAGGATTACCATGATGGGCGTTGAGTGTCATCCGAGTAGAGGGAGAAGTAAGAGGTTCATGACAACTAAAGGACTGCGACAAAGAGATACTCTTGCATGCCTCCTTACTAACCATGTGCTTAAAAAAGCTAGGAGGGACTCTAGGAAGGGAAGGAAATTTAAAAAAAAGAATGTTCAATTAAAAAAATGGTCAGAGATTGCATAAAGCAGGAGCACTGGTGTTATTAAAGAAATTATTCAGAAAAAAACTGATATATTTGCTAATATTATATTAAAAATGACAATATTAACAGATCATAATATAAAATAATGAATTTAGAAGATAATATTAGACTTTCCGTTCGAGTAAGAGAGTAAAAAAAATAAATTAAGTAGAATAAACCTAAAATGTCATAATAAATATAAAAATTGTTAGTTGACAAGAAAACTGAGCACGATATGTTTTTAAAACTGTTTTCTTTATATATATATATATATATATATATATATATATAATATATATATATATATATATATATATATATATATATAATGTATAGATCATTTATATTGTCACTGAAATAAATTAGTCCAAACATTAATTTACGCTAAATATTTACAGACTTAATAAAAATAAACATGTTATGTAAATAATATATTTTTTTTTAATCATTATTATATAATCATAACTAATCATCAAGAATGAGAAATAAAATGAATACGACATAAACTGCAACAATACTTTATTGAGAAATAATAAAACTAAATTTAAACAAATATTAATAGTTTAATTTAACATTAATTTACTATCAAATTAACTTTTTAAGGAAATATAAAAATAAAATTGAATCTACAACAATTTCAACAAATTCAACAAATTATGAGATTTAAACGGTTTCCAAATAACAATAACCCACGATTTCCAATAATACCAAATCCCCCTTCCCCCGTCCACAGTAGCCAACTTCGTGAAGTGGGTTTCATAGTTTTTATTTGAAAACTGAAGGAAAAAGTTTTGAGAGATAACGAACGTGATATGAAATTTCATTTCGGGAGTTGGGTAAGAATTACTTTATTCTCTCATTCTATCTTAACCCTTCACAACAATAGAACTGCTGTATTGATTATTTTCAATCGTTGTGTAAGTTGGTTTTTTTTTATTATTATTTATGGAAAAGTGAATTAAAAAAAATAAATAAAAAGTAATATCTTTCAATCTCTTTATCATGCTTTATTCGCACCTTGTACACAATCTATTGACAATCAGAAAATGGGATGGATAAAAGTTATGGCATTCCCAAAAGTAAGGGAGGGGGTGGTACTCAGCAGAACGCCCCTGGTTCAATTATATTTTTTTTTTCTCATATTATTTATTATTGTATAATAATGTGAAGAACTGGTACTGGTGGGGGGACTTAGTCCACCAAGTGGGCCTACTGGTCCTTTTTTCGAACCCCTAAGATGACACTTCCAATTGTCGGCTATTGTGAAGAAACAAATTTAGTCCTTTAAAACTAATCTTAATATTAATTAACTCTAAAAACAATGATAGCACAGTAAGTCTTTAACTTGAGTAATTCAATTAAGTAATTAAGAAACCACACAACAAAAAAAATGATTAAAAAAGATACATCATTTAACATTATTACCATTCTTAATGTTATTTTATATTAATACAAAAGTAATCGGCATTTAATATAAACTATAATCCATGATTGTCAGTTATTATAAGTGTTATCCACTGTGAATCCCATACAGATAAAGACTCAATACTTCCTTATGTACAATCTTGATAACATCTCGCGGTGCGTGAAAAGAATCCATAGCCGAGACCTTATATAATAGAATATTCAATTTAATTCAAAGTATTCGGCTATAAGTTGTTTTTATAGTATTGGTTGATGACTTAGTTAAACACGTAACATTTATAAACATTTATTTTTATTTTACTTATTAATATATATGTGTAAACATATAATATTTTTGCTTCTTCACTACTATGCACAAACATATAATGAAAAGCCAATATATCAAAAACGGCTCATTCAATTAAAGTTTGAACTCAAGATTTTCTTCAAATAAAAAAAATATTTTGTATATGTCCGCTTTTTCTAAATGAGATCCATTCTATTATTTTTCCATAATATTTATACTAATTTCAGAACAAAATCACATTTTAGTTAAATTTTAAACAATCGGAAAATTGATCAAAAAAAGAGGTAGAATACAAATCAATTTTATCATATTTTGTATCTGTATTTGGGTTGAAAAACCCTGAATAATATTTCATATACATTTTTATGAAAAAAAAATAATTGAGAATTCCATAAGTTATTCATTGATTAAATAAGCTTTTGAGCCTTGCGGTATAAAATTCCAAAATACAAACCAAAATTAGATTCTTGCATAGTTAGCAACAAATATACACCGAAATAGTATTATATTTTCTTAACCATTATCCAGCTAAAAATAATAAAAAAATAGGTCTCTTATATTTCTAAAATACATTTTACAGCTTGACCTCGATACTTTTACAACCTACACTGAAGTAGATAAATAAATAAATATGTAGCAATAATCTATACGAGGCATGAATCCAGAAAATATTTAATAAAAAATAAATATAAAATGTATAAAAGCTGGGACATAATAAGGTATTAAGAAAATTCAATCTCCTGCTTTCTTATTTTTTACGACTGCTTAGCTATTGCTTTGGCAAACGTTACAGAGATTGTGAAACCCTGCTTAGTCATCGGAAAACTTGCTTGGCAAGTGCCTTGTGTTGTAAAGCTGACATTCAAGCAGAAGATAATAAATAGCTTCAAGTCTTCAACTTATAGATCGTCAATTCTCTGAACATAAATCTATTCTTAATAATTATTTCGAAATTCTAATAAAAAAATAAATAAATCTGTAAGCTTATTAAAAGATATTTACAACAAAACTATAATCCTTTAATAAAACCTTGTCTTTTTATAAATCACAAAATACATTTAAATATTTTAAATTATGTGCACAAAAAATATTAGTGAGTTATTTTACATTTTAAATAAAGTGATTTTTTTCCTAATTTGTTTCAAATCAAAATGTATAACCAGAATGATGAAGTTAAATTATAAAACCAAAATAATTCTACTTTAAGTCATTACTTTTTGAGTTATTCGGAATTTAATTTTACCATCGCTCGTAACTTTTTTTCCAGCTTCTTTATGTTGAAGCATGTTATATAGATAAATTTAAAGGCCGTCGAGAAAATTACTTAACCGAAGTTTCATTGAAATTGGTACATTCGTTTAGGCGCTAGTCTGTAGAACCGCAGTTTTTTCGGCCACTTTTAAAATAAAAGGCGGGTAGTAATGTCGATGGAGCAGGATCATCCTCGGATGAGTTCTGATTTTATATCCAAATTTGAAAAAAATCGGTCCCGTAGTTTCGGAGAAAATGCGCGTACGTCGGACGGATAAAAACATTTGTATTCTTTTTTCGAATTCTACGTATCGTGAAACCTCAAATTTTGAGAGGTGGTTAAGTTTATGAATTTTTTGGTCGATAACAATGGTTCATTATTGAAAATAATAAACCAAAATTTACAAACTTGAGTGTCATTACATTTTGAGTGAATTTTTGAAAACATTAATTGAAAAAAAAAATAGCTAATAGAACATTTTCTGACTTATAAACTCACAATTTCGTCCTACCTTCATACATAAAACTTATTTATCTTCTTTTAAACTCCAATTATTTATCCACCTTCTCAGCAATCAATCTTCCGGATATTTGTAAGAATTTGGTATTTAAATGTTGTTAGCCTCTAGTATTTCCCAAAATAGGTCTTGGTCTTGCATTTTGCCAGACCAAGACCAAGGCCGCCTAACTGTTGCAATACCAAGACCAGGGTTGGTAAAAAAAATCGATTTTTTTAATAAAAATTAAGAAA
The DNA here is from genome assembly GCA_928085145.1 of Nezara viridula. Taxonomy (NCBI): domain Eukaryota; kingdom Metazoa; phylum Arthropoda; class Insecta; order Hemiptera; family Pentatomidae; genus Nezara; species Nezara viridula. Next base: position 122,117,251 of record OV725081.1, on the reverse strand, counting down.
AAATAGTTACTCATACTTGACAATCTTAGTTACTATATGTAAATAATTGGTATAATTTTGCATTTAACCCCTCTAATTTTTTATTCGGGCTTAGTTAGATTTCTCCTATCTAAAAAAATACAGTAATTTCTCTATAATAATAAGCTAATAAGTAAATGCAAGACTCTTGCGCAACATCAAGACCATGACCAAGACTGAGTTTGCAAAACCAAGGCTCGTCTCGGTCTGGCATTTGGGCAACACTATTAGCCTCATTTTACTGTTATTTTATAGTTATCTGAATCAAACTTTGTCCTCCAAATGTGGAAGCCAAAGCAGAACTCCAGGAGATCCCAGTGTTTCTCTCCCAGCCGTGTCACTGGTATTAGAATACAATTAACTTTTCTTCTTCTTCTTCTTCTTAATCTAAATTATTTTTACTTTATACTGAATTTTTATTAAGTAACGCTCATAATATTATTTTAATAAAATTATAGTTTTAATAAATATGAATGTTTTTTACAATGTATAAATGTGTGGATTTTGTAAACGTTTTAGGCTAGCTAGCTATCAGGGCGATAAGGCTGACAAAGGCAGAAGCAAAATGTAAAAGCAGAAGGAGCTATAATGATGGATTGCTGTGCCTCATCCTCATCCTCCAGCTCCAGAGCCCTTCAGTTCCAGCCTGTCTTCTCCAGGACTGGATCACTTCCCTCTGTGATTAATCATCTTATCGAAACAATGAAAAACATCTTATCGACGCCTCAAGGAGTTTTAAATTAACAGTACCTAGAGTAATGAGTACCGGCGTATTATTTAATCCCTTAATTAATATTTATGATGGTAGTTTTCCAACCTTGTTGGTCTTGGGTTCAGTACTCTGCAAAAAAGTTCTTCTTCAAGGCCAACGGTTGTGCAGGAGGTGATTGAGCTGAGATCAAGCTCAAACAATAGTGGATCTAGGATTTAATTTTAGGGGTCTCAGCCCGGTAGTGTTTTCTATTTATTTATTTAGTACATATAAAGGTTATTACATCGAAAGAAAACAGAAAGAAACTAACTACATATATTAAATGATTGATGAATCCATATATATATATATATATACGTATACATTTTTTTTAAACTTCTTTATTGAGATATTACAATATGTCACATTCAAGGACAATAGTAATAGTGAATAAAGCTGGAGTGGAGAATCTGGCCATTGCCATAACTCCTATATATGGTCCAAAATATCCTCTATCCTAAGTTAATTCATACGAAATCTAAAAAAAAAAAAAAAAAAAAAGTTTTTGAATCCATATTAAAAAAAAAAATTATATGGTTATATTTGGTAGCTGTACCTACTTTATAAATGAAAAAAAAAATAGACCATATAGTGATTGTTTAAAATATTTAGCTTAGAACACTCACAGTATTAAATAACAATAATTAAAAAAATATATATTTTACCACTTTGGGAGGACCTCAGCTCCAAAGCCCATCTCCCATAGAACCACCAAGTTTTCTCCAGTAATTATGAGACTGGGTGTGCCTCAGGAACATTTCTTTGGCTGATGCAACAGACTATATTTAGAGTTTATTCTGTTGTTTTTTTTTTAATAATTATTTTATACTGAATTAAAGGATTCGTTACAAAAACCTGACAAGTCCAAAAACTAAAATTTCCACAAACTTAAAAAAAAGTGTAGTTTCACTTATGCAGACTGAATTGAAATTGCTTTTAGTCCTACCACTGCCCCACTGACAGCTTTGCATTTCACATAAAATAAATATATTTTTTAAGAGGATAGTTGAGAAAATATAAAAAACTTTTGGACTAGCCTGGATTTTGGTGGTGTTGCATCTGTCTTATTTTTGTAGAATCGATAATACTTCACACTCATATATAAATGTGACCTATCAGATTTTTGGGGACAACAATAATATCAACATGACTAGATATGAAAGGAAGGAGATGTATTTATCTCAAAATATCAATTTTTGAACTTGTCTGGTTGTTGTAATGAACCCTTCAATTAAATGAATCGTAATTACGTACTCAGTCTACATCCTTTGACGTCCCTCATAAAAGCCTGAAACTTAGGCCGAAAAGTTGGTACAAATTACAAAAAAAAATATTTCAATCACATCAGTGACTAACCTCCACCAAACTTATTTGAACTCATATGACTGATATGAACAGTAGGTATTTATTCGAAATGTTTACTGTATGATTTAATACAATGTTAGCAATAGTATACCAGTGAGTTCAGTAGGGTTTTGAGATATTTTTTAAATCATAACAGAATTTAAAAAAAACAAAGCTAAAAGAACATTTTTTAACAACTGAGGTAGTTTGTTATAGAATAAATTTTATTGCATAATAATAAGCTCCAAAAATAACTCTCAACTCTCGGTCTGGTTTCGCGAGTAATCATTATCAAATATTACGGAGTCGACAAACTGAAAATCAAAAGTACAAAGACAATTTGTTAAAAATACTTTTTTTTATAGATGAAATTTTTAACTGTATTTTTTTCTTTGAAACAAATTAAAAACAAATATTGAAAAGAGAGAAAGGTTTATATTTATAACAAAAGACTTCTAAAAAATAAAATAACAGATCAACAAGAGTTATAGAGAGGAGAAAGAAGGAAAAATACAGATAAAAAGAACCCAGCGTTGAGGAGGAAAAATCATTTTTATACGGGCTAGAGTAAATAGACAAACCATAAAACAAACACTGGCCTTTTATTGTCAAGAAGTTTAAGAGAAGCATTCGTCACAAATTGATTATATTTTTATACTATTGTCAACTGTATAGCAAGTTTATTTTTAGAGTAAGATCAGAATTTGATAGTAATAAAAATAATAGGAACTATGCTGTATAAAGAAATAATACTTGTCATATAGCAGATTACAATTACAAAGAAATAACTTTAAATGAGCGGTGTGCGAATTCCTACATATCTCTTCTCTAATAAAAAAAAATAATATCCCATTACATACAACTTTTATTTATATCCAGAAATGATCTTTAGTTGCTTTGTGTAAATTAATATTTCCAAACAATTCTATTCCTAATTTATTAAATTATAAAGTAAATTACAAGACGCCACAAAAAAATTAGTAAGAAGTTGGCGGATTCATTATTCATGATTCATAATTATCAATTCCCTCCTTGTTTCGTAGTCATTAAAAACCTAATTACATAATGCTTTAAACTTCAAAGTACCGCCATGGAATAAATGATGCTATTGTTAGCGGCTTAAAAATTAAGTAGCTTCGGAATTCATTGTCTTCACTTCAATAGTCGCAGTGGCTGTTTTCATTATGAATTTTCAGAGAGTTCCTCTCTCTTTTGGCACCGCATAATTAAATGCTTGATGGGTAATAAAAATAATATGAGCTATGGTGTACAGTACAATACTACCTGTCAGGATATGGCCGAATCGGTACGAGGAAATTACTAGTGTTTTCCAAATGCGAGACCGAGACGAGACGGTGTCTTGCAAACTAAGTCTTGGTCTTGCGCAAGAGTCTTGCAGTTACCTTTTTTATCTTATTACTATAGAGATATGACTGTATTATTTTAGATAGGAGGAAGCTAACAAACAGTTAATTATTTAATAGTTAATTCTTTACATGTATTAACTAAAATTGTTAAGTATTATTTACCATTTTGCCTTAATTTTTATTCAAAAATCTATATTTTTTTAGCATTCTTGGTCTTGGTCATGCAACAGTTAGACGGTCTTGGTCTTGCAAAGTGCAAGACCAAGACTGATTTTGGGCAACATTAGAAATTACAAAGAAATACGTTTAACTGAGCAGTGTTATGCAAATACCTACATCTCTTCAAAATCACAAAAATCGTACTAAATAAACCATTAGAATAGAAAATGTTTGCGATTTATCAGAAACCACACGAATTTTATTTAACATAAGTGAAAAGTAGACCAAAATGGTCATTAAACTAAATAATTTTTAATTGAAGAGAATTTGGTTGGGGAGTTCAGTCAATAATAAATATTATACGATATTTATTTTTATATTTGTCGACGTTTCGGCCTAGAGATCAGGCATTCTCAGAGCTGGACTCGCAGGAAGTTCTCGTAAGACCTTACGGTAACTTCTTCTTCTTGGTCTTACGGGAACTCATCGTTCCACTGATGACCAGCAATAAACGTCAGCAAATATAAAAATAAATTTCGTTTATTTATTTTTTACTGAACACCCCAAGCAACCTCTCTTCAATTAAAAATGATTTAGTTTGCGCAGAACGCATTCAACTCGATCGGTAGTTTATAGGGTTGCCCAAATGCGAGACCGAGACCAGTCTTGGTCTTGCAAACTCAGTGTTGGTAATGGTCTTGGTCTTGCAGTTACTTATTAGCTTATGACTATAGAGATATTACTGTATTTTTTTTAGATACGAGAAATCTAACTAAGCCCGAATGAAAAATTATAGGAGTTAAAAATGCAAAAATATTGGTTATATCAATTATTAACATATAGTAACTAAAATTGTGGAATATTAGTAACTATTTTGCCATAATTTTTATTTAAAAAATCGATAATTTTATTCATAAATAAGGTTTGGGACCGTTGGCGTGTCTGATAAAAACTGCTGTTAGTGATTTATAGCGCAAGATGCAAAGTACACACTTGAGAATTCGAGTATGTATTACACAAAGTGTCAATAACACTAGGTGGTCGGATCAGGTAATAACGAAGGTTCGACATAGTTAGTTAAATAAATTAATATAACAACAAATAAATGAAATTTACTTGTGTTGCAATTATGGAATCAGTCTGTAAAGTAATTGTATCAAATTCACTAATTTACCTACAGAGAGTAATTTTAGGAAAAACCGTATTTACGTTGAAACATAAACCATTGTAGACAATCTGGGTTGCTTAATCCTTTAATTCCTCTCCCTCCCCACCAGCCCCTTCTAAACAAATTAAGAGTAGCATAAGGACTACTAAGGATTATGAAATTTAAACACATATTTTATAATAGTATAAATGTTTTAAAATTATACTTCCTTTTCTTCCAGAACTGAAAACGAATTAGCTATGACATAAATTTTCTTCCTAGATTATTCTTTGTTATTATTATATTAAATTTATATTTTTTATATGTTTTTTTCGTATTTATAAATTATCTGTTTGTAAATATATTTTAAATTAAAAACTTAACCACGTGTCAGTAAAAATTTTGAAGCAAAATAAATTTTTAAAAAATTGACCCGATCGCAATATTCTCCTTACCTAGTATCGGAAGGAAAGTAATAAATTAAAATATGTGTAGAAAATAGAATACGATGTATCATAGATAATACTACTTCCATTCCGATGATTTTTTTTTTTTTTGTAGTTGTATATCAATGTTATCATAGAATATATACATAGCGAGTTACATCCCAAAACATTTTTTCTTTTCTTTATAACTTTTTTCCTGACTTTAGGACATGTAAGAAAATTGGAAAAAAAACAATAATTAGAAAATTCTAGCAAAGTTTCATCAAAGTCGTTAGAGCCGCTTTTGCGCTACAGTCAATAGAAAAATATGTTTTTCACTTATTACGCAGCAGCTATTGCGGGGCGGTGCACTCAACTTGAGTCACAGGTATCAATAGTCAAAATCCTACAAAATAAAAAAAGAAGCAACAAAATCGGTTCAGTAGTTTCCGAGTAAATCTTGGCACAGACAGACAGACAGACCATGGTTAAAAATGAGTTTTTCGGACTCAGGGGGCTGTGAAACTTACAGAACCGTCAAAAACCGCTATTCGTAAATTTGACGCGATCGCAATACTTTTCTTACCCATAATATTTAGGAAAGTAAAAACGTTATTTAAATAAGTTTCTCATGTCTATTATATAATGTGATCATGGTAACTCCTACGCCAGGTAATTATAATTTATAATTTTATATTATATTATTTTATATTTTATAATAATTTATATTTATAATAATTTATATTTTCTGTATATATGGTGAGAATGTATTCATATATCTTATGTATTCTATAATTATTGGCCACGTGACAGATTATTATATTTCTAAATAAATAAATTGTAAAAAAAGAATATATAATGTCTTCTTCATTTTTTTTTACGTGATTAAAAAAAATGAGCAATGATAAGGTCTATGCTTAGAGCGTAGATAACTTCCTGTTATGTATTATTGAACTATTCCTTGAATTCATTCAACTAACAACGATGCTAACATCAATGAATAAATAAATACTATTTAACAATTTTAAAAATACACCATTAACACACAATGCATGACCTACTTCATTTTATTATAAATTACCTAACTAAAATAGGTCATTAGAACGCATAAACACCTGCATCATGGAGGTCAATGCTTATGAACTTTTAGCAAGAACTGGGTTAAGCATCATTCAAAATTACAACAGGTATTAGCTTTTAGCAGTCTACCATTTTGAATAATTTTCGTTGGTTCGCTCCTACAATTCAAGCATGAAAGGGCACAGGTACTAAGAAGAACAATTAAAGATATACCTCCTTCTCTTATTCGTTGATCCTTAATAACACAGCTTTTCGTCCAATTTCATCTAGTGAGATCGTAATCTGTAGGAATATAGATGATACAGTAATAAAGCGGATTTGAATGTTTGCATTATTTCATTAACTACATATAAGACAGTAAAAAAAATTAATTTAATAAATAAAATTTTCTCAATGCATAATACAATTTTTTTTTTAAATTTATTAACTACTCATTTAATGAGATTTATCATTTAACAGACAATAAAAAATTGTAAAACATGTTAAATTGGGTATCCTTCCTCACTACGACTTAGTGATATATTTTTTTCTATTTTAACGGGCCTGAGGGAGGGCGAGGGATCAATGTCAGAATTAAAAGTCCTAACTCTTCACCGCCTTAAACCTAACAAAACGTCTTGTACAAATTTAACTTCCTAGAAGACTCTCCCTCATTAAACCATTTCAATCTCGTTTTCGTTCTAGCTACTCAACTCAATCTGCTCTCTTAAAAATAAACTGCGATCTCCGGACCTCCATTGAATACCAGAAGCTGACTTTTCTAATCCTTCTTGCTATCTCAAACGCTCAAAGCTCAAAAGCACACTCCTAACCAAATTAACATCCTCCTACAAGTCTTTCCTTTATCCAACAGCGCTTTGTGCTAGTTCAAATCCTTCCTATCAGATTGGTCAGAGAATGTGGTCGTCACAGATCAACCTCCATCCAATACAATCCTCCTTACCTGTGGTGTTCCGCAAGACTTGTCAATGTCCCCCACTCTGCTTCCAATCTATGTTAATGACCCTCTTCAAAGAATCCGTCATTACCAATTCCATATTTATGCCGATGACTTCCATTACAAAAAAACTGACCCCAATATCTCAACTCTGTACCTGTATCGAATTTTATCCCACCATTAAAAACATTGGAATAACCTTTCATCAAACTCTTTCCTGGTAAAACTATATTAATTTCTTTTCCATCTTAAAGCTACTAAATTACCTCCGCCACCTATTTCCATTTGAAACCCTTAAGCTTCTGATTACTTCCTTAATGTTCTCCCACTTTGACTACTGCTGTGCGGTATATAATGGTGTCTCTTGGGACCTCGAAGCCCTGTGTAGGAGCCTTTATTCTGTATACCGACTCCTTATTCCAGTGGCACCAATGCACGAAGCATTTTGAGAAATCTAGAGGTTTCATTTTGATATGTTTTTTTCTAAAATATAAACTTTTCAAACCTTTCATTAAATCAAGCATACAATTAAATGTTATAAACTTTAAAAAAAAAATATCCGATTTGTTCTACTGAAAAGAGCTAATTAACTCCTATTTATAATTTTCTTTTTATTTTGCTCATTAAATGATGATTGGACGTAGGACCCGATGGGGGATAAAAGGCAAAGAGGAAATATTTTATTTAGAAGGCGGGGATGTTTAAATCTAAACAGGCCATTTAGTGGGAATGGAGCCGTAAATCCAACGGTGGCTCGCCATTGATCCTCTCTAATTAAGATAAGAGCTTATTAGAACCAGCCTTTCGCCAATCATAAGGCTCTCGCCATTTTAACCTGATTGGACGTTCACATATAAAAATAAAATAAGCATACCATTAGGCAATTCAATTTGAAGATTAACAGAGTCCGAGAAACACCAACCACTGTACTATACTACTGTAGTACTATACCATAAACCACTAGCGGATCCAGGATTTAATTTTGGGGGGGGGAGGCTTCAGTCAGAAAGCTTTTTTTAAATAAAAATAACGATAATTGCTTTCGAAAATAAGAAAGAAACTAACTACCTATATGAACTGGCGTTTAAGTGATTCCTAAAGCCCTTTTAAATGCAATTACACGAATAATTAAACTTTAAGAGATAATTTTTTCATATTTTTTTTTTGATAAAACATGGTTATATTTTACCATTTTGGGAGGGAGAGGGAGGTGGGCTTCAGCCCGAAAGCCCCTCCCCCTCTGCTCCCGTAGACCCGCCCGTGCCTTAAACCTGTACAATTCCTGTCCCAAAAACTGTAAGAGACTTGTGTGGGCGGGGTGGCCGAATGGGCTAAAGCGCGTGCACTGCACCGCCGTTGCCCGGCAACCTGATCTATGAATCAAAGATATAAAAATAGTCACGAGTTCGCGTCCCGGTGCCGAGGGAGTCTTTTAAATCCCCGCTCACACCCCCTGGCCCGGGAAAATCCCGTATAGCCTTAACGGCGAGGAAGGGAAGGACCCAAAAAAAAAAAAATAAATAAATAAAAAACTGTCAGATACTTGCTAACCTTTTGGCATCATATATTCATTTCATGTTATTCATCATCAAACGTTAGTACTGTACTTTGCTGGGGGTACAATGCATTTATTGTATGTTGCTTACTATTATATTTTTATACAATTAAATTACGTCTAGAAATTATCATATATTGCTTGATACATCATATAGCATATACAAAGTACATGAATACAGTAAAAAAAAAAAATACTTTATACTTGCACTCGTTGTTACAGTAAAACAGAAGTATCAAACCGGTCACTTCCGGGGTAATTTTTTTGTGGGCCGCAATGAAATGAAATGAAAACAGCACATTGTGTTATCAAGGGAATACCTCAGGGAGATCGAGGCAATAATGTACACACAATATCGCCGCAAAAAAGAGCAATAAATAATGAATATCTTCAATGCTGTAACCAGTATTGTATAAAAATTGAGTAGAAATTTTATTTATTATTTATTTAAACAAATATATGAATTTTCCAGACTTGAAATTCTAGCATACAAATAGAGGTAAATTTAGAAACTTCCTTGGCCCTTAAAAAGTCGGGATGGGATGTATGGTTTCGTGGTGGTATGTTGGAACTAATGAGTTCATGCTACAAGACGAAGTTTTTACAGTATCTGATACTGTTTTGATGTTTAAGTCCTAGAGAATCATATACAACGGTTCGATTTCTCGCAACGTTTTGATTGAGCTTTATCTCGTACGTGCATAAAGATTTATAAGTAAATTGTAGTCATTTATATATGTGTAATTTTGTTAGTTAAGAATAATAAGGAGAGTCCGTCAAGTAACCTCGGTTCCAAATATATAGTTCATTTTTCGTTTAAGTACTGTAGATTTCGCTGTGTGGTCTTTTTATCTTTTTACAAGCTCTTCTTGAGATATGGAACTAGAAACATTATCAAAGTGCACCCGTAGGCATGAGCAATGATTTATTATAAAAGCGATGAATATACTTTCCGTTTTATTCATTTTTACTTTCCATCTGGCAATTCAATTGAAAATCTCATCAAAGTGATTTTTTTTATTAAGTAGTTAAATTAAACAGTCAACTATCATCAGCAAATGTTGCCAGTAAAGTCTGATTGTACAATAGTAAGTTTACTACGAAGATATAAAAAAATAATAGTCTCAGCACACTACTCTGTGTACGTAGTAATCATCAACAAAAAATGTTGTAAGTGAAACTCCTAGATGAACACACCTCCCTGATGAAGACCTGCAAAGTCGGGTCGAAACGTTGGCTTTCAATAAAACAATTTTACCACTATTTAGCCTATTTATGACCGCAACCCCGGACCATCTCCTTCCTTTATTGAATTTTTACGCTGATCTACCTTAAGCCGGTTTACATAGCTTTAGTTTACCAAATAAATCGTACTCAAAACTTTTCTTTGATCAATTTTCAGGAAAATAAATCTAATTCAATTTTGTTTTTCTTGATGGACATATGTAAAGATATAAAAACTTTTCTGAAATAGGTAGGAAAGTCGTATGAGTGGATACACCAGATTTTTTTTTACTGTAACATAATTACTGTACATAGAGTTGATTTTTTTTATTTTGATATTTAAATATTTGTCCTGCAAATATAAACCTAATCAACCTTTTTTTTGTCAAACACAGGTCTTAATGTTTATTTCATTCTGCAAGGGGCCATTTTCAAGTTTCAATGTTTTAAATTACAATTGGACAGTGATTATCGGAAATAAGTTCTACAACTAAAGAATTTCTTAATTTATTTGTTTTTAAATATTAGTTTGGATATTACAATTGCGATGGAAAATACAGTTTTTCGCGTTCGTAAAAAATTGTTAACAAGGATTAAGTTCGATAATAAACAACTCTTATGTTTGTGGCACCTGTGCATAGTGTGTTGAGAGGAAAAATCGTAAAGTTTGCAATTTTCACAGATGCAAGTTCAATTTTCGATTTTTAACCCATGGTTCACAAAGGAACGTTCATCTCTATAATATCCGCAAAAACTTGCCAATCATACACAAAGAAAGAGAGAAAAGTTAGCTTTTTGGTGATTCCAATGACAATTAAAAAACCTGCACTTTTCACTAGTGCCACAAATATAATAATTTGTGGATTATTATATTTAATAGTAATATAATTCTATAATTAAAGGATAGGATTTTATGATTAATATTATTTATGATTATTAATTATTTATATAATAACTATACCACAGTTTTCCCCCCTTCAAGCCACTAGTACTAAACATCGGAAGACCTTTAGAGTACCCCAACGGGTCGACTCCCATTCGTGCTCTCGCTGCCACGTGTTCAGGTTATGAACTGTTGGCTGTCAGTGAAGTTTACCTACAGCAATCGATATTAAAAACAAGCCGAGGGCCAGCGGGGTCAATTAGCCTCTGATATTTTACAAAGATAAAAAATATAAATTGTAAAATGTCGGTATATCATTAGCTTATTTACATAAACGTATCGACACGCACCACTGTTTCATTTTATGTTAACAACCACTGATCTGATTAAATGAAACCAGTAGGTAAAACGAAAAATTGTATGATCGTTTTTTTATCATTTATTGATACAAACAATTATTGTTATTGTTATCATTATAAAATACGAGTATTTTGCAAAGATTAAAAAATATGGCTGAGACAAGGGACGTCCCAGGAGTTATGGTCTATAACATAGGTGAGGAACTGCGGCATCGGAGGCCGCATGTGGCCTCTGTGACGTTGTTGCGGCCTCTAAAAGTTTTTTCGCTATATTTATTTATCTGGTGCTAGAATTGATTAATATTCAGTTTTTTAAATAACGACTATTTAAAAATAAATAGAATTAATCTGAATGTATGTATATGGATGCGTATATAATGATAAGTGAAAATAGCAACGGTAAAATATAAACAATTGTTGCGGCCTACATTAGCACTGCCTAACCTAACTGTGGTGTCTAGTGATAAGACAGATTCCCCACTTAAGGGTATTAAAGTATATACTTTAAGGGCGAATTTCTAATGCCACTTGTTAACATATCGTTAATGTTAGTACGGAACAGAGGTAAAGCTTATATATATATACATATTATTTAGACAAAAAATTATAAACAATGTGAATAAGCTTATTAAAATTATAAACACAGTTAGTCCATTATAAACAGTAAACTAACAGTAATTATAAACAGTAAATTATAATTTTTTTCCTAAATATTATGTAACTTCCAAAATTCTCTCTTTTTTTTTTGTATTTTGTCCGTTCTAGCCCTGAAGAAGACCTGCAAAGTCCGGTCGAAACTTTGGCTTTCAATAGTTTTGCCACTATTTAGCCTATTTATGACTGCCACCATCTCCTTCCTTTATAATGCAACGGTCAACTATTAAATATTCAATATATATATATATAATACATATGATACGTCAAATGGAAGTTGGTAAAGCAAAACACTTTTTCATAATTAACAGGATTATAATTATTATACAAAAATACTCGTATTTTATAATAATAATAATAACATATTATTTTAATAAATGATAAATTATAACAATAAAATATTATATCAAAACATTAGGACATTGATCAGGTTACCGTCAGGCAGAGTTATTGTGATGAATTTTCTCTCTCGTTCGCAAACATAATTACAATAACTATGATCACACCAAACTGTATGGTTGTAGGATTATTTTTAATTTATTTTTGTTATTATTTTTTTTATTTATTATTTCGTTTTTATTATTTCAGTAACAGGAACAATAAACCTCCCTTACTATATTTAAAATAACTAATAATGTTAGTGATAAGATTTTGACATTATTTTATTTACTAATTAAATGAATATAAGACTAGTCACATGTTTTTTTTATGTCAATTGAATAATTTCAAACAATTTTTCTTGGCCAATATTTATTAACAGCACTTATTTAAATATAAATTTCTTCCTCCCCCTGCAGATAACAGGGAAGAAGAAAGAGAGAGGACAAGTGGATTAGGATGATTAATAGTTGAAGTGTGTAAAATGGTGTATTTGTTATGTTTGTAGGTTTCAACTAATGGAATGTTCATGTCGCTGTGTATGGTATGATTTGAAATATACAAGGGGACATTTAGGATTTTTCTAAATATTTTGGACTGTGCAGTTTGGCATAAATATTTTATTTATGTGGGTGTGTTTTTCGGAGCCTCAAAGTTCTGCTCCGTATGTCCAAACAGATCCTATTATGGTGGTGTAGATTAGTCGCTTGTATTGTAAGTTGAGAGAAGATCTGTAGTATAAAAGGTGTGACAGTGTTTGTATCGTCTGATCAATAATTGTTTTGTTTTTTTTAATTTGTTGTGTATGCTACAGGTGAGTACTTAATAATAAATCTAGTTGAATAGTGGAAGACACAAAATGTCTGAAATAAGTTGTAAAAAAGCTTAATTCATTTGATTTGGAAAGATAATAACGAGTGTTAATAACCCCACAGAGATCAAATTAATTGAATCATGTGTGCAATGTATACTTATTTCAATAATATATTCATGAATGTTTAGTCGCTAAAAAAAAATCATCAGTCAAAATGAAATGCTTACAATTAATCACGAAGAGAGAGTAAAGGAAAAGTGAAAATATCAGGGAAATTAATTTTCTCGAAATTAATTAACATTTTATTTACCCTGGGAAAGTTTTGAGGCGCAGCGAGGACCAAACTCAATCATACGTTAATTAACAAAACTTTGCTAGATTTATGTTTTAATGATATTTATCACAAGGAATTATGAAGGAAGTTGCAAAGAAGCTGGAGTTCTAGTTTTGGAATGTTGATGTCATCAATTTCATTAAATTCTAGCTTGAAGATTGATTTAGTTATTTTGTTATTAATACATATTTTAAATTATTTTTTTCTTTTTTCTATTTTTAAATACGAACATGATAATAACGAATTATCTTTCGACCATTTGTTCAACTCCAAACAGTTTTAACTAGACACAATAACCTGAATAGGTATGTATGTATGTGGCGGTGTTAAACAATAAATTTACATTTTATATTGTATTTTTGAAATTTCTTAATAAAAAAAGCAGAACTTATAAAAACCTCTGGCAAGTAAGGCCAGCTTAGCTTCTCCTCAATTTTTATTGGTCAAACAATTAACTACATTTCAAGGTAAATAACTTTTCGTTTGAGAATAAAATCTCCAGGAGAAGCCGTTTTTGGAAATACACTAATCCCTCAACATCGCTGGTTTTGATATCAGCGATTACAAACATGCGGAAGAGTTCCATATTTGCTAACTGCGTATTTGCTTATTCGTGGTTAAAACAAAGATTTCAGTACATACTAAACGCGCAAATATAGGTATAAATACTTAATAGGTATGTTTTCAATGGAAAAATAGATGGAACAAAAAATCCTTCTTTTTTTTTTTTACAAACTCAGAACAAAAATTAATTACATGGAATATAATTAAAGGCAGTAAGTGTCATACCAGTAACACGGATCGACTAAATAAACATTTTAAATTAATAATGGTATTGATATGGTTGACCGTAAATTCAAAGTTCAGAAGAAGTTATTCGGGGGTGCGGTTAAAATATAAAATACTATATAGTGCGAGACGGAATGCCCTGAAGAATACCAAAAACGTAGGTCGAAACTTTGGACAATGCAATAAATATACTATTATATTATATAGTATTTTGTATATTGACCGTACCTCCGACTAACTTCTTCTCAGTTTTAATTAACTTTTTTAAATCCACTAAAATGACAAAAAAAAAAATTTAAAAATAGAAAAAAAATATGAAATAAAAAAAATGAGGTGGCGTAAATAATAATATAGCTAAGTAAGCGAATGTTATTGCAACGATGATATTTAATACATATTTAAACAAGATACATTAATACATTAATGGCGCTGTAGGTTGAAGACTAATATAGCCTGAAGCGGTTAATTAGAATGAAAGGTTGAATTATTCAAATATTGGAGGGGGCTGCCCTGCCACATTGTCCCATAAATCAACAGCTTCAATTGTTATTAATATGATATTAATTGACCCAATATACTCCACATATTCCTAATTATCATTAATAAAAAAGATCAGAATGAAATTTAATCTCTAATAATCAAAATTAACAGCACTTCAAGATAAGAAATTTTTAACAGTAAAATTTAAATAATATCTGATTATCTTAGACAATAATATATTTAATACACCTATATTAAAAAGCATTTAATTTTACATCAACATGATGTGTTTAATCAGAGATGTTTTAAAATGTTTTTTTTTTAATCGATAGCATTAAGTAAATAACCTTTCAGGTTAATCGATTTTGACAAATAAGTTGCTGTAACATCTCAGACGTATACCTACAAAAATACATAATTCCGGCTTCTTATTATACTTAGCTAGATTGTTCTCAACCAGGTCCAAAAATACTCACGCAAAGACGACTTTGCGAGACTTAGTTTTTTAAATTCGCAGGAAATTGAAATATTTTAATTGAAAACACGGATTCAAAATTTTTCGCGAACGCAATAATTTCTCTTACAAACTATACTATATGATTGGCTCCATTTCAAAGAAGGATATCTGTCATTTTCAAAAAGCGGAAAAAAGGTTAATTTTTATTTTACAACTTCAACTCAAATTGTTTCTGATGATTTTATTTAAGAACATTCAAGTTGAATCATGGAAAAAAAAATCATTAGAATGGTTTTAAATTGAAGCTATGTTACAGAAAATTGGCTTTTTCTCAAATTTTTTAAAATGACTGATGTGCGTCTTTGATATCAAACCACTCATATATCGTCGATGTATAGTAAAAAAAAGTCATTAGGCGACATACGGGCGTACCCAGAAGAGGGTAGAAAGAGGCCATTGCCCCCCCCCCATTAAATAATTTGAAAAAAAATAAAATACAACCAGTTTGACTAAAATTCGAGAAAATCAATTTTTTTTATTGTTGTTCTATGTATATAATTTATAAAAAAATATATTTATAATTTATAATAATAATAAACTTTTCTGAAAAAAAAATTCTGTCTTGCCCCTCTAAACAAAAAATCTGTATACGGTCTGAGGTGACATTTCATAACCTTAAATTACTAAGAACTTGGATGAATTTTCTTTTTGCGAAATCCGACAATTTTCCTCTCATTGTATTTATTTTGGAAATACAAAAGGGTCCGTGTCATTGCAGTGAAATTGTTGTTTTTTTTTTTCTTGATAACTAAGAAAAAAGGTCACGAAGATTACAAAAAAGGTTTTAAAAGCTCAGCCCCACCAAAAATGTATTTTTTTGTAATATTTCTGTGATAAATTTTTTTTTCTGTTTTCAAAATATTTATTAAGAATTAAAGAAGAAAGCCTCGCGATCTCCTATTGTAAATACATTTTTAGAGTACAACCAGTGGGTAGTTTCTCTACAAGTGTTTTAATGTTATAATTTCCTGTTATCACATTTAGTGAAGGTATTTTTATTATAATACAGTTGTAAATATCATGAATAAATAAAAAAAAAAATATATTCTGTCACAGTTAAAATGGCACTAAGTATTAGGGCTGTATCGGTGGCACATTCACACCATACATACTAGAGTATAACAAATACAAAAAAAAAAATTATGAAACTATGAGAAGCAATTGATCGAGGGGTGCGGTCAAATAAATACTAAATTATAGAAATAGTATTATTTAATTATTATGCCGATGTTTCAACTGCCTCCCGCAATGCCACATCCCATGCCATGGTGTCTAAACGTCGGCATAATAATTAAATAATATTATTTTTATAATTTACTATTTATTTGACCGCACCCTCCGATCAACTCCTTCTCAAATTATATCACGGTCAACCATCTCTACATCATTATGAAACTATGAAATGAAATATAAAAAGAAATCATAAAACGCATTCATACATGATTTATGTATTTACACTCAGCCTAGGGAGAGCCTAGAGCTCCGAGTATCATCTTTTCCCCACGCGCAGAAATAGGCAAATGCAACCCTATTTACCGAGTACCAAATATTTTACTCGAATTGAATCACTATTGGGAATTCAATCACTACTTCAGTTAATCGTTTGACATCAACTGAAGTAGTGATTAAATTCTTTGGTACTCAAAAAAGGGTCAGTATTTGAGTAAAATACTTGGTACTCAGTACTCAAGAGTATCGTTTCCTTATCTCCGGCCCATATACCAGGGACAAGGCAAGACTCTAAGAGATCCCAGAGTTTCTTTCTCAGACGCGTCACTGGTACCATATATTGGTAATTGAAAGTAAAAAATATATATATATATATATATATATATATATATATATATATATATATATATATATATTGTTATAATTTAAAAGAGTGCTGTTTTTATTTATATTTTTAGTTATAACTCCAGAAGTGGCTGAAATAGATAGGATTCTGCCAAGAGAGGACGAGGGGAGGCGCTAGGTTATTTTAAAGTAACTCCCCCCGGAGCCAGATCCAATTCCAGAGAATAATTCCTAACTTCCAAACCGGGCCGTGCCGCCTGGAATCTCTAAGTCGCACGTAGTTCCAGGCGTTGTCTCCTGTCTTACCGATATATACACATCAATCTTCCACCGCTGAATCACATATCAAAATCGCCAGCAAGGCGAACATGTCAATGAGGATTAAACATCTGAGCACATTAGCATGAGGAATATTTGCAGTTAAAAACAAAACAATTTATATACAAGTATGGTTTATTTATGTCTGTAATATTACCAAACGATAGGTACGTGGGTAATATATTCTATTTTAGTTTGTAAATCATTACTGTTGTAAATCATTGTGTTACATTATTTAAGTCGAAGGTTTATTGATACAATAATCTCCAAATATATTATTACAGTAAAGCTCGAAATCGGTTTTGTGCCAAATATAAGCTCCTGTCATGCTCAAATACCATGAATGGGGTACCATTCAGAATTCCATATCAAGTAAATAAAGTCCATACAAACACCTTGCTAGGCTTCAATACTGGAACAGTGATAGGTCTGTAGATCGATACGGGACAAATTGGATAGTTCCGGAGGAACTATCGGATCCTGCGTTTTTAAGCCCCAAAACGTACTATGTTCGAGATAACGCAAGGCATAGGGTTCGCATCCACAAAACCTTACGTTAATTGAATAATGTCATTGAATATATGCCTCATTTCGTCGACTTGAGGCCTCTATTATGATCGAGAGAGGAGGAGTTTATATTATTTATCGAGAGTGTTTTTGATCGGCAAGCCATATCATCGTTAATTCTTCACCAAATCTCAAGATTGAGCCACCAATTTCGAAGGCTTCCATATCCTTTAGACGGGCAAAATAGTCCAATCACCCCGAAAATTCAGGCAAACAAGTAATGAAAGAAAAGATAATTTAGTTGCGAATAACTAAAAAATTCTACTTTTCCCTGGGTTATGCACATGATTATATAAAAGATTACTGAATTCCTACAAAAGGAATAAAAAATCATCGAAATCGGAAACTTTTGAGCAAAGATACAACTTATTGAAATTTGTAGATATGTTGGTTCCAAACAAAAATGAAGATTTGAATTAGTTTTTGTTTCCTTTCTTGATTTTATTTATCGATAAAGTAACAATTGATTCCTTTATCTTTTAAAACGTTGCATTATTTCATTTTCTTATTAATTTGGCATCTGATAACAATATTCTGTACGAATTTTTCGCACGGGCCTACTAGTAATTTATTATTACGATAGCCATCATCTGCGATCAGAGAACTAATGCATGGAGCGAAAGACCACTAAAGAACGTTTCCTTCACCTGAAGAATTTTTCATACGAAAACCTGTTGCTGTGCAAACATCACATAACTTTCACTTACCACCCTATCTGCTTTCAGTAGAAATAGTTATTACCATAAATAGGTAAGTGAGAGTAAAAATCCAAGATGATACAAGATATTCATTGAAAACCATTATTTATAGATTTTTTTCCCAACCATCTAATCCAGGGTATCCAAAATTTTTGGCTAAAAAACTAAATGACACTTCAGTTGTAAAACGAGCTTCCTAAGAAAAGCACTCATGTAGGAAAATCTGTAGTAACCTTTAGTCCAGTCAATGGATGATTATAGAAGGGAATGGCTGCGACACAATTTTTGAATTTGGGATATTGTTTGGACTTAGTTTCCGAGGTATCCGTCCTCAACTACGGCTAATTTTGAAAAAAAAAATGTCCAGGTATTTATTATTGTCACGTATATCAGGCAAACTATCTATAGCACCCATAAAGACGTTCTATACAAAATTAAAGCTGATAAAATTTGCGATGTGATTGATTAAATGCCTTTTTATTTGCTATCAAGCTTAGTTTCCGAGATATCCGTCCTCAGCTATCGCTATTGTGGAAATAAAAATTGTTTACCTCATATTTTTTACTGTATTTGACTAGTTAAATCTTGATTGATCCTTTCTATGATTAAGACAAAGAGAAGAAAGTTTTTAATAATTAAATTTTCCTCAAGAATATATATTATTTTACAAGTTTATCTCCAATGGTTCAAAAGTTAGATCAATTATAAATGTATATGTCAATTCCGTTATTTTTATATTACTCTAACTCTTTATACATCTCTCTCTCTCTCTCTCTCTCAATAAAACAATTTAATCATAAAAAAAAAAAAAAATTTTGCATAAAAAAAAATAAAAAAGAACAATTATATAATAAATATAAAATATAATTTTATGTTAAATACGAAGTAATACAAATAAAAAAACATATTATTATCTCCTTTGAATTAAAATATATGGAAACAATCCACGTAATATTTAAAATGAAAGGAACAAGGCTACGCAATCCAACTTTCAAATGCCATATGTTTCTACCTTGAAGTAAATTGCAAAGATCAAAGCTAGAAATGAAGCTGTGTATTTGCACCGAGAGAGATATAAAGGCATTATACCAAGAGGAAAATGACTTTCTTAGCTTAATATCTACAAAATTAAGACAGCGGAAAATTAGCTGCAATTCTAAACTTATCCAACTAAATCCCTCCATTTTTCTACTTTAAAGGTTTAATTTTTTAATATTTAATCAGTTACAGAAAGTTAGACTTCTGACTTGACGATAGCATACCTTGATTAAAAGGATAATCACACATCTCATGTGTTATGAAAGTGAATACCTAAACTAGCCTGATAACTAATTTTTTTTTTCATTGCGAATTATAAAAAAAATATGGTAATATACACATAACTCGAAATCGGTTTTGTTCACAATATCAGCCCATGCAATGTTTAAATGCCATGAAAGGGTTATTGTTTGATTCGTAATTCCATAGAGGGAAAATAATTTCAAGTGAATCTTTATTGTAATCTTTATTGTTTCGTTCAAAAATGAATAAAATCAATAAAAATATTCCACTAGGCTTCAAAACCGAAACAGTGGTAAGTTTGTAGAAGACATCCGCCTGAAACTTCGTAAATAGCTTCATCACATCGTAACCTAAAAATATTTTATTTCAGAAAATTCTTAGAATTGGAGCATTTTCAATCTGGAAATCGGCAAAGTTTGTCTATTAATTAGGTACTAAAAACTCAAGACTACTTATTTGTTGTCCACTTGAATCGTAAGATAATATTATCAAAAAATCGGAAAAAAAAGAAATTTTCGGCCTACAAAAATATTGGGCGGTTTGGCATATAACGTCATCATCTTGATATTTGCTTTCCACTTGAATCATAAGATAATATGATCAAAAGAAGAATAAAAAAGTGGCCTTTAAAACTATTTTGTCGTTTATCATATATAACATCGTTATTTTAACATTTTGGGGTGGAGGTCACACCAAACGTAGTCTTGTTTGTACTTTGTAGTACACCTTTTTTTTTTTCGGTATTTTGATGATGTCATCATACGGATCAAGTTTTAAGCAAATGGATGTTGAGTTTTTAGTACCTAATAGACAATGTTTGCCGATCTCCGGGCTGAAAACACTCCGATTCTAAGAATTTTTGAAAATAAAATATTTGTAGGTTGCGATGAGATGAAGCTCTTTACGAAGTTTCAGGCGGATGTTAATAATTCGATAAACAGGTGTCTGTACCACGTACTAATGAGTCAAACTGACTTATTACTTTAAGACATACTTGACTTCCCCGATGGCAATGCCCGGGAAGGCAAGATGAAACACTAAAAATAACTCGGGAAGGGCGAAAAGTGAAGGTAACTTTTCAGGTTGGACGTAGTATCAGATAACCTGTAGTTAGGCAAGTTCCATAACCCCGGCTCTGCAGGATCTCCGTTAAACTTTTAATTACTTTTCTCGAGATGAGGAGGCAGATTTTAACGGGATTTAATAATGAGGCAAGCTGCTACCTCAAAGTCTCCTTTGCTGTTGTTTAAATCCTTTTTAGTTACTTTTACTACAATAAATGGATAACATCCTAAATATGTTATAAATGGAAAGATGAAAAATACAAACTATAAAGCTATAAGTCACTAACATACAGATAAAGAGGTAATTTGCCAAGGTTTCGCCAATTCAGGCATCATCAGGACAAAAAAAAAAGATCACGTATATCCAAATAAAAAAACCGAACAAAAAAACGTTTATTGACAACTCACCAAGACATCCAAATACAGCAGGGATAAAAGGAAAAAAACACATACCTAAAATATGACCACAAAAATCTGTAAATTAAATTAAATGAAAAACAAATGATCATCAGATTTGATAACAAGATTAATGTTATGGTACGTATAGGAATAAAAGTATCTATTAGTAACTCTTTTCTTTTTGAAGTGATAATTCATTCCATCCTTAATACTCCTTACATTGTCACAAATAAAATCATCCATAACGATCTTAGTGTACTTTATGTTTCCGATGTAACTCAATCCAGATACCTATCCTTCCATAACAAACTTCTGAACCACCCGAACCCTCTTGTTTCCAACCTTACTTCTTCGATTCCAGATAAACCTCCTATGCTTCTAAAAAGAGGATAGCTTCGGGATCTTCCAGTATATTTTAATAAATACGTAAAGAAAAAAAAATCATTTCTTTCTTCATCATAATTCTGGAAAGATTTCTCTCCCATTTCCTTTTTGGTCGCTTCCTTGTATCACGTGAAATACAAGCCATATCTTAAATCGAACACTTGCTTTGTCGGCGAACTTACAAAATGATAAAAATCACATATATCTCCACCTAGATTGGTGTAATTCAGTAAAAAGAGTTTAAAAGGGATGTTAGTAAGAATGTGGGATACGTTTTTTCATGATTTTCTTTTGTGGTAAATAAGTCGACAAAAATTAGACACGTTTTCCAGTGTTGTAAACAAGCAGTCGATAAAATATTTTATAGAATTTCAATATTTATTATTTTGCCTTTGCGCTAGTTGAATTTCAGACATTTTATATTCTAATAAATTTTCTATTTGTGTATAAAATAAAAAATATATATCATACAGTATTAAATGAGCATATATATAAAAATATTAAATTTAATTAAATTAATAAATTCAATCAAACAAATAATTTTCTTTCTTACTTACTGAAGCAACTATGAATGACAAAATCAACATACCTGCAAAAAGAAAAAAATATTATAATAATTTATTTTTTTTAAATCTTATATTAAAAAAATAATAACAATAGTAAATTGCCTCTTTTTCATTTCATATCCTCACTATCTGTTTTTATACTTAACTAATCATAGCGTATATTTTGTGACAACGAAAATAAGTCATATGATCAGTATATTTCAAAAAGAGATACATTTTTGATGGAGCAATCAAAAATATACATCAGAGTTTTTTTGTATATTTCAACCTTACTTTCTTATAAGAAACAAAGTGCATGAAAAAGTAAAAAAAAAATGAAAATAGTGCACAAAATTTAAACACCACAGAGAGAAAATTCATCAAAGTAGTCAGTGATTTAATTTTATAAAATGTAACTTAATGAATTAAAAAAATAAATAAATCGGTGACATTTTGCTTGATTATTAGTCTCGTGGAAAAATTTACAATTATCACATTTTTCCTTAAAAAAGAGACGCATCTAAAGGTCATTGGATTTGGTGGAGAATCATCTTATATCGGTTGTAGATCCTCTAGAAAAGGAATGTGGGGATTCTGAAGGTGTCTTACATATATACATGTATGAATATATTCGATTGGGGTACTTTTACTACGATACTCCAACGTTTTGGAACCTTATGTATTTACAAGCGGTTTTTCGAATTTTTTTTTAATTTCCTTAATTTAGTTTTAAAATCTATAATTTTTTTTTATATTTAAAATTTAACATGTTTTTAATTATATAAACCAACTGGTCCTAAAATTATCGATGAAGAAATACATGGGTATGGGAATACGGTTACACGATCAGTTCTTTTATACTTAATAATTTTCCGACGACTAGGTTAGTGTTGCCCAAAATCGTTCTTGATCTTGCACTTTGCAAGAAGACCAAGGCCGCCTAACTGCTGCAAGACCAAGACCAGAACTGGTTAAAAAAATCATTTTTTTAAATAAAGATTAGGGCAAAATAGTTACTAATAGTTGAGATTCTTAGTTACTATATGTTAATAATTGGTATAACCAATATACTTTTGCATTTAACTCCTCTAATTTTTCATTCGGGCTTAGTTAGGTTGCTCCTATCTAAAATATTCAGTTATATCCTATTGTAATAAGCTAATAAGTAATTGCCAGATTGTTGTGAGACTCTTGCGCAAGACCAAGACCACGACCAAGACTGAGTTTGCAAGACCAAGACTCGTCGCGTTCTCGCATTTGCGCAACACTAGACCAGGTATTGACAGCAAAGACATACTAAGGAAGCTTCTAGAAGAGTATAGAGTATGTGGTTTGGAGGTAAACAAAGTATAAGGCATTTAACGGGAATAGAAGGGGCTTGTCACTAGAAAATTGGGAATTAGAAATAATTCATGAATTTCAAATATCTTGGCAGATGGATAAGTGCTGAGGATGGAAGCTCTTCCAAGAGCATCATGGAACATACATTGGAAAAATCACAACAGGAAGGTGGGTAATTGGGATGCTAAATTCTGTGTTATGGAACAAGCAGTTAAGTCTCCAAAAAAAAAAAAAAAAAAGGCTACATCATTCATTTTTGAAATGCGTCGCTTTATACACATCTAAAACGTGAGTGATAACCAAAAAGGAGGGGACAAGGCTACTTTCATAGGAGATAAACTTTTGGAGATGCTGTTGTGCCATTTCCAGATTGCAGCTTCTTCCTAAAAAAACATTAGGTGGAATGTTCAGCAGGAAATAACTTTTCTATACGACATAGAAACGAAAAGTTTGAAATGTTATTGCCATTTACAAAGAATGTCGGAGGACCGATGGCGAAAATTAAAGAGGACGACCAAGAAATTTGTTGTAGGATATAGAGGAAGGCACCGCTGCCATAGGTCTTCGTGAGGGAGCCACCGAAAAAAGTAGCAAAATCTATAGGATACGATAAACAACTAAGTTGTAAAAAAATCGTTAATAATAAATATAAAACAGGTTGTTATTTTATTTTTTTTAATTTTTCCTGATTAAATAATTATGTTTATCATAAATTACAATTACAAAAGGTTGTTTACATCAGCAGTTTGAACAAAACAACGAGAACTTTATGACGCAATTTACAGTGAAACTCAATTCGCTATTTAGTTTGGAGTGGACCCACCTCCTATTACACACGGCAACTTTAAGAGGGCTCGAGGGAGATGTAAGGTGATAAAGTCCTTTCACACCTTACCTGAATAAATTAGCTCCTCTGTAATATATATTTTTCTTATTAAACTGTATAGTCTCCCATCTCTTCCATGGCTCTATTGATGTTGATAAGTCGATAAATGAGAGGCCGACAAATGAAGAGATGGAGAGATCCATTTAGGCTTTTGGCAGGACCTCTCTGGTGGAGAGCAGCTAGGGACAAAGGTTTGTGGAAAGAAAGATGGTTAAAGGTCAGAAATCCCGCTTCCCAGTAGGGCTAGTCACCCAGGGAAGTGTTAAAGACTATTACTCCTAAGTGAAGGCCTATGCAAGACAGTTAAAAGTTATGTATAAATTATAATAATGAAAAAAAATTGTTTTATTTTGTTTTGTTTGCTTTTGTAATTGTATGTTTTCATAGAAATTGTAATATTTATGTATAAATAAAGGCTATTTTCTTTCATTCATTCATCCAGTCGATAAAATGGGTACAAATAAAGTCTCAGACAACTTGTGTCTTAGAAACATCTCATGAAATTAAAATAATCATCTAAAAATTTAACCGGTCGTATAACAAGCGGTTCTTGGAAGATGGCTAATGTTATTTAGTATATCGTCGGCACTGTGTCAAAGTAACGGAAGTGCAATGTTGGAAGGTCCACATTCGTGACTTTAACATGGCGCCGGCGATATCGAAGAAGAATAGTATTAAAAAATATGAGAATTAGTGGACGAGCAGCCTCGATTAGGCATGGCTCTGTAAAATATAGAGAAAATATCGATACTACAATTCAATAAATATAAATAAAATAAAATTAAACTAAAAAACCTGTACCGCTGCAACCCATCAAGGGTCTTGGGTTCAGTACTATTTAGAGAAAGTACTATTTCTTGGTCTACGGTTGTGCAAGATATCACGCCAACTGCCATGTTTTTCACATTAAGCTATTATTTTAATTAAGGGTACCCACTTTATAGAAGCTGGGTGTGCTCCAGGAGTCTACCTACGCATAGTCGCCGCACAGCCAATGAAACAGAATAAATAATTTTTCTGCCATGAGCCAAGATTCGAACCCGAGACCTTAGCATTAGAAGCTCAGTACCCTACCACTGAGCTACCCTACTCCCATATATAGCGTCAGAAAAGAAAAGTCTCATTTTATGTGATAAATTGTAATGTGGCTATCCTTATAAACCTTATTTTTTTTTTCCATAATAATGTTTCGGTTTCGACAGTTAAATTTTAATATCGATGTAAAGATTTCGGCCAAAACATCGTGTTTCTTCCAACCTAAGCGGTACCATTTCGATTCAGGCTTGAGATGTTAAAATTCATTTCGTATGTAAAATTCACTCTAGCTAGAGTAGGCTGGTTACAATTAGGAAAAACTTCCTGTACTCTAGAAATGGGGAGGCACATGGTAAAATAAAAACAAAATATTAGAACACATATATTTTTATATTTGTTTAAATAATACCCTAAGACGGTTCCACTTTTTTCCTTCTTGAATAGGATTCTGATTAATGTATACGATTTATATTTAAAGCAAAAATGTCACACGAATTTTGAAAAAAAATGTTTTTTTTATTTATTTATACATGATATTTACAACTGTATTAAAAAATTAAATACATTAAGTAAATTTGATAACAGAAAATAAAAACATGAAATGACTTGTTGAGAAACTACCCACTGGTAGCACTCTAAAATAAAAATAAAAAAAAAAGTAAAATTACTAATTGGACAACATTTCGATTTCTTAGTTTACCAATTCTCTGTAGTTCTTTGTATATTGGTTTATTCGTATATTTATTGCCTGTTGACTTAAAACATTTTTGCAGAATTAAATATTTTCCAGCAATTTTTAATCCTTTTTATAAAGTGTCACTTATTACAACAACGTACCTCTACTGTTAGTGCAAAAGATCCTCTGTAACAATTTTAAATGTTTATTCTCTTTGCGCTAAAGGTTTTGTAGTCTAAAATTGTTATAAGTAGTCTATAAAATAGGAAAACAGCAGAGAAAAATAATATATGAAATCATAATAATAAACCATAAAGACATAATCGGTCTTTTTTATGTTGTTCTGTAAATAAAACTCAATTTTTACATACGATATTTTGCACTAACAGTAGCTATATGTGATTTTAACCACCAGTATATGAATTTATTTCTACATCCCTGGTATTTAAAAAAATATATAAATATCTCTTCTGTTCATTATTTCTAGAATTCGTGTCTTTAAATGTTTTTATTCTGAATTCTATATAAATTAGGCCATTATTCACCAACATTTTATTTATTAGCTATTTTGTTACGGCGTTTCGACCATCACTAGGACCATTTTCAAGTATTATTGAGTCCTCCTTAGGATATTCATTATTAATGTCGTATTAATTTTTCTCTGAAGGTTATTTCTGTGAAAAACTATTACGACATTAATAATGAATATCTAAAGGAGGACTCAATAAGACTTGAAAATGGGTCTAGTGATGGTCGAAACGTCGTAATAAAATAGATAATAAATAAAATGTTGGTGAATAATGGTCTAATTTATGTAACAAATAAAAATATAAATATTTTTCTTTATATCCAGCAAAGGAAACTTCATTAAAAGATGTTCTGTTTGAAAATTAACAAACACACGCTATTTAATGCAAGAATAAAATTAACATACATCATAAAGCATCATATTTAAGAATCATACAATGGATTCCATCTTTTAAATTTCTGCGATATTAGTTATAACACGATTGAATCCAAAAAATTAAAAAATCCATTTAAAGAAGTATAAAACACCCGAAATAAATTTTACTATAATCACGAAAATTGTCCATAAATTGAAGAAAAATTATCATGAGCTCCGAGACAAATGCGGCAAGTCTAGTAAATGAAATTCAAATGACTGCGTCATGATAATGCGGCAAGAAAATTCAGCTAATGGCACGATTAAAATATTTGTTCCTAATCATAAAAATAGGAAAAGTTTTTTCCTAAAAGTTCCATTGAAAAGTTTTTAAGTGTTAATAGATAACACAGTTAAATTTTTTTATCAAAGTATTAAAGAACCTTAGTTTCATTTAAAAATATTTAAATACGTAAACCGGTTTTGATAAGTGGCGAGATGGAATTGTTCCAACTGTTGAAAATTTTTAATAAAATATAAAGCTAAGCGTATTCAAAAAACACGCTAAACTATTGTCCTATTGTGATCCTCAGTAATTGTGGGCGTTTCGAAAATTTCCAAAAATCCGAAAATAAGTTTTAAAAATAATCGAGGTTATGACAAATCAGGATTGTTTCTAAAGCAAACATCAAGCGGAGAACATGTATAGTCTTTATTACTATTATATATATTTCTATTTTACTAATATTAACTAATACTTCTGTATATTCATATATAAGTTCATATATTGTCTTAAGGATAGAAGAGTATGCTGTGTATATAGCAACCCAATATAATTGGGCAGCAATCCTTTATATTTTATATTTTATGAAAATAAAGTGTTTCTCTCTCTCTCTCTCTCTCTCTTCACACATTTTAGTGTTTATTGGCAATCAGCGAATGTAATAATAATTTCAACTTAATAATAATAATATATAATAATAATTACCGAAGATAGGAATCCAAAAAAAAAAGTTAATGTAAGTTTTGATTCAATGTAAAATGTTTTCCTTGAGTGGTTTAAATCATTTTTTTATCACCTAAAATTAACTAATCGTCAATTCAAACAAGAGTGGACATAAAATAATTATAAGTCGTTATAAAAATATAACATAATGCCAAGGAAATTAAACTTTTAATTTATCGTGTTGATTTAGAAGTTTTATTTTGTGCTGTATATTTTAATTTATTTATTCAGAAATATAATTATAGTGAGATACGAACACATTCACTCCAAAGATACAGAAAACATGAAATAAACAAAAGTAAAATAATAATCAGAATCAGACACACCAAACTGAACCATCACCAGCTACTTCTTGGCCTAAAGCGACCAACATGTAAGACATCTGAAAATGCTGATCTGACCGTTGAACACATATTCCAATTGAAAAATTCCATAAACAACAAATCGAACTCCAAATTGATGACAAAGCACCGTAAAAAGAAAACAGTAATATTGAAAATACTTTAATGTACATTCAACAACTAAAATTAAGAAGTTATATCTAAGAAGAAAGATCGTCGCTAATGACCTTGGCAGTCGATGGGACGTTAAAAAACAAATACAAAATAAATAAAATAATTAAAAACTACATAAAATAAAAAATAAAATAACTTAAAGATAAGTTAATTTAAAATATAAAAAGTCACAGTCATACTTATATACAATAATACCTTATTGTATATAGATTTAGAAGTAAATGTTAGCTAAATAAAGGTTAATTATCATGTCTTCATTTGGAGTTTGATCAGCAGAAAAAAGAACAGAGTGAACAGGCCTATAAGATTGGGGATCTATCCTATTGTGGTTGGAAATCAAACTATATAACTAATTTTTTCTTGATCAATATTTTGATAAAAAAAAACGTAACCGCACGATGCTAGAACGTAAAAGAAAAACAGGTGAAGACCGAATAAACTGGGAATTTTGGATTCAAGTAAGCTATTAATTATAAAAAAAATAAAATAAAAATAAAAGATTAAAAAAACAACATTGGGATATTCAACTGGGTCAAAATAAAGACACACTAAAGATAGACGAGGACTAAATAAACTTACCTTATCAATGGAGGATGTTACCTTGTTTATATATAGGCTCTTATCTTGTACTTTGATGTATTTATGGGTAGCACGTAAAGGGGCTCACATCATTTCATTCATCTTTTACAGGGTATAATCTATTATATCTGTCATATTTTTCTTTATCGTATAGTGATACGACATTTTAATTTTATTATAGTATAATATTGCTTCCCAGTTATAAGCTTTAAACTGTACCATCTTTGTTGATTCATTCTATCTATCTGGTACCGAACTTATTTATAAGATGTAACATAATTACTTAATATCAGGCATATGCTTTATAAGTTATTATTTATTACAACGTATTTCGACAAATCACAGAACTTTTTAAATGGCATTTACAGAAAAAAATTAAAATTATATTTTCATCGAATGAGAAAACAAAATACGTTTTGTTGAAAAAAGTAACGATGGTTTCATATTTTTATTTGTCAATAACTCAAAAACTATCCAACTATCACTGTTTTCTATTGTAAATAAACATGAATTTACGAATAAATAAGAGTAGAAAAAAAATGTTGTAAAAATATAAATTAATTTACGTTTTCCTCAAATGTTGACTAACGATGACCGAATGACGAACAGTGGGCGAACATAAGTTTATATAATTGGAGTTATGGAAAAGAAATATTGAGAGAGCAATTAATGAAAACAGAAATTAATGAATTTTAGTTTAAGCCAAGAAATGAAATGTAGTTGGGGTAGATAAATCAGAGAGATATTTTAATTTAAAATAACAAAGTTAATCAGTTAAATCTTAAAATTTTCTTTTGTTTTTTTACTGGAAATCATGACCATGGAGTAGAAAATTCAAACTGCCCAGGATATGGTGAAATATGAAGATCTTAATTAAAATTAATTAAAATTTGCAACTAACTCACCTAATTTAAAACCAAAAAATAAAATTGAATATTTAATAGTTGACCGTTGCATTATAAAGGAGATGGTCCGGGGTTGTGGTCATAAATAGGCTAAATAGTGGTAAAAATATTTTATTGAAAGCCGACGTTTCGACCCGACTTTGCAGGTCTTCATCAGGGAGGTGTGTTCAGCTAGGAATTTCATTTAGAACTCCCTCCCCCCACAGTTCACTCAGTTCTAAGTGAAACTCCTAGGTGAACACACCTCCCTGAAGAAGACCCGCAAAGTCGGGTCGAAACGTCGGCTTTCAATAAAATAGTTTTACAACTATTTAGCCTATTTATGACCGCCCCTCCTTCCTTTTCAAAAAATAAAATATTTGTGTTAAAATCATTTTAAAATTAATCGTCTACCCAAAATATCATTGTAATATATTTCGCCTCAGTTAAAAAATCAGCATTATAATTAATTTAAAATACAGCGATTAATTTCATATTTTTTTAATTCTCCTTTATGTAATAGATACATTCCACAAATATTCAAAACCCAAAGAATCAGATTATAACATAAATATATAATGATAATATCCCCGATACATATATAAAGATGGGAATGCAAAAATAAATTAAACACACACATTTACTTTGCGATTGTAGTACATGCAGATTCATTTAGCCATAACCAGCCTACAGCAATTTCAACAAATCGTTTGTAAATATAACGGTTTCTGATTTGGCAAATTGAAATGCTAAATGATTTAGGACGGAACTTGTTGATTGTCGGTTCCAATCGGTAACTGGACTGGGGTATAGCTATCAATAAATTACCTTCCGCCAACGCAAACCGTTTTTCTCCATGTTTTACAGCCAGCCATAATGCACCATTTATGTCCTACAATACTGTAATTATCGAAATTAAGTCCCTTCTGTAAGGGTAATTATTTCTGTTTAGCGTACTAGCATTTGTCACCCGTTTAATAAAGTAATAACTACGTAAGGTTGTTGCTAATAAACTAATTATTAAAAAAGCGAATTATCACTTAATCGATTAGTAGACGTAAGTGGGACGAGGTTTATTTTAGGTCTGACTTTAAGCCACGCACGTTTGGTTCATGGTGCTATTGTCATAGCTGTAGTGACCTTTCCTACCCAAAGTAAAGTTGAGAGGTTGAAAAAATTGTCGATAACAGATGATTGTTCTAACATTAAATACTGAAATGTTTTTTCCAGATTTTTTTTAAAACTATTCAAGATAATTACAACTGTATTTCAATATAAATACATCAAGTAAATGTGTACACAAGAATATAATCACTATCTTCTTTTCAGACGCCTCGAAGGGTTAACAGGAATCGAAGAGGAAGCAAAGCTAGAAACGAGAGGATTCGGGTGGTTATGAAGTTTATTATGGAAGGATGGGTATATGGATTGGACCAAATCGGAAACACATGGAACATTAAGGTCATTATGGATTATTTTATTTGTGACAAAGTAAAGAGAATTGTTTTCCAGATTTAAAATTTAAATTAGTAACATTTTTAGTTCTACAGAGAATGAGTCTTGACGATGTTTCAATTTGAGAAACGTAGACGGATTAGTTAGTCTTGTCTGTATTTAAGAGAATTTAGACTGTGTGGTTCGTCTTTCACATTTAAATTTAAACTTGAAATAAAAGTAATGATCAGCAAGCAAGGATGGTCCTGATGGAACCTCCTAGACCGACAAGTGGGCCTTTTAATCCATCTTGAAAATCCTGGCGACCACCAAATGGTTGCCATAACGTACAATCCAGAGTTTCAAAGGAGCGGGGTGGTTGAGCGTGCTATCGCGTGTGCAACCTGATAAACCGAAGAAACGGTGTCCAGAGGCTTTTAACTCTGGCATTAATCTCTCGCGGCCTCCCCCGGTTCTGACAAAAAATTCGAACATACAGGGAAAGGAGAAGAAGGGGGGAAGAAAAAAGTGGGAGTTTCAAGATCCACTTTAGTGATAACCGAGAAATAACTAGTAACTGATCCAGACGGGAATCGAACCAACAACATTCTGCACCAGACACTCTGAATCTAAATTGCTCGGTGATCACGTTCTGTTTATGGAGAATAGGTCTGATGGCATTTCTAAGCAAAATGTATAACTGTTCCTAAATAAATATTCCTCCTACAAGAATTGAATAACATAAAACCCTGGAAAGAGCAGGTTTAGATCTAATCAAAGGACAACAATATATGAGCACAATGTTTTCCGACACAATCACCATTACATCTGATTAGGCTATCTAAGCTGTGGCAATCCTCTCTTAATGTAAACCTCACAGATAAAGTAAGGAGTTCTCTGACTAAAGGTATTTTCAACAACCACGCAAAACTCTAACAGTGCGGCAATGCTATCGAGATAGCAAATGTCATACAATCGTACAGTACCTATACTACGTGGCATATACTGTGATGATTTCTTCTACTACAATGGTAATGGTCATCGTGAGAACGAAGCTAATAGACATTTTGACAGTACCCTCTGGAGATTGCAGATGGTATAGGCATTTTGGGTTTGTAAAGCTTAATCATCACATCGGAGGAAAGATTGATCCATGCTGAATACCGATCCTTATTGGATGTTTATAAAAGATGTCTAAGAAAAACATTTCAAAATGAAGTAATAAATTAAAGGTGATGAGGATAACAATGAGAAGAAGCGAACGGTCATAAATTTAACTAAAAATATCTATTCTCCTTCATACCTATCTTTACTATATGTATATATTTTGTATGCTTTAGCTGTTTGGGTTTTAACATATGTCGATCTTTTTTATTTACGTAATGTTGATATTTTTTCCTTTTCTGAAGGTTTTTCTTTTTCTTTCTATACATGTAATTCTTTTTTATTTATTTTTATAATTTTTCCAATAAAATTATAAATATAGAGAAGATTTTATTTTAGTAATTTACGTACAATTACTTAAGATGTATATATTGTTTGAATCTTAATAAGTTAGTTTTTGGCTAGATATGTATTTTTCTTTTGTAACTGTTCATTATTATTATCCTAAGGAGATATCGTCCCAGATTAAAGTTTATTTTCTATTCTATTCTACCTATATTTAAACTAAAATATTTTACACGATGCAGGTACTAATGATAACGGATATCTGATAATTATGTTCTTGATTGCTCTAATTTTTCATGATATAAAATCTTTTCATCATCTTTATGAATGAAATCCTCAAGGCATGTAAAAAAAGGTGAAATTTAAGAACAAAATCAGTATAGGCATATTTATTCGCAAACGGTATTGTTCTTATCTCCAACGATAAACTAAAATTGCAACGGGCTCTAATCGAATAGCGAGGAGATCTTAGGAAATGATTGACAATAAACTTCACAAAATATAATGTTGTGGTTATTTCTAGGGAAGAGGAAGGCGTGTATTTCTTTTGTACGCTACAAGAAGGGGTTAGAGATTAATAAGTAATTCCCATATTTAGGTACAGTGGCTGTAAACACTCAGGAAATAAAATCTACTGTCCTATATCTAATACAATAGTCAAGCTCCACATCTTCAAAGCTGTTTATCTCCAGACTCTGCTGTGTACCTCTGAAAGTTGGAGATCGTTAAACAGACATACAGATTGCTTCGGAAATAAAAATTTCTGCGAAATAGCAGGCAAAAAAACGAAGAAGCCGCATAAGAAATGAGACGATAAGGGAACAGTTTGACATATCCTCATTGAAAACCTCCTTCCAAAGAAAACAAGGTTCGGATATTTATAAAGGATGGAGCAGAACTAGGGCCCAAGAAAAATAATAGAAGCTCGATCGGGTGATAAAAGACCCAGAAGCAGGCCCAGGATATTATACAACAAATATTACTGGCACTGCCCCTTGCTTATCAAATTATTACCATCCGTCTGAAAATTCGTGATTGGCTTCGTCTTATCATAACCTAAAATTATTAACTAAATCTGGAGAAATTTTTAGAAATGATGCATTTTCTCATTAAATTAATTAATCTGAGAAGGAATTGATCGGGTGATGCGGTCAAATAAATACTAAATTATACAAATAGTATTCTTTAATTTAAAATTAAATAATACTATCTATATAATTTAGTATTTATTTGAGCGCACCTCCCCCCCCCCCCTCCAACTCCTTCTCATATTATATCACAGTCAACCAACCCTACATCATTACAAATTAATTATTCATAAAATAATTTTAACAAGAATATACAGAAAGATGATCATACAAAAATATTGCACCGTTAAGCCTATTTAACCTCGTTATTTTAACTGTTAGCGTTGGAGGTCAATAAAACGGTCCAATATTTTTGTAGGCCAGTTTTTTCCTCGATTTTGTGATGAAATTATCTTACGATTCAAATGGAAAGAAAATAAGTGTTCATGAGTTTTTAGTACCTCATTTACTAGACAAAGTTTACCAATCTACAGATTGAAAACGCCCCATTCCCAAGAATTTTCGTAAATAAAAAATATGTTAGATTACTATAAGATGAAATCATTGACGAAGTTGTTAAAAATTTGATAAAAGGGTTTGTACCGCTGACAATACAAGGTGTTTCAGAGTTAAGTGGCGAAACTGAAAATATGAATTAAGGACCTCAAAACTAGAAAAAAATTCCTCTTGATAGATGTTATTGAGAGTTCCCAATGCTGATTCCAAATAGTATTCCTTTAATGTTGCCAATAATTTTTATACAGTTAGGGATAAAAGGCCATATTAGTATTCTATATAATCCATCTCCTAACCAAAGCGTTTCCGGTCATACCTTCACTTTGAACAACATTTAATTAATAAAGTAGTTAGAACAAATAAATAGGTTTTATTTATTTCATATAACGTAAATAACGAACAACGAAAATCTTTAGGTGTGAATATGTCATGAACAAATCGTTTGCGGACATACCTTCAGAGAAAATATTTTCTTGTTTTGAGATCCTTTGCTCATTTTCGCAGTTAGGCCACTTAATCCTGAAACACCCTTTATATCACCAGAATGAAAATTGAACACGGATTACAGACTGCTGTAGAACTGAAGACATTGATGACACAAAACCGAGAAGACTACTTCTGGTGGTTAGAGTCTCCTTTACGCAGAATAACAAAAGAAAAAGAAGAGGAATATAAACTGATTATTTAAAAAATTTAAAATTAAATTTAGAATAATCAGCCTGAAGGAAGATGTTTCTAAATTGGTTTTGATGAGCCGTTATTGAATTACAAATTACACCTGATGGAAATTTCGGAAAGATTAAGGTTAGAACAAGGAGGAAGATTGCGCCGGGTAGATTATGAACGGTACTTTGGATCTACTTTTTCCGATCGACTTGAAATGGTTCCGGATCCGCTAAAACTTTTAGACTTAGGCCTACTTTTATGTGTTCTCTACTTTATTCATCCCTTGCTTTTAGAAGTTGAAGATTTTCCGAGTATAAAACTTAGTAAGTCAGGGAGAGAGTGGAATCTTCTATATTTACCAAAGTTTTCAGAGTACTTATACTCCAAGTCATTAAATTGATGGTATTAAATAATCCAGTTTCACTTTTCCCCCAATGTAAACTTAGCTATTCTGGTTTGAGCTGCTAAATTAACTCTTTAACATCACATTAATAAAACCATTCGCGGATGGGTTTAACAACGTCGGAAAAGTTTTAACGATACTTCATAATGCCAGTTTTGGCCGTTAAATAATATAACATTACAGAGATGCGTTGAGCTATAAAATTCCTGAAGAACCATACAGAGATTCGGAACAAATACAAAAATAAAATGTGCGCAGGAGAGCTCCGTTACATATGTCAGAATTTTTCCTTAATTTTTTCTGACAAAAGCGATCTTATTGTTTTGTTATATTCTACTCAAGAAAAATATATCAAAATTAATTGAACTGCTAAATTTCTTTCTCATGTTTTGTTTATGAACAACTATACCATAGGTAGGAGAACCTTCTTATCATTGTAATTTAACCTTGTTATAGTAAGTTTAGGCAGTGCTAATGGCGTCCGCAATAATTCTTTATACTTTACCATTGCTATTTTTACTTATCACTAAATGTAAATTACACATATATATTCAACTTAATTCTATTAATTTTCAAATTTCCGTAACCTTTTTTTTTCTCCTCTGCCTCACCTTTTAGACTAAACGGTGTGTGGATGGGAGATTAATGCCAGAGTTAAAAGCGCCCTCGGCACCGGGACGCGAACTCATGACTATTTTTTCCACTAAACTTTGTTGATCAAATTGCCAGACAACGCGCGGTGCAGTGCACACGCGTTAACTCTCTCAGTCACCTTCCTCTCCCTACAAAATTTCATATCCTAAATAATTAATTCTAGCGGTAGATTAATAAAGATCACGAAAAAACTAACAGAGGCCGCAGCAAGCTCACGAAGGGCGCAAATTCTATATCTATGGAATATAGATTTAAATATCCGCCATATAAATAAATAACCAGTTTCTTAATAATATCCATAAATGAACTGACCGATATAGACCAACCAATAACAAACGTCTGTGAAACCCTGAATATATGTTGATATTTTATCGAAACGACAATAATTAAATGTAATTATAAGCAGATTTTACAAAGAAAAGGACAAGATTAAGTTGAAATGCCAGAATTTTATAATGCACGGAAGCAACAGAATAATAAATTGCTTCGTTCTCTCAGCTTTAGGTAAGTCGCGATGATCATTATTTCATATTCAAATGTAAGCTGATTAATGGCACAAAATCCAAAAACAAAATCAGCTTGAACAAGATAGAAGTTTCCTTAAAGAACAAAGGTCAACCTTAATAATATTTCTTGGATTAAAATGATTTTTTGTATATTTCCGGGTACTTTGATTTTGAACATAATTTTTAAAATAAGCCAAAACAAATTATCTATCCACTTATACTTTTTTTACCCGAATATGACGAATCCACAAAAATGGTATTATGTATGGTTCAACTGCTTATAGAACTGCTGGAGCAATTTTTAAGTTTGATGGCCCAAATTACCCATAGATTGTCTTAAAATCAGCTGGGTTCAAAATGCTAACAAATGTTTGTATAATATGTGTTCAGTCCATCCGTTAATAACGTTAATAAAGACGTTTTGAGCGAACTGCATCACTGATTTTTAAGTTGATTTAAATGCCTGTCATAATTGAAATCTGATAAATGATTTGAAACAGTTTAAAATACTGAGAAAACATTTTGTTAAACTTCAAAAACACTGAACTTTTTTGTTGATTTTATATCATATCATGTGTACGTCCATGATCACAAATATTAATAAAAATTTCCAAGACTTCAATAAGAAAAAACGTTAGAATAAAAAACAAGCATATAACTCGAAAAGAGACATTATAAATAGAACAATCCGAACTATAAAGCAACGAGTCTCTAATACACAGGTGAAGAATTAACCTGCCGAAGATTTGCCAATCCAGGCTTCCTTAGGACAAAAACCAATATCAAATACTTATATGCAGAAAAAAAGAAAAAGATTTAAAATCCCCTACGGCAACGAGACGCGAACTCGTACTTTTTAATCTTTCTATAACTTCGGTTATCTGGTTGCAGGGCAACTCGATGGTGCGTTCTATGCACACGCGTTAGCCCGTTGGGCAATCCCCTCCCCCGCTCCATATCCCTCACTCCCCCGCCCCCCTTCCTCACCTTTTGGCTATACGGAATTTTTCATAGGCAGGGGGTGAAGACGAGGGATTAATGCCAGAGTTAACCCTCCTCTCCCCACCCCCATCACCTCTTCGAAACCCGTAAGTGAACTCGTGATTATTTTTGTCTAGTTATCTTGTATCAGGTTGGGTGGACAACGAGGTGCTGTTGACACGCGTTAACCCACTTGGCCACCCCGCTTTTAACAGTTCACCTATGCGGCGTATACGAATATAAACAGCTGATGCAGTTGTCGTCGCCTTCTGAAGCACATTATTGCTCCTGACAAGTAGATTTTGTACTTCACCGGTCGGTGTATGTTAACATCTGAAACTATTAAGGATGGAAGGAACCCGACTGACTATTGGACCTAGTTTCAATATTCTTAGATGTCATTTTCCATCTAAATGTCTGAATATATATGCACGTACGTCCACTTTAGACGAATAGTTTTTCTTCAGTATGGTCTCTGTAAAGGAATGCTCAAGATGCAGATGCGACAAACTTAGATCGTAGAAGAGTGTCCTAGAGTAGCCGGGACGACAGGTCATTAGAATGTTATTATTATTCGAGATGTGTAGCTCATCATGGCAATCCATGGCAACATCTCATTCATTATTCAGCCGATTGCCCTCAACGACCAGCGACCACCGAGCCCAAGCCGGTACTCTCATGTACTCTCAAAGCACAGCTCTACTTCAGGATGGAAATTGGAAACAGAAGTTTTAGGTGGTTGATGAAACGGTCATAACAACTTGTTAAGTAACGATTAATTTAAAAAAGTTCTAACCAGTATTATAAACGAGTTATTTAGCAATAATTTGGAAAGTTAATGTCATATTGTTAGTGGTGTTTTCCGGACACTCGTCGGCGAGAGGGAAGGGAATTTAGGGACCTGTGCCATAGAAAAAATGTCAATTCAATATAAAATACGTATCCGCAGTATTTGTATACAACTGATTCGAACTATTCAAATTTCAATTATTCTACGACGATATAAACCAAATTTCTTAGATTTTTTTTCAGATCTTAATGACACATTTACTGCCAACGTCACCAGAAATTAAAATTCCTAAATCCACCTAAATTCAATCCAAAAAATTTAAAGAATTTTGATAAGTATGACTCCAACACTTAAAAAATTAATAATGTTCCTGATGTATAGTATCTAATAAGACCGTTTCATAGCGATATTCCAGTTTGGTCAGTAAAACCTCTTGGGGCACAAGCCTCTAAAAGGGGAGAAGGCTTGATCGGGGAGGAGAGAAAATCTTATGAGTGTGAGATATGATTTGCTTCACCCTAGTTTAGACATTGTAGTTGTGCTTACCACGCACTGATTCTAAAACCCTTCATGGGTTGTAGTGCTTCAGGTTTTTTTTTTTTTTTGTTCTTATTTAATAACTAGGTCAGTATATCTTTGTCAAAATAGTCCTATCAATAATAATATCAATATAATAAATCAGTATATCTCCGCAGTTTAAATGAGTTACTAAACAACTGTTTTAACGGTGTTGGTTCAATCCAAAATCAAATTATTGTTTTCTCTCAAGAGTGAGTATGGTTAAAGTCATTTACATAGTTGTTTAGTAGGTACTGCTTTTAATTTTTTTATTTGCTTAAACTGGTTATGTGTTCTTCTAGGCCAAAACTTGACGATGGCTTGTCCTTTTCTGATTCTTCTATTCTGGAATTGACAATCTCATAGTTCATTTTTACGTCTTATTTTTTACACCATTCGAACCCTCTCGTTCCAAATCCTGCTTCCTCTTCGATCCCTGATAACCCTCAGAGGCGTCTGTGGGTAGTTTAA
Source organism: Nezara viridula (assembly GCA_928085145.1). Lineage (NCBI taxonomy): Eukaryota > Metazoa > Arthropoda > Insecta > Hemiptera > Pentatomidae > Nezara > Nezara viridula. The sequence continues at coordinate 122,077,686 of OV725081.1, read as the reverse complement.
GTGGGTAGGTTTTCAATAAGCGATTTCATGGTATTGTATTCCTGAGTGCGCATTTACTAGATGTATTTTTTTTTTTTTTTTTTTAATAGAGTTGTAAATATCATGAATGAATAAAAACAAAATAAATAATTTTCTTATATATCCTTGAACTATAAAGATAAGAATCTACTTATTTTTTTTTTAGTATTCAAGTTCGGAGGAAAGAAATTGAATTCTGGAACATCAGTTTTTTACATTGTCATTTTAGATAACTGAAATCCTTTGTTGATTAGTCTGTGAACAGAAGTACATTGAATTTCAATTTTTTGAAGGTTTGGTGATGACTGATGGCTTACACACTGATCATCATCATGTATTACACTTGTCTTTTAACGTATTTAATATGGTCAAATGGCCCCAACTAACACTTTTGTTCTAGTTTTAAATAATGTCTCTCAAGACTGATGAGTATACTGCGTGATTTATTATACAATATTATTATTGTAATTCTCTCTCTTACAGTTTTTTCTAATATACTGGTTTACTAATTAACTAATAAGTACTCAAATTGTAATGGAATATCATAAGATACAATCAGATTAATAGGGCTTTGAATTTCGTTAATTAATACATCAATATATTTATTAGCGCTCTATTTCATTATTATATTGTTTGTTTCAGATTAATTATTATTAGTTAAATTATCGCAGACTGAAGAGATGTAATAGACTAGAGGGAAGACAGTTTTGGCGAGGATTGGGAGAGGTCAGGGAACGTATAAATTTAGCGGGACCTCCACTGCAATAGCCCGCCGTCGTCCCGCCACTTCTCTATAAGCATCGCTACTCAAGCAAGAATATAAACATCTCTACTGCCTCTATATGCACACTACATAATAACTGCCCGATGCCTTTTCAAGCAATAAATATATAATAGAAAAATAACATAATTCTCAGACAATGTTTCTTAAGAGTAATTGTACAATCCCTAGCTTTCGGCACCCTCAAAGAAACTATACAATGTGTTCGTCTCGTTTTTAATAGCGTGAGTACTTGGTTTAACAATTTCGGTTCTTTTAAGTCAGTAAAGAATTTCAAAATATAAATGCGAAACAGGGTCTTTAATTAATTTATTTTTTATAGTTAAAGGGAAAAATGAATTTTCCAATCCACCAATTTTCGGACTCCTTAACCAATTTTCAAAAATTTAAAGAACTAAATTTGACAGCCTTCAAAATGAAAAAAACTACAATGATATCGTTCAGAAATGTATGTTTCTAGGCAAAAACGTAAGACACGTCCTTTCTGGGCGACACCTATCGTGTTTCTAATCTTCAACGATTTTTCGACCAATAAAACAAAAAAAAAAAAAAAAAAATAGAGGAGAGAAGCTAGAATACGAGAGTTTCCCGCTTCAAATTAGCGGGCTTTCGCCAGATCTAGACTATTCCCAACGCTTAATATTCTTCAATAAATGCAGTGGCTGCCGAAAACTGGGGACTTCATCCTACGTATACACTTCTAAATATTAATAAATTGTTTCATTCGATTCATCTTTGGAGTCCCTATAACGTCTCCAGTTGTTTTGCTGAGTTGAAGTGGCTCTATCCAGTTTTCCTTTTCCGAACCTTTACAACCAAAAAGCCATCTTACCTTCTCGATTTGTTTACTCCTTGTTCCTCTGTTCATTCGTTTAACACGAGATCCCAGTCCATAAACCTGTATGTTCCCTCTCATAGAACCGTTTCCTTTAAAAAATCCTTTATCATGCGTGCTACCTTTTTTTTTGGAATTTCCTACCTATCTCAATACGCAAATCCTCTTCCTTAACCTCATTTAAACAACATTTACTCTTCCACCTCCTTAGCAATCAATCTTCCGAATACATGTAAGAATAAAGTTTCGTATTAAAGAGCTGTCACTCTCATTGAGATGATATGTTACAGTTACTTACATATCATCAATATTATTAATCAGAACAAATATGTGAACACACGCATTTATATTTATTTACAAATCAATATGTTTATTCATACTTAATTTATTTTAATTATAAGGTTAGATTATTATGTTATGTTCGCCACAAATTTTCTTATTATTTTATAATGTCAGTCAATTTTCATCTTTTTGTTCATTATAATTATTCTAAGGGGACTAAATGTCCCAGGAAAGTATTTTTTCTTTCTTCTAAAAAATAAAGAGACAATAAAAAACATAAATTAAATTCTTCTAACAAATAAGCACTAATTTTTATTAAGAAAAAAGAATGTTGTATTAGTAATTTAAAAAAAAATGTATAAATAATTAGTTGTATTTATAATAGTACCGTAAAAGAAAGATAGAAAAAAAAATATATATGGTCATAAAAATACAGGAACAACAGATAAGGACACCGTATATATATTAATTTATTTATAAGATACAAATATTTGCTATCTACAACGGTATTGAGCAAATCTGATATCAAGGAATATATATATAAAAAAAAAAAAAAAAGGAATGCCCAGGTTAGTGTGTAAAGTAAGATTAGAAACATAAAAGAGGGCGTCCACAATTTTCCGAAGAACCTCTGAACGATTGAATTCTTTTTATATTTGATGTGTTTGCTATTCCCAATAAATCGATAAAATATTTCCAAAGTGGCTTAATAAGGATTCTGTAAATATTTTATTTATTTAGAAATATATAATCTGTCACGTGGACAATAATTATAGAGAGATATGAATTCATTCACACCACATGTACAGACAACATAAAATTAACAAAAGTAGTAATAATAACTAAATAATAATCAAACAACTATGTACAATAAAAAATAAAATAACCTAAAGATAAGTAAATTTAAAAAATAAAAACTCAGTCATACTTATATTCAATCAGGTAGGGAAGCCCAAGCCTGACTTGTCCCTCCAACTATAGAGGGAAAAGCAGGACTCCAAGAGATCCCTGCGCTATTCTCTCAACCGCGTCACTGGTGCTAAAGGATTTAATTTATTATACACCGATAATTTAGATTAGACCGATAGTCGGTAAAGTAGACTAGAAAGAAATTCGTATCGCTTATTAAGTTCCTTTCTTTTTTGTTTTACGCAGTATATCAAAGTCAGTCGTTTGTCCAATCAGAGATCCAAATATCGTATTGTTTTTAATTCTGTATCGCGATATTATAAAAAATACGATGTTGTAAAAATACAAGAGTCATTCTGAATATATTAAATATACAGAAAATATATTAAACAATTTTAATCCTTGCATTTGAACGCTTGAGATGTGCCACGTGAGGATCTTGCCTCTCTCCGAGATTAAAATTCGCTGAGGCAGAACTTGTTTCGTGTAAAATGTTCTTCTGCTTTGCTCGCTTTATTATATATTGCCTGAAAAGATGGAGGTTTTCATTTGAAGATGAAAGATAAAAGGGGCTAGATTAAAATAAATAAAATATTTTTTACTTTTTCTTCTAAGAAAAAAAATCGTTGTAGTAGGCTTGATCATTTTAATCTAATATTTAAATGCCTGTAAGGGGGAGCTTAAACCTCCCTTTTAATTTGAAAAACGTTCATAATAAAGTGGCAATAACCATAAAAAACGAATTACCAATAAAATAAAGTACCAATTTATTTACAATTTAATTAATTGCAACTTTTCTTCTTTCATTTATATTACTTTCTGGATAATTATAATAATAACGATTATTTCTATTATTATATATTATGAATCAAATTGATTCGATAAATGCCCGACCCTTTCTATAGCAATCCTTATAACCTCATGAAATAGCAAATATTAAACAAGATGTAGACATTTTCTTGAAGTCGCTTTTACTAATAACTCCCTCATGAGCTTACTTAATGTCTGATTTATTTATAATCTGAGACGTGGCAATGAAGGGTTGCCAAAAGTCGTGTAAATAGCAGTTCACGGCTGTTCAGCTGCTTTCAACCTCACATCATCCACAAAATTAACTAAGCAAAAATTATTATCAACTTTCAAATAAACAAACAGAAAGGTCATTTCGTATAAATTACGAGCTTCTTCAAATACAACGAGATATATTATATTGAACACACAATACTTGAACGCTATATAATGAGGAAAGATATTGTACGGGGTGGCGTTCATAAAAAGAAAAAACTTAAATAGTGGAAACTAGTTATTAAGTCTATGTTTCGACCCAACGATACAGGTCTTCCTCAGGGCTGCAAAGAACAAGACACAAAGTTATAGAATATTATTAATGTGTATTTAGACATTTCACAAACAATGGAAAACATAACTATCTTATAGCAATATTAAAGCTAAGTCAATTTTTTTTCTTCCTTTCTCAAGTCATCAACAGAAGGTGGAAAAACATAAAAAAAAACAAGAAACAAAAACATTAACATAAAGAAATAAACATTTGAGTAACACACGATATTAAATAAAAAATTAAGAAAATAATTAACAGAGCCAATTAAAAGTAATAAGAACAAGTAACTAAAATACAGTTAATTAAAAATTGGAAACTATAAATACAGATAAGGAAATTAAGTGAATGGTGGATATACATAATCATGAACGGTGTGACAAATCTAACTATTATTAGTGAGTGTCATATTTGAATTCATTCGTTTTTTTTTTCAATAAACCTTATTTTTATATATAAATCAATATATTGGTACTTTCAAAGACACAAAAAACCTTCTGGGAAAGTTGAATATTGTAAGCATAAATTACACATAATTATTTTAACAGAAACAATCCTTATTAATAACCTTTATCCTGAAATAATATTTTTAATTTATTTTGAAATATTTATTACGAAATCTTATGTTATTATGATCAGCTGTATGTTTTTAAGAAACTTTTAAAATTATAGATATATGGATAAAAAGAACTTGAAATGATTTAAATTTTATTTCTTATTCGATTAACTATTTATTTGAGTAAATTTTTATCTGATTATTTTTATTTTTTCAGAAAAATTTTTTAGTAATTTTAAATAAACATTTATTCATGATGAAAAATTCCAAATTAAAAGTGATTCATTCGTTCATACTCAATCCTGGTCAAATTAATAAATTCTGAGCTGATCTCATCGATTGCATCGGAAATCCATCAAATCGTTCCTAAACTCCTCGATTGAGCGTGTTCCTTTAATCAGCGATTAAATCACAGTTGGTTTTTGGGATTGATGGATGCCCTGCATTTATTATCAATATAATAATCTCAATTTACATATTCATTAACCAGGTTATTTTGTTTTTATGTTAATTTATCTTTTGATATTCAACTATTTAATAGGTAGTTATTTCTTTGCATATATTTTTAATTTTCAAGTGATTTCGGACCTTTTATAAGTGCAAACGTTCCGCTGATATTCATCAGGTCATTTCTAAACTCAGAATAAATAGCTGTCTATCGCTGCGTTTAGGAAATTATCTATTTAATTTACATTAAATAATTCAATATACCTAGAAAAAGAAACACCCATCTTCATATACTTATAAAACTACTATTTGATGACTGACCAATGAATTATACGAATTATTCGAAAGGATTAACTAATCGACTGGTATTATTGAAAATCTATGTCGAGTGATAAATAAATAATTAGACTGTGTATATTGAATGTGCATTGAGATATGGAAAACCTTGTGCGCAATAGACGGAAACATTTCTAGTATGTATCTAGTTGAGGAAGCACTAAATTGGTTATTGTCAAAACAATTTTTATTCACTAGAGCGAATGGAGATTGGCATTTGGTTCCAGATGGATAACTATTCAATAAAAGCTAAATTGCATAATGAGGAGAGTTTAGCCATTGCATGCCCTCGATCCGAGCAGCTCAATTGGAATGGCCAACTCTTTAAATAGATTGTGATCAAATAGTGTCGATCATGGAGCAGTATCGATCACTAAAATATTGTTTGAAATATTTATTGCTTTTTTCGATGAGGTATCAGCATGGATGATAAGAAGGAATAAGTTGGTAAATTTTTTTCAACCAAGTGAACTATCTAGTATAATTTTTTTTTATCTTTAGTGAATTGAAATAAAAAAATAGGATAGGAATATTTAAAAAATATAAGCGTGCTGTAGAAAACAAGTGTTGCCCAAAATCAGTCTTTGTCTTACAAAGTGCACTTTTGGTGACCAATACTGACTGCCTAACTTTTGTAAGAGCAAGACCAAGGCTGGTAAAAAAAAACAAAAAAAAAAAACGATTTTTTAAATAAAAATTAAGGCAAAATAGTTACTCATACTTGGCAATTCAGTTAATATGTGTAAAGCATTGGTATAACCAATATACTTTTGCATTTAACTCTTCTATTTTTTCATTCGGTATTAGTTAGGTTTCTATTATCTAAAAAAATACAGTAATATCTCTATAGTGATAAGCTAATAGGTAACTGTAAGACTGTTGCGAGACTCTTGTGCAAGACCAAGACTAAGCCCAAGAGTGAGTTCATAAGACCAAGACTCGTCTTGGTCTCGCATTTGGGCAACACAGAAAATCTTTAAAAAAGTCAGTGTTTATTTAAATGATCCCTTAATCGAATGCACGTGTCAAAATTGGTTTTCCAAATTTGTTTTAGCGAATTTGGACATGATGCTCCATGCCCCCTCTACTTCTATGAACTATTGACTTCAGGAATAACAGTCGATCCAACACCATATTTTGCAGTATAGGACTCCAATGGAAGTTTTTCTCCGACGAGTAAAAAAATAATTAATACTTAAAAATACCGGAATTGGATCAAACAAATAAAAAAAAAAAAAAAACCGTTCATACTTGGCAAATCGGAAAGATGTTTTCTACCAAGACAATACAAGGCCGGATGCTTCGTAGGTCACTCAGAATAAAATATTAATATTCGGAAACTTTTCCTCCACTCTCACTATTCACAACACCTTGCCCCAATCAACTACTACTGATTCTGATCTCAGCAGACGTACATCAGTAGAAAGCCATTCAGGAACGAACAGGACATTAAAAACGACCAACATCAGTTTTTCACATTAAATCGTAGACGTTCTAAGAAAGATGAAAACAAGACATGCTAAATAATGGTCAATGCATTGTTGATTAAAATTATCAAATATGTTTTAAATAAAAATGTATTTTTTAAAAATAATTTTGTACTTATCTATTAGAGAGTTTTTTTTTTCTCTTCTCTTTCTTTATTACTACTGTTATATATAAAATATATTGTTTCACTATTCATTTGTTTTGTACATGGTTTTAATTATCCCGTATATAGTTTCATTTGTTCCATGCAATACAGATCTTTTAGCCAAAATTAATTAGTATTTTCCCGTGCTACAAAAACAGTATCCCAGAAGAACAAGATGTAATTTAATATAGTATAGTTTGAAAGAGTATAGTTCACAAAATATTTAGAATAATTAAATAATATATCTTCCTAGATAGAATAAATCGATATAAATCATGTGAGCGTGTATTGAGCTTCCAATCGCCAATTAATAATACACATTAAATTATAAAAAAGAAGAAATCTTACTTAAAAAGTTACTTATAAAATAAAGGAAGTACTTAAGTACATAAAAGTAATTCTCTAAAATTTAATAATATCTTCTATCTAAAGGCGAATAGGCAAAACTTGCTATCTGGCCAACCCCCTTGGTCAGGGAAACACCGCACCACCCAAGGGAAATTCTTGCCGAATTCCTCACTGTTACCACTACCCAAATATGAAAGGCCTAAAATTCCCTATTCCATATATACGCAGTAACAATCTGTTACAGACTTCAAGCCACGCTAGTAATGCAAACCACAGGCAGATTGCGTAGTTGTAGGAAATGGAACTAAATGAAAACCGTTTAATAACTTATCCAATCTAGCTGAAATTGAATCTATCCAAGCAACGCGTAATGAAAACGTAGTGATGGAAAATGTAAAAAAAAAAAATTAAATTAAAAAATACCTGTTTCTACCAATCCGTTGGTTTCATAAAATTGATTTTTTTTTTTTTAATTCTTCTATTATTTTGTTTTTAATTACATCCAGTTTCCTTTTTCAGACACATTCCGGTGTCATGGCTTTCTCTTGGACCGAATACTAACGTAGAACCCACATACTAGACTTGAAAGACAAGAACATAACTGACGATACGGCCAATTATACAGACTACTGACCAGAAAATCTCAACTTTCAATTGACAACAAATTGCTGATCTACAAGACAATCCAGAAACCTATTTGGACTTGAACTTTTGGTGACGGCAAAATTTTCTAACATCAAACGCATCCAATCCTTTCAGTCCAAAGTCGTCCGACCAATAATCGATGCTGCGTTATATGTAACCAAAAAAACACCCTACATCATGATCTTAATATCCCATTTGTCCTTTACCTTATCCCTGAAAATTTTTACAAATTCTATCAGAACCTTATCAATCATCCAAATCCCTTAGCACAATCCCTATCTAGTTCCACTCATCCCTGCAACCCTCGAAGGTTGAGCGGCCAAGAGATCTTTTGTAGTATATATCTTAGAGATCTGGCAATGACCAGATTCTCCACTCAAAACATGAGTGTATGTGGCTAAAGCGTCCTCGATCAATCTCCACTGGCTTTAGCGCCAGTGACGCGGATGAGAGAGTAGCGCAGGGATCTCTTGGAGTCCTGCTTTTCCCTCTATAGTTGGAGGCACAAGCCGGGCTTGGGTTTCTCTGTCTGATTTTATATAGGTATGTCTGTGTTTTTAAGTTTTAAATTTACTAACTTTTAGGTTATTTTTTTTTTTTTTTAGTGTACATAGTTATTGATCATTATTTAGTTATTATTTTACGTTTTTCAATTTTATGTTCTCAGCGTATATGGTGTGAATGTGTTCATATCTCCTATAATTTTTCTCTACGTAACAGATTATTGTATTTATAAGTAAATAAATAAATTATTTTGTAGATTAGTACAATTTAGGTATTTCAACACTTTAAGCATTGAAGTAAGAAGAAAGAAATAATTTATTTTTTGTTGCAAAAAAAATAACAATGATAATGCCTTCAACTTTAATTATACACAGATGAAATTTGAAACACTTACTTATGACTGAAAAAAAAAGAATATATTCAAAGAGGAGGAGTGAAATAAGCTGGATAAAGTTAATAAAAGAAGGGAATGAGATTCGTTTGGAGCTTAAAGGAAAGAGATAGAGAGTAGAAAATATAACGGAATATATTCTCTAATCACACCGTCCCGTCTGGCATAAATTTCATTGGCTGTAATAGGAAGCCCTTTGGGGAAGGGCCTACAGGCGATTTAGATCTCAAGAAAAAAACGAAATCTGGAATAGTTATCTCAATCCCAACAGCAATTTATAATTCACAAAGTAAATTCTCCAAATAATAAAAAGCGTTTGGTCATTTCATATCCTCAACACAATGACAAGTGTCAAAAACAGGACCATAAATGATTATAATCATATATAAATAATGAATAATATATAAAATTAAGGAGCAATATCTGAGATATGAGATGAAAAAAAAACTGTTTCTAAACAACTGGAATAATACCTCAATTATTTTCACACAACTGAGCATGAGTTTATACAAATCCGTACAGCGTGATTTTGTCTAAATACAATAATATAATCTTCTGAAGAGTAATGTAGTAAGGAATAAGATATAGTTTCCAAACCAAACCGCTGTTTCGTTTATTCAAGTAGCAACCCAGTTATATTCACCTGACTCCTTCTGAGGTGTCGGGAATAAAATCCATCTGTCAAAACGTCATAGTAGGAGACTCTAACCACCGGTAACAAAACACTAATAACAACCAGAACCACTACAACTGAAAATATTCTTGAATTAAATAATTGATAAAGAAGATATTTTTTCAGAACAACGATAGTCCAATGTTCTTTAATATCCAACCCTCTTTAACATGTATATAAAAATGCTGAATGTGCCCTAGGAGATTCACTCGAACCCAGAATCGATCCTCGGCTAAATTATCAGAATACATTATAAACAGAAATTATCGCAGAGACCTTTGGTTTCTCTCCACAGCTCTGTACCCACTTATACCTAAGCAAAATCCTTATTCATCTCAAATTATTAACAACAAAAACTAATAATGGTCATGATATTTTGTTTTCCTAATTTCATAATGAAATAGTTAAATTTCTATAATCATCTATATAAAATAAAATAAAGATTTTGTCTGTACAATGAATAGAATCAACCAGTTTTATGATATCATTCCGTTTCATACATTGCAAACATCAAATCCGCTTTTAAAAAAATTTTTGTCTGTCTGTAGGTCCACATTGAAACGAAATTTTGTCAGGGGTAAGCTAAGCAATGGCTTATTGTAGACTTTTGAAATGTTAGCATTATATTAAGGTTTGCTTGACTTAAAACATAAGCTTTAAATGAAAATAAAATATTGAGTATAACCAAAGTTATGAATTCATGAGTAATTTGTCTAGAGATCTCGGTTATAGCTGATAATAAATGTTAATAATAAACATATGTTTATAGGTTAAAGACTATCTATATAAATAAAATAAAGGTTTTCTTTGTACATTGAATAGAATCAACCCGTTTCATGATATATTTCCGTTTTATACATTACAGAAACCAAATCCAATTTTAAAAAATTAGTTGTCTGCCTGGATGTCCGCATTGTCCAAAGAAATTTTGTTAGGGGTAAGCTCGGCAATGGCCATCTCAAAAAAATATTCTCAAATTTTAACTATACACCCTTCAACGATGGGAACATCAGCTAGTATTCTATAAAATATAATCACTACATTAGGAGCAGTATAATTTTAACCAATGTGTCAACCAAGATCAAACATTATCTTCTATGCTCTATAAAGATATAAAGAATGAAAAATGTATTACCTTTTTTTCGAGATCAGGTCCGTTCATAGTGGCGTACATGATTGCGTCGGAGATAGAGGTGCTGAAGGAGAGGAGCAGATGGTTGATGACCGATGTCTTGGGAGCACTGTCGTTGATATGCCTGACGAGGGTCTCGACTTCCAACAAGAAGTTGGACCACGGGAGGTCGAGCTCCGTCGTCCTCTGCTGGGTGAGGCAACCCCTCATGACGTTGAGGCAGTAGCCGTTGCAGGGTTTGATCCTGCCGGGGAGTCCGAGGCACTTGGGGCAGTAGTAGAGGCGGAGGAGCGCCTCCCTGCAGGACTCGGTGTTCTCAGGAGTGGCCGACATCACCTGGTCTGTGACGTTGAGGACCTCTATGCCCAAGGACAGGGCCTGCAGGAGGACCTTGGTGGTCTCGTAGGCCTTGGCCACCTGCCCGGACAGCTCTTCGGGGTAGAGGCCGAACGGCCGGATGTAGCTCGTCGAGTTGCTGAGGCACTCGGCGTACTCGGGGGATATGGTAGTGTTCTTACTGTTCATGTAATGAACGGTCTTCTGGTACACCAGGGGGAAAAGCTTCTCGAAGAAGCGGAACACGATCGACCTGAGGCCGGCAGAATCCTCGCTGGGAATGGCCTGGGGCAGGTCTGTGGGGATCTTGAGGCCTCCCTTGAGGTACTCCTTCAGCGAGGAGTACAACTCCTTCGTGGGACCCATCGCACCCGACACCATGTCTTTGTAGACGGAGGAGAACATCTCCAGCGTCTTCACTTCACTGAAGTTGGTCAACCGATCAACTTCCCCTGAAAAAAAATATATAATGAGTTAAAATCAATCATCATAATTTATAAAGAAATAAATAATTATAAACAACAATTATAAAAAACGGTGCCAATTATTTCAAAATGGTTTATTATTTCCAAACAAATATATCTAAAGTAACATTACCTTCCTAGAGACAAAGAACAAGAAATAAAAGGTGCTACCTATTATTGACCTAAACATTTTTTTTAATCATTAGCAATTTGCTAAAAAAAAAAAAAAAAAAAAATAGCATTACTTCAGTAACACATTCAAAAATCAAAAACCAAAACAATGGATATAATCTATGCAGTATAGCACATAAAAATATCTAGAGGCCATATCTTCACTCCCAATTGTCCGATTATAACGATTTTATTATTTGTTTTAAGGAAATTTCATAAACTTTTAAAAAACTATATACACTATTCACAAAAAAGTATAGTTTTTCGGAATCTAATTTTACCATCCGTCGTAACTTTTTTCCAGCTTCTTTTCGTTGAAGTATATTATATAGATAAATTTAAGAGACATCAAGAAGAAGACTTTAGCCAGATTTCATTGAAATCGGTACGTTCGTTTAGCCGCTACGGTCTATAGCAGTGCAGGTTTTTCGGCCGCCATTTTGAAAGTAAAAAGCGAAGAGTAATGTCATCCTATAACTAAGATCATCCTCGGGTAACCTCTAATTTTAAATCTAAATTTGAAAAAAATCGGTCCAGTAGTTTTGGAGAAAATGCACGGACGGCTGACGGAGGACGGACAAAACCATTTTTATTCCTTTTTCGAATTCTTCGTATTCTGAAATGTAAAACTTAAATTTTGAGAGGGGGTTAAGTTTTTGAATTTTTTCTTTCGATTACAATGGTTCATTATTAAAAATAATAAACCAGAAAGTTATTAATGGGAAATCACAAACAAAGTTTTAAATTAACAATTTCTAGATTTGCATATCATTAGAACAAATATACATGTAATCAATCTCACTTTAATACTAACAGTTACTACATACATAAATAACATAACTGTATGTTATGGGGTAAACTTGATCTCATTTTCAGTTGTTGCCAAGTTCGTGGCTACCTGACGGCACTCCCATTATTATCAGGTTGTGTTCAAGGAGATTAACATAGTTCCAGCCTAAATCACAACGGTGACATAAATTGTCACTACCCTGAAATATGATTGGATATGATTAAATATAAGGAAACTACCTAATAAATCATAATTTTAACTCAATGTTATGTGAACTTTTCAGGATTAAATCACAATTTTGTATAAGAGAAATTCTATTTAAAATTGTTTACAACTAAGTATTGGAAAGAAAGAGACAAAAAATGGCACGAAAAAAAAAACCTATGAACGAGTCTGCAGGTTATTGCAGGAACATTTGCTTTGCATGTACAAGTGACTCAGTAAAGTTTTGAGACTTGAGACTGCCTTAAACCCCAGCAAATATTTTTAATTATGAAGGTATCACCAAATTTAGGTAGAATGAACTGTATTATATTAGGTTTACTATAAATATATAGGAACTACCAAATAAATAAATAATTATTAGTTTAATTTGTTAAAATAAGATGCCGAAATTAGGATCTGGATTGGTGTAATTTTTTTTTTTTTCAGTTTTGATTTATTCTTATTTGACGAAACATTATGTGATTGTTAACTATGTTTATAATTGTTAATAAGTTATTATATAAATTATAATGCTTTTCGAAACAGTTAAGACAGCAAGAATCTATTTTAAGAATCACTTTTATATTTAATAGAAAATTAAGCATTTAAGTGTCAATTGAGTTGAAATCTATCTTTTAGAAAACATATTATATTTAGTTTTGATTGGGTAGTTAAATACTACGAATATGATTCTAGATTATGGGATACAGTTACAAATGATTAACTATCTTAGTAGAAAACCATCTGTTACGATTTCAGAAAATAAATTACAGCGTGAAAAATTCCTTAACTTAGAGACCTTTCTCTTGGGAACGGAGAATGGCTACAAGCTGAGTTAATGCAAGAATTAATTCAGGTAAATACAAAAGACTTTAAATCACTAAGGTTTCCAATTGCTTTCAAATTAAAGAAGGTTGGTGAATCAATGAATCACTTAACGTTTCTGAAGAGTTATTCAAATCAATGTTTAGAACACAAGAAGTATACGGAAAGAATACAGGTACTAAAGAAATAGATACATGATATAGAGGTTTCTTTTCCTGCTCTCAGGAGTGATAGAATTTATGAATGAAGTATCGAACAAAGGAAAATTACATGGAGAAGTGATGAATCCCAAATTGTATTCTAAAATTCCTTCAACAACTTCATTGAAAAAATTGATAGGTTTCAAAACTCAGATGATTTCAAAGTTAACCAATCGAAGCGGGATGAATTGTATCTTAAAGATTTCGAAACGGTCGTCAAGACCAAAAGAAATAGTCCCAAAAGAATTGCCGGGCATTTAGTTGCCATGGGATACTTATCAGGTATAGCCCACCTAGCAAATTAAATGTCGTTAGAAAAACAGTGCAGCCCTGAACCACATCAAACCGCCCTAATCGGAGAGAAGAGGTCGCCGTGACCAGGTTAAAAATAGGACACACGAACCTAACTCATGTACATCTCATCACTAAGCAGCCGCCAAAAAATTTTCAAGACTGCAATAGTGTGTGTTGAATGGACTATCTGCATATAATTATATTGTTTTTAAGAACTAACATGTTTGGTTAATATCGCTTATAGGTCAAATGCATTGGGAAATCAATAACTACATAATCCTTTCAGTTGACAGAATGACTAACTCCAATTTGAAAATTTTAGTGATACTTCTAGTTTCTATTTCTGCTTTTTATAGCAGTGTTGATATATATAACTCAGAATAAAGGTATACATTTTCTCACTAGAATTATCACTAAAATTAATAATCAAAAATGTTGAAATCGGAGTTAGTCCTTCAGTCGACTGAAAAACTCATATAATGTGAGATTTTTTCCTGGGATATGTTAGAAATAATATATTTATCCTAAAACCTAAAACTTCTCTCTTCGTTAGGTACATAATTATAGTTTTTTCATGTAATATATGTAAACACTCAGAAATCAGAAGTACCATGAGACTCGGGATTTGGCAAAAGTTTTCCTTAATTTTTTAAATCCCAAGCTCTGGAAGACGACAAGTTGTAATACATGTTTTGTTATTTCTAACTTCAATTCTGATTGCTGCAGTTATAAAAAGATAGGTATTAGTATAAAAGAACTCGCAAAATAAGTAGGTAACTGGCCGATTTAAGAGGGCGCCTAGAAAATGTCGCCTAGGCGCCTACAACCCAAGCGATGGTCCTCCACAGTTATTATTCACAACTATTTCACAGTTGTTGTTTTTTTAGCAACCTCTTTGTGCAATACAGGCTCATTACATGTTAACGACCCATTCACCACACCGCCCTGGTAATTATGAATGGCTAGTGTATGTCCTAATGGTACTAATGAAGTTATACCGGAGACATACTAATAGAGAGGAAGTGGCCGAATATAGAGCCAACTGCCTGCAAAGGTATTTTGTAGCCGGTAATAAGCGCTCTGTATTCATGGCTCGGCCGGCTATATCCAGTCTGGATTGTATCATTTCCCTCCATTCATCTCGTCCATCCCATCCTCCCACCCTCCAACCGTCGTCATCTACAGCTTACTTCATATATTTTGTACATATTCTTTATTTTGTGGGCAGTGAATGAGACTGAGCCGTTCTGGTAACCACGGTTCGAGTCGACAAATTTTTGAATTTGGAATAAAATATCTCAGAAATTATATATTTGATAAGGGCATACATATCGTAAGAGAGAAAGATGTTCAGCACTTCATCTTTTTTGTAATGAGCTATTATTTGAAACTGTATATTGACGCAAAATTAGAGGGATGTATATATTATTATATAGGCAAAAACAAAAAAATAATGACGGTTTGAACAATAGCTTTCAATCAAAAGTATTCATCGAAAAAGTTTTCAAAAACTTGTTTAAAATGTATTTCATTTTTTTGAGGAAGATACAAATGCCGATCAGTCAGTGCAAAATTTATTAGAATAATTTATACACAATTCTAATTGTATTGTATTTACCGTAAGATAAGAGAGGTAACGATGAGACTGTGTGAGCAACTTTGGACAGCGGTTAAAATTTAGTTTGTGGTGATTCGATGGAGTATACACTGTGTTGGTCCAGTCTGCAAAAACGTGCTTTGTGTAGTCATGTACTGCGCTATTACCTTGCGGCGGTTTGAGAACCCTAGTTAGATAGATTTAATTTATTTCCATTGATTTTTTTCAAAATTCTTGTTTTCATGAAACTTTCACTTGTGCCTCAACAGTAGTGTGCCGCAAAGTAGTAGCGCAGTACATATCTACAAAAAGCACTTAACTTGGTTTTGCAGACTTAACCAACACAGTGTAACAACCACAAACTAAATTTTGCCCGCAATCCCAAAGTTACTCCATCTTACGGTATTGCAAGAGTAATTACTTTGTGAATATAGAACAAAAAAAAAGAAGTCATATTTCATATTATTAATCTCGCCATGTTGATGTTTTTACTTCTATCGTTTGGTCTAAAGTACACACAGTAGTTTTTTTTTTTTTTCAGAAATCAGGAGCACTTCCAAATTAATTAATTAATTTGAGTGCTGAATCGTATTCAATAGAAAAATTCTACAAAAAATTGACTGAGTACAGATTTATCTCACAAGTTATGTCGAACAGTCGACGAATACGCAATACGAAACACAATAATTACTATACAACCAATTATTATAATAAAAGCGTTATTTTCCGAATATTCTATTATGAATGAATGAAAATAAAATTATTATTCTGGGACTGGAGTCCATAATAAACAATTATATATTTAATGGATGATTAGTAATAAAATAAAAGTACAGATAATAAAAAGATATAAAAACGTGCATAAATATAAAATAAACAGAGGAAGTAAAATAAGTAAACAAAATCTCAATAAATCACAAAGTATCTGGGGGATTACGTACATTTCGTGATCAACCGGATTGGGAATGGTGTAAGTGTTTGAAGAGGAGAGATTTAAAACAGGATACTGACTATGTTCGAATATCTGAGGAGATAGAGTTCCAGAAAGAGACAGCTTAAATTAATCAGGATTTGTCAAAAGCAGCAGTTCGGTGGAGAGGATAGAGGTCAGACGTACGGGATCGGGTGTCGCCGAATTGAAAGGAGCATTTGGATTGTAGGATCTGTAGAATATAGGAGGGTCGCCGAGTTCTAATAGCCTGGTATAGGAAGGTAGGAAGGAAATACTAACGGCCGACAAATAAAGTCACTTCAACTCGGTTTAATACTGGATGAAATGCGTATCCCTTGAGATCCCGAAGATAAAGTGGATTCAGCAATTCGTTAGACATTGTGTGATGATTTTAAATCTTTAGTTGCCATAAACTAACTTTTGGTATCATAGATTGCACTTTTATAAAGTATAAGTAAGAAAGGTTTCGATTTAAAAAAAGTAGCTCTAAGACTAGATAGAGCAGTCTTTTTTAGCGCCCTAGGTGTAGACCTAGGAGATCCCTAAAGTGTTTGATATACCCTACCACCGGGTGGCGCCCTCTTTTAGTGCAAGCTGTAAAAAGAGTTGCAGACGACTCGCTTAGGACGGACCCTTATCAATTTTCTATTAGCTTTCCGCCGGTGAGAAAAGTATTTCTGTATTTATCAAGATCCTCTCCGCTATCTTAAAGAGGATTCTACTATCTCCTCGTCCTCCATTTCTTCTAAGGCGCTACGGCAAGGAGTAATAAAACGGTCCGCTGTTTACTGATAGCGGTGTAGCTTTTATAAACGATCCAATGATTTATCAATAGTGGAACAAAGTTTATTATTTTTTGTTACTCAAATAAAATACTTCTCACTGATATTTTTTATATATTGAAAAACTATGTTTTCACTTTTTTTTCAGAAGATTCGACAATGGCTAGATATGATTCTCTTAAATTATTATTATTAACAGAAAATCCCAGCGAGAACTAATTATATGATTCTCCTTCCCCACATAGACTAGGAGCTACCGACCATTTAACGGAAGTACTTACAGCTAGTAGCCATTATATATTTTTAGATAAACCTCATCTGAACACACAACTTCGATCGGTCATTTGAAAACCGTTGCTTTCTATAAGAACATTTAAATTAAAGAGACAAAATTTTACGGTTCATTTAACCGAAGAACATATAGTCCGCGGTACAAACCCTTTTTTCTTTCTTACTTTCTTAATGCAGTCCTCTGTTACCGTTGAGCAGTGTGAGGTTCCTTCTTATAGAGCCTGATCCACGAATCTCTATCCTGTGCCAGCTGTCTTCTCCTACTCCAGTCCATTCCTCTCCTGTCAAAGGCTTCTTTAACTCCTTCTTCCCATCTTTTTCTTGGTCTTCCCTGTTGCCTCCTTCCCTCCACTTTGACCTCGTAGGCACCCTGACAATTCTGTTTTCAGTCATTCGCGAGATATGTCCAAACCATCTACGTTGGTTTTCTTGGATTATCTCCTCTGCAGGCCTCAGATCCAGATTACCTCGTATGGTCACATTCCTAACGCGATCTCTTCTTGTTTTCCCCTCTATTTTCCTTAGATAGCGCACTTCCATAGCTTGGATTTGGCTTTTGTGCTTGCCAATGAGGGTCCAAGATTCGCTTGTATTCGTCAATATAGGGAGGAAAGTATTCTTAAAGAAAATTTTCTTAGTGGTCTTTGAGACTTCCTTTTTGTCCAAGAAGCCTGACTTGAAGGAGTAAAAGCATCTTTCTGCCGTCTTAATTCTCTCTTTAATGTCTCCATCTACCCATCCGAACTCGTTAAGGTGAGTGCCCAGGTATTTAAAATCCTTAACTTCTTCAAGGCAGATTCCACCCAGCCGAACGATCCGGTCTTCTCGGTCCCTTCTTCTTCCAATCCTTATGAATTTTGTTTTCGAGATGTTAATTTCCATGTTTATATTTCTCATCTCAGCTAGAAGGATCTTGAGGTTAAACTGCAGAATACGGCAGTCATTTCCGAACACCACCATATCGTCAGCAAAAGCACTGTATACTGGACGTTCTGTAGGTTCCTATATCCGAGCTTGTATGGCCTCATTTTCTGTTTTGCTTGTTTTAGGGCAGAGTCCAGCACTAGCATAAACAAGAGGGGGCTAAGGCTGCATCCCTGTTTGATTCCTTGATCCTTTTTATCGAGTTAATATCCGCCTAAAACTTTGTAAATAATTTCATCTCATTCTAATCTATAACTATTTTATTTACGAAAACTCTTGGAATTGGGGCGTTTCCAATCTAGAGGGGGGCAAACTTTTTCTATTTAATTAGGTACTAAAAACTCGTAAATACCCATTTGCTTTCTACTTGGATCGTAAGATAATTTTATCACACAATCGAGAAAAAAGGTGGCCTTCAAAAATATTAAGCCGTTTGGAGTGATATACAACCCTAAATCTTCAAAATAACGAGTTTATATTGGACAAAATTCAGAATATTTTTGTAGGCAACATTTTTTATCGATTTTGTGATCAAATTATCTTACGATCCAAGTAGAAAGTAAATGGGTATTTTCGAGTTTTTAGTACCTAATTAAATAGACAAAGTTTGCCACCCTCCAGATAGAAAACGCCCCAATTCCAAGAGTCTTCGTCGTAAATAAAATAGTTGTAAGTTGAGATGTGTAAATGAGATGAAACTATTTACAAATTTACAGGCGGATGTTAATAATTCGATAAAATGGGATCTACGGGATTAATACGGCTGAAATTTTTATATGATGTCAATAATCTGTCCCTAAAAAATAATTTACCTTAACTGACGACGTACTCCGTTGCGTTTTGAAAACTGACGCGTCAAAGTAATCAAATTAGATCAATCGATTGTAGTTGTAGGATTGTAGGATGAGGTTTTCTGAGATGCTGAATCTGAATTTGATGTTCCCGAAGAAAATTTTCCATTGCGTTCCGAGATATATGCAAAAACAATAAAATTTTCCAACTTTTTTTTTGTTTATTGGACATGATTCCGAAACGATAAATTGTATCGAAATTATTATTATATACAAATTTAAAGAAGATAAAATTTACTATCACTTTTATAAATAGCTGTTTGATGTAGATCCTACGGGTGAGGTGTTAAAGAATATTGACTGTTTGCTTATTTCAAAGAAATACCTGTTTTCGGCAGTTTTTCATCTCAAACTCAAAATCTATGCATCTCTTGAAGAAATTCATTATAATCAATTTGAAAGAGCATTAAGTTGTATAATTGAAAGATGAAAGTTGAAAGAGCAATAACCCTTCAGCTGTATTGCTGGTTTGCTAAGGTTGTTGGCGCCCTGAGTGACTGTTTTCTAGGCATTCTATTAAATCTGCCTGTAGCCTATATTGTTTGCGAGTTATACCTATTGTAACAAGATATATGTTTGCATTTCCACCGATCGCCAATAAAGTTCGAATCTCTTAACTACTTTTTATAACTTCAGCAATTTGAATGGAAGGTGGAAATAACAATATCTATAATACAACTTCCAGTCTTCCAGGTGTGGGATTTAGAAACCTAAGGATGATTTTTGCCGAAGCCCCAGTCTCAAGAGACTCGATTAAAATGTACTTATATCACAGAATTTGAAGGATATTCAAATTGCCTCCAGAATTCATTACAAAAAGGATAATAATGAGCAACAACGATAAAAAAAAAACTTTTTTAAACTTTTTAAAATATCCAGGAATCTTTCACATTATTATAAAGATATAGTCAACCATAAATTGTATATTTTTTGATTTATCGACAAAAACATATTTTCATTGATTAATAATTATATTTATTGCATTTTTCTGGGAGATGTGCTTATTCTTCGGCAAGGAAAGAGAAAATAATTTTCAAAATTATGGCTTAATTACTAAAATCGATAAAGTATTATACACTCATATTTGTTACAACGAAATATGCTAAATCAAGCTAAATCATAAGGCAAAACATATAAAGATAATCAGAATATATATTATTATTAAATAAACAATAAAAGTGACATTAAAAACAAATGGGTAAAAATAAACAATTTTAATTACTTTTTTTATCCCTTTCAAAAACATATATAAATAAACAGGAAAACCATGATAAATCTGACACATTCATTATATTTTTCCTCCAATATACTCATTATTATTCAAGCAAGAGAGTGTGATAGACAGATAACAGTTAATTTAATTAGAATCGGAAAACATTATTCCGTTTAAATCAGTTGCATTCGAATTTAATTACAAATGTAATCAATAAATATAATAAAAAAGATAATTACAGATGAAAACGTTAAATTGGCGGGGTAAAAACGAAAAAAATGAATTTCTATAGAATCAGAAGGAAAAAAAAATAAAGATAGAAATATATTAAAATATCTAAATACATTTAAAGATATTTTTAAAAGTCAGTAAACCAGAAACTTGAATATTCAGGCATGCTGTAAAATAAATGATTATTTTAAAAAATAATTATGTTTTACTCCTTTATCTTTAATTTAAATTATCATATCTGAAAAAACCGATTGATTTTAAATTTATTTTTTCTCTCTTCTCGCCTATTATGCAATACGAGTATTTTCATGAGCCAGCGGTTAGGGTGGAGGATTGATTATACCAGAATAAAATTATACCAGCACCAGGACGCGAACTATTAATTATTTTATCATATCTTCGGCTGTCATGTTGCCGGACAACGCGTGTTTTCCACAGGCGTTAGTCCCCTCCCCCCCCCCCCCCCCAAATCGATTGATTTATTAATCTGTTCATTCCTATCATAAAAATAAAAAACAAATAATGTAAAAATAGAAAATGTAAACCAATAAAATAAGGTACTGTCGTAAACTACGAAATGACCGTCAAGTTATTTCATATCCAGAAATTTCAAGTCGAAAATTTGAATTAATGAAGTTTGCTCAGTTAGCAAGAAATTTTCTTTGCTAAATTTGGAATAATTATGATTTTCGGATATGTTTTGTCTATTGATCCCCTCGTTAAAAATCCAAGTTTTCGATCTGCGATTTCTGAAGACTTAAAAAAATCACTAATATAAAACACGTTTTCAGTTTTTCATGAGTACCTTGCTTCCAGTGAATTTAAAAAAAAACAACACAAAATTGTCTGGATGTTTTATGTATAACTGTTGGAAAATTCGCAACAGCTACTGAGATAATAGGGCCTTAAAAACGACTACATTCTTTTTTGCGCGGAGTGCATATGGAAGGTTTAGCTTTATATAAGAGACACACAATATTTTTGTAAACGCTCGTTGAAGACCCCAAGAAATATTGCGATACAATTTCAGTGCCATTGGACTGGAAAATAGCCTTTTTCAAATTAATCTAATCGAAATTTCCTGATGACCATATACAAAATGAAGAGTAGTCCGCTTGAAATATATCATTATCCTTATATCCATTGTGAATTTCCATAAAGGATTAAACAGTTTTTTATAATCATATTGTTGATTCCACATTAGAAAAGAGTTTTTTTTTAAATAATATTTACAATTTTCAATTCCTGTGTTAAGTAGCTTGCAGAATAGTGGACGAAGATCTCCATAATCAAAAGCAGTCTTGAAATCTACAAAGAAAGCATAGACTTTGGTTCTTTTTATGGTTAGCTTTATTTTTATCATGTTGAAAAGATTTATAATGTTGACCATAGCGGAACACTCTTTCTTGAAACCAGCTTGGACTTAAGACGAAATATTATTCTTTTTTTTTTTTTTAGAAAAGTTTCAATTCTTTTTAATAGGAAGCTTGTGAATATTCTGGCCACACGTGCAATAAAGGATATTGCCCTATATGGTCCGTGGTACAGAACCCTTTTTATAAAATTATTCCGCCTAAAACTTCCTGAACGGTTTAATCTAATCGTAACCTACAATTTTTTTATCTATGAAGATTCTCAAAAATAGACGTTTTTTCATTAAATCAATTATTTTAATTTGGTACTGAAATATCATCTCATTTGTTTTCCACTTGAATTGTGAAAAACATTGATCACAAAATCGAAAAAAAAAAAGTGTCCTACAAAAATATCTGGCCGTTCACACCAAACGGTATAATATTTTTGTAAGCCATTTTTTTTTTTCTCGAGTTTGTAATGATATTATCTTACGCTTCAAGAGGAAATCAATTATCTATTCATGAGTTTTTACTACCTAAATTAATAGAAAAAGTTTGACGATCTTATGATTGAAAACATACCAATTCCAAAAATTGTCTTAAATGAAAAGCTTGGTAGGACGATTTCCTTATCGAGTAAAGTATCATAGAAGAAAATTATTGTGCTCATATTTATTCAATTCATAACGAAACCTGTCAAGTGAAGGTGCTTTCTGAGCATTAGAATGATGGAACATTTCTTGTAAATCGTTAAATTCAAATGACCTTTCCATTATATTAAATTTTATCATTTCAATTGATAAATTTAGTTTTGATGTTTTTATAAATATAGAAATAAATAAAATTTATCTCATTCGAATGCACTTAGTTCTATACAAATCTTGAGGAATCTTGTAAGAGAACCTGTTGATTCAGTTCTAATAAATTTAACCAAATGCGATTCTATTCACAACGAAACTAAAAATATTTTTAAAAAATATAAGAGACACGTAGAAGGAAAGGACACAAATGAAATGATCACATAGGAAGCTACATTTTAATCGGACAGAACGTCAGGAGTGAATGAAAACGAATGGCGGCCATTAAAATTCATTGTGCCAGTGCTCCTTCGCGATCGTCCTAGAACTTGAAGATGACGGAGTCGCCGGAAGAGAGCCATTATCGGATCCTTCTGGATGGCTTCCGGCGATGACGAAGATAAAGAAGTATTGTTCCAGTGATTCAGAGCGAGAAGGCATTGATGAGCAAGACCACCGGCTTGCGGTACCTCCCCGCATCCTCTTCTACCATCGAGTGACCACGGCTACAAGATGGTCCCAGCGATTCCGAGGATCACCAGAATATGAAAGGAATCAGGTATGAAGGAATCGGAAAAATATCAGTTATTTATAGGGTTGTTAATACCTAATTAGTTGCGTTACTTAATTACTAGACTGTTGCGAGACTCTTGTGCAAGACCAAGATCATGGCCAAGACTGATTTTGCAAGATCAAGACTCGTCTCGGTCTCTCTCATTTGGGCAACACTACGTATATGTCTGTAGTCACATCAATGCAACGAAAATCAACAATGTTTTATCCACTTTTGATTATTTTTTTAGAGGCTATGCGATATCATCCACTTTCAATACTTTCGCCTACACATGCGCATATGTATTTTTCTGAACGCATTTATGTTTAGGAAATGGCACGTCTGGTTTTGGAAAAATATAGAGAATGGGTGAACAGTAGTACAAAATGATTAAATATCTCCTAATTTTAATTAGGCATGCAATTTTTCTTGACATGATCATAATTCAGAAACAGGCAGATTTTAAAAGGCAGATTTTATTCTCAAACAATTATGTCAATTTATTAAATATCTTGTATCGGATACAGAATTACATATAGGTAATTATGTAGCCGATAAAACCATTGAAGAAGCAATAGTAATCAGAATTGGCAAGTTTTCTTCAGTTTTTTAAAGTGTAAGGCAAATAAATTTATCTAAAATACATTTGAGAATATATTTCAGTCAAATAAAAGAACATAAATAATAAAAATAGGAATATCAATGGACAGCAAATAATTAATAAAATGTCATTGTTATGTAAGTTTGCACATATTCACGTGAGTATATTCTACATAGTCTAGACCTTATAACACTATATAGACTAGAGTATATATTATTGATATAGTCAAAGAACTTTCCTTGTCGTTAGGCAATTAAGTCAATAGACTAATGGAGAGGAAAGCCTTTCCATTTTACATAACTTTAGACAGCTTCCTTATTAAATATCAACCATCTTCAAATTTTCTTTTGAAAATTTTGATTTTCTGAACATTTTTTCTACTGTGTGCATTAACCAGTAAGTTTATTGTTATTTTGATCAGTAAAAAAAATTCTTCTTCTTCTTAGTTTTCCTCCTCTTTATTAAGTGTCTTTCAGCGTGGAGGAGAAAACAAAAAGAAGTTGAAATTCTTAATTTCAATTTAACTTTTATTTTTAATTTATATGTCGTAATCAAAGCATCGTAAACGACAGCTTATTTATGTTTTAAAATATCTTCTTAAAGAATAAAATATTCTGGAAAAATGATTTATATTGAAAAAAATGCATTAATAGTAACCACGATTTGTAAAAAACAACTACATCTTTGAAAAATTAAAATTTTTTTAGTTCATCGTTCATTAATCTTTCTCACTATATTCTGAAAACAGCTTTAAAAAAAACCGCTGCAAATTATTACAAAATGGTTTATTATTTCCAAACAATTACACATCTAAATTAACATTACCTTCCTTGTAACATAAAGAAAAAATAATAAAAGCGGAGCTGATTCCTACTATTGGCCTAAACATTTTTTTTTCATCATTAGAAATTCGCTAAAAAAAAAAAAAAAAAAAATAGCATTTCTTCAGTAACTCTTTCAAAAATCAAAAACCAGAACAAAGAATATAACCTTTGCAGTAGAACATATAAAAAATATCTTGCCACCATCTCTTTGCTCCAAATTGTTCGATTTCAACGGTTTTTTTTTTATTTTTTTTAATGAAAATTCATAAAAATAAAATAACCATTACAATATCACACAAAAAATGTACACTTTTTGAGTTATTAAACAAAATAATATATAAACAAAATTTTACCAGCCTTCGTAACATTTTTTTCAGCTTATTTTCGTTGAAGTATATTATGTAGATAAATTCAAAGGGCATCGAGAAGAAGGCTAACTTAAGCCAAGTTTTATTGAAATCGGTATATTCGTTTAGACGCTACAATCTATAGTAATACAGTTTTTTTCATGCCGTCATCTTGAAAGGAAAGGGCGGATTGTGATATCAATGTAGGAGTATCATCCTCTGGTGGTCTCTGGCTTTAAATCCAAATTTGAAAAAAAAATCGTGTCCGGAAAAAATGAGCAGACGGTGGGAGCGGAAAACGACCAACGAAAAAATTGCTATTAGATTTTCGAATTCTACTTATCCTGAAACGTAAAACCTCAAATTAAGAGGGAGGTTAAGTTTTTGATATTTTTGGACGATTGCAATGGTTCATAATTGAAAATAATAAACCAAAACAATATGAATATAGGTGATAATTATCGGACCTATTGGCATAACAAACAATAGACATCCAATTCTTGAAGTAAGAGAGGTACAAGTGGTAGTATAAAATCAGGATGGCAACGTTTAACCCTTTAACAGTCGTTCGTTATAAACGTTTCTCTCTAAATTGTTTATATATATATATATATATATATATATAATATAATATATATATATATATATATATATTTCATTAACATATTTTATAAATGATTTCGGATGAATCTAAATATTACTTAAAGTATTTTTAATAATGTTTTTAATGATAATATTCAGCAAGCATAACTCGAATTACCAAGCTTAATCAAATATATATATATATATATATATATATATACTCAAACAAACATCTTTAGATAATAATACAATAAGCCGTGGTAACCTGGTATAGATAATTGTGGCATTGTGAACATTCCAATCAGGCTGATTCGGTATTCAGCTGGTGTTGCCATCTACCACGAACCAGAACTACCAACGGAACATGCAAACGGTTACAAATCGCTATTTTAATTCTACTAATCTGTTTAATTAATTGAAACATTAAGTAATTAAGTTTATAACGAGTTGCTATAAAAAACTAATTACACAAATAAAAAATATCCTGATTGCTTTCAGAGTAACAATTTTCTTTCAATTACATTCAATCACATCGATTAATATTCTAAAACTTAACAGTCAACATTTAGTTAGATTTCGAAGTATAATATAAATGTTTTAGGGGTTAGTTATAATACCTAAAGAAATATTGACTCCATAAATAATAAAAACTATGTTTAAATACTTAAGTAAAACTATCTTACACGAATTTAATTTAAAGCCATTATTTGTATTTTTTAAGGACTGCATCATTATGTAAGTAAACCAATTTTGAAATCCTGTAAACTTTAACTAAACAATGTTGATTCATATGTGTAAGGATTAATATTTCCATTCGGGTTTTACGCAACGAACAAATTTGATTCCGTGTCTATCTGCAATCAAATATCGACAATCAGTAATCTGTTAATTAATTTTTTTTTATATTGAAAATACTACAATCTCTCTTAAAGGACATTTATAATAGTGGTTAATTAAATTAACGTTAGTGAAATTTTCAGGGATTTTGCGGGTCTATATGGCTCCATATAAATTTCATCCAATTCCATTAACTACAAGGCGCGAACGTATTTTCATTGATATGCCAATATTTAAAAAAATACTCGTTCATTTTTGCCAGAAGTAGGAGTATATTTAAAAAGTAGTATGTCAATGGTCCGTCATCAATTTGATCTAATTCCATTAAATTAATATATTTATCAGTTAAGAATATGTAATTCAATTATACGGCATATATATGTTATACAGTCAATTATACAGTCAAAATACGGACATCTATCATTTTCAGAAAGTGGAGAAAAAGTTAATTTTTATTTTACAGATTCAACTCAAATTGTTTCTTATTTAAGAATTTTCAATTTGAATCACGAACAAAATCGTTAGAGTTAGTTTAAATTGAAGCTGATTTATAAAAATTGGCTTTATCTCAAATTTTTAAATGTACTTTTAGAAATTGTGCCACTCATATCGTCAGCACCATGTTAGAGTAACGAATGCGAATGATCACATTTTTCCATTTCGAATTTGAACAGCGACCAGAAGACCGGAATCATAAATGCCATTCGAACTTATAGCTTTGTTAGATCTGTGCAATTGTAGTAACGAATAATCATAATCGAAAGCTTACTTTTATACAAATTCACAATATGGTAAAGTGATAGTTAGTTAGTAATACACGAACCTATTAAGATCATAAGGAACACTTATATAAATAAAAAAATATAAATGATTTCTACTTCTACACAATGACAACATACAAGCATAAAAATAAAGAGCAATAAATCCTTTGACTAATTCTATGTATTCTTCACCAAATTCATACTTGTGAATAATAAAGGGAGACCGAATGAGCCTTGAATAAAACAAATATGCTGCATAAACATGAACATAAATTCCCTCCTTGCTTATAACCTAGCTCTGGGTATAACTCAAGAACGGCTAACTCCAAACCCCTGTCACAGGCCAGTGTACATTCATCTTCATTCTTCATTCTTCATTTCTTTATGAACACGGCTCATTCATGACAGTCTCCTCCTTCTTTGTGAAATTATGATTGTACTTCTTGTGTGACGATAGATATTAAATGATATCTCCCAAGCAGAGTCCGTACAGCTTTTCATTACCCTAGGAATAATTACCTATATTTGGGAGTCTGTGATTTTTCATTTGGGAATAAAATCTTCAAGAAAAATAAGTTTTTGAAATGTAGTCTTGTCAAAGAAAAATGCATGGTTTAGCTAAAAAAAAATTGAAAAATGTGATATTAGATCATCTAAATATCAATAGTGTGCGTGTGTTTGATCACAGATGGATCAACGGGAGAGGGACGATGTAAACAGCCCCCCTGCCCCAAAATGGTGTAATATTACCACGTCTTATGACAAACATATAAAAAAAATTATCTCTAAAAGTATTATTGTTACTTAGTTTCTTTCTCTTTCTTCCAAAGTAATTTCCATATGTTTAAAAAAAAAAAACTTTCGGGCTAAAGTCTCAGCCCCCTCCCCTCCAAAATGAAATCCAGGATCTGCTAATGTGTGTGATTACCTGTTTAGTAAGAATTCCTGAAATTTTGGTCTTATCAAATCAATGACAGTAAATGATATACCCAGAAAAAAAAATGACTTCATATAATAACAGTATAAATATAAATTATCTTTTCCTATATTCTCTGCCTACTTACTACATTTCACAACCATTACATTCTTAAGCGCTAGGTAGGTATGTATATTTTAACTATAAAATGGAATTCTGAAATTGATGCTTGACCATACTATGTTATTAAAATATAGACAAACAAAAAAAAAACACTCTTAAGTTTGTATTTAATCGAATAAAAAATTCAGAACCTTAAACCCCCCTTCCTCTCAAAATTTGAGGTTCTACATTTCAGGATACGTAGAATTCGAAAATCGAGACTTACTAGGCCATTTGTTTTCAAATTTGGATTTAAAGTCAGATTTCACCCTAGGATGATCCTCCTACATCGACATTACTACCTGCCTTTTCCTTTCAAGATGGCGGCCGATAAACCTGTGTTGCTATAGACTGTATCGCCTAAAGGAATGTACCGATTTCAACGAAATTTGGCTAAAGTCTTCTTATCGATATAGTTTAAATTTATCTATATGATATACTTCAACGGAAAGAAGCTGGAAAAAAGTTACGAGGGATGAAAATTAGATTTCTGAATATATCTAAAGTATACACTTAGTTAATAGTGTATGGTTTTTTGTAAGTTTACGACATTTCCTAAAACCAAAAATCGATAAAATCGGACAATTACAGCAAAGTTCATAATCCTATGTTTTTTTTTGTTTTTTTGAAAGTATGACTGAATTACTAATGATGAAAAAAAATTTTTTTAGGACAATAATTGGAATCCCCTTTTATTTCTTATTTTTTGTTACTAGAAAAGCAATGTTACTTTAGATGCATATTTTTTTGGAAATAATGAACCATTGGGAAATAATTTGTAGCGTTTTTAAATTAGAATGAAAAAAAATTATTAAGAAGCAATATTTATAATCAGGTTGGAAATAAGTTTAATGCAGTGTTCTCAACAGTTCCATTTTTTTTTTTTACATATCAAAGAAAGAGATTAAACAAAACAGCGATGATACGATATCGATAAATGGTAATTATTTTTGATGAATTCGTTTATATTTTTTTGATGAGTCACACAATTTTTTGTTATCAAACAATTGTGTCCGCGAGCTCTGGGTTGGGTTATTGTGTTTGCCATAGTTTGTGAAACGCACCTCGAGAGTCTGTCATTACACGGTTGAGTAACTTCCACCCGCAGACCCGGGCATTACGCACCTGGGTGTGCGTGCTATCGATCGGCAATGAGGACTGCCAGAGGAGTTGGTAATCCTGAAGGAACAGGCACAGGATAAAACTGTCGCTAAATATAGGAAGGAGATCCGGGACCCCGTTTGTGAGGTCTTTGGCAAGGAGTAAGGACATTGCACTCGCCGCATTCTTGTCCAATGTCGATGCAGTTCCTGCGTCCTGCCCTTGAGGTCTGGAGGATATCAGGATATTCAAACATTTTTTAAAAAAGAAAAATTAAGATTCATTTATATATTGTTAAAATACGTAACGTTATATTAATAATTACATGCTTTTGATTAGAAGTACGTTACACATGTTATAATAATAGTGTAATTGCTATTCAATAATAGAGTAAGAAAAACTTACATAAGAAATAAAATAGAAACTATACTACATTTATTCAAGTAAATTAAACATAATATGATTTATAAACAAAGGAAAAAGGAAAACTAGATACTATGGCCAACAAGTGAAATCAATTTGTATAAAAAAAATATGTATAACCTCTCTCATTCTCACTAATACTAATAAAACATTGGTTAGAACAATGAAAAAAAAATAGTATTAATAACACGTTGTGTATATCTCTCCGAGTTACATGTAAAACCTGTAACTTCTAAATGGTGCATCGAAGAGAAAAACATAAAATTGTAGGGTCTGCGATCTGCGATTTTAAATATTTTATATACAGTATGGATGTATATTCTACTGAGTTATTGTTTTCTGAGTTATTCTCAAGTTAATTATTCTAACATAGTTATTATTATTATTCTGAGTTTGTTATTACTACAGAGTTATTCCGAGTTAACTCCTCCAGTTTGTTATATACAGTAAAGGAAGGACTCTTTTCTACCTCTCAGCAGCGAAGTATTTTGTGGAAGAAGGTGTCAAAAGAAATAAATTTTCATGAAGAAATAACGAATTCGAGAGATATACTTGAACTAAATTAAAACTATTGGTACTCAGTAGACGCGGAATTTGATGCTCTACAACTATTATTCTATAAATTTTTTTCTCTTAGGAAACTCATTTCCCGTCAGCTACAAGGATACTTATAGTAATTTGTTTCGGTTTTTTGACAAATTTGGTTAAAATAAGCGTTCGTTGACCTGGGTTATCGACAATACAATATCGATTTAACGTTATTTAATTTCATAAAGAGTACGTTTTTCTCGTCAATGCACCGTTTAGGTATTATAAGTGAAAAAGCAAAAAAAATATTGTAACAATTGGCATTTTTATCGTAACAAGTGGCCCGCGGTAGCAATTTTTTTTTACATGTTTAAACCCATATATACAAGTTAAAAAACAAAAACATTTCCAACATTTTTCAATTTGTTTGCACGAGCTATCGGACTATGGCATTCTTTACCCAAGTCCATAAAATATTTTAAATTTTAATCCTATATTCCGTTTTAAAACGACTGAATTACCTCCGCCATCTATTTCCATCTGAAACCAGTAAATTCCTTATTACTGCCTTAATATCACCTTACTTCGACTATTGCTGTACTGTATATGAGAGCGAATCTTGGGATCTCGAGGCGAAACTAAAACGTTTGATGAATTATCTTGTACGATTCATCTTCGGGATCCCAAGGAACACCTCTATTTCCCGTTATTATGATGATCTGAAATGACTTTATGCTTCCAACCAAAGTATCTCCTAGTATCTTTTTTCTTCAAAGTCTTCCAATCCGGCCGTCCTTCATATATTTCCGAGCTCCTTCAATTCAAATCCTCTGTCCATTCCCCCAAAACCCGTTCTCGGTCTTCAGACAGATCTTTCATTATTCGATCCACAACCCTATGGAATTCTATCCCATCCTACATCCGTCGCTCCAATACCCTCCCCACCTTTAAATCCCGCCTGTTCAATCACCTCTTATTCGTTCAGTTCTCATAAAATTGTACATAGATGTTGTAAATATGTATATAAATAGTTAGTTTGTTTTAAATAATTTTATTCCATTTTTTTTACTTGAAGATTGAATAATATTCTTTTCTTTTATTTATTCATTATATAAATCAATTCATTTTGTAATTATTCTCTGAGGCTGCAAACCACATTTCTATCTGTGCATTATTCTAAAGAGACTTGTCCCAGAATAAATAAAGCATTATTATTATTATTGTATTAGGTTCGATAAAAATAAATTATATAGCAAATAAAGTATATCAAAGTAGTGTATAACAGTCTGCACTAATCCTAACTTGGCAAACAACCGTAATTAGCAAAGACACTACCACACGCTACCACTTCAAAGCCTAGCTTGCTCCAGGCCTCAAATTAGCCAGTGGAACCGCACGCTAATAGAATATTCTCCCCAGCACCTCGTCCACAACGGGCAACGGATTTCAAAAATAGTCATCTTATTACAGAGTTATAGGTGAGAATAAAAAATTGGAAGGAAAGATAGGTATTTTACAGAAAATATTTAATAAAGTGTGCAATTTGTATGATGAATTATCAATATAAAAACCAAATATTCAGTTCCTTGCCAGACAATCCACTGATCATCGATTATGTATTGGACAGGTTTGGTTATAAAAATAAAGTTTAAAAAAATATATTCAGTTTAAAATTTAATTATATTTTAATAAATGTATACTCGTACAGGACAGTTAACATTTTTTATCCTTTGTTTATTTTGTCTCGTTTCTACTTTAAAACTATCAGTGAATTTTTTTTTTTTTACTCTAGTGATTCCACAGTTATGTATAGTCCCTTCAAGACGTTAAGAGATTCAAAATGGATACTAAAATCATTTGATTTAATAACTTTATGAAACAATTAGTTCATTTAAAGATTATTTCAACTGCAGAAATGAATTTATTCCAACTAAGTGCCACTTAAGGAAGTGATAAGAAAATAATAATGACTTGACGGAGAAACTTATAGTTACACATAATAAGAAGGATTATTTTATAACAGTTTTATATTAGATTACTTAAAAATTTCAATTTTTAAATTCATATTTATAATGTTTCATTTCATTCTATTCTAGGTTACGATTACTTTTTAGAAACATGTTTAAGCAACTATTTATAACTATGAAATCATTAAAGTGAAAAAAATTCACTGGATTGTTTAAAGTAGAAAAGAACCTTTTATACTGACAAGGGGAGGTTATGGAGGTGGGGCCATCGATTCAAATAAAACTTTTTTGGTCATAATAGGCTGAAAAATACTAAATCCATGTCAGAGAGATCTTGGCAATACGCCATAGGAGCGGAGAAATAAATATTATATAAAATTTAATTATTTTTATATTAATGTTTTCTTTGCTTTCTTTAATGACTTTGCTCTGCATGGATTTTTAAGTTGTTGCATATCAACGAATTAGTTTTTTTATTGTTTTTATATATAAATATTCTGATGAAAAACCGTTTCAGGTTCATCTTTAGCCTCCACTTAAACTCTTAAATACGATTCTATTATTTCAAAACAAACCCGTTCCTCAGTTAGTTACGTTAGCTCAACTAAGGTAATAACATTGTATTTATTATATATTATTTATTATACATTAGTCGTATTATATGTAATACAGACCTTTAATATATCTATGTAAAATGAAAACATTTCATTTAGATTATGGGGTAAAGCAATAAATTAATCGAAATAACAAAATTCAATGATAAAATTACACCATATGATAATTTTTTTTAAATTTGATGCGTAAAGTCGTAAGATATTATGAACAACTTATAAGACAAACGATTTAACAGAGTGAAAAAAAAAAACCAAAATATTCCATAATAAGAGAGGACTCATAAAAAATTAACTTTAAGAAAATTGAGGCAGTTAAAGTGAAAAATTAATTGAAAGATCCCATGTTTCATCAGAGGTCTGTTGTTTGCCCACAAGTTGAGTTATGGGCCTAAGGTAATTTTGGCCTCGAGTAAGTCATTTCTCTCTTCCATATCTTTGTCTAATAATTTACGTCATTAACTTATATCTCCTGTTTTTTTTTTTTCCTTTAGAATAATCAACTGGAATATAATCCGATCCACACTAAATATAACCCAAATCCATCTATTAGTATTGTTATTATTTCGTAGCCTTCAAGACTATTTAATATAATATTACTTTATTGAGTGATTTGAATGCACATTTCAAAATTATAATAAAAGTAAAAAAAAGGTTTTTGACAGACACTAACATTAATTCTCTTTTCCCTTCCTTATTTCCAAATTCTTTCAAAGCTAATTCAAATAATATTTATTTTTATATTACATTTGTTTTGTTTTTATTTAATTTTTTTTAACTTCATTTCTTCAGCCATACCTGTCAGAGGTACTGACAATCAGTGAGCAAGCTGCCGGGAAGAGTGCTATTAGCAGCATTGATCGGCGTGAGGAATAGGAATGCCCAGCGGCATCCCTTCATATCTTGATTGTAGAATATTTTTAAGCGAGATTACTCATCCATCTTCTTTTGAACTTCTTAAGCGTGTTTCCGGGCATGTTAATCTTATTCATGAGTGTGCGAGTATGATCGGGTTTATCGTGTTTTTGTTATTACACGAAAGTATTTTGAAATCGTTTGTAGTGTGTCCGTATGTGTTCGTCAATTTTTGGCAAGTGAAGATCATTATATAAAATAAATGATTCTGATGTACCATGAACTTAAGTTATAGTCATCAAAAGTTTGTAATTTCCATATGTGGGTTGATATCAATTCTTTAAATATAGTAACTAAAATTGTCAAGTATAAGAAACGTTTTGCATTAATTTTTATTAAAAACGATTTTTTTTTTTTTTTACTGATCATGGTCTTGGGTTTGTAACATTAAGCCGGTCTTGGGCGATTTTAAGCAACACTATTCACAATCGAATATAAATATGAATACCTCCCTACCAACTCCTTCTCATAAATTTGAATACTTGTTGATAGTAAACTTGAAAGAAACAGTGAAATCGTCATAACCAAGACATCGAAATTTTATTTGGGAGAACACAAGGTTTTTTAAATTCAATTTATTCGGGCTGCACCACAGAACACCCTGTTTTATTGTTCCTAAAAATATAGACGTATCCTAAATTATATCTAAATATTAATAATGTGTGCAATGAAATAAACAGAGTTGAAAAATAAGTTACAAAGTATTTAATAAGTTTCCTATTTTTTGAGAATGATTTGTCTTGTCTAATTCAATGGTATCCTGCAAGTCTACAGTTCCATTATTTTTAAGTATCCACATTTAATCATTTTTATTTCTTATTAATAATGGAAGATATAAATGAACAAGTCTAAGAGCCAATTTGTTTCATTTACACTTAGACATGACTCTTGTCTTCCAGTGTTCTTTAATAATATCGCTCTACCAACTTCAAAAAATATACGATATTTGGGTCTCCACTTGGACAAACGACTGAGATGGGCATGCCACATAAAATAAATAAAAAAAAGAACTTAATCAGCGATACGGACTTCTTTCTAGGCTACTTGACAGACGTTCTAAATTATCTGTGACTAATAAATTAACTATTAACAAAATCCTCATTAAACCAATTTGGACATATGGAATCGAACTATGGGAAACAGCAAAGACATCAAATATAAAAATCATATAGTCATTTCATTTAAAAGTCCTTCGGAAAATTGTAGAGGCACCCTTCTATGTTTCAAACCTTACGTTACACACTGACCTTAACAATCCTTTCATCACGGCAACTCCCACAGACTGCTTTAATAATTTTCATGACAGATCCATTTAATCCACCCAGAAGACTGCTGAGGCGCTGGGACTTATTGCATTGAGCTACTTGCTGTATTATCTTTTTTTTGTTTGTTATTATGCTATCTTATATTCATTTTACTACTTTTTTTTGTTTTGTTTTGTTATTACTATTCTTATTTTTTTATTCTATCATATATTCTGCTTGCTATCATATTTGCTGAACCGAGGTAGATGGCAAATTTATTGGGAGCCAGGAATGTGTGTAACTAATAAATAATAATAATATTAATCATCATTAAATAATATATTATGATAAATTTCATAGGACACTGTTATCTCAGTTATGTGAATAATATTTTATGGAAATGACAAATTTTATTTTAATTTATTAAAACTAATGCAAACTTTATTTACCAATAATATGTTTTTAAATAACAATAACCACAGGCAGCCTTTCCGAGTTAATGAATAAAATGCAATAATTATTATAATATTTATATTACTAATATTATTTCAAATTACCAGCCCTCAGAAGTAGATATAATTTTATTTATCTAACTAAATGGGAGATATTTGTTGTAGCGTAGGCTGTAACAACACGAACGACCGTGTACATCGACCAAAATTGCCTCGGTAAATCTTTGCTACAAAATTCGCAAACGAATATCAGTGAAATTAAATCCAAATCCCTCATGCGAGTAACCAGCTGTTTGCTGTTTGCCCGAGCTTCCTCTCGTTTGTTTAACCTCCTCTTCCACCACTCCCTCGACAAACTTTCCATTTCATCCCACGTTTTTTAAGCAATTAGTTTAATATTAAGTGTTAATAAAATGTTTCAAACAAATTACAGGCTGCTTTATTAAAGATGTTAATAGAGAGAAAGCATTAAATAATAGATGTTAATGATGACTAGTATATCTATCTTTGACCGCATCATTCCCAATCCAGTTCATTCTTACTATAAATAATTGGTGTAAAAATTAAATTTAACATCAACATTAGTTAGCTATAGTGAATTTAAACATAAAAATGTTACAATGCTTAAAGTAACAACATGTTCACAGGCATTGTATATTAAAAACAGGATGTTAGCGTTAGAATAATAACTTTATTATAATTAGAATAAATACTGGGGAGGATACCCCCTCTCCGCTTAACAGCAGATCAATCCCCATTTTACAAACTATACAACCGTTAATTTAACTGTAATTTACATGTATTCTGTAGTTCAGATTGTATTATTTGTAATTAACATAAAATAAACTAAAGGAAACCACAGTTCGGACAAATTTTTAATATCTTTAAAAATGTATATTATACATCGCACCTTATTGCCAATTTATATTATTATATAATCATATACATTAGTTCTAAAAGGTGTTTTTTTTGTCACTACTTCGTTCGAAGTAGACGCAAAATAACTTCGCCAATTCTTCATCTAATCCAATAATTAACCACTCATTTTGAACATATTCTTCTCCTTCACATGGGAAAAATAATTCTATCATCCAGAAATTTCTGGGGAAAAAGTTATGAAGAAAAAGAATCTTTATTTATAAATCAAAAAGTATGATTTTTTTCTGGATTGTACCCAGAATAATTGGAAAGATTACTAAATTACCTACAGAACAATAAAAAAAAATGTAAAAATCGGATAATTATTAACAAATATACAGTCCATTAGTTTTGGTATACTTAATAATTTCTTCCTCTTTAAAGATATTGCATTTACTGTTCTACTATACTTTTTTTCCTTGCTGATTTCTTAACTTTATTATTTCTTAAAAGCATTTTTTTGTTCTTACATTTTATTTTTTTTAATAATTTAGAAAATCCCATGATCGAGGCTTTATTTTCAAGAGGTTTCGTGAATAAAATAGTTG
This sequence comes from Nezara viridula, assembly GCA_928085145.1. Taxonomy (NCBI): domain Eukaryota; kingdom Metazoa; phylum Arthropoda; class Insecta; order Hemiptera; family Pentatomidae; genus Nezara; species Nezara viridula. Next base: position 122,040,293 of record OV725081.1, on the reverse strand, counting down.
TAGATTACAATGAGATGAAACTATTTACGAAGTTTCAGGCGGATGTTAATAATTCGATAAAGAGGGGTTTGTACCTCGGACTAAATAAAATAAAATATGAAAGTATTATTATTATTCAACTTGCGCCATGAATCCCCTAAAGCAGAAATAAACACGGATAAGACAAAATATATGGTTAGCTGCAAAAACAGCGACAATTTCGATATAGAAGGGAATGTGTTTGAACACGTACAGAATTTTAGGTATCTAGGATCTACGATAACTAGGAAAAACGAAATTAAAGAGGAGATTAAGGTTAGACTGAAGGCGGAAAATGCTCGTTATTTTTCTTTGTTAAAATTACTTAGTTCTCTCCTCCTGTACCGAAACTTAAAAATTAGAATTTACAAAACCATTATCTTACCTACATCTTACCTATGGATGCGAAACGTGGCGCTTATAGTAAGGGATGAGCAACGTCTTAAAGTTTTTAAAAATAAAGTATTTCGCAGAATATTTGGAGCGAAAAAGCCCGGAGAATTTAAGCGCTTACACAATGCTGAAGTGCGTGAACGTGCGGTTAATAATTGAGGTGGTTAAGTTAAGGCGAATAAAATGAGCATGTACAATCGCTGGGCTCAGAAACGAAAGGATTCCTAAAAAATTAATAAGCGCTGTGTCGAATGGCAAGCGTCCGAGGGGTAGACCAAAGCGAAGGTGGTTAGATTGCGTTAAAGCTGATTTGCCGAGGTTGGGTTTAGACGGAGCCCGGTGGATGGAAGAATGTGGACATCGATTGGTGTTATCGGCATCGAACCTTCGGGTTCGCTAAGTCTTATTATTACTATTCTATTTTGTTATTTAATTAATTTTTATTTATTGTACATAAAGTGTGAATAAACTATGCTTATCACTATTACTAATATCCTTAATTGTGACAAAATGTAATATTATTCAATAAAGAAATGTTTAAAGAAAAAGAAAAGTACTCCACCAAAATTTGAAAAAGCCTCCCTTCCCCCCACTCTCTTCCGAAGACTTTCGATACAGTGCAAAAATCGATTGTGCTTCTTAAGAAAAATAAGAGAAAAGAATTTCATTTTCTACACTTTAAAGTTATTTCCCTTCTCCTAATGAACACCTATCCTCCATTATTTCGCCGAAACTCATGCGATATTCCTCTCCCCCCCCCCCCCTTCTCCTGGCAGCCTGCCCTCGAAGTAAAGTGAGTTACCCCGAGCGTGGAGTTATTAGTGACTATTTTCCAACCCCCAAACTCACCCTTGTAATCTCCCCTTTGTTTATTATCGTTGTCATGGTTAGGATCCCATTTTACTCCGCCTCTAATAGCCCCTTCCTCACTTCTACCCGCTCGTTCCATTCCTCTATTTTATTTACAGTTCTCCTCTTGCTATTTACGAGGAGTCTCTGAAATCCTTGGAATTCTCGTATTTAAATTTGCCTTTTTTTTTTTATCTTTAAGTTTGTTTGTTTTTTTTTCATAAAAAAGTACATCGCTTAATTTAAGTGTGTTAATAGATAAATGAGTACAAAAAAACTTTTTTACATTTACAGATTTTTTTTCTTCTGAAATTTAATAAATATATTTTTTGTTAATATGCTTATTTTTTTTTCTCTTTTACTATCTATCCGCACTTGTCTTGGTATTGACAATCAGCAGATGTATTGTGATGATGAGGATTGGCGTTATAGGTATGAGAAAAGATAGTACGCAGCAGCACCTCTTCCTGGTCATTATTTATTTCTTTGATTTAGGTGAGGAGATCTCTCATCCAGCTCCTTTTTAGTAATATCCAGATAGGGATGTCAGTCGTTGCCATGTCGTTTATAAGTCTGTTTGTATGGCTGTGTAGTTCGAGATGAAAACGAGAGTAGAGAGAACGTTTGTGTTGGTCTATAGTTGGTTGTCATAAGTCGTTATGTTAAGTTTTGTTGTTGATGTACCAGGGAGCTCCTGTTATAAGTCGTAAAATTTTGGATTGAATTACTGTAGTTTATTTTATTTTATTTATTTATTAACCGTAAATCCGAGAGGCGTATGTGCAGATGGGTTTGAGTAGGTAAGTGTATAGAGACAGAACACAATATTATGAATTATATTATGAATTAATGAAAAAGTATTGAATGACGTAAGTGACTTTGACATGTCAGCAGTATTGTCGGTGGTACAAACGGATCCCTTTTTATCAAATTATTAACATCTTCCTAAAACTTTATGAATAGCTTCATCTTGTCGTAACCTGTAACTTTTTTATTTACTTAAATTCTCGGAATTGGGGCGTTTTCAACCTGGAAATCGGCAAACTTTGTATATTTAATTTGGTAGGTACTAAAAACTCATAAGCACCCATTTCCACTTGAATGATAAGGTAATTCGTGATAACGAAATCAAGAAAAAAATGTCATACAAAAATATTGGGTGGTTTGGCGTGACATCCACCAAATGGCCCAATATTTTTGTAGGACACCTTTTTCTCGATTTTGAGGTAAAATTATCTTACAATTCAATTAGAAAGAAATGGGATATTTGTGAGTTTTTAGTACCTAATTTAATTAATTAATTAGATGTAAAAACGCATCATTTCCGAGAACTCTACATAAAATAAAAAAAATTGTGGATTGCAATGAGATGAAGCCATTCACGAAGTTTTAGATGGATGTCAATAATTTGATAAAAAGGGGCCTTTACATTTCATGTCGACCTCCAATCATAAAACAAATCCGTCATAAACCATTATAGAAAACGCTACAAAGCTTCAAACAACAGCCTTAAAGGCTAAAAAGGAGCAGAATGAGAGACCTCATACACGATTTTAATTAAAAGCCACAAACAGATATCCTTATGTTCTCCTTCATAACTTTTATTAGTTTTTATTTTTATATATTTATACCACGCTGGAGAGAACAATCACGCGATTATTCGAAGGGTATGAATAAAAATAAAAAAAGGTTGAAACAAAGTAGAGTTCCGCTTTGTAAGAAACACGGCCGTTTATTCAACGTGAATACGTTAACGATAATCGGAAATTGTTTCTTTGAGAGTTATTGTAAACAATGATCAGTTATGTTGATTGGTATAACAGCATGACAAATAAAATAAAGATTATATGCTTTATTTGACATCAATAAAGGGTATAATAGAGTAAGAGCTCTGAAGAGAACCTTGAAGGGAAAAAAGCACTAAAATGGCTCAGCATAAAACAAATTGTAAAAATAGCAAAAATTAAAATACGACAGCCCTAATCCAAAACTACAATTTTGTTTTAAAGAATCCAAAAATTTTAAATATAGAAAAATATTAATAATATAAAAAGAATATGTGCCTTATATATAACAAAGAATATGGAACAAACAATTAATCATAAAAAAGACACACAAAATTTAAGTAACCATTACACAAACATAATCGAAAAACTAAAATTATAAATGGCAATCAATATAAATTATAATAAAACGTACGTTTTCCTCCATGACCAAATACATCAAAATGAGAAAATAAAAAACAATAGATATAAAATCGTGAAGAGAGGATAAGAACAGCTCTTGTGATACAGTCAGGGTAACGATGCAGGAATAAAATTTTCCTAAATAGAAAATAAGTAAAAAATGATAAGAAAAATAACAACAAAATAAGTAGAAAGTATCGATAACATGAGGACTATAAGGAGACGGGGTGGCTAACAACCTGATAAAGCGAAGTTTATATGATAAAATAATTATGAGTTCCAGAGGGCATCCAGATGTCTGAGGGGAGAGAGAGGGAGTTATATATCTAAAAAATAATCCCCCAACTTCTCCTCTGGCTCGGGAAATACCCCGTATAGTCTAAATGGTGAGGAAGGTGTAGAATTATTCTTAAGTCTTTACTTAAGATCTTACGATTCCCGTGGAAAGCAAATGGGTTTTTATGAGTTTTTACTACCTCATTGAATTAATTAATTTAAATCAGAAAACCTCTCGTTTTCGAAAATTTTTGTAAATAATATAGTTGTGGGTACTATAAGATGAAACCATTCTCGATGTTTTAAACGGATGTCAATAATTTGATTAAAAAAAGAAGGTCTGTACCGCAGATTAATACGAAATATGTTCAAGTGGTAGGCCGAAAAAAAAAGCCGGTAATTATAGGAACATCAATGGTTTTAGAGATAAATATCTCATATTTCATCTTGGAACGGTCTTATATTTAATATGTGTAAAATAATTAAAATTTAAAAAAACATAAATATATATATATATAATTCTGCCTACTGTTGACCAACACATAAGAATTCTTTACAAACGATTTCACAATAATTTACACGTACATACTAACATACCAATCAGAGGCTTCAGCTGAAATACCCATCAATACGAGAAGGAGACTAAAAAGACACTGGATGAGACAAACCATCCTTCCTTGACAAACCATGGTAATTCAACCCAGGGAAGATGTACTGCTGGGTACTATCCTTCCCCATGCCTGGCATGTCAGTTTCATTACTTTAATCAAACCATCTGCTGATCATTAACAGTAGTCGAAAAGTGCAGATTAATATTGAAATATAAAAAAAAAGAAGAAAAAAGGAAATCAGCTAAGATCACTCAAAAAAATAAATAAATAAATAAAAAAAAAATAAAAAAAAATAAAATATATATATATTTATATATATATATATATATATATATATATATATATATATATATATATATATATATATATATATATATATAAATTAAGAAACTCTTGAAATTAATATAACAGTATTTCAATAATAAGTGTAATGTGAATCTGTGAAAGAGTCTTTCTAGAAAAAAATAAGTAAATGATGAGTAATGGGAACCATTCTTCATAATAACAAAAATTTTAATATTTCCGATTGGTTATATTTATTGAAAATATTACAGATATGTAAATAAAAAAAAAAACATGTACTAGGAATGTTTGGAAGGTTGTACTAGTAATTCAGCCTAGCGTGGCAAAATAATGAGCTTGCTCCGAATCCTTTAGCAAGGGAAATAGGTTTGTCGTGTAAGGGCTTTATCCGCTCTAATGTCGTTCAGGATTGTTCCCAATTGTATTATTACATCCATCAGGAAACATGCTAGAAATAAAGTATAATCAGTGTTTTATTTTATATATATCTATATGTATGAATAAACTTTTTTTTTAAGTTATACTGTATCCATACGTCTACTGGAATTAGGTTTGAAAGGTTATATCGTAACATCATTGTCAAAAACATATCCTATGATAAAATAAAAAGAAGCCTGTCATATAACACAACTTGCCTCTTTCATACTTTAAGGACACCAGTAAATTTTAGTTCCTAAAAAAAAAATTCATAGCTGGCTATCTATATGGAATGAGAATCCGCCAAGCAAATTAAAAAGTATAAAAAAACAGTAAAGCCGTGGTCAACATCGAATCGTCATATCAGCAGAGAAGAAGTTGTCTTAACCAGACTGAGAATAGACCACACCAATCTAATCGATTCACGCCTTATTAGCAAGCAGCCACCACCACAATGCCACTATTATAATAGTACACTTACAATCTGGCACATTATACAGGAACGTTATTATTACATATGCAATCTAAATAGTTTAGGATTTACACTTCCAATATCAAACATTTTAAGTAATGACGAAGACACTATTAGACACAGATTTCTTAAAATCAAACAAATTGTTAAGTAAAAGTTAAAAATTGTATAAAAATTTAATCCAAAGTGAAACAAGAGTAATTTGCAGAGGTTGATGACCTGGATATTTTACGCCTTGAAACCTGAACAAACAAACCAGTAAATTTTTGAAGTGTTTTTGCATTTGAATTAAAATACCTCAGAAATCAAAAATCGTACCAGTAAGCGAGAGAAATGTTCAGAATTTTATCTTCTTCGTAATAAGCTACAACTCAAAATTTTCGTTTTAGGGAAGAAAAAAGAGAAAAAGGGAACAAGTTTGGTTGAAGATATGGATTAAAATATCTCAGAAACTAGAACTCGACACCTGCATACTGTAAATGTTCAGCATTCCATCCTCTTTAGAATGAATTATTATTCAAAACTGTATCTTAACGCGGTGCCGTGCTAAAAAGGGAAAAGGAGAAAAAACAACTGGGAACTAATTTTATTAAAGATATGGACTAAATTGTATCATAATGCGACACCGTGTTAGAGAGGTGAAAAGGAAAAAAATAATGTCGAAAACCAAGTGATAACGAGTTTTATTAAAGATACAGATTAAAATATTTCAAAAACTAAAAATCGGATCTGAATACTGTAAGTAAGGAAAATCTTCATCATTTCATTCATTTTGTAAGGGGCTATTATTCAAAATAGTGTCTTGACGCAACGCCGTGTTATAGAGGCAAAAAAGGAAAAAGATACTGTCATTGGTGTGCTTAAAGTAGAAAAAATCCCACAACTTAAATAAATTTGGGGAACGATATTGTTTCTTTTTATTATGACTGGCGCATCATGTACCCATATACTAAACTGAGCACAAACATATCATATTACATTAGTAAATAACTATACTTAACAATTAATAATTTATTACTTATTAGAATATCGTAATATAGATTTATAATAATTATAATATACAACCGCTGATAAGATTAATTCTCGCTAATTTAAGTTAAAAGTGACACTACAAAAAAAAAGAGTAGTATAAAGCTTAAAAATATTTTGCATCTAGTTGACATTTACTATTTCTTATGACAAATTACATTTTTGAAATCAATACAGACAAATAATAGTGGTGATATACCTTCCGCTTAAGGGATTAATGGAGAAGTTGGTTTCAGGATTGGGTCATATATAAGATATAATAAAAATACGAATTCTTATACTGAAGTTTGTTCACCTGTGAACAATCACAGACGAGTCCCAAGAAAATATTTATGATTTACATCCGCCTTATTTTTAATCCATTTTAAGAATTAAAAGTTCAACAGGTATTAATTAACGTTACCATCCACTGACTGAGATTTAGGGATTTGTAAAGCATTAATATTTTTTTTATTTGTAAAATAATTGGTAATGAATATGACTTTTATAAATTAGTCAAATTATTAATTTAAAGTCAACTCATTACCATATTTTTGTACGTTTGAGCAATAAAACTAATACTATCATATATTTAAGTAATAAACGAAAAGTGCATTATTAAATGGGGAATAAACTTTTCCAAAGAAACCAAATGGAACTTTAATAGAGAATAACTAGATTTATTAATAACCTCTTTTTTCCAGCTTGATAAACCTTTAATTATGTACATAAGTGTCATAGTTTATATTAAGAAGATTTATAATATTTTTAAAAAAGTAGGATTTATTATTGTTTAATTTCATTATTTTAAACTTGAACTTTTTTTACATTTAGTTTTAGTTTTGTTTATATACATGAAATAAGTTACTCCATTTTCATTTTCATCAGTTGCTGAAAATTTTAAAATATAATCAGAGATATAATATTATACGACCGATAATGGTAAATAATAAACTATAGTGATTTGATGGTACATGAATCTTACAGAAATTGGGAAATTCTATCCATCCTAAGGGAATGTACTTCCATATATACTTAAACATCTTCGTAGAATGATTGGGAAATTGAAATATACGACATATTTAAATTTGTTGTAGTTGTCCGATTGCTCTCAAGACTTTCGGTTGTTGGCATGCACTGAAACAAGTGACGAAATCTATTTTCCAGGAGCTGTAATGTGTAGGGAAAGGCAGCCCACTACAACACCATGTTTAATTATTCGTATATCTAATAATAATAATAAACCAAGATGTTTAAGTAGATATGGAAGTCCATTCTGTTTGGAAGGATTGAATTTCCCAAATTCCGCAGTGAGTTTTTTTTTTTAATTCAATATTTTCAGCATTTTAAGCGGAAATTGTTTTAAAAAAAAACTGCGTGCTGAATATGTATCACCCATTAATTATGTTGTTTTATTTATTGTTATCATAGTACTTTTTACACAGAATAATATTTTTAAAAAATTAATGCAGTATTCCGATAAGGACTATTGGATATTAGTATTCTAATATACATTGTGATCACTGTATTGGCTAGATTTGCCCCTATAGGTCAGCAAAGATAGACGTCGAGGACAGACAGACTAACCCGGCGAATAGAAAGGACAATGAAGAAGGGAATGGAATGGATGAGAATTAGAGGAGGAATGCAAAGGAGTCGGATCGTAAAGATCACATTCCTCGACAGCTCCGTCAGTTGGCGAAGATGCAGGCCGCGCGCTGTCCAATATCTCCCATCATCTTGTCCGAATGCCTGCATCTCCTCTCATCTCTATTTTAAGCATTAAATCACGAGGCCATCTTATTGCGATTCATGGATCATTGAGGCTTACATAAATAAATATCTGAGATAAAATATCCGTACTTTATTCGCCTCAACTAAATGCTTAGAGAAAGTTTTATTTTGTTATGAGTATATTTGAAAATGTTCTGCTAGATATTCTTTCATTAAATTTATTTATGGAGAGTGTGGAAGTTCAGTTAAGGAGACATTGGTTCGGATTTCTATGTGAGCTCGACTTTTATAAAAAAAAAAATATTTTCTCTATTATTATTCATGGATCGAATCTGCCATCGGACAATTATCGGTTACACACAACATATCGGATGTTTCCAACGGTTGGATAAAAAAATAGACGTTAAGTTAAATTCAGTAATACAGTATCGATGTTTTGCTGTGCCGATACGAATCTGGTCTGGGTGGGTTGAAATTTACTTCTAGGCTGAATCACGAAATGAATCTTTACCTTCTCATTATGGTTAGAACCTCAACCTGTCCGCATGACGAGTTAAAGGGTAAACAAAAAATCACTTCTCAGTTCTACCATGGGTTAAGAAATGAAATTTTTCTAGAACTCACGTAAAAATATTTGGCAACCCAAAGACGAACTAATTGAAACTAAAGTTTCTTTTTCTATTATTCTCCAAATTTATTTAGTTAATATTTAAGAAAATGTGCATGTATTGCCAAATAATATATTAATGTTATAATGCAATAATCTTTAAATGAAATTACCGCGTTAGAAAACGTTAGTTCCAACTCGGTGTCGCTTAGGTACGCCCTTGGGTTTTCAACTAAATTATGAATGAGCTGTAGCAAAAGTAGTGCAAGTATTTTCTTCATTTTTATAATTATACAAAAAGGAAAAATTACGTTTCGTAAGTGCAGGAAAAATATAGAGAGGAATTTGCCGAAAGAGGAGCAAATCCACATTCAACTACTAAGTTTTTGGAAATGAACCATCTGCGTATTACAGAATCTATTATTTTACACTCATTAGGAATCCTGCATCATCATCTATATTAATTCTGGACACTTCGTTATTAGCTTTAAGAAGATTTGTTAGAAGGAAGAAAATGTGGAGAAAATTATAATAATGAATAAATAAATTATAACATTTGGTACGTCACATGAAAGGGCCGCAAAACTGTATCCTTTTTTCCCCTCTCTCTCTCTCTCATTGCATATTATCTATTGGGACCGATCGGTATGCTGGGTCATTCGCCAACTTAACAAATTTACATTATTTACGTCAGTGTTCGATGTTATAATTTATTTGAGGTTTTTATTACATATTTTTTATCATAAACTAAAATAATAATATGGAAAACTTAATGGTTGACCGTTGTATATTTTAGAGGAAGGAGATGGTCCGGGGTGGCGGTCATAAGTTTTAACTGAATCTCCTTGCTGAACGCACCCCATGAAGAAGAACTGCAAAGTCGCGTCGAAACCTTACCTTCAAATAAAATAGTTTTTCCAATTTTTTAGTCTCTGTATGACCGCCACCCCGGACCATCTCCTTCCTCTAAAATAGCGATAGTTTCGAATTCAGATGATATTTCATTTTTATAATATACACTAACAGGCAAAAAATCCCACCCACTTGTTACCCATTAAGGAACCATGTTGGAAAGGTTGGCTCTGGGAAAAATTACAGGCTACATATCTTACGTTTCTTCTTCTCCACACAGTTTCACGCCCGTCTGGAGATCGAAGAGCGAATCTTGACTCATCTGTAAAAAGTACAGCACTCCATTCGTCCATAGTCCAATGGTTGTGTTCTCGAGCAAAAGCCAGCCGTGTTACTCTGTGAGTTCTGGTCAACTCTGGTCCTCTTACTGGACGAAAAGCCATTAATCCATACTCATTTAATCTTCTCCAAGCGGTACATTCAGAAATTTGCACACCTCGAACTTCTTCGAGCTGTTGAATCGCTTGGACAACGGTAAGATGTCGGTTTCGTAAAATTCTCAAAGTCAAAAACCGGTCATCCCGTGGTTCTGTTACCCTTGGCCGTCCAGAACCGGGCCTTCTATTGTAAGAACCAGTTTCCCGAAAACGCCTGACGGTGTCTCGTAAAGTTTCATATGGAACCCCGATGGCATTAGCTGCACATCTAATGGAACGTCCATCATCAATAAGTGCCACACCACGCGCAACATCCTCAGCACTAAGAGGCATTTTTAAACTTAATATTGAAAAAATTAAAAGCCGTAGACTAAGAAATGTGCTGCAAGAAACGGCACTGAACTAATGATACTGAATAAACATTTTGATTCCATAGAAAGTAAACATTAGAATCTAGAATCATTTCATTGAATTAGGGCTTAAAGGTTATTGTCCTCTATATTAACATTCCTAATTGAAAACAAACAAAAAAATTACCTCTTATTCATTAAAAACAATAGACCAATCCAAAGCAGAAATATTTTTAGATGAAAAAATCAAGTGGGTGGAATTTTTTACCTGTCAGTGAATAATACTTTATAAAATATTATATCAAAGCACAATACAAATAATAATACCACTGTTTATTATGACCTTTTACTCCTGCCCTAATACCTGCCAAACGCCCTAAGCCAGCTACAGTATTAAGAATACTAATCACTAAGACCTAATAAATACATCCAGACTAAAGGAAGGAGGCCGTATTGAGTTTCATTAAATTGAGTATCTGGACGTGGACTGGCAATCGGCCCTATTGGACTAGCTTACTTCAATTCGGTTTATTAGTCGGCTGGAATTGCACTGCGGCCATCAAACCTTCAGCTCTGTGATAGCCCCTGATTAGAACTCGCTTCGAACTCGGCCCCACTGATAGTATATTAGGCCCAAATAATATATTTCTGTTCAATTAATGAAATCAATGCAATCTCTGCAATATAATGAACCTAGGGGCTGGTAATACTATGCAATTGCATGATTAATGTGTATATTTTGAATATGAAATTGTAGGAATATAATCATTAATGTGCCTGTCTTTAAAGTAAAAATCAGTGCGAATAACTATTTGAATGAGTGAATATAGACACAATTAAACTCATATTATTTTTCCCTATGAAATATAAAAATTTTTATTTCTATTAAATGAAAATATAAATGATTTTTTGAATAGTTAACTAACAAAAATAGAAAATAAAATTGACCCATTCAAATCCCAAAAATTTATAAACAAACACAAATTTCCTTTAAATTTTTACAAATAAAACATCACATATATTTATAAAGTTTCGGCTCCTTTGGCAATTTTCAAATATTTCTTTATACATATTATTACCACCTGTCTAAATTTTTGTAAAAATGTTTTTAATTATTCTCTTATTTATACTCTCAATATTTTTTTAATAATAATAAGGCTTAGCGAACCTGAAGGTTCGATGCCGATATCCACATTCTTCCATCCACCACATTCTCCGTCTAAACCCAACTCCGCCAAATCACCTTAACACAATCTTCCCACTTTAGCTTTGGTCTACCCCTCGGACACTTGCCATATTGTCAAGCGCATATTAACTTTTTAGTAATTCTTACGTTACTAAACCCAGCGATTTTACATGCCCATTCTATTCGCCTCAACTTGATCATCTTAATTATATTAAACGGGTACAGTTCAGGCCATTCAGCGGTGTGTAACCGCCTAAATTCTCCTGTTGACTCATCCTTTTTCAATCTGAATATTCTGCACAATACTTTATTTTCAAAAATCAATATATTTATGGTAAAAAATATTTTTTTGGGAAAATATTTTTTGAATAAATAACAAAAAAAATGTTCTTGCAGTAAAATCATAAATACGGTTATTCGTTTTTATATAAAGTGTCCTGCAGAATATTAAGAAGCTTTAATTTCGAATTCAATAATAATTATATTAACAACTAAAGAACTAAAGTTAAAATTTTATGGCACCTCTGAAAAATGTGTTAGGTTAGCAAAAAACATATTTTCGAAAAACACAATGAAAGTTTGAAATTTACATAGTTGCAAGTTCAATTTTCGCGTTCCAAACGGTAATTCACAAAGGAATATTCATGTCTATAATCGCCACATAACTTAGCCTATTGGGTACAAATAAATAGAGAAAAATTAGCTTTCCGGTGATACCCATAATAATCCACGAAATTGCATTAAACACAATATTGATGTTACAGAGTTTAAAATAAAATGTTTAAATAATTTTATTTAACTTTATTTTAATCATTGAAATGACTATTATTAATTTATTCATTTTTACTTGTATTAATTGTATAATAATTTGTTCGATTTGTGGATTAATATACATTATTGCAAAGGTTATCCATTTATTAAGTGATAATAATAAAGTGAATAATTTTGTTTTGATTTCATTAAATGATAGGATTTAAAAAATTATTATTTTTTTATTAGTTTTCATTTATTAGGTAATTTGAATTGGTTCCAATTCTGTAGCCATTCATCCCAGTAAATAATTAATTAATTATAAATATTAAGTTAAATATTTTGTTGTAGCTTTTTATTCATCCCATACACCTAGACACTTTAATAAATGATAAATTGGTAATTTTTAATAAATAAATAAAACTGATGGATGCATACGGCATAAAAGTAAAATAATATATTCTTAAGTTTTAAGTCTCAAATTAGATGCAATCGTACAAGATCAATCCATTTTAAAAATCCAACTTTGGAGTGAAAGTAAAATAACTGTAGTAAAGAACAGTTATTTAGAACGATCCATACAAAGATATTCATAGGATATAAAGAACCGTTCTCCAAGTTCAGGGAGGTCGGTTAAAAGTGGAACGAAATAGGAACGGTTAGGATCGGATGAAAGTAAGCCAAAGGCTAAATGATAAAAGAGATACATGCGTGAACGAAAGCTATCTCTCTTAGAGGAAGGCCTCTATGATTACAGGCTACGCTAGCGCTGTAATTTCCGGAAGCTATTTAGTGTCAGAGGAACCTCCACCGGCGATTCAGGAAAATGTCTACCCATCCGGAATAACGGTACATCCCACACCGACATCCAACATATAATACAGCAAATAATAATGCTCTTGTTCTATGAATAATGCATCTATAGATAACTGTAAAGAATGTCTAAGAATGAGATCGAAACACGACGAAGCTACAATTCGACTTTCATAAACCGGTGTAGTTACATGAAACTAACATACATAATGTAGTCAACTATTTTCAATATGGATATCGTAATGTTTGTTTATTTATTGAGTACTAAAAACTCAAGAACACGTATTTTATTTCTGATTGAAAATTAACATAATTCGATCATAATATCGCCAAAAAAATTTCATATTGATCTTTTTGGTGTAAGCCTTAGATTTTTTTCGAAAAACACAAAAGTTGTAATAACTTAGACATGGTTCAACATCAAAATTGGCATGGATTTAGGACCCTATAATATACAAAAATGACATAAACCAGACGCCCGCAAATAAATTTAATTTAGCTTTCCAACAGTTGTAGTAATGTTGACTTGGCAGAAAATAATGAGGAGCTACCAAAAAAAAAAAATTTCTAGTAAAATTGAGTCACCAAATTTATATTTCTTGCTTTCAAAACAAACTCGTATTTCAGAATTTTAGTGGACCCAAAAAACAAATCTAAATCGTTTTTTCATGACAAAAATTTACTTGCCCTACTTTACTGAAAACGTCTATGAGTTTTTCTAATTTATTATATATAAGAATTCGTTTAATACAATTAGAAATATGTTTTATTTATTTTAGACATAAAAGCTAATCGATTGATGTATAATAATATAGAAATCTATGCAAAGCAAAATCAGAAAATATTTTTACAAAAAGTAATAAAATTTTATATATTTTTTTCTCGGTGCCGTGGGCTCATTATCAAGAATCCTCGGACATAGGTTTAATATTTTTCGACCTAGTATCACCTTGTTGACCCTACGTCCTAGTCAGTATCCTGAAATCTTTGTTGGCGTAGTTTACTGTTTATTAAGTAATTTAATGTAGTAAATATTTCTTTCCAACAATCGGAAGAAAAATTCAGTTAACACTTAATTTAGTAATACTACGTCTATGTGTATTATAAAGACTATAATACAAGCTGTACCACAACAACCCATGGAAGGTTTTGGGTTCAGTAATTTGTAAGGCATTACTTTTTCAAGATCCACAGTTGTATAGCGAGATGATCAGGCAATGATCACCTCAACCGCCAAGTTTTCCCCATAATTAATTATTTAATTAAGAAAACTTACTTAATAGAGGTTGGTTGTGATCTAGGATTGCCTTCCGACACCAAGGTCATTCCATGGTTGATGTAATAGAATTAATAATTACACACAATCAATCGGATTCTAACCCCGGTTTTGAGCTTAGGAAGTCAGTGCCTTACACACTGAGCTGCCCCATTGTATTATAATATTACTTAATTTAGTTAATTTTAGCATGTAATATTTTTTTTTTTTTAAGGAACGATTATAAGAACAATGAAGTCTCGAAACGTCTCCATAATAATGTTCTCTGATTATTTTATTAATTTGATGAGTTAATTATGGGTAATTAGAACGCTATGTGACGCAACAGCTCGATCAATCTGGAGAAAATTACTAGATAAAGAAAGTATTTCTCTCTGATATTTAAAAAAAAAAAACATCAAAAAACTATTTATCCAACAAATCCCCTCCTGGCCCTTCTTAACCTCAGAATAAGAAGATGACTTCATCACAGGCTTTTTCATTATAAAAGTAAGTCTAGCCCGGAGGATGTCGCAAATGCAAAAGCCACAGATTTCCGCGGCACCAAGTTCTCTACTCCACTCTTTTATAATAAAGAACTTTGAAAAAAAAAAATGAAAGAAAGAAAAAGAAATAATAAAAAGTAAGAAAGAGCCTTTTGAATGTTGATTATCCACGGACGAAATAGGGGGAAAGTTCGCTCGTTTGGCGAAGGGACAGTTTGAGGAGGAGCGGATAAAGCTACGTCATTAGAAGTCCAAAGAAGTGGAAGGGTTCCGGTCATTTATCTTCATCCTGCCTTCCAACAGCAACTCTGTATAACAACCTTACGATTATTCCTACCTCGGTGTAACAGATTCAATGAATGACCTAGCAGCAGTTCAAATCGTTTACATTGCATTGAATATACATTTATGTTGTATTTAATTATCAAAAACACACGATACAATTCTTCACATTAATTCCAGTGTAGGTATAATAATGATTAATAATAATACATGTTATGCCTTCTTCAATTAGTGTACAGTACCCCAAATACCAATAAAGGATCAAGGATTTAATTTTTGGAGGAAGCCTCAGCCTGAAAATTTTTTTCTGGATATTTATATTAGGATAATCATTTTGAAAGAAAGAAAGAAATTAATTACCTATATGAATTGGTGTTAAGTGATTCTTTAAGGCCTATTAAATGTAATTAGACGAACAATAATACTTTTAGAGATAATTTTTTATTTAATTTAATTTTTTATTTGTTTTTAATTTACCAGTCCGAAAGCCCCTCCCTCGTAGATTCCCCTGTGGCTAATACAGCACTTCGAAATTTTCCGAAGGGATCAACTAAATATATTTAAACATAAAAAAAATCTACTAAATAAGGCCAGTATAGCTTCTTTACAATTTCTACTACAATAGTTACCTAATTACGTCTATTTCAAGGTCTAAGATAGAGAATAAATTAATTTTTAGGTATATAATTATTTTTTATTAGGTATATATATATTTTTAGGTTTAATCAGCGAAAAGAACAAATTTGATAAAATATGATTAATAAATGATCCAATTACTTTTTAGGAGAGAGATAGTGACTTGTCTATTACACAGTTACAGCAGCATGTACAGTACAGTTGCGATCATAGAAATTGCATCGCCCAGTAAAAAAAAATTTTTATTTACCTGATTGCAAGATCTCTGCATATTTCTTTGTCAGTTTTGAAACGATATTCTAAAAAACAATGGCAATATTAGGTGGGCAAATTGTTCGTTTCTTTTTTTTTCTTCTAGTTCCTTTTTTTCACTCCATGTTTTTTTTTTCAATACTGTGAATCCCGTTGATTGGCTGTACCTTATCCTCGTCGTTATTTCACGTTGAAATACCTTCACTTCATATAACGTCACAATTTTAATATTTTCTGACTAGGACAGTTTCTTAAAACTGGTTATAATTTCAGCTATTATCTGGGCATAAGTTAAAACTGATCTGAGAAACACTGTTTTGAATTTTAACACTGAAAAAATTTGAACCCGTACGAACACAAAATTTAACTTCGGTAGCGAGGAAGCCAAAATAAATCGAAATAAAGTCAGTGAGTAACCGCGTAAGCATAAGCTAATGTACACATTCATATTATCAACAGAACATCAGAGAAGCTGAGTGCAGTTCACAGTATATAATAGCGCTGTTCCAATAACTGTATAACTATCTATCCTTAAAGATTATCAAGATAATTCCATAGTGTGTTATATAACTTGATAACTATAGCACATGCTAAGACTGGTACGGAGTGGTACGGAAGAGACCGGAGACGTGTTGAAAGAGCCACCTGTTTGTTATCAGATGGAACAATATGGGCACATGTTGGCGGCTCACATTTCTTATCAAATCGATAGCTTTCCAACTTGCATACCGCTATTCTACTTTATATAACACTTGGTCATTTTTCAACCCTTACAAGATATAATGCTAGGGTAGGGATAGTTGGAATCCTCTATCCCTTCGCAGATGGGACATTTATCCCCTCTCTTGGATATTAACTCAACAGTTTGCCAGAACTCGGAGGAAAATGCAAAGGCGGAAAATTTCGAACAAAATATTATTTTTAGGTTAAATAATTGTTTCTATGTTTTTTAAAAAATATTTTTATCTTTATACCTCTTCTTCGAAGGCACTATTCTATCGCTCTTACCAACTTTCAATAACAAACTTCCCGGTCTACAGAATTATGTAATTGAAATTTTTGTATTATTGAAGAAAGTTATGTTCTATATATCATGGCTGATAAATAGTTAGGACGATGTCAATTTTTAAAATTTTTATTGAAATGAAATGAAAAATAATTGTATTCTGGGACTAAAGTCCCCTTAGAATATTATTAGAGTTCAAAAAATATGTACATAAGTCTGGCATGTAGATATCATACAAATATTTACAAAAAATATTAAGGAAAAATAAAAATAGATACAAGAAATACTGAGAGATAAAACAAAAGTGAATAAAATTGCTCCTATCAGTTAACTACTAGTGACCAACTTAATTATATAACCCAGAAATTCTTACAAGCTTGCTGAAGTTTGAATTTGTAGTAGATGGCGGAATAGAAGTTGTTTGAAGGAGTTTATGGACGTGGTTTGACTTATGGAGATGGGCAAGGAGTTCCAGGAGGAGGTAGCACGAATGATGAAGGATTTACTGAAGAAAGTAGTTTTATGAGAGGGGATATATATATCTATAGGTTGAGATCTGGCGTTGATAAAGGAGCGTGAAGTAAGGAGTTCTAAGATGTAGGGAGGATTTTTGGTTCTGAGGAGTTGGAAAAAGAAAAAACCAAAAAGGAATTGTTAAATTCCTATTGGGTACTTGTATAATAGCGGATAGCCTCAAAACCTCCCTTGTTATCTCATCTTATTTCACATAACCTCCCTTATCTCCTCAAACCTAAGTTATTCCCTTGTTTATTTTTTGTTCCTTGTGTAAACTGTGAGTTAGTCATACTTAATTATGGATGAGAAGGAGTTGAGAGAAGGGCGCGGTCAAATAAATACTAAATTATACAGATAGTATTATTTAATTTTTTGTTGACGTTTCGACCCACTTTGCAGGTCTTCATCAGGGCGTAGGATGTAGCACTGCGGGAGGTAGTTGGAACACTTTGATTGTGCTACATCCTACGCCCTGATGAAGACCTGCAAAGTGGGTCGAAACGTCGGCAAAAAAATTAAATAATACTATTCGTATAATTTAGTATTTATTTGACCGCACCCCCCGATCAACTCCTTCTCATACCGTATCACGGTTAACCATCTCTACATCATTTTTTATGGATGTTGTAACATTGTGGGAATTGTCGTCTTCAGAAAGTACCCCCAACACCTCGATTCATATTTATGTGAGTTTTTGTGGCGGCGGGTTCACAGAGGAAGGAATCCCTCGCTATTTTAAATACCATAAAACTATTTTCCCTACCAAAATATAAAATTGTTCATATTTTGTCCATAGTGTTTATATCGTTTCTTTTATATGTACACATGTTCTTTATAGTCTTCATAGTGTTTCTTTTATATGTACATATGCTGTTCAAGTGTTTTTTTTATTATTTTATTTATTTTTGCCTATTTTTATTATTTCATTTATTTTTATATATATGTTACAATGTTTTCGTAACGTTTTTTAATTATATATGTATAATGTTTCGGTCTATTAATATATATCTTGTAAAATAAAAGTATTTTTTTATTATTACATTTGTTTTTGTTTTTATTCACAATTTCAATAATATCAATACAATACAATAACTATGAATACGAAGATATTATCAATGGCTTATCAGAGTTATAAATGTTAAGGTTATAAACATTGGCAGATAGCAGTCGGACGCTACCCTCTATAATATAATTATCTCCTATTGTTATATTGTTGTCAACGTTTCAAACCAATTCCGTGGTTCTTCATGAAGGCATACCAAGTACTGATGATGGCACACAAGTTGGGTTGAAACGTTGGCAACGATAAAAATCTTAAAAACTGGCTATGTCCTGATTAATTATCACCCATCAAATGTTTATAACTTGCTAGTAAATTTTCAATTTAAAATAATATCTGTTGGGGCTGCACAATATTTTTGAAGCATTTGAATGGCTATGTAATTCTTCATAGTTAATTACAAAAGTAAATCGTCTCCAATGACCAGATTTAAAAATCGGAGTAATGGAATCATGTTTTAGAGACACGTTATATTTTAAAATACACAGGAAACAATTTATTAATCCCTTTTTATTGCATAAATAAGGAAAACAAAAAAATGTCTTGCGTAGGGTGAGTGCGGTATCAACTCTACCGTGATGAACCGCCCTAAGTCAAACCTTTTTAATTATCTACTTATATGTTAATTTATATATTCTCGTTAGTGCGTGAATTTTCAAATCTGTTTTATTACAAGATACAATAAATTTGAGCAGATCAACGATAAGAAAAGTATGTTGAAAGTCTGAGCCTAACCCGCAAACTTGTTTCTGAAAACCGGTCCCTGCACGTTGCAGTTGGTCACAAGAGCAGTAACGAATTCCAGATTACTTTCCGTTTCTTTTTGGAATATTTTTGCAGTAATTTATTCTTTCTAAATTTAGATTCCTTAAAAGTTCCTCAAGAAGTAATGAAGTCCATTTAGTATTCGACTTATACTTTTTTTTTTCTCCTTAACTTAAGATCTGTGGAAGCTTGTTAATAAATTTAAGCGATTATCAAAGTAAACAACTTGTTGACTTGACAGGCTTATCCATTCGAACAGTGCAACCAATAAATTTGCCTAATCTGATGTGCTATGATCTCCTTAAAAAAGGGAACCTATTACACATTCGGATTCGATCATTATCGTACAGAGACTTGCACAAGTTTTCATTCACTAAACGTTTGAAAATAAAAATAATTTAATAAAATAATATTTTCTTACTTTTTTGTTAATTTTTTTTTATTTCTTAAAGACATTTACAACTGTATTAAATAAATACATCTAGTAAATTAGAACATAATGTATATAATGACATGAAAAACACTTGCTGAGTAACTACCCAATGGTAGCACTCTAATGATATGTTTACATTAGGAGATCACGGGGCTTCTTTTCAGACCCCTCGGAGGGTTATCAGGAATTGAAGAGGAAGCAAGGTCAGAAACGAGTGTTGGGATGATTCTGAAGTTTATTATGGAAGGATAGGTATCTGGATTGTTCCAGATCTGAAACAAAAGGAACATTAAGGTCATTATGGATGGTTTTATTTGTAACAAAGTAGGGAGCATGCATTGAGGATTTTAAGGAGGATTTAGGATTGTAAGGACTGGATACGAGAGGAATTCGATGGTTTAGTGGAGCCCCATAGCTCAACTCAGTAAGTCCAAATATGCCTTATTATAGTCAAGTATATAAGTCTTTTGTAATTAATTGGAAGATTAGAGCGTTTGTCTAGTAAGTGCTGAAGTAATCGGAAACGTCGAGCGGTTTCTTGTCGTTTCAGTCTAGTATGAGGATTCCAAGTTAGTCGTTTGTCCAGGTGGAGTCTTAGGTATCGGATTTGCTCAACAGAGATAAGTGGAGTATTGTTAAAGGAAACTGGACAGGAAGTTGTTGGATTTATTGGAGTTTATTTTAATTCTCCAGTTTTGAAACCATTCTAACAGATTTATGATGTGTGATTGAAGCATTTGGGATGCAATTGCTGGGTCATTATTTACTGATAGGATACATGTGTCATCGGCATATGTGGTGATGATAGTGGTGGGATAGGTAGGGATGTCAGCTGTATAAACTGTATAGAGGATAGGGCCTAGGATACTACCTTGAGGAACACCAGCGGACTGGGATTTTGTTAATTAAATTTTTTTTTTTTATTATGGTATTTATGTTTATTTATTGTATACAGAGTGGGAATGAACTACTCTACCACTATTACTGATGTCCTTGAATGTTACAAAATGTAATATTACTCAATAAAGAAAAAGTTCTAATTATTTTAAAAAATAACATTCGTAGAACTTTAAATAGTTATTAATCTAAAAATAAAGTATATTTATTGAGTAATTTATTCATTCTAATATTAGATTCTTTATAAATTCCATTGGTTATATTATTCTGCCTGCAATTGACTAACTATAATTATTTGATGTTTACTGTTAATTAAATTATTCATTACCATACAAAACTAACTCACCTACGTCTGCTTCAAGGATTGCACAGAGCAGCATGTCAAATATGTGACAATGAATATCTCACAGAAAAAATAAACTTTAAAATTTAACCCTAATGTTTTTTTGATTTTTTATTTATTTATTTTAATTGATATTTACAACTGTATACAAAAAAATACATCTAGTAAATTTGCACATTGGTATAAAGACATGGAACACATGTTGAGAAACTACCCATTGGTAGCACTCTAATAATATGTCTATATTAGAAGATCACGTGGCCATCTTCTTTCCAGACGCCTCGGAGGGTTATCAGGAATCGAATAGGAAGCAAGGTTAGAGACAAGAGGGTTGGGATGGTTATGAAGTTTATTATGGAAGGACAGATATCTGGATTGGGCCAAATCTGATACATAAGGAACATTAAGGTAATTATGGATAATTTTATTTGTAACAAAGTAAGGAGCATTGAGGATTTTACGAAGGATTTTGGATTGCAAGGACTGTATGCGAGAGGAATTTGAAGGCTTGGTGGAGCCCCATAGCTCAACCCCGTAAGTCCAAATAGGCCTTATTATAGTCATGTAAATCAGTCTTTTATAATTGATTGGAAGGTTAGAGCGTTTGTCTAGTAAGTGTTGAAGTAGTTGGAAACGTCGTGCGGTTTCTTGTCGTTTCAGTCTGGTATGAGGATTCCAAGTTAGACGTTTGTCCAGATGGAGTCCTAGGTAACGGATTTGTTCAACAGGAATAAGTGAGGTGTTGTTAAAGGATACTGAAGGACAGGAAGTCATTGGTTTACGACGAAGGGTGAAGGTAATTTGATGGGATTTATTGGAATTTATTTTAACTCTCCAGTTCTGACACCATTCTTCAAGGTTTGTGATGTGGGATTGAAGGGTTTGGGATGCAATAGATGGGTCGTTATTAACTGATAGGATACATGTGTCATCAGCATATGTGGTGATGACAGTGTTGGGATGGGTTGGGATGTCAGCTGTATAAACTGTGTAAAGGATAGGACCTAGGATACTACCTTGAGGAACACCTGCAGACTGGGAAAAACCCTAATGTTAAAATGAAACGTATGGCACTTAACAAACGACTCAAACTACTTTACTCTCTTTATGCCAAATCTTCAAAACTAAAACTAAAACAGAAACTGAATACATATACATACTTACTTAAGCCCATATGGACATACTCATCAAAAATATACGGCATCGCTAAAAAGACCCACCTTCAAAAACTTCAAACGTTCCAAACAAAATTATTGTGGCTCATAACAAAAGCACCTTGGTACGTGACTAACAAAACTCTACATACTGACCTCCACTTTCCAAGAGTTGACCAACATATAACGACCCTATATCAACGATTTTACACAAATTTAAATGGACATAATAACAGACTTATAAGAGACATGGCCACAGCTGACACATGAGCAGGAGACTAAAAAGGCGTTGGATGAGGGATCTCCTTCCTTAGACAACCTAAGTAATTGGAACAAGTTAGGGAAGAGGTACTGCTGAGTACTTTTCTTCCCCATGCCTGTCATGTTATTATATCATTATCGCCATCAAATTTGCTGATTGTCAACTTATTGTTGACAGGCGCAAATGCATATTTTATAGACAAAAAAAAAAAAAATTAACACTGCTTAGGAAAACAAGTGGCAAGGAAACAATTCTGTAATACTTAAAATCAATCAAATTGATTCGTCATATTTAAGAACAGTTCATCGCTAACGGTTTCAGAAGTCGAAGCGTTAAATAAAATCAAATAAAAATATATATTATATTCAAATTATATAAATTAGTTAAATTATTAAGCTATTCAAGATAGCATTCCAAACCGAAATGAGAGGATTAAAAGCCAGGATCTTAATGTCAAATTAATCATGGAAATAAACAGAGCAAAAAAAAAACAAAAAAAAACCTGCCATTACCATAACTGGTCCAGATGAAATTAGAATAATCCAGACATTTCTTGTCCTACAGTCGATCACTTTTCTTCTCCCAACGAACTTATTAGGTACCGGTGAAGGACAAAAAAAAAAGAAAAATAAATGAAATAAAAAATTGCAGCCGTACCCTTAAGGGAGCAAAGAGACAGCAAACAAAACATAAAAATGAATGTCAACCAGTCAGCTTTGAAAAAACAACGTACTTCTAGTTGCTTTCCAAACACCAATTCCTTTTAAGGATTCGGGCCTAATTTACGTTTTGTTTCATTTATAAATAATTACAATGGTGACCTCAGGCATAGGTAAAACGATTGTTTTTCTGCCTACAAATTTGAACTGCCGTCAATCGTAATGCACGTTGATTACAATTAACATTTCATCGATAGATTTAAATTATGTCGAATTTCTAAAAAAATATAAGAATAAAATAAATAAGTAACCGATATTTATGCTCAAAAAAGTTTAAAAGTTGGCATTATTTTACATAAATAAATAACGATAAATGTGAATTTTTGATTATGTAATTTCGGATGAATGACTTTGGCTTTAACGCCGACAGTATGTATGTGATTTGTTTTATTCGTTTTTATTATACAAATATTTTTTTTAATTTACTAAGTTTATTCTCTATTATTACGGCAGTGGCCTCCAGATCTTTTGTAAATATGCCTTTGGAGTCCTGGCAATGGTCAGCTTCTCCACTCATGTCTTGAGCGTCTGTGGCTCTAGTGCCCTCTTTCAGTCTCCACTGGCTTCTAATACTAGTGATGCGGCTGGAAAAGTGGCGCTAGGATCTTCCGGAGTCTTGCTTTGCCTTCCACGTGTGGGGGAAAAAGCCTGGTTCGGAGATTCTTGGGCGAATGTATATATTGTATATAGTTATGATTGTGTTTAGAAGTTTTATTTTATTTTATTTGTTTATTATTATTATTTTTTCTTTTCTTTTTATTTACCTTCTTCATCAGTATTATTTATTTACTTCTTATATTTATATTTATTTCTTTATTATTTGTATATATTGTATGAAAGAGAATTTTTAGCCCTAATGCTTATAGCACTCCAGCAGTGGCTGTATTATTATTCAATAAATAGATAAAAATAAAAAAAATAAAAAAATTCTCTATTATTCATTTTTGCATATACATTTATATATCTAATTTGTGTTTTCGTCTGCGATATCTACTTTGATGAATATCTTCATCACATTTCAATCCTATAATTATTTTATATATCTTCTTGTTTTAAGCAATGATTTGGTAAAAATTAAAAACTTGGTTATATTAATTTTTCTCATCAGGTGAAAAATATGAATATATGGAATACATAAATATCTTTATAATTAAAACAGTGCTCAACTTATTTATACTAAACGATGGAAAATTAATACAATACAAAAAATTATAACGATAACAATATCTAAAAATGACTTTTTTTTTAAATTTTACAATTAATAAAATTGGCAACGACGCAGTTTGTGCATTACTATAACCATATTTAGATTGACAGAAATACGAATCAGGAATTCTAATACAGCAGAATAATTATTAGTCGAAAATATCTTGACAGTAAAATGTAATATAATTATATCATCAATCTAATATATTAATATTTTAAAACTAAAGGAAAAACTATTTACGACTCGTACTTTATTTTTTATTATTTCTTAATGATATTTACAACTGTATCAAAGAAATAAATTTAATAAATTTGAACATATGGATATAATGATGTGAAAACACTTGTTGAGTAACTACCCAATGGTAGCACTTTAATGATATGTCTACATTAGGAGATCACGGAGCCATCTTCTTTTCAGACGCCTCAGGGGGTTATGAGGAATTGAGTAGGAAGCAACGTTAGAAACGAGAGGGTTGGGATGATTCTGAAGCTTATTATGGAAGGATACGTAGCTGGATTGGGCCAGATCTGAAACATTAAGGTCCTTATGGATGGTTTCATTTGTAACAAAGTAGGAGGATTTTGTATTGTAAGGATTGGATACGAGAGGAATTCGATGGTTTAGTGAAGCCCCACAGCTCTTCTCCGTAAGTCCAAATAGACGTCTTTTGTAATTATTTTGACGTTTAGAGCCTCTGTCAAGTAAATGCTGAAATAATTGAAATAATAACTCACTTTTAAGTAAGTTAAAAACCTAAGATGAACCTACAATTAATTTACAACTTAATTATATTTTTTTTCTGACTATGCATTTCTGTCGTGGTAGTGTAGTTTCGTTGTCATTATAAAAATATTAAATGAATGATAATAAAAAAACGTAATAAAGTAAACCTTTTTTTATCGATGTTAAAAATTTATAACTTGAATAAAATCAGAGAAGTCTAATATAATATTATCTATTGTGAGATACTTATTTCTAACCGAGGGATATGCTAGGAGACGATGTGTTCCGCGTCACGTTCCAACCGTGACGTTTGTTCACCAGAAGCATTATGGATCACCACATACGACTTCGGACGCCAAATTCCATACATGATGACGGAACTACATTCTATAGCCGAGATTTGAACCTAATACAAGCAGATAGGTGTCCACTGCTTTACTCATAGGCCTTACCCTTTTTTATCATAAAATACCCAGTTATACCGAAAATAATTTTAAAGTATGCCCTTCGACGTGAAACTTTCCCTCCTATTTACATTGACAATATCCAAATTCCTCAGACTGACAAAGTTCAATATCTTGGATTGACCTTTGACAGAAGAATGACATCTGATCCACATATTAAAAACAAAACAAAAACTCTAAACCTAAGACTACGAGTATTGTACTCACTCCTTGCAAGGCATCCGAAATTAAAACTTTAACAGAAATTGAAGGCGTATGCTTATCTACTCAAGCCTATTTGGATCTACGCTTCACAGATATATGGGACAGCCAAAAAGACTCACATACGTAAATTACAGACTTTTCAATCTAAAACTTTCAGGAATATCACCAAAGCTCCCTGGTACGACAGTAACATTACTCTACATAAAGACTTACAGATGCCAACAGTTAACGACCACATACGTACACACTACAAGATATTTCATGATGACTTACACGGACATACCAACTCATTGATTCGAGGCATGGCCACAACTAACATGCCCGATAGCACCCGAAGGAGACTTAAAAGAAGCTGGATGAGGGATCTCTTCCACTAACTATAAATATTACATTCAAGACAGGAAGGACGCCGTTGGGCACTCCTCTCCCTCACGCCTATTCCAAGACCAATATCTTCATCTTGACATCACACTCGCTGATTGTCGGAACTTCAGAGGTGTGAGTTGAAGAATTAAGTTAATAAAAAAAAAAAAAAAAGTATGCCTGAATTGTTAAAAATGTCCCTTGTTTTATGAACTTTTGCTACAACGGTAGAGATTCAAGCAACAGCCATTACACTATTCACACAACAACAAAATATTCCTCTTGTGGCACCCACAAGTTATATCCTAGTTTTTAGTACCTAATAAAATAGACAAAGTTTGTCCCACTCCGGATTGAAAACCCCCCAATTCCAAAAGTTTTCGTATATAAGGAATGTTTCCCTCATTTAAGACATAGAAAATAAGAATTATCAGAGCACCTTGAAAATCGGAGTTTTAGCCGCTCTCAGACTACTGTGCGCCGCTGTATGAGCTCTAAAACCAGAATAACCAAACCGGTAAGAAAATACTTAGACAAGTGCTGTTGATTAAGACATTTATTCCCCTTCATAACCGCAGCGCTGAGGCACAATTGAGACCATTAACCGAAAGAACGGGACCATTCTTCCTCCGCGGCGGTAGTTAAAGGACAGAAGAAAAAGGACCCGCGACAAATATAGCTACGAAATACGAGCGCTAAATCTTTTAGTCATGTTAGTTTTATTGGCCCTCTTTAACGGCTTTGTCTCTGCCCTTACCAACTGTTCGGAAAATAAAATCTCTCACCAGATGGCACCATTCCATGCTCTGCAAGAAGACCTTATCCAACAATATTTATTTTATATTATGAATAAATATTACGTTTAAATCTTTGATTCTCAATCTTTTCTTTTATCGCAGTGATAAGTAAGCAATTTTTTTTATTACTTCTTTGCCACTCCTAGGCAAGGAAAATATTGCAATCGCAGCAAATATCCGATGTGCGATTTTCAACAGATCTTCACATTTCAGATTCCAAAATGCACATTATCAGTCATTGGTCTGTCTGTCTGTACCAATAATATCTCGGGAACGACAGGATGTATAAATTTAAAGTTGTATAAATTCGTTTAAAATCGGTAGGAAAGTCCAGTGGACATACCACTTTTTTTTCAGGCCTCCAACAACCTTTTACACAAAATTTCACATGTTTTTTTTCCAACAGTTCTTTATTCGAACTGATTGCTTGGCTCTTATTTCCTTTGCTGTGATTTTTCCCAAAACAGTTCTCAATTAAAAATTTTCTTTCCCAACCAACCAAAATGGAATGTCTGAGCCTGTGGTTCAAGAAATCTTCGATCGATCTCAAATTTGTAAAAAAAATTTAAAGAAGCTACTAACAGTGATCGACGACAGAAGGGAGAAGAAAACGTAACATAGAGAAACATTCAAAGGTATGGTGGATGGTTTTTAATGGACTGTAATAAAAACTTAATGAAACATTATCAAATATAATGTAATTGATACTACCCAATCTAAAATTCTGAGGCATAATAAACAAATATACATATGCAAATAAAGAAAGATAATCCGTTTTCTTAAAACATCGAATTCGAAATACAAAAAGAGGTTACATGACAAACTTCAATAAAACGTATGTTCGACCTAAAAAGATGTAAGCTTATTAATAATAGATCCTCTTTGAGAAAATAACTAACTTTTGATATATACTTTTTAAAGATTACGGATATTAGTATATTATTTACAAATATATGAACTGTTTTGTATTTAACTTTTTTTCTAATATAATAATTACGATAATAATCTGAGATATAATTATAGAAATAAGGATTTCTGTTGACAGAATGACTTAACTCCAATTTTGATTATTAATTTTAGTGATATTTCTAAAGGGAAAATTTAAACTTTTTTGACAGTTATAAACTTCAACACTGCAATCACCAACTATGGAATCAAATTACTCACTGACTGTAAACGTATTAAGAATTTTCCAACTATAAATATTACTAGAATGACTCAAAAATGTTGAAATTGGAATTCTGTCAACTGAAAGGCTAAATAATAATGGCTAACTTTATATGGTAAAGCACTTACCACACCCAGCGGGACTTAATCATAGTAAATAGCCAGTCCATTACCTGCAAAACAAAATATTAATCAGTAAAACTTGCTTAAAAAGAAGCAGACATCTTTCAGGAAATATTTAAGCCATAAAAAAAATATATATATTTCTATATTTATTTTGAAACAATTTTTGTTCCAAAATTTTAAAAGGTCTCTCGCTCATTTCTATTTTTTTTTTCTCTCTAAATCTGTATTTCTTTTTTCAACTATGTGATTTATAAAGGAAAAATAGAATTCGTTGAAAACATTTCAAAATCAATTATAAATTAGTTTGAAAATAACCAAATAGTATGAAATATATTAATTTATATGCAACACGCGTGGATTTATCCAGCATTTTATAAAACAGACAAAAATTTTAGCGTTTTTCATATTTTATTACAGTATTAGAAAAGTAGGAGATGAAAGGAGCTGAATTTATTAGGCGATTATATTACAAAGTACACAATTGTTCAGCTCCTGTAACCTCCTACTCTCCTAATAAAAAATAAAGATTTTAGACTAATTTTTTTTTTTTTTTTTTTTCTTATGCCAGTCGTTGGTCATTTGGCCATCCGACATCTTGCTGCCCAGTATAATTTAGACTTTCTTATATGTATATTCGGAAATATTTTGTCTCTTATGTCCCTCAAGGCAGGACATGCGTCTAGATGGTCTGCATCCATTGTTCCTAGATGACACAATTTACAGGTAGGATCCTCAGCGACGCCTATCTTGTAGAGATGACTCTGCAGATAGTCGTGACCAGTGGCCAGGCGGAAGCAGGCAACTGCATCTCTTCTCGGCAGCTCAGCTGGGATCGGGTTATCCTTCAACCACTCGTAACGCTTCCCTTCCACTTTGCCGAAATGTACTTTTCTTATTTCCTCCTTCACTACCATCTTCACCATTCGCCGTATTGAGTCATAAGGTTTTGGATGTATCGGCTGAGGCAAATCTGTTCCTCGCTTGGCAAGAATATCAGCCTCAACGTTACCCGGAATCCCACAATGGCTGGGGATCCACTGTAGGACCACATTGGTGCCTCGGTGTGTCAGGTTAGAGAGGAGGGATTTACATTCCAATATAGCACTCGATAAACATTCATTCGTGCTTGTGACAGCAAGGATGGCTGCTTGGGAGTCGATGAAGAGAACAGCGCTCTGATCCCGCCTTCCAGACAATGTTCTTAAGGCTATGAGTATCGCCGCTATCTCACCGTCGAAATTTGTTCCATCTTTTCCCACCGCAGCGCTGATTTGGAATTAAAATTTGTATAGGAAGTCATCTTGAGGAGCTAATTTGATTATTACCCAGGTTACCAGGTAACAGTTATTTTTCGATCAAGACATTACTCCTTGAATACAACATATGAATTATTATATCATACATAATATTATTTATATTATATTGTGATATAATTATAATTAGATCAAGGACAAGCATAATATAAGGTATAATGAAAATATTAGAAATAGAAGGCTCAAATTATTGTTGGTCTTAAATGAAGAGGAACAAGTTTAATATATATTATGCTAACAAAGTGGCAATAAAAATAATTATATTTATATAATAATATAAATTGGCAATAAGGCGTGGAATATTATATAGATTTTTAAAGGAATTATTAATTTGTCGGAACTGTGGTTTCGTAAAGTTTATTATATGTTGATAAAAAACAATAAAATCCGAACTACAGAATATATATAAATTGCAGTTATACGATTTGAGAAACAAGTAGTACAATTAAATGAACAGTTGTATAATTTGTAATTTATAGTTTGGAAAGAGGACATCCCTCCTAGCAATATAATGAATTAATAAGTATGTTATTTACAATTGAATGAGATATAACAAATAAAAACTAATAAAAACATTAATTGATTAGCTTGAGGATAATATTTTTTATCAAGACTACGTTCCCTGCCCTACTTTGAAACATGATTACAGTAAGAAACTCTGAGCGCTTTAGAGAAAGAAATCAATCCAATTTAAAGACTGAATAGAGTGAAATAAGATTCTTCAAATATAATCCAGTCGTTCGATCCTCAATATTCATGTTTATTCAAAACTCAATTCAGTTTTATTTATTCATATCACATTTCTCGTATTCGTTGCCTTATACAATTTGACTATCTCAATATTAAACACGAATGTTAGAGGACAAAAAAAAAAATTATGATATAAATTGAATCCATAAAAATATCAAATCAGAATTCAAAAGTATAATATAATGAAATTTTATTATAATGCCAGAGTAGACATCTTTCTATTATACAAACAAGTTTTTAGTGATCATGTAATATTTTATTTTTTATATACGAAAGGACAGTAACGAAGACATCAAATTCTTGTTTTCGCAATTATTTCTCTGTAGTTATGATTACAAATTGGCATTGAGAATAATTATAATCATACAATAATATAAATTGGCAATAAGGCGTGGAATATTATATAGATTTTTAAAGGAATTATTAATTTGTCGGAACTGTGGTTTCGTAAAGTTTATTATATGTTGATAAAAAACAATAAAATCCGAACTACAGAATATATATAAATTGCAGTTATACGATTTGAGAAACAAGTAGTACAATTAAATGAACAGTTGTATAATTTGTAATTTATAGTTTGGAAAGAGGACATCCCTCCTAGCAATATAATGAATTAATAAGTATGTTATTTACAATTGAATGAGATATAACAAATAAAAACTAATAAAAACATTAATTGATTAGCTTGAGGATAATATTTTTTATCAAGACTACGTTCCCTGCCCTACTTTGAAACATGATTACAGTAAGAAACTCTGAGCGCTTTAGAGAAAGAAATCAATCCAATTTAAAGACTGAATAGAGTGAAATAAGATTCTTCAAATATAATCCAGTCGTTCGATCCTCAATATTCATGTTTATTCAAAACTCAATTCAGTTTTATTTATTCATATCACATTTCTCGTATTCGTTGCCTTATACAATTTGACTATCTCAATATTAAACACGAATGTTAGAGGACAAAAAAAAAAATTATGATATAAATTGAATCCATAAAAATATCAAATCAGAATTCAAAAGTATAATATAATGAAATTTTATTATAATGCCAGAGTAGACATCTTTCTATTATACAAACAAGTTTTTAGTGATCATGTAATATTTTATTTTTTATATACGAAAGGACAGTAACGAAGACATCAAATTCTTGTTTTCGCAATTATTTCTCTGTAGTTATGATTACAAATTGGCATTGAGAATAATTATAATCATACAATAATATAAATTGGCAATAAGGCAAAATGTACAATATAGATTTTTACGTAAATTAAAAATTTGTTAAAAATGTTGATAAAATATAATTCAATCTGAAGTAAAGAATGCATTTATATAATGTGAGCAACGAGTAGTACAATTAAATCGACATTTGTATAATTTGTAAAATGAGGGTTGGTCCGCCATTAGGCAGATAGGGAGGTACCCCGCTAGTATACTAAAAATAAGTATTTAACACCCATTTTTTTGTTTTCTGGATTATTTGTTTATTGATAAATATTACAATCTGTCTCAATAAATGGCATTTATAATAGAGTTCTGAGAGCACATTCACACCATATTTACAAATTTAAAAAATAAATAAATAAGGTAATTTCAAAATAATATAAAGCTAAATAAGAACAAAATAAAATATCATGGTGAAGGAAGAAAATATAAATAATAGTAATAATAAAATAAAAATAAATGAATAAATAGAATTAAAATTATCTTTATAAAAAAAAGTAATGAAAATAAACATCTTAGACAAAGGTTTAACACTCATAAAGATAAAACTTTTTTTTTCACAATGAGATATTATTAAAGAGTAGATTGATCCGTGTAACGTGTGTGCACAGCATCGCGCGTTGCCTAGCAACCTGATAACAAAAGTTGAAGACCATAAAATTACGAGTTCGCTTCCCACTCCTTTGGGAGTCTTTTAAATCCCCCGCCCTCAACCCCTAGCCCGGGAAAACCTCCGTATAGTCTAAAAGGCGAGGGGAGAACAAAAAGTAGAGTAGATTGATCCGCGGTTATGGTTCTTATATATATATAATCAAACATAAAATCAATTTATATGATTTAACAAATCTTATAACACAGAATCGCTATAAAAAGTTAAATAGAATTTTAAAAAGAAAAAGAAATTATCCTTATTTAAATGCATCCATTCCACTAAATCAAAGGATCTAAATGCTAAAGCGGATTAGAGGTAAAATTACATTCAGAAAAGTTCACTCCACATTTGAAATCCTCGAGCAATTATTATATTTTAAAAGACCTTGGTAAATTTAATTCTTACTGCAGTAGGGGCAAGGATAAAATTTAAATTGCTGAATCCTTTTAGATTCGTTAATTAATAACTACCTTCATTAGAAGGGATTCAGGTCTAATTGGATACCTAAATCCTGGTTTAGGTTGTACAAGTAAGCTTGTAGCCAACCTAAAGCCCATTCAACTCCTTCAATCTAGGCCCTTAAAACTGGATTATAATTCAACACCAATGTAATTACGCTCCAAGAATTAGCATATTTAAACGATTCAAGATACTATTTCACTTAAAGTGTAAATGTTTATAAAAATTACAATTTTATCGTAGTTTCCGTAAACTTAAGTTAATGTAAACCTTGTTCTATTTCAGAAATTAACTTAAAAGGTTATACGAAATTTTATAATATGAATAATTGTAGTATCAAAGGTAGTATTTCAGTATACCATTGTAATGTTATATGTATGTTAACACAATTCTCAAACTCTTCGAAATTCGGCCGATTACGAAATGTATAGACTAGGAGATGCTGGCCATTTTCTTTAACTGAAGGACTTACAGCTGATAATAATTTTAAATTCAAGATAAACTTCTAGAAGGGTAAGGACCATCCTGCAGTTAACAGAAGATTGCACTGGTTCCATGGTTTGCGACTCTTCAATCTCATCTCGACCGCTCCAGCTTAGTAAAGCTGATCAGGCTTAGGAAAAACCACGGTAGAACAAATAAATATCTTCATCTAATGGGGCTAGCTGAGAGCGGTCACTGCCCAACATGCCAATGCTTGCAGGATCCAAGACACTTTGCCTTCAACTGCAAAAGATTTGAGAAGCGAAGAAGAATTAGTTTAGGATCGCAAACTACGGATGATGGAGCTAACTAACGTGACTTAAAAGCAGTCATATAATAAAAGTCACCTCTTATTCTCATTTAATTGTAATTCTAATTCACCTCAGTTTTTAACTATTAGTCTTTCTAGTTTCCATAATATATACTATCTAATATCCAAGTTCCATATAAGTTATATTCAATATTTAGTTTCATTCAGTGATCATCTAACTTTAAATAATTAATATATATCCAATGTAATTTCATCTAACTATGACGATTGAAATATTTTACTGGCACAACAGGATTTGCTTTTACAAGTCTTAAAGCCAAAAAAAAAGAACACACACACAAAAAAAAGACACAATTTCAGTCAATCGATTGAAAATCGTTGCTAAAATACTAAAATTTAAACTCAAAGTTTGGGAATCTCTTCGGAAATAACTATCTGAAAAACTAAATAAATTCCTGAATATTTTTCAATGAACGCTGAGTTGGAAATGACAGTTTTTCAAATCTGCCTATTTTCATGAAGAGCACCATAGAACTTAAGTATAAGAAAACAATCAGAGATGTTTTTTAAAACTGAAGAGAATGGTTGGGGATGGGAGGATGGTTGGGGTGATCAGTCAAAATAAATAATTATACGTATTTTAATATTTGCTGACATTTTGTCCCGAAGTTTAGGCCTTCATCAGGGCTGTTCAATCCAAGAAGCGTGGAAAGACCAAATTCATTTTTTTTAAACTTATTTTCTAAATAGGTGACTTATTAAGGGAGTGTTTTCAGGATCTTCAGAGATCTAGAAGAAAAAAAACAAAGAGTTTCAGGGATCTGAGGCCTGTTAATGTAAATACGTACGGTTTTTTTTTTCCTATTATTTATCCTGAAAAGCAGAATAGGAATGTCTATAAATTTTAAAACATGGGAGATATTAGTAAAACTTTATCTTATAAAAATATTATAATTTTTTTAGTGAATCCTTTCAAGAAAACAGACTTTTTTTTTTAACAATAAGGAAAATGGTTCATGTTGGAAAGAAACGAAGACAAAAGGAGGGGACATTGTTTCATGAAGACAATCCGCAGTTAATCTCTACAATCCCCGCCCTTGTATCAACCTTTCAAAAATAATCCTTCACAAACAATACTTGAGATTTTTTTCTCGTAAATACATTGGTACATTGTCTTCTCTAAAAATATATTTTCTTTATCTACCTATTAACTAATTCAAATGTTATTATTAATAATGAAACTCCATCGCAAACACATGAAAATCCCCAGTAATAAATAAATACATTCTAGAAATCTTAGTTTTTTTTTATATCAATGATTTTATTTATTTTTCTTACATTTTATGAGTTTTCAACGTATCAAACAGTAGAATATTTCAAAATTATTTAAATTATTGTATTTAGAAGAGCAACTTAAATATTATGGACACGTCTGCAGAATAGGCAGTACCCAAAAGACCAACTGGTTCTTGGAAGCTAGTGCGGAAGGCAAACGACCTCGTGGCAAAACCAAGCGATTGTACTCAATTGTGAAACCGTGTATATTAAAATTTGAACCAAATTGAGTGGTAACAAGGGATTAGATACATCTTTACAGAGATAGTAGGCGTAATCTTGCACTTGTAAATGCTTAGAGTGTTTACTGCTAGCTAAGCAATCAGGACAAATTTGGAATCAATGGTAAATAATCTGTCCGTGCTAAGGTGCTAAAGTGTTATTAGTTATAGTAAGGTTATGCCTGTACTATAAACAAAGTTTGTGAGTTCATAATTGATCTATGAACGTTTTGATTTATTTTTAAAATACCAAAGCGAAGTTAGTAGACTGAGATGCTGGATTATTTGGTTAAAATGCTTTATTAGAAAGCATGAATGAAGATTCAGATGGCAAAAAACTTGATGAATATATAGATGAAATTCTAGCTGTCTTTGAATTCTATTTCTGTGGATATTGTAGACAAACAATGAACAAATAATCACTTCAGAAGCTTACAATAACCCTCTTCGTGCCTTTACGAAGTTAGTAACACTTTATAGGACCATAGTCTGCGTTTAAATCGAGAGAGCTAGCGGCCATATTTAACAAATAATTTTAAATAATTTTCTGGACTTTCCACATTTAAGCGGTTTACGCTACCAATATAACATAAGCATTACTCCAGGCAATATCAATAGACAACGTGCACTGTGAACACATCTCCACATTTAGTCCAGTAATCTTGTTACATCTTATATTGCATCAACTAAGGTAGAAGTTAATTTTTTTTGTTTTTGTTTTTGAAAGACCAGGGACAAGCAAATCCGTCAATCCATCGACAAAATTGTGGGGTGTGAATTTACCTTATAACTAGACTTAGAAAGAAAAAATCTTTCTTAATCTCTATTCTTTTTTTTTTTTCTCAAGACCCCTTATTTTGAAAGTTTTACTCTTTTTACTATTGGCGTTTCTCCTTCTACTGTAGTAAGACTAAATTTTAAGGAGTTTTTGTTATTCAATATTCAATATATTTGATATTTAATATATAAATTGTTATACATATATTAATGTTATTTCTAAGCACTGGGGCGTGCTTTGTGTTTTTGTTTTATTCCTTACTTAATATTAAAACCTAAAGCTATTTCTTAAAACTATTTTCTGAAAGCATTTTATCCTCATTAGGACATACTGTCTTATTTTATTAAACTCCCTTTATGTGGATTATAGCTCATTTATCTCTAATTGTGTTTACAAAATATTTATATATATATAACCATAAATTAAAAAATGGTATTTCAATCTTGTAATATATTTATATATTTAATAAATTAACTCGGAAACTATTGGAAAACAACATTAGTTTCAACTTAGTTTCTTTTGAATTTTTGTTGCCATATGAATGGCTTTCTTTGTAAATACACTATACTAGAGACATTGCCATTTTTTTTCCAACTTCCTCGTATGGTAATCTGATCATGCAATACAATGTAGACGAGGTTAAACTCTGGACTGATTCTTGTAAGCATGAATTAACACTAGATTACATATTATAATATAATATGTTAGGACATGACAAAGTTTTACTTTGGGATATCCAACAAATAAATATTTTCATTCCATATCAGTAAAGACAAGGACGATGAATATAGGATTTGCTTGGTGTACAAACTACAGTTAGCTGTATCTTTGCCTGAAAAAGGTTCTGATTTCTATGATTTTCTTTCATTTTAAAAGGAATTGTATACTTTTTTACCTATGTACAAGTATAGTTTTCTATTTTTCATAAATTTTTTTTCTGAATTTTCCGATATGCGTAGTTATTTTTCAAACCTGAAGGTGAAGATAATCTCCCAAATGATGACACATTCATTGGACTTGATTAAGATCGACGAAAATAAGGCTTTCAGAAATAATAAATAAATATTAAGATTTGTTAATTACATTTACTTGACTTGAGGTTGACGTAAATATAAATTAAGTTCCGTTCTTTAATAATCAAGATATGTAAATTCCGTTAGAGGCAATGACCTTCAGTTGGCAACACCTGTCACGAACCTTGGATACATGACAAATAGGAATTTAGCATAGGTTAGTGCTATAACAGTTTCGTGTCCAATCCAGTTTATGCTTTTTATTTAATTAAAATATTTATTATATACTTAGCTATATATAAATTTTATTATATACATAGACAGTAAATACCTTTATACTTGAAAGACAAGTACAATAGATCGATCTAGTGACCTAAGTCAGGGATCAGTGACCAGCCTCTGTTTAACAATTTACCCGTCTGGATCGAAGCTATCATGCCCCAAGGTAGCCACTCACTTAATAATTTTAGTGAAATGGCTAGTCCAACAGTTTTAGCCTGACGTTTCTAGTGGTTTATTAATCACTTCTTCGAGAGCTGATTATCCCAAGATATTGTTCATTAAATATGACCAATCTGGAAGGAATTGTTCACTCTCAGTTATTTACAGTGTTTCAACTGGATTTATGAACTTAATTGAATTTAAAGACATGTTTAATTTTTAATGACTAATATAAATTAAAGAAAAAAAATTAATTTTTTTATTGTTATTTATATGATATTTACAACTGAATAAAAAAATACATCTAGTAAATTAGTACATGGATATAATTACATGAAACACATGTTGAGAAACTACCCATTGGTAGCACTCTAATAATATGTCTATATTAGAACATCACGGAGCCATCTTCTTATCAGACGCCTCGAAGGTTTATCAGGAATTGAATAGTAAGCAAGGTTAGAAACAAGAGGGTTGGGATGGTTATGAAAAAAAAATAATTAAACTCAGAAAGTTAACTCCATTTCCATGACTTGATTCACCCTAAAATTAAATGTAATTAATAACTCATAATAAATAAATATTGTTTCTTAAAGGTTTTTTTGTTTGTTTGCTAAATCTTTGTTAATTCTTACCAAATCCAATGGCTGAGCTTGTTATAAATAAACAATGCGACCAATGATTTTTAAGGGCATCTTCTCCCTCAGGTGGGAAGGATACCACAAAACAAAAGTATTAAGTATTTATGCTTGATTAAAGTATACAAAAAAAAAAAAAGGTTAAAGTATTTATGGTTGATTATAAACAGAATAATTTGGAAAATTTCTAAAACCATAACATGACGAAAAAAAAACATTGAAGTCAGATGGGTATTTTTGGAGACTATAACCCAAAATAGGTCCAAACTAGAGGTGCACAGAAGAGGATTTCTTGGCGCAAGCTGCACAACAAAATTTTTGAAGGGAGAGGGCATATTTTTACGGATTTTAGAATTTTTGAGGGGGGAAAATTTCGACGGGGTTATGAATTTTCGGACTAAGGGAAGAGTGGAACATGTATCAGCAAGTGTAATTGTATATAATCTACGATTTTTCTGATTCTATCTTAGCTTGCTCTGTTTTTAAGAAAAGTGAGGAATAAAATATCTTGGGAGGAGGGGGGAGGTTCTTCTGCTATCGATCTTGGGGAGGATGGAAACCTCAGGTCCTAACGACCTTGAGAAAAATCAGGAACTATCTCTAGTGTGTCCACACATACGGCGAAAATATTATACAATATAATTATACATTTTATATACCACAGGCATGTTTTTTACTAGACAAAGCGAAGCAACACGATGTTTTGCGGCTGTCCACTAAAAGCTATGTAACGATTTTCAAGCGATCGGCAAGATGGATTTCTAAGTTTGGTTGCTGAAATGTTTCAGTGATATCACCCGAGTGTTTAGGAAAAATTTGAGCTAAAAAACTGACCTGCGGATGAAATAAAATGCTTTTAATTAATCAGTAAAAAGCAAAGTAATGACATTTTTGAGCGAACGTGTGGATTGACTTTTTAAGTTTGGTATTTTAAATTATTCTATGAGATCCCTTGAGTGTTTGGAAAGCAATGGTACACGAGTGTTGTGTGTTTATGTTGTCCGCTATTTCATATGTTCATGTTATTCGTTCATATGTAAGATCTTGATCCTATGTGATGAATATAAGTCAATACTTAAATCATTAAAAAGGCAAAATAACAAAATATTTTAATTTTTTTTAAAAAATAGACAAATTCTATCCACATATATTGATAGATTGTTAGGAAAATTAATATGTATGTTTTTTTTTTAATTTGGTTTAGAATTCGAATTAATGCCTTTCACTACACATTTCAGCTCCTGGCAAATAGATTTAGTTCCAACGGCCATATCATAAGAGTCAGAAGTTTCATTGGGGGGTGGTAGATACCCGATTACTATACCAATTTCCCTATCAATCTATCAAAATGTTTACGTAAATGGCAGTACATTCATTCGATTTCTATTGAAGGTATTTTTTTTTTAATTCAAAGGTTTCATAAAAAGTTTATAGTATAACGTATTGATGATAATAATAAAAGAAGTAATATATTTTAGAAATCAGGTCAAAAGTAATGAGAAGGAGAAAAAGCAGAGATACATATATTAATAAAACAAATAATTTATAATGTTGGCATATAAATAATAAAATAAACGACAATAGTAATCTGACAGAGCACAGACTCATGGCATTCTGAGAAGGAGGGAGATAAATATGAGAAACGTCAAGACATAATATGAAGCATCAGTCGTGAAGAACCCACCTGTAACTAACTAGATCGTGAAATATTAGGAGAGGGCATTGTATAACTTCACTTCACTGCCTACTTAATAGTAAATAAATTACTTATGACAGATATGACAAATTATATCACGAAACATCATTCATAATTCAAAACAAACATTAATTGTTCTTTAATTTAATCACTCGATTTCAATTCCTATGGCATGAGCTGTTCATTAAAGTAAATGTATGTTATTCAAAAGGTGCATTTATTAGTAGAATCGATCGATTGAATAATTATTAGAAATGAAAGAGATTTTCTGATGTTCCCTAATGATGCTGATTCAGATTTTACTATTTTCGAATTATTTCGAAACAATAGAATTCCGGAAAAACCGAGATGCTCATTCAAATTAAAAAATTAAAATTGAAACAAAAGACGAATTTATATTTAAAAAAAAATCAAGAAAAAAATGTTTAAATATATTTTTAATAAAAAAAAAAAAAATCAAATATAGGGGAGACAATAGAGACCATATTTCACAGACATTATACATACATTAATGTAATACAATACATTAATTTTAATAGTCAAATAGAAACTGCTACTAAATTATTTCACACTATTCTTTAAATTCCTTCCAAATATAGGTAAATTCTAACGAGCTGTTAAAGGATATAAACGTATTAAAAACAATGCCATATCCGAAAATGGAAGTATTTTTTTTAAGTAGTCGATGGAATTTGATATCTGATTCATAATATGTTGATTAAATTTTCCTTCAGCAAAAAGCCAAATCGAATGTGTCGTTTTTTAAAATATAGGCATGTCTGAAGAAATAACTTTAGCGTAAGCAGTATTGTTGCACC
This sequence comes from Nezara viridula, assembly GCA_928085145.1. Lineage (NCBI taxonomy): Eukaryota > Metazoa > Arthropoda > Insecta > Hemiptera > Pentatomidae > Nezara > Nezara viridula. The sequence continues at coordinate 121,999,802 of OV725081.1, read as the reverse complement.
GAATTTTATGAAATATATATGTTTCCATTCAGAAGAATCAATGAAAAATTAGTTAAAATCATATTAACTACATTAGTTGATGAATTTAACTACCGATAAACCAAAGCTGTTCCATGATATTTAAAATTTAGAACGCGAATGAAAATTTTCGATTCCGAGCGCAAATTATTTCCTTAACCTATTATTTGAATAAAAAGAGTCCCTACATGAGGATACATTTTTAATGTATTTATGAATACAAATAATATATTAAACCAATGTTGTGAAATTTAAAACAGTAACACATAAAAATAAAAAGGGTATTTTAGGGAAATGCATTAATTCCATTTATTAAAATGATTTATTTATTGCTTTTTTTTAGTAACTTTTGGGTACTTGATATTCTGAGAAAATTTTCACCTTTACTCTCCGAATTAATATAACGAAAAATACCTATAAATATTTCTTTTTAAACCAAAATTCTGTATTATTTTCTGAACAACCCAATATATCTACATCTCCATGCAGATGTAATTTCAACAATGTAGTTTTATAAAATGTATTTAATTTTTTAGTTTGATATCTTCTGAAAGATTGACGAGACCTATTATATTGCCCGAGCAAGTGAGCTTTTCATTCTTTGGTCAGGAACGAAACTGCTAGTTCATCAGAGCCGAAGTACAAGACATTAGAATCAGTCCTGTCATCGGACTGAGGTTAAGGGTACCTTAACGTACTCGAACAGAAAAAAAAAATGGTTGGAAGAAGATATGGGTGGTAAGTCTAGATGAATTATATTGTTTTTATCTATTTTATATTAAATAGAAAAAAATATATTAAATTTGTCATTTTATATAAAAATTTGAGTCTTCTCAAATGGCTTTTAATTTTATTTAACTTAAAATTCCTTCCTCATCAAATTATAATTGAAACTATTATTACCTCTACCAGTTAGAAAGAATTATCACAGCAGAAAAGTAATTTAAAAATATTTAAACAAATAAAAAGCTATAAGAGAGTACAATGAGAGGAGCGTGGATAAGGTGCTAGGTAGGTAAAAATCGCTAAGAGCTAACAGAGCCCATGACCATTGAGTCATAATTTTCCATGGCTTGAAGAAAAGCTGGAAGGAAAATCACCGTCCATTCTCCCTCCTCTATCATATCCATGGAACTCTAAATGACGTTATTATCTATACAAGATCGGCCTCCTTACTCAAAGACCATATAATCGCAGTCATAGTTTAACTAAAGATTACATTCTTATTACCATAAGTACTTCTTTGTTAATTTCTAATTATCAGTTTATGATTGTAATTCATAACTATATACATATTTCTTTATATTTTCTAGACCATTAAATACCATAACTATTTTTTTCTGAGGATCCAGAGCTTTAATATTAATAACAAGTGGTGCAAGAATTTATTTTTTTTTTTAGGGGGAGGGCTAACTTTTTTTAGCAGCTTAGCAATGGTTGTTACAGGAACAATTCTGCTTTTAAGTATAATTTTCGTCGTCGACCAACGACTTCCTGTCCTACAGTTTCCTTTAACAATACTCCTCTTATTGAGAAAATCCGATACCTAGGACTCCACCTGGACAAACGACTAACTTGGAATCCTTATACTAGACTGAAACGACAAGAAACCGCTTGACGTTTCCGATTACTTCAGCACTTGCTAGACAAACGCTCTAAACTTCCAATTAATTACAAAAGGCTCATATACTTGACTATAATAAGGAATATTTGGACTTACGGAGTTGAGCTATGGGGCTCCACTAAACCATCGAATTCTTCTCGCATCCAATCCTTACAATCCAAAATCCTTCGTAAAATCCTCAATGCTCCCAACTTTGTTACAAACAACACCATCCATAATGACCTTAATGTTTCTTTTGTTTCAGATCTGGCCCAATCCAGATACCTATCCTTCCATAATAAACTTCAGAATCATTCCAACCCTCTCGTTTCTAACCTTGCTTCCTCTTCAATTCCTGATAGCCCCCCGAGAAGTCTGAAAAGAAGATGGCCCCATGATCTCCTAATGTAAACATATCATTAGAGTGCTACCATTGAGTAATTACTCATCAAGTGTTTTCATGTCATTATATCCATTATGTTCAAATTTACTAGATTTATTTATTTAATACAGTTGTAAATGTCTTTGCTGGACTACTCCTTTTTTTTAATATAGATTTTTAAAAATAGCGGAAACAGGCTAATTTCAGCATGTTTTTGATCACCAATTTTAAAGCTTATATATATATATATATATATATATATATATATATATATATATATATATATATATATATATATATATATATATATTATTTCATTGCAACTTATTGTTATTAGTTTTTATGTTTTATTGACAATTTATTTAGAATTTGTAGAAAACATTTTTCCTGTCTATAGATAGACAAATTATCCACCAAGTGGCCGAAAAGTAACAAATATATGTGATAAAAACTAAATAAAATATGTATAATATAGATAAGGAAATTTCAATTATTTTAAGTATTTGGGGATGAAAATTGGGTCCTAAATATTTTTAATTATTGATGATTAACTTTTTATAAATTAGCATATTACATCCCATCTCTATATAATATACAATATATATTTACTAGTTGGCATAATGCGCAGAATATTTTGTTTTAATTCAATGCTCCACATAAAAAATTTATAATTATACCGTATATGACAATAAAAAAAAAGTACTATATTTTAGAAATCAGGTCAAAAGTAATCAAAGAGAAAAAGCAAGATACATATATTAATAAGACAAATAAATTAAACTTTGCATATACATAATATAAAAACTACACTTAATCTGGCAGACCACAGACTCATGGCATTCTGAGAAGGAGGGAGATAAATATGAGAAACGTCAAGACAATAGCAGAAGAATATGGAAATACAGGAACAATATGGTAAATTCTATATATTATGTGAGAGAGGAATTAATTGTTTTTCCTTGGTCGATTACAATATTCCATTTAGGATAAAAAACAAAATATTTGTACAAATGTCATTCCCTAGTGTCTATTTTTAAACGCTGATTGGACAGATAACAAAAGTAATAAAGACATAATAATGCCCTGATCATAGGATTTTCTAAATTATTAAAAAATATAAAAGTACGAAAAAAACCTTTAATAAATAATAAAGTATATATCAGCCAGAAAAAAAAAATAGCAGTAAATAGTAAATGCAGTATCTTAAAAGATGAAGAAATTATTAAGTATACCAAATATAATTTGGAAGATATTATCGTTATAAAATGGTCAGATTTTTTACGAATCTTTTTCTCATGTGCAGTAATATAGTAATAATACTAATATCATTGATACAATCCAGAAAAAAACGCATACTTCTTTAATTATTAGCAAATAAAGTTTCTTTTCCTTCATAATTTTTTAAAACAGAAATCTAGGGGGATATTTTTCGCATGTAAAGAAGAATATCTTCATAATATGGTCAATAGGGTTTGAATGAAGAATTATGTTTATGCGTACCACAAAAAAATCTATAAAATAATATATGACCCAAAAAAAAGGATAAAATAAAATATAATAAAATAATTTTATAATAAAAATAATTTTCCATAGCAAATTATTTTTTGTTGGCCTGCTTAACATCCTTTCATCTCTGAAGAGATAAAATTAGAAAACAGAAAGTACTTACCCTTTAATGCCATCATTACAGATTTACTCAACATGCTAGCTCAGTGTGAAGGGGTTAGGTTAGAAAATTATTAAACGCTCAAAAAGGTTAACAGTCTAATTACAGAAAGAAATATTTACAGATTAAACTCTTACAATAAAGAAATAAAATACAAAAAAACGGGACCTCAAACATACTTATCTATAAACAATTAAAGTTTAAAAAAAAAGAAAGATATTTAAGATAATAAAGATAATACAACTAACAAAAAACAGCACTTATTTTTATAACAATATTTATGGCAGCCACTTCCAAAATAGTCAAATACAATAAATGAAGAGTCATGCAAATGCTAAAAATCAAATAGACATCTGCTTAGGAAACATAATAGATAGTTTGTTTTGTATCATCTGCTTCTTAATCTTGGTTACAATATATAAGATGTAAAAAAAAAATAATGAATAACCAATTTAAAGGTGAAAAAAAAGTAAATCTCAATATATTTTTTATAAGTATAAAAATGATACTTAAAGACTTTTGCAAACGATAAAAACGTTCCAACAATAAACCGGGTAGAAAGGGAACATCACGTAGCGAAGATGGGATATGATACGATTCCCAAGAAGTTAAGAGCGGAATTCCTTGGGGAAATAACGCGAGGAGGAGACCTAGACCTCTAAGAGGATCTCTGAGCGCAATAGAAGGAGAAGATAGAGAAATATTTCATTAAAGTTTCATTATTCTTGGGGTAAAAAAAGCATACGTCTTTGATAAAACAATATTTTTTTTGTTTTTTAAATAAAGTAAAATTGAGCATCAAATATTCGCTATACTATAGCTCATCTAGGCCGTGAAACGAGTTAAACATCCAATGACACTCCTGATTGAAAATTACAGGAACCACCGGCGGATTAAAGTATTCGAAACCAAATGGTCGTACGTGACTCTTTCAATCCACCGTAGATCCTGCCCATTAGCCCGCTCTAATGCCATGCTTCCTAAAGGCATCCTCTTAAGCAAAATGTTCACTAAGAGCCGTCCGAAGAGAAGACATTAACCGACCGAAAACCAATGAGTATGCTGTCGGGAAGATAGCAGAAAGGCGTACAGTTGAGGAGAGCCCAGCGGGATCCTTTTCTATTTTGATTTTAGTGTTCATATATAAGCGAGAAGATCCCTCATTCAGCTTCTTTTGAGTCTCATAAGAGTGTTATCGTAATTGTTGCCGTACCTTGTATAAGTGTATACGCCCGTGCAAGTTATCATGAAATCCTTCGTAGTGTGTCCGTGAGTGATCATTAACTGTTGTTATGTGAAATTCTTCATGTAAAGTTATGTGTGTGACGTCCATGTAACTACACTTATAGTTCTGAGAGTTTTTTTACCATAATTGTTTGTAATTTATGAATGTACTTCTGTTTAGCTATATCTTATGTCTGTGAAAAGCAAGTTCAAATGGGCTAAAGTAGATATTCGTAGGCGTAAGTATAGATTTCCTTTTTTAATTTTTTGGACAAATGCTTTACTTGGACCTCATACTAGACTAAAACCACAAAAAACTGCTCGACGTTTCCAACTACTTCAACACTAGACAAACGCTCCAAGCTTAAAATTAATTACAAAAGACACATATACATGACTATAATAAGGCCTATTTAGACTGCCGGAATCAAGCTTTGAACTCACTAAACCATGGAATTCCTCTCGAATACAATGCTTAAAACCTAAATACTTCGTAAAATCCTCAATGCTCCTCACTTCGTTACAAATAAAATCATCCATAAAGACCTTAATGGACCATATGTTTCTCATTCGGTCCATTTCTGATATCCATAACAAACTTCAGAACCATTTGAACCGAAACGTAAATGAGAAAACCATATCAAGTTTGAAATAGAAAATTTGGTCGTTGATAGGTCCAAGTAGAGGAAGGAAGTTAGGCAATATCGATTCTCTACCTCCGCTTAATCTTATTAATGTTATTAAATATTAATATGTAGATATTTCAAGGTATTTTTTCTGTTTAATATTTCTTTTAATTAATATTATAAGTTGTAAAATCAAAAACCTAATTAACAGCTTTGAAGTCAGAGGGTTTTCAAACACCAGGCAGTCGCGGAAACCCATTAAATTAATTAAATCATTGGACTCTCCTAAATACCTTACTAAATAAAAATGAAACCTTTGACATTCCTTTTATAACTATTTGCCTTTTTCTGGTAATACCCAATTAAAGATTTAAAAAAATTATACTGAAGAAAAATAAACCACGAAGTTTTTGTAAACACTAGTTTTGGTTTTTACAAAGCAAATTAAGTAAGTTGATAAGCCCCAAACGTTTTTCACGCTCATTTACCCAAATATTATAAAATAAAAAAAAATTCAGAGCCAATTATATTATATGGATAAACAATTTTTGTTAGCTAAATATAAACTAAGTTGGGCACTTAATAAGTTGAGTTAACTTAATAAGTCGGGCACTGATGAGAAGAGAGATGTTAATACGCGATGACAGCGGACCCCTGGAGCAGATATAGGGAATGAAGCAATGGGAAAGGCACGGCAATAAGAAGAAGACGAGGACTGACCCCGCAGAAGTACAAGACCATGAGAGGAAGACGGCGCAGGCGATCCGCGTCCTTGACTACGGGGACAAGGGGCCCTCACTGTAACGTTTAGGGATAGTTAGCGATCTAATGCCGTTCAAATTAATCAACTACTGGTCTTCATTGAAGCGGCTATGTAGATATAATGGCTTTGGAATCTGGTTGGTAGTGAACATAATGAACATATTGAAAAGGAGGTTATATTTACCCTATACCAAAGAATTTGATAAGAAAAAAATTCTCGAAATCAAAGTTCGTTGTTGACTTTTTTCTAATAAAGTTCCTAAAGTTTCTAATAAAGATATATGGTAAAAGTTTAGCTGTATTCATTCAAGTTCTGAAAGAAAAGTTCCGTTAAATGAAAATTAAACATTACTTTGGATTAGATTACTGTTATAACTAGTCTTGAATGAATCACGGATGATTCGAATGAGTCATTTGTTCGGGTAACTAAGAATTAGGTCATTTTTTTAGATCGACATTTTAGCAAAATCGACAGAACTTCCTGTAAAAACTTTCACTTGAAATGTTACAATAAAAAAAGTATTAGTTCCAAAAGAACTGAAAATCTATTGACAATAAACATTCCGGTGATAACGAAACTTTTTATAAATAAAAGTTTATTTTTCTGCTTCAAGGCCCGATCCAATAGTTATATACCGTTACGAGATTTTACACTGTATCCGAAAACGTAATTTAAACTATAGTGGAGTCCTTATGACGGACATATCATCAACCAATAGCGAATTTCTGTTTTTATTTATTTTTTTTTTGTTGGGGTGGTTAGGGATAAAAATAAATATTTTTAAAAAAAGCAGTACCATTATGACCCATGAAGAGTCTTTGATTTAAGGCTTGGTATGGAATGTACTGTTAAGCAGGGAGGTCTCCGTGCCTGGATCACTCTCTCAACAGCTCGACTTTCTCCCTTAATTAATTATTTAATTAAGAGTACCCACTTTATAGAGTCTAGGTGTGCCCCAAGAAGGTCTTCCGAACCCACGGAAGAGCACGGAACAGCTGATGAAAAATTACTTGACAGCTGGATTCGAACCCGTGACCGTGAAGTTAGGAAGTCAGTGCTTACCCACTGAGGTACCTCACAAAAATAAATAAACTATATTAAACAATGATTAATGGTCCTAGAAAGCCTTATAAAAATAAAATAAAGAAAAAAAACGGTAATTAGTATATATAAGTGTGCATGTTGTGATTATTTCAATACTTAGCCTAAATCACTCACAGAAACAAATATGTATCAATGAAAAAGAATATCATTTTTGTTTAAGGTGCTTCAGACCGAAATGCACCTCCATAGATCCGTCAGTGTTACCTATGATCTTTAATTCGATATGATAAAATTTTGAGAATTCATATCTAGATTGCTCAATATAGATTTTATCAAATTCTATCAACATTTTTCTATTAGACGTGCATTATTCCTAGACAAGATTATACTTCAAAAACGAAATTTCTTGTAGATTTTATTCCCAAATGTAGTACAAGACTTGAAACATATGTGCACAAAAGGGGTTCATACGGCGCAAGTTGTGCTATTCAAATATTTGAGGCAGCAAATTTTGACGAGGTTAGGAATTTTCAACTTCAAAGAACTTCCAAATCTAGGGAAAAAAGAAATAACATGGAATATACAAAAAGTACAATTTTTTATGATATATAATTTTTCTAATTACAGTTTCTCTTGTTCCGTTTTTATAGAGAGAAGAGGATTAAATTCCTTGGAAGGAGATCCTTCGACGCGCCCTCGAAGGAAGAGCCTTCGACCTTTGAGAGCTTAGGTACCTCTGAATTGGAATATAGACAATTATGTATCCAAAAGTCATAATAAAAAAGCTAATGGTAAATATATTTCTATCAAATAAAACCAAAAAATAAAAGGCGTGGACATGAATCCTCTCTGTCTACTTTTGACACTTCATATACAGAATGACCGATATGATCTTGCACCTAGTCACCGTATTGCAGTATCACTTACGCTAGTACATCATTGTACGACGTGGAGGTATCGTAATTTTTTTTTTAACAAGTTGAGGAAGGCCCGATCTCTTGGTATTAAGCTGCTTAAATGGTCTAATCATTTTGGCTAATGCGGCGTGGAACTGGAGAAGTTGCAAGTTGCTAGCCCTTTGGAAAGATAGGGATTGTTCCAAGCGACTTGGCTGAGTGATAGCCGATGACGGGGTAATCCCGGGCTATCCCTTAGGGCGGTTATCGACCCTATAAATGTCAAGACGGGAACTCTACGGGATATACTGCGCCCTTAGAGGAAAGGACCTCAATGCGAAAGGTCGCGACCATTACTATCTTTATAGCCAGCCTCATCGGAACTCATCACTGGGTCAGTTATTAATTTTTTTACAAATATTTTAAAAATAATTGATACAAAAAAAAAAACGAATGGAGCAACGCAACCAGAATAGCTTCTAGGAGCAGGACTTTTTTATATGTATAGATAGTATATTTATTATCGAATTGTAAACACCAAAGAGAACTCGCAGACTAGATTCCTATCCCTTCGATCTATATGCAACAACAGCCAAACAGTAGGCGCAATATAATACTATCAAGCTAATCAATTCAATGCAAAACGTTCAAAGAAAGTATCAATTTATTTAATAAGTGATTAGCTTTTTCGATTGGAAAGTATCCTCCAGTTTAGTAGTTAACCAATAAGACACAGCTAAATAGCTCAGAAAATAAACTAATACATTATTTTACTTACTCAAGACCTATTTATTTGGCGCATTAGAGCCTTACTTTGCAGTCCTCTCACATACTAAGAGTATCGAAGCTTGTTACTAAGATTATAGAGACTATACCTGGATATTTTTCATTTATTAAAACATCACAACATTTCTTTATACAGGATTTGTCATTTTTTAGTGGCCAAACTCTGGAGGATGATTCTAGACAAATTATCCAACAAAAAAGTTCATTTGAAGTATGGCCCGATTTCAAACCAAAAAAGGAGTTGAGACCAATTTTGTCTTTTTTTAAGAGGATTACGTTTTTTTTTTTTTTTTAATAAGAAGGAATTACTCGAAAACTGGTCTAGATAATTAAATTCTAATTATACACTGTGAGTTCTCACACTCCTACTTACTAAGAGAAGTTGATCCTACGACCTGCGAGCTGCAATGTCCTAAAGTAAAGCATATTATACAAGAATGCCCTATATTTGAAACTGCAAGGAAAAAATTAGACATGGCAAAGAGTGTAAAAGAAAATCCACAAGACAGTGAAAGTGCAGTTAAAAACACTTTAAGATTCTTAAAAGCGATAAAATTCTACAACATAGTGCAGTTTAAAGGTGTTGCCAATGATCCTACAGGGTAAAGGCAACAAAACAATAAATAATTGCACACTATCATAAACTAGAAAAAATTTTCTTTGAGAAAATAGTAATTAAATTTATTATGGTCAATGATAAAAGGAGGTATAATACGGCCTCTATATTGCTGCAGTTACAGTACCCATATACAAACAGCATATCTCTGTATTCTAAATTCGTGAAATAATTCAGCCTTTATGATTGGCTTAGCACTTGTAATGTAACACTTGTGAGAGAAAAAAAGGAGAATTGCATCTTCAGTGTGCTCAAGGTGACCTAAAACCTACCACCATCTTGGGGTACCAATTCTGTAATACATTACTCTCAATTCTGTAATACATTATGCTCTTAATACATTACATTTGGAAGTATGATAATTTGATCAGTCGTAATCATAGTGTTTACGCGTACTATAATATAACATATATCTATGCATCTCTGCGACCGAAAGGAAAGTAATTAATCCATGATGATTACGAATAAAAAGAAACAATTCTGAAACAATTTTTTTTTTCTACACCATAACTTTGTCTATACTCCAAATTGAAAAAAAAAACTGTAATTAATTTATAGATTATTTATAACTAGTTGTAAGTTTCTACATCCATATCTATATTTAAAACCCTCCTATTCCTGCCACAAAAATAGTCAGACACTTGCAAACCTTTTGGCATTATACATTTATTTCAAGTCAGTCATCATAAAATGTTAGTACTATTCTTTGTTGGGGTACTAATTCTGAAATAGTATCTAATCTAGTACTGTTACTAGTTCTGTAGTGCATTCCAACCCTAACATAATATAGTTTGATAGGTTGGACAGGCTCATACCGAAACTAATACGACCTATTAAACACTCTTAATTATTCTTAGATCTAGTTAGTGCATATCATCATACATTTTCATTAAACATGCAAGAACTTTATAATAATCACTAAAACCATAAGCTAACGAATGATCTGGTAACAAGATTCCTATCCCGCGATTGTTCATTGTATTGTATGGCGGAATATAAAACATAGTTGCAAAAAGCGCGGTGTGGTGAACAGGGGAGATACTTAATTTTTTTGATAGGTTACAGTGTGTAGGACCAGGTATCGATTACTACTGCATATACGATATCGATAGCTGCCGCGGCGTGCCTAAAAAGTGGGAGCTGCCGTCCTCGATGCACCGCGGTCAGTTGCCCCCCTCCCCCCCCCCCCAAGGTCGGCCCTCAGTCCCGAGGTCACCAGGACCTGTAGCACCTTGTCTCTTCCAAAGGCAGCTCCGAAGGTATTTCTGGCGCCTCATTATCACTATCTCTCTCTCTCTCTCTTTCTCTCTCTAAATATATATATATATATATATATATATATATATATATATATATGAATTATAGTCGCATAATAGGTCATGAAATACACTTAGATGACATAAAACAACTTCGTAATGATGTTTTATCGGGGGGGGGGGGGTTTGGTCGGGGGGTGCGGTCAAATAAATACTAAATTAAAGAAATAGTATTATTTAATTTTTGCCGACGTTTCGACCAAATTTGCAGGTCTTCATCTGCGCTACAAAAGATACAAAACATGGTGAAAATAAAATAAATGAATATAAGTATATATAAAATAAGAAGAAGTTGTCTGATACAGAAATAAAAAGGTGATATCAGAGATATAATGGGTGACAATGTAGTTAAAATATCATACATAATGTAATCCTTGATATTTTAACTACATTGTCACCCACTATATCTCTGATATCACCTTTTTATTTCTGTATCAGACAACTTCTTCTTATTTAATATATACTTATATTCATTTATTTCATTTTCACCATGTTTTGTATCTTTTGTAGCCCTGATGAAGACCTGCAAAAGTGGGTCGAAACGTTGGCAAAAATTAAATAATACTATTTTTTTAATTTAGTATTTATTTGACCGCACCCTCGGATCAACTCCTTCTAATAAAACAACTTCTGTTTATTCCATTTATTCAAAAACGTTTCGATCCCTGTTTTTTAACATAAATAATGGGATCCCCTTCAGTTCTGGAAAAACAATACCTATCATCGGTATAACAATAAAATGTTTTCATACATTTCAACAATAAAACAGAATTTTACTTACTTACAATTGGCTTGGAGTAACGATGCTCAATTAAAAGTAAGAAAAATTTGGTTTTATTGTTGAAATGTATGAAAACTTTTGATTGTTTATACCAATGGTAGGTATTGTTTTTCCAGAACTGAAGAGGATCCCATTATTTATGTTAAAAAACAGGGATCGAAACGTTTTTGAATAAATGGAATAAACAGAAAATATTTAAAGCCATCTAAGTGTATTTCATGACCTATTATCCGACTATAATTCATAACTTAAGTTATAATATGTAAAGGTGGAATTATAAAAAAAACCATTGTAATATTATATATATATATATATATATATATATATATATATATATATATATAGACAAACACACACACACTCCTTTCCCATACATTTAATTTTCATAAAATAAGCACTCGTAATTAAACGTGTTTTTATTTGAACATCTTGGGAATGTGTTCTCTCTCTATTCATAATATGCTCCAGTCCTAGTTAATCCTAGAACTGGTTTATTTATTGAAAAAAAGGAACAAAGCATCACTGAAACGTTAGCATAAAAAAACTTTAAATGAAGTTGAAATTATAAACAGTAAAGTAAAATAAGACAAACTAATCTCGAAACACAAAACATCTAAAATGAATGATGAAAATTGTTCCTTATCCTCCACTTAATAACTAGCATAAGGCCCCGCGTCTTTTCTTTTCACACTTCGGGGTTTTTTGAAGAAATTTGATATCTCAAAAACTGAGAGATTTGTAGCTGAGATTGTTCAGTGCAATATTATATTATATAAAAATCTTTCTATAATTTTTTTTGAACGAAATGTTATGGAAATATGTTAGAGATGCAATTTACAGATTTTTCATTTATAGCAAAAATTGATCTGAACCATAAAATTACTGTTGTTCATATTACAAGATAACATTTAAAAGTTGAATTAGTTTGTTTAATATTTTCATCAATCGAATTATAATTTTATTTGTTTCAAAGATTCATAAAAGGCATTGACAACTAAATACCACAGGCAGATCTACGGGGGAGAGAGAGTGAGGGCTTTCCCCCAAATGGCTGAAGCCCTCCCCCAAAATGGTAAAATATAACCATTTTTTATGAAAAAAATATCTCTAAAAGTATTATTGTTCGCCTAATTACATTTAACAGGACTTAAAGAATCACTTAAACACCATTGCATATAGGTAGTAAAGTAACATTATTTCTTTTTTCCGAATTAATTATCCTAATATATATATATATATATATATATATATATATATATATATATATATACACACAAAAAAATATTATGGGCTGATGCCCGCATCAAAAATTAAATCCTGCACTCGGTGCAAAATAGCGTTCGATATTAATAAATTGGGAATTTCGTGGTTTTGATATGATTTTTAGATTGGCACCAATGCAATACAACTGATGATGAATCTTATAATAGATCTTAATATCTACATATATAAATATATCTTAGAATCTACATAAAAGTTATAATAAACCATGATCAGATTCATATAGAAAACTAGGGAATTCAAATATCGATTTCCGCCACGATTTCTAAGCTGAAACTATCAGCTAAAAAAAATCATCAACATTGTAACAAAAAAAAAAAAATAACGGCGATAATAAAACAGTAAAAGGTTAATATGTGTATCAATCAACATGATTATATATATTGTTTTTTGGATATATACATATATACCAAAAGTTCAAAGAGAAAATAAACTCAAAACAAAACAAATATAAACGACAACTGGAGTTAACGAACAGTTGAAGACTAACTAAGGCGAAATAATTTTATAATAATAGGTATTAGTAGGTAAAAGAGAAAAAAATCTGTATTCTGGGAGTGAGCCACCTGGAAATAAAAAAGGTTTACGATGAAAATAATAATTTTACCACGCCATATCAATAAATCGGACTTCAGTAGCAACATTCCAATAATACAAACTGAATAAAATGAAAGAGAGAAGAATAAAATAAAATAAAACCCGTACGAATTCCGTATTTTTTTTTTTTTTTTTTTTTGACTTCGGTTAACGTCAGAATAAGAGAATAAGTAGCGAGCGAGATCTTCTAAAAGTCAAAATCATGAAAAATATTTCGTTTATTTTAAAATATACCTACTAATTAAATGCTCTCAAATGAATGAACATGTATGCATCTAGTTAATAAAGTTTAAATTATACTCAGTTTTCCTCCATCGCTCTCTATAATTCCTGTAATTCGCAATTATTAACACTCCATCCCAATTATTATGTAATTACTGAGATTGTGCATTGTTTCCTGCTTATAACTTTATCATTTTGTAGGTTATTAAATGTAATTTGTTAATTTTAAATGAAGTTGCTGATTTGGAAAGCACACGTGACTAAATTAAAAAAGAGATTGAACCATCGACTGTCACTAATAAGACAAATGCTACACCATAAAAGCAAACTATCACTTTCCAACAAAATGATTGTGTCGCTACTGTTAGTGCAAGAGGTCGTATGTAAAAATTTAGTTGTTTCAAAGAAGAGCTAGAGAATTCAAAGTCTATAATTTTCGGTATGAGAATAAAATCTCCTGGATAAGCCGTTTTCGGAAATATAGTAATACCTTAACATTAGCGGGTTTGATATCCACGAATTTTGTTCATCAGCGAGGAGGAATCCAACATTTGCAACTCGCATATTTGATGATTAAAAAAAAAAAAAAATGTCAGTACTTACTGAATATGCATATTGCTACAGTTAGTACAAAAGTAAGTATATAAGAATTGAGTGTTTTTCAAGAGACTATAAAAACCTTCTTATTTATATATCCATTACCTATTTTTATCCATAAAACCTAATTACTTCTTTATGATTTATTAGTTTAATTTCATATTTTATTTCCCTATTTTCCTATTTAGCAGACTACTTATAGCATTTGCAGCCTACAAAATGTAATCTATAGAATAATAGCGATGTACAGCTTGCTACCAATATGGACATATGCCACTTAGGTGTGGGGTTCATACAAATAAACACACAGACTATTTAAATTTTCCAACCTAAATTTCTCTGATACATCACTAATTGTCCCATCAACACAACCAATAAATAACTTCACGATTTACAAATATCACAAGTAATTGAGAAATATTACAACAAGTTTCATGATTATCATACTTATTGGACATACTAATCCACTTGTATAAACATTACTAACAGACAGACTATCTCGGAATTCGACAAGAAGACGTGAACATCTCTGGAGCAGAGATCTGGTACATTAATAACTTCATGTTAAGAATGCCTTAATTGGTACGTTTCTCCGATCATATATACACCTTAATCTCGAACGGGAAGTTCACCAATGAAGAGCTCATTTCTAATATATGCCAATAAGCATTTGTTAAATTTTTCGATAAATAAATTTAATATGTTATAAATGAATATTTCCAAACTACAAAGCCATGAGTTTCCAACATACAGATGAATTGCCAATGGTTTAACTTGGTTTAACAGAGTTAACTTGCCAATGGTTCGCCAATTCAGACATTATCATGGAAGAAAAACCAAGATCACTTATATGCAGAAAGAAAAAAGAGAAGAATTATTGGTGTAGAAATCTCACGAAGCCATCCAACTAAATACTGAAGAAAAGAGAAGGCTCTATTCTAATTCACAGCTAAAGAAATTTTCTAGGGAATGGATGTCATACATACCTTCGAGCTTTTTCTTTATATTTTTATTGATTGTTATTTTATTTAATTTAACACGTTTTGTATTATTATATTTTAATTATGCATACATTTTCTTTTTTTCCTTGTATTTCAGCTAATCAGCTGTTCAATATAACCTTCCTTAGCTGTGTTAAAGAACCTTCTCTTTCCTTCAGTATGTATCTGGATGGCTCCGGGAGATGTCTGCAGCATTATATTTTTTTTCTTTTTGCATATAAGTGATCTTGGTTTTTCTGTCCTAATGATGCCAGAATTGTCGAAACGTTGGCAAGTTAAATATTCACTGATTCATGGAGACTGATGGCTTTGTAGTTTGGAGTTTTCCATTTATAACATGATTATCTTATGTCTCTTTTCTAGCTTTATACATTTTTCGTAATCAATTTATTATTATTATGCAACTGAACTTACAAGAAATTCACATAATTATTTGAATTGAGATCAGATCTATAATTATTTGTTAAATTAATTAACAAAGTATTGTTGTTGTTTTTTCAAGCTTGGTTGGAATCCCTAAATGGGTGAGCTGAAGCACATATCGACTCTAAGGGGAATTCCACTAACTGGAAAACTGCTATTTTATTTAGTACGTATTGATCTAATAGAATGGAATGCTCAAACGGTCAGGGAGTGGGCAGGCAATAAATTGTCCAAAACTCTCCTAATAACATGCCAACCTAAATTTATTATAAACATTTTTTGTGCTGCAGATGTTTACTACTAAATAGATTACTGTATTAATTAGATTAATGTATCAAAGTCTCTGAATGCATTCTTTCTTCCTTCTAACTTATTAAATAACTTACTGTTAATAATTCTGATTCTAAAATATATACTTAATATTATATAATAAGACTTTTTTTAAAATTTTAATAAAATTTTTAACCTCTTTTTTTTGTTTTGTTTTCTTCAAAATAACTCATGTTTAATCAAGAAGGTTTTAAACTCTAAAAATATCCTATTTGGTCGATAGAATGTTAGTAATATAATATAATAATAATAATAATAATGATTTTTATTTGTTTTTTGTTTTATTTGTTAGTTCATAAATAAGAAATCGGATAGTTTTTCGTTTGCAACTGCTAACTGTGCAACCAATCTTAACCAAATTTTAACTATTCCATCTTCATCGTCTCCGGAATGTAAATCAATAATGAAATCTTATTAATTTTAGTAATTATTTAATATATATATATATATATATATATATATATATATATATATATATATATATATGTGTGTGTGTGTGTATATATTAAATAACTTACTGTTAATAATTCTGATTCTAAAATATATACTTAATATTATATAATAAGACTTTTTTTAAAATTTTAATAAAAGTTATAACCTCTTTTTTAAAATAGCTCATGTTGAATCAAGAAGGTTTTAAGCTCTAAAAATCTTCTATCTGGTCTATAGCATGTTAGTAATATAATATAATAATAATAATAATAATAATGATTTTTATTTGTTTTTTGTTTTATTTGTTAGTTCATAGTGGTAATAAAACATTATGTAACTAAGGTATAAAAATACTCTAAAAAAAATCAACTTCAACCTCAAACCGCACTATCGTGTTACATCGCTTGTTTTTTCTTATCTGTTCTAAGGTTTGATCGAGATCGTATCCAAGACAATGAGAAAAAATAAGTAATAAGAAAAAACAGAAGCTAGTTAATTGAAAAATTAGCGTAATAGGTAGTTTAACAATTATATAAATAAATTAATGACTAATTAATTAAATTTAGTTATTTAAATAAATTCTTAAAACAAGCTCTCTGAGTAGTTCTGTGTTATTTAAGGTCACTTTCACTTCCATGGTCATTAGTGAAGATTAATTCTTCTTAAATATAATTAATTCATTTAGATAATTTGAGAGTTATTTCACTACCACTAATTTCTTTTCGCGTTTTGATTTTGAGTTTTATTTGTTCTTTTCGGTATTTTTGCCATGGAATAGGCGTGGGACAGTGAGATGTGCCCTATCACATGTTGGCACGTTGGTCGGTGCAGCCCTAATGTTATGTGTGTTCAATAAATAGCCTGATAACTATGAAATATTTATTTGACGTTAGGTCTTTCGATTTAAAAAAAAAAAATTGCTCTTGATACATTATAATTATTACATTTGGAAATATGATAATTCGATTTTTTTTTTCTGGAATTCATACGACAGGTCAGTAATCATAGGTGTCTACGCGAACTATAATATAATATATCATATATCTATGCATCTCTGCGACCGAGAGAAAAGTAATTAATCCATGATGATCACAAAAATATATATAATAAGAACCTTAAATAAAAAGAAAATATTCTGAAACAAAATATTTTTTTTTCTACATCCTAACTTTGCCTATAGTTCAAATTGAAAAAAAAAAAAAAAAAAAAAACCTGCAATTAATTTATAGATTATTTATAACTAGTATAAGTAATTTATAATAATATTATAATATATATATATATAATATTCATATATAAACACTCCTATTCCGATTCCTGTCATAAAAACAGTCAGATACTTGCAAAACGTTTGGCATTATACACATATTTCATGTCATTCATCAAAAAATGTTAAAATTATTCTTTGTTGGGGATATTACAAAATTTTCCTACTATTATTTATTAATTATTTATCATTAAAATACTCAGGCATTTTATATTTTCAGATTTGGCTTTCTTTTTTTTTCTTTTTTTTTCTGCAGAAACACAGAGCTTATTTTAAAGAAGACCTTTTTTATTTATTATTTTTCTTAAAAGTGAATATTTATAATATTTTACCACTATAAATAGATTTAAGTATCTTGTCATAGTTTGTGACATAAGTGTTTTGTATATAGCATGTTTTCTTTATTTTTTCTCTATTTTTTATTTAGGGCAGATATAATGTTTTAATTTAGTACTATTTTGATATTCTAAAGGGACTTTGTTCAGAATAAAGTTATTTTCTATCAGTCTATCGATCTACGTTTCGGAAATGCTTTGCCCCTTTTAGCATCTAATATGCCCCGGGGTTGAGTGAACCTAACTAAGCTTGGCCAATTAGATAATAATAAAGAGGGTGGGCAAAGCATCGCCGAAACGTAGAAGTAGAAATTCTTTTTCTTATTCAATATTCTCTTCTATCTTTCGGTGTAGAGATTTTTGTATCCAATTCCTCTGTCTTTAAGAATATTTTTGTGATTATCTTCCCAATTCTTGGTCTTCCTCTAGGTCGTTTTCCCGCTGGTTCAGCCTCCATAATTTTCTTTGCTGAACGGTGGTCATTCATCCTCATTACATGACAGAACCATCGAAGCTGCCCTTTCTCTATTATCTGGTTGAGGGATTCAATTTTGAGTGTAGCCCGTAACAAGTAGAAATTAAAACTCTGTAAATTAATCCTTTTAGTATTTAATTTGACCTATAGGCAAATTTTGAAGAATAAATAAATAATGATGAAGAAACATGAGCAATATGAACTAATAAAGTAAATGTTTAACTTAATTCGGCGTTTTCATGCACTAAGAACTGTGCTAAATGTGAAGATGTCCTGTTTAACTTAAAACTTAAACACTATGCTAAAGAAGGTAGAATTATAAAAATTGTATTAAACAATCACACTTTGTGGTCGGTTTCATGGTTTTTCTTCTGTTTTCTGGTTTGAAAGTTCAATAGATAGTTTTTCTCTATGTGGCCTAGAGAAGTATCTATCTATAGAGCAAGGACTAGATGCAGTCTTGCAGTCTGCCCAGGGATCCTTAAAATAGGCTCTGTTGTGGATGCAACAGCACATCAGCAAGGTTAGTAAACAGTATATTTATAAGAAGCAAAAAATATACTCAGGATAAATATAAAGAACATAGAATAAGCAAACGTTTCACCTGCATTTACACCACACGATAAATATCACTCAAACTTCCCTCTCCACATCTCTACAAAAACCCAGTCAATGTAGTCGGCGTGAATGGCTTTATCTTATCGTAACATACAACTTCTTTTATGTGCAAAAATTCTCAGTAGTGAGGAGTTTTTTTAATTAATTAATTAATTTAAAGAAGTACTAAAGACTCAAAAATACCCATTAACTTTCCACTTGAATCGTAAGATAATTTGATTTTTATATATATTATGGAAAATTTTTTATCTATTAAGATAATTTGATCACAAAATCGATCAAAAATGTAGCTAAAAAGAACATTGGCCGTCTGGCCATATAAACTTGTTATTTTGACATGTTAGGAGTGGAAGAAACACCAAGCGCCCAAATATTATCTTACAATTCAACTGGAATTTAAATGGATGTTCATACGTCTTTAGTATTAACATTAAGTAAAAAATATTTAAAAATCTCCAGATTTCTGAGAATTTTCATAAAGAAAAAAGTTGTAGGTCATGATAATATTGAAGCCATTCGCGAAGTTTCAAATGGTGTTAATAATTTGATAAAAAGGAGTCTGTACCAAGCATAATTTTTCTACAAGTGTAAGCTGAGAAACGAATAAAATTAATTTTAATTGAGGCTAGGTTAGTTAGAGGTCAGAGGCTCATGGTAGTTATTTCGTACTTATTTCATTATCATTTTCTTTTTTTTTTTTCTTAAGATTTTAAACTCCTCAATGCTCCTTACTTTGTCACAAATAAAATCATCCATAAAGACCTCAATGTTCCATATGTTTCCGATTTGGCCCAATCCAGATACCTATCCTTCCATAATAAACTTCATAACCATCCGAATCCTCTTGTTTCTAACCTTGCTTCCTCATCGGTCCCTGATAACCCTCCCTCGTGATCTCCTCATGTAGACAAATTATTAGAGTGCTAACAATGGGTAGTTTCTCAACAAGCGTGTTTCATGTGATAATATTCCTATGTACACATTTACTTGATGTATTCATACTAATACAGTTGTAAATATCATAAAAAAAAAAAAAAATTAAACAAAATTCTATTTTGAGTATTATCATCAGTAGGTACGGTTATGATTCTCAAAACAGGATTTTGTTTAAAATCCTAGAGTCAAAATAAAAAAATGGTAATTCGGTGAACGTTTAAATTTTTGATTTCTCGAGAATATTAAACAGATTCTAAACCCTGAACCTAGTTGGTACTCTTCAGAAATCTATTAAGTTAAAATTTACAGAACTTTCGTAACTATTTTTCTTAAGGAGTTCGAAACATGAGCGCTTACTATGAATGAATAACACCTTATATAATGCATTTGAAAATCAAATATTATCAAGAATATTCCGCTCAAGGAAGGATGAATCCAGAAATGGAGAAGACTACACTACGCATAATCAGTGGCGTACATAGACCATTAGTGGCACGAGTGTAATTATTTTTTAGGACCCTTAAGAAAATCCTCCCTCGTATGAAACCCTTATAACAACTGCAGCCTGAGGCCGGTTTATTTTTTAGGACACCTAGCAAATAAATAAATTTAATTTAAAAAAAAATCAAATTAAATAAGTATTGTTTCATTATGTTTATCTGTTTCTAAGATTCAAATGAATAATAAACTAATATATATATATAACAAGAGATAAACCTGAAAACAAATAAAATAAATAAATGCATATTCTTCACTTAAGGCCTGTTATTTAATTTATTATCTAGTTGAATTTTATCAATAATATTAATTAAATGAGAAATTAACCAAAAGTAACATGATTCCGAAGAGTTGATATAACTGAAGTTATAGCATAGTGGTGCACAGCAGAAAGAGTAAGAGAAAACTCTTGACATCGGCTAAATCTATTTATTTTATTATTTTCAATTAAACTATTCAATAAAAAGAGTGAAAATGTATATTCTGTCAACTGAAAATATTCTCAGGAACTCCACAAGGTATCAATAAAACAGTTTATTTAGCTTTTGGAGAAATAAAAAAAAAAGATTTAGCCCATATCCCGAGTTTTCCATTACGAATTTCTAAAAATTTAATTATCTGAACCGATGGGAAATGTATGTAATTCAGCGCACTTATTAATAGTTATAGATTAATTAATTACTTATTACTATAATTTATGAAGAGAAGAATGGTTGGGGTGATCAGTCAGAAATAAGAAGGCAAAAATAAATAATAATATTTATTTTGACATTATTATTATTTATTTTTGCCTTCTTATTTCTGACTGATCACCATAACCATTCTTCTCTTCATTATTCACGACAGTCACCTATTAAATCACAATTACTATAATTTATATTTACAAATTTCCAATCGCACTCGTTTAAGACAAAGCATTTACATATAATAGAAACTCTCACATGATGACCTCATAACTGCCTCTTTTTTTTATTTATTTTTTTCAAATTAAGTGAAAATATATTAACTGATAGTTGTGGAGGATAAAAATTGTTGGTATTATTTTTTTTAATCCACGTAACTGTTATATGAGTTATTTAAAAAATAAAATAAATAAATTATACATTTATTCTATTTATTCATCTATAACTGTAATGTTCAATGAAGAAATACTGAGAAGTTGAACAGTTGTGATGAACTGCACTGAACTACTAGTTAAAAGAATCCTCTTGTCTTGCATACTAATCGCTCAAGCAATTTCACTATCATCTTCACAATCTGAGGTTTTACTTCCTCAATTAAAGCTAAATATAGTCGTCTTCTCAAGTTATTAAAGGTCAAAAGGCAAAAATAGTGACTTTTTTTTTTTTATATAGATCTCGCTTCCTCATTTATATATTTTCATAGAATTATTATCTCTAGATATAACTGGCAATACAGCAGACTTTCACTAATCCGAATTAATTAAAACCAAATGGGAACGGATTAAAGAGAAATTTGGATTACCGTACATGAAAGAAGGTTACTCCATAAATAACAAATAAATTTAAAAATATATATATAAGTATTTGGAGGGGCGAATAAAAAAAAAAATCTTTTTCCTGGTATATATATTTTCTCAAAAATCATAGTTATTTATCTTTAAACTGCGAATGTACTAACTATGAAGTTTCGTACTAAATATTTATTTAATAAAAATATTAATTATGTAAACCGATAAAGTAATTGAGAAAATAAAAACGCATTCAAATTTTAAAAAGTATATAGCTTGAATTTTGTTTTAAATCAAAGCATTCGGTATTTTTAACTAGATTATTTAAGTCTCAGAACAATAGGTGTTGATAATGCGGTATTATTGAACGTATATATATGTACGTTTTTTTTTTAAGGGAGCGGTTCGGATTATGGAATGGTCCGTATTAACTACTGTTGACCAAAATCACAATAGGTCAAGACCAAGACTGCTTGACTGTTGCAAGAACAAGACAAAGATTGGTAAAAAAAAATCGATTTTTAAAATAAAAATTAAAGTGAAATAGTTACTAATACTTGACAATTTTAGTTACTATATTTAAAAAATTGGTATAACCAATATAATTTTGCATTTAACTCTTCTAATTTTTCATTCGAGCTTAGTTAAGTTTTTCCGTTTTTTGTTACGTTCCTCCTATCTTTTTAAAAATACAGTAGTATCTTTAAAATAATAAGCTAATAAGTAACTGCAAGACTGTTGCGAGACTCTTGCGCAAGACCAAGACTGAGTTTACAAGACCAAGACACGTCACAGTCTTGCTTTCGGGCAACACTAGTATTAACGATGTTCAGATTAACGAGAGTCCACTGTATAGTTAAAAGCAATGTAAAAAGGTTTGAATTATTCACTCTCTCATAGAACTACTTTCTTCAGCAAACATTTTGACTTTCGTGCAATCTCTTCTGAATAATACACTTTATCCATATCTGTTTGCCAATCCTCCAACTCAGTATTCCATCAAACAAAATTTATTTCTTCAACTATATCATAATAAAACTAGCGCATTTATAAAATCAATATTAAGAGAGAGAATCACTTTATTATCATAAAAGCGTGGTGCCCAATTATATTGGGTTGCTTTAAACACAGCATACTTATTAATCGCCACACATCGCTACGGTATTAACAATATGTATGAGCATAGTATACAATTATTTTTATATTTGTATATATATTTTTTTTTATATATAAATATTTTTTTTCTTTCTCTCTCTCTCTCTCTCTCTCTCTAATATATATATATATATATATATATATATATATATATATATATTCCGTATTAGTTATAAAAATTACTATAACATGTTTGTCAAGTGAATATCAACCAAGTCAAAATTATTATATATATATATATTTCAATGATGTAATATTTTAAATTCTTCATTTTAAAAAAAATTTATACGTATAGATTTATATTTTCAATTCAAGTGAAATAGTTTTACAAGTATAGTTCTAATTAATAATAATTCTGTATAGGGGATAAGATGGTAAGTTGAAAAATGGCCCTCTTTGGGATTTATGTGTATTGTGATCACATTTCAAGCATCCTCAACGCTGTGAAGATTTATCTTAAAAGTTCTAAATCTTCGGAAGGTATAAGGGAGATCTATGAGTTACCAACTTCTTCGATGTGAGGAGCAGACTTGAGAGATGGCCACGTTACACATTGCTCAAAAGGAACGTTTTTCTAAATACTAATGCATTCTCTTTGCCTTTGAATTATTTTAATGGCAATATTTTTGGACAGTATATTTTGTGGAAAAAAACATATAAAAAATCAATACATTTAAAAATAAAATACAACCTCAAGAAGATTTTGTATTCATTTTATGACAGAGAAGTAAAGTTAAATATAAAAAAGGGTTTTATCGCGTTATCCAATGAGCTGCAAGTAATGAAGGTAAATCAAAAACAAAACAAATTAAGTGAAATAATTTAATCCGTTTAATTATGGATAATTTGAACGAGTTGATAGTTTAGAAATTCAGATAATTTAGAAAGACTTGAGAGTTTTTAAGGCAATCCCTAATGTGGATGGGAAGAAGCCTTAACAAGAAGTACAAGTAGATATAAAGCCTAAAGAATTTTTCGTGGAGGAATAATATTGTAAAGTTCAGGAATAATCTACATTTATTAAGTTTAAGATTCCATTATTTGTTAAATGAGGCTTCAAACTTAAAAATCGATCCTGCCGTTCGCTCAAAACAGCGTTAGATACCTTTCATTGGACACCCCGAACACATGGCTCTCTTGTCTCGCTTGTTTCTAAACACTCACGGGACCTCCCCGAATAATATAACATATCAAACTTAAAACTCTACCCAGCCGTTCGCTCGAATCGTTACATATCTTTTAGCAAATAGATCAAAACCATTTTATTTAATCAGGGTTCAGTATTTTAGCTCAAATTGTTTTAAACTACTCAGTGTATCTCACCGAATAATTTGAGCCAACAAATTTAAAAAGTAATCCCGCCTCTCATTCAAAAAGCTTTTAGGGCCAAACACCTAACCATCGTTTCGGTTAAAATTACCGTATATATCCAATATTCATGAGAAATGATCAATATAAAACTAGAAAACGTTGATGATCCATAGCCATATAAAAATAAAGCATAGCATTACCGATAAATCCATGTAATTCATTAAAATTCAAAACACATAATATAATGAGGTCTAAGTCCAGTTTAACCAACACTGTCATCACCACCTATGCCGATGACACGTGTATCCTATCAGTTAATAACGACCCATCTATTGCATCCCAAACTCTTCAAATTAAATCAATTACCTTTATTCTTCGTTTTAAACCTCTGACTTCCTGTCCTACAGTATCCTTCAACAATAGCCCACTTATGTTGAACAAATCCGATACCTAGGACTCCACCTGGACAAACGACTCACGTGGAACCCCTATACTAGACTGAAACGTCTAGAAACCATCCGACGTTTTCGACTACTGCAGCACTCACAAGGCAAACGCTCTAAACTTCCAACTATTTACAAAATACTCATATATATTAATATAATAAGACCTATGGACTTATGGGATCGAGCTTGAGGGTTCTACTAAACAATCAAATCTCTCTCGTATCCAATCCCAACAGTCCAAAATTCTTCGTAAAATCCTCAATGCTTCCTACTTTGTCACAAATAAAATCACCCATAATGATCTTAATGTACCATATATTTCCAATTTAACTCAATCCAGATACCTATCCTTCCATAATAAACTTCTGAACCATCCGAACTCTCTTGTTTCCAACCTTGCTTCCTCTTCTATTCCTGATAACCCTCCGAGGCGTCTGAAAAGATTGAATTCTAATATAGAAATATAATTGGAGTACACCTGAAGCCTCGCTTTCCCTCCACATGTGGGGAGACAAGTTTGGTTCAGAGTTCCCATGGCCGACTGTAAATAGTGTAAATAGGTATACCTGCATCTAAGATGTTTATTTTCATTACTTTTTTTTTTTTAAGATAATTTTAATTCTATTTTATTCATTTATTTTCATTCTATTATTTATATTTTCTTCCTTCACTATGATATTTTATTTTGTTCTTTTATAGCTTTATATTATTTGAAATTAGGTTATTTATTTTATTACTTTTTTTTTTTTTGAAATTGTAAATATGGTGTGAATTTGCTCTTAGAACTCTATTATAAATGTCCTTTATTGAGAGAGATTGTAATATTTATCAATAAACAAATAATCCATTCTAAACAAAAAAAAAAAAATTGGTGTACTACGAATGGGTAGTTTCTCTTCATGCTGTATATGTCATGTTACTTGGTTCATATTTACTTGTTGTATTTATCATTTAATACAGTTGTAAATTTCAATAATACAAAACAAAAAAAGTCCAGTTTATAAATATATGTGGAACTCGGGGTTATATTTAAAAAGCCTGAAGAGTTTTTTAAATAAAAAAACTAAATTAAATTTTAGTCTTTTCAGGCAACAAATTCCTAACCTAGCATCGATCGAATAACAGTTCAAAGCCAATAAGTTTCGACATATCTTACGAACTGTAACGCACTGGGATAACTTTATAACTTACGATGGACTTATATTCAACTTATACCCAAGCCATGAACAATCTATAGCTACTTGCATATATTTTGTATCGTGGAACCCCCGGTGGCTTAGTATGCCAGAGGGGAGTCGAGGAAGTGCGTGATAAAAATGAGCAATCTGACTGGCACAACACAGTTCCTTCCGCAATTTTAAATTATAGGTCGAAAAGACTAATTCTGATGGCGTTGAATGGCCCGGAACGACCTCTCTCATTTGCATACTCTCGCCCTAAAACTAAAACAACCAGGAAATTTTAAATCATAGTTTATAGTTAGCTGTCTCTGAACGGTTATAAATATTTCCAAAATATCACCTAGTAAAATTCTAACAGATCTCATTTTGGAAGAAAATAATTTTAACGGCTCATCATGGTCCGAAAAGGCTTAAAAACCATGAGAAATTTTCATTTAGGCAAGATATCTGAACAACGAAATGTTTTAGTCCGTGGTACAAATCTCTTTTAATCGAATTATTAATATCAGACAGAAACTTCGTATATAGTTTCATCTCATCGTCACCTACAAATAATTTATTTACGAAAACTCTAGAAATTGGGGCGTTTCCAATCTTGAGGGGGGCTAACTTTGTCTATTTAACTAGGTACTAAAAACTCGTAAATACACATTTTCTTTCTACTTCGACCGTAAGATAATTCGATTGGGCTGTTTGTCATTTATAACCTCGTTATTTTGAAAATTTGGAGGTGTAGGTCACGGCAAACGGCTCAATATTTTTGAACACTACCTTTTTTATCGATTTGATGATCGAATTATCTTACGATCCAAGTAGAAAATAAATGTGTATTTACGAGTTTTTTGTACCTAATTAAATAGACAAATTTTGCCCCCTCCAGATTGAAAACGCCCAAATTCCAAGAGTTTTCGTAAATAAAATTTGTAGGTTACGATGAGATGAAAATATTTAAGAAGTTTCGGGCGGATGTTAATAATTCGATAAAAAGAGTTCTGTATCACGAACTATTTTATAGTATGGTGAACCTTCTGAATTATTGTAGACCAAAACCAATTTGTTAAGTACAAGCGTTATTATTATTGTTAATATCTGAACAATAAATAAAATATATTTTATTTTTAATAAGTTATAAAACTGAAAATCTAAAATGTCTATTACCTATATTACTATCAAGAGGACTTATATAGACTACAAAAAAAAACCGTGATAATAGAAGCAGAAAAAATCGGCGTAAAAACAAGTAAATGAAGGTAAAATAAAATATATAGTGAGCAGAAAACAATATCCCAGTATCAATTATGTGTCACAAAATGTATTTGAACTTCTCTTCAATATGTTACTTCGGATTTTCTTTCAGTTTATTTGTTTCTATACTTTTCTGCAGTTTCCTAAGACGGAAAGGAATAGATTATAATAGGTATAAAATTTATTCGTGTATCGGTACGATGTTTATCTTGCCCGTTTTTTGTACAGGATTCTTGACTAAATATGCAAGATAATTACCAAAACCGCAATTACTGCAGCTGATTTTTGTATTCATCATTAGCACTCAAGTTACAGAACATTTCGATTACAGTAAGACATTGGTGGACGTAGGAGCAAGTGAATTCTCCTATGAAAATACGAAATTCCAGTATCCGTTGCCGTTGAGTGATAACTTATAATAAGAAAATAAGACATTTTAGAATTTATTAAGAAATAACGTAGTTATGAACTTGTTGGACTGAGTTTGAAATCATACTACAAAAATTTATTTTCAGAACTTAACAAAACACCAATGATATATTTAATGGTATATGAAAAGTTGCAAAATTAGTTTGGTAGAAAAATGTTTTTTATTTATACTTCATTGATTATAGTAGTACACTTGTATTTTTATTTTTGCCTAATATTTTGAAATATATGAATTAACTATGTCTCACATTAAAAATTAGGGAAATTTAAAATACCATAAGAGCTCGAAACAGGAGTTTTGTCGCTCTCAGATAACTGGACGGATATTTAAACACCAAGAAAAAATAAATTTATAAAATCAATCATGCAAAACCCATTGGAAGTATTTTATTTATTCTCCTAATAATATATAATACTCATGTACGACTCCAATTATGTGAATTCCTACTGATGAATTATTTAAATGATTAAAATATTAATTATTGAAATAGCAGTATATTTACCAAATGAAACTGAATTGAAGTTCGAGAGATTAACCATAATTTACCTGTAACAAAAAAGAAAAATTTTCATAAAACCAAAAAATACATCTATTAATTTTAAATATGATAAATATTGTTATATTGCAATTTCAATTGATAAAAATTTAATTATATAAAAAGTACTTAGTTCATAAATAGACACCTACGTTTGTAAATTATTTTATAGTTTTCTCTATAGTTTTTCTTTGTTGAACAATCATTGAAAATTAACAATCTACAGTGACACAAATAAAGAAAGAAAAAGTATCGATAACTTTAATTTTATTTTCGATTTTATCCAACTGTAACTCCATAATTAAGGAAAGATATAACAAAAGATTATTGAAAATAAATAATACACTAAAAAAACATGTTCGAAAGTTTCGTAATTATTTTTGCAGATAGTGAATAAAAAAAATCAAATTATTTCAGAACCGTGTTATTTGAACTACGTTTTCTAAAGTAGTTCAACATAAAATTTGCATATATGAAATAATTTTTATAAATTAATACATTTCATCACACCAGATATTAAAGTACAATAAATTATTAAATTTCTATATTCAAATTATCCATAATAATATGTATCTTTAATATTTTCTTATTTTAATATAACATACTTCTAAAAATTCTGTCTTAAACTGCAATAAAAAAAATTAACACTCATTGGTTACAAAAAAGTTCTAGTTAATGTTTATAAACTTGAATTCTATACACCATCGGATTCTAAAGATTATTAGCTGAATTATCTAACCTTTCTGTCCCTGAAAAACAAATTCATTTTAAATCGCTTCGCTTATTTTTCTGTAGTAAACACTTCCATTAATCACTATAATATTACCTAGTTCAAATAGTGTAAAAAAATGCAGTTTTGATCAGTAAACATAAATAATTTTCCGTTGAAGGTACTTCTATCTCAAGACCCTCTTATCCCCAAAACATTTTTGGTCCGCTACTAATTTTTTTTTTTTTTTTCCTTAAAGCTTTTAACTTAGCTGGATTACCGGTGTATTTACATTAAGTTAACTTAGACAGTTTTGTGAGACTTAGTTATTTGGACTTAAAGTACCTGAAAAGGTGTTGGAAGTAAAAAAGCTGGAGAAAGAGATCACCTTGTTTCGAACCCGAAATTCTTTCGCTATATTATCTTATCCTATAACATAATTTTATGGGTTAATAGTTTATCGATTAATAATTATTTTTTAATATTATTTTCGTTTATCGAACCCCGGGTTAGAAGGCAATATAAAAAGGATAGCTGACAGAAGACATGATATGTGGGGCCACAAGGTGGAAGATCGTGAGATGCGGGAGGCAGATATGCTAATTATAATGACAGCTCCGGTACCCAAAGGTTCGACACTCATCTCTCTAATCTCCTCATAGACCGTTTAGCCTGGCCTCCAGGATTTGCTTATATCCTGCCCCTTCGTTATACTCGTTAGCTGGTCCCTCAACCATAGTTATTATTTTATTTTAGTGAGATATTTAAAATTTGTTTTATACCTAAAGAAAAGTAATAAGGAATCCTCTTTGAAGCAAATCTCAGCCTTGTTTTATTAAAAAAATCAACTACCAGTCGGCTATTTAGGTATGATATCATTTGCCGTTCAAGCATTACCCTCCCAAGTGTTTCAATTGCAAATCTACTCATTGGTACTACAGTGTCACAAATCTACAGTGTCTATTATTGGTACATTTAGGTCCGATTATGAGCTCCTGTAGCGCACATTCATTAAATTTACGATTCCTTCATCAAGATAATTTAAAAACACACGAAGTATAATTTCAAAACACTTTAAAAAAAGTAAAACAATTTTTTTTTTGATAAGTCAAAGTAGTTAAAGATAAAAAGGTAAAACTAAGGTAAAGCTGTCGCTACTGATAGATGGTTGTTCCTGGGACACTATGTGAACCGTGAGAGACCTTTCTAATTTGCCACTCATTATTTCTGTTATGGTTTCTGGCCAGACTAAAGCCAAGTAGACAAATATACATAGAGAATGGGCGTGATGGCCGAATGGACTATGGGATTTGTGCACAGCACCGCCGCAGACCGGCAACCTGATATATAATAAATATATTTTTATAAAATACTGAACTTTTGAAGTAACAAATATAAGTTTTGTATTTGGAGCGACGAGAGGCAGGGTGGATCTGACAGGTATATTTGGAGCAGAGCGAATTCCCGTCGAGTTGTTGAGTCCGAGGGCATTAATATGTTCCCTTCTCTTAAATGGCTATTTATTATCTGTCACTCTTTCTGACCGCGCTCAGAATGGTCAAGTCTATCCCGCTGCTGTATTGTTTTGTTACAATATATTGTGCTATATCTATATGAATTCTATTTCAAATTACAAAACCATTCATGTCAAAATACTTTAAATTACACTATATTTAAAATATTTTCTCTCAATATCCATCGAAAATTCTTTTAGTAACAGAACCGTTGAAATTCATGAAACGTCCAACATCAAGATAATTTTGCTAAAAAAATAAAAAATAAAATAAACCTGATGAGGTTTAGTAAAAATAATCTGGTGTGTACCCTCACAAGACTTTCCTACCTATTTTAGAAAAGTATTTATATCTTTACATATGTTCATGAAGAAACAAAAAAAATTTAATTAGATTTCTTGAGAATTAATCAAAGAAAAGATTTCAATTACTAAAGCAATGTAAACCAGTTTAAGGTAGATCAGAGTAAAAATTTCAATACCCTCTAATATTGCTGATCTTTTTTTTTTTGCCAAAGCCTACTCAGCGAGCTCTGAAACGTATAGATCTGTCGAAAACAGCATATCGGAAATTTGACCCGATTGCAATACTTTCCTTACCTAGTATAGGTAGGAAAGTAAAAAATTAATACAGCTATAATAATATAAGCAATTCTAATAAACGGTTTACGCTGAAGTCAGACCATTAAAATACATATTACAATATATATATTTTTTTTTAAATTAAAATATCGAAGCAATGATCTCGATAGTCGGTAGTATCGAAGTAGAGTATTATGATAAAATATCGAATATAAAAAGGAAAATAATTGATGTTTCGATAATATCAACTATCGATGGTCATATATAGATAGCTATCTAATGTGAGACTTCTCGTTGGAGTATATTAGTTAAATAAAATGAGAATAAGTTAACTATCTAACAAGAGTGGCCTAATATAATGGCCACTTCGCGAGGGCCAACTTGGAGAAGAAAGATAAAGTGCCGATGGAAATTAATTGAATAAACTGAAGGAGACTCGGACGTGGCTGAATTCCAACTGGACAGCTCAAGCTATTAGTTATTTCTTCTCTTCTCCTCTCCTCAGGTAGCAACAAGTTCCTACAGGTATCTCCTCCGGCCCCTCCTTATATATCCTGTCTTTTTTTTTATTAAGTAAAGGATCAGTATTTTTTTTTTTTATTTGTTTATTTAGAAATATTACATTCTGTCACATCAAGGACATTTATAATAGTGATCAGAGAAAGCACACTCACACTCTATTTACAATAAAAAAAAAAAATAAATAAATAAATAATACAGAAACTTAATAATAATAAATACAATAAAATAAAATAAAAATAAATACAATAAAATAAAATAAATGTATATAAACAAAAGAACTAACCTAATCATACACACTCGGGCTTGAGTGGAGGATCTGGCCATTGCCAAAACTCCAATAGATGCTTATTTACAAAAGGTCTCTGGGCCACTGCCGCTTCAACCTTCGAGGAGGATTGTAAGGATGGGTGGTGCTGGATAGAGATTGTGCAAGGGGATTTGGATGATAGGTAAGGTTTTGGTGAAATTTGGAGAATTTTTCTGGAATAAGGTCTAGGACAAATGGGATATTAAGGTCATGGTGTAGGATTTTGTTATTTACATAGAACGGAGCATCAACTATTGTTCGAAGGACTTTAGATTGAAAGGATTGAATACGTTTGATGTTAGAAGCTTTTGCTGTCCCCCACAGTTCAAGTCCGTATGTCCATATAGGTTTCAGTATTGTCTTGTAGATAAGTAATTTGTTTTCAATAGAAAGTTTGGATTTTCTGTTTAGTAGTCTGTATAGCTGGCCGTATCGTCGGTTGAGTTCTTGTCTTTTGAGTCTAGTATGTGGGTTCCACGTTAGTCTTCGGTCTAAATGAAAGCCAAGATACCGGACTGTGTCTGAGTAAGGAAGCTGGATGGAATTAAAGTGTACTGGTGGACAGGAACTGCGTCGGAGTGTAAAGGTAATATGTTGGCATTTAGATTCATTAACTTTAATGCGCCAGTTATTACACCAGTGCTCAATCAAGGTGAGGTGGTTTTGGAGATTTAAGGATGCTATGTTGGGATCAGAGTTGGATGATAAGATTGCGGTGTCGTCAGCGAATGTTGCAAGAAAAGTATCGGGATGAACAGGGATGTCAGCAGTAAAGAGGATGTAAAGCACGGGACCCAAGACGCTGCCTTGGGGAACACCGGCTTTAACGGAGTAGATATTGGAAAATTCTGTTCCACAGCGAACTCGGAAGGAGCGGTCAGAGAGGTAGGATCGGAGGACTAGGTACAAGGACTGAGGTAAATGGATTTTAAGCTTGAAGAGCAGTCCGGAGTGCCATACCCGGTCAAATGCCTGTGCAATGTCCAGAAATGCACCCGAACAGTATTCCTTGTTTTCTAGGGCTGAGGAAATATGATCAACAACTCGGAGTCCTTGTTGAACAGTGGAATGTTGGGAGCGAAAACCAAACTGATGGGAAGGAATATTTTGGGATTCTATAATGGGTAGGATTCGTTTCAAAAGGATCTTTTCAAAAATTTTTGAAAGGATTGGGAGTAGGCTAATTGGTCTATAGGATGTTGAGATATTGGGAGGTTTGCCTGGTTTTTGGAAAAGGATAATAGTGGAGTGTTTCCATAGCAGAGGAAAGTGGGTGGTGCGTAGGATACAGTTGTAGATATATGTAAGGAATATGACTGCTTTGGATGGAAGTTGTCGAAGGATTTGAGGGGTAAGGAGATCATGTCCAGGAGCTTTACGGGGGATTAATTTTTTTAATTGAAATTTCACTTCGGAAGGATGAATAGCTTTTGGGGGCAAGGAAAGTGGGATTGGTGATGTAAGGAATTCTTCTACTGTTACGGTGTGGGCAGGATGGGATTCCGGATGTGAAATAAATGTATTGGATAGGTGAATGGCGAACTCCTCAGCCTTATCTTCGTCAGATGCTGCCCAGGAGCCATCATCTCGTCGGAGGGGATGGGAAATGCGGTGAGGATTTAAGATTTTGGTAGTGGTTTTCCAAAGGGAATTGTCGCGAGAAGAAAGGGAGGATAGGTAGGAGTTGAAGGAATGTGATCTGAAGGTGGCTAATTCCAGTTTTAATTTTTTGCAGTAATAATTATAGGAGCAGCGGTCGGCAGGATGTCGGGTACGTTGCCACAATAATCTGGCACGGCGTTTGGTTTGGATTAGGTCAAGGAGGTGTTGGGGTAGAATGGTCTTTTTAGGAATTCTGGAGGAGTCTTTTGGGAAGGAAGCAGTCCAGGCGGCTTGTTGGATTGTGGTAGTAAAGGAATTTACGGCACTATCAAGGTCATCGGGAGTTTTGAGGGATATGTTAAGATCAATTTTATCGGAGATGATTTGGCGGAAAAGGTCCCAGTTAACTGGGCCCCTAATAAATGACGGTGGAGAAGGTTTGGGAACGGGTTCAAGTGAAACATTAAGGATTAGAGGACTATGGTCAGAGGAAAGTTCATTTAGACGTGTAATGGAACAATTGAGGGGACTTAAGCCGCTGTGGATAAAGAAATCAAGAAGATCAGGATTACGGTTGGGATCTGTAGGCCAGTAGGTAGGAGAGTTGGGGGAAAGGAGGTGAAAATGTTGGGAATTGAGTGCAGACAGCAGGGTTCGGCCACGAGTATTCGTGGTTCTGGAACCCCATTGTTGATGTTTGGCATTTAGGTCTGCACCCAAGATGAAGTGATGTCCTAAGGAGTCGAGGAGAGAACGGAATTGGGCATTGGATATGGATCGGTTAGGAGGGCAATACGCTGATGCAAGGGTAACCGGAAAGGAAAAGGTTTTTATCACGATAGCGGTGGACTGTAGGAAATCATGTGTAGGTAACGGGAGTAGGTGATGGGAGAGGGATTGGTGTACAATGACAGCAGTACCGGCATGTGCTTTTCCGTCAGGGTGGTCAGTACGATATGTCAGGTATTGTGGTATTTTGAAGTGCTGTTTAGTGGTTAGTCGAGTTTCAGTAATTAGTGCCACGTCAATATTTTTGTCAAGTAATAATGTAGTTAGTTCGTTTGTGTGATTTCTAACACCATTCGCATTCCAAAGGAGAATGGATAAAGGTTTATTGGAAGTCATTTAAGGATTTTTCGCGGGAGGGATAAAATGTGATACAAGATTGGTGAGAAGAGATATCAAAGGAGTAACAAGGGATCTGAATTCGGAGAGGAAAGATGTAAGTAAACTGGTGAGATCTGTGGTATTTGAGGGAGGAGGAATGCGGGGAATTTGGTGTTGATAAAACTGTTGATTAGGTGAAGTTTGATTAGGATGTTGAGGGTGGGGTTGAGAATTTTGAGGTATGTGTTGTTGTTGCGGCAGGGTCTCACAATAAGTAACATCATTCTTACCTCCTAATAAGTGTGCAAAAGACACCGTTGGGTCAATTTTTTTTGAAGGTCCTCTTCTTGATGCGTTAGGTTCTCTTCTTGATGCCTCTGCTTCTTCTTGGGTCCGGGATTTTTGATATCTTGATTTAATATTCTTGTAGATCTGACAGCCTTTGTAGTTCGCTGGATGTCCTTCAAGGCACAATGCACAAACTGCAGGATCCCGTTTCGGTTTTGTGCACTCCCCGGATTTGTGCTGCTCTCCACATTTCACACAGCGCGGCAGATGATGGCAGTAAGTCCTGGTATGGCCATATGCCTGGCAATTGTGACACTGTACGATTTCCCTCTTAGGATATGGCTTCTCTACTATAACACTTGTGTAGTATATTCTTCTTATTTCGTATATTTTTTCGATCCCTTGATTTGGCTCCAAATCTACGAAAAATAAGGGTAGAGGAACTTTTACTCCTGGCTGTTCTTTACTCTCCTTCTGTACATTTGTAATCTGGCGCACTATGAAACCTGAAGTTTTCAATTCTTCTTCTATTGCTTCGGTTGGTGTTGAGGGGTGTAGATTTCTTATGACTACCCTCAAAGCTCGATCTTGCCGTAATTGGTACGTATGAAAATCCGCGTTGGTTTCCGTTAGATACTTCACAATTTTTCTGTAGGTTTCAGCTGTATCTGGTGATATCTTCGTGTCCTTTGTTCTGCTTAGACATGAATAGCTTCCAGAGCCTGTTATTTTGTTCAGTTGTGAGCATAGTAACTGAAAATTGCTTATGTTTTTAACGAATATGGGTGGAGGTCGGGGATCTCTTGGTATTGAAGCGGATTCCATCACTTCTTTATCATTCTGAAGCACCTGATAGGGGTTAGGGGTGAAAAACGGAGATTGTTCGGTTATCTCTTGTGAAGATGTACCTGGTTGATGCTGAAGTTCTTCAATTGTTGGTTTTGATGATGTTCCTGGCTGGGTTTCATTTTCTCTGGAGCTAATAGGCGTTACTGCAGGTGTTTGACGACATTGACGAGGCTTTTGTTTGACAGGCGAAGAACAAGGTGTTGAGCCTAACGGCCGAATTCTCTTGATAGAAGCTCTACTAGACATGGCCTGATTGTGATATCGCATATAAGGGAAAAAAAAAATGAAAAAAAAATAAAAATAAAATAAAATAAAAATAACCCTATAATTTATAACAAACAATAAATATCAATTGTTATTATGTATTCTTGACTTGTTTTGAATAAATAATCTCAAAGATTTCACTGCAAAATAAGTAAATTCTGAGAGACGATGTAGAAACACGTCCTTTCGCATCAGCTCGATCAGTATTTATTAGCATTTTTTATTTTTTTTTTTTTTTTTTTTTTTTTTTAGCAACGAATATTTCTCCGGCTTTGGGATTATGATTTATAATAGAAAATATTGTGAATAGTCATCGAACACTGTGGAATGTAAGCCAAACATCTACTAGGTAATTTTTTTCAGCAATATCATCCTTTATTCCCACCCTACTATTAAGGTTACGGAAAATCTGTTATCTATAACTTAGTTATTTATAACAATCGTTTCTAGTGAAGTTATTAAACTTATTAGGATAAATGCACCAGTAGCTGGAAATTTCATTGAAGTTTTACGTGTAAAACTTAAATATGGATGTTCTTATATTTATTTTATTTTATTTTATTTTCAACCCTCCCCTGCCTGAAGGCAATACGGGTATTTGCAGCAGTGGGATGTTACTGTTACATAACAACCCACTGCTGCATGTTTTGGCTATTACATTATTTTTCTGAGCTGTGCACACAGCTTGCTCTTCTCTTCACTTGCATCTGGTTTACTTTTCTTATTATTCTGGTGGCCTCCCCGGTGCAGCTTCTCTTCTTCTTCCCAAAGAGAAGTGGGTTGGTAGAACAACTTCTTTCCATCCGTATATAAAACTTTTGAAGTGATCGTATCTTTCTTTGTCCATAAGTTGAGGAAGATCTCTCTCTGTTAGGACAAAGAGACCTGTTTCTCTCAACAGTTTCGCCCTCAGTGACTCATAGACCGTACAGGTAAGTACAACATGTTCAGCGGTCTCCGGTACCCCACAACTTGGGCATAGAGGATCGATATTTATACCATACTGATCGAGCTTTGCTCGGAAACCCCCATGCCCCGTGAGAATCTGTGAAATCCAGTAGTCCGGGAGGACCCAAGTCGCTTCTAGTCGCGAACTGACGGTGGGGAAGTACTTCCTTAGAGTAGCTCCTTTGGGAGTCGTCAACCACCGTCGGTTCCAGTCCTCTACTGTATCCTCCCGGAGAATCTTCTTCCAGTTTCTTGGATCATCTCTTATTCTCACTCGGAGGTAATCCGGTAGAGCCGCTAAGCATTCTCTCCTAATCTGATACCGGTAGTAGTCTTCTCTCAGCAGGAGGTCGAGAGGTATTCCTCCTGCCAAGACCTGCACAGCCTCATGAGACACCGTCCTAAATGATCTGGATACTCGAAGCAGAGCCATCCGCTGAATCGTGGCCAACCTACATTTCTGTCTGTGCGAGAGATTTTGGCTCCAGGCAGGGGACGCATACCTCAGGATACTCACAATAACACCTTTATAAATGGTCATAGTTGCTGGGTACCTGAGGCCCCAAAATGCGCCCCCAATACGACTGAGTCCGTTAAGGGTTAGGGCTACCCTACTTCTCAAGTAGTCCAAGTGAGGTGTCACGTTGAACTTTCTTCCAATCCTAATCCCAAGATAGGTGACAACCTCACTTGGACGTATTCTTGATGCTTGTATAACCATTGTTATAGGGTGAGCCCTATCAGTCGTGCCTTTCAAGAGGATGGCCTGGGTCTTGGCGGCGGCCATCCTGAATTTCTTCTTCTCGCACCACTCTTCTACTAAGTTGGCGCACCTTTCAGCTTCTTCTTTCAGTCGGGCTCTGCTGTTCGAGGCTACCACAACGGCCAGATCATCTACATAAGCCGTAGCGGGGAACCGCTCCTCTTCCAGTACTCCCAACAACTCATTGAAGACTAAATTCCATAGGGCAGGACCTAGAACAGAACCCTGGGGACAACCTCTTTCCATGGAGTCTTCAACTTCGAAGAAGTTACCCCGTATTCTTAAAGTTCGGTCCTGAAGATAGCTTCGTAATAGCTCGTACAAGTTGCTGGGAGCTTCATACTTCTGCAACTGCTGGAGTACGCAAGGCCACCAAACACTATCGAAGGCGGAGGTGATATCAAACAGGAGGAGCATAACATACTTCTCCGCCTTCTCTTCGACGTCATGGCGCACTCTCAGCAGGGCATCCACGGTTCCCCTACCCTTAGTGGATCCGTACTGCCGTGGATGGCTCGCTCTTGAGAAGACTGGTCGTAGGCTCACCAGGAGTAGGTTCTCTAACACTTTGCTCATAACAGGGAGGAGACATATAGGCCTATAAGACTTGGCTAATTGCTTGTCCTTGTCTCCTCCCTTGTAAAGGAGCCTTATGTCGGCAATTTTCCAATTTCGTGGAAAGTATCCCCTATCAAGGCAATCATTGAATAACTCCAACAATGTATCTTCGATATAGGGGATACTATTCTTTAGCATAGCCGCATCGATTGCGTCTAAACCGGGAGCACGACCAGTCCTTTGCCTGTCCACAGCAGCACGCAGATCCCATATGTCCCATGGTGGGCACAAGTCCGTACCAGGTGGACATACCGTAATGCGCCTTATGAATTCCTCTTCTTCATTATCTTGGGACGGATCATCTCTGGGGTAGATTTCCGCTATAAACATCTTCGATGTCTCTTCCAGAGTGGTTGCATGGGTAGCTCCGCACTTGAGCGCAGCAATCACTTGTTGTGGTGTTAGCTTACCCAGAGCCACTCTGTAAGGAATACCCCAAGGATTCTTTGATGACTCCTCAACAATGAACTCGTCCCAAGACTTCCGCTTTTGTAAGCGCACCTCATTTCGATATGCCCTGGCTTTAGACTTGTACTCGTCACGAAGTGTAATGCGCCTCTCGTCACAAATACACCTCTGGTACGACCGCCGGGCCTTGTAGAGCTCTCTCTTCATCATAGTTAATGCCGGCGTCCACCATGGAACAGGTCGAACTCTCGCCTTCCGATGCTGGAGGGATTCTTCAGCAGCATCACGGATGACAGTTGTGATCCTGGATACCCTGTAATCCAGATCATGAGTCTGATCCATGTCAGCCTCATCCCATTCCTCATCAACCAATTTTCCCTCCAGAGTCGACCGGAAGGCGCTCCAATCTTTTCTTCGGGTTATGTAACCCTTGTCTGTGCCGTGGGAACTAAATGAACTTTCCACCAGCCTAAAAGATATCGCCTGATGGTCGGAACTCGTCTCAGATCGAAGGGTCCAATCGATGATGCGGTTTGCCAGCACCGGTGATGCCAAAGTCACATCGATCCAGCTGTGGCCTCTTGCACTGGAGAACGTTGGGATAGCGGAGGAATCGTTGATGACTAGTAGCTGGCTCCTTGCTATAAATTCACCAAGCTGGACGCCTCTTCTATTGGTTCGATTGGACCCCCAGACCGTGTTCCAAGAGTTGGTATCTGAGCAGATAATCACGTTCCGAGTGCAAGCCGTGATCATCTCCACGGCGGTTATGTCCCTTTCTATGTCATTTCCATCAGGCATGTATGATGAAACTAGCGTAAAGGAAACATTACGCCACTTGATATGACATGCGACACAATCCGCCGTGGTATACTGCCTCAGATCCATCACATCGAGGTTAGGATTATTAATCACAATAGCAGCCCTGGGCCTCCTCTCTCTACTGCCCAAAGCTATAACTCTCGATGTGAGGCCAAACCCCGTTACTAAGTTCCCACGGCAGGTCGGTTCTTGAACCGCCATAACATCGTAGCGCGGATAAAGAGCCCGGAGTTCGTCTGCCACTATATGCCGGCGCCCCATGTTGAGCTGGAGGATGGTAAGCTCACTCATAAAAGGTCCTCTTCGCTACCTCTTTAGCCCACTTCAGGTGCACAGGGCACTCCCGACTTCCCGCCTTGTGCTTCCTTTGACTAGCAGGCGCATTTACCCGCTCGCAGTTGATGCACGATGGGCTAGCCAGTTCTTTTTTCTTAGGGCAATCTTTTATAACATGGCCAGTGGAAGCGCACCAAATGCAAACTACGGCATTTGATATGCAAGTGGCCTTAGTGTGACCATATCCCTGGCATTTACTGCATCGAGGAGCGTCGAGGTAGTCTTTGATTTTAATACTCCACCATCCTCCATCTAAGCTTCCTATTTCCAACAGCAGGAATCGAACTGTAGGGTGCACTTCTATCACCCAATTCTTTGTAAAGCCATTTCTTGCCATTGAGGAAAAAAGTGGCCGGATATCATCAAGGACCAGCGGAGTGGGGACCGACTTCTCGGGTATTCTTTCCCATAAAAATCTCACCAACTCCGCTGAATCCCATGAGAGGGGGACGCCCTGAACCTCCAATCTAGGTTTCTTCCTCAAGGCAAGTTTGGCTTGAAGGCCACTGTCTCTTAGCCCTTGCCATCCAATCACCTTCGTGGCATCACTACTATTATCCATGCGGACCAACACGGAGCCAGTCTTGGTCGTACGGACAATGGAGGCCTTTACTCCAATTTCGCTTGGTGAAGGCAACCCATTGATTATATCGGCTGGTCTCTTGCCCGTTCCGCTTATAGTGATATAAGTTGATCTCTCAGTTTGAGTTGGCTTTGTAGGCAAAGATTTCACAATATCCGCAATGGTTATTGGTTTCTCTTGTCGTTGTTCTTGAGCTTTCGGTTCTATTGAGATCACTCTGTTTGACGAAGTAAGTGCTTTATTAGTAGTTTTAGTTTTTTTCCTCCTTCTCTTACTCTTGACGGTTTCAAATCTCTCTGTTACCTCCGGAGAATGATCCATATCTTGACTAGCAAGTTGGTGCTGTTCTCCAGAGGGTCCTGCCTTATCCTGTAAATGTTGAGGTGCTGAACTTGAAAGAGCCTCCAAAACCTTTGGCATAGAAGTCTCAACGATAACTTTGGTTAACATTTCATGCACCTTTTCCGATGACAATGTTTCATTTATTGCTCTTTGGACAAGGGTAAGTACACTGTCATAACTATCTTGACTATCTTCGCCTTCTGAGGTCTCAATCATCTTAACAAGACATTGAATCTTGGTGCTAATATGGTCCCTAACACTACTTACGGGCTTGTTTTCATGTTTGACCATGTATAAACGAAGATTCTCCTGTATTCTCTTGGCTTCAAGAAATAGATTAGAGCCCTCTTCCAATTTCTTTTTAGCAACAGGGGAACCCTTCCTGGCCCTCTTTATCGTACGTTTTCGTTCTTTACGAGGTTCCACTCCTTCAACTATATTATCATTCAACATAGTAAATTAAAAGTGGTGTAACCTTTAAATAAAAGAAAACTTACTTGTCTTTCCTAAAGAGTCTTTGGGCTTCCTAGGGAAGCTTAAGGTAGTTTTAGCTACCAAGGGGTCGAATATTTTTCCTTAACGCACTTTAAAACTATTTTCTGGAAAAATGTTAAGTAGTAGATACAAAAGGTTATAGTGAAATAAACTTGATGAGTCTTACACTGACACTTACCTTAAGGTACGACAATGTCTAACCCAATATTTCACTACTGAAGAACTTTACAAAACGTACTACAGAAATAACACTTAAAAAGAAACACTTAACCTAACAGTCCAAAACTATATACACCAATAAAACGAAATTAACAGGAACAGTAACGACAAAATAACATAATTAATGAACAAACTAACAGAAACTTATTATGAAACAGAACAATTAACACAAAAAACACTATAAATAATTAGAAAATACGCAATCAAAAGCTATAGGCAATTTCACTATAGATCTCGCATAACCTTCCCAAGTTAACCATGGATGTTCTTATATTTATCATGGATTAATAATAATAAAAAGGCTTAGCGAACCCGAAGGTTCGATGCCGACACCACCAATCGCTTGTTACACACCTCCCTCCACCGTTCGCCGTCCAAACCCAATCCCTTCAGATCGGCTTTAATGCAATCTTCCCACCTTCGCTTCGGTCTACCCCTCGGACGCTTACCATTCGGCACAGCAAATATTAACCTTTTAGGAATTCTCTCGTTACTAAGCCCAACAACTTTACAAGCCCATTTGATTCGCCGCGATGAAATTACCTCAATTATATTACCCGGATGCAGCTCACGCAATTCGGCGTTGTGTAACCGTCTGAACTCTCCGGTTAACTCATCCTTCTTCGGTCCGAATATTCTACGCAATACTTTATTTTCAAAAACCTTAAGACGCTGCTCATCCCTTAATGTAAGCGGCCAAGTTTCGCATCCATAATGAACTGTAGGTAAGATAATTGTTTTATTTATTTGTTCATTTCCCGCCTTCAGTCTAACCTTAATCTCTTCTTCAATTTCGTTTTTTCTAGTTATCGTAGAACCTAGATACCTAAATTTATCTACCTGTTCAAACATATTACCGTCTATATCGATATCACCAGTAGTATCGCCATTTTTGCAGCTAACCATATATTTTGTTTTATCCACGTTTATTTCGAGCCCTAGTTCTTTACCGGCTTTCATTAACGTTGTCGTATTTAGTTTTATAGTTTCAACGTCTTCGCTTAACAGTACCAGATCATCCGCATAGCCCAGCACGGATGTTGTCCCGCCCAGATCCAACCCTTTCTCGGTTCTCATTACCTCCCTAATGGCATGTTCTAATGCCAAATTGAACAGGACAGGCGAAAGAGAATCCCCCTGTTTTAAGCCCGAACGAACCTCAAATTTTTCGGACAAATTATTGCCGATTCTAACTTTATTGAGTGTCTCCGTCAAGCACATCCTGACTAGATTTACTAGCTTTTTAGGAATCCCCTGCTCGATTAGAATATTATACAGTTTCTGGCGGTCAATAGAATCGTAAGCCTTTTTAAAATCTATATACAGCTGGTGAACAATGCCGTTATACTCCAATTTTTTCTCTAATATTTGCCGTAAAGAAAATATTTGATCAATAGTCGAACGATTCCGTCTAAATCCGCATTGGTAGTCTCCGATAATTTCCTCGGCGTATTTCGTGATTCGACTGGTTAAGATTAAAGTGAATATTTTATAACATACCGGAAGGAGTGAAATTCCTCGATAGTTATTACAATCCGTCCTCGGACCCTTTTTGTGAATCGGAATAAGAATAGATTCTTTCCATTCTTCAGGTAATTTCTCGTTCACCCAGATCTTTTTAACCAACCGATGTATTTTAGAAACTCCAGCTTCCCCGCATGCCTTAATTAGTTCAGTAGGAATATTATCGATTCCCGCTGCTTTATATGATTTCTTGATGAAGAAATTGTATAAAGCAGATAAAGTGAGAAATATTTCTATAAGTTGTATCATGGATTAAACTTATAGAACTATTTCTCACTTTGCCAAGACATATTTTTTGAAATCCATGAAACATTCATCTAAATTAAAATTAAAATAGTAGTTTTGTTGTACTAATAGCTGACACAGTTTGATTTCGAATGTTGCTATAGCTGACAAAGATGAGAACAGTGATGTAATTAATCTAAATTTCATATTCTTCATTTTAAGATTAACAAAAATTACTTTTAACTTATTACGAAACTAACTTCTTACACTTTCCGATTTAAATTTATTAATGGCAATTGGAAATCATATTTTTGCTTTATATTTAATCCAAATCATTAGCAATTTTTTTTTAATGAGACAGTATTGAATGTTCCCATTTTTAAGACCCGCTATATTGAGTATATCTTTTGGAATGTATGAGAGTACAGGCCTGAGTCAACTACTGGCAGAAGTCCCCATTATAAGGTTCCAGTTGCTGACACCCATTAAATATACAATTTCTTCATCAAGATAAGTTCAAAATAGATAAAACATAATTTAAAAACACTCCAAAATTAAATTAAAGAAAATTTTTGTGATAAATCAGAGCAATTGATGATAAAAAAGCAATATCCTTGAGGAACCTTCCTGATTTGCCACTCATTATTTAGGTTGCGATTACTGATTCTTAGTTCTACGATGACTATTATAAATAGCAATATTTAAATCTTTTGAATATAAGCATGCAATAAGTAAACGCGTTCATGACGACATATGAAATTAGTTTAAATTGATATATTATTTTTAACAGGTGATCAGTAAAATAGAATAACTAAATCATTAAACAATAAAATTCGTAATAATAATAAGAAAATAAAATCCAAATTGTAACACCACAAAAAATAAAATTAAAAAAATATGTCTGTATAAATTTCTTTTCTTTCTTTAGTTATTTATTTTTTCCATAATTACAATATTATTATACTTTTTCTTAGTCAAATTTTCTTCTAATTTGTCATTAATGCATTCATAAATTATTATAGCATCCTATGTTACAAACAACAAATAAATACAAATTAACAAAACAAGACTAATGACTAAATCGACCAAAAACAGGAGAGTAACGAAACAAATAGGACGAATTTGTACTTTATTCCAGTAACAGCTGGTGGACAATTTGCTTAATTGAAGCTCCCAGATCATCTCTCGGTCTCTCAAAACACTTTTGTCCTAATTTTGTTTTTTTATCTCTCAGTTAAAAAACAAACAAACGTTCAACG
Organism: Nezara viridula; assembly: GCA_928085145.1. Lineage (NCBI taxonomy): Eukaryota > Metazoa > Arthropoda > Insecta > Hemiptera > Pentatomidae > Nezara > Nezara viridula. The sequence continues at coordinate 121,955,010 of OV725081.1, read as the reverse complement.
TAATTGAGATTGAGACCTACCGCGACACGGTTTTTTACTAAATTATTGGCAAATTTCAAAGTGATCATAAGGTCAAATGAGACAAACAGGGAATATTAAAAAAAAAAAAATAATTATTAAATTTGATGGTATCCTATATTCTGAAAATGGCATGTTTATGAAACAGAACGGAATAAAATTGGCAAATGAAGTTACAAAATTTCTTTTTAAAAAAATATTTGTTCTGTAATTTTCATATTTTTTTGTAAGCTTACTAAAGGGCCAAAATTGCACAAATGGCAGAAGAAGCAAAAAAAAATTTTTCTTTCCTCATTTGAGTATGTTGGTTAGAAGTTTTTTTTATTTTTTCATTTACAAGTCTTATGATCGTCTGTTTCAAAAAATTTACTTTAAAACAAAATTTTGTATAACAATTTCATATTTTAAAATATGAGACCCATATACCACCAAATAGAATATAGACCCACCAAAAATCTAAGCTATCGATGAAACATTAGGGGTTGAAATACAATTGTAAAAGGATGGTATGTTTAAATGAAAAGTGTTGTATTGAAGAGTAGCGGATCTAGGATTTAATTTTGGGGAGAAGCGTTTATTATTTATTTTTTTTTTTAGATAACTGTAATTACTCTTGAACAAAATGAAAAAAATAACTACATGAAATAGTGTTTAAGTGGTAATTACTGGAGTAATAATGTTTTTATAAATAAATTTCTTCCATTTTTTTTATTGGTACATGCTTACATTTAAGAAATGTAGATATTAACATTATAATTTAAGAAGATAGTATAGAAAGATTGTTTAAGTATTTAGCCGTAGTATGAACTATTATTTTAGTATGAACAATTATCAACCGGTACAGAAGCCAAGTGATATGATGTAAAGGAAACTGTGGTTATGACAGTTATATAACTATCACTCTTAATTATACACATAAATAAATACTAACCACTTAATACTAAATCAAAACTAGTTTTTCGTACGAAAAAGATTTAAGAAAAAATTTAAAAAGCTTTGATCTGCTTTACTCCTACCCTGAGGAGATGGTAGTCGATCGATGTTTATTATTATATAATGCCCATACAATATGGAATGTGGAGATTGATATAAATAAATACAACCAACTATTCTATTTAATGGGCGTAGTTTATAAACATTCCTAGACTTAATGGATGTTTTATAAATTCATTTGTAATTGTCCAGGGAACCCATTAACTTTGTATTATTATTATTAATCAAACAAAAATGTGGAACATTAGATTAAATTTGCAATCTGCAAATTTCTTTGCAATAAGTAAATTTTTTAGCAGCTTCACATCTTCCCATCACGTCCGGGATATAAATCAGATCAGCAGGTCTCTTGGCCAACGCCTACGTAATCGTCGTGGTGGGCTGTACGGGTTTCTTGTACGATGAAGGATTTCTGTCAGAGGATTCATGTTGTACGTCAGTCTTTGGTGAAAGTTATTGTAGTTCTATTTTGCAGTATCTAAAATTGTAGGTACGTTTAAGTCTTTATGTAGTGTGTCATTTGCGACATAAAAAGGTGCGTCAACTATCCTTCGCAACACTTTTGACTGAAAGGACTGAACTTTTTTAATGTTGGAAGTTTTAGCAGAGCCCCACAGTTCTATGCCGTAAGTCCAAATAGGTTTAAGTAAGACTTCATAAAGGGTTAGTTTGTTAGTTAAAGATAATTTTGAACGTCTGTCAAGTAATCTGGATAAGAGACCGTATCGTCTGTTTAATTCTATTAGTTTTTGTCTGATGTGAGTCTTCCAAGTAAGTCTTTTGTCCAGGTAAAAACCTAAATACCTAATTACATCTGATGTTGGGATTGGAATGTTATTAAAATATATTTCAGGGGAAGGTTTATAAGAGTGAATACCACATGCACACTTTTTTTTTCATTCATCTTAATTTTCCACCTTGTTGCCCAGTCTGCAATATCGTTCAGATGATTTTGAAGGATGGTAGATGCTCGAACAGGGTTTTTATCTGAGCTTAGTACTGCGGTATCGTCTGCAAAAGTAGCCAGTATTGTGTCGTTATGTTCAGGTAGGTCAGACATATATATATTAAACAATATTGGTCCAAGGACACTACCCTGAGGCACTCCTGCTTTAATAGGTTTAATGTCAGAACGTTCTGTCCCTACTTTTACTACAAAATGTCTATCCGTTAGATATGAAAGTAATATTAGATAGTAGGTCGGAGGAAGTAAAATTTTAAGTTTGGAGAGCAATCCTTCATGCCAAACTTTATCAAAGGCTTGACTAATGTCAAGAAAAACTCCAGGGCAATAATTTTTAGATTAGAACCCATTAACAAATTTATTATTTCATATTTACAACAATGGCGGGGCAAAATTTATTATTTATTAAATTTTATGCAAATGCTATAATTCCCAACTTTAGTAGTCTAATCAAATTAAAATATGTGTTACCATGATTAGATGGAATGAAATAACTTCCTCAGACCAGAATCAGTTCACTTTAATTTAATTTACATTGTGCTAAATGTTATTCTATCATAATCAGCAAACTTTTAAATCAAATAACCTTCAAGATCTGCTTTAGCAGTTAAACAGAGAGAGGGGTACGAATTAAGTACCAAGTATCTGCGTTAACAACTTTAGCAGATATCATAGTATCCGTGATTAACCTTTGACTTTCATTACCCCAATCTCGGTCATGACTCTAAGGGCCGGTTGCACCAACCACTGTTAACTTTAATTTTATTAATCTTGATTAGTTTAACACTGGCAAACAGAATTTTCGTTACACCAATTTGCCTTTACTCCGCGTTAAGTTAACACAACAAACTAATCCAACCTCAGACGACCTTGATCAAATCTTTAAACGATGTTAAAGTATAACCTTACATACAGTTACTTCTAACAACAAACTAATATTAGCATCTTCTAAGAATACTAGTATAGTGTTTTTGTTTTATACGTTTTTCAATACAAGAACATTCTTCAGTAGAAAGTTTATTATCAGATGAAGAATTATTAAACATTATCAATCTGCTTCCTAAAAAACAAATTGTACAGGCTAAGAAATGATCCTTTTGATTTTTATGATGAATTTGAATTCAAATCAAGATTTAGGTTTTCAAAACAATCAGTGCTTAATTTAATGGACATTTTTGAAATTAATGATATATCATTTCACAACAATAGAAATATCCCTAAAATACTTTTATGATAGTTACTCATAACTTTAAGGTATTATGCTACTAGAAGTTTTCAAACCGTTTTAGGCGACCATATTAATATACATAAATCTACAGTGAGTTGAATAATTCCTCGTATAACAATTATACGATGGCAATTAATTTTGCCAAAAAAAATCAAAATATTTCATTAAAATGCTTCAAAAAGATGGAGATATAAACAGAAATGTAAGAAACTTCTACAAAATTGGATCTTTTCCTGGAGTAATTGGTGCAATTCACTGCACCCTATATTAAAATTCAGTCTCCAGGTGGGGATAATGCCTAATTGTTTCGGAATTGAAAAGGATGGTTACATTCAACAAGTATGTGATGCAAAGTTAAAAATTCTTGATATTTCTCGTTGGGCTGGCTCTGTACGAGTTAAAAAGTATAAGACATTAACTTAAGAAACACAGTAATAGGATGAATAGTCAGTTAGTAAAGAGGGTTACAATTCCCGAAAAATAATGTAAAGAAAAGAATCAGTGTCTGAGAATAAATAAAGAACAGGATAAAAGTGAGGTAAAATTTAGATTTAAAAAGAAATTAACCAAAGAGGAGAGTTAAATAACCGAGTGGATTTTTTTTTTCTTTTTCACAGTTGATGAGACTTAACCACCATAAACCGCTGGATTCCTCCGAGGGAGCAATAAAAAGGCAGTCAAGATGAAAGGGACTGGGAAAGCTCAATGAGAGGAGTCATTAAACCAGACAACGGTAATAATAAAAAGGTCATTAAAAACAGCTGGCATTTTTGTAGCTTGTAGTAATTAAATGGTAAGTCACCGGCTATAATATGGCTGACTCTTAAAACTACAAGCATCTTCTGAGTTCTGCTTGGAATTGAATCAGTGGCGTAGCTAAGATTGGCTGCGTCCCTTCAGGGTTTCCACTATAGTGAAATAGTTTTCTTTTTGGGGAAATTATCAGGTCAGGAGGGGAAAAAAAATAAAACAATTTTTATCAATCGAAGCCTAATTGAGTACAGTTTAATCCAGAGGTGCCCATCCCCTCCCCAAGGTCGATGGCATATGAATCTCCCCCCCCCCCCCCCTCCCACAAGATATTTTATTGCTATTCTCTTCTTAAAAACAATGAAAACGAAAATATAATTTTATAAATAATTATATAAAATATAATTTACACATCCTGCAGTCTTTTCCATACTCACATTTGTTTTTATATTTGAAATATTTCATTTCGAAAATTCATAACCCCGTCGAAATGTGCCCTCCTTAAAAATGTTTATCGGGCAACTTGCATCATGAAACCTTCTTCAGGGCATCCCTGGTTTAACCTATTTTTTAATAAAATCAGTAAACCTGAAACGAAAAGTTATATATAATATTACGTATTACTTACAATTAGTATATATTTGGATGGAAGGGAGTATGAAGTTCGTTCTGAGGAAATAAAGGGAAAATCTCACTGGAAGGGAAATTATAAAATATATATAGTGGAAAAACTAGTCCCAAATATTATCTTGTACTCCCTCTCCCTCTTGGTTTTTGTAAACTTAACATTTTGCAAATCCTTTCCTAAATATACTTAATACAACACAATTATTTAGAAAATTCTTTTTTTAAAAAGTACACGTGTTTAAATTGTATATCGAACAATAGTGTGAAAGAGATTTTACACAATAATTTAAAAATAACTAGAATTGGAATCATATTAGTTTTATTAACTTAGTACAGGATGATAGGCATTCGTAAAATAATTAACAAAATACTTTGCTAATTTAACTTAATATTCGTGCTTTCAACAACACCTTTACATGAAAATAATATTAATCTAGTGATTGATTGAGGGTACGCACAGGTTTCTTTTCGACGATCGAGCCTACGTAACATTTTGAGATGAATAGCTTGTTGTAATTTCAGCCAAGTCTAATTTGTATATTAATAATTTGTATAATTATTTGTGCAATGCATAATTTTTTGTCTTTCGAAGTATAGAAATAACCGACCTCATAAACAAATATAATGGATTCTAGCGGGTAAGTAAAATCAAATAAATGAAATATATATAAATTTAAAAACCGCACTTTATATATATATTATGGATTATTGCCATGAATTGTACTGCGAATAATAATAATATGTTTAGTATTTAGTTATTCGGCCACTAGAATAGGCACTAAGAGACGAGGAGAGACAGGCTAAGGGAATTTGTTTCAGCGAGGGGCTTAACACTTGACAGCTTAACCAATCTCAGCTTTCCTCTAATCGTTTTACCGGCCTCATTGTCCTCTTAAGAGGGGCTAAGTCCCAGTCATTGTCCGCTCTCCATGTTCACTCATCTACTGGAAAGATGGGGGAAAAAATTAGTCATTCCACAAATAAGCCTTCCATAACAGCTAATATTGCTACCAACAGAGTAATAGAAAAACTATTAAGAAAATATTACAATTAATATACTCCTAGATCGCGTGAATAAGAGCAATAAATACTCAAAAATGAAAATCTCAACAACAAACGAGTTTTTTATTATAAATTGTATGCAAGGCGAAGTATACTGGTCCAGAAATCCCCAAATTCGTGGCCAAACAGCATACTCTCTATACCTTTCAAAACTTATGACAGTGGTTAAAGTTAACTAATTCTAAACAAGATAAATTCCTTCTTTTTTTTTTTACGGCTAAATAACCAATTTATCTGTGTATATAAACTAAATAACAAACTAACTACTGGAAAGATAAACGATACAAAACAATTGCAAACAAAATATGTTACTTTTCTATTTAAATTAATTAATGGAAATATCAATTCTTCTATCCTCCTAAGTAAAATTAATTTCATTCATATAAATGGTTCCTGTCAATCTTTGTTATCATCTTTTTTCCATTCTAATTGGTTGAATGCCTTCCATCCACACGTAGATCGGATTCAGCAAAATGCTAATTTGTTTGAGTATTATTTATTTACTTCTTATATTTATAGTTACTTCTGTATTACTTGTATATACTGTATGAATGAGAACTTCTAGCCTTAATACTTATAGCCCTCCAACAGTGGCTGATTGTATTATTATTCAATAAAAATAAATAAAAAAAATTTGTTTGCATCCCACATAGATTTCTTTGACAATTCGTACCCTATGGTTTCAGAAGATTCTAATTAACACATTAGGAGAAAAATATCGATATTTCTATATTATCGATTAACGATGGACATACCTAATGTAACACCAAATGTCTTTTGAGATATTTAGTTGGCATATGGGGTATTTCTTTTTATAAATATTTTTTTTAAGTTCTTACTAAAATATGCTATAACTATTAGTGGTTGACATGTTATTCAGTATTGTTCTAATTTGAGTTTATAAATACAATATATATGATATAGATCACCTTATTCTACTCATATGAGTTTATATTTTTAACATTTTATGAAATGCAGGATGTTATGTAATAGCAGAAAAATGAATAAATAATGATTACTGATTGGAACCTGTGAATAATTCGCATAGTATATTGGTCAGCGAACTATGAAATTAGTAAATCCTATAATATGAGGTGATTAATATATGGATAGAATATAGATAGAAGAAAGGATCAATTATAAGATGGAAGAATTAATTTTCTGTTCTTCGTTTGTTATCTTTGATAATATTAGTCTGATTTTTATTATTTTCTTTTCATTTTGTAGGGAATTAACAGGGTATAATTGATGAATTAAATACTTTTTTATTTATACACAAATAAAATTTCATTTTCTTCATCTTGCCTTGACTTTCTTGGCGTTGACTTTATTTTTTCCTGATTGATAAACAAGATAATTTTTAGGATGATGGTTCAATAATTGGATTTGACGAATGTTGATGAAGATATGGAATTTCAACAAATAAACACCTCTGAGTAATTTTATATAAATATTTTGATGTAGATATTTTATTTAAAGCTTTAATATGTCTTCTAGAAAAGTTTACTATAAGTACCAAAAACGACCTAGATATGCCTCCCTCATCTCTGATAGTATATCAATTTTTAAAAAATAACTTGGAAAATACCTGCTTTAATTGATGATCACCTAACTATTGATATGAAATTGAAAATTACTAAGTATCAACAACAATGAAAATATTGAATTCTTATGTTAATGTTAATTATTTCAGGATATACATTTTTTGTTATTAAATTTTAGAAGTATTTATTGTATATTATTGAAACCGAAGAGTCATAAATATTTGCGAGGGAGAGCTTTTACTGGGAGCTTTTTGTTGAGTATTGTAGCTACATTAATTCCAGACCCCCGTAGCTTTATCCCACCGTTACAGAGAAAACTAGAAGTATGAATGATGACCCATCAACTATTGTACGTCTCCCTTAGTCTTTTTAAAGAATGGCTCAGGATGCGGGTCTCCCTGTCCAACCATAAACGGTCGTATTTATTAGGAACAAGAAAAGAAAATCCCATCAGCTCCTATAAAAATCAAACACAATCGATAAATCAGAAAAAAAAAAAAAAAAAAAACTGCGCATAGCTTACAAAATTAATTTACAGTAGGTGCAAAAAACATGCGAATCATAAATAGTATTTTTTTTTTTTTATTAAAAATCTATTTCTAGGTGTATAGTAGATGTCTCTCGGTACACCGGCATCAATCAACAATACATATCTCATTTTTTATTTTACTTTTTTTTTACCTTTGAAAGTTCAGAAATAAAGATAACGAAGAAAGGAAGATGTAAGAAACGAAACATGTATGAAACTGGAGATAAGAAAAAAAAAAAACTTTTTTATCTGATTTAGTTATTACTGTGATAAAATGTTTTATATAATGATTAATTCATAATATGTTGTAATAATTATATAGGTACGAGGCGGATTCAAAGCCTTTTAGGGAAGGCGCAAAAAAAAATATCTATAAGTTTATGTATTTGATTTATATTATTTTTCTTTAAAGTACTACCGAAATGAAAACCTATTAAAATTATACATGTATTAGATAAAAATAGAGAGCGGGATACCTCGGTGAGTAAGGCACTGTGATCCTATTTCCTATGATCAAAAACCTAGTATCGAGTCGACTGCGGAACGTGATTATTTATTCTGTTTCATCAACTGTGGATCGACTATGGGGTCAGGAGTTTCTCCTAGGACACACCCAGACCCTATAAAATAGGTAAATTTTATTGACTAATTAATAAGGAGAAAAAAAACCAGACGGTTGAGCATTATCCCAAATCATCTTTCCGCACAATAGCCTTGAGACAGTACTTACAAATTACTGAACACATACACCCTTCGTGGTGTATATGTATATAATACTTATGTATTATACATTACAATTAATTACATAATTAAACTGTTTTTAAAAAAGAATCATGCAGGATTCTTTCGTGTTAGGGGATATGAGTTTGAAAACATAAATTAAGTACTTTCATTATGACATACATCATGTATTGTTTAGGATAAAAATATAAAACAATTCCAAAAATTAAAATTTCCATTTTCCTTAAAAATAGGGGGGGGGGACCATTTCAATTCCCCCGTTTCCTGGATCTTTCAAAGACCACGTAGAATATTTGGTCCAAAAATGGATGAATCGTTTTTTAATATCTTAAATCAGTTTCATTTTATTTTTGGTATAAAATGTCAGCTATGAATTCACTCAAAATCACGAGGAAAAAAATAGTTTATATACTTAATTAAATAGGAAATACACATCATTATTATTATTAAATCCTATGGTAGTATGTTGGTAGCTTGAAGTCAGCTCTTAACTTAACAGTGAGGAATTTCATCTCATACCTCATGGGATATTATTCATTCATATATCTCATGGGAGATATACAGTGAATCTCATTGTTACTTTGTAACTCTGTTTATAGCTACTAAATTTACGATTCATCCAGATTTACAGTTGATTTTGAAACTTGTTAACATTAATTTATAAACATTATTTGCAATTAATATATTCATTTTTTTTCAAAGGAGTTTTAGTGTGATTTTCGAAGACCTCACGCTCAATATAGGTTACTGATCTTAAAAAAATTAAATAAATAACTTAAGCGCAAAACATTGCAGGCAAAGGGTTTCCTACAAAAATATTCGCAAATAATTTTTTTTTTAACTCAATTTTTTTAAACTACTATATGAATAAATAAAATGACAAAAATAAGCTTTTCAAAATATATGATCAATATAAATTGCTAATGTTTGAAAACTAATAAAAAAAAATTAATTTAAAAGGCTACGAAAATAACCCTTATACATCCTAATGAAATGTGCTCCTTATATACTTAAACATTTTAGTAGATTATTAGGAAAATTAACCTCTACGAATATCTACAATTAGTGCAGTAGTCGTGTACCGTTCACTACACATTACAGCTTCTGGTTCGTGGATTTCAAGTTTTCAGTTCAAAATTTGTTGAAATTAATTTACCTGGCATTCTATGCTTAAGTAGATAAGAAAATAGAATGGGGAGGGTTATTTTGTAGTTTTTTTAGATTAATATTTTTTTATGCATTTTAAAATTAGTTTCAAATATTTTATTTAGAATAAATTAATGAAAAAAAAATTAAAAATAAATAAATAAAATTATCTATATACAGATGGAGATATAGTTGATTGTTAATGTTATAAGGATAAAAAATAGTAAGAAAATACTGTAATTAACGATGTTCACAGACTTTGCCGATGCTTCCACTCAAGATCCATCTATAATTGTAAAGCTAAAGCTAATAAAATATAAAAGTAAAACTATTTATATTTATTAATTTTATTTAATTCTTTGCTTTTGATTACATTTGTTGTTACTTTTTTCATATACTTATTTTTTTTTGTATTTATTTATTATTATCAAAAATAATATTATTATTTATTTTTATTGTTATTATGTTTATAACACAAAAACATTTTCTTATCGTACTGTTATGTTTATACTATTGTTATTTTACATATTTGTATGTACATATATCATTTCTTTTGTAATTTAGTGTTATTTTTTTTTTAATTTGTATGTTTTTTTTTTAGTTTTTATTGTTATTTTCTGTTATTCCATTTAATTTATTTTTATTTATTGTTCATATAGTGTGAATGACTCATGTCACTATAATTGTGACAAAAACTATTAAAATTCAATAAAAAAATAAAATGCTTATTATATGGCTGTAATAATTATATTCTAACAAGTCAATTTGTAATTTGCAGAGCAAAACAGAAAGGTGGAACGAAGACTGAACGGCTAGTCAGGAATTTATACTAGCAATTTTTGTTTGTGTTTTTTTTTTATAATTATACGATCCAGAGATATCCCTTTTTGTTAGTAGGCACCGAATATGTTTGTTAATGTTTGTGGAAGATTGCCGATACACATATATAAATGTGTGGAAGCGACAAGAATGTTAAAGGAGAGAGGTTAGCCAAGGTCAGTAGAACCTCCTGCATTCCATTGCCCACCTTAGCTCCCTGCCTTCTCACCTCCCTAAATATATCTCACCTCATAGATCTCACTAATATATAATAAAAACTTAGTTATATGGAAATATAATTATTATATAAATAAATAATAGCAGTGGTTATAAGGCCCTAAATTTCATAGGCCTGGAATGACATTGCAAAATGTAAATATTCAAATGTACGAAACTATACAGTAAAATAAGCAAACCGATATTGAAAGACAATGTAAAAATAAATAAATAATTATTATCATTGGGCACGATGCCAGTTGGGCGATTGTTATAAACGTAAATAAATAAATCTATCCCAACGGATTAATAAATCAATCTAAGGACGAGATTCTTTCAAACAATTCTAAATAGATGTCTTCATTACATCATTAGAATGGAATGCAACGTTCGTTAATTTCAATAGTTCCTTAAATCGCTAATACAGTACACAATAAGTTTAGAGAATAATAAAAAAATTATTAGGTCGTTACAAAAAAAAAATAATCATATTGCAGAACAACAAAAGGTAATAAATTATACATTCATATACGTATAAACGTTAACAACACGCCTAAGCTAATGAATATGACTTACTTGAATGTATATATATATATGTGTGTGTGTGTATATATATATATATATATATTATATATATATATATATATATATATATATATATATACCACATAGTAATATACATAACCTGTACCACTGCAGGGTTTTGGCTCATTACTTTATAAGGAAGTACGATTTCTAACGGTTTTGTGGAAAGAGGTGTTTCGGCCACAATCACGTTTAACTGCCAGGTTTTCCCCATATAAAGGATATAAAGGATATCAAGGTTGGGAGTGTCCTAGGGCTCATGTGAAAGAATAAATAATTATCTGCAACAGCAGAATTCGAATCCGGACCTGAGAGAATAGAAGCAGATGCCTCACTCCTTGAGATATCCCTCTATAGGTCTGTGATGTGTACAGTATACAGAGGTACACTATACACAATTATTAATGAGTCTTTTGAATGTTACAGAGATGTAGAATTTAACTATTAATTTCAAAATGATTTTGTGGTCGTAGTGAAATAGCTCAACTTCCATTTTTTAAACCAGTTACGCGGTTGAGAGAAAAGCGTTGGGATCACTTGGAGCATCGGTTTTCCCTCCACAGGTGGGGAGGGAATTAAGAACAAGCTAGGTTCGGAACTCCATCGGCGAATCGTATATAAATATATATGTGTTTAAGATGTTAATTTTACGATGATAGTTCAGGCGATCTTCAGGGGCGCTTGTCATTTGTTAAAAATAAAAAACGTATTAAAATAATTATTTTTGGCCTAAAAATAATGGAAGTTTATAAGAGAAATGTTGAATGGAATAAAATGCAAATATTACATTATATAAAATAGCTCAAGAAATAAATAAAATTTTTTGGAGGAGGAAGACGATATCATTGGCTGGACACACCTAATATCTAAGGCCGGTACTGATTATAATTGTCGTTAATTGAGAAAGGATTTAATATTTTTCAATAAAGAATATTTAAACAGAAGTTGATTAAATAAATATCATTTATTTACTTTTAATTTTTTTTTTTTTTTTTTACTGCACAACCCAACAACTTCTTTTCAATTATTTACTACAGTCAACCATCAATTTACTATGAAAGAATCTTTAAAATAGTTGACATTGATATACAGCCACTGAATATCGCATGATCCAATGGAATTCGGTATATATCTTAATTTTACAGATTGCGAATTTAACAACAGAAAAAATAATGCTCTTATGCGTATGCATATTTCAGATCTAGAAAATAAGTAATAATTAAAAAAAAAAAATAAAATTCAAAACATAATAGACAGGTAAGATAAATTTATTAAGCAATGGTATAGGAACCTTCCCACGGCGTCGACATTTCTGTTGTCTTTTTATTTTGATCCTCAACTCATGCTGAGGTCTTATCACCTAACCTTCCCTAAAGGAACGCCACTTACACCTCACACCGTCTCAGTAACGTTAGCTCCAACTTTATATATATATTATTATATAAATTCACATATTACAATGAAATTAATGATAAAAATAAATACTATAGTATATGTAGATAACTAGAGGTAAAAAATAAATTATTTATTAGTTTAGCACAGGTGAGGAACCTGCGGCCTCGGGTCCGCATCTAAAAAAAAAGTGTGGCCTACAAAAATATTGGGGCGCTTGGCCTATAGAATCTCATTATTTCAACTTTTTTCGGGGTGGAGGTGACGCCAAACCGACCAATGTTAATGTTTAAAAAAATACCATATTCATTTTTCTTTTTAAATTGATTTGAACATAAAATATACAAATACAATTGTTCACTAATTTTCAATTTATATACTCGGAATGAAACCTAAATTATGGCACTCGATTAATTTATTTCAATTTCGTTAAATTTTAAGATAATCTTAAACGTACCAAAATACCAACAAATTGGATGTAATTCAAAAGTACATACCAAGAGATGAACACCAATTTCAATAAAACAAGATTGTTTTCCAATTTACCTAGAAAAGAAACATTACGTTAGAAAGAAAAATATACAGATTTAAAGAAAAAAAAAACCATTTATATAAATAATTATTTAACGAAATAGATAGAAATAACCAAATTATTTATTTTTCAAATGAAAAGTATAGTTGTTTTTCATGTTAATATAATGTAAAAATGTTATCTGAAAAACTAAAATTAAGATGAAGATATTTTATAACTATAATAATAAAATAATCGGAGAAGAAAAAATATATAATAATGAAAAAATTAGAATGTATTAAAATATAAAATATATTTCAGAAGCAGTTGGTCGAGAGTATGGTCAATATATAATACTATATCATAGATAGCACATTTTTTGCCAATGTTTCGACCTAAGTTGTAGGTCATCTTCAGGATGTTTCATCTAGCACTTCGGGAAGCAGTGAGAGACTTAGTACCGAAGCATTGACAAATACAATAAAAATACGATCCATCCCGAATAAATCGAACCATCTCCACTCCGTTACTAAAATATATATTAAAATTAGATATTATTTTATATATATATATATATATATATATATATATATATATATATATATATATATAGAGAGAGAGAGAGAGAGAGAGAGAGAGAGAGAGTTTAATTACTCTATATCTGTTATTATATATAAATAATTAGGTATCTATCGTCCGTTTATTCCGAAAAATCATCATGTAACCTTTTTCGAAAATTAAATTAGTGAATAATTTGATGAATTTTTCTTTTGTGATATTCCAACAGTATCCACTAACAATTAGTGGGACACCTTTTTGACATGTCTATGATAGACAATGCAAATCTCTTAATTCCATTTTACTAAACTTCGCAATGGAAAATAACAGTTTAATAACTAACGGTCGTACAATGCATAATTAACCAGTCATATAATGAATAGGCCTTTTGTTATTTTAATGGTATTTATGATTTGTTACATGTAAGCTTTTAGCTTTACCTTGGTTAAAAATGCAATTCAAACATTTTATAATGGTCAGGAAATAATTTCTATTCATAGTTGAGCGGTAAGTGAAAGTTGTGTGTTGCGCGCACCAGATTTTTAAACCAGTGACGCGGTTGAGAAATATTTATATAAATATATAATAAGTATATATTTCTTTATGTATTATAAAAAATATTGTGTTAAAGGAAGAAAATATTTTTCAATAAAACATTTTTAACAAAACAACGCTTTACATTAATCGTTTTATAATCTCGAAGAACAATATACGTTTTACTTTCCCTTGGAGGAAATGGATTTATCCAACATTTTTCTGAAATGAGTACAAGCAGGTGGTTCGGTTTCTGGAAACCACAGAATGTGTAAAAGAAAAACAAGGAGCATTCCGCGAAGCTAATATAACAAAATCTTTCGAGCTGAAATCTCCCACTCCCACACAAAATGAAAACAATATATATATTTTTATCTAACAACTAATTTCAAGCACGTGTCATGAAAAAAATATGAATAAGAAATTTATTTTTCCTGCAATTATCGTTTGTTTTTTTCCCCTTCAAGGACTACTTAAACATAATTTTATCAAGCCATTTTCTTTTTCGTCCATAACAACTGTCGTTAATAATAAAAATATAACAAAAAAAACGCCTAAAATCACACCAATTCGTTAACTAAGTTATGAGTCTTGGCCGAAATAGTAAAATATTAAGCCTTATCTGCTTTGTAATAATAAATTGTAAGATAATATATATGATTGAAAACTACAGGTAGTTCTTTATCAAATATTGGCAATCTATTCAGTAGGTTTTGCCTCGTTTAATTTAGTTCTTGTTATAAAAAAAAAAAATACATTATTTCTCCTTGGGAGATTGAGTTGAGTGAGGGCTGCAGAAAATGGTCGTAGGGTTGTTTGGAAAGAAAGATGTTGAAGTTAAAGAGGCCATTATGGGGAGGTAGGGAAGAGCGAACTGAACAAGGTAGTAATTGAAGTAAGGTTACTACCGACTGCCACGATCTGTCCGGATTGGATTGTTACTGCTGTAAGCTACCGGCAGTTAGTTTCACGTGGCCTCCCCCGAAGTCCTCAAGCAGTAATAGTTTACTGGCTACTGTTTCAGCCCTCAACTTAGTCGTCATTATCAGGATAATCGAAAAAATTAACATTTTTATGTTCATCCTTATCTCGCCTTTCAGACTGTGCGGGGATTTTCCAGAGCCAGGGGAGAGGGCGGAAGATTAATATTAGAGTAATAAGCCAGCGAACTCGTGAAGGGACGCGAACTCTTAATAACATTATATCTTTTAAACTTCGGTTTATTATGTGGTTGGTTGCCGAGCAACGCGTCTTTTTTTGAAATGAAAAATAATTTTATTCTGGGACTGAAGTCTCCTTAGAATAATAGTAGAGTTCAAAAAATACGTAAATTAGTCTGGCATGTAGATATACAAAGAATACTAAGGAAATTGTAAACATATATATGTATAAAAAAATACAAAGGAAAATATAAATATCTACAAAAAATACTAAGGAAAACCACAAATATATATACAAGAAATACTGAGATAGAAAAAAAGTGAATAAATAAAAATAAAATGGCTTCTATTAACTGCTGGTGACCAACGTAATTATATAACCCACAAATTTTTACAAGCATGCGGAAGTTTGAATTTGTAGTAGGTGGTGCAATAGGAGTTGTTTGAAGGAGTTTATAGACGTGGTTTGACGTATGGAGATGGGTAAGGAGTTCCAGAAGGAGGTAGCACGAATGATGAAGGATTTACTGTAGGAAGTGGTTTTATGGGAGAGGATATATAAATCTACAGGTTGTCTTATGCACACGCGTTCCCCCACCCCTCACGAAAAATTCAATCATGAGCAGCAATATCAATATAGTTTACGTAAGTAATTATATACCATAATATCATAACAAACATTTTTATGAGAAAGTTTCTAAGCTCAGTACTGAGCATCGATACCATCGGATCAGTCTCTAAACTGGAAAAATGTCATCGATAGAGCATTTAAAAACCCTGTATTGTTCTATTTTCTTTTTTTTTTCCAATTTCAAAATAGAAAAAAAAATTTCTTAGCATAAATTGTTCCTCAAAATACTGCAATTTGGTTCAGGCGTTTCAGCAATGAGAATATGGGCCTTCTAGATGAACCCAGATCAGGTAGCCTATTGGTCGTTGATGATAACCTTCTTCTTGAATATGACATCCAAGAAGTATTTAAAGATTTCAGGTGAAAATCCTCCATACGATAACTGAAGCGGTATAAAATCAGAATACTAAGAGGAGGAATAAAAATAAAAGAGAGCTGCTTACAGAAACTGATCAATCAATACCACATGTCATGAAGGCAAGGAGGCTAAGATAAGATGGACTTGAAGGCATCTGGAAGCCTCAACAGAACTATAAATGTCTCAATGAAGGAAAAAAACTATGTGAAATGCCAAAAACCAGATGAACAGATAGATTCAACAACAATGCAATAGCATACAGATAACTGAAATAAATAGGCCGTGATGGAGAAGGCTGATTAAAATCCACAAGGCCTGTGATAACTATAGAAGAGAGAAATACTTTATTTAATGCAGTGCTGCACTACTATATAGGGTTGCTCGGTACACAGCATACTCATCAATACTTTTTTTTTTGGACATACAAATTCTTTTTCCTATTATACAGCACAAACAATATTGATACTATAATATACTAATACATACAATTAGAATTATACAATATATTATATATACATATTTCGGTGAAATCGATATAAGACAATGTCCAAAATTTATAGGGCTAGAAAAAAAACAGGAAAAAACAAAACATATTATTCGAATCCATTTAACACCAGAAAATTAGAACGCACACACAGCAAGTAACATAGTCCTATGGACATAGACAAAAAGATATGTTCACATAAATAATTTAAAATTTAATAAATACTAATAATAAATTAAAACTAATAATTTTCAATCATAATATTCGATTCAATTTTAAGAATAATTTACTATCGATACTTTTTCTTGATAGCTTGATAACCATCTTTAGGGATATATTATTGATTCAAGCTTGGGCTGTTATCTGGGTAAGATATATAGAACTTGAAGCCACGCCTTATAGTTTCATATGACCCGTTTAATAAATTTCTAAACTACGTAAGTCATGACATACTTGCTCCTAACACCTTACGCCCTTTCTCATTATACGCCCGTGCCTCTACATAATTCATAAACAACAGGGACGAAGATAGTCTTGTCAATTTGACTTATGGGCTGTCTCTATCGGTCACTGTATTCTTTCTCCCCTTGGTATGTTAATGTGCTGTAATATTTCATTCTGTAATTTTTATATTTTGATCAGAGAGACAGTTTTGAATAACATACATTCTACTCATGACTAATCCTGACGTCATATACTGAGCATTGTTGCTTGTATGTTTAACATCGCTATGAACTCGGAGAAACATATCATAGCTTAAGACGTGATAACATCAGAGAAAGGGATATTTTTAATGAAAATATCATCAAGATAGGATAAATGGTATTAGGTACATACATATTATATGTATTTGACTACAGAAATACAAAAATTGAATTTTTACTAGAAAATTATATTGGGTTAATAGCATAAAGTTTCTACATATCAAACTAAAAAAATATTATTGTCATAAAAAAGGATAATAATTAATATTTAATAAACAATAGGTTTTACTATACTGAAATACTGCAATTCGGTTATTAAAACGTTTAAACAATTTTTTTGGAAACTGCAACTCCTTTAAAATTGATTAATATTATCTAAACCTAATATATTAATTAATACCTTAAAAAATTACCTTTAATACTTGAATTCTAAAAAAAAAATTAATTGTAATTGTTGACAAGGATGAGAAATTGCAATATTTCTATATATCATTTTTTTTCTCCATATTATTTTTTTTCTCTAAAGTTTTTTTTCCCTAAAGGAGATTTGATTAAACATGCAGTGTTATTAGTAGGGTAAGTAATGGTTACCAGATTTTTAAAGCTTCAAAGTAGGACAGTACTAAATCCTCGTAAAGATTTTCTTCGCGTAACAATATAAAACAATAAATTGTATAATGAAAAACGTTATACATTTTATTTAACAAAATACTGTCACTGAGTGTTCATTCTAATAACAATATATTACGCTAATGCTAATGCAAAAGGTAGTATGTAAAAATTTAGTGTTTTTTTTAAGAAGAGCATAAAACTTATTTCATTATTCATATGTAAGGCAATAATACTTCCAATTTTCTTCATATTCTTTTAATTACATTTGTGATCTCTAACGTTTCGGGACAATTTTTCCATCATCAGAGCAATCTTTATCTTCACTGAAATTATGCACATTTTATATCAACTTTTTTTTAACAAAATCATTCTACTTTATCTATTGTACAATTATTTACCTTTCTTTTTTTTTTTTGATGTGGCACCATTTATCAAAAATCAAATATTTGGCACATGTTTTAAAAATATTTTTGGGTGTTACTCATCTTTTCATATTCATTGATGCACTAACCAACATCTGGCTATCTTTAGTTTTATTTCTGTACTTTGTACCTGTCCTCTTATTTCTTTATGAGAAGAGATTATTTCATTATGATTTATTAGTATAATTTCATATTTCGCTCTACTATTTTAGTATTTAGGAGACTACTTATTGCAGTTGTAGACAAAAAGCCACCGTTAGCACGAATAGAATAAATAAGGAAAATTGGTACATACGACCTTTTTGCTCTAACCAGAGCGATTAATATAAATTAAATAAAACTATTTATGTGATAGTTACTATTAATTAAAAACTAATAATTCGTGTATTAAATTACTCTAAGCAGTTTTTAAATTATTGGCCACTCTTACTATATTTTAACAAGATTATATCACTTTTTATATTTTCAAAAAAGTTTAAGCAATATTTTTAGAAATTCACAGTCATTAATTTTGCCTCTTGTAATTATTTAGGAAATGATAAATATTGGTTACAATAGAAAAATATTCAATTCTAGATGTAATATGCTATTCATACACGTATAAATAATGTAAATTGAAAATGGTTAAGTTGTTTTTGTTTTTTTTTCAACACTTTAATTATTTTTTTCCAACACCTAGAGAACGTGATTTTCTTCCTTTAACCATGTGTATTCTTTAATCACAATTTTATTAAAATTATTTTAACCTCTCTATGGGCTCTAAAGAAAGTTGCTATAGAGCTCATATGAGCTAAAAAAATTTATTTATATATACAATATATACAAATTTATATATATATACAAATTTAGTTCTTGACAGGTACTAAATTATTGAAACCGCGTAATATATAATCGAGTATATATTGAAACCATTTCAAATATCCAATGCACTGTTAACGGAAGTACGACTCCTGATAACCCTGGGTAGGACTATGAGAAGTGTCATTTAAATATTTCAACGCTTTCATCCATACATTTTGCAGGATTCGCAGTTACAGACGAGCTGGCGAAGGACGGAAATATTAAATTCTCCGGGGAGGAGGATCCGCGCGGCTTACCATAAATCTTGTTAAAAACGAAAGAGATGTTGAAAAATGACAACAAAAAAGGGTTGGGCGGTGACAATAAATAAAGGCGGGAGATATATGGAACTGGCGGGAAGAGGCGACAAAATCAGGGAGCTGAGTGGACACGCGGGACTGACTGATTGGCGGGCGCGGGAGAGTTGCCTCTAATTGGGAAGGCTGTGGTCTGCTACTGTCGCCATCTATCCTACTCTTGTAATAATCATAACAATGCATCTATCCCTGCAGCGTATGCATGCTCTATACCTAAGCTCTCTAAACCTTTTGGCCAGCGGGCACGTCGAGACCTCCAACAAGTCCTGGGAGTGGTACAAATATCGATGTTTAAACACTTATGAAAGTCACCTATCGATGTTAACGATGCATTGGCTTAAGAATATAGATTTTTTTGTTTGTTCCCTGTTAAATATTATAAACGCTGTCGTTTACCTTCAGGAATCAGTAACGTCTTAAGGTTTTTGAACATCTATTATTGCCTAAAATATTTTTTACGCTAAGAACTATACCAAGTAAATATTATTTTAATATTAATACTGTGATATTATAGAGAACGGAATAGCTCAGTGAGTTAGGCACAGTGCTTCTAAGCTTATGATCCCGGGTTCAAATTCGGCCAATGTCAAGTAATTTTTCAACCCAGGATCGGGAGATCTGTGCATGGAATAATTGAAATGTTTTCGCATATCGATTAAAATATTTTTAAAAAACTATAGAATCGGATCTGCATATTGTAAACGAGAGAATTGTTCATCATTTCATCCTCTTTGTAATGAGCTATTATTTATAATTTATATTTCATATTATTAATCTCTTCTTGTTTTTTTTATTCTTTCTATCGTGTGGTTTAAAGGACATACCTTAGTTTTTTCATTTATACCTTATTTAATTATTATTTATTCTTGCTTTATTTTTTCTGTTTATTTTATATTTTCTGTTTATATGGTGTGAATGTCTACATATCTCAATATAATTATTGTCCACTTGGCAGGTTATTATATTTCTAAATAAATAAATCAAATTAGGTAACGTTTACACTTAGCCGTTCGGATTGTTCTCCTTTGACACTTTAAAACTTTCCTTTGCCAAATTAAACGGCAAAAAAAAATATTTAGGATTCAGAATGGTCGGTCAACTTATCTGGAAATTGCACGTAACTACATTAAAATGAGATAGAACTATCGAGTGTCACTACTAAGGCAAATACTAATCCAAAAAAGCAAACTTACATCAATTTCAATTTTTAATAAAATTATAATATACAACATGCTACTTACCTTATAATTATTGTTAATGTTGCTTAACTAATAAAAAAATATATAATATAATGAAGTATGCATTATGTTATATTTTTTTTTATTTTATCTATTTATTGAAAGTCGTTGATATTTTAGGAACTTATTCATTATTTATTTTTCATATATAGAATTCTCTTATATAGAAACCTATTCATATGGAAAATTACTTACTGTAAACTGTAATAGTTACTTTTAACTGTTATTCAAATTAGCACCAATTTAACTGTTATCGGCAATAGGTAAATGCATTAAAAAACCGCTAATAGATATTCATAAGAAAAGGCAGAGATGACGCTGCGGACCGAAGCAAAGCCCCTCGGGACAAAGAGAAGGAGGTACAGTTCCGAACAAAAGAACTGCAACACACAAGAGCTCCAGGACTGCAAAATCTCACTACAAAAGAAGCAAGTAACAAGAGTCGGGATATTCTAAAGAGGATATTTCAAAACCATTTCTTCCAGACCTTTTAAGAATTTAATTCACGACTAGCTTTGATCTAGAAAATAACTGCTAATTAGAGTTCTAACTACACTTAGAGGGCTATAAAAATTGTCGGCATTTTCTAGGTCTAAAAACCACAGGCTATAATATCACCATATAAATTTACCATTTTAAAACCATAATCCTACGGCTCTTAATTGATGCGAAATTTAGCCGATTACATTAAGGGATGAGCAACGTCTTAATGTTTTTGAAAATAAAGTATTGAGTAGAATATTCGAACCGAAGAAGGATGAGACAAACGGAAAATTTAGTTACATAACGCTGAATTATACTAACTACACCCGGTTGATATAATTAATATTATTACGTTAAAGCGAATAAAATGAGCATGTAAAACCGCTGAGCTTAGCAACGAAATAATTCCTAAAAAGTTAATATGTGCTCTGCTGAATAGTAAGCGTCCGAAGTAGACTGAAACGAAGGTGGGAAGATTCCGTTGAAGCTGATCTGACGATGGTGGGTTTAGACCTGATGGAGGGAAGAATGCCAGGTGGTATCGGCATCGAACCTTCGGGTTCGCTAATCGTTATTATATATTTTTTAAAGAATGGTGTTGACTTTTTTTTTTACCTATCGTCATACCTAATAATTATGGTAAGGAATCAATGAAGCATCTGCTTGAAATATAGAAACCTTAACAAAATATATTCCCATCCCAACTTAAATATTGATTATAGAGAACCTAACCCATAGGTTCCTGTCTGGACAATGCCTAAAGGGGTCCTAGAGGCAGAACTAGGCAAACATAAAGGGACTGATCCATCGACCAGATGTGTTTGGGGGGAGGAGGGGTTGTTCTCTGCTGATCGTACAACTCTATTGTAAGTCAGTACTGGTCTCATTGTGTGAGCTAATAAGACAAATGGCCTCGTAGCAACAGTTAAACAATAAACAACAGAAATAAGCAAACAATATAAACAACTACTTTGTTTATATTATATATTTATAGAGGGGTTCAATATCTTGGTCAACAGTTATACATGGAGGCACTTAGCTTAGCTCACGATCAACTGCTAGGTCAAGCTTAAACTAGTGAAGGATCAGGTACTAATATAACTGTTCTTTATCCCACGAGAGGTCTCCTGCTTCAATAGTCAATGAAAATTGAAAAAAGTAAATACCAGATATTTACATAAGACAACCTTTTTTCAATAGGAACGTTGGTCACAATTACTAATGATTTTACTTCATTCAGCTATTGTTGTTTTACTTCATTAAGCTAAGGGCATAGTGTTGCCCACAATAGGTCTTGAACTTGCACTTTGTAAGACCAAGACCAAGGCAGCCTAACCAAGACCAGGACTGGTAAAAAAATCTATTTTTTGAATAAAAATTAAGTAACATAGTTACTAATACTTGACAATCTTAGTTACCATATGTTAATAATTGGTATAACCAATATACTTTTGCAATTAACTCCTCTAATTTTTCATTCGGCCTTAGTTGGGTTCCTCCTATCTAAAAAATTACAGTAATATCTCTGTAGTAATAACCTAATAAGTAACTGCAAGACTGTTGCGAGAATCTTGTGCAAGACCAACACCATCACCAAGATTGAGTTTGCAAGACCAAGACTCGTCTCGGTCATGCATTAAGGCAACATTAATAGGGCATCGGTCGGGCTAAATGTTTCTTTAAAACATGATACATTTGTTTTTGTTTTGTTTCCCATTTCTTTATTGAGTAATATTATATTTTGACACAATTAATATATCTAATAGTTGAGAATATAATGAAATTTGGTTGGCGGTGAACACATCGAAAGAGATAGACTTATATTATAGTTATATAAGATTAGAAATTTTTAACACCATCGGATGAGCATTACACCAACTGCTGTTAATTCGATGTAAAGAAAACTTCAGGGATTCTGAGGGATTCTCGTTTTTTTTTAATAAACATAACGATAATTACTTAGGAAAAAAAGAAAGAAACTAACTACCTACGTGAAATGGTGTTTAAGTGATTCCTAAAGTCCTTTTACATGTAATTAAACGAACAATAATACTTTCAGAGATAATTTTTTTCCATAAAACATGGTTATATTTTACTATTTTGGGGGGAGGTTCTTCAGCCCAAAGGGATTTTATCAAATACCGTTCTTTTTCTTATGCAAGCGTTTTACCATTACGACGCTATACATTTCAAAATGGTATCTCTTGCTCATTTTATTCTCAAACGACAAATCATAGAACTTAAAATATACATACATTTTTAATATTCTTAATTGATATTAAAATGAAACGAGATAAATTAAGATTTATTAAACATTAGTAACAAAGAATTAAAAAAAAAAAATATGTTAAAAGTGTACTGTGAGGAGAAGCCTTTGAAAAGCATAATTAATACTAGGTCCATTAAAAACTCTTACCGAGCGAAAAATAAAAATTGTGGGGTTAAGTGCAAAAAATCATTAATAATAATTTATAATTAGTAATAATACAACAAAGATAAATGAATATCATTTTAATAAATTGAATAAATTATAATTTTAAAAAATGCCTTATTAATGCATGAATATTTAAGTTAAATAAACTTATATTTAAAAAAAATACCAGTAAACAACCCTTCGTAAATATTTATTCAGGTTGTTTATTCAAACATTAATGTCAAGATATCAGTGAATTCCTTATTTTAAATATTACGTAAGGGTACGTCTTGAAATTATTCCTAGTCTATTTTCTGTCATCTACCACTGCCAAACTAAGTATAAGATATATAAAATCCTACTTAATTGAACATCATTTCTATAATATTAATAAACAAGAATGATAGGAACTTTTAATTAATTATTAGTTAATTTTTTAATAGTTAGAATTAATTAACAAATTATAGTTAACACATGGAAATAATGTTAGAAATTTAAAGATTTAAACAATTGGAATAAAACATACAAATATCTGTCAAAGATATGCTCAGTTTTAAAGAATCGGCTATAGTTGTACTTTTTTCAATATATATATATTTTTTTTTCTAGATTGCTGTGACAAGTATATGATGATCCAATTTAGTTGATAATAGAGTTAAAAAATATTTTAAAAGAAGCGCTGTATATAACGAGGCGAAGCTTCAAGAGGAACGAATGGAATAAGGAAAACAAGACAGTTTCCCAGACGATAAAATTATTCTCCGAAGAAAACGTTCAGACCAAGGACACCCTTCCAGACAGGATAACATCAAACGAACGAGATCCGAAGAAGGATAAAGAAGAAGATCCAGTGAAAGTGTGGCAAGAGGGGAAAAAAAAAGCGGTATTATGGAATCAAAGCGGTAACAACGAAGATATTCGTCCACTGAACGAAATACAAGGCTAAGACGTAATAAAATAAAATGAATAACAAATAAAATATAATAAAGAGATACATATTTTAACAATATTAATTGGTAAGTATTGATAGAGATTATGTTGATCTGGTGAAAATGTTGATTCATAGCTGGAAAAAAGCTATAAGTCAATAAGTAGGCAATGGAATCAGGTTTAAATTAAATTCAAATACAAATTAATTCATTAGTCTTAAAATATCTAACATTTCAGCCCTCAGTATTGCTTAAATGGTGGTGTTATGGTAAACATCTCCTCTTACCCATGTTTTTCCCTAAACATATATGTTAACTACGGTAATCGGTACTCACTTTTAAGAAAATAAATTTTCTAACAGCACAATTCAAACCTGTGTACAATAAATGATGAGATGCACTCCACATAATATAGCATATTTAAAAAAAACTAGTAGGCCCGTGCGAAAAATTCGCACAGCATATTGTTATCAAATTGCAAATTAATAAGAAAATAAAATAATGCAAGGTATCAAAAGATAAAGAAATCTAATGTTACTTTATTGATAAATATAATCGAAAAAGAAAACAAAAATTAATTTAAATTTTCATTTTTGTTTGGAACCAACATGTTCACAAATTTCTGTATCTTTGTTAAAAATTTCGTCCGATTTCGATGATTTATTTTTTTTAATAATACCTATTTTATCCATTTATTAAAAGCATATTTTATCAATTTATTGAGTGGATATTTATAAATAAAAATCGAGGTAAATGTCAGTTTACCAAAGCCATTACAATTAAATTATGAAATCTCATTTACATTTTGTTCTTCTTTATTCATGTTTTTTTTTTTCATATTAGGGTGTTTCTTTATTTTTTTTATATTGAGTTAAAAAAAAATAATACCAAAAAAAAAAAGAAGAAGAAGAAAAATACATAGGTTCCCAGAAATTCATAGGGAAGTGAGCGACCCCTGTGTCTTTCACCATAGCTTCTGATCCTCCAAGTTTGGAGTTGGGCATAGGGCTAATAAACCCCTATCCGATAAAAAAAAAGGGACGGAGTTTCTGCAACAGATTGCCAACCATTCTTGAAGAACTTTCCTCAATGACGCCCTGATGAAGAGGAGGTGAATATGATCGCATCTGGTAATTGTAGAGCACGAGCTCTCTGGATATCGTCAAGAAAACGAAATAATCACAACTGTCGCCGATAAGATCCCCATTTCTACTAGAACACTTATGATAACAGTCAAAGAAATCAAGAGGAGTAAGAAGGAAAGAAAAAGATTCAATAAAAAATATTATATTATAAAATATTCAATATAATTAACTTAAACAAATACATTCATTCGTAACGACTTAAGATAGTGTTATGAAACTTGAGACCAGAAATGAATAAAAAAAAAAAAATTAACCATGGACTTAATTTGCGTAACTAGTAAGCCACGAAGACTTTTTTTATCATCCTTGCGATCTTCCAAGAAATATTTTTCTCTACCTACATTATTTCGTCAAGCCTTAAATGACACCGAACTAGTATTGCCCAAATGCGAGATCAAGACCAGTATTGGTCTCGTGCACTCAGTCTTGGTCTTGCGCAAGAGTCTACAGTTTTGTAGTTACCTATTAGGTTATTGCTATAGAGATATTATTGTACTGTTTTGGATAGAAGAAACCTAACTAGGCCCAAATGAAAAATTAGAAGAGTTAAATGCAAAACTATATTGCTTACACTAATTCTTTACTTATAGTAAAATTGACAAGTATTTTTTTTATTATTTATTTAAAAATATAACAATCTGTCACGTGGACAATAATTATAGTGATATATGATATAACACATTCATACCATATATACAGAAAATATAAAATTAACAAAAGTAAAATAATAATCAAAAACTATGTACAATAAAAAATAAAACAACCTAAAGATAAATAAATTAAAAACACAATCATACCTATATACAATATATACTATCAGGCAGGGAACCCAGGCTTCTCCATCCAACTATCGAAGAAAAAACGGGACTTCAAGAGATCCTTGCGCTACTCTCTCAACCGCGTGACTGGTGCTTAAGCCAGTGGAGAATGAGCGAGAGCGCTTTAGCCACATACACTTGATTGGCGAATCTGATCATTTCCAGAATTCCAAGGTAAATACTACAAAAGACCTCTGAGCCACTGGCGCTTCAACCTTCGAGGAGGATTGTAGGGATGAGTAGTAAGGTTCTAATGGAATTTGGAAAATTTTCAGAGATAAGGTCTAGGACAAATATGGAATATGAAATATTTGATTTATGGATGTTAATATTTGTCCGCAAACCCAACTTAGCTTCTCTAGGGAGGACCCCAACTTAGGGAACCCAGGCTTCTCCATCCCACTATCGAAGGAAAAACGGGACTTCAAGAGATCCCTGCGCTACTCTCTCAACCGCGTCACTGCTGCTAAGCCAGTGGAGTTTGAGCGAGAGCTCTTTAGCCGCACACACTCATGTCTTGAGTGGAGATTCTGGCCATTGCCAGAATTCCAACATATATACTACAATAGATCTCTGGGCCACTGCCGCTTCAACCTTCGAGGAGGATTGTAGGGATGAGTGGAACTAGATAGGGATTGTGCTAGGAGATTCGGATGATTTATAAGGTTTTGATGGAATTAGGAAAATTTTTCAGGGATAAGGTTGAGGACAAATGGGATATTAAGGTCATGGTGAAAGGTTTTGTTGATTACATAGAAGCATCGACTATTGTTCGGAGGATTTTGGACTGAAAGGATCGGATGAGTTTGATGTTAGAAAATTTAGCTGTAAAGTATTAGTAACTATTTTGCCTTATTTTTATTCAAAAATTGATTTTTTTTTTTCCAATCTTGGTCATCATCTATTTTGGGCAACAACACACTGAACATACTATTGTTATTGAAGAAGAGGAATAGATCGAATTCAAGAGTTATTTGCAGATATGCATTTTGTTGAAGTTTAAATAAAGATATTTTATAGATGAGAGCCGTCGACAATATTATATTAAATTAAAACCATTAAGGGATTAAGAGAAAGAGAGAGAGAGAGCGAGGGAGAGAGAGAAGATTAAAAATGTAAAACGTAGGAGGACATAGAGCTGACATACTTTGCAATTAGCGCTAGAGAACGAAGCTACTAATTTCCCAAAGGGACGAGACAAAACGCCCGCTAGGTCCTGCTGCCTAATTACCCTTTGACAAATGGTCGCCGTTTAGAGACCTTTAACAGGTTAAGCATATCCCATGCTCTGTCCGTTCGGAAATAATATCAATTTATTTAAAACTATCTAGCTAACTTTTAAGGTCTATATATTCTAAAGGCATGTCTATAAACTCCTTGACAGGTTGTAAGGAAAATTAATATATGCAAATATTTAACACGAAGCATTCGGGTGCTTTACGCCATCGAACGAAACTAGAGGTCTATTTTCGGATGTTGTTTGACATGCTCCGGTTCTTGGGAGGAAATCTACGTATATTTTAGTTGAAAGCATCCAACTTCTGCGCCACTTTTTTAATATTTGTTCGTCATTTGCCCTATCTATCAAATGATTTAAATAGTACATTATAGTAAGTACATTCACCTTTGGTTAGATAAGTTCATATGCTCTATCAATTCCGGTTGGGGAGGGAAGGGAGGATGGGCGAACAGTTAAAAATAAAATATGAAAGAATTTTATAATTAACTAAAGGAGAAATAAGAGATCGTAACGGAGTATAATTGTAATGGAGGGAGGTCGGAGTGGCCAAATGGGCTAATGCGAAGTTGCCCGGCAACCAGATAACCGAAGTTCATTAGATTAAAAAGAATTCGCGTACCGGTGGCGGATGGGATTTTAAATTCCTCACCCTTACCCTCCGACCCGGTAAAATCCCGTATAGCCTAAAAATTGAGGTAGGGAAGAACAATAAAAAAGTAATGGAAGGACCAAAGGAATATGAGCAAACCCGAACTCGTCCGAAAGATTTTAAAAGGCTTCTATAAGTAACATGAGCTTAATATAATACGGACTTCGACAATATTAGTACCAGTAATCGACACCCAGGTTTTGGGGTGAACGGTTTTCTTTTATCATTAGTAACACACAATAAATTATGCAGAGTTTTAAACTACGAAATGGCGAACTAGAGATGAATGAATAAAATTTCAAACGCATCTCCTAAAGGAAAGTGGTAAGGAAATATCCCTTACACAAACATCCAACCTTGCTCCATTAAAAAATGAAACATCAATCGGCTATTGTGGCATGATATCACTTGAGGTTTGAGTATTCTAGCTGCAAATATACTCATATTTGCCCTCTCTTTTAAAGCTCTCTGTATAAAGCTTATTATCTGTAAATGATTGCTTTTACATTTACCTTATTGTAGTAACTTAGTATGTTCAAGAAAAACGCGCTCGTAGCCGAAAGAAGAAAGGGGCCATCTTCTTTTCAGACGCCTCGAAGGGTTATCAGGAATTGAAGATGAAGCAAGGTTAGAAACGAGAGGGTTGGGATGATTCTGAAGTTTATTATGAAAGGAAAGGTATTCGGATTGGGCTAGATATGAAACATAAGAAATATTAAGGTCATCATGGATGGTTTTATTTGTAACAAAGTAGGGAGCATTGAGGATTTTACGAAGGATTTTGGATTGTAAGGTTTGGATATGAGAGGAATTCGATGGTTTAGTGGAATCCCATTGCTCAACTCTGTAAGTCCCAATAGGCTTATAAAAGTCATGTATATCAGTCTTTTGTAATTAATTGGAAGTTTGGAGCATTTTTCTAGTAAGTGATGAAGTATTTGGAAACGTCGAGGGGTTTCTTGTCGTTTCAGTATTGTATAACAGTAAATTATGAATTAATTTTTGTAATGGTTAGCAGTTTTTATATTATAACCTTTTAAAACACTCTATTTATAACATTTTGGATTTATTCATCCGTTTCCAATGGTAGATTATTAAGTTTTATACGTATAGCGCCTCGGCTCAGCCTCCACGAGTCCTTAATACTAGTAATGTGGCTGAGTGAGAGGCGGTGGGATCTCCTGGAGTCCTGCATTCTACCAGTTTCTATTTGGGACCTGATAGAGCTACTCAAGTTCAATAGTTTCAGAGAAGTGGACTTTCAAAAAAACAACATATTTCTAGGAATAGCAGTTTCCATGATATTTGCTAAAATAAAATCCTAAAATGGTCATTTATCGTTTTTGTTACTAAACATATTGTTTCTCGCCCAGGTCATACGACTATTAACCCAAGTATTAAATTAGAAGCCACATTAGCATCTCGTGGGCTGTTAATTTATCTATAGTTTGAGAGAGATTCATTTACAAGTGCTTAAGTAAACAGACTAATTTATGTAGCCCAAATGGACCACTAACAACTAAACCGGATCACCTGAACCCGAGAGCTGGAATAATTAACGAATTCATTATCATTAAATATTGAGATGAGTCCTACTACAGCTAACTTGGAGCCAATTTTCTTACAACAACATAACTAAATCAATATACAACTTTTGATTAACTTTGTTAACTAATCAAAAATAATTAAATATAACAAATTGGTATTCAAATTTCAAAATAATGTCAACAATTATAATTATCAAAGTGATTTGATTTTCTATACCCATGACACCGACAGCAAACATCGAAATTTTAATTAAAAGTGTCTTTGAAATTAAAGAATTTGTTGATAGAATTTATGCGATTTATAGAATAGCACAGGGATTTCCTGGAGTCCTGATTTTCCCTCCATAGTTAAAGGGACAAGCCTGGCTTGGATCTCACTCATCTGATTGTAAATAGTGTATATATGTACGTCTGTGATTTTTTAAAATTTACTTATCCTTAAGTTATTTTATTTTTATTTATTATATATATACTTATTGATTACAATTTGGTATGAATGTATAGTCCGTGGTACAGACCCCTTTTTATCGAATTATTAACATCTACCTAAAACTTAGTAAATAATTTCATCTCATCGTAACCTACAACTATTGTATTTTCGAAAACATCGAGGGGAGCAAAAATTTTCTATTTAATTATGTACAAAAAACTCGTAAATACCTATTTTGCTTTGTACTTGGATCGTAAGATAATTTGATCACAAAATCGAAAAAATGGTGGGGCCTTCAAAAATATTGAGCCGAAAAATATATCAATAATTTTTTGATCAAATTATCTTACGACACAAGTAGAAAGCAAATGAGTATTTACTAGTTTTTAGTATCTAATTAAATAGACAAAGTTTGCCTCCCTCCAGATTGAAAACGCCACAATTCCAAGAATTTTCGTAAATAAAATAGTTGTAGGTTACGATGAGATGAAACTCTTTACGAAGTTTCAGGCAGATGTTAATACTTCACTATAACCATTGTACGTGTGACAGAATGCTATATTACTCAACAAAATAAAATAAATACAAGTATAAAAAAATAAGATTTTGTTAATTTTCTTTTAGTTATCGCTTTATAAATAATATAGAATAAATTCCATGTTCATATAAACCAAACTTGACTTTTTAGTCTCTCCCATGAGATATCAAAGATGTCAACTACAACAACTCACCTCTGTGCTTGAACAGACATGTAAGCACTCACCGTTCCTTACGGCGAATAAAGGTAATTCCATAGTTTATTTTATAATATTTTTTATCACCACGGACTTATCAACGAAATGGCCACAGCTGACATGCCGATCAGGAGACGACTAAAGAGGAGCTGGATGAGAGACCTCCTTTCGTGAATTAAGGAAATAAATCAAGACCAGGAAGAAGTGCTGCTGGGTACTTTTTTTCCTCATGCCTAAAAGATTACTTTTTTTCGTATTGGTTAAAGCACATCTACTTATTGTCAAGCTCATGACAGGTGTGAATGGAAATATAAAGACAAATATATATATATATATATATATATATATATATATATATATATATATTATTTTTTAAGAGTTGATTTTCGGCATTTTATTGCATTGCATAATCTTTCGGGCAATGATTGCAGCACAAAATCCTGGAAAAGATTTTAAACAAATCATCATTCCTTTGAGACGATCTCAGTCATTTATTTAAAGGCAGAATAAGCTGACTCCTTTTGGTAATTGGTTACAATTTTCGGAATTGGCACGCTAACATTGAGCTAATGTCACATCCTGTCACGAACTTAAACCAAACAGCTCTGCAGAACTCAAAAATAATTTTAAAAGCGCAATAAGGCGTCTAGAAAAAATGAAATTAGGAAAAGAATACTAGTTTTTGTTTTTTTGTATTACTATAGCTAAAAATTATTCATTTTGTATTGCTTAAGAGGCAGAATATTGTTGTGCAATCCAAACCATGGGTCAAAAGAATAACCTATAACATCTGTAATTATGATTTGACAGCCTTCCATAAGAACAGGACAAATATACAATGAACGACTCGCGGAATAATACAGTAAATTTTAATTCTTGTTTGTTCATCAGCAATGGAATAAAATTTAGTGTATATTTAACATATTGAAAATAATATAGGTTTTATTTATTATAAGCAACTTTATTTAATAAGAAATATTGTTGTTACTTTTAAAAATAATATTTTTATTATAATAAATCATGTAAATAGGAATGAATGTGTGACAAGTAATTTGCCTCTCTTTTATTTTATCTTTTTAATTTTTACAGTGTACTTATTTTCTTTTTACAATTATTTTTCTATTTATTATAATGTATATATTTTTACTAATGTTTTATTATTTTTTTATTTTATTTTTAGCTTGTATTTTAATTTGTATATAAGAATGAATGTAAACATAGAGCCATAATACCAAATGCCCTTGACTGTGGCAGATTGTATTGTTACTATTCAAATAAATCTCCCATTTTCTGAAAATTATTATAAATCTATATTATAATATAAAAGGTCAACCAGTTTTGAATTATCATTATATCATTGAATCATCATGAAAAATAATGGACTGATTTGCAAGCATTTTTTTTTTTTTTTTTTTAATGAACTCTGTTCTATTCAAGTATGTCTTAGATAAAGATATGAAAGCAGCGATATGACGAGTAGAAAGAAAGTTGAAATTATTTTAACCATGTATAGAAAGTTTTCTTTATTAATAATTTTACATTATGAGGAAAAAAAATAATCAGGATTTGCAATCTATGTATGGTTTATTGTTCTTACCTACGTTTCGACTCAAGTATGTCTACATCAGGAATAAGATTTTGCATAATCGAAAAATATGTTGACCCAAACCCTTGGGTCGAAAAGCCGACAAACCTATATAGAGTTTTAGAGACTTTAATAATATTATTAAAATAATTTATTTTATTACTAGTATTTAACAGCTCGTTTTTCTTTTAAAACCGATTACCATGGAAACCATTACGTTAATTTTACCAAATTGAAACTTGATAAATAATCTCTTCAGAACAGAAAAGGTTTAAAAATAATAATTAAATAAATACATCAAATATATCTTTTCTTTTTTAATGATGGGATAATATAGTCTGGCGTACATGTCGTATATTATATATAAGATATATTATATTGTATAATTAAAAGGGAGGATATATCTTAAATACTTTAATAAAGGAATCCTTTGTATAATTTCCTCCTGGCTCATATCCAATTCGACTTGGCAATGTGTTTATATGCAACTGTCATTTCGCGATGTCCTTTCAATTGCGAACGTGACCGGGAACCATTTCTGTTTAATGTGTGTATTAGAATAATCTATTATAAGGTTTTGCCGCCTTCCATTTGCAAGTTTCTCTCGCCAATCTGATTCGAAACAGTCTTTGTTGGAATCGGTAATTGCTTTAAATTTAAATGTTTAACAGATTACTTTTTTAAACACTACCTTTAGTGCTTAGTTTATTCTCGAGACCGCTGAAGATTCTTTTCACTTAAAATTTCAATTAACAGCTATGGGCAATTTTGAAAACAGTAAGTAAGTAACAATTAAATAGCCGTCAATGTCATCCTACACGAATATGATATTTCTCAAGTTATAATTAGGTAATATAGGTAAAATGGATGTCTAAACAAATTTATTTTTTCTTTTATTAAAATACTTTTCTTACGCGTAAAAAGAATTGTAAAATAAAACTAATTTCAGGGATTTATTTATTAACTGTTAAAAAATAACTCTGTGATTGAAAAATAACGGACAGTTCATGTTGTAGGCCTTCTTCACCACTACAAAAGAGAAGAAGTCCATGATTTGTTGTTTAAGAACGAAATTTAGGGTTTAATTTTTGAAATATCTGCTTTTGAAGGAAAATACATACGCGCATGCGTAGCCGGTAGTAGAATTGTATGAAATTAATACTTCACCGTTTTCACACGAGTTCTCAACTTTATTCATATTTTAGACCGAATAGAACTAGCCTTTTCAGAGATATATTTAGTAAAGGAAAATACATTACTAAGTGCAATTGGAGTATAGAATTATATTGAATTTGAATGGAATTATCTAGGTAACAACTGTGACAATTTCTAAAAAAATCATCAAAACTGAATTTAAAAAAACGGATTTTATATCTATCACGTGGATATTATTACAGAGAGACACACGAAACGAAAGGTTTTCTTTTATTTCTACAAAATAAAAAGCAAAGTATTTAATAAAATTCTGAGCATTTTTTTTTTTTTTTTTTACTTTCAGCATGTGTATAAAATAAAAAGCGATGAAATAAAATTGAATTTGCTCAGTTTCAAATTTCATTCCAAGAACATTTATTTTCAATATATAGTTTTCCGTTTATTTGCAATATTCGCTGTACTTCAATGATATTAAGCTTTATTTCATAGCGTTCATTGTAGCTTCGAAAAAGCACTAAAACTTCAGCATCATAACATATCAGCATTTACTAAATAGTTGTCACTACTGAACTTATTTAATTTAGAACTCCATCATGACAACCATGTTGGAGTTTTACAGACTATTCAATATATAGTAAAAATGTAAACCTGCAAATTTAAATAGTAGCTTGTACAACCAATGAAGGGTCTTGGGTTCAGGGACGGTTGTGCAGGGAGTTGATTGGGCCGAGATTAAGCACAGCAGAAAGGTTTTTCTCTTTCAATAATTTGTTAACATGGAGAGAAATATAGAGAGGAATTTGGTGAGATAGAATATTCGGTCTGGTGTTGGTGTAGGTCACGTCAAACTGGTCAATATTTTTGAAGGTCGCTTTTTTCTCAATTTTGTGATCAAATTATCTTACGATTCAAGTGGAAAGCAAATGGGTGTTTACGAGTTTTTAGTATCTAATTAAATAATCAAAGTTTGCCGATCTCTAGATTGAAAACGCCCAAATTCGAAGAGTTTTCGTCAATTAAATAGTTGTAGGTTACGATGAGATGAAGCTATTTACGAAGTTTCAGGGAGATGTTAATAATTTGATAAAAAGGTGTCTGTACCATGGACTAATACTTTATCCTATTTGTTCTCTCTTATTAAATGGTATCGATTATTATTGATCAGTATGCCGAGTAATTTAGCAACTCAACGCAGTTGAAAAGCCGTACAATTTCATCGTGCTTCTCTCTAAGAGCACTTTATAGAGGCTGAGTGAGCCCCAGGGTTGATCTACGATTGATAAAAATTACTAGTCTTTAGGCGAATTCGAACCTGGAACCTTAAGCTCTGAAAGTCTGTGCTTACCCACTTAGCTACCCCGCTCCATAAAATGTAAATATAAATTCTGTTATAAATATCGATAGCTCATAGCTCAGTGAGTAAGGCACTGTGCTATAATCCAGCTCAAGGATTGGGAGACCCTCCAGGAACACACACAGAAAAACCTAGTTGAGCGCGCTGTTGATATATAATATATACATTGTGATACTATTACCGCCAATATTCGAACTAATTCCTTTATTTGTTTCTACTTAAATTTATCCTCTGACTTTTTTTATTTCCTAATATGTTTTTAAAAGTGCAAAGGTACATATAAAATTTGAAGAATGGCTAAAGGGATTGCAGAATAAGGACTAATGCTTACTTTATACGACCATGACTTCTACTACAATGGCGACAAAAGGAAAAAGGGTTCCAAATGTTTCCTAGAAGCATTTAGTTGGTCCGGTATCGGAAGAAGAGCGGGAATGTAGTTGTTTTTTTCCGACAGGGTTGAAGATTACTCAGTGAATTGAGAGCGTTCCAAAGGAAGCTTGCATAGGCCGGTTACGTGAGCCGTGTTCCAACTGCTCGCCACGCTACGACAAAGCCCCCCTCCTCGCTCCCCTTCTTCCTCCCCCCCTGGGCTGTGAAGAACTCGCAGGATAATGAATAAACCCCAAGGCTCAATGCAGGACACTACTTCACCAATAGCATCCATTTGTGCCAATGAAGAAGCCATACCTAGATCCTTTGTCTTAACTTTATCTCATTTTTTTTTTTAAGCTTCGTTAATCAAACACATATATTGAGATAGGTCATATTTTTTTAACCTGTAGAGTTTATTTTCATTGAATAACTTGATATTCAATATGCTTAATTGTCATGACTTTTTTTTTTTTAAACTTTTATTTTTAAAAATTCCGATATCACTTTTTATTTTTTACAATTTAAAAAAAAAACTTCCAAACCGATTTTTCGATATAGATTTTTATAAAATTTTATTTGGAAATTCCGTTCGAGTGATTCATTTCTCCAAGAAGTAAATCTAAAAAGTAATTATACACGACATTTTTAGCTACTCAAACACAGGAAATACATTCTTTAAATACATTTTTTTCCCTCAACGTTTAATGAAACTTTTTTATGAACTCAAATAAATATAAGTTATACATTTATGATAAATCTAGAACTTTATTGCAAAAACAAGTTCTACGGAACTTTTATAGTTACACTTGTGTTTCAAAGGAGTTTATTCGAAATTTCAAAATGGAAATTTTTTTAAAAAAGTTTGAATTTTTTTTTATTTTCAATATTTCTAATATTTAAAAATTAGAATTTTCAAGTAAAGATTTGACAGGAATTTTATTCGGAAAAAAAAATCTTTATTTAAAAGTTCTGTTGATTTCTACGAAAAGTCTATATAAAAAATTACGTTTATTCATAGCTACTCAAACAAAAGACACATTAGAATCAAGTAATACATAACAGATAAATCATAACTCTCATATAAGGCTCACTGTTTATTTATTATTTATTTTTAAGACGTGAATAAATAAAAGTTAAAGATAAATCTAGAAGTTTATTTTTAAAAAGTTCCTTCGAATATTTTTTTTTTTAATTTCTTAAACATTCTATAAAAGTTTCAGTCTGTGATATTAACTCACATAAATTAGTAAATAAGTAATGGTTTACGAGTAATATATCATGCCCTGTAACACGTGAGCTGTGGTTACGGTCCCCGGGGTCCAATATCTCGACTAGCAAACGACCGGGCTTGTTTCGAATTTTGTCTATCGAGCCTCTAAAATAATAATTTTTAAAAATATTTGAATAGGAGTTGGGTAGATGTTAAACTCGTAGCTCAGAATAATCCATCAAGAAGCCTCTAAAAACAATGAATGCTACAATAGGAGCTAGGAGACTACGTGGGAGACCAAAACAAGATGAACAGATCGAATCCACAAAGATGTAGAATTTCAAGCAGATAACTGGAGAAAATAATGTCAAGATAGGGAGAGATGAATAAAACTGCTTAAAGCGGCAAAAGATTTACGAGGTCTGTTAATCTAACAGAAAAAAAAATCTATGGTTTTACGATAAAATAAAACTTTAATTGAGCCGCACGAAAACCTCCGATAACTAATTTTGATTAAGGTATATTCTAATATTTTTTAAATAATATTCTATTTAGTTTACGATGACGCAATTGTGATTATATATTTTATTGCTGGAAAACCAGATAATTATTACGGAAAATATAACAAAAACGTTTCAGAATGACAAACTAAAACATGTCATAAAATATGTTATCAGCTCCGGGAGTTCTTGATCTAATAAGTGCAGATGCATTGAACCACGTTAAGATAGCTTTATCGCTTCTTTACGACGCAAAATTCTGCCTATAAACTAAAAGTCTTTAATGTCTTTTAAATACATCAACGTTTTTTTTTTTAAATAATTTATACAATTTGAACACCTTTTTCTAAAAACACATAAAAAGAAAAGTAATAGTCTAAATAAAATAAATATTAATAGACTTTTACTAATTATTTCTCTCGAAACCAATAGATAAATATAAATTTCAATGATCGTTTTAATATCATTATAAAAAAATATAAAATAAATTTTAAAAACAATAATAATAATAATAAGGCTTAGCGAACCCGAAGGTTCGATGCCGACACCACCAATCGCTTGTTACACACCTCCCTCCACCGTTCGCCGTCCAAACCCAGTCCCTTCAGATCGGGTTTAATGCAATCTTCCCACCTTCGCTTCGGTCTACCCCTCGGACGCTTACCATTCGGCACAGCAAATATTAACCTATTAGGAATTCTCTCGTTACTAAGCCTAACAACTTTACAAGCCCATTTGATTCGCCGCGATGAAATTACCTCAATTATATTACCCGGATACAGCTCACGCAATTCGGCGTTGTGTAACCGTCTGAACAACCGGTGAACTTCGGTCCGAATATTCTACGCAATACTTTATTTTCAAAAACCTTAAGACGCTGCTCATCCCTTAATGTAAGCGGCCAAGTTTCGCATCCATAAAGAACTGTAGGCAAGATAATTGTTTTATAGATTCTAACTTTTAAGTTTCGGGACAAGAGGCGCGAACTAAGTAGTTTTGTCACAGAAAAATAACAAGCATTCCCCGTCTTCAGTCTAACCTTAATCTCTTCTTCAATTTCGTTTTTTCTAGTTATCGTAGAACCTA
The DNA here is from genome assembly GCA_928085145.1 of Nezara viridula. Taxonomy (NCBI): domain Eukaryota; kingdom Metazoa; phylum Arthropoda; class Insecta; order Hemiptera; family Pentatomidae; genus Nezara; species Nezara viridula. The sequence continues at coordinate 121,916,374 of OV725081.1, read as the reverse complement.
GATACCTAAATTTATCTACCTGTTCAAACATATTACCATCTATATCGATATCACCAGTAGTATCGCCATTTTTGCAGCTAACCATATATTTTGTTTTATCCACGTTTATTTCGAGTCCTAGTTCTTTACCGGCTTTCATTAACGTTGTCGTATTTAGTTTTATAGTTTCAACGTCTTCGCTTAACAGTACCAGATCATCAGCATAGCCCAGCACGGATGTTGTCCCGCCCAGATCCAACCCTTTCTCGTTTAAAAACAATATTATATCATTATTAGACGGAATAGGTATGACTGTGTTTTCATGTTTTTTAATTTACTTATCTTTAGGTTATTTTATTTTTTATTGTACGTAGTTTTTGATTATTATTTTACTTTTGTTAATTTTATATTGTCTGTATATATGGTGTGAATGTGTTCATGTATCACTATAAACTATTGTCCACGTGACAGATTGTTATAATTCTAAATAAATAAATAAAAAATAAAAAAAAAAATAGACGGAAAATAAATATAAGTTTTTTTTTAAATGAAGGAAAATCAAGAGAATGTAACCAGCAGAAGAATAAACCTACTTTGTAATAAATTTCATTCACTTAATAACTTTCTTCATTCAAAACACTATAGAACCAGTAATAACTTTGTAAGGATAAAATTAAGGTGTATTTTTTTTTATTAGTAACTGAACTGTAAACTGTAAATTCGGGCAGGATTATATACAGTATAGTGTATACAAAGCTGAAACCTCAACGCAAATGTACACACCTACATAGAAACGTACGTATATATATATAATAAATTGCACAGACATACATGCATATCAAATCCAATTTTTCAAACAAACTTAAATTGAGGTGATCAGTTTTAAAATCAGTTGAATCCAAAATAATAATAAAAACTACTGATGTTTTGTTAAGTTTTTGGGTTACATTGAAGCGGCACACTACTATTGAAGCACAAGCGAAAGTTTCATGAAAACAAGAAGTTTGAAAAAATCAATGGAAATAAATAAAACCTAACTGTACAACGAGTGTAGTGGACTAGGATCCACAAACTGCCGCAAGGTAGTAGTACAGTATATGTCTACACAAAGCACGTTTTTGCGGAATGAACCAACACAGTGTATCCACCACGGAATCACCACAAACTGAATTTTATCCACTGTCCCAAAGTTACCCACCCAGTACCAAAGTTACTCCATTTTATGGTATCTATTCCAAAGTATGATTTCATCTTTAATTTTTCCAATGTAAACAATTCAACTAACAGAAAATTACAGATTCTAATTCGAACAGATTCGAAAACACAGTCACTCAAAAAGTTCAGAATCAATTAAATCACATACAAAACTGGCTTCACAAATGACGTAAAAATATTAACATCCATAAATGAAATTAGTTAACGTTTACACTTAGCCGTTCAGAATGCACTTCAATACACCCATGGATGCATGCACTAGCGGATCCAGGATTTAATTTTTTTAGGGGGGTGTGGGCTTCAGCCCGAAAGTTTTTATATATATATATATATATATATATATATATATATAACGATAATTAATTTGAAAAAAAAGAAAGAAATTAACTACCTATAAGAAATGATGTTTAAGTGGTTCTTGAAGTCCTATTAAATGTAATTACACGAACAAGAATACATTAAGAGATTTTTTTAAAAAATATGATTATATTTTACCATTTTGAGGGAGGGCTTCAGCCCGAAAGTCCCCCCTCCCTAGATCTACTAGATGTTACTCAGAGGTGGGTTAATATATAACACTTAAAGACTATTCATATATTCCACTCTAAAGTTCTTCGGTATATTACTCAATTGTTCATAACAATAAATCACTTCATACAGACCAACAAATACCACATCCGACTGACGTAATTAAGAACTTTTACAAACATTTTCATGACCCATTTGCCGGACATCCAAATCCATTGGACAAACTTTACTAACAAACATCCTACCTCAGAATCCTTTGCGCAGACTTGAACGTCTCTGGGACATGGATCTGCTAATATAAGAAAACAAATAACGTTAGGAGTGTTTACCTTCCTTCACAGGGAGGTTTTTCCAACCGAACATTCTCACCAATCTCGGAGAGGAAGTTCACAAATAAAGATCGCGTTTGTAAATTTGCAAAAGGTATTAGTAAATTTTTCAATAAATAAATTTTATTATTATTCCCTAAGTTACAAGTATTGCTCCACGTTGTGCCAAAATCACATAATGGTATACGAGTGTAGACAACGTTATTATAATACAATCTAATTTTATTTATATCGCGATTTACGAACGATTTGGGCGAACTCCCAACTGGTCCTTTTCGGTTAAAATCGGGACCATAATTAATAACTTTCGACTCCGCTCACTCAAAATTTCGGATTCACAAACACCTTACTAGTCCTTTTCAGTCTACGTACTACTTTTAAGTACCACCTTATTACAATACAAAAATTATATTCTGCGAAACTATTAGCATGCCTATTGTCATTGCATACACATCATTTTTACGGATGTGCGTCGTTGCCGATTACGCAGTGGAAAAAGCAATGTTTTATGATTTCATAGAATTTCATTTTTGATTCTGTTCTAACATTCAGCAGTACATACCCATTTTTATCAAGTTGCTACCAACAACTTTTTATTTACAGACATTCTTGGAAATGGGTCGTTTTTATTCAAGAGATGGGTTAACTTTGTCTATTTAATCAGGTACTAAAAACATCATGAGATTCCATTCGCTTTTCACTTGAATCGTAAGATAATTAGATAAAAAAATCGAGAAAAATGGTGGCCAACAAAAATGCTGGGCCTCTATCCAAGATATCAAAATAATAAGGATATAAAGGCCAAACGGCCTAACATTTTTGTAGGCCACCTTTTCTCTCGATTCTATGATCACAATATCTAAATAAAATATCTCCTCCAAAAAAAAAAAAATTATAAAAAATAAAATTTAGAAATATTATGCTCATATAGTAAATATCGCCACGAATCATATTTTCTCGAGTATAATATTTACGGCAAAAGTCGAGAAGCAGAAAAGTGGAATATTTTGGAGAACAAGTTGTTGGGAAGTTAAGAGAGGCACTCACTAAGTTGACAAGGGCCGCCGCTCCACAATGGCGGAAAATTCGTATTTTTAGTCAACTCGGAAAGTTGAAGTCGAGTTTAGGATAGTTTGACTAAGCCAATATTTCGAAACTTTCGAGTGTTGTTGAAATGGAGGTGTAAACAAATTAATTCTTAATCCTATTAGTTCTCATCATCGCCTAACGGCGGAATAATTTGAAAATGTTTTACAGAATTGCCTTTTAATAATACAAGTCTTTCGTTATTGTTTAAAAGTACTCATACAATTTTAACTGGAATTTATTCAAGAAAATTAATTTTATTCATTAATATTATTTATGGTCAGAAATAACTTGCACAAAAAGAGTTTTTTTTTTTTTTTTCTCCTTTTCAAACGTATTGAAATCCCGAAAAATCTCAAGAAATTTCAAATTAAGGGTTTACAATGCTACGATATAACCAGTTATAATATATGCCAGTGAGACCTGGACACTAACCATTGCCCTGGAAAAAATTGTTGAAAGACTTGAGAAAAATAGACTGCACGATAATCGAAGCTATTTGGGATCACTAATACGTGGAGAAGAATGACCAATAAAGAACTGCTTACAGAAACTAGTCAATCAATATTCCACAATATAAAGGCACGGAGGTTAAGATAGGCGGGGCATGTAGCTCGTAGCAATCCATTTCGAAGCCTCTACGTAACAATGAATGCCTCAATAGAAAGTAAAAGACCACATAGAGCAGATGGATAGATAGAATCAACAAAGATGCAATAGAGCTGCATGCAAGAAATAGCACATAGAAAGAAATAGCACAAGATAGGTAAAGATGGAGCAGGCTAGTTAAGGCGGCAAAAGATCTACAAGCTCTGTCAAGGTGCCAAAAGGAACATAAAATAAATTATATTTTATCACATAGTCCTACTTTATTTGATTTTCTACATCAACGTTTCAGCCCTTAGGCCATTTTCAAGGGAAGAAATCGGGGATTTAAAAGACTCCTCCGGTACTAGGACGCGAACTCGTGACTACTTTTTAACAATGTGTTATATATCAGGTTGCCGGGCAATGGCGGTGTTGTGCACACGCGTTACTCCGTTCGGTCAACTCACCCACACGACGTAGATCGAATCATTGGAAAATGCAATAAACATACTATTATATAAAATATATAATTCTATATATTATAAAATAACATTTTATATACTAATCACACCCCCGACTAACTTCTTCTGATATTATAACTGTAAATTAATAAGCCAATGACCTTTAGAATCGAAATAAATTTAACATATGAAGGAATTCTTATTATTATCGTATTTAAATTATTGAGGTCGGCGATATTATAATATATTAGACTTGTTTTTTACAACATACATTTAATCATATCTGTTATAATGGAACAGGTGATATATAGAAGTAAGAGAGGATAACTGGACAAACAGGTCCGGTAATGCGACTTAAGAAAGGTGTTAAGAACCTCCTCGAAGGTCGGACTGTCCTTCTTGGCTTATCTTATTCCAGCCTTATCTTTACATGTTCCAGGATAGGGCGAGGGATCGCTGGAGATGCTATCTGGCCATCTTGAGGAGATGAACATGTAAGCCGGAACCGGAGCGGCAATACAAGCCGTAAATGGTTAGTTAATGACAGGCCACTGGCGCTGTTAGAGGAAATGCGGTCAAATAATGAAACATTGTTGGGATAGCTTAATACTTCTAAACACTATCAGTCCGAAGTACATCCTCTTTTTAAAAAATTATATATTAACATCTAAAACTTTCTAAGTGGCTTCATCTTAGCGTAACCTACTAGGTCCGTGGAACAGACCCCTTTTAATCAAATTATTAACATCTGCCTGAAACTTCGTGAATATCTTCATCTCTTCGTAACCTACAAATATTTGCATACGAAAATTCTCGGAATTGAGCTTTTGTTGAAATCTATTATTGTTTCCTAAGTCTTGATAATGTGTATTATTATGTCCGCTCGGTACCTTCTAGATAACTATCCCTAAGCTATCAGAGATAGCTTGTACTGCCTATCTAGGGATAGCTTTGTGCTTTTATCTTTGAGTTATGAGAATTATCAAGACAATACATGATTCACCAATTGGCGTATTTAACAAACTCAATAAATATTAAAATAAAAGTTAAATTAATAGTATTATTATTATATATAACCGATTAAGTCCATTCCATAACTATCTTTAAAACGAGATCAGTACCGCCGACTAAATATTTATTTGAAGAATGAAAAGAATTTTTTAAATTTTAATTTCTAAAACATAATTCCAATTATTGTTTTAGAAGTTATATCGAGTCAAGGACGCATGAATCTCGTTGTAATTTCAGACGATGATTTGCTAATATCAGTGAGGCAAGTTTAAAATATAAGAAAAAATAAACAATTTAGCAAAATAAAATAACATATTTAGCTTCAGTACCTAATAGATAGTTGTCAGTAATTTTATCAGTAATTGTTAGGCAACTGCGAAATAAGGAATACGTAGCGGTGGCGTTTCGAATGTTGCTGGTTGACCTTGCAATCTATAGTACCCTGGCTTGCATCTATCTTAACATATCACATTGCTTCTTATCCTGTTGGATGTTCTAATTCGTATTGAAAGTATTACATTTTTCGTACAATATTTTTCGAATAGTTTTCGTTTTCAAGAAAAATTATTTCAATAACAATATAATACACTCATGTCATTGATTTTTGTTCCCTCTCTACCAAAGGAAGAAGTGCGATATATTTTAATTTTTTTTTTCTCCTCAGAATCGAAAGTTAACTCTTGCGTTTTCATATCGTAAAATATCGTAAAAATACTGCATAAAATATCGTAAAATCAGACTTTCAAAGAATTTTCAGAGATTGCTACATAGATGTTTCTATATCAATTGCATCATATTCAATTCATTGTTTAAGCACGCGTAAATGTTTTTCCTTAAACATGCATGTATCCTGAAAACGGCCTATCCGAATTGGTCTCCCTTCTCTTACAACATTTGTGTAAACGTATTCTTCTTTAGACATCTGTATTTAAAAAAAAAAAAATCGCTGATTCGGCTTATAATTGAAAGAGGTCTGGACCAAGACGGTCTAGACATATGGTGCAGTAATAACTTCACCAAATTTCAATTAATAATTTAAATTAATGTAGCAAATTGTAAAGAATATAATATCTGCGAAACGTCATAAGCACTGAACATATGGAAAGGGTAGTTGTATTTATACTATAATTATACAGCTTATATATATATATATATAGATAGAGAGAGAGAGAGAGAGAGAGAGAGAGAGAGAGAGAGAGAGAGAGAGAGTGAGAGAGATTTTTTTTTAGCTCCGTTTTTGATGTACATACGTGTTACACTGTACATGTTCATTCTTTTTTTATCGGTATCATGAATATACAATTTAGTATATTCAAAAATTGGTTTAATCTTTTATTTGTTGAAGACTTGGTAGTCATTCCTTAGAGGAGTTTAATTTAATATTGTTTTCCTTTCAATTTTTTTTCATACAAGATACGAATATTTTGTATCATTTTTCATTTGTTTTGTATATATTTTTAGTTAAACTATTTTTTTTTAAATTTAATTATTGCATATAAGGTCAGTTTAATTTATTTATTTTTTTAGTAGCGATTATTTTTTATCATTTTTCATTTATTTAGTTCATAGTTGACGTATTTTATATATAGCTTTATTTGATTTGTTGTTAGTTTACTTAATTTTTTTTTCTTTTATTTATATAACACAACAGATCCTCTGTTTAGAAGCAACCTTGTTTGTATTTAATACTCTTGTTATTGTTAGTGAACTTCGTTGCAGAATAAAGTAATTTTTTCTATTTCTATTCTATAAGGTTATAAGTTTATCGAACTGTCTTTCTGTAGTCGAATCTATCGTAACAACTACTATCGTTAATTCGAATCGATGAAATTTGATGGTTAATGCCTAAGATGAACCAATTGTTTTTCCTTGACAAGAATCATCTTCAAAAATAACTTATCCTATCTATATTAATTCCAAACGACAAATTGTAGACCTTTAAATAAGTGTAATTACGTAATTGTAATTAGAAAATTGTGCTTAACTTGATTAGTTAGAACTTATTAACTGCACTTGGTACAACCAAAACATAGAGGAGGATATTAAATGAAATACAACAGATCAAAATACAATTCTAAATGTCTTATTTCTGTTAATTTTCTAAGTAAAATTAAACAACCGTATAAAACATAACGCCATTGAAAATATATAGCTTAATTTGATATGCGCTATGTCGAATGCACTAAGAAATCTATTTAAAATTTGGCTTGCGTTCAACTTGGAACTAGACAAAATGGCTCTTAAAATATTTAATAGTTCTCAGGAACATAAATGAGTAACCACAACAGAATTAGAAGATTGAACGACGCGTTTAAAAATAAAGAGTATGGCCAAGTTGAAATATTGTTATCTGTTCACACATAAAAGTTCACTACACAATTTGTTTTAAAGTTAACTGTAGTAAATTTAAGACAAAAGGTCTGATAAATTAAATTTTATTAATAGCACCTTAAGACAGTGATTCGTAGTCAACTACTTCCACTTAAGTGATATTATTGTTATTATTAGGAAGCGAGTTTATATATACATTGCAGTTTCTTAGAGAGTTAGTTTTACATATCATACAATTCGAAAGCAAACATTGTAATTTATTTTACATTTTTGCAAAATAAAAGATGCTTCATCAGCTAAAAACAGAAGAAATATATTTTAACGCGTAGGAAACCACCCACATGTCTGAGCAGGAAATTCAATCTAATTAGGGATAAGAAATTGGAATTTTATCGACACAGAGAAATGTTTTTCAATGATTTTTCTCCCCACATCATCCACAACAATTGAGTGCCTAAAGTACACTTGAAGTTGAAATGCAATAAAATTCTAGTGATAAAGAAATTCTATAAGAGTGGGATTACATCTTAAAATAATTTTAAAAAGTTTTATATTTAGCTAATAACTTGAAATAATTTGGGACTGAGGATATATCGTTACGTAAACGACTGCCAACGTTAGCTCTACATCCATACATTTATAAAAGTTAATAAAATACATATTGCTGTGCCGAATGGTAAGTGTCCGAGGGGTAGACCGAAGCGAAGGTGGGAAGATTGCATTAAAGTCGATCTGAAGGGACTGGGTTTGGACGGCGAACGGTGGAGGGAGGTGTGTAATAAGCGATTGGTGGTGTCGGCATCGAACCTTCGGGTTCGCTAAGCCTTTTATTATTATTATTAATAAAATATATATATGCATTTACACTATCAATCGGAATGCCAATCATGTCTCGGAATGTCACTCCGACTGAGCGCTTTTCTCCGTATCTAATTCTTATTATTAAGTATGAATGTTTTTCTTTTTTATATATTTATTTGTTTTACTTATGACTTATTTAATTTGCTACCAATTTCTGTTTATTTTGTTATCTGTTTTTTTTTAATTTGATTTCAAGTTACCTTTCTTTGGTTTTATAGTTTTTGCCTTTGTTATATAGATATATATATTTTTATTATTTTTTTTTTTATTGTATTGTATATATGGTATGAATGGGCCTCACTCAGCTTTGGTACTCAGTGCTCTCAAATGTGGCAAAATGTATTATTTCTCAATAAAAAGATTTTAAAAAAAAATCTTATTATATATAGTGATGACAAGCAAAACGGCATAACAAATATTACAGGAATTTTGTGACTACCCAAGGCAAATAAAATATATTATATTTTAAAAAGCAACGACACTGATTACAGTCGGAATAATAACGAATTTAATATCCATATTGACAGAGAGTTCTATGATTAAACAATGGAAATCTATATCAAAATAAATCAAAGGGACATAAGAGGAACAAATATTAGATATTTGAGCACCGCAATCAGGACGGAGCCCTTCGCATGCAAACAATCCCGTCAAAGCCACAATTAATTTTCCTCGGGCAGTTCGATTAACTCAACGAGATATTATTCCAGGGTTGATATTAAATTGAAACATTTTAATATAAATCCGAAATCATCCAGGTCTCGTCGGCCAATGACGGCGCTCAGTGAGAGAATAAACATTATTGAATCCAATAATCATTTATTTTATATAGGTTTTAATTTTTTTTAAAATAAATTTTCATTATTTCTTCTTATTTTATTAAACGCATTTATAAAATAGATTAATTTTGTGTAAAAACTTTAAAAGTTTTTATGATGACCCCTTCAAATATCTGAAATATATTAAACTACTAACCTATCCATAAAGTAATTTAATTTATAACGACATTTTAATTAAAGCTAAATCACTTCCATTATTACTTTCTTTTCTTTCAAATTGTGCATACTTAGAACCTGTCACATGAAAATGAATAGCACAGCATATATTTTTTTGTTTTGTGTTCACAATGTCCCTGGAACCTAATGTAGCCAATTTACCTTCCGCAGTTTTGCTTTTAGACAATCTCACACCAAAACCCTTTTACTTGAGAAAAGATGAATCCGCAGTTTAAATGCCTAAATATGTCTTGCTAACTAATTAGCATATTTGGGCCATAAGCTGTATCAGTTCTTAATAAGGAAGAACTGTTTTAAGACCAACAGTTGTCTTCTCATCCCTCTTTGCTCAATCTGCAGGCGTTCCACAAGGTAGTATCCTCGGTCCCATCCTCTACACAGTTTATACAGCTGACATCTCAACCCATCCTGACACTGTAATCACCACTTACGCCGATCACACATATTTGCTATCTGTTAATAACGATCCTTTAATTGCACCTCAAACTCTTCAATAACATATCACAAGCCTTGAAGAATGGTGCAAAAATTGGAGAATAAAAATAAATTCCAACAAATCCCATCAAATCACCTTTACCCTCCGTCGTAAATCTATGACTTCTTGTCCTACCGTATCCTTCAATAATACTCCACTTATTCCTGTTGAGCAAATCCGCTACTTAGAACTCCACTTGGACAAACGTCTTACTTGGAATCCTCATACTAGACTGAAACGACAAGAAACTGCTCGACGTTTCCAACTGCTCCAACACTTACTAGACAAACGCTCCAAACTTTCAATTAATTACAAAAGACTTATCTACATAACTATAATAAGACCTACATGGACATACGGAGTTGAGCTTTGGGGCTCCACGAAACTATCGAATTCCTATCGTATCCAATCCTTACAATCCAAAATCCTCCGTAAAATCCTTAATGCGCCATACTTTGTCACAAATAAAACCATTTATCAAGACCTTAATGGACCATATGTCGCTGATTTAGCTCGAGCCAGATATCTATCCTTTCATGATGGACTTCGATCCCATCCATAAAAAAAAAAAAAAAAAAAAAGACCAACGGTTGTGCAGGGAGGTGAGGAGGTGAAAGGACCTAAATCACGGCCAACCGCCAGGTTTTTTCTTTTTTCTCTTAATGAATTATTTAATTAAAAGTACCTACTTTATACAGGCTGGATGTATCCCAGTATGGTCTCCCGATCATAGGGTCTACCTACGACAGATGCAAGAGAATAAATAATTACCTACCCCAGCCAGACTCGTGCCCGGGAACTTGAGCATCGGAAGTCAGTGCGTTACCTACCGAACTACATTGCTCCCAGCCAATTTCGAGAAAGGTATCGAAATTTCGATGAATTCCGTGATTGTCATTTTCGGTTGCATTCCGGACATTCCATAAGAAAATTAAAACTTATGGAAACTCATTTCAGTATCTTTTCTTTTCATCCTTATTTTATTTTTAGCTTTTAAAATAATTTAAAAGAGTGATTCATGTCACCACGGCTTTTACAACTGAAAGATTTAAAATTAAATTATTTCCAAAGCTAGAAAAAACAGGATATAAAAGTATTAATATGTAAACTATATTCATTCCTGAAGTTACTCAGAAAGATAGCGAAACTTTTATTATTTTTATATCAATATTGCAAAGCTCTTACTCTTCGAAATGGAATACATATGTGGAAAATTTAATCAGCTAACTGGTTTAGCTAGATATTTACCTGTAGTAGTTGGAAGGTTGCAAAGTTAAAATGGAGTTACCAGAATTCAATTCTCAGATATTACAACCACTTTTACATATGTTGTTTGTTTGTTTTATTTTGATTAATTCGCCTTTTCCAAACTACATAAACTAATAAACATAACTTTTATGAAATTTTCCAAAAAAATTTCGGTATCGATATTTTTACTTTTGCCCCTCTAGAATGGGTCAGCCCATTGTGCGCCGCTCGTAGAGAGTCAAATATTCACCTGGAGATATTAACCTGAGTTATGGTGGCCTGAGAGTGAGCGGGCAGGAGCGAATAGATCTGCCGCCCGACGGCTGGACAAAGCCTCCTATATCCATCCCAAATCTAGGCTCCTCATCACGGCTTCTCTGATTAGCACATGACCTAGAAACCAATCAATTCCTCCCTGCCAATGTCATCAGCCATCCAATCCCTAAACCACAACCGCTTTCGGCGAAGGCACACTGCCATATCAATAGCAGAGATTAATAGTTCGCGACCAACACTCCTTTTTTGGGGTGCAAACTTCTTAAGGCGCGCTTTACACTTTTTTAGTGGAGCGTGAATTACACCAAGCCGTCAGATTTTCGATGTGTAACGCTTGGGTAAAGGCTGGAGTCGACTTATTGAAGTGTTTTTGCATATGAATTAAATTATCTCAAAAACTATAAATCGGACCTGCATATTGCTCGCGAGAGAAATGTTCATCATTTCATCCTCTTTGTAATGAGCTATTATTCAAAATTGTATCTTAACAAAAGCCGAGTTAGAGAGGCGAAAAGGGAAAAATATTGTAGAAAACCAAATATAACGAGTTTTATTAAATATATGAATTAAAATATCTCAGACACTAAAATTCGGACCTGCATACTGTAAGTGAGGGAAATGTTTAGCATTTTTATAATGAGCTATTATTTATAATTTATATTTCATATTATCAATCTCGCTTTGTTGATATTTTCACTTGTATCGCGTGGTCTAAAGCACACACCTTATTTTTTTTTCGTTTAGTAGCTATTGACGAGCTTTAGTGTTATCAATAAAAAAAAAATTGTTAATTTGTTCAAAAATACTAACCTCCGAAAGTTCTTCACCAATTAATTTGAATTTTTTATACAAGATCGTAATCAAATTCAGAAGTAATATTATACAGATTTCATTATTATCTGGTTTTCCTTTCCAAATGGCGGCTGAAAAAGGTGAGTCACTATAAACTATTGTGCAATACGACTTAAACGAATTCCGCATGTTTACTTTACCCAATATTTTAACATAGTCGCGGTACTAATATGAATCAAAATTTAACTTCCTTTAATTTCTTAAAGAGTAGCTTTGTTGCTTGGATGTAATATTTGAGAGTGATATATTAAGCAATTACCAGAAAAATAAGATTTTTTAAAAGTTTTTCTGAAGAAGCTCCTTTTAGTCATGTCACCATATGTTTGGCAACTTTACGCCCCTTTCGATCCCAACTGTGTAGAATATTTTTGAAATCCGCTGCTTTGGAGAAATAGACAAGGTTTATTTTACTAAAAATAACACTTTCGTAATTAAAATTTAAACTCTCTCCTGCTAAAAGTACCGTTTTTAGATAATTTCAATCAAGGTAATGGTACAATATGCAATTTCATCGATTCAGAAAAAAGATTATTGGATGAACCTAAATACGTTGACATATCGATATTTAAAATCTATGTCAAAACAAATCCTAATTTATTATTAATTTGAATAAATAATTTATTACGTTTTTATGGTAGTAAAATCAATGTTTGACGTTCACTGTTTTTGACCACTGACATACCTATATTTTTTTTATCAAAGCCCTAAGAATTAGATAAGGTCTTAATGCAGCCCGCAAGCTAAAAGGTTTGGGCATCTCTGGCCTAAAAGTACCGTAACTTTTCTTTAAATATCTTAAAATATATTATTTTTGAAAAAAAAAAAATAAATGACTACCCTAATCAGATTAATCGGTGATGTTGGTTTCTATGAAATTGGGATATTTTTCGAAGTAGTAGTGTATTCCTTAAAACGGGAGAATGTTGTTATGGTTATTTATAGGATGCCTCAGCATTGAGCGTAAAAGGTATTCAACCTTATGCATTTATTTGAATAAATTAACTTATAATGGTGGCTTTCATAGGAATAAAGTCGACCGTCTGCTACCTTTGCATCGCTTAATGTCAACTTATCTTTCTTTATTGTAGTTTTGTTATAATTTATTTATTTTTTTTATTTCTCAACAAAAAAAATGAAATATGTTTTATATAAATTTCCAAAATAGCAGATTATATAACAATAAATGTCAGTTTTGGATTTAGCGTTCATAAAACATTAACAAACACAACGGATTAGCACTCAGTTAATTAATTATATATATTTAGGAGTTTAAATCCAATCAAAGTAATTCGTTCTATGCAAAACCTTTTTTTTTTTTTTTTTCAAAATTAGCTATAGTTGATGACGGATCTCTCGGAAACTAAGTGGGGTATCGAAAAAATGTATAGAATCAATCATATTTCAAATTTTATCAGCTTTAATTTTGTATAGAACGTATTTGTCCATGCGATGGATAGCTTTCATGATATAAGCAAAAATCCGAAAAAAGATATGTTCTAGGCACTGATACAAAAAGAAGCAAGCTACCGAGCTTGAAGGGAACGATAACGATTTAGTAAAACGTTCAATTAGTTCAAGAAGAGGTCTGTCTCTAATACGGACTCACTACTAACGATTCCATCACTAACTACAAGGTCAGACTAGCAGACAACATATGAGACTTAGCCGCAACCCACATGTCACTCTCGACATCCGCCAAAGGCTAAAAATAATCAAAAGAGATCTTCTTCATGAAGTCAAATGTTAACTACAAGCCAGGTAATTATCAATTATTATATTTATATATATGTTTTCGTGAAAAGCTACACTGATTAATACAGTTTTGCAGAAACAAAAAAACAGAAAAAATCAATGCAAAGTGCATGGTATGAATACGAATATGAGGAATCAGTATAAACTCTCTCTAGATCGATATTAATTAAATGAAAAAAATCGGGTGCGGTGTGCGCATCACACAACTTTTATTTACCACCCTTTTCTTAGCAGAAATAATTATTTTCATACAAAGGAGATTTGAAAGTAAAAATTATAAACGGTATGTTGCTTTATATTTCATGTTTTTTTATTTGTTTAAATACTCCTATAAATACAAATTTGAATTTTTATATCACTGTATTCTATACAATTAAATATTAAACAATACCAATAATAGCATATGTATATTTCCATAATATTGTCGGAGTCCTTATATTATCGGGCGAGCTTGGGTGCGCTCGTATTGCTTTGGTGCCTCAATTACAACTATTCTCCGTTACAATCTCTTATTTCTCTTTTAGTTAATTATCTAATTCTTTCATATTTTATATTTAAATCTCTTTTATTTTCAACTTAAATTTTCAATTGTTTCAAATAAAAAAAAATTAAGGTACTTTAGAGGGAAGCTAATATTGAAAATTAGCCATTTAAGCCCTGTTAGAGAACATCAATCAGAATAAAACCAACATTTTGTTTTAAACTGCTTAATTTTATACTGATATACCGAGTTTGATCATAATTGCTAAGAGCCGTTTTTGAGAAAATCGTAAAAATGTATCAGTCTATGATATAAAGTGCCACTTTCGGTTAGCCGATTTTGACGAAAAAGTTGCTATAACATACCAAGCTTAAATATGCAATTTCACTTTCGTACGACTTTTGAGCTAGATTGTTAATATAAATATAAACACACAAACACGCAGACCATTTTGCGGGACTTGGTTATTTGACTCAGGGGACCTCAAAACAAGTATTTCCGTTGAAAACTCAGATTCAAAAATGTTTAATACAGTATATACCTTTCCTTACTATATATTTCATATACAGGTAAGTGGAAGTAAAAAATGAAATGTTATAAGAAAAAATAAAAAGAGCCACAAGATGAACTCGAAGGTAGACAGGAGATAAACAGTAGTGTAGCGGACAAGATGAAGGATGGAGGAAGCGCGGAGTACAGTTAGCAAGATAACTATCATTAGGAAGGACAGCCTCTTTCTTGAGCCCATTCACTGCCTACCAGCTGGTCATCCACTTCTTGTCTGAGGCTGCTGAACTATTGTTCGTTCTGGAAGGAGGCACGATAGTACCACGAACCTTAGAATCCGTTAATGCAATAACATATAAATCTGCTAGTAGTAATTTCAGTAAATGCCGCTTACTGGTTATTAGAGGAAGGACTACCTTACGACTACTAAGTTGTGCAATTAAATTAAAAGAAAGTGGTTTTCTGTGAAGTAAAATGGTGCTGAATAAAGTAGTTAGAAATGGTACATAACCTAGGCAAAAAAAAAGTAGAGGCAATGGTTACAAGCAAAAAAATAAAATAATTCGAATTTTATCATTATGATTTCATTGCTAGATTTCAAAACTAAGCCTTACATTCCTTAAATAGCTATAAATGAATAAAAAATTCAGGTATCACAACGGATATGAAAAACACAATCCGATTCGTTTCACTATTTAATGATATTGGAGAAAATAAAGGTTTTGTTACGGTAGCTTTACGTGTAGTGCTGATAACATTAGATTTAGAAAAAAAAAGGAAAAACAATACAAAAAATTTCCGATAACTGTAAAGAAATTAGAATATGTAATAGCTGGTGATTATCTATCATAACTGTGGAATGAGTCAACGTAACATGACTCTTGAACATATATAGATTATAGTATACGTCTGTATATGTCTTATAGCATAAAATAAATAAAAAAATTGAGGGAGTTTTTATTATGTGTAAAAATTCAACACAATTATTGTGAGACGAACAAATATAATTTTTTTCCAGTAAAAAATATTGAATATTTAAAATTTATTTGTTTATATAGTTGTAAAAAAATATATTTATTTTTTTGTTTTATTTATTATATATACTTGAAAATATCAAAATAAAAATATAACTGAATACATGATTTGTTTAGATTAAACACAGGGAGGAGGAGAGACAGCCTTCATGATACAGTAACATTTCTAGAACTTTTTCAGCAAAAAATGAATAGTATAAACAATAGAAAAATATTTTTGATTTTTTAGTATGTATAACCTCGAATAAAAATACGTTTTCTACAGTCCGATTAGTTTGCCGTAAAAAATGTGATAAGAATATCATGTGAAAATTGAGGGGCGATTGAATAAAAAAAATCCTAAGATATGTTGATACATATTATTAACTTTGAATATAAATGACAATTTAACTACTAATATACTTCTATATATCTTCTGATATAATTGACAACGAACTACTATTATACAAGACAATACTAAAACCTATCTGGACGTACGGACTATAATTGTGGGAAGCAGCAAAATTTTCAACCATCAAACGCATTCAATTCTATCCATCTAAAGTCCTTCGAACAATAGTCCCTTCAATTTAACCAATAAAAGCCTCCATAATGACCTTCACATCCCATTTGTTCTTGAACTAATCACAGATACATTTTCTAAGTTTCACCAGAACCTCACTCATCATCGAAATCCTGTAGCACAATCTCTATCAATCCCTACAATCCTGCCCGGAGATTAAAACGGCAGTGGTCCCGCAACCTTTTGTAAATTTTATATATTGGAGGACTGCCAAAGGCCAGATTCTTCACTCAAGTCTTGAGCGTCTGTTGTTCTAGTAACATTTAGGTATCAATAAAATAGTAACATGGCTACCTACTACGCCCTAACCTAGCCAACTAGTCGACTTATCTTAAATCTATTTTAGTTTACACATTTTACTCCTTCATGTAGCTTTTTTTTTTTTTAACATCAAATTATTGTGTAGGTGAAACCAAACGATATTCTCGCACTATTAACATTTTATGGGGTAGGAGCGATCGCTCGCCTGTCCCCTCTCTCTCTTTCTCCCTAAGTCTGCGCCAATGTGCATATCCCTATTTGAAATAAAATTCTTTCAATTTTTCTTTTGTTTTTTTAACATGGTTCCGAAGTTTAGGACAACATTCGAAGATCAGAAATACTCATCAAAAGACAAAAGAAAACACCGCCGACCGGTAGAAGCCCGTATTCTCCACACAAGGATCCAGAGATAGGAAGGAGTCAACTCCAGGAAGATAAAAGACAGAAGATGACAGGAATAGATCAACGAGAACGAAATAGATCAAAGCCCTGACAGCCTGATTGTGCCGTCGGGGCAGAAAGGACAATACCATTTCACGGACCTATTCATACCTCTCCACAATATGCGTCACCGGGTTCCAAGCACATCAAAGGGATTTTACAAAAAAAAAAAAATTAAAAATTAAAAAAAAGAAAGAAAAAAATGAAGCAGAGTAGGAAATTTCAAAACAAAGATGTCACTCATTATTATGTTATTGAAAAGCTTGCTGATTCTTATTTCTATTATTTCTATAGTAATGGTAAGATGAGCAGGAGTCTAGTATTTTCCGAAAACATTTTTTTTTTTATTATGATATTTACAACTGTATTAGTATAAATGCATCAAGAAAATATGTACAGAGGCATTACATGAAAACGCTTGTTGAGAAACTACCCATTGGTAGTACTCTAATAATATGTCTATGTGTATGTGTATTAAACACTTCCTCATTTTTTCCCACTTCGTATTCAATCCTTACAATCCAAAATCCTTCGTAAAATCCTCAATGCTCCTTACTTTGTCACAAATAAAATAATCCTTAAAGACCTTAATGTTCCATATGTTTCCGATTTGGCTCAATCCAGATACCTATCCTTCCATAATAAACTTCATAACTATCCACATCCTTCTGTTTCTAACCTTACTTCCTCTTCGAATCCTGATAACCTCATGTAGATAGTGTTGCCCAAAATTGGTCTTGGTCTTACACTTTGTAAGACCAAGACCAAGGCCGCCTAACAGTTGCAAGACCAAGACCAAGACTAGTAAAAAAAAAATAGATTTTTTGAATAAAAATTAAGGCAAAATAGTTACAAATACTTGACAATCTTAATTACTTTATGCAAATAATTAGTATAACCAATATACTTTTGCATTAAACTCCTCTAATTTTTCATTCGGGCTTAGTTAGGTTTCTCCTATCTAAAAAATTACATGTAGTGTTGCCCGAATGCGAGACCTAGACGGGTATTGGTCTTGCAAACTCAGTCTTGGTCATGGTTCTGTCATCAAGATTGTCGCAACAGTCTTGCAGTTACTTATTAGCTTATTATTATAGAGATATTACTGTAATTTATATACAGTAATTAGATAGGAGAAACCTAACTAAGCCCGAATGAAAAATTAGAATAGTTAAATGCAAAAGTATATTGGTTATACTAATTATTTGCATAAAGTAATTAAGATTGTCAAGTATTTGTAACTATTTTTCCTTAATTTTTATTCAAAAAATTGATTTTTTTTTTACTAGTCCTGGTCTTGGTCTTGCAACTGTTAGGCGACCTTGGTCTTGGCGGCCAAGACCGATTTTGGGCAACACTATCTAGATGAGGTTATCAGGAATCGAAGAGGAAGCAAGGTTAGAAACAAGAGGATTTGGATAGTTATGAAGTTTATTATGGAAGGATAGGTATCTGGATTGAGCCAAATCGGAAACATTTGAAACATTAAGGTCTACATGGATTATTTTATTTGTGACAAAGTAAGGAGCAGTGAGGATTTTACGAAGGATTTTGGATTGTAGAGATTGGATACGAAGTGGGAAAAATGAGGAAATGTTTAATACACCGTCAATTTTTTTTTTTTTTAAGTTTATGAATATCTGTTTGCTGTTGTTTACAAATTTACAAAAAAAAATAATAATTTAAAGGATTGCAACTTCAGGTTAAATGAATAAGTTGGCTCTGAATATATAAGGTTGTTGAAAATGAAGTGCAGCTTGAAAAGCTTACGCTACACGAGTACACGTAATTTATGAATATATGTAAAATTATATCTTGTGCTTTGATAGTGACTTCTAAGTTGTTAATTATTTAAATAAACGAGTTTAAAGTATATGAAATTATATTTTTTATGTTAAATAAGTCAACTTGAAGCTATCAGCAAGAGCAGATTTAAGCCTGAACTGGGACCAGGCCAGAAAACTGACCTCATTACAGAGACCTTCGACAATCAGTTCCCGCCTCGTGTCTCCAACTAGAACAATTTATTTTCTTCTTAATGAGAAATGTAACCGATAATATATCTTCTTCAATGTGCGATGATAATAATAAACAACCGGCTACTTAAAATTTACTTATTCTCTCTTGTTACGAAATAGTTTAATAATGTTCCAAACTAAATTATCTTTTCACATGTGACAATAAATTTATAGAAAATATTACTAATATGATAAACAAAGTATTACGTCGAAATAAACAATCCAGAATAACCTTATTAATGGATTACTTCTAAAACTATGACAGTCTTACTTATATTCTCATGCACTTAAAGTCAAAGAGCCAAGTCGAATTTTTTACAATTTTTCTAAAAAAAAAAAGTCAGTCATAAAGTCTATTCTCCGTATTTTAAATGTCCTAATCAGCTAATTCAGAGAAGGGACGTTTAAAAATGGCGACCATTAAAAGGGGAAATCCAAATGCGTCAAAATTACATCATCTGAAGTTGATTTCTTTCAAGGCGCCGTGAAACTACACGCCCACCTGATGCCAAAAATGTATTTCGAAACTAGGAGAGGGCATGGCCCCAAAAGACAAAATTCGAAATTGTGCGCTTTTACAAATATCAAGGAAACAGGTATGGATACGAATATAATTATTACAAACTAATAAGTAAGTTTTTCTATCAGCTTCTAATTTGTTAATTATTTAAATAAACGAGTTCAAGGCCTATTAAATTTTATTTTTTTATGTTAAATATGATGTACATGAAATGTCAACTTCAAAAATCAATTGAATTTGCACTACTCAGCCCATTCAAAAAAGAGACATTTCAAAATGGCGACCATTGGAAGGGAAAACACAAATGCGTAAAATTACATCATTTGAAAGTGATGTCTTCCACGAATGGGAGAGAGCATAAGAAAAAATTCAAAATTGTGCGCTCCTACAAATATCAAGTAAACAGCAGCTATGGATACGAATATAATTATTACAAATTATTAAGTGTTCTATCAGCTTCCATTTGAGCCGTTATAGAGCTATTTATGTTCAACAATTCCTGAGAAACATTTTTTTTTTACTACACTTTTTAAAAATGAAAACATAAGAAAAATCACTATTTAGGAATTTTATTTGGCAACTATGAACTGCTAAAATAAAGATAACTAATATAAACTACTCGTACGAGTAGTACTTTCGCGGTTCTTTTTCGATTTTTGAATATTATAATTGTTCATGATTTTTTAAAAAATAAATATATATTAAACTAGAATATTTTTTGTAACAAGTGATTAACAATTGTAATCCCCATTTGCCGGATTTTTGTTTTCACCAAGTATTTGAAGGTGCCTTTGATAGTATTTTTGGAGTTTGAGGAACGTGTAAACACGTATTTAGATACCAACTTTTAGTTTTAGTTTCAATGGCTTACCTGTGAGACCACTTCCATTTACAAAACAGACCACATTACAAGTTTTTTTGTTGTTTTTTTGTACTAAATCATAGTTTCATTAAAAAAAATCAATTTGATATAAGACTAAAATTTTATTAGTTATTGTTTTTATGTAAATATATATAATTTTCTTGCCATATTTTTAAGATTCAGTGCCATTTTTTTAATGTTTTTATTTAATAGGTATTAGGCCACAGATCAACAATAACATAAGTTTTTATTTTATTTCTTTAATTATCAACGTTTCGGCCTCTCGGGCCATTTTCGAGGTTCTCATTTGTAGAAAACATTAATTCTTCCTTGCGAGTTCCTCAACAACACATTTATTGCATCAGTCTTGAGTGAATGCGTTATAGAGGAACAGCAGACATAATGTCTTCTACAAAGGAGAATCTTGAAATTGGCTCAAAAGGCCGAAACGTTGACAAATAAAATAAAAACTTATGTTATTGGTGTGGCCTAATACCGATTAAATAAACAATAAATATATATAATTTATATACATATATATCTTTTCCTATCTTAATCTCCGTGTTTGTTTATAGTTTACAATACCATTGTGTATTGTATAACATATAAAAATTATAATTATTGTCCCCGTGACAGAATATTATATGTATAAATAAATAAAAAAAAAAAACGTATAAAAATAATTTATCTTCTTTTAGTTTGATTTTTTTTGTCGCAATTGTTTTCTCATAAAATTAATTGAATGCCCCATCCTAATTGTATTTATCTATTTATTCTTATTTTACATCTCTTTTGCGGAATAATGCAATATTGTGATCCCGCTGCTCATCTTCTGTCATTAAGATATCTTTAATCTATATGTATATTTTGTATTTTCTAACTGTTTATGTTTTAACATGGACATAAACATAAAGTCAATACTTTTATTTACATACTTTTGATATTTTCTCTTTTCTGAAGATTTTGCTTTTTCTTTCTATGCATGTAATTCTTTTTTGTGTGTTATTTTTTCCAGTAAAATTATAAGTATGATTGAGAAGATTTTATTTTATTTTTAGTTGTTTACATACTATGATTTAAGTAGATGTATATATTGTTTGAATCTTTATTAAGTTAGTTTTTCGCCAGATATGTATTTTTTCTTTTGCGACTGTTCATTATTGTTATTCTAAGCGAACATCGTCCCAGAATAAAGTTTCTTTTCTTTTTCTATTTATATATATATATATATATAATATATATATATATATATATATATATATATATATATATATATATATATATACATTTGGGGAAGAGTGGCAAAAATAAATCTATCTAGAATCCTTAATGGTCAAAGTATGACACAGTTAACAGAAGTATATATATTTAAGCCAATAATGAGCAATTATCATCAAACTAATAATCAGATGTCATAAAGAGGCTCTGATTTTATAAACATACCCGTTCAAATTAGTGCAATAAATTATACATATGTTTATTTATTTATAAAAAAAAAAAACCCGCGATCATTATCTGGTAAAAAACATAGAACAAAAATAAATTATAAGATTCAATGGATATGAAATATCACAATGGGTATTAAGTACATCAATTATGAAAGGTGAATGGCAGCGGGAAACTCCCTCTCACGAAGCCCTGTTCCAAGGATTGTTATTGATATCTAGTTAATTAAGTAATCAACAGGATTATAACAGCATTATAACTGTCAATGTTGACGTATCGGTATTCAATGATATGTCAAACGGCTAATGGAATATGCAAAATTAATGCGCTGAACAACAAGAATAAAACCGGGTAATTATCAGTTCAGGAGGGCGAATAGGCGACTGAGAAATCTGGGAACCTTTTTAGTATATTAAAATAATAATAATACTTAATTATACTATGTAATAATTTAAAAAAAAATTAAGTTAATTTTTTCACCCACGCATATAAGAAATACTGACAATCAGTGAGTTTGTTGTCGGGAAGAATAATAAGTAGTAGCATTGATTGGCGTGAGGGACAGTGGTGCCCAGCGGCATCCATTCCTATCTTAATTTTAGTAATTTTTTTATGCAAGAAAATCCTTAATAAAGCTTTTTTTGAGCCTTCTAAGCTTAAGGGGGCGGGGTGGCCGAATAGGCTAAAGCGTGTGTAACAGCACCGTTAGTTGCCTGGCAACCGGATAACAGAGATTTGAGATGATATAAAAAGTACGAGTTCGCGTCCCGGTGCCGGAGGGGATTTTAAATTCCCCGCCCTCACCCTCCGGCCCGGGAAAATCCCGTATAGCCTAAAAGGCGAGGTAGGGAAGAACAAAAAAAAAAAAAAAAAAAAAGTCTTCTAAGCGTCTTATCGGGCATGTTAATTATAACCTTGCATTAGTATGCCCATGTAAGAAATCGTGAATATTTTATAGTCCATATGTGGTCGTTAACAGTAGGCATATGAAGATCTTTACGTAAATGAAGTACCACGGAGCTTTAGTTAGTAGTTTTCAAATGTGGGTCATTTTAGCTGTCCGGTATATCTGTGAAACGTAGGTTCAAATGGCCATAAGTAGGCAAGTGTTCAGTTTTTGTTTTAGGTTTAATTTTGAGCTTATTGAAAGAAGTGAGTATAATAGCCGTAGTTTGAGGTTTAAGGTTTTTTTAATTGTAATTTACATGTATTTTCTAGTTCAGATTGTATTATTTTTTATCAACATAGAATAAACTGAACGTAACCACAGTTCGGACAAATTTTTAATTTTTTAAAAAATTCCGTATTATACATCACGCTTCATTGTCAATTTATGTTATTATATCATTAATAATTATGAAAAACTAAGGAAAAAAGAAGACGAGGAAGATCTGGGATAACGAAGTGGAGGAATCCATGATAGGTCATGGTCTACGAGAAGAATGGACCTTAGATGGAAAGAAACCATACAAGCAGTTTAGGTTAAGGAAACCCATTATTAGTGGAAACTTCTAATAAAATAAAAAAATAAATTTAAAAAATCATATAAAAAGTACTTAAAATTATTCTTATTGCCGATTTGTAACAATATTATATATTCAACTTGTCAGGCTTCATATAAGATCAACATCAATCTTAACCTTTTATTTTTAACTTTTTCATTGTATGTTACATTGTGCTTCCTTTTCTATTTCATGATAATTATAATTATATCACAATATGATATCAATAATATTATAATAATAATAAAAAGACTTAGCGAACCCGAAGGTTCGATGCCGACACCACCAATCGCTTATTACACACCTCCCTCCACCGTTCGCCGTCCAAACCCAGTCCCTTCAGATCAGCTTTAATACAATCTTCCCACCTTCGCTTCGGTCTACCCCTCGGACGCTTACCATTCGGCACAGCAAATATTAACCTTTTAGGAATTCTCTCGTTACTAAGTCCAACAACTTTACATGCCCATTTGATTCGCCGCGATGAAATTATCTCAATTATATTACTCGGATACAAGTAAGTAAACTAGTCCATACAATATAACTAGTAAATACAATATAAGTAAACTAGTCCCCCGTTCGGGTCTCCGGGTGGGGACTGCTTTAGGGGATTCATGGCGCAAGTTGAAATATAGGGATCAATAATATTATATATATATAATTAATATGTTGTATTCAAGTGGAAATGTCTTGATCGAAAAATAGCTGCTGTCACCTAGATATAATCAAACTACCACCTCAAGATGAATGCTGGTATAACAAATCTTTATTTTGCATTAGGAGAGTAAGAGGTTGCAGGAGCTTAATACTGTAACGAAGACACCAGGGTCTAAATCTCTGTTTTATATTAGGAGAGTAGGAGGTTACAGGAGCTCAACACATATGTAACTAAAGAGCAGCTGTATAATTAGTACTAATTAGAGAGCTAATAGTAGAACTCCTGTAATCTCCTACTCTTCTAATGCTGAAATAAAATATGAATGTCACTAAAAAAATGTTCATATAATAGATAGATAAATATTAAAAATAATCGAATACATAAAACTTTAGTATGAAGTTGCTATTCAGGTCTATTAGACAATAAAATGCATCACAACTACACCCCGCCATTATCAAGGATCATAAACGGGCGATAAAAACAAATAGACTAATAAGAATAAAGACTGGAATAAATTTAGCATTGAGCTAGGAGTGTAAGGAAAACTTCGACCTTCGATAAGGTTCTTAACTCCTTTATTGGCTACACAGCTGCCGCATTTCTCTCGCTTCCAGCACCTTGTAGAGCTGCGTCAATGCACTCCCTATATTTCAATATGGTGAGCACTTTATAATTTTTTTTTTGTTTTTAATTAGCTTGAATTTGAAAAAAAAATAATTGGAATGTATCCTTAAGAAGAAATGAACAAACTCTTTAGATTATTATTTTTAATAAATTAATATTTCTTATTTGTTTTCTCATTTACCTCCTACCATGTCATTTCTGTCATACGAAGGGTTCTAGTCCGTGGTACAGACCCCTTTTTTTATCGAATTATTAATATCCTCCTGAAACTTCGTAAATAGTTTCATCTTATCGCAGCCTAAAACTATTTTCTTTACGGAAACTCTTGGAATTGAGGCATTTTCAATCTGGAGGGGGCAAATTTTATTAATTTAATTAGGTACTAAAATCTCGTAAATGCATATTTGCTTTCTACTTGGATCGTAAGATCATTTGATCACAAAATATTGAGCCTTTGGGGTATCCTACGCCCTCAAATTTTCAAAATAACGAGGGGTCAAACGATCCAATATTTTTGTAGGCTACCTTTTTTTATCTATTTTGAGATCAAATTATCTTTCGATCCAAGTAGAAAGTAAATGTGTATTTACGAGTTTTTAGTAACTAATTAAATAAACAAAGTTTGCCCCCCTCCAGATTGAAAACGCCCCAATTCCAAGAGTTTTCGTAAATAAAATAGCTGTAGGTTACGATAAGATGAAACTAATAAGATGATATTAATAATTCTATAAAAATGGGCCTGTACCACGGAATATTCCTTTTAGAGGCTCAACCAAACCTAAATTTTTTCATCTAACCAGAATGAAGAGGTCAAGATGTATTGCCACGAAATAAATTTCAACACGCCCAGGCTGGATTCTAACAGGTGACGCTAAACTCGAGAATCGCGGTTTAGTGAGTAGGGAACTCCTGGAGTCCTGCTTTTCCCTCTATGGTTGGAGGGACAAGCCTTGCTTAGAGCTCCCTTGGCTGCTTGTAAATAGTTTATTTTTTTGTCTTTATAATCTTGACATTAAGCAGAAGTATTGTTATTGTTAAGGAAATAGGTATTTTAGGTATGAGGAAAAATTGTACTTGACAGATATATTTTTTTTAATTTTACCTATCTTTAAGTATTTTTTTATTGTAAATACTTTATGATTATTATTTAGTTGTTATTTTTCTTCCGTGTAATTTATCATTTGTTTAAAGAATGAAAGTGGTCATACCTCCCTATAATTATTCTCAAAATGACAGAATATTAAATTACTCAATAAAAAAATGGACAACGCTTTAAGGCACTCTTCCACTGTGGCCTCATTAACTTTATTTTGTATCACATGTTTTTGCGTATTAATACGACAGCTTATGTAAGTGTTCAATATCTGTCTTATTTTCAATTCTTCAAGGATGTCTATTATTGGGTATAGCAAGGTGAATAAATATCCATCGCGTAAGAGGATCCGGCTAAGTGAAGTGCGTTTCCACAACTGACACAAAAAAAGGCATTTTCATTGAATCCACTCAACTGCCTGTGAAACCCAGTTGAATCGATTTAACTGAACCAAAAAAACAAAAAAAAAAACAAATGTTCAAAATGGATAAAATCTGATTTACTATTTGAGTGTATTTTCAAAACTGATTTCCTTTTAATTTTTTTCTAATTTGCCAATTTTTTTTAGTTCCTTTTGTTCGAAATTCGGTACAACATTAAATGTTTAAATATTATGTAAAAATATAATAGAACTTATTTATGATAAGTTGATATATGATAACTTCTAAGTTGAATGCAGAATACAACTTCTATAATAAATAGATATTGTATATTGTTAGAAACTAAAATAATATAGAGATAAAGAAAAATGCCATATAAGTATTTAACATTTGTAAACATTCGGAAGATGTTCAATTTACACGTGTCAAACAATCATAGAGATAATATTTTTTTTTTTTTAATTAATCAGGATAAAAAAATTCAGCAAAAGCTGATTCTGAGTTTGATGATGCTGCACTGATAAGAACCCGGAATAGACAGAGATATCATCAACAACCACCAAGCATTTCATTTTTTAACTATAATTTCTTGGGGTATGTAACAGAATTTATTAAATAAATGAATAATAATAAATAAATCAACTTGAAGATTATGATTTTTTTTTAAAGATTAATATCTGCCTCTGAAGCTCTTTGTGATCCAGAACGACCTAATCTACGTGATTTGTTTTTAGTATCTAATGCATTACAATTTAAATGAGCAATGGCTGACGTACATTTGACGACAATGAATTTTTATATCAACAGCTACTTATTGCTTAACTTCTTACTTTACCTTGGACTTTCTTTACAGTTTCACATCAACAAAATCATAAAAATGTGACCTAGTAAGGCCATGTGTAGGACCAGACTCGTCGAATGTAGGTTAATTGGTCGGCCAATAGCACAATAATTACAGCTTAGTTTCAGGATGATAAATTAGAAAAAGCTTAGAGATTGAAAAAAATAAATGGGACTGTCGAAAGCAAATGTAGGGGATTGCAGCGGTACCGTTATCTAGAACCAGGCGGGCAGGTCAAGCAAGCCGCTTACGATTTAGCTAATATCCCAGCGCTCTATACTGTTCCTAAATTTACAAACACTTCACGCCCTAAAGGGGGAATTCAAATTTTTGCACACATGATAGAAAGTAAGTTAATTAATTTATTTATTTGTTTTTATTGTTGCCTCTACCCTGCAGGGTCATTGGCAGCACTTCCTAGTTAATTTGTAAACTTGGAAATATAACAAATAAATCAATTGTTGTTAATTGGAAGTTATTATTGACAAAAAGAGAGAATAACATATAACTTCCCAGCAAAAAGAAAAAACAGAAGAATTCAAAATTCAATGTGGATAACGGCAATCACCATATTATAAAATGTTATAGAAACTTGAAGGCTAAAATATATAGCTTTTACACATGATAGAAAGTAAGTTAATTCTTTTTTATTATTATTTTACGTTTGTTAATTTTGTATTTTCTCGATACATGGTGTGAATGTATTAATTTATCACTATAATTATTGTCCATGAGACAGAATATTATATATCTAAATAAAAAAAATAAAAAAAATTGTAAACTTGGAAATACAACAAATAAATCAATTGTTGTTAATTGTAAGTTATTATTGCCAAAAACAGAGAATAACATACAACTTCCCAGAAAAAGAAAAAAAAGAAGACATAAATTACCTAAATGATTTTTTTCCGGATAATTTAGACGGTTGAACAACACTGAATTGCGTGAAATGGAACCCATAAATATAATTGACGTTAAACTGACGAGTAAAATTGTTTGGTTTGGTAACTAAAATATTTCTAAATGGTTAAGTCCACTTTTAATCGTCTGAAGAGTAGACCGAAGCGAAGGAGATAGCGTTAAGACTAATTTGGTGGCATCGTTATTATGTTTATATATTATAATATTAAATGTATACATTTATTTTTGATCTGAAAACTTCTTTATTGAAAATTTTTATGGAAATCATAAAAACGACAGACCTAAACGAAAGACAAACTGATACATCCCCTTTTTATGATGATCCCCTGATACGTAGCCCTTTTTTATTTATTCTAAATCGGGACGAGTGGAAGATTATTATTTTAGAGGCCAAAATTAACTCTAAACTGAAGCACTGGAAAAAAGGAAAGACAAATGAAAATGATAAAAAAAAAAAAAAAAAAAAAAGACAGACAGACCTATATCAAAGACAAACTAATACATCCTAGCCCTTTTTTATTTATTCTAAATCGGGACGAGTTGAGCTAATAAGAGTTGAACTACTTTAGCTTCAAGATGAATTTAACAGTCAAATTCAAAGGAATTTCTTAGTAACTAAGGCTAACTTAATAATGGTAAGCACAAAAGGTCATTTATAAAAAGAAAATGTTGTTAAGAGAATTTAAAATGTGTGTGGCGTAACGTGCTAAATGTGTAACGTTTGATAACATGTTCCTAAGAAATCTTCCGTGGTAGTCTTACTTAAGAACAATTATTAATAAGGTCCGATATATTGTTAAGAAATTGCTAACTTCTAGCATATTTTGCATCTTACTTAGGAACATTCATCGTTTCGTTATATTATTAACAAATTGCTAACTTGTAGCATATTTCGCAACCATTCCAAATAATGTAACTCTGCCTACCTGATAGAGAAGATGCGGTCGACTCGAGCATGCCATGCACGGAGCGGAAGTTGTGATAGAGGAGAGCGTGGAGGTCGTGGGCCACCGTCAGCTTGAGCTGAGTTTCCATCTGCTCGGAGCAGCAGCTGAGCTCGCTACTGCACACCCCGCTGCCTGCAACGATAATAATTATATCAAGTTAATAATAGAAATAAATAATAAAACAGTCAATAAAGTATCTCAAATCATAATCAATAAATAACCTATCTAAATTAAATTTATGTCTAGCCTACAAATAATAATTTAAAAAATATATAAATGCAAGCATTGTACTACATCATATGAAATAGAAAACATATAAATAGACAAAGGCAAAACAGTTCGGTCCCTTTTTCTCCTCTGTTTCTCAACTGATTATTAATAGCTCCAAAAGCAAAGTCCTAGTCGTATGAAGACATGAAGAAGAAGACGTCCAGCTGATCTGTAACGGGGAGGTATTTGAAGTTTTGCAAGAACTCATCTATTATCAGCAACAAGGGAAAGATTGACCCAGAAGTAGCGAATAGGATATCCAAAGCCAACCAGGTATATTACCCTATCAGCAACAGTATAGTAGGGCACAGAGAAGTTGGCAAGGAAACAAGAAGGCACATATACAGGTCGGTATACCTCCCAACCCTCACGTATGGAAGCGAAAGCTGGATTATGCTGGACAAGCAAGTTAGCCGTGTGACAGCAGCCGAGATGAAGTTTCTGCGGAGAGCTGCTGGAAAGACAAGGAGAGACCGCGTCAGAAATGAACGCATAAGAGAGGACCTGGAGGTGGCGGAGCTAAGGACTTTACTGGAAAACCGACAGTTGAAGTGGTTTGGCCACGTTTGTCGGATGGAGGAGGAGAGAGATCCGCGGAAGATTCTGGAAGCTCAGCCCACTGGGAGGAGGCCGAGGGCCCGCCCCAGAATTTCCTATCAGGAGTATATGCGGTGGATTGGAGAGAAGAGAGGCAAAACCCTCCAGGAAATGAGGCGGCTTAGTAGGGACCAAGAGGCATGGCTGCCTTGGATAGAGGCTCCTCGACGCTAGTAATGGCACGAAGAGGAAGATAAAGAAGAAGAAGTGGAAACTTCTTTAGGCGCATTTTGTACTTTTTTTGTGGAGAGTGAATTAGATTGATGCGTCAGATCTCAGATGTGTAACGTTCGGGTAAAGTCGGCTGGAGTCGACTAATTGAAGTATTTTTGCATATGAATTAAAATATCTCAGAAACCAAAAATAAGATCTGCAAACAAAAATTACAGTAAGCGAGTCAAATGTTCATCCTTTCATCCTCTTTGTAGTGAGCTATTATTCAAAATTATATCTTAACGCAACACCGTGTCAGAGACGCGAAAAGGGAAAAAATAGTACCGAAAACCAAATGATAACGAGTTTTATGGAAGATGTGGATTAAAATATATCAGAAACTAAAAATGGGACCAGCATACTTCAAGCAAATAAATTGTACAGCATTTCATCCTCTGTAATAGGCAATTATTCAAAATTGTATCTTAAGACGAAGGTCGTGTTAGAGAAGCGAAAAGCAAAAAACAGAGTCGAAAAACAAATGATAACGAGCTTTATTGAAGATACGGTTAAAAATATCTCAGAAACTAAAAATCGGACCTGTAAATCTTAAGTGAGGGAAATGTCTAGCATTTCATTCTCTTTATAATGAGGTATTATTTATAGTTTATATTGCATATTATTGATCTTGCTTTATTGATGGTTTCACTTCTATCGGGTAGTCTAAAGTACACACCTTAGTTTTTTTTAGTTTGGTAGTTATTTACGAGCTTTAGTGTTATCAATAAAAAAAAAATTGGAACAGTTTACGTAAATAAAATGTAAATGTTAATTTGTTCAAAACCGCTACTCTCTGATAGTTCTTCACCGATTACATTGAAATTTTTATACAACGTTGCACTCAAATTCAAAAGTGTTTTTATACACATTTCATTACCATCTGGCCTTTCGAAATGACGGTTGTAAAACGTGAGTCGAAATAAACTATAGCGCAATACGGCTTTAACGAATTCCGTATTTTTTCTTTACCCAATATTTTAACATTATCATAAATGATTTCACGTAAGGGCAAGAAGTGAGGAAAAAATAAATAATGACGATGGGTCGAGATTATTAAATAATAAAAATATATATATTTATAAAAGAATTCTTTCTTGAGGATTTTTTTTATTATGTAATTTGTTATTAAATTCACTTTATTAAAATAATGATATATTTTTTTTTAAATTGTAATAATTATCTCCTGTAATTAGGTATCGAATTATATTTAGGTATAGAAGAATAAAAGGTAGATATTTACGTATATAGTGGTAGGAAGTAGTTTGAAAGATAAAGAGGAATAACATGACTTACAACAAGAACTGAACAGGTAACACGATAAGATAGCTTCCTATCACCTCAGCTAGTAAAATTAAGATACTCACCTAAAATCGTTTTCAAGCTATTATTTTACATTTTCTATTCTGTCGGAAACTACTATAAATTTAAAGGAGGTTAATTTGCCCTATAAACAATAATAATTATCGAATAATATCTTTTTAACAAATTAATTTTCTAATAATTAATAATATAAAA
The DNA here is from genome assembly GCA_928085145.1 of Nezara viridula. Classification (NCBI taxonomy): domain Eukaryota; kingdom Metazoa; phylum Arthropoda; class Insecta; order Hemiptera; family Pentatomidae; genus Nezara; species Nezara viridula. Next base: position 121,884,673 of record OV725081.1, on the reverse strand, counting down.
ATTCAAAATTCCCTACAGTATGGCCAATTTAGGTAATAATCATAATCCATCCTTAAATTGAGAATTTTTATTAATAAAAGGAACTCATTAGTCCGCTTTTATCAAATTTTGAGCATCCGTCAGAAACTTCGTGAATGTCATCATCATATGTTAAACTAAAATATTTTTATTAACGAAAATTCTCGAAAATGGGGTATTTTAAATCTGAAGAAGGGTAAACTTTTTCAATAATGAGTAAATAAAAACTCATGAACATCCATTTGATTTTTGCTTGATTTGTAAGAAAATTTAATCATGAAATCGAAAAAAAAAAGGTGGCTTGCAAAAATATTCTGCTTCTCTTTCCGAGAATTTGGGCGAATCTCCCCACCAACCTGTCAAAATAACGAGGTTATGTAGGCCAAACTGCCCAACATTTTTGTAGGCCGCTTTTTTCTCGATTTTATGACCTAATTATTTTTCGATTCAAGTTGAATGCAAAAAGTTATTCATGAGTTTTTAGTACTTCATTTAATTAATTAATTTAAAGAGAAAACTCTACATTTTGAGATTTTTCGTAAATAAAAAGTTTGTTACGAATTATCGAGGGGGCCAAACTCTTATCCATCTAAGGGCACAGAGGAATACGAGAAATCACGTTCATCAAAGGTTACCACTTCCTTCTGCGAACAATATTAATAAAAAAAAATAGCAATTTGTCAAATATATACGTATCAGTGACATACGAAACTGACTTCCGTTAAAACGCTATCCGATAGCAGCACTCGAAACAGTAAATTAAAAATATTTTGAGAGTATTTTCAGCCCCCATGGTCTAATATATCACTCCTCCTCGTAATAAAATCCGATACAATATAAATCTGTGACCTATTCGAAACGTCATCAGCCAATAACGTCAAGTTTTATGACCTACCATCGAAATCGGCCAATCCCCGCTTCCAATATACACTCCTACATTTCATCCATAGCCAATAAAATCGTTTCTTTTGAAAAAGCGATTCATAGTGAGAGGCTTCAGTTGTTCAATACATTGAAAGAAGTATGCGTGAACGAAAAACCATTAACGACAATGGTATAGTAATGAAAGAACAAAAACACACCGTATTTGAGAAAAACAATAAATAATAGAAATATAATAATCAGAAATCGCTGGAGAAGGTGAAAAGAACATCACGTGGAAATGGAGGGGGCCATATGCAGATGATATAGCTGTCCTCAGGTGTAATGAAGAAGACACTAAAAAATTCTTAAGGGGGAAGGCTCTGATAAGAGAAGATCAGGCTATAAGGTAAATGAAGATATATCAAAATATATAATAATTTTTTTGCTACCTTTCTATACTAAGCCATCATAACTCAGCGATCTTCCAATATTTTCCACAGCCTTGATTTTAAATATTCCATTCAATCTCGTCCCACTATATACCGTACTTCCGACCAATATCCACCTCCTCACTGAACTGCTGTGTTTGACAAATCCTTTATAATTCAAGCCGTCTCCTTCTGGAATACCATCCCTCCCGATATCCGACATGCCTACTTAAACTAACTAACTCCTACTCCTTTCCAAACCCGAATGATCACGAAATGTACATAAGAGAACTCTTTAAGTTCCCTCTGAAATGATTTTCTTTACTTATGATATTTTCTTTACCCATGTTTGTTTTACATATATCTGTATGTTTTTTTTCTTCTTCCAATATTTTAATTTTAATGAGATTTGTAAATATTCAATTTAATGTATGGCCACACAGGCATTTTTTCTGCATCTATAATTTGTTCTATAGGGACAACAGTCCCAGGATAATAAAAAATATTTTCATTTAATTTCATTTCATTCATAATAAACCTAAAATTCCACTCCGAACACAGCATATACGTTGAAGGAAAATTCATGAGTTGACAAATTCATTTGGAAAATCTGGTCACTGCCAGAGATCATATTTATACATTTCACCAAAGATTGCGGGGCCAATGCTCGTTTTACTCCTGAGAAGAATTTTAAGGATGTTTAGAAGAGCTGGATACAAACTATGCTACAGGATTTAAATGATGTGTAAGGTTCTCGTGAAGTTAGGAAAAATTCTCTAGGATCAGGTCTAGAACAAATTCGCTTTAAAGGTAATTATGCAGGGTTTGTCTAGTTAAATAGAATTAAGCATCACTATTGTTTACTTTAAAATCAGAAGGATTGAATGCGTTTTATGTTTTTTAGCTGTCCTCCACGGTCTTCGTCCATAAGCCCATTCATAGGCGCGGATTTCAGGAGGGGTAAAGGGGACGATTGCCCCCCCCCCAATAAAAATAGACAAGAGAATGTCTCTTTTATTCTTCCCCTTCTTTCCCCCCCCCCCAAAAAAACTTCGAAGAACAAAAATGAAATCGAAATCGATACCATTACTCTACATGAATAAATAAAATATATTAACTAAAATCTAGAAAGCTAAGGGATAGATGTGCGTATCCAAGTATTTTAGCACGCACCTATTATTAGTATTATTAACATTTTAGTTTATATTAAAAAAGATTCTAATTGAAGAAACATAAAAATTATAGTTAGCAAAATATGATTATTTTATGATTCATTCATATGCAACCCTCTATTTTTACCTGAAGATTTTATTACATTTCCGTGGCAAAGTTGAGGTATCTGAGAACTGAGAGTTCATCTCACTGCCTTAAACCTTTAAGTAAAAATAAAATTATATATTCAGTTACTTTCTTGACATATAGTATTATATTTTACTTTGGTAATGTAGTATTATATTAGTTTAACAATAATTATATTGATTATCACTCATAATTTGTATGGATGATAAAAACTCTCAAGATTTTTTTTTGAGGGGGGAGGAGTCTGTCGCTCTCCCCCAACTCCCAACCGGAATGAAAATTCTGCGCTTATCAATATTATTTATTTATCTGTATTATTAAATATAATTTTTCTTGAATGATTAAAATTTCTAATTAAAAAAAATTAATTTGTATAATATAAATATTTTATCGAATAACTGTAATCTCAATATACTTATGATAATACAACGTTGGCTCGTAACAACAACAACCGCTACTAAAGGACACAAGAACTCCTTATAATAAATATTTATTGAAGGAATACGTTTGACGTCAAATAAAAGAAATAATGGCAAGGAAGGTACTTATTCAGAAAGGGATACCTTATCCTATTGAGGAACGAGTTTCCCCTTCAGAAGGTAGGGATTTTTATTTTATTGTATTTTTTTATCTGGAAGGATCTGTTGTAACAGATTATTGTGTAAGATTTTCACCAGTATTTTTATGACTACAAAGACCTTTATCTTTTATAGGACAAGGAGAACATCAAAAAAAAACCCAGCACTAATTTTATGTGTATTTATGTAACCTTTCAGCTTCTATTACGAATTTTTAAACATAAAATATATTTTAGTATTTAAAAAATCGAAAAAAACAAATCAAATATGATCAAAATTTTTAAAAATCATTTCTTGACTTTTATCAGGAGCTATTTTTATTTTTGATCATAAATGATAAAAATCATACCCTGATAATTATTTTTTAACAATTTTTTTTACAATTAACAATAATAATAATTCTTGAGTAATACGTTTTCAAATTAGATATATAAATTTCTTGTTTTCTCTATGGTATATTTTAGGTCTGGAGTAATAGGTAGAGAATATCATTGCCAACTATTAGCAACAGAAAATCTTTATTTCCGAAATTCATTAGATATTCCGGCTACCAAGAAAAAAAAATATATATACATACATATTGTATCGCGTGCCTAACGAAGACTATTTCAAAAATATAATATTTAAAAATTCGTACATTAATAACGAATACATACATATTAATAGTTTATTTAATTTGTATGTAAAAGGTGATTTTCATATTTTAATGAATGTTTTATCGGTCACAATTTAATCATTATTATTTATGTAAAACCGCATCGCGCAGTGAGTGATGGTTATGTTAATCGAATTAATAAATATCAAGGATAAATTTAAATTCCTATTTGTAAATCATGTATGATTTTTTTAATTAAAAATCATATATAATTATTACTACATGATTTTATGGAAAAAATAATAATAGATTCAAAACCCTGAAATTTTCATTAATTTATTATTCATACTAATGTAACTTTTTTTTGCTAGTTATAAATACGATTTATTAAATATTAAGCTTGAGAATTATACTTGAGGAAATAAAATTAAATAAGATTTTTCTCAGATTAAAATGAGTTCTGTCATGATGGTGTATTAGTAGTACCAACTACCTTCTGATCTTATAAATAATAATACCTTATTTGTAGAAGACTTAAATCCTAGGTCTATGTTTAAGAAGGGCATATAGAAGAAAATTTGCTTTCTTATCAGCCTGACATACTATGCTTTATCAGCAATTAAGATCAATCATTCGTAGGCATTCATGCAAAATGACTTGATAACATGTATCAAATATTATTACTAAAAAGAAAAAAAACAAAGCTAAAACGAAAGCTTCCTGGCACGTACCTAATTTTACAATAATAAAAAAAGATTAAGCGAACTCGAAAGTTCGATGCGGATATTATCAATCTCTTCCATCTTCTTTCCCCTCCCCCTCCCCCCGACCATTCCAAATAAAACCTCAAGATAAGTCTTAACGCAATCCTCCAACCTTTGCCTCGGCACAGCGCACATTAACTTAATAGGATCCTTTCATTAATGATTCCAATAATTTTAAACATTCGTTTTGAATGTAATGAATAAAATGCGCAGTTATATTATTAAAATGAAGTAAATTTTGTTATTATCATTATTTATTGAGTATTAACACAATCTGCAACACTCAACAGCGTTAAGCATTAGGGCTAAAATTATCCACTCATATAATATATACATATACATACAAGAAAAATAAATGAAATTATTATTAAGAACAAATTGAGAACACATTAAAAATTAAATAAAAACAGTAAATAAAAATGAACAAACAAGATATAAATAATAATAAGTAAAGAAAGTTTACTGATAAGTAAAAAAAAAAAATATGGCTTCACAAATTGAAGTGTATATATAAATACATAATTGTGGGTAAATGGTTGACTGTCGTGAATAATGAAGAGAAGAATAAATGGGGTGATCAGTCAAATAAGAAGGCAAAAATAAATGAAAATATTCATTTTGACATTTGCCGACGTTTCGACCTGGAGTTCAGGCCTTCATCATGGCTAATAACCACATAGAAAATTGAGATATTGTAAAGTATATTGATAGGCTTTACAATATCTCATATCTAACTACTTGCAATATCTTAATTTTACTATTTATTTTCATTTCTTATATAACTTCATATTCCTTTTTTTTTTGTTTTACATTTTATTCAAAGATTCCCATTTTAATACTAATGTCATCTTTTTTGATTATGTTCACGGGCGGATCTACGGGGGGGGGGGGGCTTTCGGGCTGAAGCCCCCCCCCCCCCAAAGTGGAAAAATATAACCATGTTTTATGGGAAAAAAATTTAAATAATACCTCTTAAAGTATTATTGTTCGTGTAATTACATTTAAAAGTACTTAAGGAATAACTTAAACACCATTTCATGTAGGTAGTTAGTTTCTTTCTGTTTTTCCAAAGTAATTATCGTTATTTTTATGAAAGAAAAAGGTTTCGGGCTGAAGCCCCTCCCCCAAAATTAAATCCTGGATCCACTAGTGATTATGTTTACTTCATTATTCCCTGATGATGGTCTAAACTTCAGGTCGAAACGTCGGCAAATGTCAATATTATCATTTATTTTTGCCTTCTTATTTGGCTGATCACCCCAACCATTCTTCTCTTCATAAATACATAATGGTTACAAAATCTGTAGATAACATAAGTAAGTTAAACTTAAACAAAAAAACAAATTCCTTAGACAGACACAGTATTCTATTATGAATTTACCAGCCGGAGGGTGTGGGAGTCGTCCCTCCCTGGAAGTTGGAAAATTTTTTTCTCAAAAAGCAGTTGATATAAAAACAAAATTATTACTTTGACCAGTAAAAGAGAATTCCGCCAGGGGGCGCACCCTTCCTTAGATGGTGGAAAAATAATTCCGAGAAAAAAATTCCAAAATAGTGATATTTAAAGAAAAGAGAAATGTAGAAAAAAATCTTCCTCTAAGTCGAATTTTGTAATGTGATCATCATCATCACCATCCCGAGCTCGACAATCCATTATTGGATCTTGGCTGCCTCAACAGTTATCTTCCGTTTCCTTGTCCTGAGCAGCCACCCACCAAGGATTCTGGCATAAGCACTTACCCCATATTTTCTTCTCAATTTCGGTCTGCCCACTTTTCTTTTTCATGATGAGCAGCTTTTTTGGGGTTGAGGTCTCGTACGTCCGTACAACGTGAACTGCTTATATTTTATCATGTCCGGCTCCTTGTTTAAGTTGGTTGTATTTAATTCTCCATTCATGATTCTGGCCTCCGTCAGTGATGGGTGTTTCATATCCGTACGTCAAAACCGGTCGTATAAGGACTTTGTACAGAAGAAGTTTAGTTGATCGTAGTAGTAAAAGAATTTTCTAATGTAATATAAAAAAATATTATTATCGTGAGAGTACTAGCGGATACAGCCGGGAGGCGCGGCCATCTCCCTTTTCGATCGTGGAGAAAAAAGTTCGAAAAAGCACCTGTTTAGTGAAAAGAGAAATATAGGTAAAATTCACTCTCATTAACGAATTCTCTTCAATGTAAAAACAAATAAATAAAATTCTTCTAAAACTCATTCACACCTATATGCAATATTTACATTTGCCCATAAGACCCCGAGTAAGTCTTTGTCTTCCAGGAGCAAAACCATGTAAATAGATATTGTTAAGTGTATATGTACTATTGTATTTCTATCGCAACCATTCATCTTCAATTAAAATTTACAGAATGTAATTCATATGGTGTGATATTTACTTTACTAGCAAATTAATGAAATACAAGCGATAAATCAAATACAAAAACATACACAGTGCCCCAGACAAGGATGTAGCCCGAGAGCAATCTATTCAGTGAACTGTGTAACATACGACAGGGCAATTACACCTTGTTTATCCCTCAGCTGGAACACGAGCAGGTAAACTGACACAGCATTTGCATCACAATTTACCTCCATCATCACCTACTATTAACAACTATCGCCGGCACATCATCATGCGCGCTATTGTATGATAAGATATGATAAGATATACGATTAACTTGGCGCCAGTGTTGGTTAGGTACTCATTCTTTTGTTTGCTCTTCCTACCTGTCCCATTCATTTCGAAATGGCTCAGGATGTGCAATGAAATACTTAGTAGGCTATTATATAAAAAAAATTAAAAGTGAATAGAACAGATTGTCATTCGATTTCGATTATTCTTTCAATCCAAAACATATTTCACCAACATTTTTCGTTTTACTATTCTTGAAACTGTAATAAACATTGACTGATCAACTGTGGAGAACGGCTTTAGGTCTGAAGCGCAAAAAAGGAAATTTTTTTTTATCCATATTTGTTTTCGTGAGTTAGCTAAATATTTAAACAATCAAAATATGAAATTTTTAAAAATTATAACGCATGTGTGTATTTTAGCTGCTAAATATAACCATATGTCAAGAAAAAAATATAGAAAATTTTTTCCTAAAAGTATTATTGTTCCACCAGTAACTACCTACCTATACATGAAATAGTGACATATATATATTACAAATCTTAGAAACCACATAAAATTACTTAATATAGTTTCTTTCTTTTTCTTCCACATTAACTACCGTAATTAAAATCTAAGGCCATTATTCAATATAAAAGATATTTCATTAGTTTTTATAAGTGTATGTTTATAATGTAGAGCTGAGAGACAATATGACAACATTGTGTTGCAACCCGAATACGCCATGCAACAGTCGTATACGTCAAGTCACATACCCAGACCCCGCCACACCTTCGTCACTTACATTTCAATTATTTGGCTAAATATGAAACTTTTTTCTGTTATTTAAGAAGTACAACTTCTTATATACGTTCTTTAAATTTTTTTCATGTAATTACTCAATTATCTAGTCTTGTCTATTTCTTCACAAAATCTCTTTTTGCACAAGTGAATGGACATTTATCATTCGTTTGGTAGTAGAGTGTCAAAATACCAAATAATTCTTTTTCGTTTCTTTTTCGCTTGAAAGTCTTTCATGTACCTATATTTATTTAGGAAAAAAAAACAGATTTTTAATTTTAATATTTACTGTAATAGTGTTTATTCTAGTTTTCAATGAAAAACTGCTACAATTTAATTCCGTAAATCATATTTAAACAACCAAAAATGAAGTTTGATTTTATTTTTAATTTTAAAAATTGGTAAACTATATGTATTGGAAAAATATGGATTTCATGTTTTATACAAATGTGTTAGCAACAAGGATAAACCTGAACAAAGAAAATTTAAATGCTTCTGTAAAATTCCAGTTTTCATTGCAGAGGCAATCTTCTTCCAAGCGTTATAGAATATGAGAAAAAGGTTTTTCTTACACCACATACTGGAATGAAAATGAAATATTTCTTTATATATTTTATAGAATATTTTTTTATTAATCCCAGCACATAGACCAGCGAATCTATTGAATATTAATTAGTAAAAGATGCAGATCATGTGTAGCTTATGTGTTGCACGTGAAAGCACTCAAATGAATCAATCATGTATTCAAACTGCGACGAGACTTTGTTCCTAGCAAATAAATTTAGCAAACGTAATCAAGATCCAAATACCAGAAAGCTAGTGTCATTCTTTTAAACAAGTCCTATTCCAATAAACAACTGTAGCAATTGCACTAGAGTTGGCTATTCCTACGTGAGTCCGCTTCTAATGAAACCGATAGAATTCTAAAATAGAATTAAACATCACTCGTACCAGAGCAAGAAAGCAAAAAAAATACTTGACATTTAGCATCTCAATGAATTTCTGCTCGGAATTTGAATCCCCATAGGAGCTGCATACAAATGAAGATATAATTAAACATAAACCTGCAGCGAATGAAGAATTTCGCAAAAAAAAAAAAAAACTGTTAAAACTTTACGAAGGGCCTATATAATAAATTTATTATTACAGTAACTATTAACAAATTAAAAAAAAATTAAATAACGCAGAAATTTAATATAAATAACAAAAATTCTATTTCTAAAGGAAAAGCGGATTACCTAACAGTAAAATATCTTATCTACATTTTACAATTATCAGAGAATCGCTTGAACTCTTGAGTCAACATCGTAACACGCTATTGACGGACTATTTCTATTATTAGCGATCAGGCCAGTATGTTAAAAACTTAAAACTAGAATGCCACGTTATAAAATAAACATAATTATTTTTTCGAATTTCGGCTTGAAGCACCCACAAAATGGTTTGATGAAAAAAAAATCTCTAAAAGTTTTATTGTTCGTCTAATTGCATTTAATAGGACTTAAAGAATCACTTAAACACCATTTCATCTAAGTAGTTAGTTTATTTCTTTCTTCCGAAGTAATTATCCAAATATATACGTACAAAAAAAAAAATCGGGTGAAGCCCCCAAAATTAAATCATGGATCCGTTAGAGATGCGGACAAGAGAAATTCATCCTATATGGTTTTAGTTTATTAAATATAAAATATAAAAAATAGTGAACAATTGTAATTAGGCTTATAATTATTTTGTTTCTTAAAGGTTTCTTTAATTGAAAATGGCCTAAGGGCTCAAACGTTGGTGTATAAAGACGAAATAGAGTAGGACTGCGATGATCAAACTTGTCTTTTTATTATTATTAATAAAGTGAAGTCCTAACTTACAAGATTAAATATAAATATAATAAACATTGTTTTAATAAAACTACTGCCAATATTTTGAAACCTTATTTAAAATACTCAATACAAAATTAAAATGGCTGAAGTTTTAATATTGATAAGCAACTATAGGCTGGAACGAAAAACTAATAACTACGGGTACACCACCTTTTAATAATTACAGTCCCATGAACCGAAAAGTAGCGCCATTGGCAACACCAGGCCTTAGATTAGCTCAAAGAGGCCAATAATCTATTCCCAGTATTAACAACTTGAGTCAGCCCTCGCAATTGGTCCGGTCGTCATTTCCCAGCCTACTAATTCCACCAATCAAATGAATCGGAGCTTTTCATTGGAGAAAATCATTTCTCACAGATAAAATCTCGAGGGGGAAAAAAGGAACGGTCAGTGACTACAGCTTGAATACATGTAAATAGTTCAATCTCTAACGTAAATCTTTATGGGATGAATCTCAGCAAATTTATGCAGTTGTAAATTTACGGTCAAATTGCAATTTTTAATCTATTAAAGAAATCGGTAAAACAACCTAAGCCACTGAGAAAAGACATAAATAATGTCAAGGCAACTGAGTGTGGCGTTTTAAGACATAAATTAATTTTTTTTAAATAATTAAAGGTAATTAAAACATACGCTTTCTTCCAAAAAATAAACTATCCAGGAGTGAAAGGTATTTTCAATTTTAAAAACCATATAGAAAGTTTCATATTAAAAATTAAATGCTAAATTGGTCGGTCCAATTTAGCTATATCTAATATGAGTACATTGTTTATATACATTTATATACTTTTACTATTATTGTTTTGCTGTTTAATTGTTTATTTTTATTAATTGTACATAGAGTGAGAATGTGCTCTGTGAACACCAGTGTAAGTGTTCTTAATTGAGAGAGATTATAATATTTCTCAATAAGTAAGTTAAAAAGAAATTGAAATAAACTGGACTAACATAGAAAAATGAGGGTTTATATTTTTTTAATTGATACTCGTTTACACCTCAAAAAAAGCTTAAAAACAAATGTTTATAGCAATCGAAATATAACTTTAACTATTTAAAAATAACAAAATAATTTTTTGCGCTAAATTTTTGCCTAGGCCTTATGGATTTTTTTTCTAATACCACAAATATTTTGATTACTTCAAAACGACTTAATTGATCCTTACGAACATCATCGTGTATTTAGAGATTTATAGACTAGACGAAATGGAATAAAACCGAGAAACAAAAAATTAAAACGGAAAATATAAAATAATTATGAGAAATTTTTATTTATTGCTATTCCTAATAAAGGAATAGAATAAAAAATTATTGATATGGTTTGGAATAACAAGTATTCAGCTTTCCAACGGTGTAGTAAGTTTGAGTTTAGAGAAAAAATATGAATGACGGGTATGAAAATAAATCTTCCATTAAAATTAAGTTTAAAAATTAATATGCTTTTTTTTTTCAATATATGTATATGCGTATTTAAGAGTCTTAAAGGAGGTGAGAAATGAATCTGGAATCTCTACATGAAGAAAATATATTTGGCCAACTTAACTCGAATTATCTCATGTTTTTTTTTTTAATTTGTTATACATTAGAATTATACATATATAAATTAGTAAAATTTATTTTTATTTTACATATATAGAAATCCAAAAAAAGTAAATGCAGTAGACAATATTATAAAAAAATATTCAAAATTTAATAAAACTCTCGGACATGGGTTAAATGTTTTTCGACCTAGTATCACCAAATAAATTTTCATTGAAATCAGTGACTCCTGGTCTCTCAACTTGTCAAGTAATCTCAACTTGTCAGTCAACTCTTAAAAGAGAAAATCACTGATTGCCTTTATTTTTTATAATTGTGATTAAAAAAACACAATGCTCTCCTACCTTCGATAGTGAGGAAGTAGAATCGACGACAAAAAATGTAAAAAAGAAAATATTTATGAAACCATTTAAAGTAATACAACTAAAAGAAATAAATGATTCACTTCCATTAATTTAATGTGAATTCGACCTAAGTATCTACACGTTTTAGTACTCAGCTCTCACTACTTGGAAAGTATATACACCACTAAAAGTCGATATTGTTCAAAAACTTAAGAACGTTTTCAAACTCAGGCATGTTATTTCATATGAATAGTAATCAATACAAATCAAGTTATTTTAATGGAATTTGAACTATAACAGAAATTGAATCACTATAATTCAATAATAAATAAATATTAACTTTTCAGTATTTTTTTTAACAAACAGCAACATAGTTTTTTTGTAAATGTTTTACGAGCTGTTTGAATGCACTATCTCTAGTGTACTTCGACACTTTATATCAAACCCCACTATTTTTAGATGACCGTGTAAACATGATTAAACAAACTCTGTTAAGTGTTATGGAGTTTTCGACAAGCATCTCAACCACAGATCTCAACACACCAGTATAGTGGCGCAATCAATTTATTTACAACTATTTTGTAAATGAAAGACTAGTATTAATAATTCCTGTCTTGTGGATAGTAGGGTGTATATTCTTAAATCATACCTATGGATAGAGCAAGTAAAATTTCCTAATAAGTATTAATTGATTGTTTAAACGCACAATTTAGGCAATATATATTTCGAAGATGGATGAATTGACAGATGAATTAGATAGATATACAACTCGATATTGTGTGACCCCATCCAGTAAATATAATTAAAGCGATAGGTTCATGAAGTCTAGAGTGGGCGTATAATGTTGTTGGATAATGAAAGAATCGTTTAAATGGTAATCAGTGTTGAACCGGCAGGTAAGATTCGAGAGATGGAGGCGTAAGTGGGAGAATTGTGTTGGGTGCATTTGAGTTCATTCAGTAGAAGTATGGGCGTTTCTAAACTCAGCACTATTTCCATCGATGGATTTCGTCAATCAACTGAATCCACCAGATTTCAACAGCGATTAATGTTATCAAGATCGATTTCAGTAAAAGATTAATGCACTTGAGTTAACACTCCTGAGAGGTTACAAAATAAATAACAAAATTTAATATCCATTGAATTATTGAACTCCATACCAGAAATAAATATGTACAGAAAATTAACTTAACTTAAATATGTGAAGATTATTGAGAAACAACACTGTGGTTATAATAAGATGCATCACAGTGATTCTACGATTGCAAAAGCCCATCGGCGCTACCATAGCTAAATAAAAGAACTCGCAGAATTTCATCCAAAGTTTTCATTGATGAGTTTAGGACCTGTTTGATGGCTATCCGAGTTTAGGAGCTTGCCTAAGCAAATAGGTTAGTCCTTATTACTATTGACAGTATAATAATTAATATCAGCGGTAACGACAGTAACACTTTTTTTAAATAACCCATACGAGAATGGTTTATTTAATATAGGTATGTATATATCGAGAAATTAAACCAATATCCATATAAGCCGTAACAATAGTTTTTAAATAGATATTTGTAATATTCGAAAAGAGTATGTATTTATCTAAATATTGAAATATCAAAACAAAATATTGATATTTCTGACCATAATGTTTTTGATTTCGATAGACGAGTAATACAGACTAATGTTTAATTAAAGTTTCAGATTTGTGATAGGAACAATTTAATACTATCTCTTAGTTAATCGTAAGAAAAAGTGACGAATATATCCTATAAAAGTTTAAAACTTGTTATTAATATGATTCATTACTAAAAACTAGGAAAAAATAAGTTTAATTAAAATTAAAAAAAAAGAAGGAATTATATCATAAAGTGAATTAATAATTATTGAAACCTATCAAACCTATTAGCATTTCATTATAAAACAAAATGGAAAAAAAACAACTAACATAGATAAAATTAAATAAATTACCTAGTTCTTGGATTATAATAACGACGATATTGTCATTTTTATTTGCTCACTAATGAGGCCGTTTTCCTTGTTGACATTTTTATTTATTTATTTTTTTTTTTAGACAAAACATCTGTTTTCGATAATCGAATTTCAATAACTATATTAAAAAAATCAATAGATTTATAAAAAACATATATGTTTCCAATATCCCCAATTCAAGAGCACGGCTTCTTCCAGTCACTTTTATCTCAGAGCTATGAGAAACTACTCATTTTTTTTTTTCTATTTCAGAAGAAGAAAAGAATAGACAGAACAAAAAAAAGAGGAACGTCCCACAGTAGGTAGTCTTGAGAAACACTTCAACAAAAGCATTGAAAACACTTTAAAACGAATTGAAAAAAAGAAAAGGAAAAAAGAAGAAGACTAGGAAATCAGAGAAGAATATCTATGATATACGTGTTTATACGAGGCACATACGAACTTGATAGCTCAGTCGGAGAAAGTGTGTTCTCAACTACAGGGAACAGATGGGGTTACGGCTCTACGCACGGCGGCCTTGAGTTCGAACAAAGGCCGCTACGGATCCAATGGGAAAACGCCGAATATCCTGCAGCTTATACCGTTTGCATGCAACTGCATGATAAGTCGTTTCAAAATTGTAAAAGATAACTCAAAGTGATAGTCATTAATACGTAGTTAATTTCGCATAAATTATAATAATATTTGCCTGGGTCCAAACAAACTTCAAAATTTTACACTTAGTAAAAAATAAGAAAAAATTATAAACATTGACAACAAGCGTGATTAGCAGTTGGGTGAGTGACCGTCCACCAGGAAAAGCCACGCTGCCCGAGATCCTCCCTTCGGTATGTGAGACTCGTCAGACTACTGGAGGCAACTCACACCGACAGGGCGTATGACTGATGACCCTACCCATTAAATACTAAAATCGAGAATCGGGATGTGGTCTAGGAGACAGGTCCTCATGATCTCTAGCGCCAACCGAAAAAAAAAAAATTATATATATATATATATATATATATATATATATATATATATATATATAAAATAATAATAAGGCTTAGCGAACCCGAAGGTTCGATGCCGACACCACCAATCGCTTGTTACACACCTCCCTCCACCGTTCGCCGTCCAAACCCAGTCCCTCCAGATCGGCTTTAATGCAATCTTCCCACCTTCGCTTCGGTCTACCCCTCGGACGCTTACCATTCGGCACAGCAAATATTAACCTTTTAGGAATTCTTTCGTTACTAAGTCCAACAACTTTACAAGCCCACTTGATTCGCCGCGATGAAATTACCTCAATTATATTACCCGGATACAGCTCACGCAATTCGGCGTTGTGTAACCGTCTGAACTCTCCGGTTAACTCATCCTTCTTCGGTCCGAATATTCTACGCAATACTTTATTTTCAAAAACCTTAAGACGCTGCTCATCCCTTAATGTAAGCGGCCAAGTTTCGCATCCATAAAGAACTGTAGGCAAGATAATTGTTTTATAGATTCTAATTTTTAAGTTTCGGGACAAGAGGCGCGAACTAAGTAGTTTTGTCAAAGAAAAATAACAAGCATTCCCCGCCTTCAGTCTAACCTTAATCTCTTCTTCAATTTCGTTTTTTCTAGTTATGGTAGAACCTAGATACCTAAATTTATCTACCTGTTCAAACATATTACCATCTATATCGATATCACCAGTAGTATCGCCATTTTTGCAGCTAACCATATATTTTGTTTTATCCACGTTTATTTCGAGTCCTAGTTCTTTACCGGCTTTCATTAACGTTGTCGTATTTAGTTTTATAGTTTCAACGTCTTCGCTTAACAGTACCAGATCATCAGCATAGCCCAGCACGGATGTTGTCCCGCCCAGATCCAACCCTTTCTCGGTTCGCATTACCTCCCTAATGGCATGTTCCAATGCCAAATTGAACAGGACAGGCGAAAGAGAATCTTCCTGTTTTAAGCCCGAACGAACCTCAAATTTTTCGGATAAATTATTACCGATTCTTACTTTATTGAGTGTCTCCGTCAAGCACATCCTGACTAGATTTACTAGTTTTTTTGGAATCCACTGCTCGATTAGAATATTATACAGTTTCTGGCGGTCAATAGAATCGTAAGCCTTTTTAAAATCTATATACAGCTGGTGAACAATACCGTTATACTCCAATTTTTTCTCTAATATTTGCCGTAAAGAAAATATTTGATCAATAGTCGAACGATTCCGTCTAAATCCGCATTGGTAGTCTCCGATAATTTCCTCGGCGTATTCCGTGATTCGACTGGTTAAGATTAAAGTGAATATTTTATAACATACCGGAAGGAGTGAAATTCCTCGATAGTTATTACAATCCGTCCTCGGACCCTTTTTGTGAATCGGAATAAGAATAGATTCTTTCCATTCTTCAGGTAATTTCTCGTTCACCCAGATCTTTTTAACCAACCGATGTATTTTAGAAACTCCAGCTTCCCCGCATGCCTTAATTAGTTCAGTAGGAATATTATCGATTCCCGCTGCTTTATATGATTTTAATTTTCCGATAGCTACTTCAACTTCCTCTTTACTTGGTCCTTCTATTAACGGTTCAGCACTCTGGTACTCAGAAGGAGGACACAGATCATAATTTCCCGTATTTAAAATATTGTCAAAGTGGTCCTTAAACTTATTCAATATGTCAACCGGATCGGTCAGAATATTGTTATTATCATCCCTAATTCCAGATGTTACGGGTCCTACATATTTCCGTGATCTGTTTATACCTTTGTACATGTCTCTTACGTTATTTTCGATTCTATTAGTTTCTATTTCAATTATTTTATTTTTAAGATACTCCCTTTTTTTATTTTTGAGCAATTTTGTCGTTTCGTTCTTTGAGATTCGGAAGTATTCCAGATTGTCTTCGCTAGGATTATCTAGAGCTTTTAATTTAGCGGCTTTTCTTTTTTCACACATGTTTAAGCAATCTTCATCAAACCACGGTTTGTTATTCTTATTTTCCTTTTTTCCTAGACACGAGTTACCGACCGCTTTAATATTATCTCTGATCTCTATCCATAACTTGTCAATATCCTCGTGGTCCTCGTCAGGAAGCTCTAAAGCTTCAAACCTATTCTTAACATCTAGCTCGAATTGGTTTCTAATTAATGGATTTTTTAATTTTTCCAAATTAAAATTCTCAAAATCGAAACGGTTTTCTTTTCTCTTTTTTACATTAAGTTTTTGTCGAAGTTTCGCGATTACTAATTCATGATCCGACCCACATTCTGCTCCGCGATAAGACCGTACATTAATTATACTGCTTTGCCAGCTGTGTTGTATCAAGACATGATCGATTTGATTTCGTGTTTGCGAATCCGGTGATGTCCAAGTATATTTATGAATATCCTTATGTTTAAACGTCGTACTTTTAATTATCAGGTATATATATATATATATATATATATATATATATATATATATATATATTCGGTTGTCTTTACAGAACTTGCACATTATTTGCTGCCTCTATCAGTTTTCTCAATCTAGCCAGAGCAGTTATCTTCATGGAGCTTTATTGCATCTGTATTGAATTTGTCTATTCATCTGGCTTTTGGCTTTCCACATAATATTTTGCCTTCCAGATAAAATGCTCCTAACTAACTCTCGGATATCTCGCCCACCCATCTTAACCTCCTTGACTTCATATGATGAAACATTGACTGACTGGTTTCTGACTAGTCCTTCTCCTCGTTGTATTAGTCATGTGATCCCATATTGCTTCGGACTAGATAAGTGCACTTACTTATTATATTTCTACATAGACAGATATTTGAAAGAAATTATATTGCATTAATTATAGATGTATAGATAATCATAATGAGATTTTTATCTTATTAGTAATTATGAAAAAACTGGCATGTTCCTTCAGTAGAACATCACAGTCAGTTTTATTTATTTGATTTCATTGAATAAATGTTGTTAACTAGTCGATTAAATTGCACTTTTTTTAATATATATTTTTTTACTTCAAACAATTTTAAATGGATCAATTTTTTAGAAACAATTTATATATAATGTTACATGAAATAATCTGATAGACATAGAGCATTTGAAATGTTATTTAAACTAGAAGAAATGATAAACAAAATCAAGCAAGTATATACATGACAAATTATAGGGCTTTTCAGCTTGTAGGGCGTCATAGACGTCAGTATTTTGTGATATTGACGGAAACAAACAAGCAAATTTAGACATCATACTGAAACGCGTATAACATCCAAAAAAATATATTAAACTGAAAAAACTTTTTTTATTCTACAAATTATTAGACTGAAACGACAAGAAACCGCTCCACGTTTCCGATAACTTCAGCACTTAGTAGACAAACGCTCTAAACTTCCAATTAATTACAAAAGACTCATATACATGACTATAATAAGGCCTATTCGGACTTACGGAGTTGAGCTATGGGGCTCCACTAAACCATCGAATACCTCTCGTATCCAATCCTTACAATCCAAAATCCTTCGTAAAATCCTCAATGATCCCTACTTTGTTACAAATAAAACCATCCATAGTGACCTTAATGTTTCTTTTGTTTCAGATCTGGGCCAATCCAGATACCTTTCATTTCATAATAAACTTCAGAATCAACCCAATCCTCTCGTTTCTAACCTTGCTTCCCTTCAATTCCTGATAACCCTCCGAGGCGCCTGATAAAAAGATCCGTGATCGCCTAATATAGACATATCATCAGAGTGCTACCCATTGGGTAGTTACTCAGCAAGTGTTTTCATGTCATTATGTTCAAATTTACTAGATGTATTTATATAATACAGTTGTAAATATCATTAAGAAATAATAAAAAAAAAATTACAAATTATGATACTAAACCAAGTGTATGATATATTATTTGTGGAATACAAAGAAAATAATTAAATAGTTTGATAAAGATTGGATTAAGCAAAGATTCACCAAAGTTTATCGAAAGCAATACACGAGCAGTTGGAGCTGCTCCTGACAAGGCGGGAGGAATCTGGACAAATTACAAGGATAGCAGTGGAAGGTGGACCGGTGCCAGCGCCTCTATTTCTGAACCTACCGATGATTGGGGCACCGGTGTCACTCCGCTCAGGATGTTCCGGGAGAGGAGGGGGCGTTTGTAGGCGTTTCACGGAGGCGTTTTGACGAATATCTCGAACACGGAAAACAAATAAACGCAAAGAACGAATGAAAATAACAAACTCGGTGGTGGGAGATGGATTAACCTTGAAGCTTTAAAGAGAAATATTTTGATCGAAAGTATGAACAGTATGAGATATTTTTATTTTAAAAAGGAAAAAATCAATAATATATATTTTTTTAAAATTAGTATGCAAATATGAAATGAAATGAAAAAATGAATTTATTCTGGGACTACTGTCCCCTAAGAATAATAACAGAGTTACAAATTTATGGGTCTTAGTCTGACATAATCAAAATACAAACTAATTTACTGTTAATTGTTATTTCAATTGTGAAATAGATTGAAATTAAACATTGTTCAGATGCAAATAATTTTACATGTTAGGGGAAGTTTGAATGTGGAGTAGGTGGTGGAACAGGAGTTGTTTGAAGGAATTTGTGGACGAGGATTGAGGCATGGAGGTAGGAAGTGAGTTCCATAAGCAGCACGAATGACGAAGGATTTGCTGAAGGAGGAAGTTTTATGGGAGAGAATATATAAATCTATAGGTTGAGACCTAGTATTAAGGGAGTGTATAGAGGAGCGTAGAGTAAGGAGTTCCAGGACGTAGGGAGGGTTTTTGGTTCTGAAGACTTGGAAAATGAAAACACCAAGGAGGAATTGTCGTCAGAAAGTAGGATAAAGCCATTTCAACTCGGTTTACCAGAGTGAAACATGCGAACGCCTGGGGATCCCGAAAATGTATCTTATGAAACAATTCTTGAGTCTGTTTAGTCTCATTTCCTGTATCTGTTGTAATATCTGTTGAAATATGGCGAAATAGATCTAGAGCTTTTGTGTCTTGATTTCAAACGGTTTATTCGTGAAAAGCCATCTAGCGGTGATAATGGAAAGGTGAAGTACAAGTTCTGCACTCGTAGCCCTGAAGCTGTTTAAAAGTTTACTTACTCTGTTGGCATTACACACTTTGCAGAAGTTTTGGCGGATCAACCACCCTACTCCATCTCTACCTATTTAGGACTATTTATTTCCAGTTATCTGCATTCAGCACTGAAAGTATATACATGACTGATCCCTGAAAATCAAGAAAAAAGGTGACCTACAAAAATATTAGGCCGGGACAAACGGCCTAATATTTTTGTAGGTCACCTTTTTATTATCGATTTTGTGATCAAATTATCTTATGATCCAAGTAAAAAGGAACTGGGTATTTCCGAGCTTTTAGTACCTAATTAAATAAACAAAATTTGCTCCGTCCGGATTGAAAACGCCCCAATTCCAAGAGTTTTCATAAATAAAATAGTTGTAGGTTATGATGAGATGAAACTATTTATGAAAGTCAGGCGTATGTTAATATTTTGATTAAAAGGGGTCTATACCACGACTCCATTGAAGTATTCTCAAAAAAAGTAGATTTTTCTCATTAAGTAAAATACATGCAGGCACTAAAATACATGGATACTCATTTACTTAGCACTTGAATCGTTAGATGATTTGATTACAAAATCAAGAAAAAAGGTGACCTACAAAAATATTAGGCCGTTTGTCCCATATAACCTCGATGCATGAACATGGGGCGGAGATAACGACAGACCCAATATTTTTGTAGGCTACCTCTTTATCTCGATTTCCTGATCAAATTCCATTTTGGCTTTTTAGGTAGTCTTTTGTCTTCTATTGAGTCATTCATTGTTGTGTAAAGGCTACCTGTTGAATATCTTCGAGCTACATGTACCGGCCATCTTAAGCACTTTGGCTTCATATCATGAGATATTGACTGAGCAGTTACAGTAAGCATGTGTTCATTAGACGTTCTCCTCTATGCTTTCGTACTCTGATCCCAGATAGCTCCGTTATCCTACGGAGAATTTTCCTGTCTTAACTTTGAAAATTTCTTTTTAGTGTTCCGCCGTATGATCGAAATGTTTCGGAATTTCAATACCTTTGGAATAGAGAAGAAAGCTCTGTGTTCGCTTGTTATACGTTGTAAGTTATTATAGTAAATAAATTATGCCTTGCGTTTCAAATGAACCAATTCAAATAATAATTATCAATTGAAGAAGAATAAAAACAACAAGCCATATTTATAAAATAAAATAAAAATAATAAATATTATTAAAGAGGACATTGATCCAATATGACAAGAAAGCAGAAGGCCCTCGACATCTTGACATCTTTAGGCTAATGTATTCAAAACATGGCCCGCTAAAGGTCAATGCCATGAATAAATCATGAAAAAAAGGAAAATATGAAATAAAATTGATAAGAAAACTTTATTTCTTTACAGGAAAAAACCATTTCTTATATCCTAAAACGAGACAAGTAAACTTTTTTAATATTTACAACATTTTATTTCATATAAAAGTGTTTTCAAAATAAAAGGGACTGTTAGAACAACGAAAGATCAAAAATTTTAAAAATCATAATTTTTTTTGTACATACTGAGGTACAGACCGCATTTTATAAAATCATTAGCATGTGTCTAAAACATCATAAATAGCTTCATCTACAACTCTTTTATCAATCGAAATTCTCAGAAATGGAGCGTTGCCATTAAATTAATTAATTGAATGAGGTGTTAATCTGACAATGGTCAGATTCTCCACTCATGCATAAAGTGCTCTCGATCAATCTCCACTGGCTTTAGTACCAGTGATGCGGTTGAGAGAGTAGCGCAGGGTTTTCCTGGAGTCCTACTTTCCTTGTATAGTTGGAGGGACGAGCCTGTCTGGGAACTCTCTCGCCTGATTGTAAATAGTGTACATAGGTATTTACATATGTGGTTCTTGCTTTATTTCCTTATTTTTAAGTTATTTTATTTATTGTATATACTTTCTTATTATTATTTATTTGTTATTTTGCTTCTGTTCATTTTATATTTTTTTGTACATATAGTCTGAATGTGATCGCACCGTAACTAATGTCCAAGTGACAGAATGCTGTAATATTCAATAAATAAATAGTTAAATGTAAAAAAACAAAACAAGAAAAAAACAACAAATACGTACTTAAAACCCATGAATAACCATTTGATTTCCACTTGAACCATAATATAATTTTTCAACCCTTTTTTATAGATTTTGTGATAAAAATTATCATAGGATTCAAGTGGATTGTTTATTTTTTACTATCTCATTAAATAGGCAAACGTCGCATTTCCCAAAATTTTCGTAAATAGAAAATCCAATTTCTATCCCAAAATCATTCAGACACCCCCCGCTAACCTTCCATGTAAATTTACATATTATTCAAAATGATTCACATAATGATATATTTACATATAATTCATCACTTAAATACTTACTATCAGATTCGTCTTCTTTTCCTTTTTTATTTTTTTTATGCAGAAACACAGAGTTTATTGCTGAGAAGAATGTAATGTATTTTTTATTTATTTTTTTTTAACTGTATATTTATATTTTACAACTGTATATAGTTTTAAGTGTCTTGGCATGGTTTCAAGTGTTTTGTATATAGATTTTTTTTAGATATAATAATTTAATTTTGTACTTTTTTGTTATTCTGAAGGGACTTCGTCCCAGAATAAAATTATTTTCTATTCTAAATATAAAAGTTGTAATTTGACAATATATTGTATGTAAGCATGATGGCATACTTCTTTTATATCTTTATTATATGAAAAAGGAAAAAATAAAATAAATAATAATATAATGAAATATTAAAAAAAAAAAATATGGACTGGAACTAGAATAAACTATGGAGAAAAAATCGCGAAGGAGGAAGAGACTATGCAAAGCGGTTGAGCAATTAACAGTGATGTAGTGGTAATTGAGTTGTCATTATCAGCGGGGCCCTGATAAGAGCCCTCTAATCTTTTAACGGTTACTCCAGCTTACTGAGCAGTTTCGGTCTCTTCCTCGCTTGGTAACAGTCTTCTTCAGCAAATAACCGTTTAATCTTCCATCGTTAAGATATAGCTAATGTAACGATACTGATTAGTGTATATCTGTTAATAACATATAAAGGAATTTTTAAGCAAAAGGAAGGGTTTTAAGCAAAACATCTTGGGAGGGTATGTAGCAAAAAGTATTGCTCTATGGTTCCATAAAAGAATTTCGTTACTCAAATCATCAATTTTCACCTTATTGACTACTTTAAAATGAAAGATCTTTGTTGAAATCTAGCTCTTTGTTTTCTCAAAAGAGTGACGTGGTTCATTTAAAGGAAGGTTACACACAACTTGAATAACCTCTTAGTAGCGAATCCAGTATCTAATTTACGCCATATAGTACTTTACGCCATTATCAAGTACTACATTAATTGGTGATTTGACCAATGCCACTAGCTTCATCCAGAATTTAATTTTTTTTTTTTTTTAATTAAGGATTTAAAAGCTTTTTTTTTTCATAAAAATAACGATAATTACTTTGGAAAAAAAGAAAGAAACTAACTACCTGTATGAAATGGTGTTTCAGTGATTCCTAAAGCCCTTTTAAATGTAATTACACGAACGATAATACTTTAAGAGATAATTTTTAAATATTTTTTTCAAAAAAACATGGTTATATTTTCCCATTTTGGGAGGAGGGGGGGCTTATTTTATTTTTTTTCCCCACCTAGAACAATAATAGTTTCAGAGATAAAATTTGTACATATTTTTATTAACACGTACTGATATTTAGTGATTGAAGAACATGCGTTATAATTTAAAAAATAAAACATAGTTTAAGTACTTGGCTCAGCTTCGATCATTCATACAAACAAATATGAAACAATAAAAACATTTTGTTTTCTATATTTGGAAACATGAAGACACATTTTATTGTCACATGAAGACAATAAACTTATTAATAATACTACAATTTCTCAGAAATGAGGCAGTTTACCCATTAAATCAATTAATTTGATGAGATACTAAAAAAAACATGTATACTCATTTGCTTTCTACTTGAATCGTAATATAATTTGAATACAAAATCGAGAAAAAATGGGACCTCCACCCTCAACATATCAAAATAACAGGCAATATATTATATAGGCAAAAGGGCCCAATATTTCTGTTGGCCATTTTTTTTTCCCGACTTTGTGATTAAGTCATCTTATGATTCAAGTGGGAAGCAAATGAGTGTACATAAGTCTCATTAAGTAGGCAAAGTTTATCGACCTCCAAATTTAAAATGCCACGTTTCCGTGATTTTTCGTAAACAAAAAAGTCGCTACAATACGATAAGCCGAAACCATCCACAAAGATTTAGGCGCATGTAATTAATTTAATAAAAATTTATCTATACCGCGGAATAATATGTTTGGGAAATTAGTTCAGATATGATGCCACAAGAAAAAAAAGGTTTTATTTTATCTACTTTACCTTATGAAGTAACAAGGAATCAATTGGTCATAGCAATAGAGCCCTCCTCCCTGACACAAGAAAAAAAAAGTACTCTAAAAGGAATTTAAATTTGAAAAAGGGCGTATGTAATTACATTTAAGGGTTGAGGAATTAGCTTTTGCTGTGTATTTTTTTTTTTTTTTTAAGATTGGTATGTTATTTTGTATTAATTCATCTTTGTTATTCTAAGGGGAATTAGTTCCAGAATAAAGTTCTATTTTCTATTCTATTCTTTTTTTTTTTCAGATCATTGATGTACAAATAAACAACTTGTCTCTGTTAACTAATTTTTCAGAAATTTGTTGTTCATATTTATTCATATTTTATTATTTATCCTATTTTTGTTAACAGTGGGAACAGGTGCCCCACCTTGCCCCAAACTTCACTATTGATAATTGAGTAACAATTATCAAAGGTAACTGATAACGAATCCATGTATTTGGCTGTTCTCAGAAATCACTGGAAATCCACACCATCGGAGTAGATGATAATAAACCAGGTCTATTATTGGGTGTTCTCGGAACGGAATAACGGGAAATTCACACCATCAGGGAATAACATTAGATATTTGTATTCACTATTCGTCAATAGGAACAAATTTCTGAGGAATGCATAAAAAATAGAGCTAATCAGCTGTTTTTTTTTCTTTTCTATCGTCTGAAAGCAAATGTTTATCTAATCGTGCATAAATAGTCTTATTTACATCGCCTTATCTCTTCAAAACGTTTTCGATATTATTGATAAAATTTAGAGCTGGTTTAAATTGCTGATAACAACTCGATTACCAAAAAAATAATTTTATTTTAATAAACAATAAAAATTAATTCGACCCAGTATTAAAATAATCTGGAAAACGAACCACAACTTTTTTTTATCGTATGATGAAACCAAACTCATAGTAAAGTATTTAATATGATAATTTTCAGATATGCAACAAATTTTTGAGTTAACGTCTCCGATTTTCAAGTTTGGGTTTGGGTCTTGGCTCATTTTATTCATGAATGTTTTGAAACAATAAGAGTCCTAAATATTGAATTTATTTTTCATTATTTATTTTTTTATTTATTATGGTTGACAGGCGCAAATACATTTTTATAGAGAAAAAAATTTTTATTATATCAATTTATAATTTATAAGAAAGATTTGATAATTTATATATAAATTTCATATATTGTGAACTTTATCTTTTCACTATTCATTTAAAATCAAAGTTATGAGGTTTTGCCTAATCCTTGCATTAAATATTATTGTCTTCTCTATCCTCACTAACTTCTAATACGTTTATATTTTTATAAATAGTCCCAGAATAAAGTTATTTTTCTATTTCCATTTCTAAATACTTAGTCCTTTCTTTATTTTATTTTTTTTTTTTTTTTGTATACTTTAAACATAAATTTTCCAAACACATTGTTTATCTTGCAGTAACTTTTGACCTACATTTATGTTTTTTGGCACACTTTTGTAAAATAATCAAAAACGACAGACAAAAAATTTACCGACTAATTCGTCTACTGATTTTTCGATGTGTCTAATGATTTTTATAAAATCTTATGATAAAACAATCATACTCCCAACTCTGTTATATGGCAGGCTATCGTTCTGATTTATAACAAATTTGACGGGGAAAGAACCAAGTTCAAAATAGAATATCGTGGAAAATAGTCGAAGGGACGTAATTGCGATCTCAAAATTTCATGAGGAATGAAAAATAGCAATATTAAAAATTTTTATTACTGCCAGCAATTTTTAAAATCATTTAGTTGAGGTAAAATCATAGAACTAGGTACAATTACTCCTATTTTCTAAATAGCATCAGTCAAAGATAATCTTATTCCTCTTATCAGACGGAATGCACTTCCTTATCAACTTATTCATAATGGTGGTTTGTGTGTGAATTTGTGTCTGTGAATATGGTGTAATAGTCGTATAGATAAACGTTACGTTCCTATGCTAGTACATTTTGTTTCAAACAACTATACTTGACAACATATAAACCTCCTTACATATGACTACGTAAACCTACAGAAAGTATATTAATATTAATGTATTTGCGGAAGTGTCTTAATTTTTGTTTTGATGTATAGAATCCAAAATACTACTCAAAGATCAAATATTAAAAGAGGACAATGAAACAAAGTATATTCCGCACCTATATCCATAGGAAGGATAGGGTTATAACATAGAAGTATTTCTATAGTCCGGTATTATGTTAAATTGAATAATTTTTTATTCGTTTATTCCAACGAAATTGAGCATTTAGTGGAACTTAACATAAGGATCTTTGCATCTGTGCGAGTTATCTTACAGAAAGTAAATTAATGTGTTGTCAAATCTTCGGCTTCGTTCGAGTATGGAAGGCACCCGACTGATTAATCTAGTTTCATGGATATCCAGAATTCTATAATAGATATCCATAAACGGAAACTTCGTTTACAATTCACCATTAAGTAAATAAGCAAACGCATAATATATCTTAGGTGGAATAGGTGTATTTCCGTATTTTGATATATTTTTTTTTATAATTTATTTAATTAATTGATTTTTTTCTCTAATACATGGCATAGACAAATCAGTTTATACTTACACTTTATAAATGTTAAGTAATTCATTTCTATAAAAGCTACTTATTCTACTTTCTAAGAACTACATATTTCATGAATTGAAAATACGTGCTCGGGAGACTAATTAGTGTAATTATCACATTAATAAAGTGACACGCATAACACATGCGGCGTTTATAAGTGGCCACATAAATAATATGACTTCTGAAGGCATAATTGTTCCCACCTTCAACATGACATGTCTGACATTTATATTTTATAAGTGTCAATATCAAGGATGTCTTTTTTTTTTTTTTATCTCAGAAATTACGAACCAGCTTTTAGACAAGTGTTATTTTCAATACAAACTTTCTGGTATTAATGCGAAGAGACCTTCAAATTGTAAAACAAGCTAACTCTGTTTTCTTAAATTTTATAGATCTGTTAAGAACTGAATTTTTTTTTTGTCTGTTAGGATCTATTACTAATGAAGAGTCAAAGTTAATCCATTTTTTTATGGGAGATAAGTCATTATAAATTAATCCATTTCTGAATCTACAGAAGTTACAGTTTAATAGTAATGTGCTTTTTATATTTTAGTATTTTTTTTCTCCAAATAACGCCATTGAAAA
The DNA here is from genome assembly GCA_928085145.1 of Nezara viridula. Classification (NCBI taxonomy): domain Eukaryota; kingdom Metazoa; phylum Arthropoda; class Insecta; order Hemiptera; family Pentatomidae; genus Nezara; species Nezara viridula. Next base: position 121,857,315 of record OV725081.1, on the reverse strand, counting down.
AAGTGTACCGTGGATCTTGAGTTTAGTACTTTTTAAGGCCAACTACAGTATCAAGGCCAGCGTTCGTACAAGAGGCACTTGAGCCGAAATCAAGTTCAACCGCCTGGTTGTCATTTTTAATTATTTAATTGTCCTAGAGACAGATTGTAATATTTTCAATAGATAAGTTTAAAAAAAAAATTATTTAATTAAGAGTACTCAATTTATAGAGACTGTACTCCAGGATCTTCCAATCCAAAGGTCGATCCACGGTCGAAGTAGTCGAATTATTAAATATTCGCCACAGCCAGACTCGAACCAGGGATCTTGAGCATAGGAAGTTAGTACCTTGCTCACTGAGCTACACCTCTCCCTTATGAGTATATATATATATATATATATATATACCTTTTTCTATAATCGCCTCCCGAAAATACAAAACCTGTCAGTCTACTGGAGGCATCGCACACTGACTAAGTTCACAAATAGTCACCAATACTAGCTTAGTATCATGATCGAGCATCGAGTTTCCGGGATCCCAACAGCCGCTCGAAGGTTTAGTCTAAGGACAGTCTGTTTCAAAGAAAGAAATACAGGTCCTTGTGCGCTGCAGATCCAGCCAGATTTCTGACTAACCTTGAACCCAAATGATCGCACGGCCAGTGATCTGTAAGGCATGCGTTCCCGAAAAATATATACATATTTAATAAAATGAATACGTCAATTAATAAAATAAACCCCAAAAAAATGAAAAATCGTAAGGAAAATCTCATGCAGTGAATATTTAATAAACGTAACGCTTCTGAGAATAGCGTCAAATCGACGATCAAAGCGCTCTTCTCGGAAACTCACTGAACTAAATGGTATCGAATTCAAACTGTATATTAGATTTCAAAGCACGTATGTCGGTAACTGCATTTCATTTCTCACAAACTACAACGCCAATGTTACCACCGCGACAGGTACTATCAACTATCTCTTCGAAACTGACAGTTCGACAGTACAACTGTGAGTTATAAATGATATTTAGAGTTTACACAATGACAGTTTTGGCAGCAATCGTAAGCTGACATCATATAAACGAGGATTAAAATAATATTAATTTTAATATGCCTTTGGATGCGCTCATTTTGAGAATATTCTTTGCACTATAAAAGTATCATGATTGTAATTCAGAGCATTGAGTATTTTCTTTTAAATGATATGTGAGGATCTGAGAGCTTATCAGTGAATTCAATATATAGCGAGTTATGTATACTAGTAGGACCGTGCGAAAAATTCGCACAGCATATTGTTATCAAATGCCAGATTAATAAGAAAATTAAATAATGCAAAGTGTCAAAAGATAAAGAAATCAAATGTTACTTTATCGATAAACATAATCGACAAATAGAACAAAAAGTAATTTAAATCTTCATTTTTATTTGGAACCAACATGGTTACAAAATTCAGTGAGCTGTATCATTGCTAAAAATTGTCCGATTTCAATGATTTTTTTTCCATTTGTAGGGAATTAAGTAATCTTTTATACAATAACGGGCATAACCAAGGGAGAAGTGTGTAATTTTGTAGTTATTCGCAAATAAAGTTTGTTTTCTTTCATAACTTGTTTGCCTGAATTTTCGGGGTGATTGGACTATTTTGCCTGCCTGAAGGAGAAGGAAATCTTCGAAATTAGTGGCTCAATCTTAAGATTTGGTGAAAAATTGACGATGATATGGCTTGCCGATCAAAAACACCATCGATAAATAATATAAACTCCTCCTCTCTCGATCATAGAGACCTCAAGTCGACGAAATGAGACGTGAATTCAATGACAGTTCTACAAATAATCTAAGGTTGTGTGGATGCGAACCCTATGCCTTGCGTTATCTCGAAAATAGTACGTTTTTGGGTTAAAAAACGCAGGATCCGATAGTTCCGGAGGAACTATCCGGGTCTTGCTGTACGCATCAAAATCTTCAAGATCTAATTTGTCCCGTATCGATCTACAGACCTACCACCGTTCAGGTATTGAAGCCTAGCAAAATGTTTGTATCGACTATATTTATTTTAGAAAGAATAACAAAAGTGGAGAATACGATTCGCTAACCCCCCGTGAAATTCTGAATCCAACGGTACCCCATTCATGGTATTTGGGCATGACAGGAGCTTATATTTGGTACAAAACCTATTTCGAGCCTTACTGTAATAACATATGAACGGATATAGTTTTGCGAAAACAGTTTTGTCTTTTCACACTCCATGTTTCAGAGTACAGTCGCAATGAAATTACGGCGTGTAACAAACGCTAGACCTCAAATGCTGTTAGGGTCATTACTCTGCTAAATGCTACTCTGACTAACGAGTGCCAAGTATTTTACTCAAATTGAATCACGGTTGGGAATTCAATCACTACTTCAGTAGTTAATAGTTTGACATCAAACGAAATAGTAATAAAATTCTTTGGTACTCAAAAAGAGTATTTGAGTAAAATACTTGGTATTCAGTACTCAGAGTAGCATTTGCCTATCTGTGGTACTTAAGACTTATTAAAAAAAAAATTTAATTTATTTTTAATACTCTACAGACAGCATTTTTCATTTATTCGTTGTTAAATTTTTAATGATGTTACAATAAACAAATATTGAATAATACAATTTACTATGTGCTCGCCTCTATCCTATACCCTATTAAAGCAAGACTTCTAATCACCGAATTATGTGAATAATAAATTATAGCTTGATACGTTTTACACATAACAAGTTAGTGTAAATGGTGGTAACTACATACATTAAAAAAAAAATGTTCTGATGAGAAATGATTTATCAAAAGTTTCAAGTCTTAAAATTGAGATTTTACCAATTTGTCAATTTTGGAAAAATTCAAAAGTTTCAATAGCTTCTTCAATAGTGCTAAGGAAGATACTTATTTAGAAACATGTAGTACACATCAAAAGGTAATAGAGTCGATATTTATTATTAAACATAATAAAAAAATAATAAATTTTAAAACTGATGCAGCTAAAATAGGGAGTCACTATGCCTGTCTAATTGACCAATTAAATATATAAAAATAAACAAAAGCTTTGGAATTTGACCCTTTGTTCTAGGTTTGGTTCAGCATCTCACTAGACTCTCCCTAGAGAAGACAACATTATAATTTCAAAGTAAAACATCCATTATAGAAACTAGCTACATACATAAAAATAGTAATAATAAAATAAATAAAAACGTAAATGTTATTGCATTTTAGGAATGAAATATGACAATAAAAAATTTAAATAAATAATTATAGCAAATCTTATAAAAAATAAGAGGATATAGGATGTAGATACAGGCGGATTTACAGGGGGGGGGGACAACCATGTTTTATAGAAAAAAATATTAAAAATTATCTCTTATATTATTATTGTTGGTGTGATTACATTTAATAGGACTTCAAGAATAACTAAGACACCATGTCATATGAGTAGTTAGTTTCTTTCTTTTTCTTTTTCAAATTAATTATCGTTAGATATATGAAAAAGAAATCCTTCCTGCTGAAGCCCGCCCGAAAATTAAATCCTGGATCCGCTAGTGGATGTAGATACTGAAAGATTGTCAAATTTTGTTATTGTTGTTTAAAGTTATATAAAAAATATTATATTGATAGTGCAAAATATATATATTTTTTTATTACTTTATTGAGTATTACAACAGTCTGTCTCTTGGACATTGGTTATAGTGAGGTAGAATGACATTTACACTATATGTACAAAAAAAAAAATAAAATAAATAGAAACAAAATAATAATCAAAAGTATATACAATAGATAATAAAATAATATAACCCAAAAAAATAAGAAAATTAAAACTAAGCAAAAAAAAAAAACACATGCATACCTATATACAAGCAAAATATAAATAACGAAAATATTCTAATTTCTAGTCTGAAGATGGTATATAAAAGTAGATTCCGAAACGTCATAATGAAATAAAGAATAATTGTTTTGGGAGAATAAATACTGTTAACAAATTTTACTTGTATATCGTTTCAATAGCATTTTTACGAAAAAAAGATTTTTGCATTTAACAAAATATTCACAGGTGCCACAGATATATTGTATACCATTGAAAAGATACAACTCTCTCTTTCCCCCATTCATTCATCAGCCTACTCTGAGAAATAGACAAGACCTTTCTTTTTACGCACTGGATAAGAACTTGAACTGGACTCATCAAGGCTTTAATCTATTCCATTATTTATGTTTACAAGAGTATGAGTAATTATACATGAATGGACACAGCCCACAGACGATAATCCACTATAACACCGAAGATGGCTATAGATAGGCTATAGATTGCCATGACCGAACAGATGCTGAAGCAAGAGGACTTTATTTGGCAGCGTGGGCAAGGACTGAGTCCCAGCGCCCACTAGCGGCGGGCCGAGTGTGTGGGCGGTCTCAGAACCAGCTTCATTTCTCCCTTTATTAGTTATGTATTACGAAGGATACCTGTTCCGCCATGTAAATGAACTGGGATATGCAAATGGATTCCTTGGCGCATTAGTGTCTACTACAGCTAGAGAAATCTGTCTGGTTTATACCTGTCGGTTTAAGAAGATACAAGAAAAGGACTGATTGATTTCTGTTATTATTTATTACTTTGAAATAATCTGACATCCTTATAAATGTATTTATTATTCTCGTAACTTATAGTGGCAGTGTTCACTGGTGTGCCCTAAAATGCAAATAAGGAAACCATTGATACCCTATAGTTAGATATAGACACAGAAAAAGATGATCATAGACTGCTAAGTCCAATTTATAACCTGATTTGATTTATTAATTCCAAATTAAATTACTAGTTTACTCTACTTTTTGAGCCTCTAGTCTTTGACAAATTTTATGTTTTATAAAAAAAAAAAAAAAAAAAGAGGCCATATCATCAATGATCTCTTAAGGTTTAGGGAGCCCTTATATTTGGACAAAGATATTTAAAATTGTAGTAGAAATTATATTTTACAAATACTTAAAGTATATCAGAAGTTATCTGAAGCTTCTATTTCAACAGTAATATTCATATTATTCTCACTCCTTAAATACAACATTTAAGTCAAATTATCACACAATAATATAAATAGTAATCAGCTTCTACCAAATGAAGCATATTCATTTAATGAAGCCAAATTTTTTTTCACCACATCCTTGTAAGACTTTAGAAAAGAAATCGTTACTCACTCATTCTTAAAGCGATATAATAATGGAAGCTTTATCCATTTTTTGTGGAATGAATATAAACTTGATACAATTTGATCCAGACTTTAACTTAATTTTTTTTTATATTTTAACTATTTTAAGAATGAATATAATTTTTATAATGTCTATATACCAAATTGACAAATTTGAACTTAAATATTAAATTGTTTTTTAAATTATTTATTGAGTATTACAACAATCTGTTACATGGACACTAGTTATAGTGAGGTAGGATAACATTCACACTATATGTACAACAAATATAAAATAAATAGAAGCAAAATAACAATAAGCAATAATCAAAAAGTATATACAAAAAATAAAATAACCTAAAAATAAGGAAATTATAACTAACCAAAAAACACATGCATGCCTATATACACTAAAATGTTAAATATTGAAATTATTGTTCTGAACCCAGGGTGCCACGCCACCCAGCTTGAGAGACTGAAATTTTATATATTACAATTAGAAGCTAAAATTTTATATACTTATTTTTACAGGGAGAGGTGTGGAGATATAATTGCCCGGTGGCGCTAAGAGTCTAAGGCTAATATTTCCCAGACCTAATCCTTTTAAAAACAACTACCTGTGGCCTAAAGAAGGGTATATTTTAAAAACCGTAAGGATAACATTATTTAAAAAAAAAAAGCTATGTAATATGCTAAATCATGGGCAGGATTACAAGGTCTAAATTAAAACGTCTTCTCCCTTTTTTGCCTCATTACTTATTAATTTCCTGTAAAAGTGTGATGTTCGTTACAAATAAAAATGTCTGAGATAAAAAGCTGAATTCGCGCTTCGGCTGTAAGATTGAACCTTATTAATCGCAGCACTTCCAGATGGTAATTATGTAAATGAGGGATAGAAGGGCGCTGAAAGAGCTACAACATGAAATGTATCTGTAACAAGATCTGGGCGAGGGCTATCTCCACGCCCGGTCGCATAAACATATCTTTAATCCTCCGGTGATTGTGGCGCCTATGTCCGTGGAACCCGTTCAATGAACTGTCTACCCCAGGGATAACACCTGGTCTGTCCAACGGTACATGCAACCCTCTGTCGGCAGGCCTTTCAGACACACGATATACTATGTACCATATAGAATAATAGAAAATAATTTTATTCTGGGACGAAGTCCCTTTAGAATAAAAAAAAAGTAAAAAATTAAAGTATTATATCTGGCCTAAGTAAAAACAAACATAAAAAATAAAAATAAAGAAAAGAAAAAAGTAAAGACAATATTAGTTTAACATACTATGTACAAAATAAAAAAAATCATATACAAAACACTTGAAACCATGCCAAGACACTTAAAACTATGTACAGTGGTAAAATATAAGTATACACTTTTAAAAAAATAAATAAAAAATACATTACATTCTTCTTAGCAATAAACTCTGTGTTTCTGCATAAAAAAAAAGTAAAAGAAGACGAATCTGATAGTAAGTATTTAAGTGAATAATTATATGTAAATATATAATTTTGAATAATATGTAAATTTACATAGAATGTTAGCGGGGGGTGTCTAACTGTTTTGGGGATAGAAATTGGAATAGGAGTGTTTTAAATGTAGACGGGGAGGGAGAATGCCGAATTTTGATAGGAAGGGAATTCCAGAAATTAGCAGAGCGAACAATAAACGAGTTTTGGAACGAGTCAGATCTGTAAGAATGAATGTAAAGGTCGGAAGGTCGAGATCTTGTGATAAGGGAGTGGACTGATGACTTGAATTGGAGAAGGTTGTAGGCGTAAGAAGGACGATGGTTGTTGATGATATGACAGAGGAACGTACATAAAAAATATTGTCTTCGAATGGAGGGGAAGAGCCACTTTAACTCAGGGTAGTGGTGAGACCCTTGGGAGTATCTCGGGGCACCAATTACAAATCTTCATAATTCATTCATAAGTCTTTTCAGTCTATCACGGAGCTCCACCGAGAGTCCATCATACACCACACAGCTATAAAGATATATAGCTATACTTTGGTGGTATCAATTTCGAATAATAAACAATTGTTAGTTGGCGAGCAACAAGCCCAAACACTCTTCTCTCTTTCAAAGATATTAAAATTAAGAAATTTCAAATCAAGAATGTACAATGCTTTATTTGCGGATGTAAGATCTGGACACCAACCAGTGCCCTAGAAAAAAATATTCAAACATCTGAGAGAAAAATCCTCCTCACGAAGCGATCTGGGACCAGAATACTACCACATGGAAGAAAAGGGCCAATAAACAGCCGCTTACAGAAACTGGTCAATTCAATATCTCATGATATGAAGGCAAGGAGGTTAAGAAGAGAGAGATATATGTAGATATGTAGCTCGGAGTAATCCCTGTGGAAGAATCAAAATGGCAATGAATGCCGCAATAGTAAGCTAAAGACCACGTGTTATTCCATTTAATTTGTTTTATTTATTGTATATACGAGTATGGTGTAAATAAACTACCGTATCATTGTTTCCGATGCCCTTAATTGAGATGTAATGTGAAAAATTCAATAAAAAATTTAAAATGTTAGAAGATACCGCAATTCTCAGTTCAGATAAAAATCCTATTCGAGCATCCACCACTCTTCAAAACCACTTGAACGATATTGCTGATTGGACCACAAGGTGGAAAATTAAAATGAATGAAAAAAAAGTGTGTACGTAGTATTCACTCTTAATCATACCCCTTCCCCCGAAATATATTTTAATAACATTGAAATTCCTGCATCCGATGTAATTAAATAATTGGGTTTTTACCTGGACAAAAGACTAACTTGGAGGACACACATTAGACGAAAACGTATGGAATTAAATAGACGATCCGGTCTATTTTAGGATACGGTCTTTTATCTAGGTTACTTGATAGACGTTCAAAATTATCTTTGACTAACAAACTAACTCTCTATAAAGTTTTACTTAAACCAATTTGGACTTATGGCATAGAACTGTGGGATTCTGCTAAAACTTCCAATATTAAAAAAATCCAGTCTTTCCAATCCAAAGACTGGTCAACCGAAGAATAGTTGACGTACCATTTTATGTCGCAAACGATAGATTACATAAAGACTTGAACATCCCAACAATTTTAGACACTGCAAAAGAAAACTACAATAACTTTCACCAAAGCCTCATTTACAACACGAATCCTCTGACAGAAAACCTTAACTACCAAACCTCGACGATTACGTAGGCGGTGGCCAAGAGACCTGCTGAACTAAACTATTTCCTGGATTGTGATGGAACGCTGTGAAGCTGCCAAAAAATTTGCTCATTGCAAAGAAATTTGCATATCGCAAATTTAATTTTTATGTCCAATTTTAAGTTATGTATTAATAATAATAATAAAAAATACATTTACAAAAAAAGAAAATATTAGAAGTGTAGTACAATTTTTATTACTCTCCCCAACTCCCCTTATCATACACCACATATTCTCTCTAAAATATAACCCAATCAATCTTTTTTGGTGGAGGGTAAAAATGCAGATGGATAGATCGAATGCAATTGGAAAGAAATAGCCCCAAGATAGGCTGAGATGCAGTAGGCTTGTTAAGGTTGCAAATATCAACAAGATCTGTAATACCAACAGAAAAACAAAACAAAAAAATAACTATAGATTCTCAATTGAGATTATTAATTCAAATTATTAATTGAAAAACCAAGAACAAACTAGAGATCAATTCAGGAGATGAAGGCCTGCCCTCCAGCCAACATCATAAACTTACACTTTCTCTGTAGATAATGAGCAATGGCTCGCAATGTGCTGAATCACTAAACGAGTCACTTAGTGGTCTCCCAGACAGTTTTGGCGGGTATGGGATGGAGTGTGGGAACGCCGGGTCAATCAAGTACAGTCCCCATCAGTAAAAATTGCTCAGAACCAGTAACTGCTACAACATAATTAAATACATATCACGGGAACAGTTATAGATTAGGCAATGATTATACTTCTTTTAGGAGCGAAATTTAAATATAAACTTATTTTATTTGATAATAAGACTGGATGTTGAGGATAACAGTAGAAGTGGCTTTAAAAAAGAAGAAATATGAAGCGAAAAAAGTTACATAATCAATCTTTTATTTCTTTATTTATTTTATTATTATTTTTTTTTGTTCTTTCCCACCTCGTCTTTTTAGGAAATAAGGGGATTTTCACGGGCCAGGGAGTTAGGGCGGGAAATTTAAAAGACCTCCCGAAGCACCGGGACGTGAACTCGTAATTTATATTGTTCCAACTTTGGTTATCAGGTTGTCAGGCAACGCGCTGTGCTGTGCACACACGTTGGCCCCTCGGCCACCCTACCCCCTCACATGATCAATCATATGGCAAATTATATCATCTTTAATTTCATATTGAACGTCTTTGTCGCAGCGATGGATAGTTTTTCTGATGTAAGCGAAAACCACCAAAAAAATGACCCAGTCGAACACCAAATCTGGATCACCACTTAGGAGGGGGGATTTTTAATATGTTTACTTCCTTACACCATACCAATATGATATATATACTAATATACCAAAGAAAGTCCTTAAGCCAAAAATTATGTCGCTCCCATTTCCTTCATTAATCATTCATTGACTGGACTATATTCAGAACATCAAGTAATACATACGAGAATCAAAAATTAAAATTATAAAGAATCCCAAATCAGAGCAAAAAAAAAAATTAACATGGATAAGTTACTGTAAGAAAGTAAATATATTAATCAAGAGGAAAGACTAATTAATTTTTAAAAAACTTAAAAGTAGATAAAAATTTATCCTATATAAAAACCAATAAAATGTCAAAGAAAAGTACTCACTAAAACCTTTTATTCATCAAATATAGTTATACTACTAAGTGCACAATGTTCCAATTTCACCAAGGAAAAAATCAAGTACACAGTGATATAAGTTTATATTAATTAATGATTTATAATTGAGTAATTATTTCCTATTCAACAAAAAACATGACACTAAAAAACATGAAAAATAAAAAACTTAAATTTCTCACTTATTTACTGAAAATCGGACCATTGTTTAAATAAACTTTTTTGCAACTCTTGATGTCAGCTATCATTCGTATAAATATTTCCGTTTTCTTACGGGACACTCAGCGTACATACATACACAGTATAATAACTGTTATCTGAATATCCAGTAATTCAAAATTACGAGAAAAAAAAATTTATAAATTTTTATATACATACGAATCCTAGTTTAAAAAAGTTGATGTATTTACAGTTTTATGATGTATTACAACTTTAGCCTATAGTTTTCTATTTATGAATAAAAACTAACCATAAGAAGCGACTACGAGAGTGGCGTTGAAGACTAGTCTGGCTTGAAGCCATTCACTATCAAGTTTTAAAGCATTGTCCTTCCGAGAATACATCTTAACATTCACTCCAACTCTCATATTTCATCCATATTTAAATATTCATTCCTCATTTGTAGGCTTCGCATCGTAATGCCATTCTAATATCATTCATTGCAATTCCCTATGCATGGCATTCTATGGTAACGAAAGGGACGTCTTTCGTTAATAGTGATAAATGGTTCTATGCAATAGCACATGGCTCCATAAAATATCCCACAACTCCGCTCATAAATACATAATTACTGCGATAAAATAAAATGTATCAACTATTTTTAATTATATTTCACATGAGACGCTCATTTTCAAAGTAATCAATTTTTATGGTAATTGTTATCATAGTATCGATTCCTAAGTAAAAACATCCAATGGATTCCAATGGTGCAATTATTTTTATTTAATAAACGAACCTAAACATAAAAAAAAAAAATCGTGTGTAAATAAGTTCCTTTGCGAAATAGGCTTTTTAAAAGTAATTTAATGAAGCATTTCTTAAAAATAGAATTTATCAAAAGCTTTTATACTGTTTTATTGAAATGATATAGCTAATTTAATAAATTGCTAACTATTTTTAGAATATAATTTCTGTAACTCCTCCCTCCGAATCATACACCATTTTTTATCTCTAAAACACACCTTTACATACTTAATTAATGAATAATTAAACATAAATATTTTGTTCAAAAATAGACTTTGAAGTTTGATTCATACCAAAAATGACCCTATTCAACGTGTCGATGTTTTTTAATTCCAAATTAAATCTGTGATTTTTGGAAATATCTTTACCTCTACAAATCTGTACCTAGCAGGTAAAAAACACCATTTTCATTTTTGTATTTGTTCAAAGCAGCCAATTTTCGATCACTTTGAGGAATCGGCATTTTTTTTTAGTTACTATATTATTTAATAAAAAACTGTAGATGGTGTAAAATTAGAATTGGGGCACAGAAAAAATTATTTATTAATTTTTTTTTATTATTGTCTTTTATACTACAATAAGAATAGAAAATATAGCTTTTCGCGTTTTCTGGAAATTTGCCATTGATGATTAAGGTTCACTTGCTGGTCTTCTGAATGTTAGCTCCACCAGTTACTTTTTGTACTATAGAAAAGTATCAGTTACATTTGTATCAATGTTTTTATTCTTCTATTATAAAAACATCTGTTAACAGATCATATTCTATATCATTAAAGAAAACTATTTAATATAAACGAGTAGATAATTAAACAACAGACAAGGGAAAAATAAAACCACATAAACTTGTATCTCTAAAACTTTTATATTTTTAAAGTTTGCATATTGCAGAGAATTTAGAAATTCCCTTTAACTATAAAACTGATCGTAGAAATTTGTATAAGTTTTATACTGAAACGTTAAACATCTTGAATAAGTCTAATAAAGCTAGCTAATTTGCTATTTTAACTTTGTCATAGTGATCAGCTGTTTTTTATGATAACCTTCCTCTGCTGTCTATTTTCGTTTCTCTTTTCTTTTGTATTCATTATTTTTTCCCCTTTTATCTGTATTTTATGGCTTATTTGTTTTTATTTATTTAATATTTCTTTGTTTTCATCAGTTGTTTTCAGTTTGTGTTTGGTCGCTAATGAGTGAATGATGTAACCTTGTATTTTATTAAACAAATGATGGTGTACATGATGATATAAAATATGATCTCTTAAAACATGTTTAGAATAACAGATTTATATATAATGAATTAATAACAACATTGATTCAAATGTAAATGATAATTTAAATTATCATTTCAGCAAAATTATTAGCAATAATATGAAACGTAAAGCATTAAAATAATGTAGTACTCTTAATCTCAAAGAACATAATAATATGTAAGCCCATAGCTCCCAGTGGACATAAGGCTATTATAATATATATAGGACGAAAACGTATAGCATTTGATAGAATTTTTTTTAAAAATGTTTAATTTGTGTGACGTTTCCAAAGGTAATTTATAAAATAGTATGGTTGAAAATGCGTTGTTTGACTTTTAAATTTAAATTTTAGAATTGACCTTTCAGAAATAGTTATGAAATCAATATTAGAAAAATGTTATTATATTATTATAAGAATAAGAATGAAGAACGATTTTATAACAATTATATAAAAAATAATATAACACAGAGGATAAGAGAATAATGTAAAAGATGTTATTCATTAAGTTGTCTTTTTGGAATTTTATTGTGTTATTGTATGTGCTGTTACATATATATTTATTATATATGTTATTTCCATATATATTTGTTAATAATGTATTATAATATTTTAGATAAAGATTTCGACTTGAAAATGGGCAAAATTGCCTGAAACGTCGTCGAAAAAAATAAAAATGCATTGAAGTATGGAAAGGAGGTGAAGAAGTTCAATAAAGTTATTTCCTCGAAATTATTAATTTTATTAAGTAACTGATACTTTTCTATAACAGTTACAAAAAGTAACTGGCGGAGCTAATGTGCAATAGACCCCACTTAACAATTTATAAGTGAAAGTAAAAATATTATCTGCGCAATAAAATATGCAAATTGATAGAGAGTTTTTATGATGAAATTAATATTTTGATCGAATAATGATCATTATGAAAGCAATATTTAAGGATTGAATAAGCAATAACTATACTTCAACAATTCTTGAAAAACTGAATATAAAAGATGTCCTTTACCAAGTTGAGTACCCAATTATCGGAAGGGACTCGAGTTTCTTCCTTCAATGGCGTAGCTTGGTCGACTTTTGCTCGGGAAGGGATTGAGGTTTCTCATTTCCTTGTCAGAAGGCTCAAATTATCCATTTAAAAGAATAAAAGAATTATACTTATGACCGTACTCATCAGAAGATGTCCTTCAGCCCAGCCGGTATGAGTTCATCGTCTGCTATGAATAAGAATTGCATCACGCTATCTGTGTCCTTTTGATAAAGGTTAATCCTGTAATTACATAATCACAAGGTGATTTGTCCTATTACACATATGTAATACCCTATTAAATGTTTAAATATATCCACAGTTTCATTTAATTAATAGCACTGATAAGATTGTAAATGAAAAGCCATAAAATTTGTTAATTAAATACAATAGGACGATTTTTAAACAAAATTATCAGAATCGTTAAGAAATAAAAAACATATGTATAAAGAAGGCTCTCGCCGTCATTAAAACAAGAATTAAGATCAACAGATAAGAAGCAAATAGTGGTAATTCATAAAATATAGAATCGAACTCTGATGATGGAAACCGACGCGTCAGTTTGACAATGTTTTAGGAAGTATCTTTTCACTACATATAAACAAATAAAACAATGCAAAAATATTAATACTGTGCTTAGATAAAATATTTGAATAAGTTAATAAAGTTGTATTTGAGGGGTAAAGTTTTAGAAGGTAATTTGTTTTCTTAAAACTTTTTTATTGAGAATTATTACAATGTGTCTCAGTCAAGGACACTTATAATAGAGTTCGGAGAGTACATTCACACCTTATATACAGAAACATAAATAAAATAAAGAAATAACCAAAGAATACATAGAAATAAGAACAAAATAAAATGTTATAAGTAGAGTAAAAAAAAAATCTATATATATATACATAAGTAAGTAAAAATAGAAATAAAAGTAAAATAAACATCTTAGATACAAGCATACCTATATACACTATTTACAATCAGCCAGGGAAACTCCGAACCAATCTTGTCCCTCCATATGTGGAGGGAAAAGTGAGGCTTAGGAGATCCCTGCGCTTCTCCCTCAGCCACTTCACTCGTATTGAAAATCAGCAGAGGATAAGTAATAGCGCTACACGGAGACACTCATAACTTGAGTGAAGAATCTGGCCATTGCTAGAACTCTAAAATATCCATATTTACAGAAGGTATCGGGGCCACTGCCGTTTTAACCTACGAGGGGGAATGTAGGGTTGGGTGGTGCTTGATAGGGATTGTACAACGGGATTTGGGTGATGAGTAAGATTCTGGTGAATATCGGAAAATTTGTCTGGGATAAAATCAAGAATAAATGGCATATTAAAGTCATTACGCAGGATCTTATTAGTTACATAGAAGGGAGCAACGATTATTGCACGGAGGACTTTAGACTGAAAGGATTGAATGCGTTTGATGTTAGAAAATTTAGCCGTTCCAACCCCACAGTTCTTGTCCGTAGTTTCAGTATTGTCTTGTAGATCAGTAATTTGTTTTCACTAGAAAGTTTAGGTTTTCAGTAGTCTATATAGCTGGCCATATCGTCTGTTAAGTTACTGTATTTTAAGTCTAGTATATGGATTCCACGTTAGTTAGAAGGTAATTAAAAATTAAAAGAAAATATGAAAGGAATATGTAAATTTAAAATTTAAATTTAGTTTTGTAGAGGCTTCCAGATGGATAGCTTCAAGCTATATTTCCTGCCTATCTTACCTTCCTCGCCTTCGATATCGCTATGTTACGAGATATATTAATATCATCGTCTGGCAAATCTCTGTAGACAGTTCTTAATTTGTCCTCCATGCGTTAGTACTCTCCGGTTATCGCGTGGAGAGCTTTCTTTTTAAATATATTTATAATTCTACTCTGCTGATAAGTGTCTAGGTAGGATATCAGAACTGACTTTATCGTAAAAATATAGAACATTCATTTAAAATTCCCTTCGTTTGGGATTTCAGTCCTCTTGGAACAGAGAAGAAAGCTCTATAGTTGTATTATTTCAATTCTTACCGCTTAGTTTAAAGATTAGATAATGTTGTTTCTTGACAGCAACGAATTACTGAAAAATCTGAATCTTTAACATAAAAAGGTTCTGGATGTACCTCAGGAAGGTCCACCGATCACAGAATCATTTCACAGCAGTGTAATTTCAGAGAATCAAACTACCGATGAACTCTTTCAAAAATTATTTTTACTGCAACTAAAAGTTTAAGGATATGATTGATTCTAATCTCTAACAAAAACTAAAAAAAATAATTTTAGACATTTGAATATGAAAAACGGATGATACTTTTAAGATACATTTAATGAGAATTTATTTATTTTATTTTTTCAGTTCGGTTCCATTTATTTTACAAGAAAATCCACACAGACGTCCAGGTATTCATTTTTCCTCATTAAACAAACAATACCCAGAGGAATAACGTAATTTTCACATCATCCGTTCGCTGAAAGAAACGAGAATATAATACAGGTAATTTAGAACAGCACGGCCTATAACCAGGGAATAATGTCAGCAGAATCAGTACAAACAGGATGTCGGGACAAAAAGCTTGCATCAGTCATAATTTGTGCTCTCAATAAAATCCCTAATCGGCTTTTCCTCAATTAATTAGGTAAGTCCACGTAGCATAACAATATGATATTACATTTTGATAATAAGTAGTGATGAAAATAGTTAACTTATGGTTAAAAAAATTTATCAAATATATATATATCTATATATATATATATATATATATATATATATATATATATATATTTTAATATCTAAAAAAAAAAATTAACACTACAACCCATGAATTGGTTTCAGTACTATTTAAGGAAAGTACTGTTTCAAAGCCAACGATTGTGCGGGGAGGTGATCGGGCCAGGATCACGCTTAACCACCAGGTTTTCCCCCTTAATTAATCATATAATTAAGGGTACCCACTTTGTAGAGGCTGGGTGTGCCCCAGGAGGGTATCCTTACCCCAGGGTAGCCCCACGGCCAATGAAACAGAATAAATATTTTTTCTGCCATAAGCCGGGATTCGAACCTGGGACTTTGAGCATTCGAAGCTTAGTGCTTTACCACTGAGCATCCCGCTCCACTATATTTTAATATAGCTGAAAAATATTGTTTGCAATACAGTGTCATTAATAAGCAAGTATTTTTTAAAAAAATATTTCTTATAAACAATTAAATTCATTTATTGTAGGCAATTTTTTCTCGACGAAATTCGGAAACAATGTTTTTTTCTCATGAAAATGAGAATAAGTTCTATAAACGACGAGTTAGAGCAGTTATTTCTACTTAGATAAACAAGTTACCCGAGATTCTATCTCTTCCGAATATATGAGACACGTCAGCCTACTAGAGGTAACAATCACATAAATAAAATAATTAAACTAAAATATATTTAAAAAATAGAAAAAGTGGACGAGCTGGCTAGGCTTAGATCTAGAAGTAGCTACGCAACTATTTTATCACGAAAAACGTAGTAAGGAGTTTTTTTTTTTAATCTTACTTAGTACATTTTGCCTCAATCAAGAGCATTGAGTATTTGAGATGTGAGAGACTCGTTCGTACAATATATACAATTACAAAAATAAAAGAAATCATAACAAAAGGAAGAAAAAGAAAGCTTAATAAAGAAGATGAAATATAATTTGATACAAAAAAAAAAAAAAAAAAAAAACACATTCATGCTTATTTACAATATTTACAGTCAGCCGAGGGAGCTCCAAGTCGGAGCTTACTACCCTTTCCCTCACGTGTGGAAGATAAGGAAAGACTCTAAGAGATCTCTCAGCTGCATCACTGAGCTGGGGATCCATTGGAGACTGAGAAAGAGCACTAAAGCCAAATCTGTTATATAGACCTTGTAATCAGGGCACCTTCTGAGGGGATTGATAGTGATCTCGTTCCAATCACTTCCCTTCACAATGCTTGGCCCCCAATTTCTTACAAATTACTGAAGTCGAAAACTCTCCAGGGGTTCTAGTAAAGCTTTTTTTTTATTTTATTTTATATATATATATATATATATATATATATATATATATATATATATATATATATTTGTTATATAAGAAATGGTGGTCCCATTAAGGTAACAACTTCATTAAGATAAAACTTGCAAACTGACGATAAGTTCATTACCAGTAAATCAAAGTTAGGACTAGGCGAACAAGTTCGGGGGCACACATGGCTTTAATAGTTAAAGACCCAGACGGTAGGCTGCTCCGCAATTAACCACAATCGGCCTATAGGCCCTTTGATCTCGCCCCCAAGAGGTTATCCTCCGTTAGCTCATCTACCTAGTCTACTCACTATCGGATCTCCACGGCAAGGATTACTGGATAATCTCTGCTAATGTTCCATCTATACTACCTGTATTGACGAGGTTATTATATATACTGCTCGAAAATGAATAGGGATATTTCTATCTGCTGCTTATTTTATTCATTTTAATTTTTTTTTTCATGATATTTACAACTGTATTGATAAATAAAATACATTTAGTAAATTTGCTAACACAAAACGATCTCATTTCTCTTGTTGAGAAACTACCCACTGGTAGCATTCTAAAAACAAAATGTATTTACAATGTGAGATCTCGAGATCATCTTCTTTTCAGACGCCTCGGAGGGTTATCAGCAATTGAATAGGAAGCAAGGTTAGAAACAAGAGGATTCGGATGGTTCTGAAGTTTATTATAGAAGGACAGGATATCTGGATTGGGCCAAATCTGATACATGAGGAACATTAAGATCATTATGGATTATTTTATTGGTGACAAAGTAAGGTGCATTGAGGATTTTCCGAAGGATTTTGGATTGTAAGGATTGGATAAGAGAGGAATTCGATGGCTTAGTGGATCCCCAAAGCTCAACTCCGTAAGTCCAAATAGGTCTTATTGTAATCAAGTATATGAGTCTTTTGTAATTAACTGGAATCTTAGAGCGTTTGTCTAGTAAGTGTTGGAATAGTCGGAAACGTAGAGCTGTTTCTTGTTGTTTCAGTTTGGTATGAGGATTCCAAGTTAGACGTTTGTCCAAGTGGAAGTCCAAGGTATCGGATTTGTTCAACAGGGATAAGTGGGGTATTATTAAAGGATAAAGTAGGACAGGAGGTCATAGGTTTACGGCGCGTTTTAGTTTAAATACCTTTTTTTTTGTTAGTTAGGGATTCTTCCATTTTTTGGTAAACAAAAAAAAATTAAAACAACAAGTATTCTTTATTTTTAATAAATAATTAACTAAAGGATAATCAAAATGAACAATACGCATTTTATAAACCAACAATTGATTTCGACTTTTCCTAATTATAATCCAGTTATATTCTGTTTAACGAAGGAAAGACATCATATTGAACCAGAAGTTCACAATATTATCGTGAGAATGAGCGTTCTACGGCACCAGTAAGTGAACATCTCAGATGCAGTTGTCATAGGAGACCTGTTAGTGGATCTCAGTACATTACGGTATCGAGTGATTACAGAAAAATGGCAATACTACAAGAAGAAACCCTTTTCATAGTACCCGACAAAGCCTGAATGAAGTGTCCAATGTTCTGCAAAGACCCATACCAATACAAAGAGTCTATTGAGAACAGAGGATGGGTATACTGCCACAGTTTGCGATTCCTTCAATGTAGTCAGACGGACGGACCCCATATTGTGGAAGGTAAGCTCATTGCAGTTCGTTAGGTTCAAGAAATTATAGAGGAGTACATTCCTCAAACCAGAGCCATCAATTGGCCCATATTTCCATTTTCTTGACGATAATACGCGAACTCATGGCAAAAAGTTGTTCGTCAATGTTTTGAAAATTTGGACATTTCACATCTGCTGCTTCCCGTACTATCTCCAGATTTCAACCAATTTGAACTCATGTGGAATGCACTGCAGAGAAGGATCTTGGAACCCCATTTACGAATTATATGTCTTGTGAAATCAATTACAATATTATAAACAGTATGCTCAATAGCAGCAGAAAGGTATTACACAAACAGGATATTAGATAGATAGAAAATAAACTTTATTCTGGGAAGAGGTCCCTTATGAATAATAATCATGAACAAAAAAATAAAAACCACATCTAGTCAAAAATTACATTAATCAACATTAAAAAATATATACAGTATCTTCAGTGAAAGTATATTAAAACAAATAAAAAGTAACACCATTTTGAAAAAAAAAACATTATATAAATGAAAAGAAAAACAGAAATCAGGTAAAATAAAAAACAAAATAATATAAGCCTGGGGTGATTTTTAAAATTAAAACTCGAACAATTTCAACAACCATTCACCTCAGTCAAAATTTGATTCACAATATTTATTTCTTTGTAAAACTTCATGTATAATAAATATTACACAAATTATTAAATTTTACAGAATATTTATAATTTGTAATCATAAAAAGAAGATAACATATACCTTTAATTTTATTATTTTTTTTAAAACACCTTTAATACTTAAAATTACACAAACTTATTTATGTTAATTTTCAATACATTTTATGGTAAAAATAAAATAAAAAGTCGAGTGAAAATAAATCATACATAACTAACAATATCCCTATTCAATTTTAAGCGGTATGGTTTGCAAATAAAACATTAAAAAAAAAAAACAGAAAAAAAAATCAGAAAAAACAGAACATGCCCCACAAAAGTTGTATGTGCATTTAAACTTTTTTCTATATATGGACAAGAGGCTGCTATTCAAGAAATCCCTATTTCAATTATATATATGCATGTTGTTCTTTTTTTGGGGGGGGAGGGGAGGAAAGCAGCTCATTTATTCCTCTTTATATTCAAGTAAATATCGAAACTATTCCGAGATTGTTTAGAATATGTTTCATTAAATTTTATTTTTGCTTTCTCGTTACCGAAGGTGAAGGATCAGTATTCATGTGGGAGGTTATATTCATGTTCAATGCCTATTTATTTCTCCACAGAGGTCGTGATAGCCGGGTGTGCACTAACTTTAACACTCTTGAGTCTAGTTACGTCAGTTCTAATCCGGCCTTGGCGGATTGAAATTTATTCCGTAGCGGACCGACGGAGTGTATTTAAATTTTCTAATTTTGGTGAGAATGGATTTCGTTATACCTATAGGACAATTCCTCTCCCTCGTATGTGGGGTGTTAAAAGTTTTAGAAATTTTGGATGTTGAATATGATGATTCTATATCAAATTCATCCAGTATTGTTGTTTGAGTTTTTTTTGTTTGAGTTCTATCTGGGTACAAAATTGTCTCCAACATTGGAGGGAATTTAGGAATAAGAGAATAAATGATCCAGTGCACAAACGTATTTCCCAAATATCATGTTTAATGTCAGCGTAACGCTGTCTCTTTGTCATGAAATACAATAGAAACTGTTGCCTCGTAAACGCTACTTTTATTTCTCACTTAGAACGAGTATGTTACGCAACACTAATCTCAAAACCGTATCGACAATATTAATATCAATAATATACCAAACGTTTACTTCATTCGATTTCTTCATCAGAATTCCTTAATTTTTTTTCAAAAACATAATTTTTTATGTTCAAAATACAAAAATAAATTTACATGTATATAATAAATTTCAAATGATAGCTGTAAAAATTTTCATTTACAGAACCATTTTGAGAATATATTTTTCCTTATTTTCCGAAAGAACTTGCTAAATATTTCCGCGATGATCCTATGTTTTAACAGGCCGCAGCGGCGGGGACGAAGAGAGCAGAGAGATCTGCTTGTTCAATATTGACTATTCAAACAGGAATCGGTCCCGATCACTGGCAGCTACTTGTTTTTCCACCTCTTCACTGGAGCCATAAAATGGAATCATCTTTATTATATTTTTTATTTTATTTAGAATGTTTTTCCTCATCTTCGAAAAACGATTGGAAATACTGAGAAAAAGCAACAGTAAAATCTTAACATTCAAATTTAGATAATATAATCGATTATAAATGGAATGTATAACTCAGGCATATTAATAAGTTTGAAGGTACTGACTGATGATCATTAAAAACAAAATCATAGAAAGAAAAATTTGTTTAATTTGTTAATGTTTACATTATAAATAATAGCAAGTAATTACAGAAAAACTGAAGGAACAACAATGTCTTAAATCAGGGATGATATCACCTCTTACTGGTCTCCCCAAGTGAATAAAAATAAGGTAAATTTTATTTTTTTAACAAAAAAATTGATTAAAGGTTATAACCAATCACGTATGTTATATAATGGTAATTGTTTAATGTGGTATGTTAGTGATATTGTATAAGACTAGTGTTATGAAAAAGGAGACAAAAATAATACTATGTTTATGAAATAATGTAATGTAATAGTTATGCCCATATGGATTGATAAGTATGCTGTGTAGATTTAATTTTTTTTTTTGTGGGGGGGCTTTAGCCCGAAGCTTTTTTTTTTCATAAAAATGACGATAATTACTTTGGAAAAAAAGAAATAAACTAACCATCTATATAAAATGGTTTTTAAGTGATTCCTGAAGTCCTTTTAAATGTAATTACACGAACAATAATACTTTTAGAGATAATTTTTTAATATACTATATTTCCATAAAACATGGTTATATTTTAACATGTTGAGGGGAGCTTCAGGCCGAAAGCACCCCCCCCCCCTGTAGATCCGCCCGTGGGCAGCATTACTTTCAATAAAGTATTTCCCTCTCCTAATAGCTAAAGCTGCATGTGTTATGAATACTACAACATATTATAAGAAATGAACACTGACAAAGACATTTACGTGTACGTTAATTGTTTTATCATCCCTCTGCCCTCCCCAAAAACCAGGGTAATTTTAATGACCTGATTAAAATAATCTTATTGTTTAATATCAATGTGAGTATGCGATCCAATTAAGCTAATTGTTAATCACATCATTTTCAGTTTAATAGAGTATATTAGTTATGTGTAACATGAAAAAAAAACACAGACGAAAATTATACCAACTAAATATTAAAAATCTAAAAAAAAAAAAAATAAAATAGATAGTCTGCTTACTTTTATTTCAAACTTAAGAGATCAACCGATATCAAGGTATTTTCTTATTTAAAATACGTATTTACGAATGAATGTGAATAAATGTTTTATCATCAGCCCCGGAGCGAATCTAGTCTCAAAAGAATATTTATAAAGTAGGTGACGGAACCTTCAATTAGTTAAATGGAAAAACCAAGTGTGATTATGACCACACCCTTTCCTATTATATTAGTCGGTAGAGTTATAGAGGGATCTATAGACTAAGACTGTTCACATTAAGGGCAGTTAACACCCTCAGCCATAGAGGCATCAATAGCAATCAACATTAATGACTAATTTTATGGAATGATATACGAGTATATCTCATCGCAGCCGAACTTCAATACACACCATAAAGGTCGTGTGGTCATAGAAGTAGTAGTCAAGTACTAATAGAAAAAATATTTTATAGGTAATGTCCACCAGAGAAAATAGTTTAATGTAATTGCAATAATTCATTTATTTCTGGTTTATGTCTATATCCATAGTAAATAAATTAGAAAAACACGTAAATTAATAAAAAATTTAATTTTTCAGTTCCATTGAAGAAAAGTTCATGTCCAAAAGCCAAACCATCAAAAAGTATAATCTTTTCAATCCAAAAGTTTAAGAGTAATATCAGAATATCCCTGGTACGTGAAAAACACAATTCTACATACCGACACAACCAACTATCGACCAAAACATACTTACTCTTAATTACAGTCTTCATAATATTCTTGACATACTTATTCGAAGGTGGCTTAAAAAAGAGTTGGATGAGAGACCTCCTTTTATGAATTCCTAAACTTTCATGTGCTTCTCATTGATAGTAATTTGATTCGCTTATTGTCTTTTCCGTTTTCAGTGACAGGGGTGAATAGAACAATAAAGGGAAACAATATATGTTTTATAATCATTAATTAATGTGAGAAAAAAAAATCAGTCATTTATCTTCTATGTAAATTCATCAACTATTATTCTATAACAATGAAACTTGAAAAAAAACATAGTGGCCCGAAACGTTGTTGATTAAATAAAATTTTAAATTACTAAATGGGATGCAGTTAAGGAGCATGACAAACGTGAATCGACAATGCAGTCGGAAAACTTGGGTTTACCTAGTCTTTATTTTATTAGGTGGGAGAGAAACCTGACGATTGAACAAATGAACTCTTTGCACAATTCTTGTCTAAGAAAACAGCATCTTCTGACCTTGTAAAACTATGAAGGTTCATCTTTGTAGTGGTATAGGATGTTTGAAATTTAATTTTTTTTGTTTCTTTTCTTAACATAAATTATTTATTATCACTTCCATTTATCTATTATATTATCACTCTTCCAATATAGTTATAAACTACTTTAATGGTTTATTAGTTTCAATAACGAACCATTATTTGGCCAGAATTTAAAACGTTTACTTTGTAATTTGCTAAGAAAAAAAGAAAAACCTTAAACTTAACCCGCCTCTCAAATTTCTGTCCGTCGACCGTCCGTAGCTTTTCTCCTAGATTACTGGGCATGTTGATTTGAGAATTGGTATCAAAATCAGAGGTAATCTTAGGAAAATCTTCCCAGACAATATCATCTGCCGTTTCGTTTCGAAATGGCGGTCGAAAAACGTTTTTTCAATAGGCTGCAGCACGGAAACGGCGGTAAAAATTTTAGTGAAACTTGAATTTTTTTTTTTAAGTCTTTTGTATGTATGTATATAACGTGCTATCATGAAAAGAAGCAAGAAAAAAAGTTACAAGAAATGCGAAAAAAGTTACATTTGCGAATTACTGAAAAAGGACACATTTTGATTAGGTATGTGTTTATTTGAAAGATAACGAAATCACCTAAAATTAAAAAAAGAAATTATTCAAAATGTTTGGAGGGAGAAGACTGGCTTGGGGTTCTCTGCCAAATTGTACATATTCTATATAGGTATGACTGTGTTTTTATGTTTTTTTTAATTTCCTTATGTTTAGGTTATTTTATTTTTTATTGTACATAGTTTTTAATTATTATTTTACTTTTGTTAATTTTATATTCTCTGTATATATGGTGTGAATGTATTCTTATATCACTATAATCTATTGTCCACTTGACAGATTGTTATAATTCTAAATAAATAAATAATAAAAAAAAATTCAAAATGTAAGTTTCATATGTTTTTTGAAACTCTGATATTGGCCTATGATTAAGTGTAACGTCAGTTTATTCAATAACATTTATTATAGTTAATTCCGTTTCCTAATTTATTAAATCCATGTATTATACTAACAGACATTTTGTATAAGCGTTATTCGTTTTTTTTTTTGTGTTTTTTTTTTCAATTTCCTTTAAAGTGACCTAACTAACCCTCTAAGAAATGCCACCGAGACGGAAGGAGCCTCGAGGTAGATCAATATGTCAGAGGACACAAGCACAATGCTCTCGCTAAGCCTCTTCTCGCCAATCCAACATGAATAGCCCAGGAATAGGAATTACACTCCGTCCCTTTCCAACTTCTCCTTCCACGCAGAATCCCATCTTAAAGAACATATAGTCCTTTGTGTGTATGTGTTTGTGTAGGAACGATAACAGATCCGGCGAAAGTTGCAGCCACTGTTACGATGTAAACTGTACCTTGGTATGACTTCTGCTATCTTGGCAATCTGAATTCTCCAGAAAGAATGATCCATCCTTCTTAGAACCAAAAATTATAACAATACTGCAATATATCCAAAACCTAAAGGCAAAATGTTTTTCTCCTTTAATCTGAGTGGCAACTTTTAATATCGGTGAAGAAAAATCAGAAGTAAAATAAAGAATGCTAAATAATTTGGTTATTATCTCTAAGGTTACTTACTACCTTTAATAACTATAGCTACGATAATACATTCGAACTAGAGAACATCGATACTTGCCCATTTCTCCAAGAGTTATTGAAATAACATTTGCACATGCATGAGGAAAGTATTACATGAAACTTCAAGAATTTGATATGGGACCAACCAAGTAGCAACCCTTGAAAATTTGTTCAAAATTAGATTGACGGTAGTAGGTGTAACGCTAGTTACATGGATTTGGCTACAGAGAGACACCGAATCAAATTCGTAACTAGATGTCGATAAAACCAAACATACACTTAGGTTAGAACTACACACGGGGACTACGTCTGTCTTTTCGTATGCTACGGTCTGTCTTTTCTAGTTTCATCCAGAAGGTACGATGCGGCACGGACGCGGTGCGTCACAATCTTTAAAAGTTTTTTTTTTTAATTTATTTATTGATGATATTTACAACTGTATTACAAGTAAAAATACATTCAGTAAATGTGTACAATAGAATATAATAGTATGAAATCATTTGGTGAGAAACTACCCACTGGTAGCACTCTAAAAATGTATTTACAAAAGGAGATCTCGAGGCCATCTTCTTTTCAGACGCCTCGGAGGGTTGTCAGGTATCGAAAAGGAAGCAAGGTTAGAAACGAGAGGGTTAGGATGGTTCTGAAGTTTATTATGAAAGGAAAGGTATCTGGATTGGGCCAGGTCAGAAACATAAGGAACATTAAGGTAGTTATGGATGATTTTGTTTGTGACAAAGTTAGGAGCTGTGAGGATTTTACGAAGGATTTTGGATTGTAAGGATTGGATGCGAGAGGAATTCGATGGCTTAGTGGAGCCCCAGAGCTCAATTCCGTAAGTCCAAATAGGTCTTATTGTAGTCATGTATATGAGTCTTTTGTAATTGACTGGGAGCTTAGAGCGATTGTCTAGTAAGTGCTGGAGTAGTCGGAAACGTCGAGCTGTTTCTTGTCGTTTCAGTCTGGTATGAGGATTCCAAGTTAGACGTTTGTCTAAGTGGAGTCCAAGGTATCGAATTTGTTCAACACGGATAAGTGGGGTATTATTAAAGGATACTGTAGGACAAGAGGACATAGGTTTACGACGAAGGGTAAAGGTGATTTGATGGGATTTATTTTGATCCTCCAGTTTTGAAACCATTCTTCAAGGTTTTTGGTGTGTGATTGAAGGGTTTGGGATGCAATTGTTGGGCCGTTATTAACTGATAGGACACATGTATCATCGGCATACGTGCTAATAACAGTGTTAGGATGGGTTGGGATATCAGCTGTATAAACAGTGTAAAGGATAGGACCTAGGGTACTACTTTGAGGAACACCAGCGGACTGGGAAAAAAGGGATGAATAGGCATTATTATGATTTACTTTGAAGGATCTATCAGTTAGATAGGAACGGATAATGAGGAAGTATGTAGGGTGTAGGAATTTACGGAGTTTGTAAAGCAGTCCTGGGTGCCAGACTCGATCAAAAGCCTGTCCTACATCGAGAAATCTTTAAAAGTAAAACGCAAACTTAATTCTGAATGAACATTTTTTTTTGTATGAACATTATTCAGTTTCCTCATTGATATTACTGATGAATATCATCAAATGAATCAGTCTATCAGTGAATACAATCAGTGAATCACTGAATACAATCAAATGAATGAAGGACTAAGCGGAGCGCCACATTTATGTAACTTTACTAATCCATGTATTCTAGGTGTACACACATTTATCATTTATAAAAGGTGATCTTGGGAAAGAGACTATAATAAGTATTAGTAGAAAAAGACCTTTTCAGTCTTGATAAATAATTACTTTATTTCAAAATTATTCTCTTCAGGCATCTTCACGAATAATCTGGTTTTAAAATCAGATTATTCCTGAAGATGCCTGAAGAGGCGAAAATTTGGATAAATTTGAAATAAAATAATTATTTATCGAGACTGAAAAAGCGTTTTTCTATAATTATCATTTCTCTTCTTATTTTTTATATATTGCTAATGTTGTCAAAATAAAACTCCAATGTTATAATAATATCAGCATTTGTACTATAAATTAGCATAAACTCGTTATCATTTGGTTTTGGACATTATCTTTTTCTCTCTCCTACTCTCTAACACGGTGTTGGGTTAAGATACAATTTTGAATAATAGCTCATAACAAAGAAGATAAAATGCTGAACATTTCGGTCTCTTACAGTATACTGGTCCGATTTTTAGTGTCTGAAATATTTTAATCCACATATTCAACTAACCTCGCTATCATTTGGTTTTCGACACTATTTCTTTTTCCTTTTCGCCACTCTAATACGGCGTCGCTTTCCGATACAATTTTGAATTATAGCTTAATACAGAAAGAATGAAATGCTGAACTATTTCCTCGCTTGTAGTACGCAGGCCCGACTTTTAGTTTCTGAGATATTTTTTAAACCACGCGTTAAACATTTCAATTAATCGACTGTAGCCGACTTTACCGGTGCGTTAAAATCTGACGGATCAATCTAATTCACTCTAAAAAAAAAGCGCAAAACCCGCCTAAAGAAGGTTTAACTTAAAAAATATTTTGAGAAACAAAAAAATTGGCTCAAGTTCTTTCGAAAACTAATAAATAAAATGAGTTGCTATCCCGAGTGATAGGGTTGCAACTTTTATAGTTAGAGCGTACTGAGCCAACTTGAAACTACTTTGACACCACTCCCTGGGAGAGATAGAGCAGCCGCGCAGGAGTTAAGTTGCTCTAAATGAGATTTGTCAGCTGTTACCGTGGAGTAGGGAAACTTGACGTCTCTATGATAAACTCTATTTGTGAAGTTCAAGGTAAATTTCGGTCTTTTCTCAACGAGTGGAAGGAAGTCTATCCTTATTTTATCTATAGATTCTTTAAAACTAGTTTTCAAATGAAGAACGAAAACGACTAAATAGAAATCGAATGTATTTCATCATTAAAGCATTTGAAATTTAAAGAGACTTAGGAAAGCAAGGGAATGTTAAAATTATTTTGGCTGAATCAAATTTCCACCATATATTTGAACTACTTTAAATTATAAGTTTTAATAATGTTTTTATTAGTACCGACGTTTAAACCTAAACATCATCATGGCTGTGGATGTATCATTAGTGTTGCCCAAATGCGAGACTGAGACGAGTCTTGGTCTTGCAAACTCAGTCTTGATCTTGCTTAAGAGTCTCGCAGCTACTTATTACTATAGAGATATTACTGTTATTTTTTAGATAGGAGATACCTAACTAAGTCCAAAGGTTATACTAATTATCAACAAATAGTAACTAAGAATGTCAAGTATTAGTAACTATTTTGCCGTAATTTTTATTTAAAAAATCGATTATTTTTTACTAATCTTAGTCTTGGTCTTGCAATAGTTAGGCGGCCTTGGTCTTGGTATTGCAAAGCGCAAGACCAAGACCGATTTTGGGCAACGCTAGTCACCATCAGGGCTGAAGGTATTCAAGTACTCAGAGTACTTCATTGTTCGAAACACGCCCTGATGATGACCCACATGTTTGGGTTGAAACGTCGGTACTAATAAAAACTTTATAATGACTGCGTTCTGAATATTTATTACATGATATGTAGAACAGTCGACTATCATTATTTATTTTCATGCAATCTATTAGCGTTTTCGGCTCATCGTTAAGTCATTTTCAGGCACATTAGTTGATATGTCTTTGAACTGCATGGTTATGTTAAATAAAAATAATTTTAATATTTTTAAAAAAATCATCATTTTATTTATTTTTTTTTTATATTTCATGATATAGTATGTTTTTTGGCCAATTTCTTCTTGGTCTGCGTCGTTCAGGTAATAGGGAACAGGAGATAGAAAGAACCAGAGTATTGAATACTTAATAGTTGACAGTTGTATTATAGAGGAAGGAGGTGGTCCGAGGTGGCGGTCATAAATAGGCTAAAACAGTGGCAAAACCACGGGTTTTAAGTGAAACTTCTTGCTGAACACACCTCACTACAGAAGACCTGCAAAGTCGGGTCGAAACGATGGCTTTTGATAAAATAGTTTTGCCATTATTTTAGTATATTTATGACCGCCACCTCGGACCATCTCCTTCCTCCAACTAGAGTATTGGTGTGATTTTGAGTTGAAGAATGAAATGTAGTGTATTTTTCGTGGATGTAGGATTTTACTGTTAGGGTGTTTAAGTAAGTAGTTATGTATAGTGTTAGCTGAAAAGTAGAATTTTTGATTGTGCTGTTTGTATTTTGTTTATGTGTGTTTGTTTTGCTTAACCCCAAAGTTCTGCTCCATACGAGTCTATATTACTCATATGTCCATATCGGTCTCAGTAGGGTGTTGTAGGCTTGTTTCGTAGGTAAAGTACAGATCTGTAGTCCATAAGATGTGAGATCGTCCAGTAACTTCTTGTCATTTTAATTTCGTATGTATGTTCCAGGTAAGTGATTTGTCTGAGTCCGAGGTATCGCCGGATCTTAAAAAACATCTTAAAGATAAAACACAACAAGTAAAATTACCTATTAATTTAAAATTTAATAAAGATTGGATCAATTTCTTTCACGGCTATCTAATTGCACGCATACCAAAATAAAAAAAAAAAAAGGTTAATTAAATATACTAGCGAAATTCACCCTCTAAACTCGGTTTCAAATATTACTTACTTTCTTTCTACTTATCAATCAATATATATATATATATACATACATACACGTCCAAATCTTTTTTGAGATAATCTCAGGTGTTCCGGACGGTCTGGAAAAGGTCTGTCAAAAAACGGAAGTCGTAAATTTAACCTATTCATCCTCTTCCGTTAATATATCATAAGAGGAAGATGGAGTATCCAAATAAAGGTTATTACTACCTTTGTATAGCATTTTTTATTGAATACGGAGAATTGAACGATAGCAAAAATTACATCTCCCCTTCTCTTAGCAATCTTTTTTAATAAATTCAACAACTAATTTGATTTTTTATCTAATATAAAATACACATTAATAATAATATTTCTTTTTTTTTTAATTTCAATTTATCATTTTAAATACTGTTTAAAATTAGAATAATGAAAATGAAATCTCATATCTATACTAATATTTAGAGTATGATTATAAACTGCGCGATAAATCCTTCGATGTAACCGATCAATCGCTAGGATGGGCGGCGATTGATTCTGATTTAGGGAACGATTAAATTAAACGATACGTTGGCACTGCTAGAAAGTCTTTAATTGAATATATATATATATATATATATATATATATATATATATATATATATATATATATATATATATATATATATATATATATATATATACGAGTATATTAACAATTCCAAAATATAATCATTTCTATTAACTTTTCCTAAAATTATTATCAATACAAAAAAAAAAACGAAAAAACACGTCATAGGTTTAGAACAAATTTAAAAGCAATAAAAATAATTGTAATTTGGAATTGTAAATATATAAATTTTTAAAAAATGTTCTGATAATTTATTATAAATAATATAACTGTATTGTTGTGAATTCCTAATTATGGATCGGAACCCCGTACCAATTTTAATAATAATAAGGCTTATCGAACCCGAAGGTTCGATACTGACACCACCAATCGAAGTCTTCATTTATCCATCCACTGAGAGCCGTCTAAACCCAATCTCACCATATCAGCCTTAACGCAATCTTCCCACTTTCGCTTCGGTCTACATCCCGGACGTATACCAGTCGACACAGCGGAGATCAACTTTATAGGAATTCCTTCGTTATTAAGCCCAGCTAATTTCACACGTCCAATTTCATTCACCTCAACGCTATCATCTCAATTATATTAGCCAGGTAGAGTTCGCGCAATTTAGCTTTGTGTAACCGCCTAAATTCTCTTTGAAGGTTGAGACTCATACTTCATTGGTACGAATATTCTACGCAATACATTATTTTTAAAAATCTTAAGACGTTGCTCATCCCTTATTGTACGCGCCCACTTTTCGCATCCATAAAGAACCGTAAGAAGGATAACCACGAGCTAAGTAGTTTCCAGGCTTTATCCTGGCCTTAACTTCCTCTTCGATTTTGTTTCTTCTTTTTATCGTAAATCAAAAAAAGTACGTGTTCAAACCTATTTTCTTCAATATCTATAACACTGAAATTGTTTGGCATTTTTAGGATGCAATTTTAAAGAAATTAAAAATACTCTAAGAAGTGTAAGTTCTTGTAACAAACTAAAATTATTTAAGTATTCAAGCTAGTCGACTGTTGTACATATGATGGGTGATAAATATTCAGGAAGCAGTCTTTTAAAAAAAAATTAATTTTTTATTTGTGCCAACGATTTAACCCAAACATGTGGGTCATCTTCAGGGCCTGGTTTGAGCATTGAGGGTAGAACTTTTTTTTTAAAAAATTTTCAGTAAAATCAGTAAATTTTTTTTTAAAAAGACTGCGTCTTGAATATTTATCACTCATAAATTTATTTAAATATCAGGTTATTAAAAAAAAAAATCAAACTGGTTGAAATAAAGTTATCAAACTCAAGATTTTTTTTTTTTAAATAAGGTTGTACAACGATGGTTTTTCGTTTTTTGGAATTAAATTCAGTTAATGAATCGCGTACTCATCGATTGCATGAAATAAGTATTTATGTTTACTCCAAATCTACCGCAGTGTAACCTCCTCGGTTCGCAACAATGAGACTCCTCTAGCATCCACCTCGGCTCCAAGGATTATAAATCCTTCAAGAGCCATCACTCCGACGTCTTCTCAATAACAGGTGGTAAATAACGCTCCACTTGTCAAGGTAGTAGTGGCACTTATTGACGACTTTGTAGACTCGTGGATCGATGACCTATTGTAGGAGAACCATCAGTCAAGAACGATTTGTAACTGGATCCTGATCACCTTAAATGTCTTCTTGTTCCATTATATTAGGAGAGCGAAGCAAGGAAAATAAGTTGATATATTGAGTTATAAACAAAGTTTATAGTGTCAAAGCACATTTTATGAACTAATTTATATTAGTTGTAAAAGTTACTCGTGTAATTTTCATTATTCAAGAGTAAGACATCATCCAATCTTACTATATAACGAGTGAAGTCTTTAATCTTTCGACAGCGCATGAGCAGGGATGGGATATTATACCAAAAATATAAAATGAGATTTACATAAAAAGTGTTTGGATCACATTTGTTGAAAATTTATTGTGGAACATCCAATATAAAAGAAATATCGAAATACCTCCAATTAAACATTTTATTGATCTTAAAATTATTCAAACATGCCTGTAATAATGTTCACCATATATGACATGTTTATTTTTAATATGCTTGCTATTTTTCTGTGACAAAACTACTCAGCTCGCGCCTCTTGTCCCGGAACTTAAAAATTAGAATCTATAAAACAATTA
This sequence comes from Nezara viridula, assembly GCA_928085145.1. Lineage (NCBI taxonomy): Eukaryota > Metazoa > Arthropoda > Insecta > Hemiptera > Pentatomidae > Nezara > Nezara viridula. The sequence goes on along the minus strand of OV725081.1, from coordinate 121,824,862 downwards.
TCTTGCCTACATTTCTTTATGGGTGCGAAACTTGGCCGCTTACATTAAGGGATGAGCAGCGTCTTAAGGTTTTTGAAAATAAAGTATTGCGTAGAATATTCGGACCGAAGAAGGATGAGTTAACTGGAGAGTTCAGACGGTTACACAACGCCGAATTGCGTGAACTGTATCCGGGTAATATAATTGAGGTAATTTCGTCGCGGCGAATCAAATGGGCTTGTAAAGTTGTTGGACTTAGTAACGAGAGAATTCCTAAAAGGTTAATATTTGCTGTGCCGAATGGTAAGCGTCCGAGGGGTAGACCGAAGCGAAGGTGGGAAGATTACATTAAAGCCGATCTGAAGGGACTGGGTTTGGACGGCGAACGATGGAGGGAGGTGTGCAATAAGCGATTGGTGGTGTCGGCATCGAACCTTCGGGTTCACTAAGCCTTTTTATTATTCATTATTATTATTTTTAATAAAGGAAGGAGATGGTCATAAATAAAGGGTGGCGGTCATAAATAGGCTAAATAGTGGTCTTCTTCAGGGAGGTGTGTTCAGCTAGGAGTTTCACTTAGAACACACCTCCCTGAAGAACACCTGCAAAGTCGGGTCGAAACATTGGCTTTTAATAAAATAGTTTTGTCACTATTTAGCCTATTTATGACCGTCACCCCGAACCATCTCCTTCCTTTATAATGGTCAACTATTAAATATTTTTTATTTTTAATAATAAAACTTACCAAAGTTAGCCTCATAATTTGAGGTTTAACGTATAATCCGAAAATCGATTTATCTTCGAGACTATTCGACTGCTATTTTATTTTATTTTTTATATCTTCTTTCTATAGCCTGTAGCTCCAAAACGGCTGCTTCGAATTTTCGCACATGCATCCATAGCCGATCTTCCATGTTCTGTTTCTTGATAATTCAAAAATTATAAATCTACTGAAGCATTCGAGAAGTTCATTTGAAACATAATTTAACAACCTATATTATTACTATCTTAAATAACAAAAATCAACATACCGATTTGAAAACAAAAAAAAACTTCCATTACAATAGAATGATTAATGACATCACCTTGGCTGACATGGCTTTCAAAATGCGAGTGAAAAAGAGCTGGATGAGAAATCTTTTTTCCTGAATTGAGAAACTAAATATGTACCGGGAAGAGGTGCTGTTGGGTACTATTTCCTCATGCCCGAAATAACAAAAAAAAAAATTTTTTGTTGGCTTCAAAAATGTTAATAGCTCAGGGTCCCTACCTATAAAACATACTGTAAAAGCACATCTAAAATGGCATTATTAAAATTAACAATTAGTATAAATTTTAGGTTTTTAAGTGTAGAAAAAACATGGATTGAGATATTATTTAGTTATACACATATTAATAAAAAATAAACGTACAAATGATACCTCAATAAAGAAACATTTTATCAATGACTACATAATAGCTTTTAATTAATCCTATAGGATAAATGATGGCATCAAATTAGAATAGACATTATAAAGGCTGTCGATTAATTGACGGACATTATTTACAAGAGACTCAGGACTCCCAAACTGTGGTCGGAACCCATTGGATAAATGCTATATATAAAGCTCCATGTAAAAAAAGACCGAGGAAAGTGACGTCGAAACGGAGCGGTACGTCGCGGTAGGAGTCTATTCTCGGATATGTTGATATATTTAAAATATCTAATATTAGCCTCGGATTCGACAGTACTTTGGCTTTGGCTCTCGGTGAGGGTATGAGATTGAGCGGAGGGAGCTTAGCGTTCAATTAAGAGTTAGTCGGGAGTGAGCTAAGGTGACCAATCAGGTGGCCAATTACAGTCCTGTCTTGGACCTGTCCGGCTCCGAGCTACTTAGCACCATTAGCAGCAACCTCCTTCCAGGCTGTTATATCTCCTAAATTTATATAACAAGTAATTTAAAATAAATAAATATATATAATATATATATATAAATATATATATATATATATATATATATATATATATATATATATATATATATATATATATATATATAAACTAATAACAGTAGTGTGGTATGTTCAGTAGAAATGGTATTTTCTCTTTCAAAATATATACTTGATGATAGCAAGTATAACTTGAGCGAAAGAAATTTTTTAAATGCACATAGCAATCAATATTAGTTTATAAAAATAATGTGATTATTTTTAAGAGTGTTAACATATTTTACATTTTTTTAAATTGTAATTTATAGAAACTAAAAATTATTAATCTGTGCTTCATATTTTTATTAAAAAAAATCTGTACCCCTAGAACCCATGAAGAGTTTTGGGTTCAGTACTTTGTAGGAAGTTTTGTTTTAGGGCCAACGGTTGCGCAGAGAGGTAATCGGGCCTGGATCACGCTTAATCTACAGGTTTTCCCTCTTAATCAGTTATTTTAATAAAGAGTACCCACTTTGTAGAGGCTGGGTGTGCCCCAGGAGGGTCTCCCGATAGCAGGATCAAATTATGGTTGATGAAACAGAATAAATAATTACCGGTCATTAGCCGGATTCGAACCCAGGATCTTGAGCTTTAGAAGTCAGTGGTTACCCACTGAGCTACCTCTCTCCCTATTTCTTTATACGTGAATTTTTTTTTTTTCAAATTACTTTACAATGAGCCTAGCGTTTTAACCGTGTATATTGTAAGATTTTGTTTCTTTATAATTTTATTTATTTATTTACAATTTTATTTTATTTATTCAGTCATACGCGTGGCATTTTCACTAATTTAAAATAAAATCTTCAATACCTGTTTTAATCTCTGTCTTAGGATATCGTAAAAATTTTACGATTATTGTTTTGTTTTTAATATAAAATTATTTTTATTTAGTTAAACATTTTTTCAAAAACATAATATTTTTTTAATCGCGGGTTAATGGTTGACTGTCGTGAATAACAAACAGAAGGATGGGGTGATCAGTCAGAAATAAGAAGGCAAAATATTATTAAATTTAATAATATTAATATTATTAAAATTAAATTAGTATTAAAATTTAATAATATTAATATTATTATTTATTTTTGCCTTCTTGTTTGTGACTGATCACCCCATCCATCCTTGCCTTCATAATAATTTTTATTTATGTCTAACTTTCGTTTTCTGTACTTTTTTTTTTAATAGCCCTTTACACATTCCACATTTTTTTGACATGTTTGTAAAAAAAAAAAATTATGTTAACTATGTACATATTTATTTAATTTTTTCAATATGTAATCTGCCTTATGAACAGAATTAATCTATATTTTTCTGTATACCTTTTTTATTCTTAAGGTCCTTTGTCTCCGAATAAAATTGCTTTTTCTATAACAATTTATTATTTATGTAAAATGTAAGGACATTTTAATCAACGCACATTTAAAATTCCGTTAAGATTCCGATGATAGCTGCAAAAGTTGTGGAAATAAGTTTTATCCATTAAAAGTTGATATTGTAATTAACTGTTGACATTTAAAAACCCAAGGATCTGGTAAACACAACATTTGTCCATTTTTTTTAATATGTATTATTAATGCTAGCCATTAGTTACCTACATCAGTTTTATTGACAGCCCGATAATGCGGAGAAGACCGTATTGAGGCACCATAGATAGCCTCGATAATTGATTAGATCGCTGACCATCTACATAAAGAGGCGGGTGTTGTCCAAGGCAGCGAGTGTGGACGTATTATCTTATCACCCTTCCACTATCCGGGATGTTGAGGCTTAATGAACTACTTCGTTGTATCTCGGCTGCCAACTGTATCGCCTTCAGGCCACCGTATCATCCGCTATTTATAGTTCGAGTATCTTAGCGATAGGTAATGAGTAAATGCATAACGGTTCAGTATTGATTCCGCCATCATCCTTGGACAGTAATTGGGTTCGAGTCTGTTTGTTTTTTAAATATAAATTATAGTAGAGCATTATAATGAAAAATCTTCCATAAGTAATACAAAAAACTTGATAAATATCGTGTGCAAAACGAAAACTACAAGGACTACATAGACTCAATATACAATAGAAACCGATCAGTACAGACATCGACAACAACAAGACGTATAATGAAAATAAAAAAGATGATCAATGCTCTGTCCAACTTAAAGACAGTATCTAGAAGAAAAAAACCAATGAATTCGTATAAAATCTTATTCAGGTTATTGGGACAAACAAATTACAGCACAATATTCTGACCATATATATATAACCGTTCCTCACCTTCTGTTATTAATATATCTTTAATATATGTATATATTTTGTATGCTTTAGCTATTTGGGTTTTAACACAAGTCACTTTTTTTTATTTACGTAATTTTGATATTTTTTCTTTTTTGGAGGTTTTGCTTTTTCTTTCTATACATGTAATTATTGTTTCTTTTTGTCATTTTTTCCAGTAAAATTAGAAGTGTAGTTGAAAAGATTTTGTTTATTAGTTTACATACTATTATTTAAGTTGTTGTATATATTGTTTGACTCTTTATTAAGTTAGTTTTTGGCCATATATGTATTGTTTTCTTTTGTAACTGTTCATTATTGTTATTCTAAGGGGAAATCGTCCCAGAATAAAGTTTATTTTCTATTTCTATTTATATATTTATATATGTGCAACCTGCGGCCTCTGTGAGCTAGCTTTGTCTAATTACTTGGGTTACAAAAAATTTAAATTTAATAGAATTCTGTTGAATTTATCTGTGTAATTTCTCTCTTCGTAATAAAAATTATTCAGAGGACGTGTCATATTTTATTTTACATATACAAAGCGGGACGGATCGTAACGAAGACACCACACTCCTTATTAAAAGAATTATTTCTTCTTTATTATGGTTACAAATTAGCAATACGAATAACTATAAATTTATAATAATATAAAGTGGCAATAAGGGCCGATGCATAATATAGATTTTTAAAGAAATTAAAAATTTATCGGAATTGTGATTACGTTCTGCTTATTTTATGTAGATAAAATAAAACAATCCGAACTACATGTAAATTGTAGTTATACAATATGAGCAACGAGTAGTACAATTAACTGAACAATTGTATAATTTGTAAAGAAGTTACCCACCTAGTACTTATAAATAAAAATAGCAACAGTAAAATATGTAACTACAGTAAAGTATGTAAGTACAGTAAATATTACTCCAATAATAAAAAAATTCTCGGCTATGATATATAGGTGCTCTTTATAAAAAGATTGTCTTGTATGTTTTATTAAATCTCCTCACATGCTTTCACTGGTATTCCGAGCAAGATAGGTTTTATTTTAACTTTCAATGAAGATACCTTTTACACCAATACTCAAGACCTATATTCTTGAGCTTCTCATCTTGTGCTCTTCGGTCTATACCAAAAATACGAGGTCTCAATCTACCGATTTGTTTATATCTTCGCATAAACTCGCTCCCTAAGGCAAATCCAATATGATTCAAGTAACACCGTTCTTAAATTCCCAATACATCTCAAATCGTAAAGCTATAACAATTATTAAATCCTTCACAAGCATGTAAGACTAAATGCAATTTCATGGGAAAATGCTGGGAAAATTGGCAGTTTTGTTATTTATAGGCATTAAATGTCCTAGAATAAAGATAAAATTTGCATTTCTTTTCATCATATTTTTACTTGAAGAGTTTACAATTCGTAAAAAAAAATTTGAGAGGTAACGAAACTTCCATACAAGCCGAATACTGAAAATGGCATTTAATAGGGAATTTACCCAGGTGGTCTTAATAATTACCTTCCTTCCTTAAAGTTATAAATCACATGAATAATTATTTAATTTACACGAGTCAAGAGTTAAATAATATGTACTGGATTAAAATAAACAAACCATCAGTTTTAATGTAATCATATATAAAGACAAACAGGAAAAGGGAATATATGAATAAGATAGCAGAATCCATTATTTCCTTCCCAAACCAAGCCTGATTTATTAAATATTATTTAATCTCGCTAAACTCCATAAGCAACATAAGACTAAGAGATAAAATTATTATGTAAACTTATACAAGATTATGACAACTCAAAATCTATATTTTGGATTTAATTCAGCTGATTAATATTATTGCACAATTATAAAATAACTCCAATAAAGAACATAACAAAAAAAAATTCATTTAAATAATAAAGTATATACTAGAATAAGATCGAAACAATACTAGCAAAACATAATTCAATACAAACAATAAAAATTAATATGAACCTTTTTTCTTAGAATAATTTATTAATTTATTCACAAAAATATATGAAGGCATTTGTATATAATAAAGAAAACATATAAATAATTAAAGGTTACTCACTATTAGCAGCAGTAAAGAAAGCAGTTTGTTCTGGTAAATCAAAAACCACTTACCTGTGAACAATCATGCAAATCACAATAAGTCATGAATATTAATGAACATAGTCATGTATAAAGTTGTATAAATAAACAAATATAAACATAGGTTAAATAGCTATCTGACAAATAGCTTAGCTTGCATACTTTACTATACTTTAGTACCCTTTAATATACTCTTACCGACAACGAATTCGATCTTTAAAAATTACAAATGATACTTATTTTATAGGATTTATCAGGTCCTTATATTATTTTATTATCGAATCATATGCATTATACTTAATACATAAAATTTATTTAAGAAATCAATTCACCTCGTTTAAACGTTTTATTTTAACTATTAAGTTCTCATGGAAATACTTTAGTGAGAAAAAAAATAAAAATAAACTGTAAAGTCCAAAAATGAACAAATTTTATAAAGTAATCCTAAATCATAAATAAATTAATGTATACCTATATAGCATTTCTAAATCAAATCCAAATTTTTTCAGGTGGAATTCAATTTTTTTTTAACCAAGTTCACATTTTACAACAATACACATTAAACATTTTCACAACCTTATTCAATTTTTTCTATTTAAAATTCAACCTTCCATTTATTTTAACTTTTCGGAGTTTTTCGATATAAGAGACGATAAAAGATCATTTCAAATTCTTATATCGAAAAAAAATACTAAAAGTTAAAACAAATCGAATTTTGAATTTTAAGTGGAAAAATTTGAATTTGGATTGAAAAATGCGATTAATTTGCCTCGAAAAAGTTTAATTGGTCATATAAAACATTGTTTATGGTTCGGAAAAAAAAATTATTTATTTTAGTAAAAGTTGGATTAGACTTCGAAAAAGTTTAATATGATTTGGAAATGTAATAAATATACTAAGAAATAATTAATTTTTTTTTTTTTTTTGTAGTAGAACAGAAATGAGCGACCACATATGAGGAGATAACGAATATAGAGTACAAGTGATTTTTTTTTTCACTTAACAAAATACTCACATTATGTTTGTAGCAAAGTGGTATAATTAAATACCAACATCACTCAGAAATGTAGCAGTGACACAAGTATCAACTTAGAAAAAACAGCGCTATAATTTGTAGCAAATGAGTACAAGTGACATTTTTACCTCTAAGTACAAAAATTTATTTTACAATCTTGATTATCGTTCCAAGGCCCGTTTGTGTTAACAAACGTTAAATCTGTATATGGTTGCAATATTGCACTCTGTTTACATTTTTTTACTTTATGAATTTTCGAAAAGTACTTTAATAAGAATTTAACCAGACTTTTATCAGTTTTACAGAAATGAACAACAGCAGTAATATTGATAATTCTCTACTCAACCTCCTAGGAGATAACAATTCACATTTTTCCTAGTTTTAGTTGAGCATCTCAGGATTATTAGTCTATAGAGTTGAGAATAATAATTTGTGTTTAATTTTTTTTCTATGAATTTGATGAGAACATTAAAGGTCTGCAAAAAGCTCGATTCATGAACCCCGGAAAATATATTTATATTTGTTATTTATACTGTAGCATTTTATAAGTAATAAAATGGCGATAATAGTTAAGGGTGTGTTTCAGGCTTGTAAACGAAATTTAAAAAGGTAAACATTTGATAACGTGTAAACGTTTAATGGGTAGACCGAAACGTAATTGGGAGGCATGTGTTTGACCTTGTTGATTAGGGATTCGGAGATGATCAGTGGAAGGAGGTCAGTAGGCGACGATTATGTTGTCGGCTACGAACCTTCTGGGTCTCTAGTCCGAATTACTATTATTTGTTACTGGTAGTGATCGATAATCCTGCAGTCTATAAGTTTCATAATAATAATTATTTGGTTTTAATTTTAAGAAATAATGTTTTGTTAATAGGTAGAAATTAATTTTTTTTAATAAAAAAACCCGACTACCCAAAAATCTTTATCCTTCTTGACCCATATCTTCATATAACCAATTAATAATCAAGATACTTATACTGTAAAGACATTTCTTTCTTCATTATTTTGAGCTTTAATTTTTTCAAAACATCCACGGGATCCCACTGAGTAATTACAGCCGTCAAAGTTAAAAATTGGTTAAGCCGTTTCTCAAAAAATCTATATACACATTACATCGCGTTAAAATACAATGCTGTTAATAGCTAATTACGAAGAAGATAAAAACCGGAAAATTTACCTCAGTTACAATATCTACAAGTCTGAGTTTTAGTTCCTGAGATATTTTAGTCCATATCTTCAACTAAACCCCATATCATTCGGTCTTCATATATGTGTGTGTATGTGTGTGTGTGTATGTAAGTATATATATATATATATATATATGCATGTATGCGTGTATATAAGTATGTATAATTGTATATATAGTTTTCTTATGTATATAAATTGTATTTTGTTTTTCTTGTAATTTTAAGGATTATAAGCTAGTTTTTCATTTATATCTTATGTAGATTTTTTATGAGGTTTTTCCTACTGTATAAAATGGATTTCAATCTACTAAACAACATTCATACCACTATATGTCACATGTATAAGGTTACTGCAACCACAAACATGGAATGTATCTTTTTGACATGATGTAATGTATATATAAATAAATAAATAAATAAATAAAAAATTGGTCTTCGATACTACCTTTTTTCCTTTACGACTCTCTAACACGACTCTATGCGTTACGATACAATTTTGGATAATAGGTCATTTCAAAGAAGATGAAATTATGAACAGTGTGCAGGCAAGAAAAAAAAAAAAATATTGACCACATTTAATACAATAATTTGACAGTTTGTTACGTTCAAATTGTTTCAAAACACACACGGGAGAACATTGAAAATTTTGAGCTGTCAAACTTAAAAATCGATGTAGCCGCTGGTTCAAAAAATCGTTATATATGTATATTTTAGAAAATTGATTTTGAGTTTAAATCCTTTCAAAACATTCAGTCTCTCTCCTCACCGAGTTATTTAAGTTGGTCTAGGACAAATAGGATATTAAGGTCATGGTGTAGGGCTCGGTTGGTTACATAGAACGGAGCATCAACTATTGTTCGAAGGACTTTGGACTGAAAGGATTGAATGCGTTTAATGTTAGAAAATTTTGCTGTTCCCCACAGTTCCAGTCCGTAGGTCCAAATAGGTTTCAGTATTGTCTTGTAGATCGGTAGTTTGTTGTCAATTGAAAGTTTAGATTTTCTGTTCAGTAGTTTATATAGCTGGCCATATCGTCAGTTGAGTCTTTTATGTGGGTTTTAGTTGTGTTTTGAGTCTTCTATGGGTTACTAGTCTTCGGTCATTTAAGTTTTTAAACAAAAAATCGTACCATAGTTTTTAGCAGACAATTCTATAGGATAGTTTAGGACAATCACATAAACCTCGTGCCGTTTCGCACCGTTAAAAATAACAGCCTTTTTAGTGTAAAATAAACTAATGGATACCGAAAATCTTGAAGAAGTTAGTTACCAGCAATTATAACCAGCTAAAGCAGTTCACAGGCACCACTACTTATACCCTGTTAATGAGAGAATAGGGTAAACATGCCCGCGGCTATTTCTCCATTTAACGCGGTCCTGTAATCGGTATAATGGAGCTGCGAGGTTGCAATCGTTAAAACATCTTGTTATGAACTTTGATCCCGGCCTCTAATGTTCAACACGAGGGAGGTGAACAAGGCCACGTCCATTAGACCTGAAGCAAAAATGGGAAGTGCTAATGAAATGAAAACATAATTTTGACTAAACTGTTATAAAACCAAACATATTAGTCTTTAAGTAATTGCTGTTGGAACCTTTGAAGTGTATTTCGGTTTGAATTGAACATATATAATTCATTAATACGTTATACTTCTGTTATAAATATAGATCAATATGATCTAATTCAAATCAAAAGAATTGAATATGTAAAAATCGCTTAAATTGAGTGCGGTAGATATTAAGACTGAAATACGCTTTCGACACCCGCTTACTTTCTCACATATTAACTTATCTACATACTATATCTACACATCTCATATATTAAAGAAAATGTAATACCCTTTAAAATTGATTATGATGAATTTCTTAAAGACATGCATAGATCATGAATTTTGGGGAAAAACCAGACAAAAACAGCTATTTCTTGTGAAATAAGCAAACAGTCAATTTGATCTAACTCCTCACCCGTTGGTCTTATATCAAAAAGCTACAGATAAAATTTATAGTAGATTTTATATTCTTTAACTTTATCTATACAGAGCGTTTCAGGGTTAGGTGGCCAAACAGTAAAAATAAACTAAGGACCTCATGTCCGCAAATGCTTTGCTTACGAGATATTCATACCAAAAGATATTCATTGTTATGAATTATTTACGTTATATGAAATAAATAAAACCTATTTATTTGTTCTAACTACTTTATTAATTAAATGTAAACATTAACATTGGTATTAAATGTTGTTCAAAGTGATTTCCTTCTTTCTTCAACAGCAGCAGTGGCAGAACGTCACATTTCACAAGAATCAGTTTTCCTTCTTCGTAAGGAATTAAGGTCATTGTCCGGACTTGCATAGACTTTCTGTTTAATGTCAGCCCAGACAAAAAATCCAGTGGTGTCAGGCCTGGAGAGCGTGCAGGCCAAGCCACTGGTCCTGCACGGCCAATCCATTATTGGGATAATTAACATTTAGCCATTGTCGTGGACCTTTTCCGTAATGTGCAGGACAACCATCTAATTGAAGCTACATTACTTTTCTTAATTTTTTTTTACTTAATGTAACGTAAATAATACATAACAATGAAAATCTTTAGGTTTAAATATCTCCTAAACAAAGCGTTTGTATACCTTCATAGGATTTTTTTTATGTTGTTTTGAGGTCTCTAATTGATATTTTCAATTTCGCCACTAAACCCTGAAACATCCTGTATAATAATAATTTCGATAAAATGCATAGTTTCGGAGTCATGTACCAAAAAATCTAAAAAAAAGTGGCAAAACTTCGCTGTTTTTTTCGGAACACAACGGAAAGTTTCGTTTGGGAACTTCAAATTCAGATTCAGCATCCCAAAAAACATAAAATACCTTGGAGAAACTGACTATTGGAATTTGTTCCACATCCAACTATTATTCAACTGCACTAATTTGATTCGACACCATCAGTCTTCAAAACGCAACAGAGTACATCGTCAGTCAAGGTGAATTCTTGGCATATCAAAACTTCAGTCGTAAGTTTCTCCGTTAAATGAACTGTAAAATTTCGTCATTTAAATTTTCGTATAGAAAGCAGCGGCTCTCGACAGATTGTCTAAAGTTAGGTTTATCTAGAATTTAAAATTATTATTAGCTTTAAGTCCTTCAGTTAAATGAAATGGTCGGTAGCTCTTTGTCTAATATATCTACTTAGTATAGAAGGTTAAAGTTGTGCTCAAACATGGCATCGCAGATCTGTTTGCTTGAGCTCTTGAAGACCATTTGCTAAAACCCTAGGTACACAATATACAGTTCAATAGATGCATAATTACGTTGGAAATGAGGCCATGATTGCTTATTCTGTTGACCCAGCAACCAGCATTCCTAGTCAGCAGAGAGTGGCGCCAGTTCGAGCGTCCTTAAAAAAGAGGATAGGCATTTATTTCTGAAGGATCAAAGAAATAAATCCTAGTGTTTCCAAACTGGTTATAATCTGTTAGATGCCAATAAGTTTGAGATATGATTCATGAAGATATCATAACATAACTTTTAAGTTGAGTTTTACTCAATTCTGGAGCATATTATATTCTGAAAAGGTGGAAAGAGATTTCCTGAAACTTACACCAATAAGAAATAATAAAAAAACTAAATCTGATTATTTTATTCAATCGACCAATAAGCAAAAAAATAGAGAGAAGATAATTTAGAAAAAAAGTTCAAAAATAAAAAATTATTAATCTTAGTACAGAAGGTTGATCGTGATATTATATGAGAAAGAGTTGATTGAGGGGTGCGGTCAAACAAATACTAAATTATACAAATAGTATTATTTCATTTTTTGCCAACGTTTCGACCCACTTTGCAGGTCTTCATCAGGGTAGAGAGGAGGAGTTTAAAACTGAAGAGGTGAATGTGTCATCATGTTAAGAATTGTTGAACGAAGATGAAGAGGAGTGTGAAACGAAGTGATTAGATCTCGGTGCAGAGTGATGAAAAGTTCAGGAAGGTTTTTGAAATCTGGTACTGTGATCAACTCCTTCTAACATTATATCACGGTCAACCATCTCTACATCATTATGAATGCATTACCACGGGCTCAACAACAAGATACAAACCCACAATCCATACGTCGCAGTGCCAGATCAAACAATCCACAACAACCGTCTTCCGCACATCAGAACCTCTCTGTTCTTCCCACTCGTCGCAGTACCAGATTTCAAAAACCTTCCGGAACTTTTCATCACGCAGCACCGATATCTAATCACTTCTCTTCGCACTCTTCTTCATCTTCGGTCAACAATTATTCACATGATGACACATTGACCTCCTCAGTTTTAAACTCCTCCTCTCTACCCTGATGAAGAACTGCAAAGTGGGTCGAAACGTCGGCAAAAAAATTAAATATTACTATTTGAATAATTTAGTATTTATTTGACCGCACCCACCGATCAACTCCTTCTCATATTAATCTTAGTGTGTTTTATTTTCGATACATCGTATTAAAAATAATTAAGTTAATTTTTTTTCTAGTTATTAATTTTTTTTTTTGCATATATTAATATTTTTGTTGCATGTTTGCAAAGACCGCTATTCCACTAAAATACAGTATCTTTTTATGTGTCGCTAAATATCTATCTTATATTTCTGTTGTCTTGCTTCACTGCTTCACTTCTTTCAGTATTATTAGACAAAAGCCTTGATGAAAGTCATCAACGTATATCGAAACGTAGGTAATTCCATTCATATTATTCTCACATATTATGAGTGTGGTTGTAATCCGCACCTGTTTCATTCCCCTCCCTACCCCATCCCCAACAAACGTCTTCAACTAATACAACGCTCGATTATTCCCATAGCTATAATGATTATATTACTTTAGTAGTTGAGAACTATAGTTCAAATACCAGTTTTTAAAAGAATATATATATTTTTTATATTAATATATTCAACTTCTATTGGTCAGGTTACGTATCAGTTGCTGGTATAATATTGATATATCTGCTTTTATTGCCCCTCCTTTAGGATTCCCCTAAAAGCTAATGAGGCAAGAGAGACCAGTTCCGGGTCCTAGCTCTGGATGAGGGACATCTGGCGTGGCTTTTATTTATCTCTTGAATTTTTAAAATGGGGCCAGCAGGGTCGATAAACTTATATAAAGATTTAATACCAACGTAACTACCTATTATTCTTAAAAATTATAACTATATAATAAATAATATAATAAAAATAAAGTCGTATAATGAGTGCATTGTTATCCAACTCAGCTAGGCACTAACAAAGTTTTTGTTATAGGAAATAACCAAATAACCAAATTATTAACATCCGCCTGAAGCTTCGTGAATAGCTTCATCACATCGTAACCTACAACTATTTTATTTATGGAAACTCTTGGAATTGGTGCGTTTTCAATCTGGAACTTTGTCTATTTAACTAGGTACTAAAAACTCGTAAATACCCATTTGCTTTCCCCTTGGATCGTAAGATAATTTGACCACAAAATCGAGAAAAAAGTTGGCATTCAAAGATATTGAGCCGTTTGGCGTGACTTACACCCCCAAAACTCAAAATAACGAGGTTATGTAGGCCAAACGGCCTATATTTTTGTAGGCCACCTTTTTTCTCATCCTTCACCTTTCAAGTGGAAAGCAAATAGGTATTTACGAGTTTTTAGTGACTAATTAAATAGACAAAGTTTGCCGATCTCCATATTGAAAACGCTCCAATTCCAAGAGTTTTCGTAAATAAAATGGTTATAGGTTACGATGAGAATAAGCTATTCACGAAGTTTCAGGCGGATCTTAATAATTTACTAAAAAATGAGTCTGTACTACGACAATTCTGGGTTAGGCCCATTGTTGATTTGATATGGAGTAGAATCTTTAGAAAACTCAATTATATCCCAAATTTTAATTATTATGTAACTTTTAAATATTTTGTATCTTTTTGTTTTGGAAATTTTTAATGTTTTATCCCTTTAAATTTATTGTAAATTCTTTATAATTTAATTGTTTTGTAACTTCAAATTTACCACAATAGTTAAATTTTATATACCATAAAATTATTCCTAAGTGGTTGAAAAGTCGGTATTGTTATAAATAAGCAAATTTTTTAATTTTTTTTTTTATGTCTCCCCCTTCCTAGCCTTTAAGGCTATTGGGACGCGAACTCGTGACTATTTTTTTAACAGTTGTCATATTTAAGGTTGCCGGGAAACGGCGGTGCTGTGCACACACGTTAGCCCGTTCGACCACCAATTGCACTGATCCCTCGGCGTTGCCAATCTTCGTATTTTATCTAACAGAATTCGTTGTGCGAATAAAGTGATGGACAAACCGGTTGATAAAGCGGGACAAAGTATCCCATAGATATACATATTTAGAATAGAATAGAAAAATAATTTTAATCAGGAACAAAGTCCCTTTAGAATAACAAAAAAGTACAAAATTAAAGTTTTATATACCTATTTATTTTATAGGTATTTATATACCTATAAAGATTTATGGTAGAGACAAGATGGATTCCTTGGAAGGAGGAAGGGAGAAACGTGAAGCGCTGAGCAAACATATTTCCAAGCCGTTGCTGACATATTAAATTTTCTCTTGATAAAGAGTTAATGGTCTTGTCAGAGTGGAGGCCAGCGCTGGGTTGACATAACCTTCCTTGGTACTATCTAAACATGGACGCTTTTTATTATGTTAAAAATTCACTAGGATGGAATAGATATTTTCTATATTTTTCAATGAGGCCAATCATAATTATAATGAATTAATATATATATATATATATATATATATATATATATATATATATATATATATATATATATATCAGAAAGTTATTTCATAAATTAGATAGACTAAAATTTGACTATTTCAGATATAAATGAAATAGCGACAAATAGCAACCCATTAATCTCTGAGAATCAGCTAAGTACTAGTATTTTAGTTACAGAAAATAACAGTTAAAAATAACAGGAGCTACTACTTTGAAAATCAATATTATTTCATAATAATTCTAATTGTTGTAGAATATTTGTGGTCATATTGAATAGAAATTTCGAAATTGCGTTATGTATATTGAGTTATGATTCAGCAAGTTTTTAACCTCTACGATGTCTAACCTAACTTCATCGATTGCGTCGGAAATCATTCCTGCCGTCCCTAAACTCATCAATGGAACCAAATAAAGAATTCAGCTTGTTCCTTTATGCAGCGATTAAATAAATCACCGCTATTTCAGGAGCCGTCTTTTGGGTACAATGGATCCGCTGGATGTAACCTAATTATATTCTTATATTTACTAAGCTCTGTTGAATTACCATATGTTTGTGTACAATAATAACTACTTTTTTTTTCTCTATTCATTATCTTGTGTGTTAGAAAAATAAACAAAGCTATTAAAGCAGATATTAATCATTACTTATGATTCCATAGTAATCTAGCAGATCTAAGCAATAATATTAGACACAACACGTTGTTATTCTATACAGCATAAATCCAAAGTCGATCTCTACTGGATTCAATCGATTGATGAATGCATCGATGGCAATAGCGGTAAGTTTAGGAACTTGTTCATTATTTTTTTTTCTGAGTTTTCTATTTATTTATTGAGTATTACAACGATCTGTCACATGGACATTAGTTATAGTGAGGTAGGATAACATTCACACTAAATGTACAAAAAATATAAAATAAATAGAAGCGAAATAACAATAAATAATGATCAAATTGTTCATTATTAAATATAAAAAATAAAAATAGAAATATTTAGCTTTCCGAAAAATATAATCAGGCATTCATATATATATACATCTCTACTGTTAGCGAAAAGGGTCATATGTAATATTTTTACATGTTTGTTATTTTTGCGCTAAAGGTGGCCTCACATAATCTGCAACTGCTATAAGTAGTGTGCTAAACAGGAAAATAAAATATGATATTATACTAATAAATCATAAAGAAATATAGGTATTTTTAAACACTTCTGCAAAAAAAAAAAAAAAAAAAAAATCAATTTTTACATACGATCATATGCATTAACAGTAGCGATGTATATGTATATATATATATATATATATATATATATATATATATATATATATATTTATATAGTCGCGAGTTGACGCTTTTAAAGATAATTCCCAAGATAAATTTTCGTAGGAAAGTCAATGACACTTGTCTAAAAGTGTTCAATATTTTGGCACCGTGTCCATTTGTTCCGAGCCAGTGCCAATGACGGCCAGGTTCACTTTCGACAGGATTTCTTCATCTTAAAACCGATAAGACGCCATCGGACATCGTATAAGAACATATATTGCTTCCTCGATATGAGATGTCACGCAATAGTCGCTACCTTCTCCCATACCAAGGGAGAACGATATGTGAGCAGACAACTCGTCCTGGGAAATATTGAAAGGAAATCCACACGAGATTCACTCGGCACTTTATTATATTTTCATCGTTCGAGGAGGCCCTACCCGGTCCTTTGAAAGAGGAGCCGTCAAAGCGAGTCATAAAATATTCCACGAAACAGCTCCGCCCCCACCGCCAGTCAACGGGCCCCTCACAAAGGGAACCGCCTTCGCGGGACCAACTTTTATAAGCTACTGCGTCCTATCCTGTATGAATGCTGCTTCGCGGAAGATATGCAAAATGTCTCAATGTGTAACAAAAAATCATGTGCTCATTCGTAACCAAATTCGCCTCCTCACCGTTCAACTCTAAATTTTATTGGAAAGCTGATTGAATCATTCAGTACATAAAATCGATCATCAAGGTCCCTTTCAATGCAGCCGGTGTTGAACCTAACGATAAAACCATATTTATTTAGTCTTTTTTTCGTTATTTCACACATATCTTGACAATATTAAAATCACAGCGTGTTTAAATGAAAGAGGGAAAACAATTGTTATAAGAAAAAAAATCGAGTAAAGAATAGGACACACGAACCTAACTCTCTCACTACATCTCATCACTAAGCAGCCACCACCAAATTGTCAACACTGCAATAGCCTTCTCACTATCAATCCTATTTTCCAAAAATACACTTATTATAATTTAAGACTAAATAGATTATCTCTAAAACGGTATATATCAGTAGTATTAAGCAATAACGAATCAAACATAAAAACAGTGATAAATTTTCTTAAAATCCATCGCACGAGAGTAAAATCACTGAGAGAAACAGATTCGGTAATCAGTTACCCTTCAAAATTCGCGGGTTCGATATCTCTGAATTTCGTTGATAAGCTAATATTAAAATGCGAAAGTATATTTGAAGATTCCTTATTTGATTATCTTTAATTTAAAAAGTAATGCATAATGAACATGCATTTTACTGCTGTTAGTGCAAAAGGTCGTTTGTAAAAATTGATTGTTTTTCAAGAGTGCTTGAAATTCATTATTTCTTTATGCTTTACTTGTTTAATTTCATATTTTATTCTATTATCCATTAGATAAAATATAGAAATGGATATCATTTTTCTTTTATTCTGCTTTGTTTGTTTATCTATTTTAATATATTTCATTTTTATATGTTTCCAAATATCTTTTACATGTATTATTTTATCTATCTATTTTTAATTTTTCATTCTTTTTTTTCTCTCTTCTAAAGAGTTTACAAATATAACCGAATCACAGTCGTTGATGACCCTAAGGTTTTACGCTTTAAAGCCTAAACAAACAAACAAACAATATAAGCGAAGACATTGTCATATTGTTCACACTCACTTTGATCCAGTTCAGCTTCAGCCCGAAAGCTTTTTATTTGATTTTCTGTTGGCATTACAGACCATGTATACCTTTTGCCGCGCGAACTAGCCTGCTCCATCTCAGCCTGTCTTGGGCTATTTCTTTCCATTTATCTGCACGCAGCTCTGTTGCATCTTTGTTGCTTCTATCTATCCATCTGCTTTTTGGCCTTCCACGTGGTCTTTTGCTTTCTGTTGAGTTATTCATCGTTTCATAGGGGCTTTCAGATGAATTGTTCGATTTGTTTTTACGATTGCTACATATCCCGCCCATCTTAACCTCCGTGTCTTCATATCATGGAATGTGACTTACTGTAAGCTATTGCATCTCATCCTATATCAATGGTGTTTGACGAAAAAATGTGCAAAATATGTCAATTTGTAACAAAAATAAATCATAAGCTCATTCTTAAATGAGCTTAAAATCTTTAGGTAAAATCTAATAAAGATAAATAATTAAAAATAATAAACCAAAATAATGCAATAAAAAACAAAAAAAAATATTTTTAATTAACTGCAGATGAAGATCCATGAAAAATTCTCTGCTTGAAATAACATAATGCTTAAGCATGCAATTTTTACGATGAGATGCAAAGAAGCGTTGCGGAGAAATTTTGTTTATTACTAACATCCTAGACATGAAATTTATATATTTAGAGACATGTCACTGCAAATAATTTCCGAACAGGGGTGTCCAGTAGGCGATCTTATGGCGCGCCATCAAACTTTTTAGCAGGAGCATAATTGAATTTTTGAGGGGGGTTGGTAAATTTCAACAGGATTATGAATTTTCGGAATGAAAAGTTTCAAAATAAGTGTAATTGTGTATGACCTACGATTTTTCTAATTCTATTTTCCCTTGCTTTGTATGAAAAAGTGAGCAATAAAATATCTTGGAACTCCACGATAAAGACAACTGGAATGTTATTTCTAAAACAGAAGTAAAATTTAACCATATATATAGTTTTATCTATTCATGAAAAATTGTGCTTTGTACAAGTTGTATCAATTTCCTGAATTGAATCATTAATAAACTAAAACTATTTCTTGAACATGATATACTATTAAAAACCCACTAGGATAAATTTTATCCTGACATAAGTGTTTAAAACAGGGTACGTTAAAAAAGAAAAAGAAAACAAAAAGAATAACTGAGCAATAATAGGACTCTGAATTTATGGGGGTTTGTAAGACCGCTACGAAAACTTAGACCGTTAGAGCGAAAATAAAGAGGATACGGAGAAATGGGACGTGGAAGAGAGTTCTCTCAGACATAAACTGTTTCTCTGGAGCTTTATAATGTTAAGTGATGTTATTTAAGGTTCTCTCCGCAAACTGGAGCCCTACACGAACCTCCGGGGCACAAATGGAATTTCATTCACAAAGATTTGTGGCCCTTTCCTTATTCTTTCCTTTAACAGATTTCCAGATCCCATTTTAAAGACCACCGCAAAAAAAAAGAAAAATAAATCTCGGATAAAAATACTCAACCTTAGAAGGAGCCGTAACATAAACCTGGCAATGATAGGCTTAAAAAAATAATAGTTAATTCGATTTATTTTTTATTTCCTATTTTTTTTTAATTATTTGTCTATACATTATTTGATAAATCGGCTATGGAAGTAACAAGCTTTTTTTTCATTGGGTTAGAGTTTAAGGCACATTACACATTAATCATTCTTTAGAATAGAATATAAAATTGGACTTTTTTATTATATTGGTACTTCAATTTTATCGCACCTGTCAGTAGGACAATAGCAGATTATTAATGAACTTTTAATTATTCACATAATAAATTGTAATAAGAAGTTCCATGAAGGAGTACGTTATACTTATCAAAAATGCTGAAACGGATTATTGTGATGGGCAATAGTGACGTCATAAATAACCACATCGTGATACGGATCCAGAACAGTGTGAACGAAGTGATGTGAACACCGTGTATCCGTGCGAAAATACTTGTGAATAGTACAGATAGAAAAAAAAAAAAAAAATACATAACTACACAATTTATAAACAATGGGCTAACTGATAAAAAATTAATTTAATACAAAATGTAATAATATCTAAAGTGATTTACATAATAATATGCAAACTCTAAAAGAAATAAAAATAAAATTTTCACAGGAATAGGAATGCTTGTAGTGTAATGTAAAAACAAAAGAAGAACAAATATATATACATACAAACTTTACTACGAATTCGGTTAACAAGTGACATCAGAAGGAAACAAACGAAATTCTTATCCCTGTCAAAAACAATCCATTTCCTAACAAACATTTTCAGAAATCTCCAACAATTAAAACCAAAAGTAAAACAAAATCTTCGACTATTGTGCCCGTCAGAGTTGTAAAATGTATTAAGTGACTTAGTAAATTCATTAGGGGTGGTTATTAAGTAGTAATAGTTATTAGTAGTAAATTCATCTAGCCCGAGGTGTACTGCTAAAATTGTATCCTCTGCGTAGTTAATGTTTCAGAATCGGATGATTTTTTTTTTTTAATTGAAGAAATATAATAATCAGGGGAAATCTAAATTTAATTTAAAATGTTAAATTATATCTAGTTATATACTGTAATAAATACGGCTTTCAATAAATTAATAATGCGCTTTCGTAAAGTATCAAATCGACAAAGCTGAGAGGCTAGAGTGCCAAAAGAAATAAATTTATGTTTTTAGTGAAAAGGTCTCGTAAGAAATAGCCGAAATTTTCATGGCGCATTAATATAAATCCAATACTTGACTTAATAAATTATATTTCTACTTCAAATAATGTAGTTTTAAATAAATTAAAAATAATAATTTTTACATTGTTTTTTTTTTTATGCTTAAGATTTTCTGTTTTGTATTTCTTGAAAAAATGTTCAAATAAAGGTTTAGTCACGGTTGTTTATTTATTTTATTTTTAACAGTTTTCTCCCATCCCCTTAACAAGAAAGACATTTAATTGAATATTAGCAGGAAAGGAGATAGAAAATAATAATAACACTAAGCCATCCCTAACTTTCAATGGCAATAAGACCGAAGAGGGCTAGCCAACTCCCTCCACCAAACTTTATCAAAACTCTCATCTGAAAGATCAGATCGAACTGGAACATCCAATCTACTCCTCCATCCATTCATTCGATTTCCATCCACTTATTTCTATTTAAATTAAAAGATTAGAAATAGAAAAGATTAGGTCACAGATTTCAACGAAATTATTTTTAGTTATATTAAATAGAAAAAATTACATATTATTAGATACATATCGCGGGGTTCTTTCCAATGGGCCCCAGGGGCAGAGAAAAAAATATATATAATTTCAGTAAAATAAAAATAAGATAACATAATAATACAAAAAAAGGAATACAAAAATAATTGTTATAAGGTATCATAAAATATAAAAACCAAAAGGTGCTACTAGTTAAGTAGAGCAAGTACATTTTTGTAATGAAAAAGCAAATTAGTTTCCTTTTTAAGGCCCTTAAAAATTCTTAAATACAAATTGTTATATAAGTAACAAAAATATATCCTTCAGTACTTAATTTTCTTGGATGATTTTTTTCCAGCAGTCAACTAAAGTATCCATAACTCCTCTGGATTTTCTTCAAATTCAACTATAATATAACCGTTGGAAAAGTGAACTGTATTGTTTTTCCAACTGATACAAAAATAGAACATAACACTATATACGTAATATTACATTAGGTTCGTTGTTATTCGCTATGGATAAAGGATGTCATAGAATCATTGCAACAAGTTCATAATTAATATTTCTTAAAATTAAAACACGAAATACTCATTTTGATGTACTATGTTCTTGCATAGATGGATAAGACCGATATTCATAAAAAAGTACTTAGATTTTTTGCTAAATCAAAAGTGTACTTAGTGATTTTTTTGCAATAAACAAGAAAAATATTTATCATAATAAACATAAAATACATCCTCAGTCATTCAATGCAATGCTTCCTCAATTCAAAAAAGGAGCGTCATAACAAATAGTATAAGCAAATTTATATGAAATGAATCTTTAGAGTTATTCGAATAATATAGAAAAAAAAAGGTTCTGGGTGGATATTTCCGAGGAGAGAAGACTCATGAATCTTAAGATCCGTAATCAGAACTCTCAAAAACATAAACAAATTTTCGGAAGTTTTTCAAATTTTCAAATATATTTTTCTATTTTGGGTGGCTTCAACCATAAAGCCCCCTTCTGCAGTGGATCCGCTAACACATCCTGGACTACCGTTTATCAGTTTGGTGCATACGCCTCAGCATCTTTGCTCCTTCGATCTTGGTCTATTAGGCTAAATGTAACAGTGATAAACAATGTACCAGTAATAGACAGTATTCAACTCATTAACATGTAATAACCTTCGAAAGAGAGTGCAAATAGGATTAGATTTGAAGCTAGCACACTTAAGGTGATGCCTGAATCTCAGGTCCTTAGGTGATATGACACAATAGCTGAAAGTTTAAGTTGATTTTTAAATGGAGATAATAAGCTTTCCTGATCACTTTTTTTTTCTAGAATACAGGTTTGAAATTTTTCTTTATTAATCTATAGTTTGTCATTTTCTTGTTTAAGACTATGGAAAATTAATTTGTTTTTTTTAATTATATAAAAAAAATATGTCGACCCCAAAACATAAGTGCCTATTATTTATTATTTACTAGTACAAAATACGCTGCCATAATTTACTTACATTTACTTTACATAGTCGTTTGTCTACTACTATGACAGTCATTATTGTAATTATATAAACTAGTTGGCCCGTGAAAATTTTGTAATAACAAGTTGGTCTTAGTGTTAAACGCATTTCAACACTGTCTTCAATTCCTATTTTCCTTTTCGAAACAAGTCCTTTTTTGGAATTTTGACTTCGAGAACCAACACATTGATATTCACAAAGATGTTCTAACTCCATATTTCAAAACACAAATTAGTGTTCTTCACTTGTGAAGAGTCTAATATCCCGTTATTACCCGGGTCTTACAGCTTCCGAACCATTAAATGGAAAGCCAGTCCTGAACATACTCCTGTACTCCTGACATTTAGAGACATGCAATTACCAGTTTATAAGATGGGAAAGGAGGAACGTGTTCCACTTCTTAGTTCAGGTTCTTCATTAATTGATTACACACATCTTTTCTCTTAGATAGTTATTAATAACCTCGGTGAAACGCCATTGCCTTATAGGCAACATATTATATAATATTGAGGCTGTCATATGGAAGCGCTGGATATTGATATAAATTATAGAATAAAAAAATAGTTCAATTTATATTACATTAAAAACAATAATTTATTGTAATCAATAAACATCCTAGCAATACGTTATTTTCTTATGATATGTTTCTTGATGTAAGAATGTATGGTGTAGGAAATATTTACATAGTATAGTGAATAAACATGATAACATTTTGAGAAGAAGCTTTAGAGAAATACTGGAAAATTTGGGCTAATTTTGATTTGATCATGATAATGACCCAAAACACCACAGTCACCAGATCTTATCTCAGATAATGTGATAGAAACATCTATGGGCAAAATTGGAAGTAGAAATAAGAAAACATGAAATTTCTAGCAAAGAAGGCTTTAAAAAATATCTTCCTCATACCAGAATGAAACGACAAGAAACCGCTCGATGTTTCCGATTACTTTAGCACTTGCTAGATAAACGCTCTAAACTTCCAATTAATTACAAACTTACGGAGTTGAGCTATGGGGCTCCATTAAACGATCGACTTCCCCTCGTATCCAAATTCCAAAATCTTTCGTAAAATCCTCAATGCTTCCAACTTTAGTACAAATAAAACCATCCATAATGACCTTAATGTTTCTTATGTATCAGATTTCGTTCCATAATAAACTTCAGAGTCATCCCAATCCTCTAGTTTCTAACCTTGCTTCCTTTTCAATTCTTTATAACCCTACGAGGCGCCTGAAAAGAAGATGGCACCGTGATCTACTAATTTAGACATATTATTAGAATGCTACCATTGGGTAGTTTCTCAACAAGTGTTTTAACGTCATTATATCCATATGTACAAATTTACTAAATGTATTTCTTTAATACATTTGTAAATATCATTAAAAAAAAAGAATCATTAGAAAATAATGGCTTACCTTCAAGGTATTCAACTAAATTAATAGTATTTAAAAGTGAATAAGAAATGAGGTGTATCATTTTGACTGTGAGGTAAAATTATCCATTTTTTAAATAATCATAGTTGAATATTTTAATTTTATTGAGTTTGTACACATCTAATAAGATTAGAAAATATAAATATGTTGAAGAGTTTCTGGTTTTATATGTTTACTATGTTATAGGTTTATATGTTATAAATCGAGTTCCTACTGGAGCTCCATGGTACGTCAACAACAAAACTTTACATAACGACTTACGACAATCAACTATAAACCAACACATACGTACTCTCTACTCTCGTTTTCATCTCAAACTACACGGACACACAAACAGATTTATAACCGACATGGCTACGACTGACATGCCCATTAGGAGGAGATTAAAAAGCAGCTGGATGAGAGATCTTCTCACCTAAATTTAAAAAAATAAATAATGACCAGGAAGAGGTGCTGCTGGGTACTATCCTTACTTATGCCTTTAATGCCTATCCTCATCATCACAACACATCTGCTGATTATCAACACCATGACAGGTGCGGATAAATAATTAAATAGAAAAAAAAATATGTTTACTGTAACTATTGAAGAATTTTTTATATTTTTCTATGGGGTATTACAATATCACTGTGAACCATTGTATATAATACGACAGTTTTCGCAGTCTATCCTCTAAGAAACACGATTATATTTTCAGGTTAGTGCATTTTAGATATATCATTTTTGTACAATTTATTGAACCGCTTCACAGCGGAATGGAGTTACCGGCTGCTTTGGTGATCGCTGTTATAGGTTGAAGGCTCCTACATACAGATACGCGATTCCGGATACATAGATACTGGCGATACGATATCCCTTCGTCATTATCGCTGTACTAGATAGTAATACAGCTATATCGCCATACGCTCGCTGACTGGAATACAGTATCGCCGGGACATATTGCACTCTCCTATGTGTATGAGCCTTAAGATAGGTCAGTGACGTCAGGAGCGTGACGTCACGTGTGCATTGAGTAAGGAACATCTGTTTTAACATATAAAAATAAAAAGGGATAAATTAAAATCATCTCAAGTTTTAACTGATTAAAATTATGTCCCTGACCTATTACAATCCCATAAATGTTAAATGATCAAACTATTCAATGGTTCATATAAAATAAGAAACTCTGATCTTTGCAAGGCTAAATATTTGTATGCACAATCTTATCGCCAATTTTTAAGATTGAAAACTCGTAAAACTAAGAATAATAGGATGCAGATACAAGTAGATATCATAATCGTGTACGGTTCATTTCTTTAGTTTATACGCAAGTGTTTACTTTATACGCAACTCACTTATCGGTAGAAAAAAATCAGGAGATATTTTAGAATCAAAGGATAAAACTAAATGTCGATTCATTTATCATAATGAAGAAACTACAAAATACTTCTAGACCACAACAATAACATTGTACCTACAATATTACAATACAAATCCTCTAATATAAGACTTCTTTAACTTATTATTTGATGGATGTAGGCACTGAGACTGTGGAGGGAGAGAAACTCCATTCTAATCATAGGCATTTTACCTCATTATGTAAATAACTATTTAAGTAGCTGTAAATACAAAGCGTCTTGACTATTAAGGATTTTTATTGAGATGGTGTATCTAATGTTAATTTGAAAACTGTTTTGAGGACGACAGTTTAAGAACCTATGCAAACCCATATAGCCTTGATTCTTCTTAACCTGTCAACACTTTGCCGATTCAGACATCATCAGGACAAAATAATAAGATTTCGTAAATGCAAAAAGAAAAAAAGGAAAGAAAGAAAAAACACATTTACTACAGACATCTCACCACTGCATCAGATATACATACAGAAAGAAAAGGGAGGTTGCATAAATCCTGTAGAGAAAAGTTATATTAATCTACTCATTAGAAACGATGAGAAAATACGAATACCAAAAACTTAATAAAGTAAAAACATGTTACAAAAAGAAAAGAAAAATAATAAATACAAAAGGAAATGCCCGAATGTGTACATAACATCTACACTCAACAAAATCCAGTAATTATTTTATACCTTTTTTTCAGGTAAATGCTCATTTATAGTAATAATAAAACTGAACAACTGAATTTAAAGGTTAATAAAAACACATAAGTTAAGGTACAGGTTTAATACTATATAATATAAAACTAAAATACTATTTAACTCAACAAATAAATTTAAATTAAATAAAACTAGTTGGCCTGTGCGAATAATTCGCAGAACATTTTGTTTAGTGAAGAAATATCATAACAATATGGAAATAAGTAGATGCTACGTATTAAGCAACGAAGGAATTAATATTTTTTTCTTGGTCGATTACAATATTCCACTTAACATAACAGACCAAAATATTTGTACAAATTGCTTTGATAGGAGCTATTTTTAAACGCTGGCTGGAAAAATAATAAAAGTAATAAAGACAAAATAACGCCCTGATCATAGGATTTCTTAAATTATTAAAAAAAAAAATAAAATGCGAGAACAGACAAATGCCTTTAAGAAATAACAATGTTAATATATCAGCCAGGAAAAAAAAGTGTAGTCGACTATTCTACTCTTAAATTCAATATCTTTAAAGTGGAAAACATTATTAAGTATACCAAAACTAATGGACTGTATCTTTGTTATTTGTTAATTGTCCGATTTTTTTTTGTTCTGTAGGTAATTTATTAATCTTTCTAATTATCGTGGGTACGATCAAGAAAAAAATGCATACTTTTTTAATTACTCACGAATAAAGTTTCTCTTCCTCCATAACATATTTTTCAGAAATTTCGGGAGGATATGTTTATTTTTCGCATGTGAAGGAGAAGAATATCTTCAAAATGAGTGGTCAATCATTGGATTTGATAAAGAATTGACAAAGTTATGGCGTACCGACAAAAAAACACCTTTTAGAAATAATATATAGGATAAATAAACTCAATCACAACAAATTCAAATCATATCTTTTTTTAAATTACTGGGTCAAGTATTATTAATCATACTGATGAAAATGGCCGATGTTAGTTCAACGTTATTAGCTAAGAGTTCAGGTAAAAGGTAATTTCTTGAATGAACTGATTTTATCAATGACAAATTTTAAGGTTGATTACTACGAAAAAATGTAACGGAAGTCTACACGACGTGTTGACATGTTTGTATTATCCGTGATAAGAAGTCTCGTATTTTACTTACATCACAATGATAAGATTGTAATAAGGTGTAATATGATTCAGTTGGAAGTTATTTTATAATTGTCTTCTATTTAATTTATACTGCTAAGCATTATATAAGTAATATTAAAATTATGCACAATAACACCCATTTTTTTTTTTTTTTTTTTTCAAAATATATACCACATATAGGTAATATACCACAATGTAGGTATATCATTTAAAGGTTTGAACCCTGAAAATGTATTCTGTCCCAAGTAACGCATCGTTAATTTAATTAAATCCCGTCCTTTTTCTGATCATTGCAGTTGGTACCTTTTGGCTTCTCTTGGAAAAGTGAAGTATTATTTAATTATTTTATAGAAATAATTAATTTTATAAAAAAATAAATTTTGATAAAACATGAATAAAGTTTGAAGAAAATTGATGGCCCTACGGAAGAGCTCGGAACCTCAAAAAACCTTCTTAACAGTTGAATCTCATCAATTACCATGCAGTCATCAAAAGTGAAAGGTGAAAAAACAGGTCTGTACTATTTCGTTTGTCGCTGTAACTCTTTACTGTTATTAAAGGCCTAAAATGATTTGCTCTATAGTAATATATTTTGAAATATGTTATCAACCCATTTACGATTATATATCATCCCGATCACAAACCAGTCTCCTGTTGCATTATATTCGGTAAGACATTTCACTGAGGCCAAAGTATGTGCCATTCATGAGACAGAGTTCGATTTAAAAATAAAAATAAACAAACAAAAATAATAGAAAATTTCTCCAAACAAAACAGTAATGAAATATTAAACAAAATAAAATGATATATGTATATTTTTAAACTACTCAGAAAAAAAAATAAGAAGTTATGAAAAAAATATATACATGAACTTCTCAACTTGGCAGCGCGAAAGATGAGACGTACGTATTCCGCATAGGCAAATAGACTCGCTTAAAATAATTAATTAACATTTTTTTTTTTCATTTTAGCTTTAAATATTCATCTGCATCCACCGACAAACTGTTGAAGAAGAATAGCACTCAGCAGTACCTCTTCCCTGGCTTGATTCAATTACCATGGTTTGTTAAGGAAGGATCTTCTCACATCCAGCGCCTTTCACTGATTACTTCAGATACTTTTTTAAAATAATGAAATGAGTGTTACGTCATTATTGCAAAAATTCCAACCACACATATCCAAAATGCAGAGAAATAATAAAAAATCTGTCAATTTTTCTCCAATTCAGGCATCATCAAGACAGAAAAAACAACATCACATGTATGCAAAACGATAAAAAAAGGTAAGAAAAAAAGTAGCTACATCTCACCAAGCCATCCAAATACATACTGAATGAATTTAAAGGTTTGATAAACTACAGAGGAAAATTACATTTAACAGCTGATAACAACACGAAAATGCGCTGACTAAATTAAATACAAATAATTTATTTAATTAAGTAAACAAATATTTAATTTTGTAAGCACATGTTTGTTTTGTAATATTTTGGGTAAGCGTATATGTTCCCCTCTTTTGACCTTTTTATCAGTTTGTCTCTCTTCCCTTCTAATCAGATGTTTAATATAACCTTTCTCTGCTTTATTTATGTAACGTTCTGTTCCCTTCAGCATGTATTTGGATAGCTTGATGAGATGTCAATGGCAAATGTTTTTTTATTCCATTTTTCTTTCTTTTGGTTTATTATTTTCAATAATAAACCATTGTTATCGAACAAAAAACTAAGAAACTTAATCCCCTTTCAAAATTTGAGATTTTAGGTTATTACGTTTCGTAGAATTCGAAAAACGAATACAAATTTTTTTGTCCGTCCGCCGTCCGCACATTTTCTCCTAAACAACTGGACCGATTTTTTTCAATTTTGGATTAAAAATTAGAGGTCATCCGAGGATGATCCTCTCGGCATTCTATCGCCTTTCCTTCAAGATGGCAGCCGAAAAACTATGGACTGTAGTGCCTAAACGAATGTACCGATTCCAATGAAACTTCGCTAAAGTCTTCTTCTTGATGCCCTTTAAATTTATCTATGCATCATACTTCAACGAAAAGAAGCTGGAAAAAGGTTACCAGGGATAGTAAAATTAGATTCCGAATAACTCAAAAAGTATACACTTTTTTGTCGATAATGTGATAAAATGTTTCAATGGTATTTAAATTTTCTAAAAAATGAAGAAAGTTTCATCGAAATCAAAGCACTATTAGTTATTAATGGTTTTAAAAGACTAAGAAATTTCCTTAAAAAAAAAAAAAAAAAAAAAAAAACGTTAAAATCTGACAATTAGGAGCAAAGATATGGCCTCTAGATTTATTTTTATGTTCTACTGCAAATTCTTTGTTTTGGATTTTGATTTTTGAATGTGTTACTGAAGTAATGCTTTTTTTTTTTTTCTATAGCAAATTATTAATAATGATAACAGATAAAATAAAATATCTTGGACTGACATTCGACAGAAGAATGACATGGGGTCCACATATCAACAAAAAAAGAAAAACATTGAACCTCAGACTACGACTGTTATACTCACTTCTCTCAAGACGCTCAAAATTAAACTTAAAACAAAAACTGAACACTGAATTATCTACTTAAGCCCATATGGACCTACGCTTCACAAATTTACGGAACAGCCAAAACGACCCACATACGAAAACTACAAACTTTTCAGTCTAAAACTTTCAGAACCATAACCAAAGCTCCATGGTACGTCACAAACGTTACATTACATAAAGATCTTCAAATACCAACAGTTAACGATCACATACGCACACACTACAAGCGATTTTACAATAACTTACATGGACATACTAACACACTTATACGAAGTATGGCTACGTTTAACAGGCCCGAAAACACACTTAGGAGGATCAAAAGGAGCTGGATGAGGGATTTCCTCGCTTAAAAATATGCTAAAATCAAGACAGCAACGGATGCCGCTGGGCACTCCTCCCATCACGCCGATCAAGCACTACCTGTACACTTACCGACAGCAGACCGGCTAATTGTCATTGCTTATGACAGGTGTGGGTGAAGAAATAAAGTGAAAAAAAAAATTTATTTCTTTAAATTTGTCACTAGAAATGTTATGTTACTTTAGATGTAATAATTTGCAGGGTTTTTTTTTCTGCATACGTATGATCTTGTTTTTTTCTGCCCTGATGACGCCTGAATTGGCTCAACGTTGACTTTTTTTTTATTATTTGCCTGCATTCTGGAGACATAAGGCTGTGTGGTTGAAATTTTACCAATTATAAATTAACATTGATTTTCTGTATCCTAATGAGATTTTTTTTTAACACAATTAAATTAACGCTGAGGACATTCACAGTAAGGTGCTCAGCTATTCACGCTTTTTAAAAATATATTAATTAGGAATTAGTACTGATATACAGTGATGACTGTTGAATAAGTTGAATAAGACCTCCATCAGACCGCTAAGACTTGGCTGACGGCGGCAGATGCAGAGAGGTGTCACTTCGGGGAGGTGCTAGGGGGGGGGGCGACTACCTGGAGGGGCCCGGGCAGGTAAGCGCCACCAGTGACGTCACCGGCGGCCCACGCACTCCGTCGTAAATTCCCACATCCAGAGAGATAATTAAGTCGGCCTTAATCCTCAACGTGTCACTCATGATCGCTCCTTTTTACTACTCCTCCCTCCACCCCCCCTTCCCTATCCCTCCTGGAGGTAATGGTCCCTTCGGCGCCGGATATCATTTAGTCATCCCTCTTCTTAACGACCTTTAAACATTTATATCGTTCATAAAAATCTTCAGCAGGACGCCCGCCGATCGGGAACACCAATCCTCCGATAACCGCCGGGCTACTCCTTCTGTTTTTTTCTTTTTTATTCATTCGCACGGACCCAGCAATTTATATCAAGGCCGCCTCGAGGACGAGCACCTTATGTGGAGGAAAGAGATTTATTTAGCTCGTTTGACTGCGAATAAATGTTTAACGCAGAAATATATTCATGGGTGGAAAATAATATCATAAAAAGTATAAAACCCCTGGAGGCAAAACGGTATGAGCACATTTTAGAAAGAATATAATCAGGTGCATGGCTGATATGGAAATTATTTTATGCACATAGGATTAATCTGCTTCACCGTTCTGTCCACCCAATGCTGCTTTATAGTGGATAGTCATTTAAAAGTTAACTGGGCTTTGGAGATAATAGTTAGAGAGCCAACATTTCTGAACATTAACCCTTTAATGTAATGTTATAAGTATTTACCACTAGCGGATCCAGGATTAAATTTTGGGGGGGCTTCAGCCCAAAAGATTTTTTTTTCATATACATATAACGATAACTAATTTGAAAAAAAAAATGAAAGAAATTAACTACCTCTATGAAATAGTGTTTAAATGGTTCTTGAAGTCTTATTAAATATAATTACATGAACAAGAATACTTTAAAGAGATAGTATTTAATATTTTTTTCTGTAAAACATGGTTATATTTTACCATTTTGGGGGGGCTTCGAAAGCCCCTCCCCCCGTAGATTCGTCTGTGGTATGTTTCATGGTTTATTTACCATCATCAAACATGAAATGATCGTCAGTCACTACATACCCGGGGATTTCAAGTCGAAAATTTAAATTTACGATCCAAAAAGTTCACATTTTTCTGTTTTCTCGCTTAAATTAGTGAAACTATGCGTTTTAGGAATAATATCAATCTATATCAAATTAAAATTGATAAAATTTACAACAAAATTGATTAATTAATTAATTTTGACTATTATTTTTTTTTCTTTATTGATTGTATAGTTTCCGAGATATCCGTCTTGTTAATTATCTAATTTAGAAAAAAAAAATGAATAGCTTAATCTCATCGTAAGCTACAACTATTTTATTTATGAAAACTCTTGGAATCGGGGCGTTTTCAATCTGGAGGAGGGCAAACTTTGTCTACTTAATTAGGTACTAAAAACTCCTTGCTAAATGCGTTTTTAGTACCGAATTATATAGAAAAAGTTTGCCGATCTCCAGATTGAAAACACTCCAATTCCGAGAATTTTCGTAAATACAATAGTTGTAGGTTACAATGAGATGAAGATATTTATGAAGTTTCAGGCGGATATTAATAATTTGATAAAAATGGAGTCTCTACCACGGACTATTAAAAATTAAGGTAAAATATAGAAATAAAATCTTATTAATTGTAAAAAATAAACTTTATGAATAAAATTTTGACTAATAGCAATGTGAAATCATTTCTGCTAAGTACATATATATATATATATATATATATATATATATATATATATATATATATATATATATATATATATATATATATATATACAATAACCCAAGAAATCTGTAGCCAATAGAATACTTAGAAGCGTTGAATTAAAGAACCTCCACCGACCGGTAAAGGCAGAAGATATAAAGTCCACCCACAGAGAACGGCGATGCACATATATGGCAAGATGGAGGGAAGTCCCATGGGAAAAGGTATGAATCAGCTATGCACTGAGGAAAATAACTCTCCTCTAGCATTCCTTGCACGTGGCTACAAGAACTATCTCAGCTCAAGTATACACTTATATAAAAAGTGCGATCTGGTTGATTTACTGCGAAAAAAATCACTTACAAGGGGAGATTGTGGCCAGGGGTCATTGATTCAATTTTTTGGTGATACTAGGTTGGAAACTATTAGACCTATGTCCGAGTGTTCTTGTCAATACACTCTAGCACCAACAGAGATAGATTTCATTATAATTATTAACAGAAGGCCAAATATTGAGGAAAACATTTTCATGTTTAGATTGGAATTAAAATTTAAGAGTTTTACAAGGCAAGAAAAAGGAATATCAACTTTGTTTACACAGAAAACAAATATTTTATGGTATGCGGATATGTATATTTTGTGTAATATGTATACTTTATTCTTATTTTGGACAGAATCTGGACAACATACCAGGTTTTGTACAAGTAATCTACCTTTAGATACACGTCCAGTTTCGAGAAAAAATATTTCTCATCAACATATTTTATATATATATTTTAGAAATATAGCAATCTGTTAAGTGGACAATAATTATAGTGACATATGAACACATTCACACCATATATATAGAAAATATAAAACTAACAAAAGTAAAATAATAATCAAAACTATGTACAATAAAAAATAAAATAACCTAAAGATAAGTAAATTAAAAACATAAAAACACAGTCATATCTTTATACAATATATACAATCAGGCAGGGAACTCCAAGCCAGGCTGCTCTCCCAACTATAGAAGAAAAAACAGAACTTCAAGAAATCCCTGCGCTACTCTCCTAATCGCGTCACTGCTGCTAAAGCCAGTGGAGTTTGAGCGAGATCACTTTAGCAACATACACTCATGTCTTGAGTGGAGAATCTGGCCATTGCCAGAACACCAAGATATATACTACAAAACATCTCTGGGCCACTACCGCTTCCAATATAGAAAAAAAAAATGGACCGAAGTGAAAATTGGATTCAATATTTTGTTAAGGTAAAACAAAGTTTAGATTTGTATATCACATTTAGAAAAAAAAAACTAAGGTGTGAGCTTCAGACCACACGATAGAAGTGAAAACCTCAATATAAAAAGGATGAAATGCTAAACTCACTTATAGTATGCAGGTCCGATTTTTAGTTTCTGAGATATCTATATAATAAAACTCGTTAAAAATTTGTTTTCGACAATATTTTTTTATCTTTTCAACTCTCTAACACTGCGTAGCGTTAAGATACAACTTTGAATAAGAGTTTATTACAAAGAGGATGAAATGATAAACATTTCCCTCACTAACAATATGAAGGTACGAGGTTTAGTTTCTGAGGTGCCGACTTCACCCGAGGGTTACACATCAGAGATGTGACAGCTCAATCTAACTCATTCTCAAAAAAAAAAAATAAAAATAAAATGCAAAACGCGCCTAAAGAAGTTTTCACTTCAAAAATTCACAGCAATCGAAAAATAAATTTATTTTCACGAAATTTTCCCGAGGTCTTCGATTTTTCTTCAAAAATCTTAAAAGTGGTGATAACGTCAGCATGACTCCCTTTTAACGATTAAAACATTCAAATTGTAATCTTGGTAATCATACAACAAACGAAACTAGTAAAACAGTAATGAGTCGGGAGCAAAAGTATACCAATGTTTACTTTAATTAATTTTTACGTTAATTAGTTTTGCTAATAACAATAATACTCACCAGAGGTGATGGGGATTTCCTTTCAGTTATAAAACTTCAATATATAACTAAATTATGCAATTAATATAATGACAAGTCTAACCGGCAATTTGAATTTTAAAAACATCGCAAGATGTGAAATCTCTTATGCACTCTATAATTAGAATGCTAATAAGTTTGCCAGGAATTTCATAGTTGCATACTTTTCACGATTGATGAAAAAAAAAATTATAATAAATAAAAAACCTGTATCTACAACTAGATAAGAAGTGACTTAGCAGTCGATAAGGAAGTTAAACGAGATTATGCTGCAAGGATCGCGTTTGAATACTAGTATTTTGCCAATTAACCACTTTACGAAGGCTGAATATACCCAAGAATGGAGCGAATAACCCGATACATTTTAACGAAAGATTAAGTTCTTCCATCAGAGGTGTTGGAACAAACAAAATTTCAGACCTTTGGTTTTTTTTTAAACACTTAGCTCCGCTTCTGGAAGTGCTGAAAGTAGCAACTGGAATAATTAAACAAAGAAAATATGTCGTAGAAAATATACGATTTTCATTAAACTCGGTGTATCATTGCACAATTAAGTAGTCTTTTCCACCCACTGTTCATATACGTCTTCCTCTAAAGAACCTTTAACATGGATTATTTAAAAAAAATAAAAATAACTCTCTTTTATTGACAGTCATTATAAAAAATGGCTAAATATGAAGTTTGAAAGAATATGATAATCGGAAACTGGAGAAAAATAGAAAAATGCTTATCCACGTTGAAAATGGATCTCCGGAAATAACAGTCAGAATGTATACGTATAATATATCGTTGGAAAGCGGAGACTTTTAGAAAAAATAATATCAAATAAATAATGTTATAGAAGGTAACGGAGAGTGACGAAAAAATATAAATAATAATTTCTTAAGAATAACATTATTTAATTTAAATCACATATTTCCAAGGAAATTAAATGAAATTTTCTTACTAAATGTAAACTTTTAAATTTTTTTCTAAGTAAAGTGAAGAAGTATTTAAAATCTAACGAATCAAGTCAATGCAATTGCTTGAAATACTATTTTCATTGTACTTGTATGAAAGAAGAAGTAAAATATAAAAATATATCATGGATATGTTTATAGCCTCAAATATATTTACTATAGTTTAAGAACTCTAGATAAGATATTATATTTAAATAATTAGGTATCTATTGGGCGTTTATTCCAAAAAATCAGCAAGTAACCTTTTAGAAAATTAAATTAGTGAATAATTGGATGAATTTTCCCTTTGTGAAATCCTAACATTATCCACTTACAATTAGTGTGAAAATTTTTGACCTAACCATGGCAGGCATTGAAAATCTCGTAATATCATTTTATTAAACTTTACAATGGAAAATAACAGTTTAATAATTAATAGTCCAACAATTGATAATCATTTATAAGTTAAATATTCAGATGTACTTTCAAATCTCTCTAGGCATATATGAGCCTTTCGGTTGATAGAATGACTAACTCCAAATTCAACATTTTTTATTAGTAATTTCAGTGATGTTTCTAGTGGCAAAATGTATACCTTTATTCACAGTTCTATATTTCAACACTGCAATCACCTACTCTGGAATCAACTTACTCACTGTCTGTATAGATAACTTTTTCAACTAAAATGACAATACTCAAAAATGTTGAAATTGTAGTTGTTGAAATTGTCATTCAATCAACTGAAAGGCTCAGAGACTGAGTTTATAAAAGTAGATGGAGTAACTAGATTTTTATTGCCGACGATGCAATAAATAGACTTTTTCTGATTTTAATGGTCTTAATGATTTGTTATCTGTAAGCTTAAAGGTTTAGCTCCGTTTAAAATGTACTTCAAAAATTTTATAATAGTCCAACATTGCCAGAAAATAATTTATATTCAAAATAGAACGGTAAATAAAAGTTTGGTGCTGCGAGCAATAGATTTTCTGTTTGACGGCTTTAAATTACCTAATATTAGGTAGTCCCAAAAATTATTTCTTTTTTCTTCATTTGTTGTTTAAGATCAATTTACTGAGTTATATATGAACCGTTTTGTCCTATTACCTTCTTTTATCTTTCAGGAAGCCTCTTATAACGTTATTCAAAACTTGTTGAGCTTATTTGTATAATATTCATCGAGCTGCGTTTTTATTTCGTTTTCCAAGGAAACATGCGAAACGAAACATATATAAATATATAAGTAAAACAAAAACAAAAACAAAAATAGAAATCCTTACAACTACATAAACAATTTAATTTTACAAATTCTATATTATTTTTATTTTATTTTTTTTTTATTCATCGCCACTTCTCGCCTCTAATCAAGATCGAAAGTCTGCGCCTATGATAACAGCAATATAAGATATCCACTGTAGTGTATGATAGCTTATTATTATGATATGTTAGAGTCGAATTTGTATTATTTTTTTTGTCTTTATTTTAACCGACAGGTCATTATTATT
Organism: Nezara viridula; assembly: GCA_928085145.1. Taxonomy (NCBI): domain Eukaryota; kingdom Metazoa; phylum Arthropoda; class Insecta; order Hemiptera; family Pentatomidae; genus Nezara; species Nezara viridula. The sequence continues at coordinate 121,787,656 of OV725081.1, read as the reverse complement.
TGCTGTATAAAGAATCAAAGGAGCCGATTTGGTTGGCATTCTGCTGCTAGCGCATGCCAGGGGAGACCCCTGGAGCGAAGGCTACCTGAAAACAGGGATTGGTCGATGGCATTCAAAAGATGGATAGATAACGGCGAGCCAATGTGCCAAACACCCCCAACGGCTTCTAAATTATTATCACACCGACATTAAACAAGGCTTTTCTCACAAAAAACTCGGTTAATAAATGCTCCCGTAGCAATAAATAATAACGAACGAATTGAGAACCACAAGTTAATAACCAACAGTGATTGTTTGAAATAAAAACAGAAAGTAATTGAGACTTCTGGATACCGGACAACCTGTCATTCTTCTTCCTTGAGAGATGTCATTAATATCGAGGTTTTTTAAAGATATATATTTATAATGAAGAGAAGAATAGTTGGGGTGCTCAGTCAAAAAAGGAAGGCAAAAAATAAATTATAATATTTATTTTTTTACATATGCCGACGTTTCGACCTGAAGTTCAGGCCTTCATCAGGGCTTTCTCCTTAAGTGTCAAGGTCGAAACGTCGGCATATGTAAAAAAATAAATATTATAATTTATTTTTTGCCTTCCTTTTTTGACTGAGCACCCCAACTATTCTTCTCTTCATTATCCACGACAGTCAACCAATTACCAATTATATATATTTATACTATTAAAATAATACCTACAAGTTATAAATGTAAAGAGCTATTCTAATGTAAAAAAATATTCTTAATCTTTTATATATTTTTTTTAAAATGATTAACTGTCAACAAATAGAAAGCTAAGTGTTAAACCAAAAGAATTGAGTTAAACAATTTTAGGGTGATAGGAATGGCATTTAGAAAAACAAACAGAAATCATTAGGCTGTCCTTTATCGGGAGGTTTTAAAAACTATTTTCGGGTAGTTTTCTTTGTCCGCATTTCATAGCTAGAGATAAAATAATAATAAAATACAATAATAAAATAAATGTTAAAATAATAATAAAAATAAATAAAATAAGGGTTTTCTTAATTATGTAAAAAACCTATTGACCCCAAAACCTAAGTGTCTATTACTGGTGCAATATATATGGTGCTGTTAACATTTCTTAAGTTTATTTCTTGAATAATTAAATAATTGAGTTTATAGAAAAATACAATTGGTGTCAATTAAATTAATTCGAAAAAAGCCACTGTCAGAACTTTATTTAAGGTTTAAACACCATCGGTTTGTGTCCCTTATAGGGTTTCACTAAAAAGTTTCACTGAATAATTACTTTTTCTAAGCAGTGAAGATTTTATGAAGGATTCTGGATTGGATACGAGAAGGATTGGATGGTTTAGTGGAGTCCCAAAGCTGAATTCAATAAGTCCAAATGAGCCTTATTTTAGTCAAGGATATGGGTCTTCTATAATTAAAAGAAAGCTTAGAGAGTTTATCTAGTAAATGCTGGAGTGACAAGAAACGTCTAGCGGTTTCTTGTCGTTTCATTCTTCCATGAAGAAAATAAGTTAGGCGTTTGTCCAGATGGAATCCTAGATATCGGATGTGTTCAACAGAGATAAGTAGGTTTTAGTTAAAGGATACTGTAGGAAAAGAAGTCATAGCTTTACGACGAAGGATAAAGGTGATATGTCGGGATTTATTGAAATTTATTTTAATCCTACAGTTTTGGTACAGCTTTTGGAGTCCTCGTAAGCTTCTACACACAAGTCCTGAGTGTATGTGACTCTAGTATGCCTTCTTTCATTCTCCACTGGCTTCCAATACCAGTAAAACGGCGGGAAGAGAGGCACTGGGAACTCCTGGAGTCCTGCTTTGCCTTCTACACGAGGATTTGAATGTAAATATTGTATATAGGTATGAATGTGTTTTAGAAGTTTTATTTTATTTTTCTTATTAATTTACTTTTTTTTTTTTTATTAATTTATTATTATAATTTTTTTCTAGTAATATATGCAGCTATTTCTCTATTTTTTATATATTGTATGAATGAATACAATTAGCCTTAATACTTATTGCCCTTCAAAAATGGAAGATTTTATTTTTATTTTTATTTATTTTTCACGAACAGGCATTAAAGACCACGCGAATATCACGAATTTAATGCTTCCTCTTCATCTGCCTCCTCTTCTACCAAATGCCCCTCATGAGCTCCGCCTGCTTACGTTTTCTCTCATCAGACCACGCAACACCCTTTTTGGAGCGCTTCTTTCCCGCAAGAACCGTTATTCCTTTGAGCGCCTTCCTGTACTCATCTCTGTCCAAACAATCTTGGTCTCTTAGCCCCACTTGGTTCATATCATCCTTAACCTGTTTGAAATACCCGCTTAAATTTTTATGACTGTGGATTCGCTGAAAAATTTTATGGTTAAGTCTTTCAGGATTCAACCTCATCATATGGCCATAGAACCTCAGCCTTCCCACTCTAGCGTCAGTTTCTAGATCCATTGTTTCCTTATATATTTCCTCATTTGACCTCAACCTGTATCTTTCAGGTGACTCCGTAGATTCTTCTGAGAATTCTTTTTTCTATTTTCAGAAGGTTCCTAGGCTGGGAAGACAAGAAGTTTCAGTTGCGTGGAGTACCACTGCCTTGACGACCGTGTTATAATGTCACTTTTAGAGACAAGTTCTTCTTTTTATAAAGATCACTGGTGGCGAAGCTTAATTTCTCAATTTTGGCGATTCTTTCCTTAAACCCTTCTCTCTCTCCGACCCATTGTTGCATATGATTTCTCCAAGGTATTTAAATCTCTTGGAGAATTGTATTATCATTCAACAAATAAAAAAAAATATAAAAATAAAATGTTTTGATATCGTTCTTCAAGGTTTGCGATATGTGATTGAAGAGTTATGGATGCAAGTGATAGGTCACTATTAACTGATAAGATCCATGTGTCATCGGCATAATAAAACTGAAAGATATACAATTTTTTTATTCATTATTAATTTTATACTACAACTAAATCTACCAGAGCTAAATTGAAAAATCAACGCTATACAGAACCACTTATCATCCAAATTCCTCAACGTCTTCGGTAAAATCTCCACCAGTTTTCTAGCATTAAATGAAACTTTAAGAAGTGTAAATGATAGGGTTGTAAATGTTAGAATAAATGGGTGAAAAGATGAAGGGAAGATGGAAGTCTTGTCGGCGGAAGGGACGGAATAAAACTCTTTCTTATTGCTCCCCTGGGCGCTCCTCCCTCCCCCCACCCCTCTATTCCACCAGGACTCTAAACTCTGATTTAAACTCCTTTGTCTTTTATAATCCTCAGTTCTGATTTTATACGACCCTTTGTAGATTATTTCCATCAATTCAAGAGTGTTCTGATAACCGAGCCAGGGAGAATATGCTACTTAAAAATGAATTTAAAAAATAAAAATCAAGAGTCCTGGTGATATTAAGGAGCCCTTGATATCATCGCAGTAAACGATAATAAGTCAATAGAATCTGTTTCATCGGGGATAGATAATCATGACACATTGTCAGTTAATTTTTGGAGTTTTTTTTTTGCCAACGTTTTAACACAAACGTACTCTGACGATGATGAACAAGTTTGGGATGAAATGTAAGCAATAGGAAAAAAAAAACTTCAAAAAAATTGTCTAAGTTCTGATTATATATAAAGAGGATTTTTAATGAAATATATAAAAAAGATTTGTTAAGAAAATTATTTTTTATTTATTTATGAAATTTACAACTGTACAAATTAATATACATTCAGCAAATGTGATACAAAGAAATATATGACATGACAAGGCTTGTAGAGAACCTACCCATTGGTAGCACTCTAATAAAATATCTAAATTAAGGGATCACGACTCCATTTTCTTTTCAGGCCCCTAGGAGTGTTATCAGGATCGAGGAGAAGCAAGGTTAGAAACGAGAGGATTAGGATGGTTCTGAAGTTTATTATGGAAGGATAGATATCTGGATTGGGCCAATTCGGAAACATATGAAACATTCAGGTCATTATAAATTATTTAATTTGTTAAAAAGTAAGGAACATTAAGGATTTTACGAAGGATTTTGGATTGTAAAGATTGGATACGATAGGAATTCGATGGTTTAGTGGAGCCCCAAAGCTCAACTCCGTAAGTCCAAATAGGTCTTATTATAGTCATGTATATGAGTCTATTGTAATTAATTGAGAAGTTAGAGCGTTTGTTAGTAAGTACTGAAGTAGTCGGAAACGTCGAGCTGTTTCTTGTCGTTTCAGTCTGGTATGAGGATTCCAAGTTAGACGTTTGTCCAGTTGGAGTCCTAGGTATCAGATTTGCTCAACAGGAATAGGAAAATTATAATTTCTATAAACAATATTTTTACATAAGTTGTTGAATTGTGAAATTATAAATAATTTGTATAACTATTTATTATATAAATTTATTATAACTATTTTAACTATACGTAAAACTGTTTATTAAAAAAATGGGAGAAAAAAAAGTAATTTTAATAAGTCCTCACTGCTCCTTACTTTGTCACAAACAAAATCATCCATAACGACCTTAATGTTCCTTATGTTTCTGACTTGGCCCAATCCTTCCATAACAAACTTCAGAACCATCCAAACCCTCTCGTTTCTAACCTTGCTTCCTCTTCGATCCCTGACAGCCCTGAGAGGCGTCTGAAAAGAAGATGGCCTCGAGATCTCCTTGGCCTCGTAAATACATTTTTAGAGTGCTACCAATGGGTAGTTTCTCAACATGTGATTTCATGCTATTTTATTCCTTTGTTCACATTTACTGAATGTAGTTTTACTTGTAATACAGTTGTAAATATCACCAAAAAAAAAAAAAAAAAAATTAATAAGAAGAAAAAGGGAAAACAACTAAATTTATAATATTAATTTAACAATTACTAACATAGAGTAGTTGGGTTCAGTACTATTTATGGAATGTACTGTTTCTTGATCAACGGTTGTGCAAGGAGGTGAGATCACGCTCAACAGCCAAGTTTTAATTAAATAATTAATTATGAGTAAACAAAAATATAGAGATTAGATGTGCCTCAACAGGGTATCCTAATCCTAAAGTCGTCCCATGGCTGATGAAACAGAATGATTAATTTTTCTGTCATGGCAAGAGTCGAACCCGGAACATTAAGCATCGTAAGAACAGCACCCTACCACTCCCCTGCCATAAAATAGTATACTAACACTTTTTTTTATTGGTTGTTATGCCTGTTTTTTTTAGAATATTTGAAAATGTCAGTAGAAGCCGAAACGTTATAATATAGATATTTAAATAAATATTATTATTTGAAAATAGATATTATTGAAATAAAACCTGTGGAATAATGTATTTTGGTAAAACATTTATCGTTCATTAATTTAAATACAATTATTATAAAAACATTTAAAAAAAGATAATAATAATAATTTGTTTATCCATAACTACGCTCATATTTAAGCATATATATATATATATATATATATATATATATATATATATATATATATATATATATATATACAAAAACACGCGTTTGTGTGCATAATACTGCCTCATATTAGAATCAGTGCTAGATAGAGGCATAGCGGTCAACTGTAAAATGACAAAATAGCTGGTATGAACTGGAAAATTCTTTTAACCCGAGAGGAAAGATTAATAGGTAGTTAGCAGACGTGGGGAGGGGGGCGTAAGGGGGTGGAGTGGGTCAGCGGAAAGAGCAATTACCAGAGAGATGTCTTCATACCATCGTCCCTCCTATATCCTATATCGTCTAGGTTCTATCTAAGGGTTCTAAGGCTTGTCACTATACGGATTTTATTTCAATAAGTCTTATGTAGTACGTATAATTTATTTTACAATAATTATTATTAGTAGGTTCAGATTCAATTTTGCAACACAATAATGACCCTAATCCTGAAATTGCTCAACTATACCTCAAAGACTAGGCACGGAGTCTAAGGAACGGAGAACAACATTTAAACATAAGAACAAACATAAAACAGTCAGCCAACTTAAAGTAGGCAATTTAACGAAACCTTTATTTTATTTTAATGGAACGGCCTATACACTGGAAAGAGAAGAAAACTGTACTATATGCAACCTCTAAAAGCCATAAAATTTATATTATTTTTTAATATAATGTCCGATATATAAAGACTTGAGGGAACATTACATAGAGAAATATATTACAGAAGACAACAATTCAATGCTCGGTAATTTGTTAACGATAGAAAACCTCGCAAAGTTAAATGATATATTTTATTTTACATTAGGAAGCCTTAAAATAAGATCATTCATTATGAATGATTAAATGCCACCAATATTTATGTCTATGTTTATGTTTACCACAAGACATTTTTATCTTCGAGTAAGAAGTTGAGCATATGTATTGTTGCAATCTGCTGTTGCTATTTTTAAAATTATTTTAATGTGCATTTATTTGATTTTTTATATATATATCTTCAAAGTCAATACTTTTTATTTATATTGTTATACACTTGTTTTTCCTTTTCACATCACAATTTATGTATCTAGTTTATCTTATATATGAAAAAAAACTATTTCTTCGATTTATTTCTATATTTATATAGTCCTTTATTTTTATGCAATAATGTATAGGAGCCAGACCTCCTGTAATTGTATATATTAATTATAAAATACAGAATTTTCATTCATTCATTCATTCAATAACAATTTGGTGTACTCACAATAATGCAGAAGTAATAAAAGTACTGGATGACGAGCTTACCTATAAAAATAAACATAAGTTACAAATAATAATAAATATTAAACATGGTTTAGAAATTAACCAATGAATAAAAAGAGGAGGAATAAGGAAATACAACTTAAAGCGCGTTTTGTACTTTTTTTGTGAAGAGTGAATTAGATTGAGTCACATCTCAGATGTGTAACATTCGGGTAAATTAATTAAAGATATTTGATTAAAATATCTCAAAAACTAAAGATCGAACCTGCGAATTGCTAGCGAGGGAAATGTTCATCATTTCATGCTCATTGTAATGAGTTTTTATTCAAAATTTTATCATCACGCGATGCCAAGAAAGAGAGGCGAAAAGAGAAAAAATAGTGTCGAAAACAAATGATAACGATTTTCATTGAAGAAATGGATTAAAATATCTCAGCAAAAAAAGTTGGACAGTTCAAAATCTCCAATGTTCTCCCGTGTGTGTTTCGAAATAATTTGAATAAACTGTCAAATTATTGTGTCAAATGAAGTCAATCCTTTTTATTTTATTTTTTTTAATTCTTACCTGCACACTGTTAGCGAGGAAAATGTTCAGAATTTCATCTTATTTGAAATGAGCTATTATCCAAAACTGTATCTAACGCGGCGTTGAGTTAGAGAGTCAGAAAGAGAAAAGGGTATTGTCGAAGACTAAATGATATCGAATTTAGCAGAACATATGGATTAAGATATCTCAGAAACTAAAACTCGGACCTGCATACTATAAGTGAGGGGATTATTCATCATTTCATCCTCTCTATAATGGACTATTATTCAAAATTGTATCTTAACCCAACACCGTGTTATGAGTCGAAAAAAGAAAAAAATAATGTCGAAAAACTAAAAATCAGACTTGCAAACATTAAGCGACAGAATTGTTCAGCATTTCATCCTCTCTGTAATGGGTTATTATTCAAAATTATATTTTAACCCAACACCGTGTTATGAGTCGAAAAAAGAAAAAATAGTGTCGAAAAACTAAACTTGAGTTGCATACTTGCATGAAGCGAGGGAATTGTTCACCATTTCATCTTCTTTGTATTGGGATATTATACAAAATTGGATCTTAACGGGAAGCCGTGTTAAGAGAGACGAAAAGGGAAAAATGTGTAGAAAAACAAATAATAACAAGATTTATGGAAAATATGGATTAAAATATCTAAGAAACTAAAAATCGGACCTGCATACTGTAAACGAGGGAAATATTCAGCATTTCATCCTCTTTATAACGGGCTTTTATTTATAATTTATAATTTAATATTATTAATCTCGCCTTGTTGATGTCTTCACTTCTATCCTACAGACTAAAGCCATACACACCTTAGATCTTAATTGTTTTTTTTTTAATTTGATAATTTTTACAATTAAATTAAGGAAATATAAATTAGTGGAAGTCGACGTAGCACACTTAAAGAATCAAAAGGTGGCCACGAAGTATTGTTGATATCAATTATATCTATTTCCGTGAGCATAAACAACGAATAAATAAATTTACAAATATAGAACGAATTGAAACGAGATAAAAGCGATCGCTGCATTCATGAATAATGTAGGATAGCAAAGACGCCTTTAGTAAGCAATATCACCTGGGTCTTCCTATTCTCGGAGCGGTAAATCCAGGCGGTTGCATTAGCGAAATCAGTGGCCATCTATCAATGCTACGCCTCTATTACACTCCGGTCGATAATATATTCAAGCTCTGGAATTAACGGCACGCCTGGGTACCACAGCTCTCGCTGGCGTGGTGAATACACATGTAAGCAGCGCTCGAGTCGATAGCGTTCAAGTAGTTTAAATGCGCCGATATCGTTATCGGATTTACATAAAGCCCACGAGCGGACTTTGAAAAGGACAGCTTGTCCTCGAACTATTTTTTACCCTCACCCAATCATGAAATATGTAATATTATTAAATTGTTAAAAACAAGCATTGATCCCGCCATTCTGTATTGTATAGACCCCTTAAGGTAAATGTACCGGTAAAAGACAGTTTTCAACTCATTAGCAAGTAATAATGAAGAGAAGGATGGTTGGGGTGATCAGTCGAAATAAAAATGGCATGAATAAACAATAATATTTATTTTAACATCTGCCGACGTTTCGACTCGAAATTCAAGCTTTCATCAGGGCTAAGAAAAGAATCAGGAAGCAAAAGGTATGAGAAACATAAGCCATGTAGCTAAATTAAAGTAGGTAGAATAATAACATTAACAAGAACTAAGAAATAAATAATAATAATGGTTACAAAGTGTGGACTAATGAAGTAAACATAATCAAAATAAGGTGACATAAGTACTAAAATGGTAATCTTAGAATAAAATGTAAAACAGAGAAAAGGAATATGAAATTATATAAGAAATAAATAGAAATAGAAACCTTGAGATATTGTAAATAGAAAATGAGATATTGTAAAGTCTATCAAAATATATTGACAACGTATAAGAGAAAGAGTTAAAATAAATGAGCAAATGTATCAATATATACAAAGTGGAGATGGAGATATGGAAAATAGAGTGAAAGGAAGGAGGAAACTAGGACAAGAAAATAATAAGTTATATATGCCAAAAAGAAAGTAAAAATATGAGTAGATTTGCAGTTAAAATGCGTAGGATGATGATGTCAGAACCTCAAGTGTAGGGTTGCCCAAATGCAAGACCGAGACGAGTCTTGGTCTTGTGCAAGAGTCTCGCAACAGTACTGTTATTTTTCAGAAAGGGGAAACCTGACTAAACCCAAAAATGTAAGAGTTAAATGCAAAAGTGAATAGGTTCTACCAATTCTTTACAAATAGTGATTAAAATTGTCAAGTATTAGTAACTATTTTGCCTTAATTTTTGCTCACAAAAAGATCTTTTTTTACCGGTCTTGGTCTTGCAACAGATAGGCGGTGTTGGTCTTGTAAAGTGCAAGACCAAGACCGATTTTAGACAACACTACTCAAGTGACATCATGCTACAACAGCAGTATGGTAGTTGATTTTTTAATGAAACAAGACTACGGTTTGTTTCAGGGACAATCATCACTTTTATCACTTTTTTTTTAGGCAATAAGTTTGAAACACATTCGTCTGAAGTTTGTCATTTTTTGGTTTAAAGACCTCCATGCGTTGAGAACTTCATCCAAGTTCCGTGGATCACGGCTAGTTATGAAAAAGAAAATATCTTGTTCTATAAATGACACTAAAGGTATATTAAAAAGGTATATTAGAAAAATCTTTGCAATACACTACACGTAGCAGTAACTTCGTGTGTGAGTAATATGCTAAAGTTCACATTTTTAAATAGTTTAACTATCCACCTATATAATAAAATTAAAAAAAAAAAGTGACTAAAAAGGCTTCAGTCTAATTGATCCCAAAGGTCGAAACACTCATTTAAATAGTTTTTCAAATTTTACTATGCAATAAAAGAAACTTTAGCGTACCTGATTTCGGTACTTGCAAGGTACTTGAGGGCCTCAGTTTGGAGATTGGAGAGCCCAGCTCTAAATTATAGTTAAACGCCCTTTAGGGTGGAAGAGAAAAAGAGAAAACAAAATCAAATGAAACGTATTCATTCCAATTCAATAAAATGACAGAAGTGATTTATAAAGTAAATTAAAAACTTAGACAAAAAATAAAACAAATAGAGAGCATATATCATTTCAAGGTTCTATAAAAACCATCTACATCCACATTTAAATACATGCTAAATCATTGGAAGCTAATTTTTCTCCTCGAGTTACCACACGATCTAAGCTATCCTTGCAGATATTAACGGCCCTAAATGACCTCTCAGCAAATATTCCCCGTTCGTGAACGACTCGTTAAGCTAATAGTGCAAAGGTTTAATTTTGCCGGGATGAATAAGCACAAACGTCCAGGAACCATTTGTCTGGAGCTAGTCACTGAGGTGATTCGGTGCCGTCGACAGCTCTGCCTTATTTGACGTGTGAAAGTAACGAATGTCAACCTTAGTATTGCCGGCCCTCGTTATAGCGCGGCTTCATGGAAAATAAAAATAAAATGTCTTATAAATGTACCTAAGCAAAAGCAAGCGATGTTAATTATAAAGAATATGAGGATGAAGAGACAAACGAAGCTCTATTTATCAACAAATCCACAGAAATGTTCCTTGAAAAAATCAATACAACAATGCAACTTGAAGGACCCAGAAGCTAACGCCTTAAGTTATAGAAAGTAGAAATAGTAAAATAATTTTACTCTGGGACTATATCCCTTCAAGAACAACAGAAAGTTACAGAACAAAAGAAATACTAAGACCAGAAGAGTTACATTAAATGAATGAAAAGCATTAAAAGCTAATGAAACTATATAAAAAATACTTAGAATAATATACAATAAACGTAAGAAATGAAACAAAATAATCGAAGAGAAGAATAGTTGGGACGATCAGTAAAAAAAAAAGAAAAAAAATAGTAACAATAAACAATTATATTTATTTTTATTTTTGTCGACGTTTCGGGCCAAAGTTCAGGCCTTTATCAAGACTGGTCAAACGAAGGGGTGCCACAAGACTAAGATAGATAGATTTGCTTAGATAAAATAATAAAAATAATTAAAGAAAAGGAAGAAAACAATAAAACATATATTCCTCTACTATGATAAAATACAAAAAAATAAAATAAGGATTAGCGAACCCAAAGGTTCGATGCCACTACAAACCATCGATGTCCATATTCTTCCATCCACCGGGATCCTTCTAAACCCATTCCCGCCAGATCAGCCTTAACGCAATCTTTCCACCTTTGCTTTGTCCTATTCCTCGGACACTTGCCAATCGGTACAGCGCATATTAACTTTTTAGGAATCCTTTCGGTACTAAGCCCAGCGACTTTACATGACCATTTTATTCGCATCAACTTAATCATCTCAATTATATTAACCGGATACAGTTCACGCAATCCAGCGTTCATATCCTCTTTAATTTCTTTTTTTTTTATTATCGTAGACCCTAGATACCTGAAATTCTGTATGTGTTCCAACACGTTCCCTCCTATAACGATATCATCGAAGTTGTTATTATTTTTGCAGCTAACTATATATTTTGTCTTATCCGTATTTATCTCGAGTCCTAGTTCTTTACCGGCTTCCATCAACGTTGTTGTACTTAGTTTTTACATGTCTTCGCTTAACAGTTCCAAATCATCAGCATACCAAAGCATGGATATTGTTCCACTCAGGTTCAAACCTTTTTGAATCTCTGTAATGGCATGTTCTAATACCAAATTAAATAGGACAGGTGAAAGAGAATCATCTCTTGTTTCAAACCCGAACAAACCTCAAATTTTTCGGATGAATTATAACCAATTCTAACTTTATTGAGTGTTTTCGTCAAGTACATTCTTACTAGATTCACTAATTTCTTTGGGGTCCTCTGCTCAATTAGAATATTATACATAAAAGATATTACACTATGATAAGTTCTAATATTTGTTTATTTTAGCCTAACTTGAATACCATTACAATCTGACGGGTAATTGAATTTAAATTTTAAAAAAGTAACCATAGACTTAGAAACTAAAAATAATAAATCTATTTAATTAAACAATTACTAATCATTAAACTTAATATTAGTACCTTAAAAGTTGAACTTTACAACTTCAGTTTATTTCGAGATGATTATAAAAACAAGAAAGCTAACATGATTATTAATGCTAATTGTAGAGTGGACTAACAACTAAGGGAGGAAATGGGACAAGAACTGGCAATTAACTGGACTTAACGCCTCCCGCGGGCCTCCTGGGCTAAGCTCTACGTTATTTCAACATACCCCGCCAGTTCTTCTAATTTCAGCCTCGGCTGGAGAACTCCTACCATCCATTAGCTAACTGAACCAGAGACAGAGTCTAAATTATTTCTTTTATTTTAATAGGGAATACAAACGTTCACGTGAATATACTAGTATAATTTATTAGTTCATATTCTTTACTATTTTTCATTAGTTTTTATTTCATCCCCCCAAACTTGCCTATAAGTCAAATTGAAGAAAACAAACACTTCAAATCATTATATAAATAGGCAAAGGCATAACAGTTCAGTCCTTTATTTCTCCTATGTTTCTCAACCGATTTTCTTTTTTTGTTAAGTAGCGATTGACAAAACTTTAATATTATCAAAAAAAAATTTAAAAAGTCTGCCAAGTGCAGACAAAGTATAGCTTCCTCACCATTTTCATTGGTTCCACACTAACTAATATCTCAAGATCTACTACTACAAATACTACTTTTACTAATTCTCACCTATCTTTCGACTTCGAACCACATCCATAAAAAATACGTTTGAACGTGCGCAACCGAGAGTACTATACAGAATTTAATAAAATGGATACAGCACCATTATTTTACCAAAACACTCCTTTCTTTTTAACATTGAAATCATCAAATAAATAATGTTTATTTTTCATTCTTTCTTATAATCTCAAGTTGGCTTTTAAAAGAAATGGTTCGGACTAGCTCAAATCCGGATTACCAAGACACCACGATTTTATCTTATTTTTTATTGTTATTAGTGAAAATAATTATTTTTTATTATTCATGAAATTTAAAACTATGTAAAAATAAATATACATCCAGTAAATGTGATACAGAGAAATACAATGACAGGAAAAGATTTGCAGAGGATCTAACCTAAATAAAAATACAGCTAGTAAATGTGCACTAATGAATATGATCACGCAAAAAGACACGTTGAAAACTACCCACTGGTGGCAATCTAATACCTAATAATAGTATCTAAATTAGGAGATCACGAGGCCATCTTCTTTTCAGACGCCTCGGGGGGATATCAGGGATCGAAGAGGAAGCAAGATTAGAAACGAGAGGATTAGGATTCTTCGGAAGTTGATTATGAAGGGTAGGTATCTGAATTTGACCAAATTGGGAACATATGCAACATTAAGGTCGTTATGGATGATTTTATTTGTGACAACGTAAGGAGCATTTGGGGATTTTACTAAGGATTTTGGATTGTAAGGATTGGATACGAGAGGAATTCGATGGTTTAGTGGAGCCCCAAAGCTTAATTCCATATGTTCAAGTAGGCCATATTATTGTCATGTATGAGTCTTTTGTAATTAATTGGAAGCTTAGAGCGTTTGTCTAGTAAGTGCTGAAGTAATCGGAAACGTCGAACTGGTTCTTATCGTTTGAGTCTGGTATGAAGATTCTAATTTAGACGTTTGTCCAGGTGGAGTCCTAAGTATCGGATTTGTTCAACAGGAATAAATGGGGTATTGTTAAAGAATACTGTAAGACAGATAGTCATAGGTATACGACGAGGAATAAAGGTGATTTATAAGGATTTATTTTAATTCTGTAGTTTTGACATTATTCTTCAAGATTTGTGATTATAGAGTTTAGGATGTAATTGATGGGTCAAATACACATAATATATGATTCATGTAATATATTAATATAGAAAGTAATATACCCATTGATGTTGCAATAAAATATGTTATTTTTCTATGTAATTATATAACTATCTTTATCAAAATAAATGCTGACAGAGAAAACACACTGATTTTTCGTACATTCATTTCTTTTTTTACTATTATTGATTAAGATCCCGAAGAACGAACTTAAAACTTGAAATAGTTTATTTCCCGGAGGACCTATTACTCAGATGTATAAATGACAAGAAAATTCATGAGACCTTTAGCCTAGATAAATTAAAGAAGAAAGCTGAGAGCTACAGCGTGATAAATCGAAACAAGGGATTTCGTATTCCCGGCCTGACATAGAACGGTCCTTAACCTACCGGGAGATGAAAACTTCGCAAACAAACAGTATCCGTAAAACAACTCAGGAGAGCCAAGGTTGAAGAAGTGATAAAAAATTCAAAACACGCCGCAGGGAAAAGAGGTTTTTCTAGTGTTTTTTAAAACTACCTTGTTGTTTGTTTTTTAAATATATATTTCCTTTAACTACCTCACCAAGACACCTCCTCTCCGACTAGCCAACTTTTAATATTAAATATAGTTTTAAATTCCAGGTGCATTCGGATCAGAAATGATTTTTATAAAAAAAATAAAAACATGATCTGTATAAAAATAATAATGTGAACAAGCTTTTCAGACTATAGGAAGCTATTTTACCGAATTGGATATGTATTTTTTTCTTTACTCACACCAATATTATTAACAAATTAATGAAAATATTCAAAAAATATATTGATATAAATTATTGTGGTATGGTGTGGTTTGAGAAATTTATATATAATTAATAAATAAAAACCATATCATAATAAAATTTTATTGTAAATTTATAAGTGTTATCAGGAGCAGGGGAGTCCTTGCCATCTCAATGTCGATGACGCAAGAACCTAGTCCCTCCCACTCCGAAGATATTGTATTGCTCACCTTTTTATCAAAACAGAGCAAAAGAAAATATAATTTGAAAATCATAAGATAGTACCCAATTACACTTGTTGCTGTCTGTTCAATGTTTTCTGAAACTTTTCATATTGAAAATTCATAACGCCTTTAAAATGAGCTGCCTTCAAAAATTAAAAAAAAACTTTAATATATGCCTTAAAATGTTATCTATATCTTAAAATGTTTAATGGTGTGCCCAACCCTCTTTTGGGTACCCCTGACCTCGAGAGATGGAGGTGATTGTAAGTTGTAAACTCAAAGTTTTCTCTGAAGTTTTGAGAAGGAAGCTCGGCAAAATATGTTGCTGCATTTTGAATCACACGAATTTGCATTTTTTTCACATAACCTATAGAAATATATAGCAGAAAATTACAGAAAGACCAATTCTTTAATATTCCCATAGAGTACGACAGCTGAAATTTGAGGGGAGCCCTCATTCTTTTTCCAACCTTAAGACTGTCAAGACGTACATTTCTTCACAACTATGCATATCAACTCTTTCTACATCAGAACAAAAATCATTCAACACTGCGTTTTATTCAGAATGTATAATATTCTGCATAATCTGAATATCTAAATACATTTGGGCTCAATTATTGTTAATAACAATTAATGACCAGTCTAGTTATTATATTTATAACTAAAAAAAAAACTGTACCACTACAACCCATGAAGGATTTTGGGTTCAATACTATTTAGTGAATGTACTGTTCCTTAGTCAACAATTGTGCAAGAAGGTGATTGGATTGAGATCACGCTCAACAGGTTTTAATTAAATAATTAATTATGAGTGCCCACTATATAGAGGCTGGGTGTGCCCCAACAGGGTCTCCTGATCCCAGTGTCGTCCCACGGCTGATGAAGTAGAATGAATAATGTTTCATTGGAAGATCAGCGCCCTATTACTGAGCTAAAATCCCAAAATTTAAAACTAAAGCCCAATCCCTAAAATTTAAAACTAATTATTAACTATTGAAGATTAATGTAAAGAATATTTGTTTATTAAATTGTATGGTAAGGATATTGAGACAACGGATTATACTCCATCAAAGACCAAAAAAAATGTTTTCTCTTGATTCTGGGTTAAGAACCATATAATTTAATCGAAAATGTTTCAACTGAAAAGAATGAGCGACAGGCTTAGGGAATGAGGTCAACAACGACAGATCATTTTAAAAATACATTTTTTTTTTTTTTGGATCGGGGAATCTAAATTATGTCTCAACTAAGAAAACCAAAAAAGTATGTTTAAAAAAAAAAAATTATACCTGAATTCTGGATAAAAAAGAAAATGAAAATTGATTTTCTAGACATCCTAAAGAAAATTTGAAGTCTAAACCTTGGTACCGTCAGCTATTATCAATTGTTATTGAGTAATGCTAGAATTTGTCTAGTTAATTTTTGTTAACAATAAATAAAAAGTTAAAAATTAAAAAAATCTCTCATATGCTGACATTTTTTATTCTGGTTAGATTAAGAAGAGGGAGGAGGTATAAATTAGGGAAGCTCCTGGGGGAAAAAAATGTGACAATAGCTATATTTTTTTGCACAATAAATATTTAGGGGCCATAGAACTATACTTTTCCCTTTCTTCTAGCCATCAATCTAAACCACCTTCATTTTTTTCCCCCTCTGAGGGTACTACCATCCATCATTTGTGTCGGGTTTTTAGTGCTCCGTATGGGAATCGGGGAAACACTAATATTGTACTAATTCTACATACACTTCTTGAATATTTATAATGTTGAAGGGATGTCAATAATTTGTTTTAATAATTTTTAAATAAGCAATAATCAAAACCACATATTTATGATATGATGTTTATAAAAAATATATTTATTGTTTGTATTGGAGTTCTGGCAATGGCCAGATTCTCCACTCCCGACATGAATGTATGTGGCTAAAGCACTCTTGTTCAATCTCCACTGGGTTTAGCCCCAGTGACGCGGTTAAGAGAGAAGTGCAGGGATCTCCTGGAGTCATGCTTTTCCCTCCACAGTTGGAGGGACAGGTCTGGTTTGGAGTTATCAATCATTTTGATAATTATGGTGAAGGAGGTCAGGTATTGGGAAGGAGAGAAATATGATTCTAATAATATGACAAAGGGCAAGCTAGATTCTAAACTAAGCGCTGAGCTCATTGATGGAACCGTATATTGAATTCAACTATTTCATTTATTGTGAATCCCTGATATCTCAACGGTTCCATCAGCTTATGTAATTTCTTATTTTACTTTAAATGTATTTATTAACTTTCTACCGATATTTATTTCTTTATATATTTTTAATTTTTCATGTGTTGTATAATTCCTAAGGACTGTTAAATTTCCGCTGATATCCAGAACGTCGTTCCTAAATCCAGCATATATCGCTCTCATTGGTAAATTCAATCGATTAATAGATTCCTTCAATGGAATAGCGCTGAGATTAGGAAGCGAATTATACATCTAAAATATATTAAGTTTAAATACAGTCACTTCCTGTAGGGTAAATTCAAAATCAATGCTTCAAAATCATATTTCCGAATAAATAAAATTAACGGGTTAACAAGATTCATGATAAATACCAGCAGGAGATGGAATAAACCACCAGACAACAGAAAATCTAATAACAAAGTGGATCGGTTATTATTAGATTAGCAAGCAAAATGGTCGTAATACAGCTGGCGGAGTCCCTCACAACAAAGCTATAATAATTAAATTGTATAATTAATTTAAGTTAAAAATATATTGCTAAACAAGAAGAGAATGAGCAATCCATTCATAAAAGAAGAGACAAATATGAAAGATAAAGGGATCAACCGCACCTACAACGGTAGTTCAAACAACAGATAACAATCTATGTCATAAGGTAACAATCCGTCAGTCATTTTCAAGAATAAAAGAATGAATAAGCTTCACGGAAGTTTTATTATACAATCCAACAAAGGATTGTATATAAGTATGCATGTGGTTTTTTTTCTTAGTTTTAATTTTCTTATTTTTTATTTTATTTTATTATCTATTGTATATACTTTTGATTATTATTTTGTTCTATTATTTTATTTTTTTGTACATATAGTGTGAATGTCATCCTTCCTCACTATAACCAATGTCCAAGAGACAGATTGTTATAATACTCAATAAAGAAATAAAAAAAAAAGAGGAAGTTTTATTACACCAATTATTATATCAAGTCTCATACAATATTTACAAAACTAGTCATCAATTTAATAATAATATCTACAATATACAACCAAGAGATAAAAATGTTACAAAAATTCATAAAAGTATAAATTTATATAAATACTTATATTGGCTTGATTATATTGTAATAATATTATTAATTGTGTAAAGTTCATAAAGTTTAATTAATCAAAACAATGAGAATAAATACTTCAGCAACATCCGTAGAAGGTTTAAGAGGAGCTGGATGAGGGACCTGCCCTCTTAACAATTAATGCAAATATGACAACAGAAGGTGGCGCTGGGGACTTCTCCCTCACATGCCTCTCATGCCATTATATTTCAAAATGGCATCTAATTCACTGATTGTCGTTAGTATTATGATAAATGAATAAAAAATTGCAAGTTCACAAAAAAAAAAAAAATATACTACAATTAAAATTTATAGGGTGAATGCACCAGTTATGGACAGGGAGTCCAGTGATGAACAGGTTGGACTTTAAATGTAAATAAGAAGTTTCCTTGTTCATTTTAAGGTTTCAGTTTTTTCTAGAATGAAAAATAATGCCGTCTATTGACAACAGTATGAATAAAGTTCCCAAAAGAAAATTTTAAAATGCCTATCACTATTGTTTCTATAGTACTCTTGAAATCAATGTGTTTCATACCTTTTTACATACAGACGTAAGTTGAACATTTATCTTATTCTATCTTTATCGTTATCTGCATAGTAAACAAAGATTTTAGAATTTTTCTGAGGTATGTCCATTACCGGTACCGGTCCACTGTCCATTACTAGAACAATTGAATATCGGAGTGTTCATTACAA
Source organism: Nezara viridula (assembly GCA_928085145.1). Taxonomy (NCBI): domain Eukaryota; kingdom Metazoa; phylum Arthropoda; class Insecta; order Hemiptera; family Pentatomidae; genus Nezara; species Nezara viridula. The sequence goes on along the minus strand of OV725081.1, from coordinate 121,768,599 downwards.
GTGCAAAAAGGTGTTTTTTTTTTTAATGGAGATTATACCTGCATAACTGAATAATTTTTTTTTAATTTTAAAGTGTTAAATAGAAAAGGAGACCCTAGAGATTCTAAACTTCAAGCGGAGAATAACTATAATAATCTATAATAATTACGACGACATAAGCCAAAATAGACAAAAATTCCCTTAGCTATCTTCATCACTGGTGCGATTTCCTTACTGGTCCTCACCATAATCTGTTCAAGAATAGGCGATATAGTAGGAAAAATATTTTTTCGTAAGAAAAAATAATATTCCTCTAAGTCAACTCCAATATGATTAGAAGTTCATTCCTATGTTTTATTGTATACTGAAACTGCACTGATGGAAGGAACTAGTCCGGCAGATAAACCAAATTGCCGCCGCGTACTTAACAGAGTGGAAATATCAAGATACATTATCCGAAGCCGCCGAAAAATTAAAAGTAACCAGTTTATTAATAAAATAATTTTTGATATGAGTTATTTTTTCAGTTTTCAAATGTTATTCATATCAAAATGATAAGGAATACACCACTGACTAACAATAATTAATCTGTGTGTTGATGTATTTAAATCTTATTTGGCAAAACTAAAAGAGGTTTCAAATCTCCCAATAATAGCCTAATCATAATTTTTATTAGAATTTAAAAAAAATAATAATATATTTTATTACTTTTTATTTTATTATTTCATCACCCCCAAAGGGAATACCAGCCTATCCTTTCAACCATGAAACGGCCATGAATTGCAAATTTGATATATTGATAGGCAGCGACCCTCCATTTATATTTATTTTTTCAAGCGACCAATACGATAAAAATCCTTTATTTTTTTTATGAAAATAAAAATATTTCAAATAAAATAAAGAAATAAGCCTACAAAAAAAAAATATTAATGAATTATTATACCTAGTGCCCATGTAAAATATAGTTAATGGCAGGTTTATCACAAAATGTTTCTATGGAAGCTTTTGATGAATCTAAACTCAAGTACATAATTGAAAATTTCTATCGTAATTATGGATGCAAAAATTCTTTCAGTGCATCGAAATAACAATATCTCTACTAGAAGTCAAAAATGATTACAATTAATAAACACATGTTTTAACACATGCAAAATTTACGAAATTACTATATTACTAGCTGATGTACCCATCGTTGACGGGTGTACAGTTAAAATTTGAGAATCTTTTTTTCAGATGGATATTGTATTATGGGGGGAGGAGGGAATTAATTTCATAACATTGGGGTAATTGGGGGAGAGGTAATTTTAATTGTTATTAGCTTTTCTGCCGATTTTCAGCTAATCAATTTGGTTAATCCTAAAAATTTATACGACAACATTTGTTAGGCTCGGGAATTTGAATAAAATGACACCTTGAACGAGAAGATCGAACAAAGTTGAAAAACGAGTGTGTTTTAAGCGACAACGCGTTACAGATGTTCGGTATTTCAGATTTTTCCCGTTGAGTTGTGATAATTTTTTCCATCAGTTGAGTAGTACAACTGTTAAATATGGCTTGCAGTAGAGTAGGTTGGGATGAGAATCGAAGTAACTGCCTAACCGAGATCTCTAGACAAATTACCCAAGAATTTATAACTCTGGTTCTATTCAATATTTCGTTTTCATTTAAAGCCTATGTATTAAGTCAAGTAAACCTTAATATGATGACAAAATTATAAAAGTCTACAATAAGCCATTGCTGAGCTTACCCCTGACAAAAGTTCGTTGGAAAATGCGGACATACAGACAGACAACCAAATTTTTAAAAGTGGATTTGGTGTCTGCAATGTAAGAAACGAAAAGATGTTATAAAACGGGTTGATTCTATTCAGTGTACAGACAAGATCTTTATTTTATTTATATAGATTAGTGATTTAATTTTTTAAATATCAATACATGAGTTTTGCAATAAGGCTACGATATTATATTTTTTTTTTATCAATACCGTTCATGAAAGCACTGTATAGAGATTATTCCATTCCATTGAAACAAGCACAAAAATCCAAGGCCCTATCGGGAAAATGGCTCTGAACCTCCAATGGGCCGTTAAGGGGACAGGTCGAATTGAAAGGTGAATGAAAATTCCTTTTATTGAAAGGCAGTTTCTTCTTCAATGAAAGTGCCGTAGATTGAATTCTTTATGTATTGATGTTTTCTGTGAAAGAGGACGTGTCTTAAATTGTAAAAGTAAAATATGGCAAGAGGAGAGGATGCTGGCTGGAGAAAGGGAAGCAAGAAGCAAGGAAAAAGAGTAACTTGGATCAATTATTAAATATAATAAATCGATTAAAGGAACATAAAAAATAAATAGCAAGGTACATATTAAGATTAGTGGAGATATTCAGACAAAATCAAAACCTAAAGAAGTGAAACATTCTTACTGACAAAAAAAAAGCGATTTTATGCTTTGGCGCCATTAATACCATTAAATTACATGTCATCTACTAGTAAGATCTCATATTTTTAGAGGTCGTCGTTATCTATGAAAAAAACCTTCGTAAAATTCTATGAGTATTTATTTTTTGATACTTAAATTAGATTTTCTATATAAGTCGTATTATCACGATTTTTAGTGGCACTTAAAAATAGTTTTTAGACCCTACTGTAAAGTTTTGCAGGCAAGACATCACTTCATAGCAATCGATATGCTGCTTTGCGGGCAAACACCTGACAAAACAACACGAGTCAAATATTAAGATTATTGATATTTTTATTCTTATGATTATGAGCGGAGCGAAGTAGCTCAGTGAATAAGGCATTGTGCTTCTATTCTTTCGGCCCTGGTGTATTACATCAGCCACGGGTCGACACTGGATTCGGGAGGCCATCCTAGGCCACACAAAGCCTAATAAACTAGTAACTCTTAATTGAGGAAAAAAATTGATTAGGCGTGATACCAGCCGAATCTCCAGTCTAGAAACAGCAATTCCATACAAATTTCTAAATCTATAACTTGTTCAAAGGCTGCTATAGGTGTTTAATTTTTCTTTTCAATATATAAATTACCATATATTGGAATTACACAGTCTAACATCGTGTATCAGATTTTATTGAAATAAAAACGTGATATATTCAATTCCTCAGTCTCCTGTTAGGTAAACACACCTTTATAGCTGATAAATTCAATAAAATAATAATAACAGATATTTAATTTTAATTTTCACCGTCGATCATTCTCTGGACAATCCAATGCTATGTTTACATTATTTTAGGGTCAAAATAATTTTTTAATTGCTTTTTTTCTAGAGTTTCTTATGAAGTTAGGTATTGTATTCGTAAATGTCACTTATTCACTTATATAATTATTATTTTAATTCAGGTAACATGATTTATTCATTAAGTGGTCAGTTCAAAGTCATGTATGTTAATAATTTATTAACTTTTTTTACAACAAAACAAAATCTTTGAGAATAATTATCCGATAAATAATGATACACGCTAAGATAAACTATTCAATACGAAGAAATGTAAAATCGAAAAACAAACATCCAAAGAACTCTACGGAAAACGGCGAGTTGGACGACCGAATGTGTGAGGAATGGATTCGGTCCCTGCGGAAGCAAACTACCGAATAACCTAACGGAGACTTTTGGAGGAGGCTCAGTCTCATAACCTGTGAAATCCTCCTTTATTTAAATTAATGAATTGTGAATTTTTAATTTCAGAACGTGATGAGTTTTGCTGCAATCTCACATTGAGTACAGTAACACACGTGCTTCGCAACGAGATATTTTTTTGCATGATTCATGGTTTATTTTACTGATTGAAGAAAAAAACATAAATTAAAAACAAACAATTTTGCTATATACACAAAAAGAATGTTCAGATCGAGAATATCAAAACAAGCCAAGGTTCAAATATTACAAGAATGACTTGCTCATAAATGATTTTTAGCTAATTGAATTCAAAACGCTAGATACATCAATTATCCAGTGCATTGTTGATATAGGTTTCAATAGATAATTAATACTCGATTAATCGTGGATTGTGCACAGCCGACTGCGACAACAACAAGAGAAGACGACCCCAGAGTGACATATCATTTCCTCCAGAGAACAGATATGGCCTGATACAGATCTATCAATGGGAACTGCCAATACTGTCACCGCTCGATTCAATTTACTGACGGCCAACAAGCTCCTTTACCCGGATTGACCGAACCCTAGCCGCGCCACAGTTCCAAAATAGGGGAGAGGCCATGTCCAACATAGTTCCACAATTATGTTACAACACATACTTAATATGAATACGAATAACGCATTATGTCTCGTCTATGGTTTATTATTCCACCCTAGTTCTAGGTACTTTCAGGTTTAAAATATAGTCGCTTCTCCTAATTTTATTTAATCTAGCACAGAAATAAGTCATTAGGGGTATTCATGCAATTGTTGTAAATGCCTAATGTACTATCATGCTAAGAAGGCAGAACAAATTTTGAATGAATGGTAAATAACCTGCCTGTGCTAACCTGTGTTTAAGGTCAATAATTGCAATCATCTTTTATTTATTTTTCTTTCGAATCCTATGTAAAATGACAGGGAAATTTATTTCCATTCCTAAAGAATAATGAAGGCATTTTGAATTATATATATTTTTTAAATTTTGTTAACAGTTTATGTATTTTCAAACATCGCCACATCACTTTGATGTCATTACCAAGCAAAACACATAACATCAGATACTTAATCGTTGAAAAGAGGGAACAGTGGGGAAAGTAACTGTAAAGTTTTTGAGTTTTTAATTGATCTACTAACGTATAGATTTATTTTTAAAACGGCAGAGCGAAGTTAAAAGGCTGAGTTGCTGGATTATTTTATTAAAAATGTTTTATTAGAAAGCATGAATGAAGATTCGTTTGATTCAGAAGAACTTGATGAATACATAGATGACACCCTAGCGATCTTTACATTCCATTTATGTGGATATTGTACACAAATAAAGAAGAAAGAATCAAACATATCGAAACCTAATCAACACTTGCGTATAATGCGTTAGCAACTAGAGTTGCCCAAAATCGGTCTTGGTCTTGCACTTTGCAAGACCAAGACCAAGAGGACCTTACTGTTTCAAGACCAAGATAAAGACTGGTAAAAAAAAATCGATTTTTTAAATGAAAATGAATGAAAAATAATTACTAATACTTGCCAATTTTAGTTACTATAAGTAAAGAATTGCTATAACGAACATACTTTTGCATTTAGTTCTTCTAATTTTCTATTCGGGCTTATTTAGGTTTCTCCAATCTAAAAAATTAAACTAATGTCTCTATAGAAATAAGCCAGTAGTTAACTGCAAGACTGTTGCGCAAGACCAAGACCAAGAACAAGACTGAGTGTGCAAGACCAAGACTCGTCTTGGTCTCGCATTTGGGCAACACTTTACAGGAACCTAGGGTGCTTTAAACTCGAGAGTACTATTGGCCTTATTTAATACACATTTCGTAAATAATTTTCTCGACTTTACACATTTAAGACGTTTACAATACTTAGTACTGATTGCATGAATACTTCTATTATAAATATTTGATATACCGATAGACACATAACACTAAGAAGTGAAAATCTTGCTTTGCTTGTGCTGGTGATTTAATCATGTGAGTAGAAAATCCGAGAACTATTAAAGTAGATACAATTTTGTTAGTTGGTGCAGGCAAAAATATAGCTGTCGTAACAAAACTCAATGAATTACTAACGATCGGAAATATATCAGTGTATAACAAGAGCGTAGAGAACTTTTTTCTCCCTTTTAAATGTATTGAAATTTCAAGTACCATCGATTTTAAATTTCAAATACCATCGAAGACTTGCTTACAGAAACCGGTCAATCGATATCTCATGATATCAAAGCAAGGGAGGTTAAGATGGGGGACGGGACATATAGCTTAGAGTAATCCATCTGAAAGAACCTACACGACAATGAATGCCTCAAAAGTAGGCCAAAAATAGATGGATAGATGGAATCAACAAAGATGCAATAGAGCTGCATAGATAACTGGCAAGAAATAGCCCAAGATAGGCAAGAGATGGATTCGATTTAATAAGGCGGTAAAAAATTCACAAGGTCTGTAATGCAAAGGAGAAAATCCGACAAAGCTCATGAACCTTCTTCTTTTCGTAGAGAAATTTCCGAATGTTTTAACAAATTCTTGGTATGCTTCCATAAATTTCCATCGTCAGCGGATAGGTTGTTCTATTAAGCATCATAGTTTCACCGATTGGATTTTAGAGAAGATAAATAAAAACAACATCTTTCACTGCTTTTCCGAATTTCCTCCATTAAGAAAAAAAAATTCAACAATACAAAGTTTCGATACATAATTAAATAGATGTCTAATATATATTAATACGATAAAAGTCAATATAAAATAATAATAAATGAGAACACCGGTAAGCTAAAAGAGTAAACTTTGAAGCGAAGTACGAAATTCCAAAGCTGCAAGAGAAAAAGAAGAAAATAAAAAGAAGAGGAAACTTAATTAGGCCGTAAATCAAGCCCCGGACAAAATTAACTTTGAAAAAAACGAAAACTGCTCGGATGTAAAATAACGCTGAGACGTGACTGTGACCGGGGTATGGAGCCATTGATTGCAACCCAGGCTGGAATAATGCTTACTATAGCGCCGTTTAATGGTCCGAGCCATTTAGGTGTCCAGGTTCGATACCTAGCCTAATGTGAATATTATTATAATCAGCCTCACAGCGAAATATTAATCAAAAAAAAAAATCAAACATTTTTATTATTATAATTTTTTTTTTAAATATTGCATTCCTAATTTAGTTTATGCAAAATTACAGGATTTATGCAAAATAATATAAACAAGAGATTATATTTTACTCTCGCTTTACTTTTTTATTTACACTTAAAATGTGAATGCATTACATATAGATTATCTTATTATGTTAATTATAAATATCAAATATTCGATACTTTTATTTTTAAAAAAAGAAAAGGAAATCGCTATTTTTCTTATTTTATATTTCTGAAGAAAATTAATCTGAAATTGAAATAAAAGAAAGGTCTATGATTTCAGTAACTTATTTACATTATCCTCAAATAATAGTAGAAAAAAACTATAAGTAACCTAATAACAAGGAGCTAATAGAACACTTTGTTGAATTAAAAATATTTCTAGAACCATTCAGTAAACGTATATATATTTTTGCAAGTCAGAAATTTTTTTTATAGTCCTAAACTTTAAAAAAACAATTATTGACGAATATTAAAAACTGCACCACTCAAGGCCAGTAGGTATTATCTCTATAAATATCCATTCATATTATGTCTATATCCTAAAAAAAATTTTAATCATGACAAAAATAATAAATGAACATTAAAAAAAATTGATAAATTAAATTATAAGAAAATTTAACTAAAAAAAATATTTGCATTTTGTCTAGAAAACTCTGAATCAACCATTGCAAAAACCTGTGGATGGTAAAACAAAACTCCAGGAGATCTCAGCGCTTTTCTCCTAGCCACATAACTGATAATCTATGGAAGACTAGGTTAGAAAACTATTAGCCACTGTTTCAACTAAAGATTTTTAGGGACATGATGCAAGTTCTTAAATGTAACATAATATGGGGCCATTGCCTACAGTTCGAAGAATTTGAGGCTGAAAGGATAAAAAACGTTTGATGTTTGAAAATAATATAAAAAATATATAACAAGTCCATTAAAATTTTTGTAAGATCTAAAAATAAAATTTAACATTAAACTTAATTTAAAACTTGGGTTCTGGTTTAATAGTGGAGTTGCACTATGAAATCTTACAATTGTGAACCAATGCAGAAATTAATACAAGACATTTTTAGATAATTGTCCAGCGAAATTACTTTTTTTAATTGTATTAATTTTACTTAATTGCAAAATATTTTCTACTGTTTTTATTTATTGATTTAAACATCATTAAATCAATACAATGTGCTTATGCCACGGGATGAGGATATTCATTTCGAAATATATTACAAATAGTTTTTATTAAAGTGGAAGGGCAGACCTCAGATGAGACTAAATCTTTAGAATCCGTCAAATCAAACCACTAAGATATAAAAAAAATATATATATATTTTTTTCTAAAACTGCTTAGTCAGAAAAAATATATAATCATTATTGTAACCAATAAGAGCTGAGCAGTCAGAAATTGCGAATATTATAAATTTATATGCAAAAATAATTTATGAGACGAGTAAAAAGTTAATCCATCCCTAAAAATAATAAGTCAGAGGAAGGGAATTATAGCAATAGTGGGAGGAATTAAATTTTAATTAAAATTATCCAGGCGAAATTCTTAATTGAGGGTCTATAAAAAACGAAACCTTGGAGGTCGTTTCCAACGTCGCAATTAGTCCAGTCAGATTTTCCGAGGCAAAGAAAAATACCCTCTCCCTCTCTAAAGCTTACCTTTAAGCAGAGACTGAAAAGTTCCAACGTTGTCTCCTCCCTTCACAACTCCAACTTCATTAAAAGAACTCTTCAATGGCCAGTAAAGTTATTTATTTTATACCCCAAGGGGTATAAAAGAGAGCTCAAGGGGATCAAATGATGCTGCTTATCCATTACGTGAATGTGTATAAAGCTCTTCCTTCACCATAAATCAGATTTATGTTAATATACATAATGAAGGACCTAAATATCGAAGTCATATTTAAAAACGTCTGCCAAGAAAGGTCAGTATAGCTCTCAAACTATATTCAACGACATTTGCTATCAGACATAACAAAACTAATTTAAAAAGAAATATAAGAATTTGAATAAAGTTAACAAATAACAGAAAAACAAGGCCTATACAAATTTGAAACTTATCGATGCTTATAATAAATAATAATAATAATTGAAAATAACTTTATTCTGGGACAAAGTCCCTTTAGAATAAGAAAATAGTACATAATTAAAAGACTACATCTGGCCCAAAATAAAACAATAATAAAAAAAGAGAAAGTAAAGAAAATATTAGCTAAACTTAAAACTATATACAGAAGGAAAAATTATAATTATAAACTTTTGAAAAATAAAATAATAAAAAATACATTGAGTTCTTCTTTAAAATAAGCTGTATTTCTGCTAACAAAGGAAAGACAAATCTGACAATATAAAATGTCAGAGTATTTAAATAATGAATAATATCTAAACACATCATTATCTTATTGTAACTATTGGTACAAATCTATTTGTATAAGAATAAAAATAATAAAAAAACAAACAGTAGATGCATACAGTGGGTTATACTTCACCCTTCAATAATAACTAGCTCAAAAAGCTTTGAAATAAGGCCCCTTACTATTTTAAAATTTGAGAGGGAAAACGAGACCACAACCAGTTGGTTGACCTTTTAAAGTAACATGCAAAATATGACGTTATTTTTTACAGTCTGTCAGCAAAGTGTTTATAAAAGTGAGTTATCTATAGTATAGTTGGAAGATGACTAATAAAAAACGCGAATAATTTATGATTTTTTATAGACAGAACTTAACTTAGTTTAGCCACTCAAAAATCCTCTTTAAACGGTTTCAACAGCGATAAACATTATTTTCATTCGAAGTTAATTTTATCTAGTTTACAGTGAAGTCATTTTTAATTACTTAAAGAGAATACTTTTTTATTTATCGCTCCCTATTCAATAAAAAACATAGCTTTTTTAAAAAACACAAAATTTGGATTTCCTACTTTTCTGCTGATAATTGGCCCATTGCTTATATCAACTTTTTTGCAGCTCATGAGATCTTCTATAAAAATGTCCCTATACTTATGGGATACTCTGTTTAACAGGGTTTGTGTCCTATTCACTGTTTTATCCATAAATAAGGCCAAAATTAAAAAAAAAAAATCTTAAATCCTTAGTTACATCAAAAATGTAGAATGCAATGACTGTTTGCATTAACCAACGATATGAGCTGTTCACTTTGAAACTATTTTAACCAAAAGCATTTTATAATATGCTAGCCTGTACCCACGCATTACTGTGGCTCAGTCTGGTTGAATACAAAAAAGAATGTAGATGTTTCAAATATATTTTATTTCACAATAATTATGGATATACGATATTTTTTGTACAGATATAGATATTGTATGGTTTTCCAACTCTAGAATACGCAACATATAATTGTCTAAGTGAGAAGTAATCTGTCCCTAAATCTCAGACGAAAAAGTACTAAATGATTAAAACATTATATCTCTGCATCAAATCGTCCGATTTTAGAGATTTTGTTCGATCACAATGGTTCATTATTGAAAATAATAAACCAAAAATATTTAAAAATCGCGATATCTTTACTAATAGTGCTTTGATTTCGATGAAACTTACTTCATTGTTTTAGGAATTTTAAATATCTTTGAAACATCTTATCACAATATCTACAAAAAAGTATATACTTTTTGAGTTATTCGGAATCTAATTTTACCATCCCTCTTAACTTTTTTCCCATTTTCTTTTCGTTGAAATAGGTTATATAGATAAATTTAAAGGGTATTGAGAAGAAGAATTTAGCGAAGTTTCATTGAAATCGGTACATTTGTTTAGGCACTACAGTCTATAGCAAGGCAGGTCGCCATCTTGAAAGGAAAAGGCGAATAAAATGTCGATGAAGGAGGATCATCTTCAGGTGACCTCTAATTTTAAATCCAAATTTGAACAAAACGGCGCACGGGCACAAACAAATGTATTCGTTTTTCGAATTCTAGGTATCCTGAAAAGTAAAACCTCAATTTTTTTTATTTTTTTATTTGCAGTGAATTCATGAAGCGTACTTTTCATACTGAGTTATTCGGAAATATAGTAATGAATACATCGTAACTTTTGTTTCATAATCTTTTCGGGGAAGGATGTTATATACATAAATTAAAAGGGCTTCAAGGAGAAGACTTTATCCAAATTAAAATAAAATCGTTATAGCCGTTTAGGCGCTACAGTCTATAGTGACACAGGTTTTCGAAATAAAAGGCCGGAGGGTAATTAAATGCATATGAAACCACTCGAGAATACGATAAAAACGTTAGGTAAAAATGTCAAAGCAATCGGTAATGAAGTTTCTTTCGATATTACGATAATGTATTGTTTCAATACGATATTGGGCGATATAGACATCCCTAGCCGGCACTGATTAAGCTCTTAGAGCTTAAGTGAATCCTCTATAGCAGTGATAGAGGAGCCTAAAGTGGAAGGATAAGCTAACACTCGATATATGAAAGAAGAACCTGCGGAGAAGAAGTAAACAAAAGATGGACAAGAGAGTGGACTAACGGTGGTGGAGATTGGATCTCGCTCCCAGCAGTAGTAAGTAGCCAGCCATCCATTGACCGTGGACACCACCGGAAAATTGCTTGCTCGGTCTCAGAGGGTATTTTCTGCCTAATATTCATCATAGAAGTCTTTTCTGTCCTCTCATCAATATTCATCTCTATATAAGACCTTAACGTTCTTCACGTAACCAAAATATCTTGTTACCACCTTGACACAGTCCTGTACAACTTTTTTTTTTTATTGAGTTATAGTGAGGTAGGATAACATTCACACCAAATGTACAAAAAATATAAAATAAATAGAAGCAAAATAATAGTCAAAAGTACATACAATGAATAATAATATAAAACAATCTAAAAAAAAGAAAATTAAAACTAAGCACAAACCTATATATACTACCTGTATAACTAATAATAATAATACATTAGAACCGAATATGTATGAACGACTGACTGATTAAAATAGGTATTTACTATGAATTTGAAAAAAATGTACAATTAATGTTATAGTCCGTGGTAAAGACCTCTTTTTATCAAATTATTAACATACTCCTGAACTTCGTAAATAGCCTTATTTCATCGTAACCTATAAATATTTTAAAGGAAGGAGATGGTCCAGGGTGGCGGTCATAAATAGACTAAATAGTGGTAAAACTATTTTATTGCAAGCCGACGTTCCGACAAGACTTTGCAGGCCTTCTTCAGGGAGGTGTGATCAGCTAAGAGTTAGTAAGTGAAACTGAACACACCTCCCTGAAGAAGAACACTATTTTTTATCTATATAGTTTTACCACTATTTAGCCTATTTATGACCGCCACGCCGGACCATCTCCTTCCTTTATAATACAACGGTCAACTATTAAATATTGAATATAAATATTTTATTTGTGAAAATTTTCGGAATTGGGACGTTTTCAATCTGGAGGTCGGCAAACTTTGTCTATTTAATTAGGTTCTAAAACCTCTTGAATACCCATTTGCTTTTCACTTGAATGGTAAGATCACAATCTCGAAAAGAAAAAGTGGACTACAAAAATATTGGTCCGTTTTTTTGTGACATCTACTCCCAAAATGTCAAAATAACGAAGTTACATTAAAAAAATGTTTGTTTTTTGTTCTCCTCTTCCTTGCCTTTTAAGCTATACGGTATTTTCCCGAGCTAGGGGGTGAGGGCGGCGGTTCAATGCCTGAGTTAAAATCCTCACTGGCACCGGGACGCGAACTCGTACTTATTTTATTCCGTATGAAAAAAAAAATTCTTTCCGACACAGCTTTTCTTCCAAACTACAGGACCGATTGTTTTGAAATTTGGTTACAGGTTTATGAACTTAGAGGTCACACGAGGATGATCCTCCAAACTCAACATTAACATACACCATTTTGTTTCCGAATGGAGGTAAGCTCTTCAAAATTTATGTATATAACATTACATGATCCTCCCCCGAAAATAAACTTGAAAAAAGTTCAATGAATGCATAATTTTATTTGTTAATTACTCAAAAAGTACACAGATTGTGGTCAATCATGCGAATTCTCTTTTGAAAGATAATGAAATTACTTAAAAAATTAATGAAAAAATGTAATGAGACAATTTTCATATTTAATTAATTCAGAAGCGGTAAATAATGTAGTGCTACACGTCACACATATTTCATATATAATCATTGTGTAATAATGAGCAGCGATTTTTGTTTGGTAAACAGATGAAAACTGATTTACTTTTCATTAATTCATCATGATCTATAATCATTAATATTAACCGATTAGTTATTTTTTTTTAGCTAAGCTATTGTAAATCTAATATATTATTGGGACACACCGAAAGATATTACCATCTGGTCTAAATAGTTATTATTATTATTATTGTATAGACCTGAGGAAACGGCATAAAGCGTTTGAAGCAACACCTGAATTTCTTATTCATGTTTAGGTTAAGATCATTTTACAATCTGTTACTGAATTTAATTTATCTCATTGAGTGTGAATGTGCTTTCTAAACGCTATTATAAATGTTTTTAATTAAGACATAATGTAATATTTCTCAATAAATAAGTTTAAAAAAAAATCAAAATAGCGAGAGAGAAAACAAAAACTGAAAAAAGACATATCCTTCTATCCATACAAAACTGAAAAACCACTTTGACATGCCGAAATTTACCGTGATAAAATGCTGAAACGAGCCTAGACTTTTATATAATTTTTTTCTTTTTTTTTTATCAACTGGTAATCAAGATAACCGGAAATACAGTGGCCAGTCAAGTGCGGTTCTATGGTATTTACTGTTCTATAACATAGCAAAATGAATTTTTCCACTGCAGAAACAAAATCAATTTCTAGGAGGATTCTTTAGTTTAAGAACATATGGAATTTAATTTTTAAGGGTAAATGAAACACAAATTAATATTATTGACATTCTCAGAAGAATTTCCGTCAGCCTCAATACATTTCTTCTAAACCTCCAACGAGATTTTATTCTCGATTATTATTCGAAGAAATCATTTGGTTTTGAACCAATAAGAATGAGAAACGAAAATATAAATTTTTTTTTTTATTTATTCATGATATTTACAACCGTATTAAAAAATTAAATACATTAAGCAAATTTGATAACAGAAAATAAAAACATGAAATGACTTGTTGAGAAACTACCCACTGGTAGCACTCTAAAAACAAAATGTATTTCCAATAAGAGATCTCGAGGCCATCTTCTTTTCAGACGCCTCGGAGAACTTTAGTAGTAATTATGAAAAAAGATTTTTTTTTTATGTTAATAGCTCTAAAAATATATATCTTTAGTTAAAAATAAGTATAGAGTGGATATTTATAATTAAATAATTAATTCCTGGAGAAAATTAGGCAGTTGCTTTAAATAGGATTGAACCCGCGGCTTTCTGGTTTTAATTATTTATTTTATGTATATAAAATTAAAATAAATACATCACGAGAGGTCAATGTATTATTGCACATTGAGACCAGCTAATTCCCAATCAATGATTATTATTACAGAGGTCAAATCTGTGCATTTACCCAATTTGGCAATATCGTATACAAACCCAACCAATGAATGCACTCCCTTGATGCCTCAAACCGCATTGCAACAGACTCATCCGCAGCATTTATTATGCTGAAGTTATACCGGACAGAATAAAATAACACTGGAATATGGAAATAGGAGCTCAGTTCTACCTTAACTTGGCTATGCAAAACATCAACACTGAATAACAATGCACCCTCTTAAATCGGATAGGAGGATCAGAATAAAAAAAAATAACGCCATAATAATATTACAATATATAACAAATTCATACATTTTTTATTCACTTATAAAACAATCTGGGAAAAATTATTGTTAAATTATTTTATCTTAGTTTAATCGTCTACCATACTGAGATGTCACTATCCCATAAGATTGATTTTGTAAACGTAACAAAACAAGGTGAACCAAAGTCAAAGAAAGATGAATGAAAGTTAGCTAATTCATTTTAAATAATTGATTAAAAACAAAACAGCTGCGTAAGATTTGTAATTGGTACCCAGAGATACTCCCAAGTGTCTCACCATTACACTGAGTTAAAGTGGCTCTTCCATTCAAAGACAATATTTCCTAGGTACGTTCCTCTGTCAAATCATCAATAATCATGGTCCTTCTTACGCTTACAACCTTCTCCAATTCAAGTCCTCAGTCCACTCCCTTTTCACAAGATCTCGACCTTCCGACCTTTACAGTCCTTCGCACAGATCTGCCTCGTTCCAAAACTCGTTTATTAATTTTTGGAATTCCCTTCCTATCAAAATTCGGCATTCTCCCTCCTTATCTACATCTAAAACGCTCCTATTCCAATTTCTATCCCAAAAACAGTCCCCCGCTAACCATCTATGTAAATTTACATATTATTCAAAATGATTCACATAATGATATATTTACATATAATTCCTCACTTAAATAATTACTATCAGATTTGTATTGTTTTTTTGTTTTTTTATGCATGAACACAGAGTTTATTGCTCTGTATTTTTTATTTATTTATTTTTTAAGTGTATACTTATATTTTACCACTGTACATAGTTTTAATTGTCTTGTATATAGATTTTTTTTATTTTGTACATAGTATGTTTAATTAGTTAAACATAAGTAATTAGAATTTTCTTTACTTTTTTTTCTATATTTCTACTTTTTATGTTTGTTTTTACTTAGGCCAGATATAATACTTTAATTTTGAACTTTTTTGTTATTCTAAAGGAACTTCGTCCCAGAATAAAATTATTTTCTATTCTATTCTGAAACATAAGTTAGAAACATATCATGACAACGTCCAAATAACAATAATTTAATAAAAGTTGATAAATATTAGCATTAAACAGCAGCCAGACTATCTTCAAGGCTGCTGAATTAGAATTCAAGGGCAGCTTATTTATTGTCACTGCTACGTCTATAATAGTCGGATTAACTCAATTAATTTTTGTCAAGTCGCCAATTTGTTCGTCATAATACGCAAAAATCCACTGATTATAATATTTAAATCTACCAGAAGTATTAAATCGTAAAAAATGGATTGATAGAAGAACAATAGAATAAATGTCGACTTATTGATTGACGAGTGACGCTGGGAATGACTAAAGGCACGGCTGACGAAAAGTTTGGCCGGCGACGACAGACAGGTTTTCCATTATGGCGCCCCATTTCCAACAATCCCTACCCGCGACAACTAATATTCACCCCATGACGACGTCCCTTCTCGAAAACAGGAAAACACTTTTAGTCGAGTGTCGAACTCGATGCGAGGAGTCGAACCGTCCTCAAACTAATATATAGTTTTCTCTCGCATCCCTCTTTAAGATATTTTGCTTAAATAATCCAGAGAAGATAAGATTTGAAGAGTTGATATTTTTCATTTCCATGTTTTCGAGGATTCTGAACACAAAGTTGAGATTTTACATCAGGTCTAAATAATCTTTATCCTTAAGACCCAGTTGTTGAGTCAAAGCCTGCCTTTAGATGAAATGAAATGAAATCAAAGATTTCTTTATTATTCTGGAAACAAATCCCTTAAGAATAAAATTAAAATAACACTACATAGTGACCGAACTTATTAATATAAATTAAAATAATAAGTGAAAATAAAGTGTAAAGAAACAAAAACTTTATAGAGTAACTAAAACAACAAAACTACATTTAAAAAAATAATAGTAGGTGTGTGAGAAATAGCTTAAGAAGCTAGTACAGAAAATATTTGAAATATAGGAAAATATGATTTAATATAAAATAATATTAATTAGACTGGATGAGGAAAAGATAGTTGAAGAGGAGAGATTTGAATGAGGAAATCACGACGAAAAGCACGATGAATTGGGGGTGGGATAGAGTTCCAGAGGGAGGCAGCTCAAGCTAGAAAGGACTTATTAAAAATAGTTTTGTGGAGAGGAAGGTAGAAGTTAGAAGGACGAGATTGAGTGAGACCAGATTTAATAGATGATTTTAATATGGTATATAGGATGGGTGCTGAGTTCTGATAACTTCCATATACAGCCTTTAATTCTAGATTATGTTGCTAAAGTGCTCTCGATCAATCTCCGCTGGCTTTAGTACCAGTGATACAGTTATGAGAGTTCTCCTGGAGTTCTCTCGCCTGATTGTAAATAGTGTATAGAACAAGTACACTTTTCCCCTTAATAAAGAGGTTTAAATGATGATAAGCATAAATGAATCAAAACGTGATTTTTTACTTTTTTTTTAAAGATATTTCCGGCAAACTATTCACTAACAAAGTTCATATTAGTGTTCAAAACTCTAAAAAATGTGGAGGTGTAAAATAAAAATACTATTCAGGTAAACCCCTTTTTTGAGCCCCATTCACAATAATCTTAATCTGGAGTAGTACACTTCAGCTATATATATTTTATTGGAACGATAAACGGTAACCTTCATATTATACAGATTGATAATTGATTTATTTATTTTTTAAAAATTAAATATACTTATAGTAAAGTAAAATAAGTGAATTATTTGACTGAAAGAAGAAATCTTTCCTAGTTCTGAAGTTCAAAGGCAGCTTTGCACTCATTGTAAGATGGAAATTATTATAAAAGATATAGCAAAGATTTACTCACGCAGTTGTGATAAAAATTCAGTTGAACTAGGTGGACTTACCTGTAAAATAAATAAAAACCAGAATTAGTCATAAATAGAACAGAATAGAATAGAATATTTTATTTTATTTGTCTAGGGATATTCCTGTACAAATAAATATAAAGGTATTATTAACAATGTTACATATTGAGTCTAGTACTGCGTTCAAACATAACATTAACAACGTCCACATTTTTAGTAAAACATTTTTTTTTCAATAATTTTTTTTTTTAATATTTCAAAGGTATAAAACAAATAACAATATAAATAATCATATTAATTATAATAATATTTTTTTTATAATTAAATATACCACATAACATTTCAATGAAAAAATAGAACAGTACACACACACACACACACACACACATATACATATATATATATATATATATATATATCCCAATCTATGAGGATTCCAAGTCCATTTGGAGTCCTAGGTAGGGAATCTGTACAAAGATAAGTGAAGTATTATTAAAAGAAACGAAGTCATAGATTCATTATGAATAATAAAGGTGATTTGATGGAATTTATTTAATCCTTAATTGCTGACACCATTCTCCAAGGTTTGTGATTTAATTAAAGAGTCTGGTGTGCAACTAAATGGGTCATTGTTTACAGATAACACACCTGCATCTTCAGTATAAATATTGATGACAGTGTAAGTACTATTTTTATCATTCTTCTTTCACATGCACCGTTTTTTAGTAGAAAGAGAAGTAAAATTTCTTGGAAGGGAAGGGAGGGATAACCTATCACTCTTGATGCGAACAGAAAAGAATAGGACCGAAGATGGACTTTGAGTAACACTACAAATCTGAGAGATATAGAGTGTGATTTGCTTCGAAGTATTAGTTGGTCAGGATAATGAGGAAGTTTGTAGGGTTTGGAATTCACTAGCGGATCCAGGATTTAATTTTGGGGGGCTTCAGCCCGAAAGGGTTTATTTTTCATAAATCTTCATAAAAATAATTTGAAAAAAAAAGAAAGAAATTAACTACCTATATGAAATGGTGTTTAAGTGGTTCCTGAAGTCCTATTAAATGTAATTAAACGAACAAGAATACTTTAAGAGATTGTTTTTAATATTTTTTTGTGTAAAATATGGTTATATTTTACCATTTTGGTGGGGGGCTTCAGCATGAAAGCCCCTTCCCGTAGATCCGCCTGTGTTGGAATTTAAGTAGTTTTATTAACTACAATTACTTTTCATGGCCAGGAAAAAGTCATTTGCGGATTCCCAAATATGGATCAGTTCAACTTATAATTAACACTGAGGTAGGTGGGGTAGAGGTTTTAGGAAAATAAATTGTAGAATTATTATGTCCGTAATTAACATCAGTATTTGACTGGTAGATATTACATTAAAATAGATCTGAATGTTGTATTTGTTCACACGTATTGCAGTATTGTACAGTAATAATGAATATAATAGTAAGTATTTTTTTTTTAAGAGAAGGGTGGGTAAGGTGATCATTCAAAATAAAAAATAGTAAAAATAAATAAATTATATTTAATTTATTTTTATATTTGCCGAGGTTTCGGCCAGAAGTTCAGGCCTTCATAAGGGCTGTTCAATCCTACAACCGTGAAAAGAAAAGCCCTGATGAAGACCTGAATTATCGAGCCGATGTTAAGTATAATTATTTATTTTTATTATTTTTTTATTTAGACTGGTCACCGCAATCATCATCCTCTTCAATTATTCACTGTAGTCAACCATCAACCCCCAATTAAGTATTTTCTTGTTTATTAGCTTGAAAAAACTCAAAAGCTTCCAAAAATAAATTGTATAATACGAGTATCTTTCTATTTTTCAAAAAGCAGAAGATGAGTTCAATCCCAATAAAAACAGATTGCTCAAAATTAAATCTTATTAAAACAGATTTTTTTTTTATTGTGTATTAATACAGTCTGCCACACTGAAGGGCATTGGTACTAGGGCTATAGTATTCATTCACACAATATGTACATAAGAAAGGAAAAAAAAAAATAATATATATATATATATATATATATATATATATATATATATATATATATAAAGTAAAAAGATAAAGTGATATACAAGATAAGTAAAATAACAGATTAGGCGAATAATAACAAAATAAATAAAACACATTCACACCTATGTACAATATAAAACAGAATTTTAATTAAAACATTTTCCTCGAGCATCCAACACACGCTATCGGTCCAGAAATACATCCAAATAAATTCTCATCATTATGAATTCCTTCGAAAAGGAAAAGATTGGAGAAGAAAAAAAAACAAGGATGACTTAGAAGCCTAGGATCTGGATAATGCCCGGAACAGGTGGGGCATAAACTGATAGTTCCAATGGCTAATAAACTCGAACTTCTTTTATCTTTTATCATTCAGCAAAGAATCTATTAACTTTGAGCCAAGATTGCTTTCTTCAAGATGCTCTTATAAGAAATAATAAACTTGTAGAGTATAAATAGAAAAACATCGAAAACGATTATATTTTTATTAGGACGAAAATGAAATCACAAACCACACCAAACATACTACCGTATGGATAGCAAATACCGCATCCTCTGTGCAATTTTAAAGATAACAACTTAAGTGGTAAAAAAAAAAATACAGATAACTAAAAATAGCAAATAATCAAAATTTGTATTTTGTGGTATTAGATAAATTACTGATACGAAACTTCAAAGCAGGAGAAAAATAGATTTTGTGTAAACATCTAATCTATTGGAAACGTAATAATTTAAAAAAAACCGTAATAAAGGATGGAAGGAAAGCTCTACTATATTCATAAATAGAAAGTATATAAAAATAACATTAAAATTTATGTTTATATATTTTGTCTATTTATGTTTATATATGTTTATTTTCTTTAAACTTTTATATATTATCGATTTACACTGTTTATAATTTTTGTTTAAATATCTTCTAAATTCTACAATGGTCTATATCCTTCCGTATCTTGTTGCTAGCACTGACGAAGACCTTTATAGTTGGATCGAAACGTTGGCTCAATTTAAAATATTTTTTTCATTATTTTAATTGTGTTTTATGACCGCCACCACGGACCATCTCTTTCCTCAAAAACTGGTTTAATTGCGCCTAAATAAATTAATGCGAATATATAACGCGTAGAATACTAAAATCGACCAAATTCACTTTCCATAAATTTTTTTTAATTATGGTATATTTTATTATACTTAATTTGTTTTAGTTATCCTATATATTATTTCTAAAAGGTATTTTTTTGTCGGTACGCCATAGCTTCGTCAATTCTTCATCAAATCCAATGATTGACCACTCATTTTGAAGATATTCTTCTCCTTCACATGTGAAAAAATAATCCTCTCGAAATTTCTGGGAAAAAAATTATGAAGGAGAAGAAACTTTATTCGCGAATAACTTAAAAGGTGTGTATTTTTTGTCGATTGTGCCCATGATAATTAGAAAGATTACTAAATTACCTGCAAAACAAAAAAGAAAATCGTAAAAATCTGACAATTATAAACAAAGATACAGTTTATTAGTTTTGGTATACTTCATCATGTCTTCCTCTTTAAAGATATTGCATTTAGGAGTAGAATAGTCGACTACACTTTTTTTCCTGGCAGATATATTAACTTTATTATTTCTTAAAGGCATTTTCTTGTTCTTACATTTTATTTATTTTTAACAATTTAGAAAATCCCATGATAGAGGCTTTATTATCTTTCCAATCGGTGTTTAAAAATGGGCCCTAGCAAAGGAATTTGGACAAGTATTCTGGTCTATTATGTTAAACGGAATATTGTAATCGATCAAGGAAAAAATATTAATTCCTTCCTCACATAATACATAGGATCTACTTATTTCCATATTTTTTTCCTATTTCCTTCACTAAATAAAATTTTCTGCGAATTATTCGCACGGGCCAACAAGTGGTAATATATTAACGAAGAGAAGGATGGTTGGAGTAATCAGTCAGAAATAAGAAGGCAAAAATAAATAATAATATTTATTTTAACATTTGCCGACGTTTCAACTTGAAGGTCAGGCCTTCATCAGGGCTGAGAAAAGAAAAAGCCCTTCTGTCTTTCTTAGCCCTGATGAAGGACTGAAGGTCGAAACGTTAAAATAAATATTATTATTTATTTTTGCCTTCTTATTTCTGACTGATCACACCAACCATCCTTGTCTTCATTATTCACAACAGTCAACCTTGAACCCAGAATTAGAAATTTATTAACATTAGTTAAAATAATTTCTTATAAAACAGATGTGATTGATTAAAAATGGAAGCCAATCCCTCATATATTCCTATGGCCGAACAGCTGATTAAATAATTAAAGTGAAACTGAATCTAATAACATAAAAATTCGATCTTATATTTGTCATTTTTATAGTATTGTGATTTCACAGAACAAACATCATTTTATTGATAAATAATCACCTAGAAATAGGGTAATAATAATCATAAAAAAATATGGTTCGGTCGTTATTATTTTTATTGACAGCACTAGAATTGCAGATGGTCAAATAAATGGATATCAAAAGTTATAGAATATTCCACGAAGGGGTAGAGGAATAGCGAATTCTGACTCCCAATGGGTTTCCAAAGGTCCCTTTAAAACTTTATTATTTCTAGGCCACTCTGGGCAGTAGACATTTATATGTTTACCTTCCAAGGGAAGGGTAGTGAATATATTATCGGAGGGTCGAGCATGCTGGCGGCCGGTACGTATCGATGGAATATCTTTATCCATTCTTTAATAGCCTTGGACATATCACAAGAAATATGGAGTTAAATAATAAAACAGTGTAAATGATTATATGTCAAATGCAACACAACATTTGATAAAATGAATAAAAGGTGATAGCTAATATTGACCTGCTAGAAGGGGTGAGGTACCCTATGTCCGCCTAACGGCGAACCAACCCCCATTTTACAAATTATACAACTGTTCATTTAATTTTACTACTCGTTGCTAAAATTGTATAACTGTAATTTAAATATATTCTGTAGTTCAACAAAAAATAAAAGGAACGAAATTTTTTAATTTCGTTAAAAATATATACTATAAATCGCGCCTTGTTCCCAATTTATAATATTATATCATTATATATATTCTTATTGCCAATTAGTAACCACAAAAAAATATAAATAATTCTGGTAATAAGAAGTGCCGTTTCTTCTTTATAGTCCGTCCCGCTTTGTTTACGAAAAATAAAATAGTACACGATCGCTAAAACATTTTTATATAATAAAAAAAATTGTTGATAACAAATAGTATTCAATAACCTTAACAAAAGAGCTCAGTGCTCTCGACCAATCTCCGCTGGCTTTAGTACCAGTGACGCGGTTGGGAGAGTAGCGCAGGGTTCTCCTGGAGTTCCCTCGCCTGATTGTATATAGGTATGCATGTGTTTTTTTTTTTTTTTCTTAGTTTTAATTTTCTTATTTTTTAGGTTATTTTATTTTATTGTCTATTGTATATACTTTTGATTATTACTTTGTTCTATTTATTTTATTTATTTGTACATATGGTGTGAATGTCATCCTACCTCACTATAACCAATGTCCAACAGACAGATTGTTATAATACTCAATAAAGAAATTTAAAAAAAAAAAAAAAAAAAAAAAAAGAGCTTATGCTCTTTTGCTGTAGAACGTTGGGAAATTATGTAGAATGCTATATATATCTGCACCAAATTGTCCGATTTCAACGATTAATATTTTGTTTTTTAGAAAATATCGTAAAGTTTTAAATGAGCATTCACGAAAAAATGTTTATAGTTATTCGGAAATTTATTCTTGCGTACCTCTTAACTTTTTTCCCACCTTATTTTCAGCCACGCAAATTATTAAAAAAAAATTAAAGGGCTTCGAAAAGACTTAAGATAAGTTTCATAAAAATCGATACATTTGTTTAGGACTATAGCGCCACAGTTTTTTTTTTCTGCCACCATCTTGAAAGCAAAGGGCGAATGGTAATGTCGAATCCTTAAGATCATCCCTGGGTGACCTCTTGATACCGAATCCAACAACAAACAATCGACCCAACAGTCTTGGAGAAAAGCTGTTCACGGCGGATTTTTTTATTTGATTTTATTTTATTTGATATTCTACCTATCTTAAAACGTAAACACTCAAATTTTGAGGGAGGCATTTTTTTTTGTCGATTATAACGGTTCATTATTGACAATAATAAACCAAACAGCAGCATTAAAAACAATAAATAAATTTTCATTAGAGAGCAAAGCGGAGGAACATGTTAAATCAGTTCAATAGTATCGGTGTAGGTTCGATGTCGCTTTGAAAGTCAACATTTATTCGCGACGAAAACACGCAATACATACCTTGTTTAATTGGAACAGTTTGAAAACAAGCCTGCTGAATAGATCGAAAAGAATTTTATTTGTCGACAACTGCAGGATCTGTGAGACGTAGAAGACCGACAATGTTTTCATTAGATTTTATATAAAGAACGGCTACTAATTACATAAAAATCTACAGTAAACCAGTTTTTAAATAAAAGAAAAAATCGCGAATCATTAACTGCATTCAAAAGCAATATGTTTAGAAATTAATAATTAAATTGTAATTATATAAAATAATAGCACTTATTTAATACAAATAAGAATATAAATATTTAAAATAAGAATAATTTAGAATATTTAAGACATTTTCAAGAAGGAAACTTTGTAAACAATAATGAAAAACGACGTTAACCACTATTCATCAAAATTTATTTATTTCACTTTATTTAATTTAATTCCTTAATGCAATAACATTTTGTGGTTAGCTAATGTACCGTGCGAATCCCACTAAGCCCACTAGTAAAAATTATTTAAAAATAAACACAAATTTCTTCCATAATATTTTTTTTTACAGAATTTTGGTGTCTATGATTTTTCTTTAATTTCATTTAATTTCATTTTCTTTCTTTTTTTATTTTTTTTATAAATAACTTAATTACAACAATTCGTTCATCTATATGACCATCCATATTTTTGATTTTTTTTTTTTTTTTACGTTTTTCAAACCAGTTATTAAGATTTTGTAAGCCTTTCTATTTTTTTTTTAATATCCAGAAATTGCAAATTGTGATAAAGAATTGTCCGAAACGTCGAAAATTTTTTTTATAAGAAAACTAAAATCATCATAATAAAGTTATATCAATTACATGAAAAATATTAAATTAAATTTTAACACCATTAGATTATTTTAATTTCTTTAAATAAATTCAAAAATTTGGCTGGCTTGAAATTTTCCATTTGCTAAGTGTTGCAAGTTGCAACTGTTGCAACTGTTTGCTGTACTAAAATCCGGGTAAAGATTAAGTTAAAAGACTTAAAAGTTAATGAATGAGAAATGCTTTATTAAATATGTATAAATTATAAATTTCCAAAATACAAAGGACATTTATACGGCATGATTACTTGTCTGCCGGAAATGTTATATCTTTTACATGTACAGTACAAATAAAGACCTTAAAACAACTGCATATACATGAATGACTAATAAATAATAAAACAACTAACACAATATAAAATAATAAATATTTTGAATAATTTATGTCTAAGAAATAATAATAAAGGAAAATAATGAATGAACTGACCACAAATAAATTAGACGGATCATTGTTTATGCTGGATGTAGCAAATCAAAACGGTGTTTCCATGCATGTCAAGCCAAACCGACAATTTTACGGCATTCGTTCACAGAGGGGGCATTTATTTAGAAGGGAACTTAAAAGCCGTCAGAGTGGGATGTACGGGTTCGTGGTGAAAATATGTGTTTGAGCTAAATAGTTCATATAGTGAATAAGTCACTGGTGGAAGTTTATATAACACTGAATAGTAGTATCTAATATCATTTGTATGTCTAAATCTTTGTGTGGCAACAGAGTGGTTCCGCTTTTTTTCTCAAAACTTCTGGTTAAAAAGATTCAATTTTGAGTATGTTAGAAGATTTCTCAGTGCCATATAGCTCTATCATGTTAGTCCATAAAGCATTTATAATGAATTTGTAGACGGTAAGATGGATCTGTCAAGTAGCATGAATAATAGTCCTAGTCGTTTGTTCAGATGGTTTCTATTCAAAGTAGTATGGGATTTCCATGTCAGTTAGGAGAACACTGCCTGTAAAAATTCCTATATATCTACAATAGAGATAAATATATAATTATAATAACCATGAATGATCAAGGATTGTTCCTCAGAGCGAAATACGATAAAAGAATGGTGGAGATGAGATGAATGATGAAGAAGTTTTTACCTTAGGGTTAGGGTGCACAAGTTGTGTACAAGGTACTCCCACACAGTGTACCACACAGTTTATATAGGCTAGGACACACCTGGAATTCTACCGACCCGAGTCCCTCACCCCGAACCAAACAAACCGCCTCAGTGTTGTTACAGCACCGCCATTAAATATTACCCGCTAAGAAGCAGCGACAAGGGAGAGAAAGCAAACTGACCTTTGAGAACAATGATGAGGAAATGATATTCAACATCGGAAAACACTAGAGTTACAATAAGAGAAACGTACCTAGAAGAAAACGTAATACATATTATTTATCTAAAGCTCTAGTTTTCAAAAATGTCATAGAATATCTGTTATGTATTGTAATTCTATTCACACCATTGAGGCTAAAATTATAAAATGTCATTATGAAGTCCGGACAGCAAGACTTGGAACAAAATAAAAAAAGGTAATACGTTTATAAAAATATTTACGTACATATTTTGTTATTTTATCTATAAGCCGATTTATTAAATCATTAGGTTGTTTTAATATTTTATTTATTTTTAATGATTGAAAAATTGATGACTGAAGATAATATGGTTGGGAGTTTAGAGTATCAGAGAAAAATGAAAATAAAAGACTTTTTTTTTTTATTTTATGCTAACATTATAGCCTAAGTTTCAGACCATCATCTAAGCTGAAAAAAATACGAAAAGGTAAAGATCGATACATTTCGGTCACTGAAAATACTGCCTTATTTTCTAGTAAACATTGACAGGCGCATAACTCGGGATTTGATTCTCATATAAAATATAAAGTTAAATATATATATTTATTTACTGTACCGCCACCAAATTACATTTGACAAATATTTAACAAAATATCAAAAATATGTAACAATCAAAATCCTGAAAGAGGGTGTAAAATTAAAAACAATAAACAGGTATTATCACAATATTATTTAATATATTTTCACGCCTTGTCCTTAATTAAATTTGTTTTCATATCTTGTTGTTGTCTTGCAAATATGAAACTGAAACTTAGGCCAAAACGTTGACATAAAATAAACAAAGTTTTTATTTCCATTTTTCTCTGAGACACCATCCCCCAACCATATTATTTTCAGTCAAAAATTTTTCTATAATTAAAAATAAATAACATAAAACAACTTAATGATTTAAGGAATCGGATTATAGATAAAGTAACACAAAATTCATGTACGTTTCTATAAATGGTTTTAAATATTATTTTTTAATTCATAAAACGGTACATTAGCTCTCACAAAAACATGATACAAATCTATTAGAAGTAAATTTATGGCTTTTCGAAGACTATGAAGAAGAAATAAACGTCACCTTCATATTATTTCTATCTTTCTTACTGCCCTGTTAAGTATGCTTGATCATCCAAATCGGAAACAACCGAGAGAGCCCGATTTTCACCGAGACGTCTTCATTAAAGTCATGCCAGTTCTGTGCTGTCCAATTGTTATTTATTGTTAGTTTAAGCATACATATATTTCACTTACATATAATTTAAAAAAAAAAAATTATGCGAAATGTTAAGGATCGTCTAATATATGAATTATGCATCTGACCTTTTTTTAACGTGTTTCATAATAGATGTTTTTGATAACAGGTTTACTATGGATAATAAAACAAACAAACTTCTGCAGTGTCATGGCAATATTATTCCGATGGAAACTATCATAGATTAAACGGATAAACAAGCAATGTAAATAAATAAAATTTTACATGTCTTTATCATTTATAAATATTTGCAAGTTAATACGTTTAGAAACTATGTAGATTAAACATTATGAATAATTATTTTCATTTGAGATAAAATGGAAAAAACTCATTAACTCAGGATGAATAAAAAATAAAATCATATTTAATTTAATTTTGAATTCACGATATTTTATTTATAAATACATTGTATTATACTTCAATGTAATTAGAAAAACAGTTACTAAATTATGATGTTTGGTAAAAATACTGGAAATATGACATTACTAAATCATTATATATATATATATATATATATATATATATATATATATATATATATATATATATATGTGTGTACATTAAGTAAGGATCTTAATCAGTATGTTCTTAAAAGTTAAAAGAGACTACAAAGTATGATCAAAAGGTTGTTTTTTTTTTTTTTTTCATTCCAAGAGTCACAGTAAAAAGTTTTCAATCCCATTCCAAAGAGATCCGCAAAGTTTTAAGTCTGAAAACAAATAACTTCTTCCTAAATCAAGTAAGGTCAGTTCGCTAATAAAGTTAGAGCTTCTAAGTTTTACCAGTAAGAGAGTAAAATGGCACGTACGCCATAAGAAAATCTAAGAACTACCTTCTATTTTTTTTAACTCATGCATTTTGAAATTTTACTAAGCACATTTTGGATGACGCAACGCAGTGGTATTTACGAGTTTTTAGTACCTAATTAAATAGACAAAGTTTGCCGACCTCCAGATTGAAAACGCTCCAACTATTCACAACGTTTCAGATAAATTATAATAATTTGATTAAAAGGAGTCTGTGCCACGGACTAACACATTATAACAAATTTTTCAGCTAGATGAACGTCAAATTTATCTGTTTTAATTTTAATTTTCCTACATAAAGCAATGTCTTGTAACAGACAGGCCGAAATTGTGTGTTTAGATGAGGCTATCTCGAATTTTAAAATGTTTACTAGGAATATATCGTTAAATGAAACAGTCGGTGACTACTGATTTAGTCTATTTTTACTCATGCCTTAGATGAAGAAAACGTTGCAAATTATTTCACAATGGTTTATTATTACCAAACAATTATACATCTAAAGTAACATTACCTTCAGAGTTACAAAGAAAAATAAACAAAAGATGATTCCAATTATTGGACTAAATTTTTTTTTTAATCATTAGTAATATGCTAAAAAAAATAGCATTACTTCAGTAACACATTCAAAATTTAAAAACCAAACCAAGGATATAACATTTGGAGTAGAACATATAAAAAAAAACCGGAGACCATATCTTTGCTCCTAATTGTCCGATTTTAACGATTTTTTTTTTTTTTTTAGGAAATTTCGTAAACTTTTAAAAAAACATATACAATATCCACAAAAAGTATAAACTTTTCGAGTTATTCGGAATTTAATTTTACCATCCCTCGTAACTTTTTTTCCAGCTTCTTTTCGTTGAAGTATGTTATATAGATAAATTTAAAGGGCGTCGAGAAAATGACTTTAGCGAAGTTTCATTGAAATCTGTACATTCGTTTAGGAGCTACAGTCTATAGCAACGCAGTTTTTTCGGCCGCCATTTTGAAAGTAAAAGGCGGATAGTAATGTCGATGAAGGAGGATCATCCTGGGGTGACGTCTGATTTTATATCAAAATTTGAAAAAAAAATCGGTCCACTAGTTTCGGAGAAAATGCGCGTACGACGGACGGACAAAAAAAAAAAATTCGTTTTTCGAATTTTATGCATCCTGAAACGTGAAACCTCAAATTCTGAGAGGGGGTTAAGTTTTTGAATTTTTTGGTCGATCACAATGGTTGGTTATTGAAAATAATAAACCAAAAAATGTGCCTCATAACTTGATGAACATAACTTGATGAAAAACACATCACAGTTTATATGGGAGCCAAAGACTAGAACCTAAAGTGAAATAGGTTAGATAAAGGGTGATATACCACTCAATGGTTTCACCTCCTCGAATTAACACCCCGTTATATTTGAATTACAGCTGTTGTTTCACTCTGCCCCATGTTTCAATGAACCCTACGTTGCCCTACAACATAAACATACTGTTATTACTATTTTACGTAGTTCATATCATTTTATATTTTTATATAATTTCTTTTAGTTTTGAAGTGAAAACTTCTTTAGAACCCATATGCACTTTTTTGTGGAGAGTGAATTAGATTGAGCCGTCAGATTTCCGATGTGGAACGCTCGGGTTAAGTCGACTGGAGTCGACAAATAGAAGTGTTTTTGTCATATAGATTAAAATATCTCAGAAACTAAAAATCGGACCTACATACTCTAAGCAAGGGAATTGTTCAGCATTTGATCCTCTGCGTAATGGACTATTTTTCATAATTTTATCTTAACAAGACTCAGTGTTAATGAGGCGAAAAGGAAAAAAATTAGTGTCCAAAACCACAATTATAACGAGTTTTATTGAAGATGTGGATAAAAATATCACATAAACTAAAAATCGGACTTCCATACTGTTAGCGAGGAGATTGTTCAGGATTTCATCCTCTTTGTTATGAGCCATTATTTATAATTTATATTTCATATCATTAATCTCTCCTTGTTGATGTATTCACTTATATCGTGTGGTCCAAAGCACACACCTTAGTTTTTTTTTATTGGTACACTATTTCATCGTTTGTTCTCAAAACTCAAACTCAATGGTCGAGCCATCGTTTTAAAGATATATCTTCTCGTTCTACAGTGGCTTAAAATGAGTACATTACCCAGAAATGTCAGAAAAAAAAGTTATAAGAAAAGAAAACTTCACATGTGAATATCTCAAAAAGTATACAATTCATGGATGATTATATCCAAGATAATTTGAATTGTTTTAAATTTTTCTACAAAATATATATAAATATATGAAAATTAGATCTGCATTTCTAGAGACTAATATAAATAATTTATTTTCTATGTAAATAATTTATTTTCTTTAAATCAGTATTTTTTTTTTTGTCGCAATTGTTTTCTCATAAAATTAATTTAATGCCCATTCCTAATTTTATCTATTTATTCTTATTTTATATCTCTTATGCCAGAATAATGCAATATTGTGATCCCGTTGCTCATCTTCTGTCATTAATATATCTTTAATATATGTATATATTTTGTATGTTTTAGCTGTTCGGGTTTTAACATAACAAGTCAATACTTTTTATTTACTTTTGATATTTTTTCTTTTCTTGATATTTTGCTTTTTCTTTCTATACCTGTAATTCTTTTCCTTCTCTCCCCCCCCCCCACTAAAATTGTAAGTATAATAGAGAAGATTTTATTTTATTTTTTAGTTATTTACATACTATTATTTAAGTTCTTTCTTAAGTTAGTTTTTGGCCAGATATGTATTTTTTCTTTTGTAACTGCTCATTATTGTTATTATAAGTGGACATCGTCCCAGAATAAAGTTTATTTTCTATTTCTATTTCTATAAAGGTGCGTTTAAACTAACGGAAATACAAATATTAATTTTGTTTTTTCCCTATACAAATATTTTTGTTTCTTGTTTTTGATATTTTCCATCTGCTGTCAGCAACAAGAGAAATTTAAAAAAAGTTTGGCTTATCACGAAGTCGCTATCAGTTAAGTTAAATAATTGAGTTTCTCATAGTTTGTGAAATGTCTAAACGCACCTTAACGAATAGGAACGTCTCCGAGAAAAACAGAAGCTATTTCTGATGTGTCCACTCATACGACCTTCCTAACGCTTCTGGTGAATAATCTGATAGAATATGTTTTGCTCTGCCAGAGCTAAATTGGCCTGATAAGATTTTTTATATTATATTTGGTTTATATTGTTTAGTGGAAATCAGTTAATTATCCTAATAATTAATGCATGCAATAAATATTTCAAAACATGTATAGTTTTTAATCATTAGAGATTTAATAAAAAGTGAACTTGTTTCTATAAGAACCAGTTCAGCTTCCCACAATATTATATTTATTTATTTTGTTGGTACGCCATATCTTCGTTAATATTTCATCAAATCTAATGATTTATCCATCATTTTGAAGATTGTCGTTTCTTTCAGTGCCAAAATAAAATCTCCAGAAAACAATATATGTGAAAAAGAGAAAACCTTTCAATTTATAGCACCTTAAACCCACAATAGTTTGAAAGTTTTCTGTATTCCAACAAAACAAGAGAAAAATAATTGTAAACGGGCCATTGTTAACAAAAATATAGCCTATTGTGATTTTCGAAGATATGGAAATAATAAAACTAAATACAACATTGATGAAAGCCGGTAAAGAACTGAGACTCGAAATTTGGATTATATTTATATAGAAGGGAATGTGTTTGAACACGTACAGAATTTTAGGTATCTAGGGTCTACGATAATTAGAAAAAATGAAATTGAAGAGGATATTAAGGTTAGGTTGAAGGTGAGAAATTCTTGTTATTTTTCTTTGTCAAAACTACTTAATTCGTGCCTCCTGTCCCGAAACTTAAAAATTATAATTTACAAAACCATAATCCTTCCTACGGTTCTTTATGTATGCGAAACGTGGCCAGTTAAGGGATGAGTAACGGACCGAAGAAGGATGAGTCAATCGGAGAATTTAGTCGGTTACACAACGCTGAATAGCGCGAACTGTATCCGGTTAATATAATTGAGATGATTAAGTTGAGGCGAATAAAATGGACATGGAAAATCGCTGGGCTTAGTCACGAAAGAATACCTAAAAAGTTAACATGCGCTGTGCCGACTGGTAAGCGTCCGAGGGGTAGACCGAAGCGAAGGTGGGAAGATTGCTTTAAGACTGATTTGGTGGGTTTGGATTTAGACGGCGTAGATGGAAGAATCTGTACATCAATTTGTGGTATCGGCATCGAACCTTCAGGTTCGGTAAGCCTTATTACTATTATTAATTTTCACAGATCATTTGCTTAATTATTTTGAATAATAGTAATCTTAATCACCCGAGAAAAAAAAATAATCCTTCCTCTCATAATATATTGCATTGTTTCCATATAATGTTGTCATAACCATTTTTTTACTGACGGGTGCACCTTAATGAATTATTCGAACGGGCCAATTAGTGCTTCTTGTATCACAAACAAAAGATTTAACTCTTAAGGAAAATATAGTTGAATATAATTCTGCATGTATTTAAATATACTAACAGTTAATATTTCCTTTTAAATGATTTAATAAAGAAATAATATTGTGTAGTCACCAGAATTTCTGCCTAACCACAAAACACGGTTGTGAAAGATCTTTAGTTTTAGCTAATAGCTCTTAGAAACACCTGCTTCCAATTTTAGTCCACAAGCTTCGTGTTGAGGATGGAAATTAGCAACGCTTCACTGACTCTCAGGGGAAATATTAATTTTATTTTCATCTGCACAGAATTTCCATTAAATATTTTCATTTTAAGTAAAAACAACCTGTTATTAATAAGCCACGGTTACATTTCGTCGGTCTCGAGTTAAACCGCGTAAATATAAAATTTTCTTATGAAAGTTTATTTTATTATTGCCTAAATTTCATGCACAATTATTTATCAATATTTGTCTACTCTATAGTATTAGAATATAAGTTTTTTATAAAGGAAGGAGATGGTCCGGGGTGGTGGTCATAAATAGGCTAAATAGTGGTAAAACTATTTTATTAAAAGCCAACGTTTCGAAGTCTTCTTCAGGGCTAGAACGGACAAGATACAAAAAGATATAGAGAATTGTGGAAGTTACATCATATTTAGATAAAAAATTATAAACAATGTGAATAAACTTATTAAAATTATAAACAGTAAGTTATATAAATAAGAATAAGCTAAGTAACAAGATCCTAAACTGAAGTAAATAGATGGTAACAATTGTTGTAGTATAATATAAAATATAATATATGCAATTGTGAATATACTCCTACAGATCTACAGGAGAGATTGGAAGAAAAGGAAAAAGGATATAATATGAAATATTGACATAAAGGGATGTAGAGAAAGAAATATAAAATCAAAAATTATTTTTAAAGCAAGGAGATGGTTCGGGTGGCGGTCATAAATAGTGGTAAAACTATTTTATTAAAAGCCAACGTTTCGACCCGACTATGCAGGTCTTCTTGAGAGCTAGAACGGACAAGATACAAAAAGATATAGAGAATTGTGGAAGTTACATCATATTTAGATAAAAAATTATAAACAATGCTAATTAACTTATTAAAATTATAAACAGTAAGTACATTAAATTTAAAAAGAGCAGGCTAAGTAACAAGATCCTAAACTGAAGTAAATAGATGTTGACAAATGCAACGGTTGATAATGCAACGGTCAACTATTAAATATTCAATATAATTTTTTTATTATTTTTTTTTAATGCGAAATCAACAGATGATATGTGTTGTTTAAGGTTGATTTATTGTATTATATATTAACGATTGAATGAATTAATGAATGAACGAATGAAAAAATATTTTATTCTATGGACTATAGTCCCCTAAGAATAATAACAGAGTTCCACAATTCTAATGTTCATAATTTGCTTAGAGTATGTAAAATGATGCTTAATTAACTGTTATTTACATTTGTAATTACATAGTTGATTGAATTATACAGTGTACAGAAGCAAGTAGATTTTACATGTTTGCGGAAGTTTGAACATGAAGTAGGTGTTGGAATAGAGGTTGTTTAAGGAATTTGGGGACGAGGATTGACACATTGAAGTTAGGTAGAGAGTTCCAAAAGAAGTTAACACGAAAGATTTGCTGAAGGAAGTAGTTTTATGGGAGGGAATATATAAAAAGTCTATAGTTTGAGATCGGGTATTGAGAGAGCGTATAAAAAGCGTAAAGTAAGGAGTTCTAAAATGTAGGGGAGGTTTTGGTTAGTGTGAGAAATATCACAAATCCGAAAGCGAAAAATAAACGCACTTCGATGAATATTTTGCAATTAAATCTCAACAATTATGGAAAGAGGGTATATATAATATATAGTATATGCATACATAAATCATCTAAATGAGACTTCCAGAGATATGGAAGAAGCTAATAGAGCAGAACGGTTCATATATAAAACACTAATTCGACCTTAAACAACAAATATCATCTATTTATTTCGTATAAAAAAAGGAAGAAAGAAACTTACGGAACACCCTAATACTTTACTTTCTAGTAATAACAATTTTTAAAAATTATCAAAATTAAATGTTTTCAAAGGTGTTTTTTTAATTTTTTCCTAAAACGTTGGGGAGAACGATTTACTACATACTATATAAGAATTTGCTTTTCCCAACAGTATGTTTTTATATTTTATTTTGATAAAGTAATAGACAATAAGAATCAAGAATAAAAAATAATATGAGAAACACTTCATAGAATTAAAACAAACTTTGATGAATTTTTCCTCAATGCAGAACATTTTTCATTTGAATTTTTATATTCTACGGAATTAAATTTAACTATATTTGATATATAAAAGAGTCTGTATCATTTTGATGCTCTTACGTTTTTTATATGTGTGATTATAAGTATTAGGGTGTTCCGTAAGTTTCTTTCTTTCTTTTTTTTATACGAAATAATTAAAAAAATTATCAAAATTAAATTTTTTTAAACGTTTTTTTTTTTTCCTAAAACGTTGGGAAGAAGCATTTACTACATACTATATAAGAATTTGCTTTTCCCAACAGTATGTTTTTATATTTTATTTTCATAAAGAAATAGATAATAAGAATCAAGAATAAAAAATAATATGAGAAACACTTCATAGAATTAAAGCAAATTTGAATGAATTTTCCCTTAAAGCAGAACATTTTGCATTTGAATGTTTATATTCTATGGAATTAAATTTAACTATACTTGATACATAAAAGAGTCTGTATCATTTTGATGCTCTTATGTTGTTGTTTTTTATCTGTATGAATAATATTTAAAATCACAAAAACGTACTTTAAGTAGTTAAGGTCTATCATAAATGTACTTCGTGACTTTTTGCCAAAGCAGGCGATATATATATATATATATATATATATATATATATATATATATTTCTAAAAGAAAAAAATAGTAAATAACAGTTGAAGAAATATTGCAAAACATTGATAAGGCTGCTGTGCTGGGAGCTGAGAAATTACATACTTCTGACATCGCAGCCAGCGAAGCGGCTATAATCGCTAATACAGCAGTTACTTCATTATGTGCATCCATTTGAAACTTGAACTCTTTCGAATATGGAAAGAAGTGAACCTGATATTTTTGTTACAATATAAATAGAAGAAAACGAAAGCTATAATAGAAAAGACCAAGTAAAAAATTAAATTGCCTCAAATTTTAAATAAAAGTTCTGTAAAACTATTACTTGAAAAGTTGTAAGGGTTCCGAAGCAAGAAGAAAAAATACAGAAAATTGAGATTCTAATACCTTTGGAAACTAATTAAAAATAAAAGTTAAAATTTAATTTGAAGTCCTGCTTAAAACACGTATTTCCATTGAAAACTTCAAGGGACATGGGTTCAGTACTTTGAAAGAAAGTTTTTAGGTCAATGGTTGTGAGAAAGGTGTGCCAAGGAGGATTTACCGATTTTAATGTCAATCCACGGTTAATGTATTAGAATAAATAATTACTTCCCACAGCCGAACATGAACCTTTGACCTTGAGCGTAGGAGCCCAGCGCCTTACTCGCCCAGCTATCCCCTTCTCATAAGTATTTTCATTGAAAACTAGGATTATAATACTTTTCACGCTAGTAATTCTTTCTCATATCCTTACTATTTTATTTTTTATATAAGTAAGTGCAAGTGAAAAATAAAATGACAGTACCTACTGTAATAATCTCCGACAATTTACTAAATATAAATTAATAAAAGTTAATTAATCAACTATTATTAATAAAAGTTTCAATTTAAAAAAAAAAAACGAATTTTCCAATTGGTAAACAGAAATTTAAATATAAAGAACGTATTGGTGAAGGAGAGTAAAATAAATAAGACATCAGACAAATAGACGTCCCGAAATAATCTTAAGTGTGTATTATTACAGCTGATAACGTATCTCTATCTAACACACTTGAAATAATGCCAGGTTCAATAGCAGGAAAAGTGGACGCATGTTCCTCTGGCGTTATTAAAATGTTTGGAAGAGTGAAAACATAAACAACTTAAATGACAATGTTGGGGTGGGTGTTATATCGCAATTATTGAGGGGGGGACCTAGACCGTAATATACAGTGAAAACTTTAAGTTTTCAACAATTTCATGAAATGAAAAAATAATTTTATTTTGGGACTAAAGTCCCCTAAGAATAATAACAGAGTTCAACAATTATTGAGATTTGGTATTAATGGAGTGGATAGAGGAACGTAGAATAAGTTACAAATGTAGGAGATTCTGGTCTGAGACTTCTGGATTTTTAGTACTTAAGTCCCCTGATAATCGCTCTCTATAACGGACATGGACAGCTTGGTGTAGTATCTTTATTGAAAAGTTTCAAAATAGTAAAAACCTGTGAAATAGAGTAAAATAGATAAAACATTTGAATTAGTCTACTTTGCAGATATGTTCTGTATTAAAATTAATTACCAAAAACATTGCTAAATTTGCTTCTGTGAAACCTAACCTTTTATAAAATATTTTTATAATTAGAAAATGATCTTTCTACATCAAAAGGCATGATAGAGGTAAATTTATTTATTAAATAATCCACTTAAAATTATAGGGTTGATGTCAATGTTGTTGGGAACAATTGAATCTTCGCCATTTAAAATTGCATTAATATCTCCCAGAATTGTGAATCTGATTTTTTTATAGAAACTTCTTCCATTTTTTCATTTAAAGTTTCACCAACTTGGCCAGGTACTGGTTTTCCATCAATTGTAAAAAATATTTGATGTCTGTTGTTTTAAGTTTAAATCCAAGATTTCAACATTGATGGAAATTATGAATATACTTTTGGCATTTTAAATAAACAGAAATGTGATCTCTTCCTAAGAAGGTATGCAACAAACTAAAATAGAAACGTATTATAATGTTTACGTGGGACAAGAAGAGAAATGGGTTTGGAATTTGAGAACATCTATAAAGATAATTATTAAAGGGTATAGCGGAAGTAATGTAGGAATACAGTCTAGAAATGTGGTAGAGTTGTTCATTGAAAATAAATCTAGGATTGTAATCTTGAATTGTATCTTCAATATTGCATTTTAATTTCTATATATAAATAAATAAATATTCATTTACCTGTATATATTTTGTTTATTTCTTTAAATTAATCGAAATATGCAATTATATGAATTTATCTTCAAATATGCAATTGTATGCATTTCTTCCTGGGTATATATGTACGTATTATATTTTTTATGGATTTTCATTTTATTTTTCCATTATAACTATAATTACGCTTGAGAAGACTTTCTGTTTAACCGATAACATATTATTTTATAGTTATATTTTATTAATTTAGTCTACTTTCTATATTTTAAAATTGCCTTTCTGTTATTAGTTTTGTTATCTTATTATATTATTGTTTTATTTATTTATTTTTATTAATCCAGGTTATATTTTTTGTTTCTATGTATACCAATATGAGTATGTATGTATATATAGTTCTTTTTTTCCATTACACTACAAGTAATCCTGATATTTTATTTTTATTTCTCTTAGTGTTTGCACATTATTATATAAATCACTGTACATATTATTACATTTTATATTAAGTTATTTTTTTATTAATTAGCCAATTGTTTTATATATATATATATATATATATATATATATATATATATATATATATATATATATATATATATATATAAATAAATAATTTAATTTTTTTTTCATCAAAATAATAAGTAATTTTGAGAAGACCTTATGTTCATTTAATTTTTTTTCTGTTTATTTTTTAGTGGTTACATAATATTTTTTAAATAATGTATATAATGTTAGAATTTTTATAAGTTAGTTTTTGTCCAGATTTGTATTTTCTTTTATATTAATTCATCATTGTTATTCTAAGGGGACATAGTCCCAGAATAAAGTTCAATTTTCTATTCTATTCTATTCTCAAATATGCAAAATAAAATTTGGCTAATTGCATCACAGTGTACTAATCCGTATAGATATTTGATCAACGGTTGAAAATAATAACGCAAACAAAATATGCAATTGAATAAAAATCCGGGGTTCGGGTTTAAGTTTATCCTCATACGGGACAACAGACATACGGGACCATTCAAAATATTGGTGGTATAGAGAGGGGAGCGATCCCCCTATACGCCTATGATTATTGGGCTGATTTTAAGTTCTAATGGAAAGTCTCTTAATTGTTAAATATTTTTAATTAATTATATAAAAGGGAAGAATATTTTTATAATGAGCGTATAGGTGTTAATTTTTTCTAGCATTGCAAATTTAAACCGACTTCAGGTAGCCAAACTAGGAACCAAGGGTCGCATTACTGAAGAATTCGCTCTTTCAGAAGACAAAAGCCAGTTCTCACACCACCGACCGCACTCCCTGCAACAGCTGTTACTGACCACATCACCTCACTAGGTCCAGATGATAACCTCACAACACAGGCGGATCTACGGGGGGGCTTTCGGGCTGAGGCCCCCCAAAATGGTTATGTTTAAACTATGTTTTAAAGAAAAAAAATATTAAAAACTATCTCTTAAATTAATCTTGTTCGTTTAATTACATTTAATAGAGCTTCAGGAATCACTTAAACACCATTTCATATAGGTAGTTAATTTCTTTCTTTTTTTTTTTCAAATTATTTTTATGATGATTTATGAAAAAAAATCTTTCGGGCTGAAGCCTCCCCTCCAAAATTAAATTCTGGATCCGCCAGTGCCTCACAATATCAGCTCGGATCCGACTGATGGAATAGAAGCTTTAAAGTAAGCTAACGCCCACGTGAACTACTTAAAAATGTTTAAAAATAAAGCAAAATAAGAGTGATTTTTTTTTTTCTCTTGGCATTATAGACGTTGTTGATCTTTTGCCGCCTTAACCAGCCTTCTCCATCTCTGCGTATCTTGGGCTATTTCTTCCCAGTTATCTGCATGCAACTCTATTGCATCTTTGTTGATTCTATATATAGGCGCAGATTTTCAATTTTGATTGAGAGTGAGACAAAAAGAAAAAAAATATGGCAGATTTTATTATGTGTAACGATTCAACATAATTATTTTGAAACGAACAAGTATAATATTTAAGATTATACTACATCTGCTTATTACACATCTGCTTATATGCTTGTATATTTATAAGGATTTTTATTTATTATTATTTTTGTTAAAAAAAAACTTTTAAAAAACTGTACTACTACAACCCATGAAGGATCTTGGGTTCAGTTTTATTAAGAGAAAGTACTGTTAGAAGGCCAACAAAGGTTGTGCAGGGAGGAGATCGGGCCAGGATCACGTTCACCCGCAAGGTTTCACCCCTTCAATTATTCAACCAATTATTTAATTAAGGGTACTCACTTTGCAGAGGCTGGGTGCTCCCCAGGAGGGTCTCCCTACCCCAGGATTAGTGACCCCACGACCAATGAAACAGAATAAATAAATGTTTTGCCATGAGCCGGGATTCGAACCTGGTACCATGGGCATTCGAAACTCAGTGCCTTACCAGTGGTAGGGTACCACTGAGCTACCCCGCTCCTTTTAATTTTTGTTTTTCTTATTATAAATACTTAAAAATATCTTTAAAAAATACTGGGAGAGACAGCTTTCATAACATTGTTACATTTCTAAAACTTTTTCAGCCAATGAATAGTGTAAAAAAGTGAAAGATAGCTTTGATTTCTTATTATGTTCAACCTCAAATAAAAAATAAGTTTTTCACAGTTCGAATAGTTTGCCGTGGAAAATGTGATAAGAATATCACGTGATACTTGAGGGGTGATTGAATCATAATATCTTAGGTTATGTTTATATACGAGTATATTATTATCTTTAAATATAAATGAAAATTTAAATAAAACTTAAGGTATCGATAAAACAGTTACATGCTAACTATTAGGCTTTGGCCCAGCCATCTAGTTACCATTTATAAATTGATTTTAGTTGACACGTTTTATTCAATCACGTAACTTATTTTTTTATTTTTTTTTTTTTTTACCGAAACGATATTCTCGTCCCCTCAATGTTTTTATTGTGAAGACGATCTCCCCTCTCGCTCCACCCAAGTCTGCGACTATAGATTCAATCCATATGCTTTTTGGCCTTCCACATGGTCATTCGCCTAGTACTTCAACCAAACTTATAAATGTTAATAATGAAAAATTAAAATTAAACAATAATAGTAGGAAAAGTTGGTGAGTGATCATAAATGAAACTAAACACAAATAAGAAGCTTTATTTTATTGTGTACCAAACGTTGGCAAACATTGATATTTCATTTATCTCCCCACTTCCTACCGACTTCTACTATTCGATCTACAGTCAACAATATCTCCATCTTTAGACATTAATGAAAAATTAAGTCTGCAGAGTGTTTACATCAACACTAGCGGATCCAGGATTTAATTTTGGGGGCGGCTTCAGCCCGGAAACTTTTTTTTTCATATATATACTGATAATTTCTTAGGAAAAACAGAAAGATTCTAACTACCTATATGAATTGGTGTTTAAGTGATTCTTGAAGTCCTATTAAATGTAAATAAACGAGCAATAATACTTTAAGACATAATATTTTTTACCATAAAACATGGTTATATTTTATCATTTTGGGGGAGGGGGGCTTAAGCCCGAAAGCGTCCCCCTGTAAATCCGCCTGTGTACCTCAACAATTTAATGAATTGCCTGACTTTTACAGTTCATATATGGAAAAATACCAAGTCATCGAAATAGTTTTAATAATTTATACATGAAATGTTATGTGTCAGCAAAAAAGGGAATTTTATAAGTCAGAATTCGCTGTTATTATGATTCAGATTCATTATAACAATAGTGTGCCTATTTCTCCGAATGTTACTGATTTCAACGAAGAACTAAACCTCATTCACAGATTATGTGATCTGTTTATTATTTTTAAACTGATAACGAAAAAAATATTTTAATCTGATGTAAATGAATCACTCGGATTACCCAATATTCATTCACAAACCATAAATATATTTTTATATAAGAGATTAATTTTTTTTTTAATGTATGCACGATATATGTTTCTTTCTACGTCGAGTTTATTTTATTGAAGTATCTTTGTCTCTTGAATAGCTTTTTACTAACCTGAAAATATATTATATATTATATCCAGTTCCGGCCTTAGGACCTGGGCGGCTCCTCACTAGTTAAGAATTTAAAAGAAATATATACACAATGTATTAAAATAATTAATTTTAGCCATTATTAAAAAAAATTTATTAGAGAAATATTGAATGAAATAAAATTCAAATATTACATAATATAAAGCAGCTTGCAAAATATTTTTTTTCTAAATCTAACTTTGTAACTTAATTATGTTGTTTTTTCCTATTCCTATTTTTTTTTTTTTTTTTCGAACTCTTCTCCCCAAAATTAAATCCTGGATCCGTTAGTAATAACGTTACAGTGTATGGCATTTTGTACACTGATTTTAATAATTGTTCACTTGCCCGTTTACATTGCATTAATTCATAAAATAAATCGTACCGTACCGACTTCTCTTATCGGTTATCAAGAAAATTAGTCTAATTCAATTGTGTTATTTTAAATGAACCCATTTTTTTTTTCTTCATAATTTCATCCATACCTGTCACAATCATGACAATAAGTAGATGTGTTGTTAATAAGGCACTTGGCATTTTTTGGGAAGAGGAAGAATATTACCCAGTAGCATCTCTTCCTGTTCTTAGTTTACTACATTAATTCAGGAAAGAAGATCTCTCATCCAGCTCCTCTTCAGTCGTCTCCTGATGGACATTACAGGTGCCCATGCATCACAACATTTATTAGAGAAATATTGAATGAAATAAAATTCAAATATTACATAATATGAAGCAGTTTGCAAAATATTTTTTTTAGTAGATGACCTCATTGTCCGGGAGCTAAATTTTCAAGACCGTCACTGATTATATCAAATGAAACTTTATTATAATTTATTTATTAATTTTAACTAATTTATTGAATAATATATAATCTGTCACATTGAACAAGTATCAGTGCTACAAGTATTCATTCATACAACATGTCATTCATTTATGCACAAGAATTTCTTCGTCAGATAATTATGATGTTTTTTCCTATTCCTATTTTTTTCCTACTCCTCTTTTATCTATAATTTTCTAATTAATTTTTTTTTAAACTTCTCCAACAAGAGAGTATCAACGGAATAAAGAATCATTATTCAAGACATCTTCCCTCAGAAGCAAAAGTAGGGCTGGAGAAAGAAGCATGCTAAAATTTGGGGTCACTTGATAAAATATCCAAACGATACAGAAAGAATACGAGATGTGTCTTTAAGGCCGAGCCCATCTTGAGATAAAGTTGTGTATTTCAAGAAATACCTCCTCACGGAAACCTCATTTTTTTCATACAACCTCTTCGCCATTTTAAGAGGATTCTCTACGAAGGTACGATTTATTTCTTATAGGTTTCTCATAGTTCGAAAGTATAAAAATAACACTAAAAATTGTATAAAAGTATCTCAATTGTTTAATAAAGATAAACCGACAAGGAGACCTTATACATTGTGATTGGAATATTAAAATATTCTTATATTTAATTAATTAAAAATTAAAAATTGGATCACGGTTAATCCTCCAAGAGAAATAAATAAAAGTATAAGAAAATTTTATGAAATTTTATTAAAACATTCAAATTGTAAATTTAAGATATTTCCAATTTTTGTGAATAAAAATTAAGGAAAAATAGTTAATAGTACTAGACAATTTTAGTTACTAAATGTAAAAAATCGGTAGAACAAATATACATGTGCATTTAACTCATTCAATTTTTCATTCTAGATTTAGTTAGGTTTCCGCATTCTGAAAAATAACAGTAATATCTCTATAGTATGTAGCTGTAAATTAAAATATTTTTTAAAAGATTATTAAATTTTCGACAAAAATATTAAAAAATCGGTTCAGTTTGAGCAACGTTCACAGGCGGATGTACAGGGGAGGGGGCATTTCGCGCTGAAACCCCCCTCCCCAAATGGTAAAATATAACTATGTTTTATGAAAAAAAAAATCTCTAAAAGTATTATAGTTCGTCTAATTACATTGAATAGGACTTAAAGAACCACTTAAAAACCATTTCATATATGCACGATTTAGTTTAAGAAAATTAAAATAACCTTCAGGGTCTATCGAAATCTATTTTATATAAGATTCCATGATTTTTCCAAGTTATCATTTCATTTTCAGACAATTTTGTATATATATACAATTTAATAATTTTCCTACTTCGAAAATTAAAATACAAAAAGTGAAAATTACTTTATACGCTATTTTACAATTTATGGCAGATTAATGTAAGTTATTCTGTTTGATCATGAAGCACAAACGGAATACGGTGAGGGGAGATGGCTTTCAGGCTGAAGCCTAAAATGGTAAAATATAAGTATGTTTTATGAAAAAAAAAATCTCTAAAAGTAATTACATTTAATATGACTTAAAGAATCACTTAAACACCATTTCGTATAGGTAGTTAGTTTCTTTCTTTCTTCCAAAGTAATTATCCTAATATATACATCCAAAAAAAAAAATTTAGGCTAAAGCAAACCAAAATTAAATCCTGGATCCGTTGGTGGCAACGTTACAGTGTATTGGATT
Source organism: Nezara viridula (assembly GCA_928085145.1). Taxonomy (NCBI): domain Eukaryota; kingdom Metazoa; phylum Arthropoda; class Insecta; order Hemiptera; family Pentatomidae; genus Nezara; species Nezara viridula. The sequence goes on along the minus strand of OV725081.1, from coordinate 121,724,548 downwards.
TCTTACACTGATATTAATAATTGTTCACTTGCCCGTTTACATTGCATTAGTTCATCAAATAAATCGTACTCTTACGATTTCTCTGATAGGTTATCAAGAAAATTAGTCTAATTCAATTGTGTTATTTTAAATGAACATATTTTTTTTCACTTCATAATTTCATCCACACCTGTACCCAGTACCCATCAGCACCTCTTCCTGTTCTTGGTTTACTTCTTTAATTCAGTAAAGGAGATCTCTCATCCAGCTCCTCTTCAGTTGTCTTCTGATAGGCATGTCAGGTGCCCATGCCGTTGATAAGTGCGTTGTGATGTAGGTGTAGTTGAAGGTGAAACCGGGAGTAGAGAAAACATATGATAGTTGGATGTCATGAGTAGTATGTAAAGTTTTGATGTTCGGTGAAAAGGTAGGAAATTCATGAGTGGAAACAGCAGATTTTTTATTTAAATATTTAGCGACATTTTATAGATTGTCTGTACTCTACAACTCTTCCATTCCAAGGTGGAAACCTATCACTACCTTTCTTGACAATGCCTTTGATGTATTGTCGAGTTAATTTTATTAATTTGTTTGGAATTTACTATGTTTATGTCAATAAAACATCTATACTGTTTTTATAAGATCAAAATTAACATGTATAATAAATAGCAATAAGCTAATAGGTAAATGCAAGACCAAGACCTGTCTTTTGATATTTTATGAGAAAATCAATACTTTAATCAAGAATGACTGTTTCTTAGATGTAATATCAGTTGGATTTGCCAAAGTTCCACTCAGGATTTGAGTTTGCTTTCAATGGGGATTTAAGTTGTTTTTTCTCTTCAAAGTTCCTTCTTGTTTTGATCTTACACCTTTTCAGTTAAGATGTGATGTTTTAAACTTCGTCTGTGCTAGGTCTCTCCATTATTTCATCCTAATGAATACTGAATTTCTCATGCTTTATATTTGTTCGTTTAATTTCCTTTTAAGGTCGATAAAGATTCTCTTTATTTAAATTAATTCATTTTATTTAAACTTTCTTTTCTTTGTGCTACTGTTCATACTTTTGGCATTGAATACAATACCATATATTATTAATTCGTGCTTATTTAAATTATAAATAGTATATAAAATAGTTGTCTTTATAATAGTATGGATGTCACTGTCCGGAGATCTATAGTAATGTAGAATAGGTTGTATTAAACAAAACATATAATATATGGAATTAATATTAACAAAATTAAATTTTTTAAACTCATTTAATTTTATTTTTATGAGGGTTTTCTATTAAGTTTACAACCCCGGGGTTGAGGAAAATTCCGGAGAATAAATGTCTGTGATGCTGGGGTTAAAATTCCTCGGATTTTCTTCTCGGATGCTTTCTTAATTTAAGAAAATTTAATGTTACAGTTTCAGAAATAAAGAAAAAAAGCAATTTAAAAGTAAATAAAAAAGGTGAAGGTACTGTAGTGGTAATATATTTGAAAGTTTTAAATTAGTCCTAAACATCGAGTAGTACTGTCCTGACCCTTTTAGCCAAAGTTCTTTTAAGCCCCAACTTATAATTGGTGATCTAAACCCAACACTCAACAACTTTTTAATACAGCAAAGGTAGTATGGTGATAGGGTGAAAATAAAAAATAAATATTTCTATTTCACACTAAACGTTTTATAATCGGATGAGCCTCAAAGCGATTTTCTAAAAGTTTCGTTTTTGTGTTGTGCAATCATTTGAGTTTCTCTCGATTATGGACCGTGTCGATCAAATTTTTAGATGTCATTATTTTTGCAAGGTTATTTCAATGTCGTAGAAAAAACGTAAAATCAATAAAACCGTGTATTTAAAATAAAATTGACTACGAAAATTGACCCAATTTTTTTTAAATAAACCACAATAATAAAACACATTTTAAACTAAATATTTTCACTCACGGACATTTCATTTTTTTAAAACTAAATGATGTTAGTTGAGTAGAAAGTGATAACTAAAAAAATGTTTAATTTAGGTAATTAACAATAATTTCGTATTGAACTAGACAAAATTTCGTCACATGCAAATAGAGTTTGCCTCTGTCAAAAACATTTTAAAAGGACTTTAAAATCATTAAAAGTTTATTTTTCATAAAATCATGGAATATTTGCGATTTTTTTTTTCATTTTATATTTATCTTACGGGTACCCAATGTAAAAAAAAAAACTTCCTTGTTTAATAATATTTAAGTCCAAACTAATGAAGCCAAGTGCAAGATTTATTGCACAACTAGCTTTGCCTGTCCACGGGCTGCTGTGGCTTAGCCTGGCAAAATGGAAAATAAAGAAAATAGAAAGCACATATGAGTGGATTAATACCAAAGGACATCTGTCATTTTTAACAAGTTGGGAAACAAATTTGTCTGTAAAATGGCTTCAATTAAAATTAATTCTAATGATTTTTTTTTCATGATTCAACTTGAACATTTGTAATCATCTGAATTAATACGGCGTCATTCTTAATCATCAGAAACAGCCTGAGTTGAACTAAAATTGACTTTATCTCTACTTTCTAAAAATGGCAGAAATCCGTCCTTTCATATCAAGCCACTCATATATTTTCATATTAAATTTTATTATTATTTTTTTAATATTTAATGTATTGTTTAATGTTCAAAAAAGGAAATGGACTTTTCTGAGGAGAAAGCAGTAAATGTTTAAAACTCTATAACTCTGCAACAAATCGTCCGATTTCGATGGTTTTAGATGGTCAGAGGATTTAGTTAAGGGGGAAGTGGGAGGTGGGGGGGGGGGGGGGTGGGGGGATGAGTGTGAAGGTGAGGTATGTGTGTTGGGGGTGGTGATGATTTTTGGGGGTAGGGGGGTGGGTGAGGATTTGTTTTGTGGTTGGATGAGGTTATGGGGGATGAGGGGGGGAGGTTTGGTGGGGTGTATATGTTTGGTTTTGGGGGGATTGGGTTGTAGGGTGAATTGGGGAGGGTTTTGAGGTTTGAAGGGGGGGAGAGTATGGGGTGTGAGTATATGGGGGGGAGGAGGGGGTTATGTTTTATGGGTATGGGGTGGGGGGGGTATGTGTGTTTTGGTGAGGTTGTATGTTGGTGGTGGGTGTGTGAGGGTGGTGTGGGGTGGGGTTGTTGGGTGTGGGGTGGGGTTGGGTGGGTTGGGGGGTGGTTGGGTAGGTTGTGGTGTGTGGGTGTGGTTTGTGGTGGGTGTGTGGTTGGGTGTTGGGGGGTGTGGGTGGGGGGTTGGGTTGTGGTGGGGGGTGGGGTGTGGGTGGTGGGGTGGTGGGTGTGTTGGGGGGGGGTGGGTTGTGGGGGTGTGGGGGGTGTGGGGGTGGTGGTGGGGGGGGTGGTGTGTGGGTGGGTGGTGGTGGGGGTGGGGGGGTGGGGGTGTAGGGGGTGGTGTGTGGTGTGTGTGGGTGTGTGTGGGTGGGTGGTTGTGGGGTGTGGGTGTGGTGGGGTGGGTGGTGGTGGGGTGGGGTGTGTTGGGTGGTGGGTGTGTGGGTGTGTGGGGGTTGGTGGGGTGGGGTGGTGGTTGGGGGTGGTGGGTGGGGGGGGGGGGGGTTGGGTGGGGGGTGGGTGATTTTAGGGGTGGGAGGGGGATTTGTTAGTCTCAGCTAGGAGCAAGAGAGGACTCCGTCAGCAGTCTTGCCTTTGATTGCAAGCTTATCTTCACCATAAACATGGGCTTCAAAAATGCTTGTGTAGAAAATGTTATTCGTATAAATTATAAACAGACACATCACACTGAGTTGTTGCCTCACATTTATCGCTGATTGACTCATCAAGCAATTATCAACTAAGCTTAAAATAATAATAACAGTAAGCACAAATGAATCTATTCAGCACATAACTGTAGGATGAGAAGTCAGAGAATACCTAAAAAGACTTGTGACGATGATCTAAACAAACTGAAACAGTAAGCGATAATAATGTTACAAACTCATAAATAATGATAACGGTATGACTAAACAATATTTATATATTATTTCTCAAAGGTTATACATTTTTGTCACTACGCCATATCTTCGTCAATTCTTTATCAAAACCCAATGATGAACACCTCATTATAAATAATGAAGAGAAGAATGGTTGGGGTGATCAGTCAGAAATAAGAAAGCAAAAATAAATAATAATATTTATTTTGACATTAGCCGACGTTTCGACCTGAAGTTCTGATCTTCATCAGGGCTAAGAAAAGAACCAGATAACAAGATATGAGAAACATAATGGAGGTAAAAAGATTAAAGTAAAATGAAGTGGTAGAATAATTACGATAGTAAGAACTAAGAGATAAATAATAATAATCGTTACAAAGTGTAAAATGATTAAGTAAACATAATCAAACAAGGTGACATAAGTATTAAAATGGTAATCTTAGAATAAAATGTAAAACAGAAAAAAGGAATATGAAGTTATATAAGAAATGAAAATAAATAGTAAAATTAAAATATTGAAAAATAGAAAAGTTAGATAGAAAATTGAGATATTGTAAAGTCTATCAAAACAGAGATATGAAGATGAAAAAAAGATATGAAGGAAAAGAAACAAAAAGAATTGTTGTCAATATATTGATTTTATCCATTGATTGTTTGAAAGATTACTAAATTTCCTACAAAAAAAAAAAGTCATCGGAATCGGACCATTATTAACTGAGATACAAGCTATTGTAAATCGCAAACATTTTGGTTTTAAACATGAATGAAGTTTTATAATAATTTTCTATTCTTTTGTCGATTATAAACATCGAAAAAATAAAAATTGATTCCCCCATGTTAAGATACGTTTAATTATTTAATTTCCTTATTACTTTGTCATTTATTTGCTGACCAATATTCTTTGTAAATTATTCATACGGACTAATTAACTAAATATGAGTATCCAATACACCAATAGTAAACAAAATTTATGACTAAACGGTTGGTTTGAAAAGAAAATTAAGAAAATATTCGATAATAAACTTATAAATAAAATACCATAAAATACAATTTTCATCCATACGGAGAGGGAATTAAATTGTACTGAGATCAGTCATTTATAGCAGAACGTCAGATGATCATGATGGTCAGATCTGATATCTTGATTGATTAAGATAATAAGTTTTTCTCTGCAAACTAACCGCAAAACAATGAGTCTTTGTAAAAAAAAAAAAAGAATAAATATAAAGAACCAGCTTCAGCACCTGAATTAAAAGAATATATTGGCTGGATAAAGTAATTGTAATATCCAACTATGGTGTGACACAAGTGTCTATCCTGGAAGCTACTGACAGCTTGGGACATGAAACCAGTACCATTACATCCCCTTGATGGTTTTGGCTTCAGTACTTTCTATGGAAGAACAGTGTCTAAGCCTACGTTTGTTCCATTAGGCGATTTGGCCAAGATCACGCTCAACCGTCTGTTTTTTCCTTCAATAGAGTGTCCAATTTATAAAGGCTGAGTGTGCCCCAGGATGGTCGTCCGATCCTAAGGTCGATGAATGGGTGATAAACGCACTAACGGATCCAGGATTTAATTTTTTTTGGGGGGGGGGAGAACTTCAGCCCGAAAGTTTTTTTTTATATACATATAACATTAATATATATTAAAAAAAAAAAAAGAAATTAACTACCTACATGAAATGGTGTTTAAGTGGTTCTCGAACTCCTATTAAATGTAATTACAGGTACAAGAATACTAAAAGAGATAGTTTTTAATATTTTTTTCTGTGAAACATGCTTATATTTTACCATTTTGGGGAGGGCCTCCCTCCGTAGATCCGCCAATGATATAATAGAATAAATAATCGTGGATAGATGGTTGACTGTAGTGAATAATTGAAGAGAAGGGTGGTTGAGGTGATCAGTCAAAATTAAAAATAGCAAAAATAAATAATAATATTTGCCAAATATATTTATTTTCATATAATATAATTATTTACTTTCTATATTTATCTATTTTTTATTTTGACTGATCACTCAAACCATCCTTCTCTTCAATTATTCACTACAGTCAACCATCAACCCACGATTATTTATTCTTTCATATTCCTTTTCTCTGTTTTACATTTTATTCTAAGATTATCATTTTTATTTCTTGTGTTATGTTAACTTATTTTGATTATGTTTATTTCATTAGTCCGTACTTTGTTGCCGTTGCTATTATTTATTTCTTAATTCTCTGTTATTGTTATTATTGTACCTACTTTATTATCCTTTAATGTTCACTCTATCTACTTCATTTTACTTTAAGTTTTTTCTATCTACATTTTTTAATGTATATCTTTCACCTTTTTAATTTTAATTCTTTATTATTCAATGTTTATAGTTTCTATTGTTATTTGGTTCTTTTATTAGCCCTGATGAAGGCATGAACTTCGGGCAAAAACGTCGGCAAATATAAAAATAAATATTATTATTTATTCTTGCTATTTTTTATTTTTACTGATCATCCCAACCATCCTTCTCTTATAAATAATCATTTGACTTACACACTGAGCTAACCCATACCACTACAGCTGTTATAAATGAAAACCAGAAAGCTATGCTGTTGAACATCCCAAACAGCTTCAGTAATATTTAAAATAATAATAAAATAATGACCTTACTTGGTTAGACGGTTAGGATTGTTTATCCCTATCTACAGAACAACAACAACCGTTTTAGTATAAGGTTGAAGTGTTAACAAATTAATAATAATAATAAACAATTTGGTGTACTAGTTATCCCGATACAACTAATCGTCGCCTGCATACTTCATTCCATCTACTCCTTGAAGCCAACAAAGCCGTGTTTACACATTTCACAAACTATAAGAGATAGGGTGTTTCATCCTAGACTAATGCTTGAGACCGATCCATCTACATTCGATCATAGATAAATCTATGGAAGTTTTAATCAACCCGGTTGTCGCTTCCACACTTTTTTTTTTGTTGCTTAAGAAATGTTAAATTTAATGATTTAAAAGAATTTCATACATTTACCATTATCACCTTACATGAATTTAACGCCTTCTTTTGCTTCTTTTCGCTTTAATTATAAAATTACAATAAATTAGGGCAAATATGATGCCCAACATCTACCATGTTTGTTTCTGTGGATATATACAAATATATAAACCCTTGTTTCTAGTTTGCTATTATTTGTTATGTAAATGTATAATCTCGGCTTTAAGACCAGCCCTAACACAATCCTCCCAACTGGCCTCGGTTTTCCTCTCGTACGTTTATCAGTCGGTTCAGCGGCAGTTAACTCCAATTCCCATCCATAACTCCGTAAGCCCATTTCAACCATTTCCGTGTTATTACTTACATTATTCTAACCGGGGACGAGCAAACACAGTTCCGTTTAGTTAAAATCCTCTAAATTTCCCATTGGAATCATGCTTCCTTGGAAACAGAATAATTGTACGAATTACTCTACTAACGAAAACATTGAGATTTTGTTTTGCATTCAAAATTATAACTACTGTAGTTTACCTTAAAAAGCATATAGATCGAAGAGATATACAGCGATTACGTTATAAATGGAAAAATCCAAACAATAAATAAATTATGAAGAGAAGAATAGTTGGGGTGATCAGTCAAATAAGAAGGCAAAAATAAATGATAATATTTATTTTGACATTTGCCGACGTTTCGACCTGAAGTTCAGGCCTTCACCGGTGCTAAGAAAAGAACCAGATAAAAAGGTATGAGAAACATAAGTAGTGCAGTTAAAAAAATTAAAGTAAAATGCAGTAGTTAGAATAATGACAAAAGTAAGAATAATAATAATAATAATAATAAAACTAAGAGATAAATAATAATAACCAGTACAAAGTGTGGAATGATGAAGTAAACATAATCAAAAAAGGTGACATAAGTATTAAAATGGGAACCTTAGAATAAAATGTTATATAAACGAATATGAAACGTCGGCAAATGTCAAAATAAATGTTATCAATTATTTTTGCCTTCTTATTTGACTGATCACCCCAACTATTCTTCTCCTCATTATTCACGACAGTCAACCATTTACCCACAATAAATAAATTAATCTCTGATATACAGGTGACCAGTTAATCTGCCAACGTTTCGCCATTTCAGGTATCATCAGGACAGAAAAAAAAAATCACATTTAAAAAAAAAAAAAATTAAATAGACATCTCTCCAAATTATCCTTGCAGGCGTTGATGACCTCGATGTTTTACACTCAAAAACAAAACAAACAAGAACCAACTTATCGATATACATACTGAAGGAAACGGAAGATTCCATTAAGACAGCAGAGGAAGATAATATTGAACAGCTTATTAGCAGCGATAAAAGGTAAAAAATATCCATACCTACAATGAAATAATACAAAATTGTGTTAATTAGGGTCAACGCACCAGTTATGGACGGGGGGGGGGGGGAGGGAAGCCAGTGATGTACCAGGTTCCAGTTTTTCTAGATTGAAGAACAATGCCCTCTATTGACAACCGTATGAACCAAGTTACGGAAATAAAATTTCAAAATGCCTTAAATTTCTCTTATATTTATGGTTAAATAAAAATTTTAGAATTTTTTAGGGTATGTCTATTACTGGTACCGACCCCCTGTCACTTACTAGAATTAAGGTGTCCATCAGTAGTACAAAATGGTGTTTTTTTTTTAAATGGAGATTATACCTGCATAACTAAATTTTTTTTTCAATTTTAAAAGATTTAAATAGAAAAAGGAGACCCTAGAGATTCTAAATGTCCAACGGAGAATAACTATAATAATTTATAATTATAATAATTACGGCGGCATAGGCCAAAAAAAACAAACATTTCTTTAGTTATGTCCATCGCTAGTGCGCTTACTCTAAATAAAAAGAAGAAAAGAAGAACAAATTAAAAAAAAAAAAGTTTATATTATTTTATAAATAATTTTAGTATTACTTTATTTTAGGCATGCGTCTTTTTTTTTGTATTATCTCTTCTAATCAGCTGTTCAATATAAACTTCCTAAGCTGTTTCCTTCAATATGTAAACCCTCCTATTCCAATTCCTGTCCCAAAAACCGTCAGATACCCGCTAACCTTTTATGTAAAATTACATAGTATTCATAATAATGTATTTACATATAGCTCATAACTTAAATACTTGCTATCAGATTCGACTTTCTTTTTTTCCAACAGGAACACAGAGTTTACTGCTAAGAAGAATATAATGTATTTTTTATTTTTTCTAAAAGTGTATATTTATATTTGGGCATTGTACATAATTTTACGTGTCTTGGCAAGGTTTCAAGAGTTTTGTACATAGATTATTTTATTTTATTTTGTATATAGTATATATGACTAATATTTTCTCATAATCTAACATATGCCTATTATAGACCATAGGTCACCAAAAAAACACAGTTTTTTTTTATATATTACATGTATGTTTATTCAACGTTTCGGCTTCAGGAGCCATTTTCAAGAACCTGCAACTAAATTTTAATTTACTTTTTACCATTCAAGTATAGCCTCAGACAATAAACTTGTATCATTCATCTACCATGCACCGCGCCATAAAATTTTTAAAATTTGTCATTACGATATGACTCGTCCTAATTCATTCTTTTATTTCAAAGAATGTCGTTTTCCGTTTCTAAAAATTATAATATATAATTATAAATTAAAAATAGACTGCTATAATTAATTTAAAATTTTAATTTTCGATTTACATACCTCTATTTGCAGACGGTATCAAGAAAGTATTGAAAGTATGCAGGACTGGATTTACTTACATAAGGAGTGGGGTGGAGGGGTTAGTGATCAGCTGTTTTATATCAGTATGTTGTATGTTTTATATCAGTATGTTTTATATCAGTAACCTATTGAAGAACAATGCTTTCTTGATACCGTCTGCAAATAGAGGTATGTAAATCGAAAATTAAAATTTTAAATTAATTATAGCAGTCTATTTTTAATTTATAATTATATATTATAATTTTTAGAAACGGAAAACGACATTCTTTGAAATAAAAGAATGAATTAGGACGAGTCATATCGTAATGACAAATTTTAAAAATTTTATGGCGCGGTGCATGATAGGTGAATGATACAAGTTTATTGTCAGAGGCTATTCTTGAATGGTAAAAAGTAAATTAAAATTTAGTTGCAGGTTCTTGAAAATGGCTCCTGAAGCCGAAACGTTGAATAAACATACATGTAATATATAAAAAAAAATGTGTTTTTTCGGTGACCTATGGCCTATAATAGACATATGTTAGATTATGAGAAAATGGCACCAAACCCGAAGGATGGGGCTAGAAAATTAATGTTTTCTTTACTTATTTATCTTTATCATTACTTTTTATGTTTGTTTTTATTTGACCAGGTATAACATTTTAATTTTGTACTTTTTTGTTATTCTAAAAGGACTTCGTAACAGAATAAAATTATTTTGTATGTATTAAAAAGGGTTTAGCGAGATATTTATTTTTTCCTTTCTCTTGATGATGCAAAATTGGCGAAACCTGTTAACTGCTCACCTGTATGTTAGATACTCATGGCTTTATAGTTCGGATTTTTCCCATTTATAACTACAGTAGTCTCTTTAATATTCGCTATCGTTTTAAATAATATACAGGAAAAGGTGTTTCGAGCATTATTCTTAATATCCAAATAAATTTCTTCCTCGGAAAGGACAACCTGGAAATGTAACGTACCGTAAGGGAAGGGAGGTTATCGATCCAGGAAGATGCTACTTAAATAGAAGTGTTGAGGGGCCTCCGTGCTTAGTATATACCTTTGAGGGGGGGAGGGGGTGCCGCTGGGCTGCCCACGAGCACCTTCCAGGAACCCTGCCTGTATGGGGGAATGATTCCGCGAGTGATACAGCGAGTAATACAGCTTGTTCACTTCCGTGTTAGTACCCCGAATCTCATAACAGTTTCCTCGCCAAATTGTCTTACCACGAAACGTAGTGATAAGGAAAACACGAATTTCATTAATATTCATACATGTAGGAGCTTTCGGACTGAAGCCCTTCCTAAAAGGCATAATTATTTTTCTTGTTAGCGGTCCATATTTGTGACTGTGAGTGATTTAAGCTGAATTCTCAAACAATGAAAAAATGCTCTATTTTAAAAATTATAATGCATATACAACTACTAAATAGAACCATGTATGAACAAAATCTTTGAAAGTATTATTATTGGTGTGATTATATTTTTAAAAAGAACTTCAAGAACCACTTGAAACACCATTTCATAGGTATCTTCATAAATTCAAATTCATGGTTGTCTTACGAGAACCTTTTGTAAGATCAGAACTGATGAAGGCCTTAACTTTAGGCCGAAATAAAACAAATTTACTTATTTTTACTCTGTATTTTTCCGAAACATCCCAACCAACTTCTCTTTTCACTACAATCAACCATCAATCCACTGTCATTTTTCATAGATCTTTAATTTCTTCTTTTTTTCGCAAGTAATTAGCATTGTAATTTAATTTTAACAAGTAATTATCATTTTTCTTAGCCCTGATAAAGGGCCGAATTGTCGGCAAAAATAAAATATACTTATTTATTTTTACTACTTTTTTTTACTCAAAAAAAAAATCCTGGATTCGCTAGTAATCAGTTCCACTTACTACTCCTGATAACCACATCATTGGTAACCAGCAAAAGTGCTAAACTATAATAATAAAATATATAACTTATATAATAAATAAGTTGTATAATGAAATATTAATAAGGTGGGAAACGTACGGTCTTCTGGAGTAATAGAGATACGTTCATAAATTTTCTGATATTATTATTTAATTAAGCCAAAATAACCTATGAAAAAAAAATATTGTGCAACTACGAACTGAAGCCTACTTCAAAAATAGAAAAATTATTTTTTTTTTCTTTGTCCATATGTTTTTCTGTGAGTGATCTGAGGTAAATATATATGCAATTACAATATGTACATTTTTTTTTAATTATAAAGTTACTAAATTATACAGTTACTAAATTTAAGCATTTGTTAAGAAAAATATATAAAAAAATTATCCATGAAAGAATTATTGTTACCGTAACAGTCTTTTTGTTTTTATTTTTATTTTATCTCTTAGGTTTAGGATCATGTAATAATAGATCTAGGTTTAGGAACACCTAATATAATCATATTATATAGTTTTTCTTTTTGCTTCCATAATAGAAATAAAAATAGATAATTACCATTATAAAAACAAAAAAAAATGAATCTCCTCCAAAATTAAATTCTAAATCCACTACTGAATTAATGAGTTTTTGTATAAAGAAATGTGAATTACGGTGGAATTCACAATTACTGTTAGCTTTGTCAAAAGTGAACTTAGTGACTTTTGCAATAAATTGACAATCTAAATTAGATAATTTAATCCTCATAAATATTGAAAGAATATTTATTTTCCATCTATATATAAATGTATTCATGTATTTATATAGATAAAATTTCATTGTCACTAAATGTTTTACAAAAGAATTGAGCATGTCATTTCTATCGATCATGGTTTAAATTGGTGAGGATATAGACAAAGGTAACCCGAAGGTTACTACGGTAACTAAAGCAGAACATTAGCAAATTAATGTAGTTATTTTAGGGGCTAACATAATTGAATTTAATTAATCAACTTCTTGATTGATGACTCAACCTAGTTTCCAGTCCTCTGTTAGTAGTTCATTCAATTCTTAGTAAAACAAAGTAGTAGGCTGCCAAGGAGCAAAACATATATGAAACTGAACTAAAGGCACCATATATATATATATATATATATATGAATAAATATGATGAGTAACGTAAAAAAAATATATTTTTTTTCACATTCACTCACTTGTTGTAGAGACGTAGCATTTAATGAGATGACGTTTTATAGCCTGTCTGACCCCACATATCGAGGAGCTTGTACCTTATTCGTGGAAGACATGTTATGTGCGTGTCTCGTATCTACATTATCGTGATTAGCTTGATGAAGTACACGCGTAAGCCACTCCAATGAAAAGAAAATGTTTGTAATGATATAGAAAAAAAAAATGTTCGTTTCGTTCAGAAGTTAATCAAGAAAAAAATCAACAAAGGATGTGGTGACCTCACTGTTGTGAGGGAAAAAAATTAATTCATAAGGCTATTTTATTTTTAGAAATCACCATTTGGTTAATTATAAATAGGTAGATAAATGTATGTTTATTTACATATTTTTCAAGTATTTAAAACAAAGAACATAGCACTGGATATAACGTTTGTTACCGACTTGTATGACGACAGACAAAAATATAAATTCCATTTTTCAAGATATAAAAATAATTTAAGCAAAATGTTTAGTTTTTTAAAAATACCAAAAACCATATTTTTATTCTCGATTTTGTGATCAAATTATCTTACGATTAAAATGGAAAGCAAATGAGTGTTAATGAGTTCTTAGTACCTCATTAAATAGAGAAAATTTACAGATTGAAAACTCCACATTTAATGATCGTTAATCGTTAATAAAAAAAATTTATGTTAGAATAAGGTGAAGTCATCCACGATGTTTTAGATGGATGTTAGTAATTTGTTAAAAAGTGGTCTGTGAAGCGGACTAGTATAAAATATTATTTTTATTTGCTAAGTATAGTAGCTACCAAAGGGAATCCATCCAAGTAGAACACAAGTAATCAACCATCTGTTCAGAGGTCACGCAGGAGAGAAAAGTATTTTAATTAGATAAGTTTGAGGATTAATAGAGTTTTAAACAGACCTCATTGTTTTATCCCGGTGATGGTGTTGTCACCCAATTAACTTATAAAAATTTCAAAAGAGCCAGAGGATGGCAGACGACGTCGCTGCCGTTGAGAAAACTCCAATTACAGCCGCATTGGAGCAATTAGGTCGAGGAAATTAGCTTGCCTTCTGTCAACCTTTAATAAATTCAGCTAGTTAATACGCCATTCACTACCGCAAACAACGCTCTGAGATTTCTTTTATTATTCTGGTCTCTTTTGCATAACAAAAATAATAGGAAATGTACATATAAAAAAATATTAAAACAATTTACTCCTATTTTTATTTCTTAATAATTATTATAATCGGGTAATAGATCACTTTTGTTTTTATTTTTATTACTTTATTATTTATTATGTTATTTACAACTCTATAAAAAAAAATACATCTAGTAAATTCGTACATGATTATATTCATCCTTGAAACACGTTGAAAAACTACCCAACGGTAGCACTCTAATAATATGTCAACATTGAGAGATCAGGGGGCCATCTTCTTTTCAGACGCCTGGAAGGGTTATCAGGAATTGAAGAGGAAGCGAGGTTAGAAACAAGAGGTTTGGAACGGTTATGAAGTTTCTTGTGGAAGGATAAGTATCTGGATTGGGCCAAATCTGATACATAAGGAACATTAAGATCATTGTGGATGATTTTATTTGTGACAAAGTAAGGAGGATTGAGGATTTTTGATTGTAAGGATTGGATACGAGAGGAATTTGAAGTTTTGGTGGAGCCCTATAGCTCAATTCCGTAAGTCCAAATAGGCCTTAGTCATGTATATTAGTCTTTTGTAATTTGTAGTTTTTGAGCGTTTATCTAGTAAGTGTTGGAGTAGTCGGAAACGTCGAGCGGTTTCTAGTCGTTTCAGTCGGGTATGAGGATTCCAAGTTAAACGTTTGTCCAGGTGAAGTCCTAGGTAACGGATTTGCTCAACAGAAATAAGCGAGGTATTTTTAAAGGACCATGGGAAGAGCTAAATCCAAATTGGTGATCTGGGATTATGTGAATAGGTCACTTAAATATATTTTTATAATGTACAATAACTTCTACCTACCTACTGTAACCTATAACACTAGTGTGTTATACACCTACTATAACTAGTGTCCATGTGACAGATTGCTATAATAGTCAATAAATAAATATTAAAAAAAATTAATTATGACTTGGAAATTCTATATACCCTACTGCTGGAAAACTACGTAGTTTTAATTTACAATTAGTAATAAATAGTGAAATATTGTCAATATTCATTTTTCTTTTATTTATTAAATATTTTTGTATTTATTTATAATTATATTATATTCATACGGGACAAAATTATCTTAAAATTATTTATTTATAGTTATACTTATGCTTTAATATTTAATTTTATATATTTGTTTTATTTACTTGTATATATTTTATATTTGTATTTATATTTAGCAAGTCACGCTAACCGCGAAGCAGAGTACAATCAAGATTGATGCGGTTTGCCGCCTTGTTAAACGCTCTTCAAGATCAAGGAATCTACGGACCGTTTAATTCAATTGAGACCTAGCAGGAAGGCGTTCTTCACGATAAATTAATTTTATTTATAAATTAATATGGAAATTAATTAAATTTCAGTCTTAGGTAAGAAATTCGTTTTTAAACCTGCATGTTATTAAATCCTGACATAAATATTTTTTTAATCATTGGCAAATAAATTTATTTTGTAATATATCAACTATTAAATTTACTAAGAAATACTTAAAATTAAAAAAAAAATACATTTAATATTTTAAATAAAGTTTAGCTATATATTAATCTTCAACTAATTCTAAATGTGCCCAATTATATTGGTTTGCTAAATAAACAGTATACTAATTAATCACATTGGATTAATCATTAAAACTTATTTATAAATATACTATTCAAATACATTATTTTTTTCCTTTTTTTATTTGTTTATTAATTTTTCTTTTTTTTTACCATTTGATTTCATTTTGTTCCTTTCTTTTTATTATACATTCTCCTTTTATTCTAACCTAATTCCTAGTTTCTAATGACAAATACTAAAATTTTTAAAATTACATATATACAATCATATAAATTGAAAAAATACCACATACAACAAAAATTAAACAAAAATAATACATTTTGTATAATTCAAATAAAGAAAAACATGTTCAATAAATAATTGAATACATTATGATCTTCATATGCTATATGTTTCAGCAGACTGAGCCCAAATTCTATTTCAAAATCCAAAATTTCAAACCTACTCCCTCAATTGGTACCGTACATACTTCAAAGGTGACTGAAAAGATAGCATTAGGTTATTCTAATCTTTAAGGGCCATTGGAGTTATAACATAGTTTTCTAATACAATTGTAAATTACAACGAATAAATACAATTAAAAAAAAAACTCTTAGCTTACAAGGTATTGTGTAATAAACCGACATAAAACGGGCTTAAAGCAAATAAACAATTCACAAAGGGGTTGAAAACGTGGGAAGGAATGGGCTACAAGAAGAAAACAGCTGATGAAAAACCGGGACCCCGAGAATGCGGCCTGGAAAAAAGCCGGTTGGCCAGAAGGAATAAGATGGGTGGTCCCCTTGCACATTCTCCAAATATTTCTGTCTTTCCTAAAGAGCGAAGAAAAAATCCTTTATATCCTCCCGAGTACGGAAAAGGACTTCTGTCTGTACTGTCAAAAAAAAAGAAAAAGAAAAGAGGTGTAGAATATATTAAAACAGGTCTTGAAGTTGAAAAGTACATTGCATAGTTGTAAGGCAAACAAAAATTGATTAAAACAAATCATTACTTCATAAGTAGTAATTTTTGTAAATATGGACAAAAAACCCGGACAAGACAAAATATATGGTTAGCAACAAAAATGACTATTTCGGTGTTATGAATATTGAAGAAAATACAATTGAATGCTTAGAGAAGTCTTAGAAGCTTTTAGGTTCTATGATAACAAGAAAAGATGAAATTGCGAAGGAAGTTAAGGTTAGGTTAAAAACGAGAAATGCTTGCTGCTTTTCAGTTGTGAAACTACTCAGCTCGCGGAAACTTAAAAATTACGGTTTACAAAACCATTATTCTTCTTGCAGTACTGTAGAGATGCGAAACGTGGTCGCTTACATTAAGAGATGATTAAGATCTTAAGGTTGTTGAAAATAAAGTATTGCGTAGAATATTCGAACCGAAGAAGAACAAGTCAACCGAAGACGTTCACACAACGCTGAATCGCGCGAACTGTGCCCAGTTAATATAATTGAGATGATTACGCTCAGGCGAATAAAACGAGCTTGTAAAATTGATGCATATGGTAACGAAAGAATTCCAAAAAAGTTATTATTCAGTGGGGGAAATAGTAATCGTCCGAGGGGTACACCGAAGCGAAGGTGGGAAGATAGCAAAGCTGATCTGGCGGGGTTGGGTTTATAAGGCGTCCAGAGGTGGAAGAATGCAGACATCGATTGATGGTATCGGCATCGAACCTTCGGGTTCGTTAAGGCTTATTATCATCATTAAGTAGTAATTAGTAAAGCATCTTGCTAAAATCCAAAAATAATGTGTTTCTTATATAGAATAATACTTTGATAAATACATTTGACATCAACTGAAGTAGTAATTAAATTCTGTTGTACTCGAAAAAGGGTAAAATTTGATTAAAATACTTGGGTACTTAGTACTCAAGAGTAGCATTTGCCCATCTCATACAGATTTACGGTTCAGCAAAAATGATGTACTTACATCAACTACAATATTCACAACGTTTTAGGCTAATGATAGGGCATCCTTGGCACCAAAGGCGGATCTACGGGGGAGGGGAGGGCTTTCGGGTTGAAGCCCCCCCAAAATGGTAAAATGTTTTACAGAAAAAAATATTAAAAACTATCTATTAAATTATTCTTGTTCGTGTAATTATATTTAATAGGACTTCAAGAACCACTTAAACACCATTTCAGATAGGTAATTAATTTCTTTATTTTTTCATATTAATTATCGTTATATATATTAAATCATGTATATGAAAAAAAAAATCTTTCGGGCTGAAGTCCCCCCCCCAAAATTAAATCCTTGATCCGCTAGTGCATGGCACGCAAATAATAAACATACATACCGACGTACGACAACTACAGACCACCACATATGATAACTTTATATCAAATCAATTTTTTTTTTTTTTAAGTTTCAACTCAAACTGTTGGTTATGATTTTATTCAAGAACGTTCAGATTAAATCACGAAAAAAAAATCATTAGAATTGGTTTGAATTGAACTTATGTTACAAAACATGTATTTTTCTCGACTTTTTAAAAATGACAGATGTCTCTCTTTGATATGAAGTCATTCATATGTACTCTTTACTTCCGACTTCATAATGTACTACAAGGACTAAATAGATGTCTATACGACATGGTCATTACTGATAGACCCATCAGAAGGGAACTGGAAAGGAGATGAATGAGATATCTTTTCTGATTAAGAAAGTAAATAAGTAGTGGAGAGTGGTGTTGCAGGGAACTATACTTCCTCATACCTGGAATGCCAGACCCAAATGTTACAACACATTTGCTAACAGACTCTTAAATCATAAGATAAGCGTAAATAGACAAATGAAGAGAAAAAATACATATAATATTAGAAAAATATAAATATTATATGCCTAACATATATAGTAAACTGTATGAAACTTCAATGAGATGGTATAAAAATAAAAACATCAAATAAATTCTTATTCGTTATAGAATAAGAAATAGAATGATTTTTTTTACTTACTGCCTGGTCATCTCCTACTTTTAAAATATATATACAGTATGATGACTGGTACCACAGTAAACCTCATTGGGCGACAGTCTGGTACTATCAGGTTTGCAGAATAGTTGACAGTATCAGTCGTGATGGTAAGAACTATCACGTGAAGACGCCAAACATTGAACTGTCACAATATAATAATAATATCTTACCTAATCAACTGTATTGGTGGTCTTAGAGAGAAAATATTGTTCTCATACATTGTTGCGATTCGATAATTTTTAAACTTGAAATGGATTCTTTAAAACGGTTTTACGTTAATAAATTCTTGGAGGAGAAATAACAACTAATAAATTTTTAAAAATTTATTTTACATCAATTTATTAATTGAATTAGGTTTTTAATGTCTGTCGAGATAATATTGACACCGTCTTGATAATATTGCTGTCTTCTGCAGTTTCCAGTTCAATCGACGTGTAAACAATAATAGATGGTAGCGTTCGTGACGATGCTATGACGACGGACATAATCACCGTTTAAACGAGATTTTAAGGCGTCAAATAGTTGTTTCCTATCCCAATTATAATCCGTCAATGTCAAATTGAAAACTAAGTGCTTCTTTTAATTACAACGCGAAAGCAGATTTCGATTTGTAAAAAATAAAATTTTTGAGTTCTACCAATGGGTAGTTTCTCTTCATGTTGTACATGCCATGTTACAAATTTCTCATTTACTTATTGTATTCTCTATGTAATACAGTTGTAAATTCCATTGAAATAAAAAAAAAAAAAATAAAATAAAATAAAATTAGCGCTAATGAGAACTTATCAGGCGATCTTTTTCAGTAATGAATTATCGCTAAACAAGAAAGACGTAGGACTGTATAGATCGCTCAAGATAGCTATCTAGAAAAAGGCAAACATTAATTTGTTGCTCACGGTCACCTAGATCACCAGATCTTTTCCTTTTTCAGATTTTATATAATAATGAGCCTGTCGACGCCTGAGATAGATAAATAGACCCGATTTAGAAAAATAAAATAAAATAACTATAATATCAATAGCACGTGGGAAGTCAACACAACAGCTCATTATTTTCGCGGCGAAAATAAGCGTTGTTATTAACAATAGTCCTGTCAAGTTAACAGCATTCCTTTGTTGTATATTAAGATTTTTTTTCTTTTAACTATTCCTAGCGAATTTTCGAAAATAATTTATGGCGTATTTTTCAAGTGAGGTGATTTATTTCTTGAAGATTTTTAGAATCCAAAAAGAAAAGTTTTTGTAAATATACCATTAATTGCTTCAGCCATTTCTCTGCTGATATATTGCAAAGTAGTGTTGCACAAACGCGAGATCGAGACGAGTCTTGGTCTTGCAAACTCAATCTTGGTCTTACGCAAGAGTCTCTCAACAGTCTTGCAGTTACTTATCAGCTTATTACTGTAATTTTTTAGATATGAGAAACCTAACTAAGCCCCAAAGAAAAATTAGAGGCGTTAAATGCAAAAATATATTGGTTATACCAATTATTTACATATAGTGACAAAAATTGTCAAGTATTAGTAACTATTTTGTCTTAATTTATCCAATAAATTGATTTTTTTTACCAGTCCTGGTCTTGAACTTGCAACAGTTAGGCGGCCTTGGTCTTGGTCATGCAAAGTGCTCAAAATAAATAAGGTTATATTGGCTAAACGACACAATATTTTTATATGCCACCTCTTTCCCCGATTTAGTGATTAAATTTTTATTTAATTTTTTTTTTTTTTTTTTTTTTTGTTCTCCCCTAACTCGTCTTTTAGGCTATACGGAGGGGTTTTCCCGGGCCAGGGAGTGAGGGCGGGGGATGAATACCAGAGTTAAAAGTCCCCCAGGAACCAGGACGTGAACTCGTAATTTTATGGTTTCCAACTGCAGTCATCAGATTGGAGAGCAACGTGCGTTGCTATGCACCCACGATTTTTAGTACCTCACGATATTAATTAATTTAATGATAAAACGTACTATTCCTGAGATTTTTCATTGATGAAAAAGCTGTATATTGCAACAAGATGAAGACATTTACGAATTTTAATGAAATAATATGAACGATATTATAAATATTGTGAAATATTTCCTCATTTATTTAAATCCTTGAAGCTCGCGCTCCAGAATGAAAAATTAAAACATAGTAAAAAAAAAGATGAATACCGTTCTTGTACAGAAAATCACTCCAGAAAGGAATAGACAGTACAGGAGGGAGTTAAGTGACACTTGCAATACGTGAGTTAATCTGCCTCGAAATGACCTGTAGTGACCTAGAGAAAGAGGGAATTTTGTTGTATTTACATGAAAGAGGATGTTGTGTTTACATTACACTAGATATGACTTGACACTCATGAACGTCATCATTATTTTTAATCCTGTATTAGGAATAAACACAAATAGTCTTATACATATTGCAGGATAAAAACAAATCCCGAAAAAATGGAGTTTTGGAGGGTGGTTTAGGTGTTAGGTGCAGATGACAGATAAATTATTTATCCTGTTTTTTCGGCCGTGGATCGACCCAGGGGTACACCCAGGCTCTATAAAGATAAAAAATTAATTAAGTGGGGACTGTTGAGCGCGATCTCGGTCAAATCCTTGCAAAGTACTGAACCAAAGACCCTCCATGGGTTGTGTAGTGGTACAGGTACAGGTATTTTAAATTATTCTGATATACTGTAAACAATTCAGGAATTTAACACTATATACGTAATGCATACAGAGTTTTATTTTTTAAACAACTTTTAAGGAAAATATAAATATAAAATGAAAGTACAAAAATAAATGCAAGGATAAATTCTTCAATTTATTACACAGAATTACATTGGAAATATTAAAATATTCAAAGGAAAGGTAAAATGTAACAATTGAAAAGCCTGAATGAATAAAGGGAATTGCTATTTAAAGCTAAATTAAAATTTAAGTGTGAAGGGAAGGGTATGAAATTATAATGAGAAAAGAAAATCAGATCCTGTACCTCTTTGCCTCATCCCGGAGCGAATTTGTCGCTTCTGAGAAAGAGATCATTAAATTTTGATAGGGTTCCTGCCGAGGTGAAATCTTTTGCGCAAGGAATGGGGGGGGAGCGACATTGATGGCAACGCCCTGGCTTAAACGACAATTGAACTGAGAGCGAAAGATATAAGTCTTAAATTTTACAGTTTCGATAGAGTTGATTGTATTCTTTAGTAAATTATTCATGACAGTAAAACTCGTTTTTATATACAAGCAGTTTTTACGTACTCTGGTACGATTTCGAGCCTTACTGTAATAATATATGTGGGGATATACAATTTAATAATTTTCCTACTTTGAAAATAAAAATACACTAAAGTGAAAATTACTTTATACGCTATTTTACAATTGACAACAGAAGGGGGTAATCTATTCTCTTTGATCATGAACTAAGAAAAAGTAGTTTTAATTATAAGAAAATGCTTGTTCAGAAACTACTCACTGGCAGCACTCTAAATAACTAAATTTTTAAAAACAAATCATTAATAACGATCATTTCAAATAATTGGTGCAATATTTAACATTTTAAATACTGTAATTCACAATACTGTACGTCACATAGAATAATTATAAACAAATAAAGATATATGTTAGTAAGACCTCTATAAAAAATTAAACGACTATTCTGTATTGATATAAAAATATTACAGCCATCTCTCTGATTCTAAAAATTATAAGAAGAAATACTGACTTCATTTTCAGTTCTGATCAAAATGTTTAAAAAAATGTCTTATTGTTCACAAGAATAGTTTCTTAATAATTATAATAGTTTTAAGAATATATGTTGTTTTTTTTTAAACCAATATCTGAAAAAAAAATTATACACGTGGGTGATATTACATGATGATTTTCCGTTTCGTTTGTATACTTATCTATGTATCAGAATCATTGCACCAATTTCGCTGTCGCGTCTCTCAAATAATAAAATTTCTAAACTTTTGATTTTTTTTTCTCATAAATTTCCACGACTTTTCGAAGTTCAAAAAATTGCCTGGCTTTTCGAGTTCGGTAATGGATAAAAAAAAACATGAAAAATTAAATTTTTCTTTTCTATTTCCAAACAAGGACTCGAACAAAAATCATTTTAAAAAACAAAAACATCCCTGTTACAGTTTAAAGCTTTCAATTTATTTATTTTTCATTATTTACATTTTTAAAATTTAAAGTTACTGTTAAAAATTGATCATTTTAGAACTCAATAGAAGTCCAAAATAATAGAAAGAAATGGTTGTGTTTTTATGTTTAATTGAAATTTTCTTTGTATAAAATAAAACTATTCATTAAACAAGAGCACATTGTTCTTCGAGATCACTTCAAATAAATATTGACTAAAAAAACGATTCTGATATGCTCAGCGAAAATTATGTCATTGTATACCTATTAGCAGAAACAATCTAGTGAATGTGAAGTTGTTCTCTAATTTTCATACAAAAAAAGTTGAGTTGTTTCTTTTAAAAGAAACAACACAATAATTATTCCATAATTTTTCATTTGTTAATGTTCACCTAATTAATATTGTAATACATAAATAATGTCTCTCATTCTTACATCATTACTATAAACAATTTTAAATCAGATTTAGCATACCAAAATAGTTTTACTTATATCAACAAGTATCAACATTCGAAAGCCTCGATTGATGAAAATATCGAGAAACCTCTCTAAACAGAAAAACCATTTCTGCGGAAAATTTTTAAAAGTCTGGCATGTAAATGTTGGAATTTAGACCCCTACAAAACGGATAATCCTTAAACCGACACAGGCAGTCAGATTTTCTTCATCTAGAAACAAATTACATCTTACAAACGGACCCATATTAATTATTGAAAATAGTGAAAATCACATTTTATATTTTTGATATAATTACGTACGCACATTTAAATATGTAGATATCTTAAAATTATTCTTTTTTAATTAGTGTACGGTTGTCCTCTTTCACAATAAATAAAAATATATTTTAAAGAAAAAACGATATAAGAAGGTAAACATAAATTCACAAATTGATAGTTTATCGTAAAAGATAAATTAAGTATTTAAAGAAAATACTATTTTTTTTTTTACTTTACTAGTAGGTAAGGAAAGTATAGGTAAGGGTCAAATTTCCGATATGCAGTTTTCAATGGATCTATTACGTTTCAGAGCCTCCTGAGCAATGAAATTCCCTACAAAACTAAATATAAATCGTTCATTTTGGACAACAATTAACGAAGTTACAGCTATTCAATTTCCAAGGTAAATGAGAGAAAAAAGATGAGTAAGTAAATGTAAGAAAATATTTCCTCTACTTTTAACAGAAATTATTGTTTGGCAAAATTAAGCTATGGCAAAAAGTTTTTGATCAGCAAAATTAGAGAAATTTTTACAATGATCTACTTTAAGCCGGTTTACATTGTTTTAGTTTATTAAATAAATCGTACTCAAATCTTTTTTTGATCAATTTTCAGAAAAATTCAATTTTTTTTGTTTCTTTATGGACATATGTTAAGATATAAAAACTTTTCTGAAATAGGTAGGAAAGTCGTGTGAGTGGACACTCCAAATTTTTTTTATATGTAGACTGCCACATTTGAAAATGAACTATCTAAATACATATGTCATTTAAGTAATCGAGTTTATCTTAAAACTAATATGTAATATATGTATGTATATAATATGTAATATAATATGTATATATATATATATATATATATATATATATATATATTCAAAAACTCAAAATTATATAAACGAACTTCATTCATTTAAATTGAATACTTATTTCCAATACTTAGGTTGAACGTTGTATAGTTTAAAGGAAGAGATGGTCCGGGATAAAGATACAAAAATAGTGGAAAACTATTTCATTTTCATTTTTAACAGAAACTCCTTGCTGGAAGCACCTCTCTGAAGAAGACCTGCAAAGTTGGGTCGAAACATTGGCATGAAATAAAATAGTTTTTCCACTATTTCAGTCTATTTGTGACCGCCAACCCGGACCATCTCCTTCTTCATTCATTTAAATTAATAAAACAAACTAGTTTTTATATGTAGTTTATTATTACTTATATTTAAATAGTGGTTCACCTCTAATTTGAGGAAATCTTTCTTCAGCGGAAAAAATCTGTCGGGTTGCGGTCGTCCGTTATAGAGAAGTTTCGCTGTATTATTTATTGATTTACAATAATAATTTATTTTTCTTGATAATAATTATTGTTTAATTATTTTATTTTTTATATTTGCAATAGCCAGTAGCGAACCTAGCAAATTTGATAAAACTCATAATTTTCTTTGATTTTGATAGATAATGAACTTAATTTAGTTACTGGTAAAAAAGTTATTGTTGTTGGTATTTTGTATATGTGTTCTTGTTTTGCTGAATACCAAAGTTTAACCGCGTACGTTCAAATAGCTCTAAGTAATTATTAGCAATAAAAAAAAAAAATATATATATATATATATATATAATTTTTTTTAATGCTATATATATATATATATATATATATATATATATATATATATATATATATATATACACTATTTACTTATATAGACTGCGAAATTCTGTAAAAAATATACGTAGTGTCCGATAAGACAGTATAATAAATGGCTTTCCAAGGTGCTTAGAGGTACGTGGGGCGATGCTCGTAGCGTGGGCGCAGAGATTGTACTATTACAGAAGGTATGCTGTAGCCGTGGGCAGGGAAGAAATATCGCAATGTGTGTCCTATTATTTTCGACAGTCGTACAAAAATATTTTTTCGGGCTTCAAAAAGCAGTATGGAATCTATAGGGGAGAGGGAGGTAATCGCCCCTCAATAAAAAAAAAATTGAAGGGGAAAGAATATTGTTTCGCCTTCTCCTATCGCCCCCCCCCCAATATTTCGAAGAACAAAAATCAAACCAAAATTAATTAAGAAAACAGGAAAAGTCGACTAGTAGTTAAGCTAAGTCCTAGAAGTAAGTATGCAAGCATTTAACCACAACCTTTATTCCTATTATTGAGATTTTAGTTCATATTTAAAGATAATTATTTATAACGACATATCTTAGGATTTAATGATTCATTGCTTAATGTTCCATATGTTTTCGATTTGGCCCAATCCAGATACCTATCCTTCCATAATAAACTTCAGAATCATCCTAACCCTCTCGTTTCTAACCTTGCTTCCTCTTCAATTCCTGATAACCCTTCGAGGCGTCTGAAAAGAAGATGGGCCCGTGATCTCCCAATGTAAACATATCGTTAGAGTGCTACCATTGGGTAGTTAATCAGCAAGTGTTTTTCATGTCATTATATACATTATGTTCAAATTTACTAGATGTATTTATTTAATACAGTTGTAAATGTCTTTAAGAAATAAAAAATAAAAAATGATTCATTCATGTGTATCCTTCCATTTTCATGCCAAGATTTTAGCAAATTTTCCGCGGTAAGTTTGAAACATCAGGGAAATAAAAGAGTTCAATTCACTACCTTAAACATTTAAATAAAAAAATTTAAACTTTAAATTTAATTTTAACTTAAATTTAAACGCTGCAAATTATTTCACAATAGTTTATTATTTCCCAACAATTATACGTCTAAAATAACATTATCTTTCTAGTGACAAATTAAAAGAAATAAAAAGTTAATTCCAATTATTTGCCTAAACATCTTTTTTTCATCCCTAGTAATTTGCTAAAAAAAAAATAGAATAGAACATAAAAAACATCCAGAGACCAAATCTTTGATCTTAATTGTCCGATTTTTTTTTTTTTTTTTAGAAAATTTCGTGAACTTTAAAAAAGCCATACAATATCGAAGTGTATACTTTTTGAGTTATTCGGAATCTAATTTTACCACCCCTCTTAACTTTTTTCCCAGCTTCTTTTCGTTAAAATATGTCATATAGATAAATTTAAAGGGCATCAAGAAGAAGACTTTAGCCAAGTTTCATTGAAATCAATACATTCGTTTAGGTCAGTCTATAGCAATACAGTCTACAACAATGTAGGTTTTTCGGCCGCCATCTTGACAGCAAAAGGCGGATAGTATTGTCCTTGAAGGAGGATCATCCTCGGGTGATCTCTGATTTTAAATCCAAATTTGAAAAAAATAGATCCAGTAGTTTCGGAAAAAATGCGCGCTGACGGCGGATGGGCTAAAAAAATTGTATTCGTTTTTCAAATTCTACGTATCGTGACACGTAAAATTACACATTTTTAGAGGGAGGTAAGTTTTTTTCGATTACAATGGTTCATTATTGAAAATAATACACCAAAATAAGTAATATATCCAATTGCTTTGTTAACGTATTTTCAAACACACAAATAAGCCAAAAAAAAAAACTAGCATATAAACATAAATATAATATTATTTTTAAATATATAGATTATATTGTTCGTTTTACTGTAATTATGTCGTTTATGTAAATAATCACTCATATTTATTTTACATAAAATAAACTCCTCTCCTATCTGAATGGAAACTATGAAAAACTGGTAGTTTTTGCGTTAATGATTATATTAAAATAATTTTATGAATTTCTGGTAGTATTTATAAGATAAAACTCTAAAAAAATACGATATTCAGAAGCGTGTTCGATGAGTAAATGTAGTCTTGGGGGAATATTATAAAGGAATTTTAAATCCTGATTCTGTAGCGTACCATTTGTTTTTTATTTATTTTTTTTTTATCGATCAGTTCGTTGAAGCCTGTGACAAGTAGACATAAGGACGTGGGTTCCATTGTCGGTGCCCGAAAGGATTTTTTGTTCCAAGTCCCGTCAGGGTAACCGAGAGGTTTTTCTGAATGAACGACGAGAAAACCGAAACCATCGCTGCCTCAGGTGGTGGGGAAGTATTAAAGAATGTCAGTCAGGCCAGAAAATTCTCACTAACATACAATAAAATTACGTTATATTTATCATATATCATATAACAATTATATAAAGCTTTAGAGAATCCGAATTTTCGTACTGATTCAGCTATCCATCTTCATGTGTACCTCTCTCACCTGTACCAAATCCGAATTCCACAAAATAGTCTTACGATCCTTTAAGGTCTTGGTCAATGTATCGGACGTTTGACCGCGGTAATTCATTTATTATCTCATCTAAAAACTTAACGGCACATCTCGACCGCTGCGACTCTCTTAAATTAATTATGTTAACAGAGGAGCAATTGCGCATTCATTTAATGTTATATGTTATAAATGACCCTCAAGAATTATTAGCAAATTCTATCCTGGTCAGTATACAATATTAATAAAATATTGGGTTGGCAAATAAGTCTTTTCGGTTTTTCTGTTTATTTTTATATCACTATGATACACTTGATGAATTAATCCCTAAGGTGGATTGTTTATCCTGTTTGTAATATGTCAACAACTATATATGTTGAACTCTTGTTGAAACTTGCTTAGTATTGTGTTTGCTATTGCATTATGAATATAGAAGAAAATATCTTTCATTATCGGCATATTTTGTTGTATTATTTTTAAAAAGGTGAGCGTGCAGAAGCTTATATACAAATTTTCAGTGTTTATGTGATGATGTCTGGTCGCCCACATGAAACTGAAACGAGCAATGTTAAGGTCATTGTTGATCAAAATCCTACCCAATCAGTGCGAGAGGTTGCTTTGGCCCTAAATGCGTCGCACACAAGCACTAGCGGATCCAGGATTTAATTTTTTGGGGGGGGGACCCGAAACCCGAAACCTTTTTTTTCATAAAAATAACGATAATTACTTTGGAAAAACAGAAAGAAACTAACTAGCTATATGAAATGGTGTTTAAGTTATTCCTTAAGTACTTTTAAATGTAATTACATGAACAATATTACTTTAAGAGGTATTTTTTAAATTTTTTTCCCATAAAACAGGGTTATATTTTTCCATTTTGGAGGGAGGGCTTCAGCCCGAAAGTCCCCCCCCCCGTAGATCCGCCCGTGCACACAAGCGTAGAAAACCATTTGCACAAGCTCGGATATGTTTTCAAGCTTAATGTTTGCGTCCCTCACATGATTTTTTTTTTTCGACTTCAGCTATCTATAAGAAATTGAGCAGGAATTTAGTGCCACATAAACTAAACAAAATGACATCAACAGGAAATTAGTAAACAAACTACGAATGGAGATAAAAAAAAAAACTTTTGAAAGAAATTCCAAAATGAAGAGGACATCAAAAACCACTTGGATCAGTTTTTTAACATTAAACTCCAAATATTATATGAAGATAGCATTATGCAGGTTAGTGGAAAGATAGGAAAAAGTCATATTAAATAATGGTATCTCGGACTTTACTTCGACAAAAAACTCACCTGGAACATTCACACTAAAATAAAAAAACAAGAACTGACCAGACGATACAAACAACTGTCACATCTTCTAGACTACAGATCTCCACTCAACTTACTAAACGAGCGACTAATCTACACCACTATACTAAGACCTATCTGGACATACGGAGCAGAACTTTGGGGTTCCGCAAAACACACATAAACAAAATTCAAACCAAACTATCCAAAATTCTTCTACTCCCAATCATCCAAATCCGCTCGTGCTATCTCTATCTTCCTCCCTGTTACCTGGTGAGCCTCAACGACGACTAAAAAGGCAATGGCCTAGAGATCTTCTGCTGACAAGTTAAGCAAGTATCAAGAATACAAGAAGATAGAATATACGCTAACACATTTGCTTGATGCGTTACAACGCAGTGGCAAATTTAATAGAAAATAAACAAAAAATAAATAAATAAAATAATGGTCAATACATTGTAGATTAAAATAAATTTTATGTCAATAATACATTGAGTTTTATTTTACCCTGAAAAACCGAAAGGACTTATTTGCCAACCCAATATTTGTAGAATTTATTATACAGATTTCTTCAAATCATCAACACCATGCTAAAGTAAAGAATGTGAGCCTGTTTTACGATGCAGATTTGTTTGTTTAATATGGTACCGACGAAATTATCACTAGAACATTAGAATGATCATTAGAATTTGAAAATGTGGATTTCTAAAAAACATTTTTATCTTCTTTTTATCTAAGTATTTTTTTTAAACTTGACTCTTCCTCCGGTGCTAATTCATTTTCTTTTTTATATTTTCTTCCTAATTTTTGCAGACTTTCCGTCTTTTTTAATTCCCCTAAGAGCAAAATATTTATTTGTACAACCGTAGTTAGTCCACAATCTAACAATCTGGACTTTCCTTGTATACTACCTAAATATTCGTATTATTTAAATGTATATTTATATTCAGGAATAATAATATAGAAACATATCCAAGGATTTTATGATTCATTTACCTTTCATGTGGACACCTCAATTTTTTAAGTGATTTTCTTATAAATTTTCTACGATAAAGTTAAAAAATATATTTAGTAAGTACAAGTATAAATATATTTCATTTCCATTTAACAGTAACAGAACTGATTGACGGATTTTCAAAAATCGATACGATAAATCAATATTGACCAACACAGCAATAACTGAAACTATCTGAATGAATTAAAAATTACTCTCCAAAAAGAAGCGTTTTCTACTACTGAGGAGAGAGAGAGAGAATCACTTTATTATCATAAAATAAAATAAAATGGTGCTGCCCAATTACATTGGGTTGCTAACAACACAGCATACCTATTAATCACTACAGACATTATTTAAAATTATTATACAATTATAGGATTAACAATATGTATGAGCATAGTATACAATATTTTATACGTATATATATATATATATTATTTTTTTTTTTCCTTTTTTTTTTTTTTTTTTTTTATAATTTTTACTATTTCTTTCATTCATTTATTATCATTCTGTACCCTTTCTCTTCCTTCTCTCCCCCTATACATGTTCCCACTCACATTCTCTCCTCTCTCTTTCTAACCTAATACATAAAAAATTCATAAAGTACAGTGGACGTGTTCAATAAATAATAATATAAAAAATGCTGTAACACACGCATGCCTCCCCCTCGCGAGCAAACTCTCCCCCTATCCGCTCCCATGCACATGGTGGTGGATGATTCCCAGGGAGTCGAGGATTATACTCTCTGCCAACCTTGCCACGTCCTTTATGTCGACACCAAGGCCCTCCATGAAGCTCCTTGTTGAGTCTGGTATCGTTCCGCGAGCTCCGAACCAAAGGCCTCTCACGTGGAATTCTCTCGGCCCGAAACTCTCGCGGAACTTTTCACTAAGGAAAGGGATGCATTTCTCATATATCTGTTTTTTCTCCCTTTCCACTTTTTCTGCCTGATCGAGGTCGTTGGTCTCATATCTCACGGTCGGATCCAAAATCATCGCCGACTTTCCCGTCTTAGAGAATGCTACAATGTCGGCATATCGGGTGGATCCATCCGTATCTATACAATATACTTCCTCGAAACAGGCGTATTCTCTCTCTTCAAGGAGCCTCATCAGTTCATGCTTGACTCTGTGGTGACGGCGTGTTATAAGGAGGGAGTTGTTGGGGCATTTTCCAAGCACATGTGCTGGTGTTTCTGGCTCTCTGTCGCATTTGCGACAGAGGGACCCAACTTCTCTTACCTGTCCGCTGACACCTGGGACTCCACGCAGGGGAGCATAATTAATATTTAGTTTCAGGGCATTTGACCATTCAGACCCAGAAAGTACTTGCTTATCATACATGTATTTATTGGCTTTCGGGGTCTCTTTAAAATGGCGAACTCCAATGCCCTGCCACCTGCAATTGGTCCATTCCTCAAACGAATTTTCTCGAAGCGACTGCCGTAGAGCTCTCATATTCCGAATACCCCGATCAACCCCCAATCTCTCGGCACATTCATCAACCTCAGCCGAATAATCAAAGATCGACTGAAAAAGGGCATCGGGCACATTGGACAGTCGCTGAGCAATGGACCAATGTTGTAGAGGAGCCTCCCATTGGCAGCGGATTAATCCCAATCCTCGATACCTCCTGGGAGAGTACAACATCGCCGTGGAGGTGTTCGCAGGGAGTCCAACAATAGCCTTCACACTCCTGCGAATCATGGTGTCGATGCCGTCAAGTACGGCAGGACGCAGCTTTGTGAGGGGCGCAGTTTGGAGAGGGTAAGTAAGACCCGGGAACAGATATTGGTTGACAATGTTTAGCTTCTGCTCCGGCTTCAGCAAGGGAGAGGTTACCAGTTTATTCAGGTTTTCGTTCAATTTGGTCACCGAATCTTCGTTGAACTGTAGCTCTCCCGAGAATGTACATCCTAAATACTTGATTGTATCTCCATTCTGCATTGTTTGGATGTACTCTCCGTTCTCAAGGGAGAGCATCGCGGTTTCCAGCTCTCCTTTATTTAGAACGATGCCCACGCTTTTTTGAGGATTAATAGCCAAACCAATTCCCTCAAATGTCCTCTGAACGCTGCCGATCACTCTTTCTGCAGCCCCCTTGTCACGCGCTGACACGGCCTGGTCATCCGCGAAACCTGTGAGGACCACACAACCTTGGTCACTTTTTAACTTGTATCCAAATTTTTGGAAAATTCTTCATCGCACAGGTCGCGATAGAGATGGTCAATGGCCAGGTTGAAGAGCGACGACGACAAGGGGCCGCCTTGGGGTACCCCGCGCAGCACTTTGATTTGGCTAGTTGCGTGAACACCGTTACTAATTTTGATTGTGTTCGTGCAGAGGAGAGCCGATATAACGTGTTGAAGATCCGGCGACACACCTCTTGCTTCCAAGGAGCTCACGATATGATTGTGGCCAACATTGTCAAAAGCACCGACAACGTCAAGGAATACCACCGCACAATCTTTTTTCATAATCTTTGCATCCTTCAATACAGCGTCGATAATCCTTGCGTTGACGTGCGTTCCCGGGAGGCCTTTTATAAAGCCTCTCTGATTCCTGTGGAAGGTGACCTGTTTTCTTAATTCGTGGTCCA
Source organism: Nezara viridula (assembly GCA_928085145.1). Lineage (NCBI taxonomy): Eukaryota > Metazoa > Arthropoda > Insecta > Hemiptera > Pentatomidae > Nezara > Nezara viridula. The sequence goes on along the minus strand of OV725081.1, from coordinate 121,692,235 downwards.
GAACCTTCTCTATGATTCGGCGCACAATAGAATAAATGGTGATGGGTCTCCAGGAAGGGATTTTGTTTACATCACCTTTCCCCTTATATATTAGTATTGTGCGCCCTTGTCGAAGTGGTTCTGGGACATAGGCCACCTTCAACATTATCTCCGCAATTGTTCTAATAATATTTGCAACATCGAAATATTTAATCGTGCGGATCAGAACTCCATCAGGCCCCGGCGATGTGTCCATTGATGTTGATTTAATGGCTTTCTTGACGGTTTCTACATCAATGGACACTAAATTTGGCATCGGGGCACACTGCTCGTAATCCGCACGCCTGCAGAGATTTTCGCTCTCAAAGAGGTCTTTATAATATTTTTCGATATCGGCCATCTTTATAGGACACCTCTTAGGAGCATCGGCATTCATAACAGTTTGCACAACTTTTTTTCTTTTATTGTAATAATTATACTGTGCGACTTCGTATTGATACTGCTCCTGCCGACGACTCCTGTCTACCTTGTTCGCTCTTTGCGGATTTGAGACTTGTCCAGCACCCTTATCAGCCACTTTAGTTTTATTTTTTTTTCTCATCTTGTAAAATTTAACGGCTGGGTGCTGGGGACCTGGCAGTTCCGCATTGATATTCTTGAGAAAATTTAGGAACTGGCCTACGGCCTCATCAAAATCCGCAATATTCATTGTGTTTTCTTTTAAGAGATTCTTGAACACGGTAGACCATCCAATAATGTCCTCTTTTATTTTTGATACCTCACCCTCTCCATTTTTTGGACCTATAACATTTTTCACTATGCCCCTCAGTGTATTGGTGTTAGCCTCCCTGGGGTGCTTTTTTGCAATATGGGTTCCAAGACCTCTTTCACCCTTAAAAGAAAGCCCACATATGGGACAAACTTTATTATTAGGGCGTATAACTTCTTCCTCCTGCTCTCTGCTCGCCCCTGCGACATTCTGTGGAACATTTGGCAATGCTGGGAAGACATCATCTATCGAAACTGTCTTTCCCAATAGTACACCTTCTGTGTCTGGCCATTCGACTTTTACAATTTTCTTTTGGCCGCCTTCCGCTTCATCCACAGACATCACAGAGGCAACAACAGCCTCCTGAGCAGGTCCTTCTGTTCTCGGAACCCATACTTTCTGGCCAATTTCGATTTTTTTCATTATTTTTAGGTCCATTTAAAATACAATCTATTTATTCGAGGCCATGTATACCACATACACATAATAAAGATAATATCTTTATATATAGTATAAATTGAGTGACTAAAATATAAATGTGTTAGGAAGTGGAGAGATGGGTGTTTTTTATAAGGACGCGAAGTAGGGGAGAGGGGAACGCAATGGCAGAAACTGGATTCACCCGACGCGCGGTCCATTCCTCAGCATCTCCTACCGCATGCTTCTCCACAACACAACATATGGTTAGTTGGCTCAATCAACTTTAGAATAAATTTCTTATATGTATTACATCTAATGTCTCTTACTCATTATATTTAAATTGATCAGACCGTAAATTTAATTTAACTGATCCAGAAATTTTAAAAACTGAAAAACAACAGCAATAGAGAAACAGTGAAGGTTCTATACGTAACCAAAAATTTAGAACAGACGATAAAATTTAAAAAAAAAAACAGAAATTATAAATTATATTCAACAATTTATATAAATTAAAATAGATATACATATTCATTCATAAGAAATATAATGAAATGAAAAATTAAACAAATAGAAATAGATAAATAATAGACAAAAAATGAAAGAAGAGTTGATGAAATTTTTTTTTATTTATTTATTTAATGAAATTTACAACTAGTAAAAATGCACACATTAGACGTAATGATATGAACAGACTTGAAGAGATACTGCCCAGTGGTAGCACTCCCTATTTAATTCTAGGTGAGAAGATCACGAGGCCATCTTCTTTTCAGAAGCCTAGGGGGATTATCGAGGAATCGATAATCGATAATCGAGGAATCGAGGAATAAGCAATACTGGATACAAGTGGATTCTGATGGGACTGGAGTTTATCATGAAAGGATAAATATCTGGCTCGGGCTAAATCAGCGGCATTAAAAAAAAAAATATGAACATCAAATAAAGAACAGGATCAAGCCTAATCCATGATACAATTATTTTAACAATGCAAGGATCTAAAGGAATGTTCCTAACAGAACTGTTTTAAAAGTAATATTAAAAATATATGACGATATAATACAATGAATATAATAACGATATAATATTTATACGACACTATTAGTAGTAATAAAACATCAAATTTAAAATTTTAATATATAAAAATGTTAAAATAAATCATTAAAAATTGTATAACCTTTATATGTATATGTATTAACAATAATCGCATTTTTGAGAATTCCTGATGATGGGGCAAAAAGAAAAAAACATGATAAATACAATAGAAGGAAAAAGAAACTTTAAGAACCTAGAAAGTTATTACAATTTTTTCCTCTCTTCAGTTCTCAGCTTAATTTTTTTTTGGAATTTATGTTATTAATTTTTATGTTTTAATTGTAAGTTTATTAGGTTGTTTTTTCTTTGCTAAGAGTAATTTTAAAACCGAATTGAAATAGAGTTTACAAAAGGAGATAGGAATTCACCGTCACGTTGAAATGGCATTTTTTGCTAAGAAATTTTCTGTTATCACGGTTGAGATATCATATTTGCAGATTGAAATAGGCTATCACGTGCAGAAGTTGTTATACTCTGCGTTTTCTCAGAGATATGAACTGGTAAGTAATTGCAACAATAGAAATAACTATTGCCATCAAATAAGTGTTTAGTTTCGTGCTAAAAGAAAAAATTTAATATTGATTGATGTTAGTCTTCATGTAATATTTAAAAATAATTGTTTGACACAATTGATAATTGACACAATTGGATTAAATTTGTCTCCAAAACAATATCAACCGATATTTAATATTAAACAACTTTCATGATACGTTTGAGATGTTGTTTAATTAATAAAATAAATAAGGATCCCAAAAAAAGTTATATTGAAGGGTATTTTTACATAAAAAAAATATATTATTTATTTTTTATAATTTATTTTACTAATTATACAACATTCCAACGTTTAATGATATCTAATTTTAAAAATATTAAAAAAATAATTAAATATGATTGTATAATCATAAAAAATAGTTATGAAGATTTTTTTTGAAGTGAAAACTTCTTTAGGCACTCTGCGCACTTTTTTTTGTAGTTAGTGAATGAGACAGAGCCGACATGCTCGGATATGTAACGCTCATTCGGGTAAAGTCGGCTCGATTCGACAAATTGTTGCATTTGGATTCAAATATCTCAGAAACTAAAAAACCGGACCTGCATACTGTAAGCGAGGAAAACGTTCAGCATTTCAAAATTGTATCTTGACAGGACGCCGTGTTAGAGATGAAAACAAGAAAAAATATAGTATCAAAAAGCGAATTATAAGGATGAAATAAAATTGTCAGGAATTTCAGTCAAGATATTTTTATTGGGTTAGCCGACGTTTCGACACAAACATGTGGGTCATCTTCAGGACTATCGTTCGGAAATCGATGTAAGTTCTGAGTTCTCTCAACAGTTCTTGTCTCGACTTCCAAACGATAGTTCTGAAGATGACCCACATGTTTGGGTCGAAACGTCGGCTAACCTAATAAAAATATCTTGACTAAAATTCTTGGCAATTTCGTTTTATACTTATAATTGATCAGTTGACTACTTATCAATCTCTAAATTATAACGAATTTAATTTTTTTTTTTTTTTTCCTAACCCCCAGGAATTTCTTGATTACAAAATACAATATATATATATAAAGGTTATATATACATAAATTTTCAATTTCCTTTTATTGCCCAAGGGCATTTTAAGGTAAGAGGGCTATGCACGCTGTATGCGTACTTTGCATCTATGGCCAGAGGCCTTTTATTATACCACTGGGCGTGGAAGGACCGCCCTCGACTTAACGAATTTAATACTAAATATTGCCATTTTAAATATGACAAATCATACTAAAATAATGAGAATATAAGACTATCACATATTTTAGTCATTATAAACCTTTTGTTTCATTTTTAGAGTATGATACAAATGATCAGTTAGAGAGAAGTTTACCGGAGTAATTTATACATAACTATAATTTTATACATTGTAAATGTTATTACTTTGAGAACATAAAACAAACAAATATTTATATTTCATATTAAGCACACACCGTAGTTTTCTTCTATAATAAATATGATTATATAATTATTAAATATATATCAACTACAAGGACGCCGAGAAAGATTCAATTATACTCTTTAGTCCCATTCACCATTTTACTGACCCATATATCGGGCACAAAGGTGACCATATAACCATAAATTTTGGTTGGCACTCTTAAAACGCAATCGCTTAAAACGTTTGGGTCTTTCTAGAAAAGGTCCCAGAAACCGTAGTCTGTGAGACCCTTGAGGTTCCAACTCTCTGGGACAGTGCGTCATAAATTATTTACCTCCACTTGAAATTTTAAGAGGTACAACTCTACAGATAGCTTTAACCCATTGTCAGAATTATGTAATGGGCTTTACAAGGTCAAAAAAAAAAAAAAGTGTTGAATAGAGCTGTTTCGTAAGTACTATTTATTCAAGAATAATGGGACAAAGAACATTTAAAAAATACACTATTCACCCGAACGTAATATAAGAAGTCCAATATAATTTGTGAAGAATTAGTAGAAAGCTCGAGATCATCTATGTTCTTTTACATGTGGTAAATATTTTGTCGGTAATCAATACTTTATTTTATTTTTTTTTTTTTAAGCGAAATTTCCAAATTTCCGGAATAATCCCAGTAAAATAGATCCAGGTAATTCCAAGAGAGGAGGACATTCTAAAGAAAACAGTCAGAAATTTGAAAATATAGCAAACAAAATGGGATAAAAAGATACAGAAGTGAAAAAGATAAAAATTCCCCAAATGGAAAAACTCAAACAAAACACCCAGGAAGGAAGAAACTTCCCTCTGAAGGAAGGATTGGCTATTTTCACATAGATACATATTAAGAGGATTGGAACCCCCAACATGTAGAAGCTAAAATGTCCAACTAACAGCAAAACAAGTTATACAAATTTTAAATTTAAACATACACAGGAAATGCCAAAAATATTAAAAGAAAAATTAATACGGAAAAGCTATAAAAAAAAAATAGTTCTATAATTAATTAAAGTAGTTAGATAGTATTACAACAGGATTTAACGTAATAGTGTTGCCAATCACCCTACAGGATAGAAGCAACGAAAGAAAATGAACAAATATTATTTTTATTTTATAATATTTTTTGTTTATTTATATTAGTATTTTTAGTATAATTATATAGTTATATCTGTCAGTAAATATATCCGAAGATTCAATTCCGATAAGAACAAGTCTTTAACATCAGTATCGTCTCTAAGGGCAGAGAGATGTTTTGCCCTGGATCCCACTTATTAAGGGGATATTTAATATTACAATATGGGAATTTGTTTTCAATTTAACGGTAAATCCATTGTAAAAAAAAAAATAACTTAGGACAAAAACTATTTATTTATTTTTTGGCGAAATTTGATCTTCACGGATTTATTATCCACAAATAGTAACAATTTATTAACGAACCTTATCAAAAATTCTGAAAAAATACAAATATATTTTTTATTTACTTGATTTGTTTTCGGGAATGTCTGTTATTATATTTAAATTCTCCTGACTAATTATGCAACTGATCATTATAAACAATAAACACGATTATAAAAATAGCTAAAAATCATCAACAAGATTTGTTTTAATTTGAAGTAAACTTATTTATTGATTTTTTTTTTTTTGTTTTGTTAGTTCCTCAAGTACAAAACCATCTCGGGCTGTCCAGGTACACCACTAAATAACACATCTTCCCCCACAAACCTTCCATAACTAACCTTACAATCTTCTCAGGTCTCAGAAGCTCACCTGTTGATTCTAACGCTGATTGGCACTTTATTGATTATTTCCATGTCCATCCCAGAAACTTTACGTATCAACTTCTATCGATAAAATTACTACAATCACTAACCGATCCAGGATTTAATTTTGGGGGGAGAGAGCCTTGGCCTGAAATTTTTTTTTTTGTACGTATATATTACGATAATTACTTCTGAAGAAAGAAAGAAACTAAGTCCTATTAAATGTAATTAGACAAACAATAATAATTTTCACGATCACTTTTTTCATAAAACATGGTTATATTTAACCATTTTTGGGGGATGGCTTCAGCCCGAAAGCCCCCACGTAGATCCGCTTGTGATTTCAATTATATTTACCATGGGGTCAAATAATTTCGAATTCTTTCACCCACTCATAACAGCCCAAATACTTTAACGCAATGAAGTGCTCAAAGATTTCTGGAACTGAGATTATTATACATATTCATTTCAGTTTGGAGCCACTTAGTAGTTGTAAACTCCCGGCAAATCTAACCGGAGTGGAAAGGTCAAGATTCATCCTGTAAGTGCTCTAGAAAATAAAATTTAAACTACCAGTGCAGGATTCTAACTGACTCCGCTAGATTCGAAAATGTTAAAGCGGACAACGCTTAAAGATGCTCGGCCATCAGAGTCTCAAAACTTAAATTATTCGCTATTGGTCGTTTTACGATGTACAATATAAAACATGTTTTTAAATCATTTCATCATGATAAATCTCATTTAAGTTCCAAGTCGCCCCAGAACAGCTTATAGTCCATGGTACAGACCCCTTTTTATCAAATTATTAACATTCGTCTGAAACTTCCCCAATAGCTTCATCTCACCGTAACCTACAAATATTTTATTTACTAAAATTCTCGGAATTATCTCGGCGCGTTTTCAATCTGGAGGTCGTCAAACTTTGGCTATTTAATTAGGTACTAAAAGCACGTAAATATAATTGCTTTCCACCTGGATCGTAAGATAATTTGATCACAAAATCGACAAATAAGATGGCCTACGAAAATATTCGACGCTTGTCCTACACAACCTCGTTATCTTGGCAATTTGGAGGTGTAGGACACGCCAAAGGCTCGATATTTTTGAAGGCCACCTTTTTTCCTGAATTTGTGCTCAAGTTATCTTACGATTCAAGTGGAAAGTAAATGTGTATTTACGAGTTTTTAGAACCTTTAAATTAAATAGACAAAGCTTGCCGATCTACAGATTGAAAACGCTCTAATTTCGAGAATTTCCGTAAATAAAATATTTGTAGGTTGCGATGAGATGAAGCTATTAACAAAGTTTCAGGCGGATGTTAATAATTTGATAAAAAGGGGTCTGTACCACGGACTATTCATTTGTTTTCGTAAATTCTTATTTCATCATCCCTAAAAATAAAAAGTTGCCATGTTTCGCATCCGAATGGAATATAATTAGTTTAAAATAATTATTTTCAAGTTTGAGGACAGTAGATGGCAATTGAATAATCAAGCGACAGGAAAATAACATCATTTCCCGCCTTTGACCTTGCTTTGCCATAGTTTTTCTTAGATATTGTAGAGCACACAAACTCATAAGCTTTAAGGCATTTTGACAAAAATCTTAGTTGTTTTGCTACAAAATATATTTTCGTTACAACTGTATTTAATAGAAGTTCTAATCTTGTGCTGAGATCCAGTTAAAAAAAAATTATTTTTATTATAGTTTGTGAAAAACCTCATTACTGAATATTAATTTACTCAACAAAAATTGAGTTTTTCGAACAATCAATAAATACTCGAAAATTAAAAAAAATATACCTTTTTTGACAAATTTGAGTTGAAAATAAACTGAGTAATAAGGGTAATATTTTTATACATGAAATACACGGCCTTTTTCCTCTTTCCCTTTCATATCAACCCAATGAAAGGAGTCTATTTATACGTTTACATGTTATATGACCTTTGCCATACTACATGTATATGGGGGCTTAAATAAAGAGATTCTGAAGCATAGAGGCAAAACATCAATGTATATTCATACAACGGTTACAAAGTAACGAGCTATTGCTCTTTAATATAATTAATTAAAAAAATGTCTGCAATGTAAAATTTAAAAAAAAAAGTAAACAAAGGTTTCGTGTGGTTTTTGCATTAAAAACAAACAACACGTTGCTTATTTTTCATTTAGAAGTAAATTTTTATTTTATTATTTAGGTAACCTGTTATTTAACGTTGTTTAAAGTATGAGGCAACTTTTTAGTCCCTATTATTTTAGCAATTAAAACCTGTCTCGTACAGGTAAATAATAAAAGGGAAGTTTATTTATCATCGAGTAAAATAAATAATATTTTGACATTGAATTTTTAATAAGAGAGCAGGAGGCTACTAGAAGCAAATAAGTTTTCCCAAGAAATTCCAATCATTAGTATTAATACGTTTGCAGTTTTGATAAGAAAAAAAAATGTATTTCATTTTGAACTAAAAAGTATATAAGATGCAAACGGTCTAGTAAAAATAATAATAAATTCGAGGTAAAATTTTCAATAAAATGTTAATTTTAGAAATCTACGAACCATGATTAAAAGTCAATCCTTTTGGTGGTAAAAATAATTTTATTGTTAATAATAAAAATTGTAAAATCTAAATTCTAATTCGAAAAAAAAATAGTTATTTTTCTGTATTTTAAATTTAAATTGAAAACTTTTTTTTAATATTCAAAATATATAATTAGAATAAACGTTTTACCATAAATTTTATTTTATATTCTTTCCTAACATCTGAGATGTTTTGACTACTAGGTCATTTTCTGACACATCTATAAATAGGTGTGAAAGTGTTCATATAACACTATAATTACTGTCCAGGTGACAGATTGTTATATTTCTAAATAAATAATTTTTTTAAAAATCTATAAATAAATAAGATTATGCAGTGTTTCAACATTGTTGAAATCTTGAATTTCAACAATGAATTAATTTTTAAATTTCCAAATAAATGTAAGATTTGTTTAATAATTTATCAATTATTTAATTTTTTGTTGTTGTATTTTTAGTAAAAAAATACCAATATAAGGAATGTTTCGGAATTATGTGGAAAACACGTAAGGATAGTTGTCTTAAACTAAAATAGAAAGAAAAAGTTATATAAAACTATAATTATTCTTGTTGATTTTTAAAATAAAGAAAAATCCGAAGAAGTATCCACGTACCAAGAAAATTAGAAGAGAAAACAAAGAATCGTATGAAGGAACAAAAGACTTAAGAAACAGCAATGAGCAAAACGAGACTAAAATATTTCGGATTTGATACAACAATCTAACAATACTTGATATTATATAAAAAGAATTCCAGGAATATATTAAGGTCCTTAAAGTGGAAAAGAAGAGGAGAGAGCAGAAAAAGAGAAATGAGTGAGAAAATAAAGAGAATGTGGATTAATGAAAATATAACACGCAGTCCTTCGATGGCTATTATAGCTTAAAAAAAACTAAATCTATTTTGTATAGGGATATTTTAAGAAGTAAATATTGTACCTTTAATGAAACTTTGACATATATCAAATGTTCTCATTTCGATAATTTTATCGCTTCTTCACATCATAAATTAACATAATTTTAAAAATAAAAAATATGAACATTCTATGACCTAAAAAGATAATTTTTTTTTTTTGTTTTCATATTTCCATCCACACCTGTCATGAGCTTGACAATAAGCAGATGTGCTGTAACTAATAAGTAAAATTGACATTTTAGGCATGAGGAAAAAATAGTACCCAGCAGCACTTCTTCCTGGTCTTGATTTATTTCCTTAATTCAAGAAAGGAGATCTCTCATCCAGCTCCTCTTTAGTAGTCTCCTGATAGGCATGTCGGCTGTGGCCATGTCGTTGATAAATCCGTTGTGATGTCCGTGTAGTTTAAGATGAAATCTGGAGGAGAGATCACGTATGTGTTGGTCGATAGTTGGTTGTCGTAAGTCGTTATGTTTTTTTTTTTTTTATTTGTTTATTTAGAAATATTACATTCTGTCACATCAAGGACATTTATAATAGTGATCAGAGAAAGCACACTCACACTCTATTTACAATAAAAAAATAAATAAATAAATAAATAATACAGAAACTTAATAATAATAAATACAATAAAATAAAATAAAAATAAATACAATAAAATAAAATAAATGTATATAAACAAAAGAACTAACCTAATCATACACACTCGGGCTTGAGTGGAGGATCTGGCCATTGCCAAAACTCCAATAGATGCTTATTTACAAAAGGTCTCTGGGCCACTGCCGCTTCAACCTTCGAGGAGGATTGTAAGGATGGGTGGTGCTGGATAGAGATTGTGCAAGGGGATTTGGATGATAGGTAAGGTTTTGGTGAAATTTGGAGAATTTTTCTGGAATAAGGTCTAGGACAAATGGGATATTAAGGTCATGGTGTAGGATTTTGTTATTTACATAGAACGGAGCATCAACTATTGTTCGAAGGACTTTAGATTGAAAGGATTGAATACGTTTGATGTTAGAAGCTTTTGCTGTCCCCCACAGTTCAAGTCCGTATGTCCATATAGGTTTCAGTATTGTCTTGTAGATAAGTAATTTGTTTTCAATAGAAAGTTTGGATTTTCTGTTTAGTAGTCTGTATAGCTGGCCGTATCGTCGGTTGAGTTCTTGTCTTTTGAGTCTAGTATGTGGGTTCCACGTTAGTCTTCGGTCTAAATGAAAGCCAAGATACCGGACTGTGTCTGAGTAAGGAAGCTGGATGGAATTAAAGTGTACTGGTGGACAGGAACTGCGTCGGAGTGTAAAGGTGATATGTTGGCATTTAGATTCATTAACTTTAATGCGCCAGTTATTACACCAGTGCTCAATCAAGGTGAGGTGGTTTTGGAGATTTAAGGATGCTATGTTGGGATCAGAGTTGGATGATAAGATTGCGGTGTCGTCAGCGAATGTTGCAAGAAAAGTATCGGGATGAACAGGGATGTCAGCAGTAAAGAGGATGTAAAGCACGGGACCCAAGACGCTGCCTTGGGGAACACCGGCTTTAACGGAGTAGATATTGGAGAATTCTGTTCCACAGCGAACTCGGAAGGAGCGGTCAGAGAGGTAGGATCGGAGGACTAGGTACAAGGACTGAGGTAAATGGATTTTAAGCTTGAAGAGCAGTCCGGAGTGCCATACCCGGTCAAATGCCTGTGCAATGTCCAGAAATGCACCCGAACAGTATTCCTTGTTTTCTAGGGCTGAGGAAATATGATCAACAACTCGGAGTCCTTGTTGAACAGTGGAATGTTGGGAGCGAAAACCAAACTGATGGGAAGGAATATTTTGGGATTCTATAATGGGTAGGATTCGTTTCAAAAGGATCTTTTCAAAAATTTTTGAAAGGATTGGGAGTAGGCTAATTGGTCTATAGGATGTTGAGATATTGGGAGGTTTGCCTGGTTTTTGGAAAAGGATAATAGTGGAGTGTTTCCATAGCAGAGGAAAGTGGGTGGTGCGTAGGATACAGTTGTAGATATATGTAAGGAATATGACTGCTTTGGATGGAAGTTGTCGAAGGATTTGAGGGGTAAGGAGATCATGTCCAGGAGCTTTACGGGGGATTAATTTTTTTAATTGAAATTTCACTTCGGAAGGATGAATAGCTTTTGGGGGCAAGGAAAGTGGGATTGGTGATGTAAGGAATTCTTCTACTGTTACGGTGTGGGCAGGATGGGATTCCGGATGTGAAATAAATGTATTGGATAGGTGAATGGCGAACTCCTCAGCCTTATCTTCGTCAGATGCTGCCCAGGAGCCATCATCTCGTCGGAGGGGATGGGAAATGCGGTGAGGATTTAAGATTTTGGTAGTGGTTTTCCAAAGGGAATTGTCGCGAGAAGAAAGGGAGGATAGGTAGGAGTTGAAGGAATGTGATCTGAAGGTGGCTAATTCCAGTTTTAATTTTTTGCAGTAATAATTATAGGAGCAGCGGTCGGTAGGATGTCGGGTACGTTGCCACAATAATCTGGCACGGCGTTTGGTTTGGATTAGGTCAAGGAGGTGTTGGGGTAGAATGGTCTTTTTAGGAATTCTGGAGGAGTCTTTTGGGAAGGAAGCAGTCCAGGCGGCTTGTTGGATTGTGGTAGTAAAGGAATTTACGGCACTATCAAGGTCATCGGGAGTTTTGAGGGATATGTTAAGATCAATTTTATCGGAGATGATTTGGCGGAAAAGGTCCCAGTTAACTGGGCCCCTAATAAATGACGGTGGAGAAGGTTTGGGAACGGGTTCAAGTGAAACATTAAGGATTAGAGGACTATGGTCAGAGGAAAGTTCATTTAGACGTGTAATGGAACAATTGAGGGGACTTAAGCCGCTGTGGATAAAGAAATCAAGAAGATCAGGATTACGGTTGGGATCTGTAGGCCAGTAGGTAGGAGAGTTGGGGGAAAGGAGATGAAAATGTTGGGAATTGAGTGCAGACAGCAGGGTTCGGCCACGAGTATTCGTGGTTCTGGAACCCCATTGTTGATGTTTGGCATTTAGGTCTGCACCCAAGATGAAGTGATGTCCTAAGGAGTCGAGGAGAGAACGGAATTGGGCATTGGATATGGATCGGTTAGGAGGGCAATACGCTGATGCAAGGGTAACCGGAAAGGAAAAGGTTTTTATCACGATAGCGGTGGACTGTAGGAAATCATGTGTAGGTAACGGGAGTAGGTGATGGGAGAGGGATTGGTGTACAATGACAGCAGTACCGGCATGTGCTTTTCCGTCAGGGTGGTCAGTACGATATGTCAGGTATTGTGGTATTTTGAAGTGCTGTTTAGTGGTTAGTCGAGTTTCAGTAATTAGTGCCACGTCAATATTTTTGTCAAGTAATAATGTAGTTAGTTCGTTTGTGTGATTTCTAACACCATTCGCATTCCAAAGGAGAATGGATAAAGGTTTATTGGAAGTCATTTAAGGATTTTTCGCGGGAGGGATAAAATGTGATACAAGATTGGTGAGAAGAGATATCAAAGGAGTAACAAGGGATCTGAATTCGGAGAGGAAAGATGTAAGTAAACTGGTGAGATCTGTGGTATTTGAGGGAGGAGGAATGCGGGGAATTTGGTGTTGATAAAACTGTTGATTAGGTGAAGTTTGATTAGGATGTTGAGGGTGGGGTTGAGAATTTTGAGGTATGTGTTGTTGTTGCGGCAGGGTCTCACAATAAGTAACGTCATTCTTACCTCCTAATAAGTGTGCAAAAGACACCGTTGGGTCAATTTTTTTTGAAGGTCCTCTTCTTGATGCGTTAGGTTCTCTTCTTGATGCCTCTGCTTCTTCTTGGGTCCGGGATTTTTGATATCTTGATTTAATATTCTTGTAGATCTGACAGCCTTTGTAGTTCGCTGGATGTCCTTCAAGGCACAATGCACAAACTGCAGGATCCCGCTTCGGTTTTGTGCACTCCCCGGATTTGTGCTGCTCTCCACATTTCACACAGCGCGGCAGATGATGGCAGTAAGTCCTGGTATGGCCATATGCCTGGCAATTGTGACACTGTACGATTTCCCTCTTAGGATATGGCTTCTCTACTATAACACTTGTGTAGTATATTCTTCTTATTTCGTATATTTTTTCGATCCCTTGATTTGGCTCCAAATCTACGAAAAATAAGGGTAGAGGAACTTTTACTCCTGGCTGTTCTTTACTCTCCTTCTGTACATTTGTAATCTGGCGCACTATGAAACCTGAAGTTTTCAATTCTTCTTCTATTGCTTCGGTTGGTGTTGAGGGGTGTAGATTTCTTATGACTACCCTCAAAGCTCGATCTTGCCGTAATTGGTACGTATGAAAATCCGCGTTGGTTTCCGTTAGATACTTCACAATTTTTCTGTAGGTTTCAGCTGTATCTGGTGATATCTTCGTGTCCTTTGTTCTGCTTAGACATGAATAGCTTCCAGAGCCTGTTATTTTGTTCAGTTGTGAGCATAGTAACTGAAAATTGCTTATGTTTTTAACGAATATGGGTGGAGGTCGGGGATCTCTTGGTATTGAAGCGGATTCCATCACTTCTTTATCATTCTGAAGCACCTGATAGGGGTTAGGGGTGAAAAACGGAGATTGTTCGGTTATCTCTTGTGAAGATGTACCTGGTTGATGCTGAAGTTCTTCAATTGTTGGTTTTGATGATGTTCCTGGCTGGGTTTCATTTTCTCTGGAGCTAATAGGCGTTACTGCAGGTGTTTGACGACATTGACGAGGCTTTTGTTTGACAGGCGAAGAACAAGGTGTTGAGCCTAACGGCCGAATTCTCTTGATAGAAGCTCTACTAGACATGGCCTGATTGTGAAATCGCATATAAGGGAAAAAAAAAATGAAAAAAAAAAAAATAAAAAAAAATAAAAATAACCCTATAATTTTTAACAAAAAATAAATATCAATTGTTATTATGTATTCTTGACTTGTTTTGAATAAATAATCTCAAAGATTTCACTGCAAAATAAGTAAATTCTGAGAGACGATGTAGAAACACGTCCTTTCGCATCAGCTGATCCACTGCCACTCCAAGTCGTTATGTAAAGTTTTATTGTTTACGTACCAAAGAGCTCCTGTTATAAATCGCAAAATTTTGGATTGAAATGTCTGTAGTTTTTGTAAGTGTGTCTTTTTTGCAAAACCGTAAATTTGTGAGGCGTATGTCCATATATGGGTTTATATAATTTATTTAAAATGAAAATTGATTTTTTTTTTTTTTTTAGAACATCCTCTTAACAAAAATACATTTTAAAAAATTTTAAAAATCGCCTAATTGAATTTGCACAGCCACAAACAAATCGAAATCATAAATTAAAATATTAACTTTAGATAGAAAAAACACTAAATCACAAACATCTGGCACGTTAATTTCACAATCACCGTTTTAGTCATAATATTTTCTAGTAATAATCCCTTACGTTCATTCACTACTTAATACGACGTCAAATAAATAATGTTATAAAAATATTGTATAATATATAGGCCACTTAAGCCCGTTTATTCAACAGAAGGTAAAAAAAGAGGGATTTGAGCAATTTAATTACGAAAGACTTATAAGAACTGAGGGCAAACAGGACTGGCGAGTCTTAATAATCGACAGTTGTGAAATCCCTAACTCTCTATCAAGATCCTTTTCGACAGTGGGTGTCTTATTCGACTCCTTGTGGTTCTAGACATTTTCGACCGAAGTGAATAAAAATTATTTTTACTTCTTAAAATCTATTTATTAACAGATAACATGTACTTGTTCTCATATTCTTTCAAAATTGTTCTTCAATAATTTTGTCATTTCTGAACGCTGATGAAGGCCTGAAATTTAGACCGAAACGTCGGCACAAAATAATATAAAATACTTTTAGTTGTGTGCTGTCTGACCGCAACTCCCAACCAACTTCCAAACCATATAAAAATTATATTTTAAAATCTGTTAATTTAAAACTTTAAAACAATTTAAAAAAAAAAAAAGTTCAGTATCAGAAGTTCTACGTCCATTTTTGTAATTCCTAATTTCTAGAATAATTTAAAAATCTTCACTATATTCATAGCATAGTGCGGCACGATTTTTCATAAATATTTCCAGCATAAGAAATTCTAATATTTCATACAAATAAGTGCAAATTAATTTATTTTTAACTGTCAAATTTTAATAAATACTATTGAAGTTTTAATTTATGTTGAACTAAATGAAATCCAATACATATATATATATATATATATATATATATATATATATATATATATATATATATATATATATATAAATTTACTATGATACCCGCTTTACTTATTAAATGTGAAAAATAATAAGTTAGACCAGATTGAACTATGGACCTGCACCATGAAAATTTACAAATATAAATAAATCCTTAGCGATTTTTCAAATAATTGATAATGAAGATAAGTGGTATATAAAAAGAATACGTCGATTACATACTTGAATGGTTTCAAAAAGAAAAAAAACGTAATATAAATAACAAATATATCAAAATTTGATGATGAAATAAAAATAACGGGACTGTTTTGTTTTTAAAAGGAATTTTAAGAGATCAACAAGAAAATAAAAATATACGTTAGGCCATACAAAACGTTAATAAAATATATCTAAAATAATTGATAAAGTAATTTTCATACTAAAATAATTATTTCAAAACTTACCAAATAATAATTATAAGTTAAGAGCTGGTTAAAAAAAAATATAGTAAAAAACAGGAAAATAGACGAGCCTAAGCTAAAGAAAATAAATTAAACTCAAAATCTTAACTGACTTAGCTTCTTATCCTAATCAGTTTGAGTCTACCCACAAACACGAAAATCAAAGTTTATAAGAAGTTCCTCATAACTTCAATAACGCACACTAAAGAAAAACATTATCTAGCGAAAAAATATATTGTTCTTTTCATTAAAACAAAACAAAAAACAACGGTGTAAATGAAAGTAAAATTATAAAAAAATCTCCAAACTTCTTCCGACAGTGCTAGATGAAATGCCCTGATAAAGACCTAGAACGTAGGCCGAGATATAGGGAAATGCAATAAAATACTGCTATAATATATAATATATTTACTGACCACCTCCAACCAACTTCTTAAAGCAAAATGGTTAAAATTTTAGTTCTTTTTCTAAAAAAAAATATGGTTCAATAAAAAAATTCAAATTCCCATAAAAATGCCCCCTCCTCTCAAAAATTCATAAGCCGCTAAAAACGTGGCCCCTCAAAATTTTGCCTCAACTAGGAACAAACTTCTGAGGCACCCTAGGAAAAACGCGTAGGTGTTACATAATATTTATAAGAGTTCACGCAATAATTATGGTATAAATCATCTATAATAATATATTAATGAGCATTTTTCTGTTCTTATTACTATAAGATATATAATATCAATAAAAAGGATAATAAACAAACAAAATATATACGTACATATACAAGTAGAATATAATAACACAATGATATAAATGTAAATTTCATTAATTCCCATATGATTCAAATTATCTTTGAGCTTTTGTCATAAATTATTATATTTGTAAGAACAAATAATTTTGACTGGTTGCCCTAGAAATAAACATATTATGGCCAGTTTTAGTGTTTAATATATCATTTTAATGGTATGTATAAATCTGTACGAGCATGGAGTAATCTATATACACATACCGTGTTCATAGGTATTTATTATATGTTTATAGATTTTATATCTTGACAGTAGTTTTTTATTCAATAACAGAATTACTAAGAGAATTTCACTTGATTTAAATGACTTTTTTGTGACAAATAATCGACAAAACGGCAAAAAGTAATTGAGATAAAAACACATTAATTCTAATAAGCAATCAAGGATCACAATAATAGTTCATTACGATTTACAGTTAAAATATTTATTACAAGTTTATGACTTGTCTCTTGTGTAATTCGTGTTTTGCACTAAAAAAAATATATTTTTTTTTTACAACCGTTATATTTTAATGTAAACATAGTATTGTCAACAAATTAAAGTAATGTAATTGAAATAAAGCTTTCATCAATTTCGCCAATCATTTTAAGACCAAACGTTACAAAAATTTAGAATCTAACCAATTTTTTATTTTGTTATTTATTATTGAATAAGAAATTGTTATTACTTATGTATTTTCGGAATGAAAAATGGGGTCTTAATTTGTTAATTAAAGTTTTATTATTTTTACTTAAATACTCAGCTTTATATATTAAATGTTATTATCTAAAATTTTAAAATTGATTTCAAACATGACAAACCAAAAATATAAAATGCACCGAATCGCAAGCTCTTAAAAATATTTTCAAGTTGTATTTACGAGTTGGAAAGTCACGTGGTAATAACCAGGGCCGGAAGCCAAGCAACTTTTTTAAAAGTTCCATTTTAAGAGTTTCGAAAGTACTCTAATGAAAGAAAAAAAAAAAGGTTGTAGAATAAAGTTTTCAGGAAACTTTTTTGTAATAAACTTCTTGATTTATTACAAAACTTTTATTTATTTAATTTTAAAAAAAAATACTTAGTAGAAAAAGGCCTTTTCAATCTCGATAAATAATTACTTTATTTCAAATAAATAATTACTTTATTTCAAATTTAGCTCATTCTGTTGTATTCTTTGACTAAGTGAGCAAGTGGGTGCACTGCTATAAAAGAATGAAAATTTAAATTACAAGTAAAATCAAATGTCTGAAGATGCGAAAATTTGGATAAATTAAAAAAAATGTAATTATTTATTGAGCCTGAAAAGGCCTTTTTCTACTAATGCTTATTATAGTCTATTTTCCAAGATCAGATTTTATGGAAAAAAAAATACTGAAAATTACAAATCTAGTGTGTGGGCTTACAGGTATAATTTATCAGAAGCCCGATTTTTATATTTCTTTCGAATAAATGAGGAGTACAAATACCATTTTAAGATATACTTTTTGATTAAATGAGTTGCTATAATAGAACTTTTAAATAAACATCCATTAATCTAGAAAAAGTTCTATTTAGAAGAAAAGCAATAGAAAATTCTAGTCATGTCGAAACTGATAAAATATAAAATTAACATTTCAATTAAAACCCTAGTTATAATATTTAATAACTTGTAGGCCACCGATAGATTTAAATATTAACTGAGCCCTATTTGAGCAGAAATTAATTTCAGCCCAAATTAAAGTAGTAAGTGAAAGATATGTGATGCGTGCAATTGATATTTCCTGTTCACAAATACAAAGTCATTTGATCGACATAGTTTTTATTTATTTTATAATTTTAAAAGACAACTATTCAGCCAACACTAGTGCTATTTTCAAGTCTACATCGTACCCTACATTTTGATTTACGAAATTTTCCGGAAATAGAGAGTTTTCAACCTGGAGATCGGTTAACTTTGTCTATTTAATGAGATATTAAAAACTCACGAACACCCATTTGCTTTCTAATTAATGAAAAACAAAAAGGTGGCCTACAAATATATTACCCCGTTTGACTTGACCTCCACATCCAATATGTCAAAATAACGAGGTTGTATCGCCCCAATATTTTTGTAGGCAACCTTTCTTTTCTCGATTTTGTGATCAAATCATCTTACGATTAATGTGGGAAGAAAATGGGTATTCGTGAGTTTTTACTACCTTATTAAATTTAATGAGAAAAAGTCACTTTTATGAAAATGTTCGTTGATACTAAAGTAAGGATATTAATGATTTTATAAAAAGAGGAATGTACATAACGTATATTATTACTTATTATTTAGTTATTCATTTATTGTAAAAGGTCTTATGGCCAGAATTACAGTTAATTCGCCTTTTCATTATTGTTATTCTTAGAGGACCCAGTTTAAAGATGATATTTTTTATTCTATTAGGGTCACTTTGAAGATTGCAAAAAGTATATGAGTGACAATTCCAAAAAATATTTAAATAAAGATTAAAAATTTATAAATTACACATATAAAAGTCACTATTCATCTGCTCATTGTATCAATTTTAGCTATTACGTTTTTATAGTCTTTTTATTACTATTTATTAATACATACATGGATTTATATAGCGTTAAACTTGTGAAAAAACAAGTTATGACACGTTAAATCGGAAATATGGATAGAATTATTAGATGAAGTTTTTTTATTTTTGGAATAAATTGATGTAATATAAGTGTGCGTGATTGCTTTAACAGGTATATACAGTATTTTTATTTTATTATTGTTTATTTGTTTATAGCTAAGATGTTCTGCTTACAAAATTCATTCAACTTCTTATTCTGTTTCATTAATTAATCCATTTTTTTAATGAAAACTTCTTTATGCGCACTTGGCACTTTTCTTTGTGACAGAGCCGACATGATCGGTTTTGTAACGCTCATTCGTGCAAAATCGGCTATAGTCGACTAATTTTTGCATTTCAATTAAAATATCTCAGAAACTAAAAATCAGATCTGCATACTGTAAGCGTGGGAAATGTTCAGCATTTCATCCACTTTGTAATCAGGTATTATTAAAAATTGTATTTTGAGGCGACGATGTGGTGTATAGAGAACCAAAAAGGAAAAAAAAAAAGATTATGTCAAAAACGATGTGATAACGATTTTTTTTTTTTATTAAACATTTAGATTAAAATATCTCTAAAATACGAACCTGCATACTGTAGAAGAAATTTTCAACCTATTTATAATTAGCTATTATTTAGAATTATAATTTGACATAACACCGATTTAAGAGAGTAATAAGAAAAAAGGGAAAATGTTAGTGCCAATAATCAAATAATAACGACTGTTTTGAACGTTTGCATTGAAATATGTCAAAATTTAAATATCAAGGAGAATTCAGAAACTAATTTTCAGAAGTTAATTTATATATACTTTTAATTAGTCTTAGAAATATGAAAATTAAGTGTTTTTATTTGATTTTCTAGTAAATGTTTTTTTTTATTACTTTTGTGACTATAGAGCAAAAAAAAATTATATATATATATATATATATATATATATATATATATATATATATATATATGTATAGTTTTATATTACTAATACTGGCTTGTTGATGTTTTCACTTCGTGGGTTTTTTTTTAAGCACACACCGTAGTTTTTTTTATTTTATTTTTAGTGGCTAATATATTTTACACTATATTATTTAAATATATCTTTGTTAACAATGTTCGTAACTTTTTTTTTCGATTTTTATTTATTGTAGCAGGTCTTATAGCCTGAATTATTGTCCATTTGTCTTTTCACCTAGTGTAAAGTTGTTTATTTTTTTTCTATTCTATTAGAGTGTCAGTTGATTAGACGTGGACTTTTAGGTACAACTGATGCCTAAGAGTACACTTTCGCTATCACTACATTAAAGAAGCTATCACGGACACTAAGCTTTGTGCTCTCTCGGAGACTTACCGTTGAAGGGCGCTCCTGAGAGGACGACATCGGCCGGGAAGAGAGTGGCGAGAGCAGCGCAGTCCGGAGGCCTGGAAGCAGGGAGGGCGGCGACGGCGATGCAGAAGAAGGCGAGGGCCAGAGGAACGAGGGCCATCTTCAACGACACAGACCGACACTGACTGTCCAGCCGCCGATCGGGCACTGGCCCCGCTCGCCGCACGGCACCCGCCGCAGCCCCCTGGCGGCCGACTTGCCAACTACTCGAGGAATCCCTGACTCACTCCTCACCTCCACCTATACCCTACCCTATCCTACTCAACCTATAGCTCCTCACTATTATTTACTAACAGATAATTAGTCTTATCTAGCCTCCTTTAGGCAGCCGGTCTCTCAGAGCACTATCTATACTCTCTCGTCACGCTAGATCTAGATGCTCTAGCGAGCAGATACTGAGAGATCTTCCCCTCTGATCTTTCCCGCCTAGTTTCGCAATTGATATCAAATACATAGAATGAATAATTATTTTTTATCTGTAAGGAGAAAACCTTAACTGGCAAATCTCTCTATTCTATAAATAAGTTTTAATGACCGTTTAATATTTTATTTTCCAAACTCAACAAATTAAAATGCTAGGATTCTCTTTTTTATTTTTTACAATAAATTAGGCCAATTATCACCAACATTTTATTGATACGCATTAATTTGACGTTTCGACCATACTAAGGATCATTTTTAAATCTTGATGAGTCCTATCCTAATATCCGTCCTAACCTATAACGGAGGACTCATCAAGATTTGAAAATGACCCTTAGTATGGTCCAAACGTCAAAATTAATGTGTATCAATAAAATGTTGGTGATAATTGGCCTAATTTATTATAAAAAAAAAAACTTCAAGACACCGAAATTAGGAAAAATGAACAGAAGAACTAGGATTCTCGCTGTTATATAAAAAAGGTTTTAGTGACCGTGATTTTATTTTTCAATCACAATAAATTGAATTGCTGAGGCAAAAACTTGAAATTGATTTTTTTTTTTTTTTTCCAGCATACACTATATTGAAAAAAGGAAGATGGGGGTGGCGGTCATAAATAGGCTAAATAACTATTTTTATTAAAAGCCAACGTTTCGACCCGACTTTGCAGGTCTTCTTCAAGTCGTGTTAAACTAGGAGTTTCACTTAGAACTGATAAGAGGAAGAAGACCTGAAGAAGACCTGCAAAGTCGTGTCGAAACGTTGGCTTTTAATAAAAATAGTTTTACCACTATTTAGTCTATCTATGACCGCCACCCCGGACCATCTCTTTCCTGTATAATGCAACGGTCAACTATTAAATATTCAATTTCTAAATTGAAAAAAAATAAATAATACAATCCTAACTACTAGCGGATTCAGGATTTAATTTTTGGGGGGGGGGCTTCAGCCCGAAAGATTTTTTTTTCATAAACCTTCATAAAAATAATTTGAAAAAAAAAAGAAATAAATTAACTACCTATATGAAATGGTGTTTAAGTTGTTCCTGAAGTCCTATTAAATGTAATTAAACGAACAAGAATACTTTTTTAAGATAGTTTTTAATATTTTTTTGTGTAAAATATGGTTATATTTTACCATTTTTGGGGGAGGCTTCAGCCCGAAAGCCTCCCCCATAGATCTGCCTGTGATCCTAACTACAGAATACATGTGAATTATAGTTATAGTACAATTAAATTAACAGTTATACACTTTGTAAAATGAGGGTTGGTCCGCAGACTTTCAATCCAATTTTTTTTTTTTTTTTTTGAGTAATTTAACATTCTTTCACATGAACCATGGTTCTCACTATAACCATTGTCCAAATGACAGAATGTTACACTACGCAATTAAAAAAAAAAATTATAACTATTGAGTGCCCTCTTTTAGACTATATTCGCACTGTATATACAGAAAACATAAAATAAACAGAAGCAAAATAACAACTAATTTTTTTATTTTTTTTTTAACTTTCTTTATTGAATATTAATACATTCTGCCACATTGAAGGGCATTAATATTAAGGCTACATGATTCATTCACACAATATGTACATACAATTAATATCAATAATAAAGAAAAAGAAATATAAAAAAATAAATAAAATAAGTAAATTATATTTATAATAAATAAAGCCTGTGTACAAAAAAAAATAATGAAATAATAGATAAAAGCTAGATGAAATTAAAGTAAATAAATCACATTCACACCTATGTACAATATTTATATTCACCCAGGGGACTCTGAGTCATGCTTTATTCCCCGACGTGGAAGCCAAGGCAGGACTCCAGGAGATCCCAGTGCTTCTCTCTCAGCCGCGACACTGTTATTTAAAATCAGTGGAAACAGACGCTCATATGGCTTGAGTGGAGAATCTGGCCATTGCCAGTACTCCAATATGTACATATTTACAAAAGGTCGCGAGGCCACTGCCGTTTTAACCTCCGGAGAGGATTGTAGGGATGACTGGAGCAGGGATTGTGCTACAGGATTTGGATGATGAGTGAGTTTCTGGTGAAATTTGGAAAAATTTTCTGGGATTAGGTCAATAACAAATGGGATATGAAGGTCATTATGGAGGGTTTTGTTGGATACATAGAAGGGAGCATCGACTATTGTTCGGAGGATTTTAGACTGAAAGTATTGAATGCAAACAACTAAATAATAATAAAAAAATAAAATAACTTAAAAAATAAGAAATTAAAAAAAAAACACGGACTATTTACAATCAGGCAAGAGAACTCCAAGCAAGGCTTGTCTCTCCAATTATAGAAGGAAAAGCAGGACTCATGGAGAACCCTGTGCTACTCGCACGTCACAGGTTCTAAAGCCGGCGGAGATTGAGAGCGCGTTAGACATTTACACTCATGTCTTGAGTGGATAATAATCATTGCTAGAACTCCAATATTATAAATTGATTATTAATTACGAGTTACCTTTATACCTAACCACGTCGGTCCATTATTAAGTAACGAGCCCAGTGGCGTTCCTAGACCACTTGGGGCCAGTGGCGGATATATCTTTAAGGACCCTAAAAATTAAAACCCCACAATTTTTGTTTATAAAATAAGGTTCTCTTCTGATTAATATAAAAACTGCAATGTGTGCTTAAGACCACACGGTGGAAGCACTACCGAGTCCAGGATTTCGGAGGGAGGGGAAGGATGAGCTTCAGCCCGAAAGATTTTTTTCATATTTATAACAATAGTCACTTTGAAAAAAAAAAAGAAAGATACTAACTAAATATGAAATGGTGTTTAAGTGATTCTTAAAGTCCTATTAAATGTAATTACACGAACCATAATACTTAAAGAGATAATTTTTAATAATAATAATAATAAAAGGCTTAGCGAACCCGAAGGTTCGATGCCGACACCACCAATCGCTTATTACACACCTCCCTCCACCGTTCGCCATCCAAACCCAGTCCCTTCAGATCTGCTTTAATGCAATCTTCCCACCTTCGCTTCGGTCTACCCCTCGGACGCTTACCATTCGGCACCGCAAATATTAACCTTTTAGGAATTCTCTCGTTACTAAGCCCAACAACTTTACAAGCCCATTTGATTCGCCGCGATGAAATTACCTCAATTATATTACCCAGATAATTTTTAATAGAAAGATTATTTTTTTTACATAAAATATGATTACATTTTACCATTTTGGGGAGGGGCTTCAGCCCGAAAGTATAATTGTTTGGAAATAATAAACCGTTGTGATATAATTTGCAGCGTTTTTTATAAATGTTCATCATGTGCAGGCAGATTCTTCTTGTGCCTAAATGTTTTTTATTTTGTTATTTGATTTCATTTGTGTAAACTTTATTGCAATTATAATTATTCTAATACGGCGCGAGGTCCCGGGTGAAAATATGATCTCTAGTAGATTTGACCCCAGTCATCCATATTACTCGCTGCTGCCTTCCAGTTCCCGACGTCATGGATCGGGTAGTTGCAGTTACACCATGTATCCAACTCACTAACGGATCCAGGATTTAATTTTTTTTGGGGGGGGGAGGGAGGGAGCTTCAGCCCGAAAGATTTTTTTTAAAAAAACTGTAACGATAATTACGTAGTAAGTGAACTAACTACCTATATGTAATAGAGTTTAAGGGATTCTTTGAGTACTACTAAATGTAATTGGACGAACAATAATACTTTTAGAGGTAATTATTTAATATTTTTTTCATAAGAAACGTTTATATTTTACCAATTTGGGAGACTTCAGCCCGAAAGCCTCATCCCCCACTGATTCAGCATTTATTAAATATAATTATATAATTAATTACAATTACCGTATTTATTATTTATTTTTCATTATTTCCAATCAGTTTTAATATCTTGAAAGAAGAGAGACAATATAAAACATCTTGATTTTTTCGGATTTCATCAATAACATGAGGAAATTCTATTCTGAATAATAATTTTATGTTTTAAAAAAAAAATATATATTTTCACATTAAAAACACATTTCATATTAAATGGAGCAAAATCAATTACACGTACAAAGCATAAACCTGAAATCAAATTAAGGCAAGGTATATAATTTGCAAGAAAAGGTGTTGTTTATTATCCAAGCAACACGTATACTTTAAATTTGATTGGTTTTGATATTACACATCAAAATTGATAGTAATAAATATAAATTACACTAAAGATTACAGGTCAATTACGATGTTAATTTACATATTAATAAACTTCCTGAGTAATAATGCGTATCAAATATATAATTTTTTAAATATAAACTCTGAATTGATTGTACAAGTTATAAAGGTTATTATAAATACAGTTATCTATTCCTTTATAATAATTATTTTTAATAATACGATATTTTTTATCAACTGAAGTCAACTAAATATTATCAAAACCAGAAACTGAAAAAAATTAATAAATATACGACAGAGATGGTCAGAAGTTGTAATGTTAACATCTGAATATCGACACTGAAGATGAAAATTATCCTGAGGCAAACAGGGTGTCTGAAACAAAATGTTGCGGTAAACTTGTGCTGGGTATCAAGGTTATAAAACAAAGTTGTCCAATCAAAAGAGGGGCTTTCGCTGGCGTGTTTTCCATTAAAATTGATTGAACTGTGCAGCACCTCAGCTCAAGGAGAAGATCCTCTTCAAGGCTCGAGACCTTATCTCCTTTGTTGAACGCTATATACCAGGCTAAGTTCTTTGTCTTTACCTAACGGTGTACAAATGATATTTTATCCTAGAGCCATTGCATTTATTCAAATGGTCTCAATTGCATTACGAAACAGATTTTGGTTCCATTAAATTACTTATTTTATAAAGATTTATACTATTATATATACGTATACCTTCTGACTAAGATTTCCGGAAATTCATGTTCGTTCTAACTAACATTTTTCTTTCTTTTCGCATCTTTCGATTATCAAATTCTTCCAAAAGTTATATTTAGCATATTTTTGTTTTTGTAACTCTTATTAATGAGAGATAGTTAATTATCTAAAATAAATCAAATTGAAGGATTAAAGGAAAACATGTTGAAGATTTAAGCATTTAAGACCTGTAAAGTGACATTAATGGATATAAGACCTCAATGATATTAAAGACCACTTAATTATGCAAGGATACACCGAGTTTAATCAAAATCGTTACAGTCATTTTTTAGAAAATTGTAAAAATGTGTATGACCATTGAAGTTGATATGAACCGATAGGAAGTGCCACTTCCAGTTAGTCGATTTTAACGAAAAAGTTTCTGTCACATAAAAAGGCAAATACCTATCTTAAATAACGAATATCAGTTTCGTCCGACTTTTCGTTTTTTAAGCTAGACTGATCACATAACATTCACACACACACTGTTTTGCAGGACTTGGTTCTAAATAACTTGGTTATTTAGACTCAAGGGACCTCAAAATGTGTATTTTCGTTGAAAACTCAGATTCAAAAATTTTCACGATAGCAATACTCTCCCTTACTATATGTTACATATATATGTAAGTGAAAGTAAAAAAAAAAATGCAATTAATGTAGTAATCTCGTGTGTGAGTAATTTGCTAAATTTCATATTTTTAAAAGTTTAACATGTAATCAAAGAAACTTTCGCGGTCCGGATATGGCACAATTAACATATGTTCTAATGTCGTTGTAGCGTGAAGTTTTAAACGAATGCATATGCTGGGTTTTTCCTCAATCATATCTAGATAACGCTACATAAGGTCGTTGTTAACAAGAAAAGTAAGTAGAATCTAATATGCTTAAATGTTTCTCCCCATGGGTGCCCAGAAGGAGGTTTGATGGCGCAAGTTGCCCCAAAACTAATCATCAAAACTAATGAGGGGAGCACATCTCGACTGTGTTTTGAATAAGTTTCAAATCAAAAGACAAGTGGAATCACGGAACAGACCACATGATGTGTAATGGTGTATAATCTACGAATAGTCATATTTTACTTTCTTTTGCACTGTTTTTGAAAAGAAGAGAGGAATAAAATATCTTGGGAGGGGTGGGGGAAGGTTTATGCGCCATCAGCCTTGGGGAGGATGGGCACCCCTGTTTCTCCCTGTTTATTTTCCACAGTGGCCGAGGAAATGTTTACAGGAACAGGAATCTGTACTGGCGTGATTGCCTACAGTTTACCAGATTGATTGACGTTTATGGTCACACTGGTCAGTATAAATCGATAGGACCTCTGCGTCTACTTCGTTGTGTCTTCCTCCTCATTTTAATAAAATATCGGATAACAGAATTGTTGATGGTCTTCAAGTTCTCGACCGATTTTAAAATGAAAGTAAATAAAGAAGGAATTGTGAAAGGAGTACGACATTAGTTCACTTGTCTGCTTCTATTTTTTAGCGAATCAGGAAATAGTCCTTAATTAGGTTACCGTAACAAGTCTCCGGATATGTCAGAGGAAATGTAATTACAACTCTTCCGTTCCCGCATTTCCTCAATTATCACTTTAAAAAACAGATTGTAATTTCCTACTTAATTGATCTCATTTATACATTTGATGAGTAAATTTTTACTATGTCTACTTTACTAAAAGTCTACTTTAGTAAGTCTCTAATATTTGTAGTTGAATTGCATTTTTTTTTTTCCATTTCAGACCTCTGACAGACCGCCTTCATCAGCCTTCTCTATCTCCGTCAATCTTGGGCTATTTTTTGGTTCTTCAATTTGGTATCTTTTATAGGATAGGGTTATTAGTCTTAAGTCCAACCCCCAACCTGGAAGATGAGGAGCTATGGCGTGAGATACAGGGGTGTGCACAAAATACCATAGTCAGTATCATTGCTAATAATGTTCCGACATTGTTTTTCATTTTGTAGGAAATTTAGTAAATTTTAAATAATCATGGGTATAATCGAACATAAATTGCATAATTTTTCGGTTATGCACAAACAGGGTTACGGTGTACAGATAAGGGGTAGGGAGAAGATACGGTGTACCTACAAACAAAAAACCTTAGAAAAATAATATATAGTAGATATTATAGATTTTATGTGATTAAGAATCCATGACAACTTAGCATCAAGATTCACAATTCCTGATACTAACGGATCCAGGATTTAATTTTGGCGGGACTTCGGTCAGAAAGATTTTTTTTTTTGTAGGTGAATATTACGATATTTACTTCGGAAGCAAGAAAGAAACTAAGTACCTATATGAAATGGTGAAACTAAGTGATCCTTTAAGTTCTATTAAATGTAATTAGACCAACAATGAGATAATTTTTTACATAAAACATGGTTATACTTTACCATTTTGGGGGTGGATTCAGCCGGAAAGCTCCCTTCCCCCCTCTACCCGTTGAGTAGAACCGCCTGTGATCGTTGGTAATAGATTGGGCCCATTCATCATAAAAAAAAAAAACGACACATTTTAGGGCAGTAAAGGCAGGAGAACTATCTTTATCTTGTCTTGAAACATCTTTGAAATCATCTAGTTTGATTTCAATTCTTCCTAATTTTTTACGATAACTTTTATTGTAATAGTAATTAGGTTTTAAGTTTTTAAATTATGATTCACCACTTCTCCATGAAATAAACCTTTGGAGAGAAGAATAGTTGGGGTGATTAGTCAAATAAGAAGGCAAAAATAAATGATACTATTTATTTTTACCTTCTTATTTGACTGGTCACCCCAACTATTCTTCTCTCCATTATTCACGACAGTCAACCATTTACCAATTATGGAAATAAACCTTTAGTCTGATTCCTCATTCATCAAAATCCATCCGGAAAAGAAAATTTTACAACCGTATTACGTATAATAATTTTTAACATAGGATAATAAAATAAATGAAAAAATGAATGAATTCATTTACAAAGAATTTCGACCAATTGGATTGCCTAGGTTAGGGATACCAATAGATAGTCGATATTATCGAAATATCGATATTTTCCTTCCGATATTCGATATTTTACAATCGATAGTATCAACTTCGATAATCGTCTCTTCGATATTTTAATTTAAAAATAAAATTAATAATATCGTTTTCGGAAAGGGCTAGAAATTACAGATGAATCTGATTGTTACAAACAAAAAAAATTATATACTCATCTTGTCAGTTTCATAGATAATATGGTGCGTAGTTGAGGAAAATACCAATATTCCGATAATATGGATTATCGATGACCACCCTTAAGTAGAGTTGAATAGCGCGCGTTGGACCCTTCCTCACTCAATAAACTCAATTTACCCAAATTTGTTAAAACCTTCTCAACCCAAGGCAACGAATTGTCAAAGGAATCTATGTAGGATGTAAATAAATTAGTATTTTGCTATCCATAATTGCATACCAAACTCTTCAATCACATATCACAAGTCTTGAAGAATGGTGTCAAAACTGGAGGATTAAACTAAATCCCATCAAATTACCTTTACACTTCATCGTAAACCTATGACTTCCTGCCCTACAGTATCCTTTAACAATATTCCACTTATCTCTGTTGAACAAATTCGTTAACTAGGACTTCACCTGGACAAACGACTCACTTGGAATCCTCAGACTGAAACGACTAGAAACTGTTCGATGTTTCAGACTAGTAGACACTAACTAGACAAACGCTCTAAACTTCCAATTGTTTTCAAAAGACTCATGTATATTACTATAATAAGACCTATCTGGTCTTACGGTATCGAGCTTTGGGGCTCTACTAAACCATCAAATTCCTCTCGTATCCAATCCTTACAATCCAAAATCCTCAGTAAAATCCTCAATGCATCTTACTTTGTCACAAATAAAATCATCCACAATGACCTTATTGTACCATATGTTTCCATAATAAACTTCTGAACCATCCGAACCCCCTTGTTTCTAACCTTGCTTCCTCTTCTATTCCTGATAACCATCCGAGACATCTGAAAAGAAGATAGCCTCGGGACCTTCTAACGTTAAACTATAATAGAAGTGCTACGAATGGGTAGTGTCTCTTCATGTTGTACATATCATGTCACTGTTTTCAGATTTACTTGTTGTATTTGTCATGTAATACAGTTGTAAATTTCAATAAATGCATTTTTTAAAAAAAGAAATTATTTTGCTGAATCCGATATATAGATGAATGGACATATATCGGTTAAACATAATAATTGGTTAAATGGAAATTTCTGGAAAAAAGTTAAGGATGACAAAACATTAATTAATTTAAAGAAGAAAATAACATTATTTTTTATATTTCAAAAATGTTTATAATATCGATGAAAATATGAACTGCCGATACTTCAAATCCGATATTTTGATGGCATCGATATCCCATCCCTAGCCTAGGTCAGCTGACTGTCCGTCGGTCTCAGTGCGCTTAAACGATATAATTATCCGGCCAGCATTGGCTTGCAGCGCTTCACATTGGGAAAACAAAAAAATAAGATGAAGGAGGCACTTATAGGACTTAGTACTTAGAATCTACTTGAGCCGCCGGCCAAGTGGTGCATTGTTCCACTCTCAGCTGGCGTATAAGGAAAGTTGCTCCCCATGTAGTAAGGTCAACGGACTAGATTCCTACCGGCGAATTCGGTCTGTCAATGATCGTATAGCCTTTCTCTGCAACACATATTTTACTTTCCAGTTCTCTGTTAGTTGGAGTCGTTATTTTTTAAAAGGTAAAGTAAGAAATCTAGTTTTTAGAAAACGCCGACACAAGTTAGTATCATTAAGAGAGTTTCCTCAGTTTATTATTATTATTATTTTTTTTTTTTTGTTAAATCAGAAACAATATTATTTTATCGTTTCTTATTAGGTCTAATCGATTTAAGGGCTCATAAAGGGGTAAAAATAATGTGCTTCATCAAACGAAGAAAAAGAGAACACATTACTAATTGCCAGTGCATGAATTAATGAAAAAATAATTTTATTCTGGGACTACAGACGATAATCGAAGTGGAGGAAAACAAGGGAGGTTACAAGGAGCTGTCTGGATTTTAGTGGAATAAAGTCATGAAATCTTAGGAATTGTTTAAGGATAGTTATGGATTTTCGAGTAATCTGGCAGACATGGTTATTTCAGGAAAGGTTCAAGTCAAAGATTACTCCTGGGTTTTTGATTGTAGGAAAAAAATGCGTGGGGCGATTATTGATGTAAAGTAGAGGTAAGGAAATGTGTAATTTGAAAGACGTTGACTGCATTTATTTCAATAGGTCCACTTAATACTATCAGTATTAAAAAACCTTCATGTAAACATTTCTCTCTATTATATAAAAACGTTTTTAGTGACCGAGTCATATTTTATTTTGCATATACAAAGCGGGACGGATCGTAACGAAGACACCACATTTTTTATTCCCAGAATTATTTCTCCCATATTATCGTTGCAAATTGGCAATAAGGTGCAATGTACAATATAGAGTTTTAAAGAAATTAAAATTTGTCCCAACTGTGGTTTCGTTTGGTTTATTTTATGTTGATAAAATATAATGCAATCTGAACTACAGACTACATTTAAAACCGCTATTTTAAAGTGATTAGCCTATTTTAGTGGAAAATGTCTGTAACATCATAGGTAAATACCTATTATAAATATGTAATTATAGTTTCGCACAACTTTCTGTTTTTGAGGTAGATTGTGCTAATACACACCGAGACCATCATCCGAGACTTATGTTAGATATTTTTAAACATGAGACCTCAAAATATGTATTTCCGTTTAAAACTTGTATTCGAAAATCACGATATTTTACCTTACTAATACTTCATATATAGGTAAGAAAAAAATTATCATTATTTTTCAAAAGTAGGAATTTAATAATGATATATACTGTTTAAAAATATAAAGTAACTAAGTTATAAAACAGTAAATATATGTCACTTATAAAATCATATAAATATGTAAGAATTATTTAGCAATATTCTAACGATTATTATAAAATTACATAATGTATAATTAATTATAAATGATGTAAAATTTTATTGGAGATAAAATCGAACAAACAAATTTTAAAATGTTTTAATTATTTTATCTTATATCTTATTAATATATTTTATTTGACATTCTGAATCCATGGAACAAAGGTTATATCAACCTGCTTCAAACAGATCGTTAGGCAATGCATTTTATTTCAATGTTTCTATCGAGTTTGTTCGGAGTATTAATAAATTTTAATAAAATACTTGAGCCATAGTTGAGGATTAAATATATCCAACTAATATACTCATGGTAGAGTGGAAGTTTATTAATTATTTAAATAAAAGACTTTAATAATTAGTAAAATCAATTTCTGTAAGTCTTAAATAAGTGGTATCATTAAGCGTTGCTGCAACTAGGAACCTGTTTCAAATTATGAAAAGCTGTTTGGTGACTTAACGGTTCAGCTACTAGAAACCTGTGACAACTTATGAACCTGTTCCAGTTATTAGTAACCGCTTTGTTAATTGTGTTGCGGGTCAGAAGGTAGGCGTTCTGTGTGTTGCGTCTTGTTAACAAGCCCTGTGATCATTTTAATGAGAACTTGCTGTAAATAGGAATTAATCATCAATAATATTTTTTTTATACTATATTTTTTATCAAAGATACTGAACTCAATTTCATTAAAATTTTAAACGAATGTGGAATTTCAAAATTTAAAACTATCATTGAAATCAACCAGAAGTAGAACAAAGACGTACATAACAATTTACGTTTTTTATAAAATATGTATAAATAGATTCATTTAATTATTTTATATCCGTAATTAAAAGCCATCTAATTTAACATATTTAGTCAGAAAAACATTAACGAAGTGTTTTAGTAATTAGTTTGTGACATGTAAAAATTAATAAAAAATTATCTATTTTTCTTTTTTTTTTTTACATACTCCATTTGTTTATTTAGAAATATTACATTCTGTCACATCAAGGACATTTATAATAGTGATCAGAGAAAGCACACTCACACTCTATTTACAATAAAAAAAAAAAAAATAAGTAAATAATACAGAAACTTAATAATAATAAATACAATAAAATAAAAATAAATACAATAAAATAAAATAAATGTATATAAACAAAAGAACTAACCTAATCATACACACTCGGGCTTGAGTGGAGGATCTGGCCATTGCCAAAACTCCAATAGATGCTTATTTACAAAAGGTCTCTGGGCCACTGCCGCTTCAACCTTCGAGGAGGATTGTAAGGATGGGTGGTGCTGGATAGAGATTGTGCAAGGGGATTTGGATGATAGGTAAGGTTTTGGTGAAATTTGGAGAATTTTTCTGGAATAAGGTCTAGGACAAATGGGATATTAAGGTCATGGTGTAGGATTTTGTTATTTACATAGAACGGAGCATCAACTATTGTTCGAAGGACTTTAGATTGAAAGGATTGAATACGTTTGATGTTAGAAGCTTTTGCTGTCCCCCACAGTTCAAGTCCGTATGTCCATATAGGTTTCAGTATTGTCTTGTAGATAAGTAATTTGTTTTCAATAGAAAGTTTGGATTTTCTGTTTAGTAGTCTGTATAGCTGGCCGTATCGTCGGTTGAGTTCTTGTCTTTTGAGTCTAGTATGTGGGTTCCACGTTAGTCTTCGGTCTAAATGAAAGCCAAGATACCGGACTGTGTCTGAGTAAGGAAGCTGGATGGAATTAAAGTGTACTGGTGGACAGGAACTGCGTCGGAGTGTAAAGGTGATATGTTGGCATTTAGATTCATTAACTTTAATGCGCCAGTTATTACACCAGTGCTCAATCAAGGTGAGGTGGTTTTGGAGATTTAAGGATGCTATGTTGGGATCAGAGTTGGATGATAAGATTGCGGTGTCGTCAGCGAATGTTGCAAGAAAAGTATCGGGATGAACAGGGATGTCAGCAGTAAAGAGGATGTAAAGCACGGGACCCAAGACGCTGCCTTGGGGAACACCGGCTTTAACGGAGTAGATATTGGAAAATTCTGTTCCACAGCGAACTCGGAAGGAGCGGTCAGAGAGGTAGGATCGGAGGACTAGGTACAAGGACTGAGGTAAATGGATTTTAAGCTTGAAGAGCAGTCCGGAGTGCCATACCCGGTCAAATGCCTGTGCAATGTCCAGAAATGCACCCGAACAGTATTCCTTGTTTTCTAGGGCTGAGGAAATATGATCAACAACTCGGAGTCCTTGTTGAACAGTGGAATGTTGGGAGCGAAAACCAAACTGATGGGAAGGAATATTTTGGGATTCTATAATGGGTAGGATTCGTTTCAAAAGGATCTTTTCAAAAATTTTTGAAAGGATTGGGAGTAGGCTAATTGGTCTATAGGATGTTGAGATATTGGGAGGTTTGCCTGGTTTTTGGAAAAGGATAATAGTGGAGTGTTTCCATAGCAGAGGAAAGTGGGTGGTGCGTAGGATACAGTTGTAGATATATGTAAGGAATATGACTGCTTTGGATGGAAGTTGTCGAAGGATTTGAGGGGTAAGGAGATCATGTCCAGGAGCTTTACGGGGGATTAATTTTTTTAATTGAAATTTCACTTCGGAAGGATGAATAGCTTTTGGGGGCAAGGAAAGTGGGATTGGTGATGTAAGGAATTCTTCTACTGTTACGGTGTGGGCAGGATGGGATTCCGGATGTGAAATAAATGTATTGGATAGGTGAATGGCGAACTCCTCAGCCTTATCTTCGTCAGATGCTGCCCAGGAGCCATCATCTCGTCGGAGGGGATGGGAAATGCGGTGAGGATTTAAGATTTTGGTAGTGGTTTTCCAAAGGGAATTGTCGCGAGAAGAAAGGGAGGATAGGTAGGAGTTGAAGGAATGTGATCTGAAGGTGGCTAATTCCAGTTTTAATTTTTTGCAGTAATAATTATAGGAGCAGCGGTCGGTAGGATGTCGGGTACGTTGCCACAATAATCTGGCACGGCGTTTGGTTTGGATTAGGTCAAGGAGGTGTTGGGGTAGAATGGTCTTTTTAGGAATTCTGGAGGAGTCTTTTGGGAAGGAAGCAGTCCAGGCGGCTTGTTGGATTGTGGTAGTAAAGGAATTTACGGCACTATCAAGGTCATCGGGAGTTTTGAGGGATATGTTAAGATCAATTTTATCGGAGATGATTTGGCGGAAAAGGTCCCAGTTAACTGGGCCCCTAATAAATGACGGTGGAGAAGGTTTGGGAACGGGTTCAAGTGAAACATTAAGGATTAGAGGACTATGGTCAGAGGAAAGTTCATTTAGACGTGTAATGGAACAATTGAGGGGACTTAAGCCGCTGTGGATAAAGAAATCAAGAAGATCAGGATTACGGTTGGGATCTGTAGGCCAGTAGGTAGGAGAGTTGGGGGAAAGGAGATGAAAATGTTGGGAATTGAGTGCAGACAGCAGGGTTCGGCCACGAGTATTCGTGGTTCTGGAACCCCATTGTTGATGTTTGGCATTTAGGTCTGCACCCAAGATGAAGTGATGTCCTAAGGAGTCGAGGAGAGAACGGAATTGGGCATTGGATATGGATCGGTTAGGAGGGCAATACGCTGATGCAAGGGTAACCGGAAAGGAAAAGGTTTTTATCACGATAGCGGTGGACTGTAGGAAATCATGTGTAGGTAACGGGAGTAGGTGATGGGAGAGGGATTGGTGTACAATGACAGCAGTACCGGCATGTGCTTTTCCGTCAGGGTGGTCAGTACGATATGTCAGGTATTGTGGTATTTTGAAGTGCTGTTTAGTGGTTAGTCGAGTTTCAGTAATTAGTGCCACGTCAATATTTTTGTCAAGTAATAATGTAGTTAGTTCGTTTGTGTGATTTCTAACACCATTCGCATTCCAAAGGAGAATGGATAAAGGTTTATTGGAAGTCATTTAAGGATTTTTCGCGGGAGGGATAAAATGTGATACAAGATTGGTGAGAAGAGATATCAAAGGAGTAACAAGGGATCTGAATTCGGAGAGGAAAGATGTAAGTAAACTGGTGAGATCTGTGGTATTTGAGGGAGGAGGAATGCGGGGAATTTGGTGTTGATAAAACTGTTGATTAGGTGAAGTTTGATTAGGATGTTGAGGGTGGGGTTGAGAATTTTGAGGTATGTGTTGTTGTTGCGGCAGGGTCTCACAATAAGTAACATCATTCTTACCTCCTAATAAGTGTGCAAAAGACACCGTTGGGTCAATTTTTTTTGAAGGTCCTCTTCTTGATGCGTTAGGTTCTCTTCTTGATGACTCTGCTTCTTCTTGGGTCCGGGATTTTTGATATCTTGATTTAATATTCTTGTAGATCTGACAGCCTTTGTAGTTCGCTGGATGTCCTTCAAGGCACAATGCACAAACTGCAGGATCCCGTTTCGGTTTTGTGCACTCCCCGGATTTGTGCTGCTCTCCACATTTCACACAGCGCGGCAGATGATGGCAGTAAGTCCTGGTATGGCCATATGCCTGGCAATTGTGACACTGTACGATTTCCCTCTTAGGATATGGCTTCTCTACTATAACACTTGTGTAGTATATTCTTCTTATTTCGTATATTTTTTCGATCCCTTGATTTGGCTCCAAATCTACGAAAAATAAGGGTAGAGGAACTTTTACTCCTGGCTGTTCTCTACTCTCCTTCTGTACATTTGTAATCTGGCGCACTATGAAACCTGAAGTTTTCAATTCTTCTTCTATTGCTTCGGTTGGTGTTGAGGGGTGTAGATTTCTTATGACTACCCTCAAAGCTCGATCTTGCCGTAATTGGTACGTATGAAAATCCGCGTTGGTTTCCGTTAGATACTTCACAATTTTTCTGTAGGTTTCAGCTGTATCTGGTGATATCTTCGTGTCCTTTGTTCTGCTTAGACATGAATAGCTTCCAGAGCCTGTTATTTTGTTCAGTTGTGAGCATAGTAACTGAAAATTGCTTATGTTTTTAACGAATATGGGTGGAGGTCGGGGATCTCTTGGTATTGAAGCGGATTCCATCACTTCTTTATCATTCTGAAGCACCTGATAGGGGTTAGGGGTGAAAAACGGAGATTGTTCGGTTATCTCTTGTGAAGATGTACCTGGTTGATGCTGAAGTTCTTCAATTGTTGGTTTTGATGATGTTCCTGGCTGGGTTTCATTTTCTCTGGAGCTAATAGGCGTTACTGCAGGTGTTTGACGACATTGACGAGGCTTTTGTTTGACAGGCGAAGAACAAGGTGTTGAGCCTAACGGCCGAATTCTCTTGATAGAAGCTCTACTAGACATGGCCTGATTGTGAAATCGCATATAAGGGAAAAAAAAATGAAAAAAAAAAAAAAAAAAATAAAAAAAAAAAAAAAATAACCCTATAATTTATAACAAAAAATAAATATCAATTGTTATTATGTATTCTTGACTTGTTTTGAATAAATAATCTCAAAGATTTCACTGCAAAATAAGTAAATTCTGAGAGACGATGTAGAAACACGTCCTTTCGCATCAGCTGATCCACTGCCACTCCCCTCTATTTTTCTAAGCAATTGTTTTCAATGTTGTAATACTTTAAGAAAATATAATTTTAATATTCATTTATTATACATTTGTCGAATTTTGTCAACAAATCTAAAACGCTCAATGATAAAAAGCAATGCATATTAAGAAAGGTTTCAGACTTAATTCAATAGAGTAGTAGAAACCGTCCGTAATTCAATAACTTCGCTTAACGCCTGAGAAAGAAAACAAACCAGTTATTACTTCCTCTCTTGATCTCAGCCATTCTGCATTTTTTTAAATAAATTACAATTGATCATGTATTTATTTAATAGTTGCTTAATAATTTAAAGCACTGTGTGATAATTGATTGATATATTCCATAAATAACTATAATTTAAAAAATATATTAATTTGAATAAAAATCTGCGCCGTATGCTTTTCCCATAATCTTTATTAAAATTGATTAGTAATAAATTATAATGCCTAAATAATTAGGGAAAAGTTCCCAAACTCAGAGCTGATACATTGTTTGATTTCCGAAGCCCATCAATGATCTTAGCGCTGAGTTCAGGAACTTGCCCACACTTACATCCAAGAATTTTAGGAATTTACCCTTACTTTGAAATTTTCAAAGGTCCCATTAACGATCACTCCATTCTATTGTTTCGTTTTTTGCTCTAAGGTAAGCAATTCAAGCTGCTGATTGTCGATACGAAACTATTTCTAACTCAAATACAACTATAACATATTTAATAAACCGATATAGTAAATTTTTACTATGGTAATTAAATAATGGAATAGTGATATTCAGTAGCCACCTTTAGAAATACTCAGGGCTGCCAACAACTGAAATACTTTTCTCTCAAGATTTATCTACGGTAGTTATAGATAATTGAAAAATAAGATGTTTAAACTATAAGAAATAAAAACGTAGAAAATTCGTTTGATTAATCAAAAATAATGTTTATATAAAAAGCTTAAGGAGATTATCAAAAATTAAGCCCTTCAAGGTTGGTAACACTTTTCTTTAAAACCATATTTAAAATTAAATATTTCAATGAATTTAAAATATCTGTATTCCTAATAAAAAATGTAACGGAATATAGAGAAATAATATCAATTATAAATTTGATACTATTTGAACAATTAATTACTCTAAATAGTATTAAAATCTAGAGTATCTCATTTCTACTTATTAATATATTAATATAAATGATATAATCATTTACCGCATTATTCATTCCAATTATAGCTAGTTCAACAATTAATTAAAATTGCTATTAAGTACATTGCAACATACAAATAGAGAAATAGAATGTTAAACTGACTCACCGCATAATGTGAAGAAGCCAAAACCTAAGTTACACTTTGTACACCTTGAACACTTAAATTGAAATTAATACCGTCCGTAAATAATTTAAAACTAAAACTTCTAATTAAACCTTCAAACTAATCAAACACTTCACAAATATAAACTATAAATTAAAAAGCTAACACTCCAAACACACGATAACGGCCGAAAACTGAACTTCATTACGCGGCGGAACGACACTGATGAAAAAAAAAATGGAGATCAGGAAAGAAGTTACAAATTAAATTTTAACATTATTTTTTTCTTCTGTAACTATAGTTTTATTAGTTAGATAGATTCATTAAAATTTACTAATCTAAATTCAAATATCTCAATTTTCTAATATGTAATTACAAATATAAGAACGATGATTTATACATACTTGTTATATAGAATAATATATTATTTTTGTAATATAAAGTTATTTTAACAATAAAAATACCTACGAAAAATATTTTTATAATTTTTTTCACAATA
Source organism: Nezara viridula (assembly GCA_928085145.1). Taxonomy (NCBI): domain Eukaryota; kingdom Metazoa; phylum Arthropoda; class Insecta; order Hemiptera; family Pentatomidae; genus Nezara; species Nezara viridula. The sequence goes on along the minus strand of OV725081.1, from coordinate 121,652,792 downwards.
ACTTGATTATTACAATATCGAAATATTAATCTTCCTAATTAAAGACAGGCAATATTACAATGCTTACTATAAATAAAATCTAACAACTGATGTTTTTTGAAAGGCATTTATTTCTTGATAAATGAATTTTTAATATTTCATCTCACAGAGGAGGACTGATTAATGCAAATATGATTCAATGTAAAAATATGATAGCAAAATAAATGTAATTTGTGACAATTCCAATTATATGTAGTTAAATGGGATGAGAGATAAACACTGTTCACTGATTTTCATCTCCAAATCCATTTTATTTAATTGAGGAAAGAGATCTTCCAGTGTTGAGGTCATAACAAAATTTAAAAAAAACAACTTAAAAGAGTGAAAAACTATTTTATTTTTAGAAACCGAAACTAAAGTTTCACTTTGTAGCTCTTGAACACTTCAATTGAAATCAATACAATCCATCAGTAATTGAAAACTAAAAATTCTAATTAAATCTTCAAACTAATCTAACACTTCACATATTCGAACTATAAATTATAAAGCTGACACATCAAACGCTATTATAAGATAACACCTATTTTATTTTTAAAAATTATTTCAAGTATTTACCTGGTAAGTATTACAATTATATGTATCATAAGTATTACCTCGACTTTCTTTAATTCATTTTTTTTTTCAATTTTAAAGCTCTGATTCTTTTTGTAATAAATAACGTAAAATATATACTGATACCTCAAAAATTAAAAAGTCTAGGTCAGTCCACAAAACAAGAATACCACTAGGCCTTTTCGATACACAACTTATTTTTTATCCAATGTAATCTAGTGATTAACATATTACATGTAATATGAAATATCTCTTAAAAACGTAAATTGTACAGCAAAAGTGGGGCAAAGAAATGAACATTGAAGACTGGAGGGACCATTTTTTTATACAAGAAAAGTTTTTTAAGACATCTTGATCCGTAACACAGTAGAGAAGTTCATGCAGAACAAACCATAGATGCTTAACGCTATGATAAAATACAAGATGGACCATTGGAATATTAGCCCAAATGTTTAGGATGAGATCTCAATCCATATCATCCATTGTACACTTTTTTTTATCATGTGAAAAACTGTTAAGAAATAATTGATGTAAAATAATTACAATGGAATAAATTGAAAATCAGTAAGGTTGATAAATAGGAAAAATAGAAAATGAGTTAAATCATCATTCTTGAATCTTCATTGTTTTTAGGTTGTTGGCGAAGGCATTTAGCTTGGTTTTTTGGGTGTAACCTATTTTTTTTTTGTTAGGCACCTAGCCAGTTGATGTCCAGTCTTCATTTATGTTATGGTTAGTATAAATTTCAATGCATCAACCTTGTTTGTCAAGAAAGTAGGTAAACCTAATCGTTAACAAGATGGCTCAATCATTGGTTTTAATAAAATATTAAGAAAGGAAAGATATAATGAGTTGATTGACAATGTCAAAATTAAAAAAATGACATTGTTTAAGCACATAACAAACTTAGGGAAAACAGATAAAATTAATTCAATTTTCACATAACAGTTACATAGGACATAAACATAAGAATTTTAAGAACACAAATTTTATGAAAGTAGCTTTGTCAAATAATGGAAACATAAATAGAAAAAAATTGTCCAGCGTTAAGAACAATTCAAAACCATATAAACGTTTTAGAAATATACTATCAAAATTTAAAAAAGTGATGCCAGATTACGGGCATAATCACTAAAAGAATCAGGGGTTCTGATTAATTATAAATAAAAACTTACTGTAACATATAAAGCCATTTAAAATTATTTTAATCCTATACTCATCACTACCAAAAATTTTACATTTGTAAAAAATATAATATAATTTTTGAGAGAAAGATTGCTAAGCAATCTAGGGAAGAGTTTCGCTATACCATATCATCTTTGTCATATCCTCAGCACAAACTATTTCTTCAACACAAATCATTTCTAGCATACAAGAGACTTGAAATTATCAAATCTAATTTAAGATAAAAATGATCCTCAATGAACAGAGGAAAGAGTTATGATCTTAGATTATAGTAATAAAGGAAAGATATAGATGTGATAAAAAAATGTCAATAAATAATGTAAATGAAACCAATCAATTGTAAATCTCAATTTCACTTTCTATTTTAGAAATGCTTTCTTTACCTTCATGAGATATTTTTCATGGTTCAGAAAAAAAAATTTTCAATTAAAAAATACAATTCTGATATCGTTCATACATCTACATATGATCCTTTCAGTTGACAGAATGAAATATTTTTTATTATTAATTTTAGTGATATTTTTTAGTGGGAACATTTATACCTTTATTCACAGTTCTATAGTTCAAAACCGCAATCACCTACTTTGGAATCAACATAATCACTATCTTTGCAGATATCATAAATTTTCCAACTAGAAATACCACTACAATGACTTTACTCAAAAATGTTGAAATTGGAGTAGGTCATTCTGTCAATTGAAAGGCTCCCATACGATAAATCAGTGTAAAACTTTCTATCGTTGGAGTACCCAGGCGCTCCCACGTCTCCAGTTGCTATGCCGAGATGAAGTGGCTCTATCCAGTTTTCCGACGGCAATATTTCCGAGGTGTATTCCTTTTCCAAACCTTTACAGCCAAAAAACCTTCTTACCTTCATAATTTCTTTACTCCTTGTTCCTCTGTTAAACACAAGATCCCAATCCTCAAATTTGTATATTCCATCCCATAGAACTGTTTCCTTTAAAAAACCTTCATCATATGTACTATGTAATTTTGGAATTCCCTACCAACCTCTATAAGGAAATCATCCTTGACCTCATTTAAACACAATTTATTTTTTCATCTCAGTAATCGATCTTACGAATATATGTAACAATAAAGTTATTTTGTACTTTAGAGATGTCAATTACACTATACCGATATCTTGCAGATATCTATGTATGTGCCATATTGCTTATTTGTACAAATATGTGAACTCACCCATATGTATTCATATTTAAATTCATGTCTACTTCTAGATCATATATTTACTAGTGTCTTTTCTTTATTTTAATATTAAGGTTAGAAACTTTGTAAATTAATTTATTTTTAATCGTCATTTAATTATTCATAATTGCTAGACAACTGAAATTTTTTTGTTCATTATAGATATTCTGAGGGGACTAAATGTCCCAGAATTAAATTGACTTCCTTTGTTTGGTTTACTAAGTTTGTGTATGAGATTAATGGTAAGTAATAATTAAACATAATACACCAACAAAGCATGCATACATAAAACATGATACATTTTATTTTAAAAAGTTAGGAACATAAGTATAAAAAAATAATAAAAAGATAGAGATGGGATAAAACGACTTTAATAATATATATACCTATGCCGTAAAGGTATAAAACAATAACATGGGCAGTAAAAAAATTAATAATAAAAGACATATTTGTTTAATAGGTATAAAAAGCAACAATATAATAATGACTACAATCCAGATGATAATGAAATAATATATAATATTTTTTATAATATATAAAGTCTATCATGTAACAAATGAAAATATATGAGTAAATCCATCATATTTTAGTATGTATATTTTGATGCTTAAATAGGGATTTGAACAAGCAACTAAAATATACAAAAAATTAAACTATGACTATATAAAACATTTCAAATTATTTTTTTGATCACTTCAGAGTAGGGAATAACAGATATTTGAATTTTTTTTTTTACATTTTAGGTTGTGCATAGGGGTCCAATTATGACTGAATTAATCATACTAAAGAAAAATTTAGAAATATTTCAATGTACGAAAAGTGAAGTAAAAATTTAACTAAGATACTCTAAAATAAAATTCCTATTTATAATGGAATTTAGTTTAATATTTACAAACACTTTTTTTTTCATTTTTTTTTTTTCATTTTTGTTCGGTTTAAATGAGTACTTGAGCAATAAATGTGTTGAATAATAACAAACTATTAATAATATTCGAATTAGTTCACAACAGATACAGATACAATTATATCTTAGCTTTTAATAACTAACTAAACTGAAGATTATTAAATTTTCATTTATTCATAAAAGAAACATACTTGGCTAAAATTAACCAAATAAATTATCCAAATAGCACCATAACATTCAATGAAATTATTTAAATGGTAATAGACATAATTACGTTACAAAGTGCCGAAAAAATACACTAAAAAAAAAGAAATATCTACATGTAGATATCAAATTTTATTAGTTCAAAAATAATAAATAAAAAATTAGAACTTCCACCATAGACGACTAATCTGAAAGATCCAGCCTCAAAATATATCTTATCTAATAATTTATTTATTACATTTTCTTACTAAAGCTCTGAATGAAAACAGAGATTATATGCATACTATGTTTAATTGAAACAGTTGGATAATGTACACACAGCACAAAATATAAATTTTAACTTCATAAAAAATAAAAGATTGCTATAAACTGTAATAATAAATAAAATTAAATTGACTTCAATAAAAATGCAATTCAATTCAATCACTCTTAATTTTATATGAAATGCAAAATCAAAATTATTATCTAAATTATACACGGATCTCTCAGATCAATGCAAATGCTGGTAATTATGCCTTACATGGCTTGTAATGAAAGGTTAAAAAATAAAATAAATGCAAAACATTTGGAATTAAACGGAACAAACATATAAATACGTTGTCAATAACATTTATACAAAATTTAGGAGAACATTATCCGTTCTTTAGTCTTATTCACAACTTTAATTTTACTATATAAAAGATAATTCTTGTTATTTTTATTTTTTTTTTTTTTATATTATTAACAGTTTACCTATTTATACTTTTGGAACCAAAAAGAATCAATTAGAAAAAACTAGACAATATTTACTAAGTGAAAGGAATGCACTAAGCACAAACCTAAGAGAAAAAAAAGAAGAATATTCCCCCTCGAAAGACGTATGAAATGGGATTAATGAAATATCTAATAGAATAAATAAGGGCACCATGTACAAAATTACAAACTCTTTTCATTCCATTCCACATTATCATTCCGCATGCAAATTAAAAAAGAAAATCTTTTCGTAGAAGGCACAGTCATTCAATCCTATATAAACAGTATCCCAATATATAAAGAGAGCTATACTTAGTAAAACCAATAGCAAACTATGCTTCATTTTTTTTTTGTTTACTTTTCTTATCAAAATTGTATAATGCTGTACAAATCGAATATGAAAACACTGCAGTCTGTACGAGGAATGTGGGTTTTATGTGCCCTTATTTTATAATTAATCTTTTTCCATTTTTTTTTTAATTTACTTTTTTTACACAACTTTGATTGCCTATCTAAATCCTTAATGTTTACATTCTGTACAATACTCATCATTAAAAATTTCTACAACGAATTTCAAGGAAATTGCACCTAATGAAAAAACAGAAGTCAGGCACAACAAAACATTTTTTTTTTCTCACAATTAATTTACGATGCCAGCGGATATGTTTGGTTTTTATCATAATTATTTTTAAAACGAGGTGTGTTGGTTAAGTATATATTTTTTAATATATTTAACCAATCGGCACCAAATATACTAACATATCGAAATGTAATCAGGACCTAAAATTTTATAAACACTAAGAAAACATGTATTTACAATTGTCATGACACAATTGTGAGGAACTGAGGACGCTCACTCAATCTATACAAAAAATAAAATAAAATAAAAATTAATAATAAAAATAAAAATGAAATCTTCTGAATAATATAACAAACGTTAGAAATCTGAACCTGTGCCTGACTGTAAAGCCTTAAAGAAATAAATATCACATCCACACAATTATAGTGTGCATTACTAATAACACTCTAATTATTGTTATCATATATTATTTTCAAAATGAAACTAATTAAACATAAATAAATCTATAAAACGTAGAAAAATGAAATTATTCAATGTGTTTTCAGTTTGGAAGAAAAATATATGAGAGAATGATTAAATAATAATAATTATAATAAAATAAAAAATAATGGTCTACGATTAACTTGCTAACATTGAATATAAATTAAATATTTTTTTCCCTTTCATAACAGACTTACTCCTTGGTTGAGTTTCATCAGACAGGGGAGGATAAGAAAAATTTGGCACTTGGTTAGTAGTCAAACCCCTATTGATGACGATGACTTAACAAGATAAAATATATAAATACATAGATGATTAATGAGAGGAACAGTGATAAGATAGCCTCGAGTGACACTAAGTGATACGTAGCGGGGCGGAGGTAACTCCGTCAAAGTCTTCTTACAGTTTTCAACTGCTCCTCCTATTCAAACAAAATGAGAAATAATTAAAATATTCCAATTTAATCATTGATAAATAATTATTAGTAGTGTTTTTATACCTAAGAATACAGATCACCAATTTGCCATTCCTGGTTTATTGAGAGTCATAAAATAAATTTGGCAAGAAGAACCACCTTTAGCTGATGAGAAGAACACCTAAAAATTATAATAGTTTAAAAATACAATAAAATAGATTTCATAATAAAATCTATTGTTCAATTGGCTTTTTAAAAAATGTTATAAAAGTTGTCTTATGATTTTAAGTATTAAAAAAATTTATTTATATATGAGTAATTTCCCTGGAACATGCTGATGTCAAGTGATTACTGTATTAGAAAAAATTAAAAATAACTGACCAGGTTTTTATCATGAGCACATGTGCGGAATACTTTTAAAATACTTTTGAATATACCGGTACATTCAATAAGTCACATATGCTAATATTGGTCCAATTTATATATATATATATATATTTGTTTGGTATAGCACAATACATGAAATGTATAATTTGTTTCAGGATCTAAATGTGACTGGGAAATGTAAAAGTTTTTATCGGTGATGTAGATAAGATTGAAAATAAAATTTATTCTTTAACAAAGACCCTCAAGAATAATTAGTATATACAAATAAACAAAAACCATATTAAGCCAAAAACTACATTAATAATATATAGAATAGGAGTACTCATACATTTGTAAATGCTTAATGTACTATCATGCTAAGCAGTCAGAACAAATTTTGAATGAATGGTAAATAACCTCTCTGTGCTAACATACTAAAGTGTTATTAGTTATAGTAAGATTATGTCTGCACTGTAAACAAAGTTTGTGAATTCTTAATTGATCTATTAACGTTTCGATTTATTTTTAAAATGCTAAAGCAAAATGATAAGACTGAGTTGCTGAATTATTTGGTTAAAAATGCTTTATTAAAACGTATAGATGAAGATTCAGAAGTTTAACATTCCATTTCTGTGGATATTGTACACAAACAAAGAACAAAGAATCAAACACATTAAAACTTTACAATAATATTCTCTGTATGATTATGAAGTTAGCAACACTTTACAGGACTTAAGACTACATTAAAATCGAGAGTATTAGCGACCATATTTAACGCACATTTCGTAAATAATTTTTGCAACTTTACACATTTAAGAGGTTTACAATACTTAGTACTGAATACCTCTACCTAATATCTTTAGTGATAATATATAAACAACAAAAAGTAATTGTAATGAAGAAACAAAAAAAGGTAAGAAACACTATGAGTTGATCCTAAAAATTAAACCTTAAACAATGTAAATGACTATCATATACTTATATTAAAAATCCAATCATAAAATAAAATTTCATGACAGTCGAGCATCTGTTTGGAATGTGTGAAGGGAATTTCAGAAGGCAAAGGAGCAGGCAAGAAAGGAACATTCAAAGATTTCAGTTCTGTGAGAAGGGGCTAAAAACGTCAGAAACATGGGATTTTGAGTGGACTAGGTGTTCGAATTGAAGGAGACTGTAGATGTTGAAAGAGTACTGGGTGTTGATCGTTTGAAATAGGTAAGATCCAAGGACATCTAGTTGACGAAAAGAACACATGAAACAGCCTCGAAGTACCGAAGACAAATCATAATAATCAATAAGCAATTCAAGTACTATATATATATATTTTATTCTATGTGAAAAAGTTAAATGCTTTAAGGAGAAGACTTTAGGAAAGATTGATCACAATCGTTAAGAGCCATTTAGACGCAAGTCTATAGAAAACAGGTTTTTCCTCTACTACACACAAGATGCTCGATTCGGAACAATGGGGACCAAAAGCCTATAAAACTTAATTAGTCCACCTGTGTAAAAAGGTATGGTCATAAAAAATACAAACAAGATCATTAAACAATCAAAAATTCTTACCTTATCATTCCTTTCACACAGAAACTTGAGGCGTTGAGCTTTTTTATGCATGAAAACGCCATCAAGATGTCCAGTCTCAACACTACGTATTTCAATGGCCTTATTGCCCCATCCCATAATTTGACCTGTTCCTATATATGCCACAGAAGTAGGCATCTCTCCCCATTGGAGGACTATATTTTTGGAAACCTGTAAATGAAATTAAATAATAAAAAAAAATATATGCAACTTTGGAGATAAGTGTCATTACTAACAGCCTAAAAATTTGGCTAAATGAAAGAATAATTGATTTTCTTTAATAATGATTTTATTATACTTTTTTTTATCATAAAAAAAGTTTGAACTCGTATAGGCCAGAATTGAAATAGCAACACTAGACTCAAGCCTGCTGAGGTTATTATATCATGCCTTAACACTAAGAAGTAAAATGGCTTAAGCTCAATATATTCCAGAAAAAGGTGGGATATTATGGTAAAATAATTTCACAATTTTTGGTTCAACAACAAAGAAATTGTATATAAATATGGATTTGTTCTGATTGTGAGAATTTCTCATACAAGCTTAATGTATCTGAAATAACCTTCAATGTTAAAACCAAATTTACCTGTAGCTGCATCACAACCACTTGTGCTATAAAAGGTGCAATAACAACACTGTTTTGTTACCAGGCTTCTTAATTTGATTAAGCAACATACAGGTTTTTCTTAAGTGCAAATATCTCCATACAAAAGTTTACGAATGGATATAAGTATGACTAATGAAAAATGAATGAAGTAAATAAACAGATTGTCAATTAATAAAAACTAAAACAAAAAATAAAAACGTAAGTAAATATTACCTTTCCATAAGTATTTACATAGACTCCTTCATTATCGTAACAAAGGAGAAGTTGCATGCCATTTGAATTAGGAAGGGGTACGATACAATGTGGGCTAATGGCAGCCTGAGTCTGAAAAAAAAAATAATAAAATAAAGAAAGAAAAAATGAAATCAGAGAAAAGTAGTATGTGTTGAATATGGACGTTCTGAACAAAAGATAATCCATAAAGAAAAACATCAGTAAAATTCAGAAGGTGGAATCATAAACTACCACACCCTCAGGCAATAAGTTAGATTAGAATATGTTAAAAAAGACTACTTACATGTTTCGGGAGGTATATATCATAAACTGAGGCAGAATCCAAATCAACTGCATGAAAACCGTCTGCTGATCCGTAGATCACCTTAAGACGTGTTCCCTCTTCGACGGTTAAATCAACCAAAAGTGGTCTATGTGCTAGTTCACCAAATGACTAGAAAAAGCAAGCACATATGACAATCAAATTAAAAGCATTATAAATCAAGAAAAAACATGTAAATGAAATCCTAAACAGAAAATGTAAATAAATAGAAATACATAACAAAATAAATTATATGTCTTAATGAAATTTCTTAGAAAAAAGAAAAACATAACGCGTTAAAAGAATATTAAGTGAGCCATCTACTATTTGTCAATTAGTCATGAAAACGTAATCATTAGACTATTTCATATTATAAATATTTATAAGTGTTATTTTTCAATACTCTACCCAGAAGTACACTCGATGCAAGGTATAATGCCAGCACATATAACAAACATATAAATGGAATGGTACTTGACAATTAATTGTTGTTTTCAAGAGTGATTTGATACTCAGAGAACAATACAATTAAAGTCTCACTATTCACTTCAGCATTTGCTCACAGTGTGTCTGCAAGAGTCAGTCAGATTTCTTGACCATTACCTGCTTAAATGAAATTTCCTGTCCCTACCAAAGTAAGGAATTGAAAGAAAAATAATATGTATTTGTTAATAAGTTAACTATTATATAATATATAATAATCGTGGGTTGATGGTTGACTGTAGTGAATAATTGAAGGGAAGGATGGTTGAAGTGATCAGTCAAAATAAAATATAGTAAAATAAATAATTATATTAATTTTTTTAAATAAATAAAATTATTTATTTTACTATATTTTATTTTGACTGATCACTTCAACCATCCTTCCCTTCAATTATAAAAAATTAATAATGAAAAATAATAAGTGATACTAAACTTGAGAATGGTCCGAATATTATAACACAAGTGTCAAGAAAAATCCAAGTCCAGCATGATCAGTTAATTAATTGAAAGTTTAAATTATATTTTTTTTATTTATATATAATTGGAAAAAAAAACACAGACAAAAATGGAATGAATCGTTTATTATCATATCCAGAAAATAAAGAATGAAAAAGATTAAACGTAGCCTTTGAGTCTTGAACACAATGAACAATTTGTTATCTTATTCCAAGTAAGCCAAGTTGTCAGGACGAATCGTACATAAATAGGAATATATTGTTCAGATGCTTACTATGTTTAATTTTATGGCCTCCCATGGTAACCTTGTAACTGACGTTGTTGCAATAATTTATTTTATTTCATTTTTTTTACTATTTTACGATTTGAATGAAAACCTCATATGACAGATAAGTAGTATAAAAGTTGACATTAAACTTATATAGGGGACTTTTACCAATTTTCAAGTCCCTAACCACCAGATAAAAGGTTTTTATAAAAATGGAAAAAAATAAATAAATTATTGCAAAACAAATTATACCATGTGAGACCATAGATAAGTTTATAATTATTATTAATATTAAACTATTTTTTTCATCCTGTCTACATTTCTAGTGGTTTTACATACATTATGTATTATGTTTATCGAGTTCTTCTTAATCACTTGAGGTGCTTTCAAAATTGATGTCAAGCTCATTCACTCTTCTAAATATATACTTTATAAGTTCCACACTTTTTTTTTTTTTATGAATAAATTTCTGAAGTACGTTTATTCATTTCTGAATCAATCCACACAATCAATATTAAAAAAAAGGGTACTAACTAAACTAACAGCATCTTCTGAAGTGATCATTATTATTAAGAAAAATAAAAATAAAAGACAAGTTGGAAGAGAAAGAAGGCCTCAAATCTACATTTTTTAGTTGATCTTACTTATTTAATTCTTCACGTCGGCGCAGATAGCACAACTAGTGCTGATATTAAAGATGTCCTCTTACTTGACTTAAGACCTGTGTTACATCTGTTTTTTTATCAAATAAACAAGATTTACAGCATACAAAAACCAAGTTTTAATTATCTAAATAATGATAATTGAATCATAAGATAAAGATATTAAAATTATATTAGAACCAATAAATTAATAAATATTCTATCATAATGAAAATATACTGGAGTAAACTCGAATCATAGCGAATTATTAGTAATAAGAAAATAAGTCTGATTTATAAATTCAGAACTGAATTAAACATATATATACACACAATACAGTAGAATAGATCTCTTTTCCCGCTTTCAGCTGTGATGACTTCAGACAAATGAGAAGTCAAAAGAAAGGGAATTTTATGGAGAAGTGATGAATCCTAATTTGGATGCTTAAATTCACATATCTTTAATAAAAGTCAGTGAAAAAAACAGGTTTCAAAACTCCAATGATAGTTAAGCCGACGGATCAAGACTGAACAAATTGTGTTTTGAAGATATTCACAGGGACATCAGATCCTCTCTTAGGAACTTGGGTCCTGGTTCCATGGCCAGGTCTTGGTATGGGTCTTTTCTCACGCCTACACATTGGCTAGATGACACATTGGTCCAATCAAATTTGCAATATTTTCCTTAGATAATTTGGTTACTTCTTTTTTTTTTCCGTTGACATTACAGACCTAGTAGATCTTTTGCTGCCTTAAAAAGCCTATTCCATCTCTGCCTATCTTGGGCTATTTCTTTCCAGTTATTTCCATGCTGCTCTATTGCATCTTTGTTGATTTGATCTATCAATCTGCTTTTGGGCCTTCCACATGGTCTTTTACCTATTATTGAGACATTTATTGTCGTGTAGAGGCTTCAATATGGATAATATAGTATATTTATAACATAACATTGAGGCTTTTCCTAATTGAAATATCACTATTATTGTAGCATATGATGATAAATTACCAACTGCAATAATTAACGCGGTATAACTCTCCTCAATTGCACATCTAACATCATCTATCAGAGGCTACTTCCTCATGCAGAAAGAGACGAAGGAATCTACCAATATGGTTTCATGAGAGGGAGATCCACCACTGATCAAATCTTTGCCTTAAGGACTCTGCTTGGAAGAACAGGGGAATATTATATCATCAAACAACACTTTTTCGTAGATTTTAGCAGTGTCATCAGAGAGAGGTTGTATCTGACTATGAAAACAATGAATATTCTCCTTGAATTGATCCATCTTACAGAGCTGCTGATGATAGGATCAAGGTGTCAAGTCAGAATACAGGGAGACCTGTCAGAGGGATTCACGACCACAAGGAGCCGAAGACAAAGAGACGGCTTGTCATGCCTGCTCTTTAATCTTGCACTAGAAAGGGACTCCGAAATGCAAAGAAGTGAGACGATTCTCCCCAAGTCATTACAAATTCTAGCTTACATAGATATTATAGCTAGATCACAGAGAAACTTGGAAAGGAGCTTTTTAGCTACAGAGTTAGAAAGAGGCTTTTCAACTATAGACTAGCTCAACTGTTAAAATAAAGCAATATTTTTCTGAGAGGAAATACATCTTAAGTATTCTTAAGTAAACTATTAATTTAACGTAATCGTTATATAGTATATATAGCTTCACCAACTATTTGCATTAAATCTGCCTTATGTCATTTTTATACAAATAAACTTTTGCTCTAATACAGCTTATTCTTTAAATATATTAGGGAAAAGCATAAACAATATCTAGAATTCTCGAACATGTATACTAATAAGCTATTTATTTATTGTATATAGAAAAAATATATTATTATTTACCTTAAATGCCATGAATTTATGATATGGCTTAGGCGCCCAAGCATAAATTTCAATAGAATCTTTTAAAGCTATAACAAGGAATTTGATGCGTTCATATTTGACTATTTTGAAGTGAACAGCACCCTGAAGATCTCCAACATTTATCCAACCATTTCGCCTTTCGACTTGCTGCAATCATATATAAAAAATATATATATAAATAAGGTATTAGAAGGCATAATAGAAACGAGTGAAAGTTTTCAGTTTTAACCTCTGAGACTCCGTCAGTTCTTAAGATTTTTCCTTTAAGCCACGACAGATAATAAACTCTGACTCTGTTCTTCTTGCCAGAGACGGTGACTAGGATGTTCTGGCCCTCTAATACTTCCATTTGTTGAAACCTTCTTCGTGAGATTAATTGATACACTTTCCCTTGACCAGATCTGTCGAGAAGCATCAAACCGGTTTCAGTACCAATCAGAAGATTAACGCCTGAAAACAGAAATAAATTTCTTTAGAGTAACATTTAAAATCAACTGGACCAATATCACTTTCAACATTTGGAAATTTTGATAAAATTGAAATTTAGAATCCAATTTCATAAAAACTTCTTATTTCACATTTATACGCCCATATTTAAAAATAAATTTATATGTTTTTTTATAGAGGAAATGATGATTAAATATAAGTTGATTTTTTGGAAAAAAGGCTGTAAATATTGTAATTTTATTTCTTTGTGAAAATACAACTAGATATTTTTATTTTATTTCATAGAAAACAAATAGAAAAAAATGTCATTAAAAATTAAATGGGCTGACATGCCAATCAGGAGGTGACTGAAAAGGAGCTGGGTGAGAGATCCCCTTTCCAAATTCAAAGAAGTTGAACACTATATAATAATTATGCTGCTAAATTGGATGCAATACATAAAGGTTTAAATGTTATATAGCCCATTAGACAAAAAATAGTCATATGCACAGATTCTGTATCTGCCCTAATTAGCCTAGAAAATGTTTCCTCATCTAATATCATCATACAAAAACATTCTGTACTCAATAAAGTCCGCAAATAGAAATAATATATCAGTATTTTTTGTCTGGGTCCCTGAGCATTGCGGAAAAGACGGTAATGAACTGGCTGATCGAGCTGCCAAAACAGCCATTACTGATGGAATACCTTATCGGGGAGTACCTGTAGAGGATTTTATAACTGTCATCAAACATAAAATGAAGACAAAATGGGAACAAATATGGTCGAATGTAACCGAAAATAAATTGAGGGAGGTAAAGGGTGACGTTTCCTCTTGGGCATCGTCATATAGGAATAACTGCAGAGAGGAATTCTTATGCGCCTGCGTATAGGTCATACATGCCTTACTCATGGATACCTGACGGCCCATGATTCTTCGCCAACATGCCAAACCTGTGGGACTCCTCTGACATTAAAACACATTTTAACATAATGCAGAGCTTACGAAACATTTAGACTATCTTGTGACTTGACAAACGATCTACACTTTATTTTACAGGAAAATACGAATGAAATTGATAAATTATTTTCTTTTCTGAAATGTTCTAAACTTGAAAATAAGGCAATAATGACTCTAGTGGTTGAAGCCTTAAAATAAAAAAAAGAAGTATACAAAGATCAGGAAGAAGTGCTGCTGGGTGCTATCGTTCCTCATGCATAAAATGCCATTTTCCAAACAATAACAACACATCTGCTTATTTTATTGTCATGTTCATGACAGGTGCAGATGAATATCTGAAGAGAAAAATAAATAAAATATTTCTTCTCGATTATAATATAATGTTGATTATCCAGTTCGGATTTTAAATATTTTTCAATCCCCCGAGGCGTCTGAAAAGAAGATGGCCTAGTGATCTCCTCATACAGACATATTATTAGAGTGATACAAGCGTTTTCAAATGATTATATTCTTGTGTACACATTTACTTGATGTATTTATATTGTAATACAGTTGTAAATATCTTGAATAAACAGTTTTAAAAAAATATATATTTTTCAACATTATTTTTCTAATGAAAGAACAAAACATTTTTTATAAGTAATAAATCATTAAAAGAAAAAAGATCAGCTAAAAAAATAAGGTTTACTACTTGGAATTTTAAAGGTTTACTACTTGGAATTTTAAAATCACTTCATTTTACTGATTTTTTCAATTTTTTTAAATAATTTTTTTTTTATTTGTACTTTCAACCATATACTGTGGATAATAATAAATAAAAATGAAACACTCACAACTTTATTTCCACTAAAAAATTATCTAGACTTCTGGCGTACTGTTAAAATACAATAAGAAGGTTTTTAAAACTATCACTTCAGAGAAGAAATCATACAGCAATAAAAAATCTCCGAGTTAGCAACAAATTAAAACTTATTAATATTCTTTTTAAATAATAAATTTATAAGCTACAGAATTTATAAGCTAAGTATATCAGACAAACAGTAAAAAGTAATTATTTTCTTGTTTTTCTTTTCATCCATACTAACGAAGGTAACTTTATATTCATGCGGGATGAGGTTAAAAATTGTTTTTTAAGATTAAAAAATTTCTACTCTTATTTTACATTTTATGACATCAAAGAACCAATTTGGTTTCATGTCTGTCTACAGCTGAATCCAAGCACCATGTATACACTTTCTAACATCAATTCAACTTTTATAAAATTTCAGGAATTGTGTGGATGGGTTGATGCTTAGGTAGTCCCGTATAAATTTCATCAAATTTGATCCACTACTTCGGCTTACACATGTATTTTCTTAGACAGCTAAATTTCAAAAAAGGTGCATGCAATTCGAAGGTTGACAAATTTTTATTTTATATCCCTTTGAAATATTTTTGAAATTTATATTTCAAATGATATATTTTCTTTAAAGTTAATTCATTCACTTAAAAATTTATTTTAATTTTATTTGTAAACAAACATCTAATTTTTTTTTTGTTTATTACTATTTCAATAGTTGAATTATTTAATTTTAAAATAACTTTTTTATTTTTATAATTTATTTTCCTCATGTTTCTATACAGATGAATATATTTTTAAAAAAAAAAAATCTTACCCCATAATGCCGCACAGAGGATTTCAGAATTGAACCTCTTCTTGTATTTCCTGATTTCCGGAGTGTCAGAAGCCAGATCATGGGAAGTCGGCGTCACGTTGACGTTGACATGAGACTCCCGCCTGTTAGCCCCGTTGTTGCCAGCCCCAAATCCAAACGTAAGGAACGATCTCTGCTTCTGTTGACCAACAACACCACCCAACTTAGCTACTGCTTGTCGGTACTGAAAAAAAATTTTTTAAATGCCATTTTCTACTTTTCTATTTTATCAATAGGTTTCTTTCCACTGAACTGATTCAAAAATTAAAGATAGAAGAGATGCTTTGAATATATTTGATAATCATGCACAATTGCATAGATTCACCTTTAACTGTTAAGAGAAAATTAATTATTGCTAAAAAAAGAGCACCTGAAAAAAAAATACCAACAGAATTGAAGATAACTTACTAAATGCTTTTAGTAAATAAAATTGTTGTGTTTTGGTTAATATCACACCACAAATAGAATATTTGTGGAGGTGAGAATAATAGTAGTATAAGACAATTTTGATTTTTGTTAGAAAATGAATGTTTCATAATCTTTATATATTATTTCTCAAAGGTGTTTTTTGTCGGTGCGTCATAACTTTGTCAATTCTTCATCAAATCCAATGATTGAGCCTTCATTTTGAAGTTCTCCTTCAGGTGGGAAAAATAGCCACATCCCCCAAAATTTCAGAGAAAAAAAGGTTAGAAGGGAAAAGAAACTTTATTTGCGAATAACTCAAAAATTATACACTTTTTTTATCGCTTACATCTATGATTATTTAATTCACTACAAAAGGAAAAAAAAATCATGCAATTCAGACCCTTATTAGCTTAGATACAGGTTATTGCAATTCTTAAACATATTGGTTTAAAACAAGATTGATGTTTTATAATTTTCTTTTTCTTGATCGATTACAATTACCGATAAAATAGGAAATGATTCTTTCATCTTATGATACGTTGAATTATTTAATTTACTTATTATTTTTTTCATTTGTTCACTGACCAATATTCTTTGCAAATTATTCGCACCGATCAACTAGTTGTTAATATTTCAAGATTCAATTTTTTAAAATATTATTTTATCTCATACAAAGAATTTCACAAATCATTGAAGTATAATAATTTCAGAAAAAAAAAGTTAACCCTTTTAAAACGTCTTCAATTTATTTAATTTCATCACAATGGATAATATTTCAAGCTCACCTTGCCCATATCGTCTGTCTAAATCTATCTATAGATATATGTATAGTATGCAAATCATTAAAGTACATTTACAAAATATTCACATAGGTCCAAGCATTCCAAACTTCCATATTTTCTTAAATTTTTCCCCATTAAGACATCTAATAATTCACATTTGTATGCACTATTCTCCATCTTCAGAACTATATTATTATTGTTAACAAAAAGGCAAGATGATTTTAATAGTGGTCTTGTCATTACATAAATTAATTATCGTTAATAAAATACGTATCTTATTCTTTCTATCACGCTGTTTACTATCAGTATCCTGACTGTTAACTGTGAATTGAATATTTTAAATAATAAAGAAGAAAATAATAAGTTTCAAAACTTTCACTGTACAGACAACAATCAAAATTGACTTACTCCACTATCATTTTAACTCCCTCATTTAAAATGAACATAGAATGTAAGCACTAATAAAAATATTGATTGTTATTCAGATTTAGTTAACGAATCAGAGTGCCACCTTTATCTATAGGAATTTCAATTTTAGGCATCAAAAGATTTTTTTTTCTCTCTCTTCTAATCACCGAATAACACACTTAGATATTAAATAGCATATGTTACAAATTAACTATTAAATTGACATTACATTAACTATGTCAAAACATTTATTTTTTATTTTTATCTAATAAAGAATAAATATGTACAATTACTGATTCAGTAATCATTATATCTTGCAAAGTGATACATGGGAGAAGGATTTGATTAGACCACTTATTATTAAATATATTTATTGTAACAATTATATTTCTTTCAACAATTAAAAAACGCTGCAAAATTATTTCAGAATGGTTTATTATTTCTAAACAATTATACATCTAAAGTAACATTACCTTCCTAGTGACAAAGAAAAAGAAATAAAAGGTGATTCCAATTATTGCCCTAAACATTTTTTTTTTAACCAATAATAATTTGCTAAAAAAAAAATAGCATTATTTCAGTAACACATTCAAAAATCAAAATCCAAAACAAAGGATATAACCTTTGCAGTTTAACACATAAAAAACATCGAAAGATTATATCTTTGCTCCTAATTGTTCGATTCTAACGATTTTTTTTAGAAAATTTTGTGAACTTAAAAAACCATGAAGTGTATACTTTATGAAAGTGTGTACTTTTTGAGTTATTCAGAATCTAATTTTACCATCCCTCATAACTTTTTTCCAGCTTCTTTTCGTTGAAGTATGTTATATAGATAAATTGAAAGGGCATCGGGAAGAGACTTTAGCCAAGTTTCATTGAAATCAGTACATTCGTTTAGACGCAACAGTCTAAAGCAACGCAGGTTATTCAGCCGCCATTTTGAAAGAAAAAGGCGGATAGTATCGTTGATGAAGGAGGATCATCTTAGGGTTACTTCTGATTTTAAATCCAATTATGAAAAAAATCGGTCCAGTAGTTTTGGAGAAAAAACGGACAAAAAACTGTTTATTCGTTTTTCAAATTCTACGTATCCTGAAACTTAACACCTCAAATTTTGAGAGGGAGTTAAGTTTTTGAATTTTTTTTTATTACAATGGTTCAATATTGAAAATAATTATCAAAAAATATATGACCAAAACAATTAAAGGACCAACAAGAAGGTAGTTAAAAAGATATTTATTTAAAAAAAAAACACAGAAAATAAAGTAAGTAAAATATAATAAAATTCTTTTAATGATCCATTTTTAAATGGATATTTTGGTTCAAGAAGGAAAAGTATAGATGATATAGAATTATCAAGCCCAAAGCCATTAAGTGTTAATAGAGAATCAGTTAATTCAGTTAAATTGTATAATAGTATCAGAACAAAATAATGTTGTTGTTTTTTGTTTATTTAAGAGCTCCCTGATCAAGTTTAAAATAAATATATTTTTATTTAGTGTTTTTTAAAATATATTTTTATTCAGCGTTTTTAAAAATATATTTTTGAGAGACTCAAGTGTCAGGCAATGTCATAAGAAAAGTCAGTTTTCAGGTTTCATTACTAAAATATGAATTAGTTAAATAAAAATTTGATAATAGTGTTTAAAAATGAGAATGAAGTTTTCTGACTCAGAGCATTTATGAAGAAAAAATTAATAAATTAGTTCATACTAAGAATTCGGTAGAAGACGATGAACTTATTTTAATCTATCTGGTGTCAAGCAAGATAGCATTATGCCTATAACATTTTTGGATTAAATTTAAATCAAAATTGGAACCATTTTGAAACACACCTATTAAAAAAATGGAATAAATTTTACCTGCTGGGTTTAGAAAAAAATGTTAAGTAATTTTAAGTTGGTTAAAATTGAATTTAACCATTTTTTTATTTATGTTGCTCTAAAAAGGAGCTTTTTATATTGGATTTTTATATTCACAACATATCTACCTAACAAAATAAAAAATAAATTTAAATTGAATTAAATTAATTTTTTTTTTTTTTAAATGTCCAAAATAGTGAAAAATTGTTTATTGAAAGAGAAGCATATACATATGCACACTAATGTAACAGGAATTTCAACTAGATATAAGTGAACCGACATATCATGGCAGCATTTTCAGTTAATTCGACTCCTATAATAAATAATTTCTGTTTAAAATATATCTAAGTTAATTCAAAAGCTAATTTGATTTAAAAACTAAGAATAAATATTTTTTATTAGTTATTAATACTAGAAAAATAGAAAGCATTTAAAATTTAATAATCATGCTACATGCACTAATGATTTAAATTAACAACTTCGTAAATAGAATTTTTTAATTCAATGATTAAGATTAATTAAGTAACAAATAATTTTTCGATAGAAGCATTAACTTATATTGTAATTAGAAAAATAATGGGAAAAAAATAGTACTTACATGTGAAATTAATTGATGTTAGTCCATGTTGTTTCCAGGTTTAACTCCCACAGCAAACACACAATTATTAGTATGGCTTATATACAAGCAAACTAAATGATATAACAAAACAAAAACATCCAGGGACTATCCAAAACAAAATAAAATGTATGAAAATTTAATTTTTCAAGGGTAAAAAAAAATTAAGAACAGAAGAGAAAGTGGAGATGTGCCATTATGAGTAATTTTCAGTCTGTTTTAAAGGAGTTTTAGGATTAAAGTCATGTCAAAATAAAGTCGCAATAAATAACTATTAAAAAGTTGAATTGAAAAGTATACTGTAAATAAAAAGTTTAGTAATCTAAGTACACCAACTAGGAGAATAACGTCTGTAACTGTTCAGGTTTACTAACTTATTTAGCAATAGTCTGAAGGTGAAAATTACCCAAAGGGTTTTCTACAAAATGAAATTCAAACCTCAGAAACAAATATCAAATTGGATAGTTACATGGAAAAAACATATCCTGCAAATTTGAGCTGCAATAGAATTCAAGTGACAAAGAATGTATATAAAATTGAGATTCAATTTTTTAAATACTAATTAAAGGTTCATATTTAGCTAAAAGCTTGAAAATACTGTGTGTATGGAAGGAATAGTGGGGACTGGGCCTGTGTTCACCGTGGTGTGACGTATACTGTATTAAAAGCTTATAGTTGATTTTTCCATCAAAATATTTAAATTAATGTCTATTTTTTATCCTTCTATTCATATTATATTGTATCACCACTTTTGTGATTTAGTACAATACAGTGCAATATCAGTAATCCGAACTTTGGCAGTCTGAACATTCCAATAACCATGGTCAAAAAAAGAAACTAAGGGAAGGAATGGTGGCATAGAGAAATCACGTAACTCCTCCCACTTTATGGAGGGTGCGGAAGAAAGTGATGGACTCTATGCATATCACACTGGGGAGAGGGGACCCACCAGAGGAAGGAGAAAAGGTGTATGGCGAATGATTGGCACCACAAAGATCAATGGATATGGAGACACTAGAGGAGCAGCAGGGATGAAGAGCCAGATCAATGGGTCTCGCAGATCCTGACAGGACACGGAGGGTTTCAGGGGAAACTACATGCATATGGGAAGAATATTTATCCCTGATGCCCCATCTGTGGAGTCCTAACATATTGTGATATCTGTGCTGACATGGAAGGATACCATGCCAGATTGTCAAGAAATAGGGGTGTCTTCACACTTGGACTTTCCCTGACTGATGGAAGAGACAAACTACACCTTCGTCCGAGAGTTGGTCTATGGGTGGAAGGAAATGGTGGGCTCTTCGCACCTTGGTAGGGCTCCACCACCTGATGAGTGAGACACATTCATGCATCAGGCAGCATCACAGTTATACCTAGTATATTGTTCCCATCATTAAACTGAGCTGGGTTGAACATCTGGAGAGATTTAAATTGTAGTTAGACGCGAAAGGATAAATCACAGAAGTTCTAAAACGTGGGTTGCATTAAATCCGATAGTGAGTTATAGCAAGTTTGTCAACAGGAAACAATTAAGCACAGAAACTGGATTTCTTACATGGCCGAACTTAAAAGAATGGCAATATCTTGTGATTTAGCGACCAAAATATCAATTTTTCTGTGGATTGAATAATCCAGATATACAGACAAGGTTGTTAGCTATGAAGGACTTGACATCTTCAACTGCCTTAGACATAGTGAAATCATAGGAGAGGTCCGAGATGGATATAACCAAATATTAAAATTTTATGTATTTAATAAGTTATAATATTTAATCGTATGTACTATTCCTGAAATATCTGTAATCAGAACAACCCCCTACAACTATTTGTTTGAATTACTGATATCGCACTGTATTTCAGCTGGTCTTAAATTTTTGGCAGACAGGCGGTTTCCTTTGAAGAAACAGCCTTATCATTTAGATAATAAAAACCAGTCCATTTATTAGTTTATGCAATATATGAAAGTAAATTATATTGTTATGCAAGAAAACAGGGTTGTTAAATGTTGTCAGTTAGAACCTTTCAACACAGAGCTTTTCACTTACACAATAATCAATTTTTTTAATACCCAAAACTAAATTTTCTAATTATACTGATTTTAATTTGATAATTTAATTTTAGGATTATAATAAAAAAATAATTCTCTAGAATATTCAGGGCCTTGAACAAAATACTGATAAATAGAGCAATCTAAAAGAGGATATCAGAAGCTAATCATGACTATACTAATTGCAGATAATGATAACAATGAATTACAATTGCAATTTTAAAATTAACACCTACATACCATAAAAATACTCACACTAAATGGACTAACACCATTATAATAAGCAAAAATACATCACATAACAATCAACTATACTATACATCTAGGCAAAATCACATAAAATAATATTAATATCGCAGAACTGTTGTAGAAAACCTTAATTGTCCACAATTAACTATTGACCATCATATTTTGAATACATGTTTTTTTAGTTCTTTAGGTTGCTGTTTGTTTATTTATTTATTTTATTTTTTTATCTTTCACAATATATTTTATCTTTATTTTGCAATAAAGATTAAAATATTTTAATTGAGTTAGCAACTTCAATTTTTTATCATGACTTATTTATTTTAAAGTTTTGACCTACTTATCATTAGGGAAAAAATATCTATACAAGACTACTTTCCGTATTGTTTATAAAACTGACAATAAATCTGTGAACATTTTTTTTTTCTTTTTGTAAAGAATAATATTCATAAATGTTTAAAAACAAAACACATCTTTTTTTCTTTTCTTTTTTTTCTCTATTGAATCATTAAAAAAGTAGATGAAAGTGTCCATGAAAAAGATTCATAAATAAGAAAGGAAATTTAAGTACTCTGAATGTTTAAGGTTCATTAAATATGAAATAAAACATTATTAAATATTTAAACTGTGAACATAAAAATAAATATTATTTGCAACTCAGTTAAATGTAGTCAACTGGTGTATATTTTAAAATTAAATAAATCAAATATTATCAAAAACTAATTTATACAATATCGAATGGACAATATTTATTTTATAAAAAAAGAAATTCAGGGTGCCACTTTTTCCATAAATAAGAAAATTAAGTGTATATTCGTTTCAATAGATCAATATAATACAAATGTATACCATTAGTACATGTCTCTACTAAACATTTATGAATACATCTTTATACATAAAAAAATGCAATATATAATTTATATAAGAAAAAGAAATTGTATAGACATTATCTGTATTTTTTTTCTTTAACTTCAAAAAAAAAAATAGTATTCCCTTAAAGTTTTATATAACTGAATTGAACATATATCTGATAAAAAAATCAAATAATTGCTAATTATTTGATTTTTGTTTTACCTTCACTGAAAATTTCAAAGTTTCTATATACCATATTCATCAACATATTTTTTTTTTCATGTCCATCAAGCCCTCGAGTATAAGTTAGACAGACGGACTCAAGATTTTTCCACTAGATTGACCATCAGATATTAATTAAAAATAATAACAAAAATTGACAAGACTTAATAAAGCATGGTAGAAAGTCGTAGCAGAAAAATGAATATAGGCTCTTTTAATTTATAAATACCACAACATATATTCATTTTTGGCGGATTACATTGAAAGAGAAAACAAGTTAAAAAGAACAGAGGAAATAGCATGTTTACATTCACAAGTAAAAAAGAAAATTGGCAGGACAGCAGAAACGTCATTAATCAGAAAAGAAGAAAGCAAAGATGACAAAAGGAATGCAGCAAGAATTGGAAAATATACATATATATGATTGCAGCAGAAATCAACACAGCATCATCCAATACACTAACAGATTTTGTCAAGACAGAAATAAAATCAGACAAGTAAAAAGAAAGTGAAAATAGGTCCTTATACCAGGGAAATGATTTTTCAATTGCTATTTCATTTATTAAGGACTACTTAGCAACAATTTT
This sequence comes from Nezara viridula, assembly GCA_928085145.1. Lineage (NCBI taxonomy): Eukaryota > Metazoa > Arthropoda > Insecta > Hemiptera > Pentatomidae > Nezara > Nezara viridula. The sequence continues at coordinate 121,628,561 of OV725081.1, read as the reverse complement.
TTTTATTTTTAAGATGCAATTGGAGCAATTAGTTCTAATATGAATAAAATTTTAAACTGAAATTTAATTAGTATGCCTATCTACTTAGACTACATTTGTATACAAAAAGCTTATTTTTAAAATTAGAAAATCTTCTATACACATGAACAACTTTTTGCAATGGCCCTCATGAAGGTAGTTACAAAATCTAGATAATATAATAAAATAGTATCGGACATTGAATTATTTTTATGGGTTAAATTAGAGTTATTGCTAAAATACTTCATGCAATAGATTAATTAATTATTGTGTTTTAAATTATACCAAATATTTAAGAAATAAATGAACACTCAATGCTAATTCAAATATGTTATAATTATAATAATCATTGAACTACTCATTATTTTTCAATTGTTTGAAAATATTTTTTGACCCACCCATCTGCAGTATACGCTATGCAACACTTAAAACCAATAAATGTAATAAAAATGAAAACAGAATGTATTCGGCAATTAATTGATGTTTCCAGAATGATCCCAAGCTCAGATTATAAAATAATAAACATTCCATTATTCAGCATTTGACAAGCAGTCTCTCACATGGTCTTACATAAAATTTCTCCTCTATCTCCAAATGAGGTGAAAAAAAAATATGAAATGCAATAAACATCTTTTGACACAATACCCAAAAATATTTATTAATATATTCACAACGACAAATAAAAGTCAAACCAAACTTCATTATGATCTAAACATTAGAACACAAGATGAAAAAAAAAAAGTTCGATATTCTGCTTTAACTTTAATGTACCAGGAAAAGAACAGAGTGAAGGAGATAGGTACGAGTGTAATCTGAAAAGTTTCCGACCACAACGTGAAGATGGCAGCACTCGTAAATAAAAGCAAGTTAATTTCGTTGTTCATCTGTTGACACAGGCTCCAAAAAAAGCAAATATGGCGACTGTTTTTTAGGATAGTCATGGAGTTATTTTAATCAATTATCTTCAAAAAAGAAAAACCATTACAGGAGCATACTACGCATCATTACTTGACAAGCTGCAAGCAGAACTTGCAGAAAAATGGCCATATTTGCAGAAAAAGAAAATCTAGTTTCACCAAGACAACTAGTCTAGTCTCACACCTCAGCAGTTGCCATTGAAAAAATCTACGAATTACAGTTTGAACTGCTTGACCATCTTCCTTACTCACCAGATCTAGCCCCAAGCGACTTCTTTTTGTTCCCTTGTCTAAAAATTGTGCATATATATATATATATATATATATATATATATATATATATATATATATATATATATATATATATATTTTAGACATAAATTTAAAAAAACAACCGTAAACAGAATGAATCGATTATCATAATATCAAGAGATTTGAGAATGGGAAAGACTGAACATAAATCTAAACCCTTAAACACATTGGATCATTTGTTGGTAGATTCAACAATTTCATAACAATAATTCAGAAAATTGCATGAATCTAGACGAGTTTGGCAAAAATTTCTGATTTTTTCACATAACATAATTCCCTGACTTTCCAGTTTTCCTTATCTGTAGACACTCTGTAATCACTATTTAACAAACACCACATAGCTCTCATATCATACATTAATTTTGGAAAAAAAAAAAGTATAAAAAGCAAAAAGTTGAAATGTCTATAACCAAAATAACCACCTCAAAAGCTACTGTCTTTCCAACAAAAGAACACCATTGAATTAGATACCTCCACAACAAGACATGCCTTCTTAACGTTCAATATATGCTTGAGCCTGATTCATAAAGAAAAATACCTACCCATAAAATAACAGTTTATATGTTTCTATTGTTCTTGTAATCATCAAGTTATTTAATTATATTAATATGCAAATCATCCTCGAATAATAAATTTTTAAAAGATGAAGCATTTGAAAACTTGACAGAACAATAGTTAAAGTATACTCCTTTACTAATCTTTCTCTTGACTAAAAATAACTTGTACAAAACATGGTTTCCTTCACTAGAAAAATGATAGTGCTTTACAAACAGTAACAATATATAACTGTTTTAATCAAACAAGTGAATGATATCATTTAACAAAAAATTAAATTTTAAAATGATATAACTGAGTTATAACATAGTTATTCAACTTAAGCAATTATTTATTCTAAATTTTTTAACTGCTTGATTACAAAGATAAACTGAAAATATTTTGGCTATTTACAATGAAATTATATACACCTACAACTATTGGCAACACTGGCTCTGAAATTAATACTGTTAATAAAATATGAGAAAATAATGCGTACCTCTTCGCTAGTGGTCTTATCTTGCCTCTGGTTAGGAGTTCCTGGTGAAGAAGAAGGCTGGAAAAAAAAATAAATTTAAAATTAGCAAGTTACTAATGAGATAAATATGGATGATATGCCTTTCTCAAGGAGAACAACAAAGATATTTGAGGCACTCAGCCATAAAATATAATAACTGACAAAAAGAAAACTTTTTACAATACTAAATGTTTGTTATTTAAAATGCTTTATGTTCAAACAGCAGGCACTTACAATATCTTAATACAAACATTACTATTTAGGATTCTATCAACAGGTTATTAAAAGATTCAGAGTTTTCAGAAACTTCAATTCACAAAATATGTCTGTTCCACCTTATATGAACATGTGCTTCATCATTTCGTAATGGGGTACATTAATTTTATCCACCTATGTACATGATCAAAACCATAATTTGTTTTTATTAACTATTTTTATAACTTAGTTGTTTGTCGTTCCTAAAAATTCTTGCCACATTTTTGTCTATCCAATCTCACTCTCGAAGACCTCTGGCAGCCATGCCTTCCTCCACATCCTGTAACCATTCCTTTTAGGTTGTCCTCTTTTTCGCTTTTCTATCCTTTGATAGAGAAAAGTAATTTTTGGCCATCGCTCCTCCGTCATTCTTTGTAAATGGTCACACCATTTCAACCTTTTTGTTTCTATGTCGTAGAGCATAGTTGTTCCTTGCTGAACGTTTTGCCTAATAGTTTTGTTGGGAACATGCTGTAGAAGACAGTGTCTCTTAAGTCCATTTCCAATTATAGCAACCTTGTCTTCACCTATTTGGTTCCAATCCATGTTTAAAATCCAAATAGAATGCCGCTTTCCAAAAGAAATGGTATTACTTTTTTTTTGTTTGGAGACACCTATTTGTTCCATAAGACAGAATTTAGTGTTCCTATTATCCACCTTTCTCTTATAATTTTTTTCCATAATGTCCATGGAGGAGCTTTCATTCTCAGTTATCCATCTACCAAGATATTTAAATTCATGAATTCTTTCTAATTCCCAATTTTCTAGGGGTAAGGCTCTTATATTCCAGTTGAATGCCAAATACTTTGTTTGCCTCCAGATTCTATGCTCTATACTCCTTTGCACGTCGCTGGCATCTTCATCATCATTTGCTATTACTACCTGGTTGTCGGCAAATCGTAGGGTATAAAACCATCAATATGTTTAATAAAATATTATAAACGTATGATCAATTGTCATCATCATAATCTTTTTCCTCTTTACTGCTTATGCAGTGTGAGGTTGCTTTTTGTAGGACTTGGACCAGGTGGAATTTTCCAATACCAGCTCTCATCTCCTGTTTCATTCTAAACTTCGCTTTTGGGACGCATCCTGGACGTCTTATTCCTAGGAAATTCGGGATCTTTTGTTTCCTGCATGGGAGTCTGTTCCTATCCATATGGAGAAGATGGCAAAACTATCCTGTTTGGCTCAGATGGTTGTATTGAGAGTCCTGTACTGCCTAGTCTTTTCCTCGACCTCCCGCAGGCATCGCATCTCTAGAGCCTGGATCTGGCTCCTGTGCTTCGAAGTAAGTGCCCAGGATTCAGCAGGATACATCATTATAGGAACTCTGGATCTGCAGACTGCCATCTTCATTTTCTTGGTTTGAGTTCATTCATGGATTCTTTTTAATTTCCAATTTTCTAGGGATAAGGCTCTTAAATACCCATTAAATGCCATATAGTTTGTTTTTTCTTAGTTCACCTCCAGACAACATGCTCTATAATCCTCCAAGAGGCCTTCCTCAGTATACAGCTGGCATCTTTATCGTTATTCTGTATTACTACCTGGTCATCGACACTTCGTAGCGTATAAAACCATAAATATTTTTAATAAAATATTATAAACGTGTGTAATATTACTCATAAATATAATAATTAAGTACCTGTGGCAAAAGATCTGGAAGAACAGAACTAGTTCTTGATCCAGGAGTGCCAAGTTGTCCTTGGGAAGAATCCATTCGATGAAGTTCTCTTCTGTCTTCCCTGCCACCCTATACGAATAAAAATAATATTTTGTGATGTAGAAAACAGCACCTAACAAATAATCTTTATTTATTATTAATAATTAACATAGAACAACTTATAATCATGAATAAATTAGTTTAGGGATTCCCAAAGGACAGAAATTAATATTAATTTGGGTAACTATATTCTTTATGTTTTAGCTGATTAAGATTAGTTTTATGTACAATCATAACTTTCATTAAATGTTAACATCGTTAGGACGTGATAATAATGTGGTAATATGTGATAGCTCATGTTGCAAAATAATGTTATAGCCCAAAATATGAAAATATGAGAACAATAAACTCAATTATCGGACCTCCCAATAATCAGAAAATGAGAGTAATAAATAATGGTATTAATAATTAAAATGTAAAAACTATATATTATTTACTTTAATTATGTATTTTTTAAAAACTAATTTTTCAGCCTCCTCTATATGTTTTTTACTTCCACTTATCTATGTATGAAATATACAATAAGAGAAAGTATTGCAATCATGAAAAATTTTGAATCCGAGTTTTTAACAAAAATAAAAGTTTTGAAATCTCCTGAGTCCAAATAGCCAAGTCTTGGTGTACGAGTCTGTGTGTGAACAACAGCCTAAATAAACAACAAACTGTGGTAAGAAACTGAAATTATGTACTTAAGGTTTGTTCATGGCTGGAATGTTAAAGTAACTTAAAAGGTCTTTAACTTTAAAGGTCTAATTTGCAGATACTAATTAATTTTAGTAAAATATATTTTTTTAAAAATTTTATCCTTGTTATTTTCTGTAAAGATGGACTAGGCACAATCACAATATAACTATAAAATTAATACATTAAATCCACCTATGTACAGAAATAAACAATTCTAATATTGAATTTTGACTATAACTTTGGGAATTCCTGAACTTTTATTTTTTGTCTGAAAGAAAATAACTTTTTTTTAAGATATAATTTTATCTGGCTATATCTCATGAAACATCCATTTGAGGGATTTTATTAATAAGAGAATATTATTTTTAATTAATAATTTGTTAATTAGTAAATTAGGAATCAATTTGTGAACAATAAGACCAGAGTAGTTTCATGATTGGCCATTCATAACCTCCAAGGCTTTGTTATCAGTTCATCTCAATTCAATTGATAAATCTATGATTCAATAATCTTAAAGACCTGAGACTATTTTCCAAAAAAATTGAGGATGATAAACATCGATGCAATTTTCCTGCCATAAATTTATTTACCCTCAAGCTGAGACATTTTATGGAGAGGAAACTAGTTTTAAAAACTTCTTTATTAGAAGAGTTGCTAAGAAGTTAAGGAGCATCCATTGACATATCATGTGATATAACCAGATACATATATTAATTAATTTTAACCAAAATACTCGATAGACAATTTTTAAAGCCAAAGAAAAATAATCAAAAACTTATTTTTTATAGTTAAAAAAAAAAAATGAAGAATAATAGGGCTTGACAAATTATTGGTTATAATTAAGAAAAAAATAATACATCATAATTATGAAGTGACACATTAGAAAAAGCTTTAAGTGCAGCCAACAATGAAAAAACACATAAGATGCAATTAACACATTAAAAAACAAAACAAAAATCATGCTTATATTTAACGATACGTGCAGTGAAGTTAAAATATACTACCCACGTGAGAACACAAAACAAACAATGAAAACTGCCATGCTGAGAAAAAGCAGTGCCATACGTCATCAATTGATACACAGGCTCATCCTCCAGTTCATGCCAACCTTTATCAACTCTAGGGAGGATTCATATTTCTGAGCACTCTTTAGGATATTTTTGTTTTGACTTTTAATATATTGATATGAATTATCATTTACACACATGATCATGTATATTCAATACTCATGAATAACAAAAAAAAGAGAGAGTGGCTAACTGGTGTCGTTAATTAATTTATTCGACAGATATATTATTGCTGAAGTAGCTGAGCTGAGGCGGGGATCTCGTGGCACTCTGGACATGACACACACAGAATACAACTAAAATATAGCCACAAATAATAATTATAGCTTAAAATATATATATATATTTAAAAAAAAAAAAAACATGAATTCTACAACTAACAATTTGTAAAAAAAACAAAAAAAAATTAAATAACATTACATCCCCTATGGCTTCCCATTTCTAAAATATATATGTGCACGGTGAAGATTAATATTTATTCAAATTACTTTGTTAGTATCATAAAACATACAAATTCTATCACAATGATATTAAATTATTCGTGTTAATTTAAATAAAAAGTGCATATTAATCATAACAAATTACAAAAGGGAAGGATAATGCAAAAGAAGGAACCAACCAATAAAATAATGTGTGTTGTCACATACACAATTTAGGGTTAATACAATAATTTTAAAACATTTACAATAATAGCTCTTAAAATGAAACACAAATACATACAAAAATTAATGGTTGATTCCTCTAAGAATATGTTAGTCAATGCAATTAGCAGAACATGTAAACATTTTATACTCTGTTTCTAACACAAAATAAGTTTTTATTATTATTTTTTTAACAAATAAAAACAAACAATCAAAAAAGCAAAAAATTAACACTAAGCTATCTCGTTTATCATCATAAAAATTCCAAAGAATGTATTGTATATAGTTTTTTATTTCTGCACCTAGAAGGAAATAGTCAACGGAGTTAATTTTCAGTAAATCATTGAAAAACTCAATTTAAAAGAAAAAAATAAGAAATATACTTCAAAGAATTTGACTAATTTAAAAAATATATTACATTTTAAAATAAATCACATACGCTAGAGAATGAACACATATGCAAGTACGATACTCTAGTTCAAATAAAAAAATATGTCACATATTTAATCAATTGTGTAAATATTTACAACAGCCGATTTTTACTCTAATAGTTCTACAATAAGTATTAACCATTAAAATTTGACATGGAATGCAAAATTTATTTATTTTTTACTTGTATACATTAGGTAATGAATGAACTTAAATAGTTTAATACAGGTATTATACACTAAGGATTTAGATAAAGATTTCAAAATCTACCTTTTGAACTAAATGGATCACTGATTGTCAAAGGCTTTATGGATTTATTGAAAGATATAAAAAACGATTCTATCGCCTACCAGCACACACATACATTGTTAGAATTATTCCAAAATCAATTGACTATTTCCTTTTATATATTACCAAATATTGCTCTAAGTAGCTAAAATTGACTAAAAAAAGTTTTGCTAAAAATTAAACAAATTCATTGCTGACTCATTTTCAAAACAATTTGTGAATTAGATAAATAAATGTCACAAATAAAAACTATGAATTAAAAGCTTTGTCAACATTTAAGTTGGGTGGATAACATTTACAGAAAAAATGTGAAACTGTATTTGATGTTAACTCAAGAGATGTCATTATTAGAAAGAAAATGTTCTCTAAAAAAAAAACTTTCTATTTAATAATTTTTTTTTTTAATCCCTGCAGATTTAGAAATTTAATATAAAAGGATTCTTAAAGAAAAGAGGGACAACAATGTAAAATAACTAAAAATGTTACCTAAATTAACACAAATACTTCCGAAACGAGAGTCACTTAAAATGATGAGTTCTATACGTGTATATGATTGTGATTGTTTTCAATTACTTAACATTTTTAATGATGCATGATAAAAATTTAATGATACTAATTTTTTTTTAAATTTTATTGTCAATATTTCTACCATACAAACAAAATTGTTTTTACCTTTTTTACTTATTGCACAAATAACTCATTATTGATTATAATTAGGGGAATGATTCATATTATCAACTTTACTATTCAGTCTTTATTTACAATATATTAGTAATACCAAAAAACAATGTCATATTTTAAGAATTTGTTTTCTACATAACAATCAAGTCCCTGATAGTTACATATAATTAAAGAAAAAAAATATTAACAAAAAATGTTTGAATTAGTTCAACAAAGCAATACCTCACCGATCTAACCTTTGAGTTATAAATATTTAAATAAGAAATGAACTTGCTTTCCCTCTAAATCAGTAGTTCTTTACACCAGTATAAGAAGGTGAGAAGCATTTTAATTTCCTTGGCAAACTATCTTTTGATCTGTTCTTCAGTAAGGAAGAACAAATGCTAACTATAAAATGCAAGATTGATCTTTTGGAATGATACCCACTGTCTGGAATTTGATAAATCCTAGATTTCATCACACTAGATCAAACTCCGATAACAATAATAATAATTGGTGTCAGTAAATATGGTATATTTAAAATTTATTGTATTGGATTGTATAATATATATTAATAATTTGAGTCATGAAACTTAAAAACCAATCCAGTAGTTAGTTCAAAAAAAACATTACACAACATTTAGCCAACAACCCAAACACATAACCCTTGGTTTTGCTTAGCTTAAGTCAGGTAAAAAAATAATGATATTATAACTTACAATTTTTTTTTTCTAAAATTAGTTAGGTTAAAAAATATAAATATTAATTGAAAGAAAACAAACGTTTTTAGTGGATTTAAATTTTCTATTATTTTTTGGAGGAAAAGATTAAATTATTTAATGTTCCTGCTATTCTACATGAACTATTTATACCCCATTAATTGCCAAGAGTTATATTAATCCGTATACTGAAATATTTGTAGATAGTAAAATTCTAAAATAGTCTATTATAAACTTTTTTCATTAAAATGGGAAAAGGTGCGATTGATGTGACAAAATTATCAATTAGGTATTGTGGGTAAAGGTGCTAATTTCATCCTCTTGAATGTCAATATAATTTTCAAAATTCATTCACAGATGCCTGGAATTGTGATAGTACTCATTAATTCTGCAGATGACCAGTAGGATCATGGTAAAAAAAATGTGGAACCTACATTTCATTGGAATGATCGTCTGTAACCACCGAGGCCGAGTTCAGAACTTATTTATAGGACAAAGAAGTGCTAATCACTAAGAAAGTTATGAACCACTGATCTAAGAGTTAAATAAGAAAATAAGAGAAAAAAAAGAACAAATTCATAAGTAATATTCAGGTATTCCCTACGAAAATCCTTTTACTTATATCTCTAAAAATGGATTATGATTAAATGGCACATTTTGTTACAATGTCTATGAAAAAAATGAATCAACACTCTATTTGTCTGGTAAGAAAACTAAATATTAATCAAACTCACTCCATGCAAAACTATCTCTAAGATTTACCATTGATCTTCAATTTGATAACTGATATGAGTTTGACATGAATCAAATAATGCACACTAAAAGATATTAAATGTATCTGGCCTCCAGAACAAAGCTACCCTCCACAGAGAAAATAATACTTCAGCTTAAAAACTTCCATTAATTTTTAAAGCACAAACAAAAAATTATAAACAAACAATAAATTAATTTTCAAATACAAGAGCACATAAAACCACAACAGTATATAATTAAATGTAGAAACAATCGAAGCATTAATCAATTTCATTCCAAACAAAATTCTGCTTTCAGGTAAGACTATCAATTTTAAATAAAGCAAATCGTTGATAACAAATCATAGGTTTCACATTTTACAATAAATGTTATCCATACAACCACATCGTAATCCCATACATGAGCGGAAAAAAAAATTAACAAAATATATATATAAGAAAAATTAGCATAAGAATAAAGAGGAGAATAGATGCAATTAACTGCAGTTCGCCAGACGAAGACTCACCTTGAAAGTGTTACTCTTGTCATGGGAGACTCTCCTTCTCCCTTCTTGGCGGAGAACAATATCCCCTTCGGTTCTCTGCCTCCGAGGACGAACGGGAGCAGTCAATACAGGTTCTCCATTAGCCGACTTCAACCCAGCTACTTCTGAACCCCGCCTCAAGCTCTCTTCGATACTCTTTTCTTCAAGAAATACAGCTGAATGCCTCGCTGGAAAAAAATCTGAATTTTCTCTTCTCAATCTGAATATCCGTGAGAGTTCAGAACCATTCCTTCTATGAGCCACCCTCTCAGAAACTGAATCTTCTTTCTTTTTATCATCTTTACCTTTAGAGGAATCCGGAGATGTGTCAGAAGTATTTGTATTTGTGCCTCTTAAGCGCTCAATTTTCTCATTGAAATTCAATAATAACTTTGACAAATCCCAGTCATTAAGTAAAGATGTTTCTTCGGAGTCTGATACGCGTTTAGACTTTTCTTGAGTCCTCTTTTCCCCATATAATGGTATTAGATTCAAGAGTGTTGGTCACAAGAACAGAAATATCCATCCAAAAAAAGAACAAAAGTAAATCAGTCAAGAAAGTTAAACTACATAATCATAAAAGGTTAAGTTTTCTAATAAATATATATTATCTTGGCTTTAAATTAATGCCTGTCATAGAATATATGTAAAAAGATAAAAATATATATCAATACACAATCAACAAACACAAAAATTTTATAGAGGCACTATGAAACATTGATTTTTACGAACAATGCATATGAACGATTAAAACACTGACAGCATTCTTAAAACCATAAAGCTCATCATTCCAAATGATTTTAATAGCTTTAATGTGCAGCATTATTTATCATTTACTGTGCTACACATTTAAAGTAACTCTATGATAAGGAAAACAATACACAATCTGCTTTTGATAAATTTCATTATTTTCTAAGTGCATTGCCTGACTTGTGCTCTTATAACAGGAAGTCTGAAAGAATATAGGCAAAGATTGCCATTGCATAGGCTTACCCGTCGCATGACTAATGTCCTGTCCCCACTTTCCTCTTCATCGGGTGTTGGTGGTAGAGGTCTATTTGGAGCTCCTCCAGAAGAAGACGGACCTAATTAAAAAGTTTTAACCTTAGAATATTGGGATTTTGAACAAATAAACTTAATTCTAGATGTTTTTTTTTTTTCAAAATTCAAAACAAATTATTAAAAAATAAAAATGACAAATAAAAATAATAATAAATCAAATTTAAGATAATCAAAACCGAATCTTCTAAATTATTATTATTTGAATAGTTTCTTTCAGAAAGAACATATGACACTTTCAACAGTTTTGAATTAACAGTGATTTTCTATACACTGATCATAGACGTAGTTTTTGGTAAGAAAAAAAAAAAAAAAAAAAAAAAAATATATATATATATATATATACTTATTCAGCAATACACTCCTTCAAAAAATCATATCAAAACATTTTGAGCAAGTAATCAAGAAACAAAAAAAAAGGTCAATCTCCTAAAAAGATTAAGTATATGTTTCAAGATACAAAAAATAAAAAAAACGAATTCATGGACCGAAACATGATCAACTGCAGAAATAATAGTATGAAATTTGCATTTTAATATATGAATTTACATGTTATACAATATTCACAAATACGAGCTGTCTTTATCTGATTAATAATTATGTATTTAGATTACCATCTTTCTCTTTTTTATATTCTTTTACGGTACAATTATAAATATACCTACTCAGGCATTTTTAAAATGATATATCCAACTTTCTTTTTCCTTAGTAAAAATTTAGTATTTATTTATTAGAAGAATTTAATTAATTCTTTACTTTTACTTCATCTTTGTTTCTCTGCCGAACGGTGAACCAACCCACATTTTAAAAATTAGAAATATAAAAATAACCTTGTTCTGGAAAGAAGTCTCTTAAGAACAGAAAAAAAAGAAAGAATTATATCTGAATTACATTATACATGAATTCATTAAATTACATATGTGTTGAGGATCCTATAATCTCCTACTCTCCTAATAGAATATTAAGACCTGAAATTTGAACGGAATGAATAATTGCACGAATAGGTATTTGTCTTGTATTTGTAAAATAAAATATGACGACTACTAAAAACTTTTTTATTAATGGAGAGATTTAATGTAGCAAACCTTTTGGCAAAAAAGAAATATTTTTTTGTGCACGACTTTGTTAATCTAAAGGAACTTTGTCCCAGAATGAAATTATTTTTCTATTTCTATTTTCCAAAACTTTCCGAACACTTAATGATACTTGTACTGCTAAAAATGACATGAATAATATAAAGTTAGATTATTTACACTATTTATTTTTATTTCTTTATATTTCACTACTATATAGTTTTTAGAGTTTTTCAAAATTTATGAAAATGTCAAATGTATCGATTCTGTAATAATCGATACCTTAAAAAAAAAAAAAAAACTAAAAATTAATAATCTGGAATATAAAATTAATGAGGAAATTAACAACTAAATTGGAATAATAATATATTTCACATACCCTTTACTTCATGAAGTATAGACTGGGAATCTGCTGGTCTGTAAGGAGAGAATTCAGGCCTAGTAAGTGTGCATGTAGAAATATAATTTATATAATTAGTTAGTTAATTAAATTTTTACAGTTGTAAATTTTGTTTAACAGTTTTACCAGCATATAAGATACATAAATATATTATTTTATGATAATATCAAATCTGACCTAAATCAAACAAAATAAGGGTGAGAAGAATTAATCAGTTTTCATTAAATACATATCATTGGTTTATTGTAAAAAGTTATTGAGTAACATGTAAACGAATTTGAGATAATCGAATTTGAAGTTCCTTATTCCTTGAAAAAAAAAAAAACGCCTGCCAAGTAAGGTCTGTATAGCTTCCTCATCGTTTTCATTTGCTAAAAAATATCTATATTAATAGGTCTAAAAATTTTCTTATGAGAATAAAATCTCTAGAAGAAACCGTTTTCGGAAATACAGTAATCTCTCAACATATGCGGGCCTAATATCTACTAGTTTTGTTTAAAAGCAAATACTAAAATGAGAATAAGTTCCTAATTTGTAGATTGCATATGTGATAATTCGTAATTAAAAAAAAAAATTCCAGTGCATACTGAATATGTATCTCGCTATTGTTAGTGCAAATGACGTATATAAAAATTGAGTGTTTTACAGGAGAACATAAAAAATAATTATTTCTTTATGATTTATTAGTATAATTTTATATTTTATTGCCCTCTGCTATTTTTCATAGTGGTAGACTACTCATGTCAATTGCAGACAACAACATACGACCTTTGCACTAACAGTAGTGATATATACTTAATAGGTATGTTTTCACTCGTAAAATGGATGGAACAAAAAATCCATAGGAAAAATTCAACTTTTTGTTTGTTCAGAGTTAATGAGACCGATACTTTTCTTCAATCAGAACAAAACTATAACTAATTTGTCTTACAAAAATATTGGGCCATTTGGCCTATATAACCTCGTTATTTTGATAATTTGGGGGTGAAGGTCATGCCAAATGGCTCGATATTTTTGAAGGCCACCTTTTTTCTCGACATTGTGCTCAAGTTATCTTACGATGAAAGTGGAAAGCAAATGTGTATTTACGAGTTTTTAGTACCTAATTAAATGGACAAAGTTTGCCGACCTCCAGATTGAAAACACTCCAATTCCGAGAATTTTTATAAATAAAATATTTGTAAGTTACGATGAGATGAAGCTATTTATGAAGTTTCAGCCGGATGTTAATAATTTAATAAAAAGGGGTCTATACCACAGACTATTATTTACAGTTCTATATTTCACCACTATAATCATCTACACTGGAATCAACTTACTCACTGTTTGTAGAGATATTATAAATTTTCCAACTAGAAATAACACTAAAATGACATTACTCAAAAATGTTGAAATTGGAGTTGTTGCATTGGAGTCTGTCAACAGAAAGGCTCGTATTTTCAAAAAAGTTTCAGATAGCTATTAACTAGAAAAACTTGTAAATATAACTTTTTTTACATAATTACTGAATACTTATGGTCTGACCTAGTTTATAACAACCCACTAAGGGTCTTGGGCACATCATTTGGTAAGGAACTGATGTTTCTTGACCAACGATTAAATAAAAAGGTAGTAAACATTCACGTCCCAACCATACGGATTATCCCCCTACCACTTTATAGAGGCTGGGTATGCCTCAGAAGTCACCCAAACCAAATGAATCCACCACTGATCTAGAGGAATAAATAAATTATCTTTCACAGCCAGAAAAGAGACCAGGCTTGGAATTTAGGTTGTACCTAACCCACTCCATATAAATTCTTATATCAAATAAATTTTTTTTTTTTTAATGCGTAAATCCTAGCATATATATTCAACTTTTGATAAACCAATGATCCCAGAATCTACTTACGAGGAATATGTTACTTACAGAGGCTTTGGCGGATCTGAAGCGAGTAGCGTGCCATCATTGCCTTGGCGGCTACCACTACCTCCTACAACCTCATCCTCTTCCTCCTCGGTGTCAGAGTCGGATTCTATTACCCCCGTAGTCGGAGGTTTAGGTGCACCATTCTGTCTTCTACGTTCACCAAAATCGGATAGCTGAGCAGCGAGCATATCCAAATCCTAAAAAACAAACAAAAACAGGTAAATTAACTTCAGTTATTTCTTCCATACTAATCACAGGATTAAAATGAGTAAATATTTACTGAGGCAATCTCAAATAAGAGTAATTCATGATAACCTCATTTCTTACCTCCGGTCTTTTACTAGACGGCAGCTAAGCAGTGAACAGTGAAGTGTGAGAACATGAAAAAAAAATAAAGAAAAAAAATACTGATAAAAATATATAAAATAAATATTTTTTTAAAATAAAAAATAAAACAAAAAACAAAATAATGCAACTTAGTCCTTCGACAAAACACAAGAAAATTTGAAATAAATAAAATAATTATGAACCATGTTTATGCTTTCAATAATCAAAAAGAATAATACAATAATAACATGTTACGTGTTACATATAAAAATCTGGTGTGGTGTGCGCATCAAACAACTTTCACTTGCTACCCTCTTCTAATCAGAAATAAGCATTTTCAGACAAAGGGGAAGTGAAAGTAAATATTATAAACGCTATATATTGATTTATATTTCATTATGGATATTTTCACAAAATATACTAACGAAAACATTCAGGAAAACCGCATATGTATATGTATATAATATTGTCGGAGTCCGCATTATATTATGCTCATGTCACGTATGGAAGCCTGTAGAGGAAGCTAATATTGAAAATTAGCCCTTTAAGCCCTGTTAGAGAACATCAATGAGATTAAAACCTCTATAATATTAAAAACTGCTTAATTTTACACTGATATAATGAATTTAATCAAAATGGTTGGGGCCGTTTTCGAGAAAATAGTAAAAATATGTTTCATTGATGATATAAAATGCCACTTCTGGTGAGCCGATTTTGACGAAAAAGATGCAAAGAAGACAAAGTTTTTGAGCCAGACCTGTCACATACATAGAGATACACGTACGCGCGCACACATACACACACACCATTTTGCGGGACTTCGTCATTTGGACTCAGGAGACTTCAAAAGATGTATTTCCATTGAAAACTCAGATTTGAAAAATGTTCACGATCGCAATACTATCCCTTACTATATGTTACTTTATATATTTCATGTATAGGTAAGTGAAAGTAAAAATATATTCTAGTAATTGCAATGGAATTACAAGTAAATCAAAGGGGAAATAGATACTTGTTATAGATTAAACATGGAAATGAAAGTTAGATAATAAAAATTAAAGAGGAAAAAGCTGCATACACTAAGTTGGAAACCAATAATTACAGAACAAGAATCTTTATTATAAAGAGAGAAGATAATAAAGGAAGAATCATGTCAGGAAAAAAAAAATGAGTCCCCAAACGTAAATATTTAGTCAGGTAATTGTTTACTATAGCAATATTTACTGTAATTGAAGTAATGTTAACGACTTAACCAGTTTTAACCGCCCTTACCATAGGTTTGAAGACATGAGAATTCCTCTGCTGATTAGGTTGAGGTTGGTGCTGTGAGGATGGTTTTTGCTGCCGATCTTCTCGTGGGGGAAGCGGAAGAGGTCTCGAAGGAGGATGAGGTTCAGGAACAACTGAATCAACAGATTAATACAAATTAGTACAACAATTATATAAATTGTTATAAAGGAAATATATAATTTTATATAAATCTTAACACTGTTAATTAAGTTTTCAGCTAAATATGAAAAAAAAAATTATTAAAAAACTCAATCTTAATCTTAAACACATTCTTCTTCTTTTCCTTTCTTCTCAGAGCCTTTCAGTGTGAAGGGAGCCTCAATCCATTTATGCCAGTCATCGCAGTCCCTCGCCATAACCCTCGAAGAACACAATTACTTGTGCTTGCCTCTTTCCATCCATTCATGTTTTCTGGTTACGTCCTCTTGGCCTCTTTTCTGTGGATCTTGTCTCAAGAAATTTTCTAGGTTCTCTTCGCCCATTCATCCTCATAACATGAATGAAATATTGGAGCATTTTCTTTACCATGGTTTCCAACTTTTAGAAATGGTGACACCTTGACATTTTGTCTAATCCATTCATTTCTGATGTGATCTTTTCTAGCTTAGCCAGCAACTGTTCTTAGGTAGAGTATGTTATAGATATTTTTTTTTGACATACTACACACGTTTTTTGTATCATATGCACATTCTTAATCACTTGAATTCTATTCTCGCTCAAATTTACATGATTTTCTTCCATGTACGTACCTAATTCGCCTTCTTTTGTTTTTGTTTATAAAAATAAAGTCCTTCATTAAAAATCTAATTAATGTTTAATTATAAAGTTAATTATTACAAGAGATAAATAATCAGGAAGCGGTCATTGTTGAGATTTTGTTTTGTTGCCGATGTTTGAACCCAAACATGTGGGTCAATTATCAGGGCATGTTTACAGTTCTTACCATATGAGTACTTGAACACCTTCAATGCTGCAAACATGACCTAATGATGACCCACATGTTTGGGTTGAAATAACGGAAAAAATAAAAAATGATCTCAAAAATTACTGCTTCCTGATTATCTCTCTCCTGCGATATATAGTGCAGTCGACTAACTTCCTTCAAAAATTTACTTATTTGTTTTATTTATAAGTGTTTTTATTAAACAAACTATACAATGTGAATTTATAATATTTCCTGAGCAAACCTTAGAACCTAAAAAAATACATAACATTTAATTATTAATATTACAAATATTTAATTTTTAAAAAATAATAAACTTATTCAGTATATTTGCTATAAATATTTCTATATGAGAATAATTATTTAGACTTTTAATGATTTACAAGTGAAGAAAACCTTATTTGCCATTATTAGCATTAACCATAAAAGTCAAAATACTAAAATGAAAATAAATATCTTACCAATAAGACGTTGCGGTATGGCAGCTCGAGAGGGTGGCCCTGGTTCAGGGATTTCTTCTTTCTCCTTGCCCCCTTTTCCTTCTTTGGATGGTGGAGGTTCACCCTGCCCCAGCGTCCGCCCTTCTTGAATTTGCTGGAAATTCCTCCGTAAGGTATTGTCACCCGGTGCTTGAACGATAGAAGAGGGCTCACCAGCAGTCGCAACTTCCTCTTCTTCGTTTTCACTACCACTGTATCTATATTCTTCTCTTTCTGAAATGGCAAACAAACAAGAAAATAAAAAATTAAACCTAAAAACATTAATACATCTTAAAAAAAATTATTGTTAAGTTACCTTTCTCCTGCTTCCTCTTTTTACACCTGTCAATGTGGTCCTTCAACTGTATGCGGACCTGCCTTTCAGTAGGTTGGTCCCGAATAAATGGATGTTTTAAAAGCTGTTCGGTATAGGGCCTTTGATGATAATCTTTAACCAGTACCGTCTCTATGAAACCTGGAGTAGATTGAACGGAATAAATCAGAAAACAGAAATATAAGAATTGTCAATATTTTTTTTACTACATTCTTATTAATTCAAACTTTTTTATTTATAAAATAGAAGAGATAAGGGACTTATTGTTATAATTTATAATAATTATTCACTGTTGAGTTTTAGACGACGTTATGAACATAGAAACAAAACACTTAGTTTTTGTTTTCTTATTTCAACAGTTTCTGTCCAGACATATAGTATATGGGCTAGTACTCAACAAATAAGTTTGTGCACACTGTTCCTATCCACGTAAGGTCTGAGAATAAATTAAACTATAACTTAGGATTCTGCTCTAACAATAAATAATCATTACATATAAAACATCATTTTAATCAAACAGAAATTAAGCCTAACAACACTAAATATTCCTGAAAATACTTGTTTAAAGCAAACTAAAACCATTTATTTACTAAAGAAATATTAATTTAATATATATGTTTAACTTATGTAATTATTATTACTTGTTTTTTTTAAGTTATGATATCAAAATTTAATAAAATCTTAAGGTGACAACTATATTCTGTAAGTTTAACAGGTTAATTTTGAAGTGTTACCAAATAGCTTATATGTAGCTAACATTTTATCATAGGGCATATAATGCAATTCAAGTGAGGTAACAATTTTGTAAGTTTTATCTCTGAATAAACAAATACTACTTATCATTCTAATCACCGAGAGAGTAATTGGACGCTGAAAGAACCATTTTCAAAACCTCTTAAATGGAGGATCTTGGGGCATGATGGAATGATCACTCTTGACGTCCCACTGAAGCTAGTCCACCTTGTCAGAATGACCATGAAGGTTACTCAATGGTGAGAGTATACAGAGATACATTAGAGTTTTTCCATATCTACAAAGGACTCAGACAAGATGATTGTGTAGCATGCCTGCTGTTTAATGTTGTATTGGAATGTACCCTAAGAAATTCGGGAATCCAAATAGAACGGACAATTTTCAACAAATCGTACCAAATTCTTGCTTATGCCGATGATCTGAATGTCGTAAGACATAATTTTTTTAGTATGGAAAGTGCTTTCCTAAATTTGACAAAAATAGCCTTAACAAGTCCAAAACAAAGTACATGCTTTGCAATCCTAAAAGAGGAGAATTATCTAGGAGGGAGAGTAAAAATTGGGAAATTCAACATCGAATGTGTTGAGGAATTTATTTATCTTGGGACACTGTTGACCTTAACTAATAATATGCAACCAGAGATTCAAAGATGGATGATGGCAGCTAATAGATGCTATTATGGACAACAGAGGCATCTAAAAAGTAAATCTCTATCTAGGACCACCAAGATACGTATTTACAAGACATGGATAAGGTCTATCCTCACCTATTCATCTGAGTACTGGATGATGACAAAAGCACTAAAATCATCTATTTTGAGATTCAAAAGAAAGATTTTAAGAAGAATTATAGAGCCTACATGTATCAACGGTGTATGGAGATCGAAGAAAAACATTGAGCTTATGAATCCTATTGATTATGAATCTCTACGACGACCTTGATATCGTCCATTTAATAAAGGCTGGATATCTAAGATGGGCAGGGCATATTGCATGCATGAATAGTAATGAAGTACACAAATTGCTCCAAGAAGAAAAAATATTGGGACGTAGAGGAGTTGGAAGACTTCGCACTCGTTGGGTGGATTGCGTAGCAGTAAATACTCAGAAGCTGTTAGGTATAAGAAATTGGAAAGCAGCACCACAAAACAGAGAAGACTGGCGGCCCCGACTGAGGGAAGCTTTGAATCTCCAATGAGTTGTGGAGCTATAGAAGTAAGTAACAATTCTGTGAGAAAATATTGATTTTAAGATACAGTATACATAGTTCAATTAAAAAAAAAAAAAAAGTAACAATTTATACAATCACAATTTAACGAGAACATGCAAAAATAAATAAACATAGACTACAGGCATACCATGAAATTTTTTAGACCATTTCTTCGACTTAAGGCGAGGTGGGGGGTTTCTTGGTATTAAAAATAGCGCTCTCATAGGATGAAGGTCACACAATGGAGGTTGTGACTCTGCCATCTCGAGAGCAGTGATTCCTGAAAGAGTAATATTGAAATAAAAAAATATGAAAATTTTTGGAAAAGATTCAGTTTACCTTTATAGAGAAGGAAGATGAGAGTGGGATCAAGAAAGAAACATAACTAGGTTACAACTCTTTTCATTCATGTCACAATATTTCAGCTTAAATTGTAAACTTTAATCAGGATTGACTTGCTTGTTTATGTTCTCTCATCAAGTCAACGTTGATGAAAAAGTTGAAATATTGGCATATATTGAAGCAAGTTCCTGACCGTAATTTAAACTATCTTTGCTTTATTTAAAATAAATAATTTATCATTAAATTAGTAGAGCAAATGCTAAAACCTAATAAGATATGACAGACATCATTCATCACAACTTCAAGCAATGACACAAATATTCTAATCACTTTAAGATTGAGTCTCAACAATCTTAAATACATTTTATAATTTATTAATTTCAAAAAGTCATTATTTAAAAATATTCATGGAAAAAAAAAAAATGATAATCACCTAAACTCCATAAGTCACTCCTGTTGTCATAGGTGGCATCAGGATTTTCATCACAAGCAATAACTTCCGGAGCCATCCAATAAGGTGTTCCAATGAAAGTATTCCTTCTCCCGATAGTGCGATCCAATTGAGCGCTCACACCGAAATCAACTACAATTTGATTATTAAAATTAGTTAATTATGCAGCTTGAGTTCGTTTAAATAAAAAGCTTCAAAATTTTAATAAAAATCCAATAAAATAAATCAATAAGTTGCAGAAATGCAAAAAATATAAGTTTCATTTATTATTTTAAAAAACAATAATTCAAAAATTTTGTTTTGTACCTAATAAATTCTGAAAAAAATTTGATCTATTCGAATTCACATTACATTACTTTCTTCAGAGAAAATTAAAGAGTTCATGTGATATGTTGTATTTTTTAGAAGCAAAGATGAAGTGGCAAAATAATGAACTAAAAATGACATTTTATAATAAAATATCAAAAGTCATATTATTAGAAAATAATTTATTTGATCTTGTGATAAAGAGGCATATATAATACTTTTGGGTAGAAAAAACATTATTTTTCTACATCATAAAAATTCTTGAATCAGAATATCAAATATAGATTAAAACCTTCATAGAGCCATAACTCTTCATTGTAATAACCATGAAATTCCTCGTTGAAGAACAATGAATTCAAATCAATTCACTGATGATATTACTGTTTATTGTTAAAAAAAAATTACACACAATAATGAAAAAAATAAATTACCTAATTTTACTTCGGCGTTATCAGTTAACAGTACGTTCTGTCCTTTGATATCCCTGTGAATAACCTTATTCGAGTGAAGATATGAAAGACCTCGGAGAATTTCACGACAAATATATGCTATCCATTCTTCCTTAAGAGATTGGCCTTTAGTAGATTTGACGAGGTCAGTAACGGATCCTGCCCCGCAATATTCCATAACAAGCCACAACTGATCATCTTTTCCTGGTGCACTTTTTTTAATAAATGCACCATAATAAGTTGCAATGTTTCTATGGTTAGAATACTGAAAAAAAGATGTATATTATTTAGCTAAAAATACATATGATAATGTGATAAAGAAAAAATTAAAAATTAAATAAAATTAAATTGTACAATTTAGTGATATAACAATATTTTAATAGTTAAAGAAGTAAAAAAATAAATAACTAAAACTTCTTGAAATCAAAAACTTTGAATAATAATTAACAAAAACATATTACTTTGATAAATCATATATTTTTTTTTTAATAAACAGAAAATACTAAAATATTAACTTTGAAATTTACCTTTTTTAGAACATTTATTTCAAGCTTAATCTCTTCCTCTTCATCCTAAAAACACCAGACAATACATTATTTTAAGTCTTCCATTAAAAATCAAATAATATCAATAAAGATACATTTATAGAACAAGTAAAATAAAAAAAAATCACTGAAAATGAATAAAAAGACTTACTTCTGTAACGTCCATAACTTTAATAGCAGCAAGTTGCCCAGTTTTGGTGTGGCGCCCCTGAAAAAAATGATGAATTAATAAAATAATTCGAATATCTTAACCAAATGAATATAATAAAATTAGAATAAATTAAAACGACCAATATTAAATTCAACTTGCCAATGCTTCAACTAAATTAAGACAAGCAATGCTGGGATTTTAAATTAAATATTTAAGAATAATTAAAAAAATAAAAATAATAATAATCCTGCAGCATTAAAAGCCCAAAAGGGGTCTTCAATAATATGGGTTAATAATTTTAAACAAAGCATTGTTTCTTGGTCAACAGTTGTGTAAGGAAGAGATCTGACCAAGATCACATTCAAACACCAGAGTTTTCCTCTAAACCAATTAATTAAGTAACGACTTTTTAGAAACTGGGTGTGTCTCAGGTAAATCTCTAGATCCCAAGGTTGGACCACAGCTGAGAGAACACAATGAATAATTAACAGTCACAACTGGACTCAAATTTGGACCTAAGAAATAAAAATACAGTGCCTTACAAGAAAAACTGTATCTTAACATACAATTAGGGTAGCATATAATTTGCTAAACCTATTAATAAAATAAAAAGTAATCAACCATAAAAAATAAAGTCATAAACTAACTATTAAGCCTTGATACAGCAGGCTCAAAACAATTTTTTATTTTTAAATTTTGAAGTAATGCTTAATTTTAGGGATTAAGAAAAATATATTTATGATTAAATTCATCATTCTTGCATAAAGTTTCAAACATAGTGTGCAGTAGTAACCTATCTTAAGGAGAGTAATAAAATGAGCAAAATTTGAGGTAATTATTTCATGTCAATCTTATGAGAAGTACACCAAATCAAACCCAAAGATTTTTTCTGTAATTTTTCTAAAAAAATATATGAATTAAAGCCAGGACTAACATCAGCTAACCGCTAATAAGCTTCTTTAAATTCTTTAAATAATTTCGATTCAGTGTTTTATAACAATTATTTAACAAAATTTTTATGAGCTAAAACAATATTTTTTAGCATTGACATGAATTTTAGGTTAACTAGCAATGTATGTATGAACTAGGACGCCTATTCAGAAGCCATCTTCTAACAAGGACTATTAAGCGAAGACTGTATTTAACTCTGATCAGTCTGGTCTTGGTGTATGATTCTGAGGAATTTGACTGTCTCGATGATGGATGAGCAATGGTTCCTGATGTTTGAGAGAAAAGTTTAACGCCTAATAGATGGTCCAGTAAATTAGGCAAAAATTGGAGACAAAGGAGTAACTAACCTAGAGCTCTATCCGCTGACTAAGGAACCAAACATAATGAGAATCATCCGTACAGGAAGGTTAAGATGGGCTCAACATGTTACCAGAATGACTGAACAGAATATTCCTAAAATAGAGATAGAAACTTAGGTGGAGAAGAGGACAGTTTTTGATACATGTAATAATTACAGCTTTTATCTTGGCATTAGTTAAAACTGAACTGAGAAATACCGCTAAAGTTTTCTTGTAACCTTTTAAGTAAAGGAACACAAAAATATTCAATGGAATCAACATTATTAACATAAGAACCAAAAGAAATAAGTGATGCAATTTCAATGACCGCGAATGTAGATAAACCAACAAAATTCTAAATAATTCTTCTTAAAACAAATTCATAGGATTTTATAAATCATTACTGAATATATTTCATTTTTCACACAAAATTTTAAATGAAATTACTGTGGTTTATGGTGGTAACAACCACTGAAAAAACATCTGAAGAGAGTAACGACCTAAATAAACTCCTGGGTGAAGAACAAGAAGGAGTAGAAGCTCCAGAGAAGAAAGAAATAATTGATATAATTATGTTGATGAAGAACCATAAGTTGAAAGGTATTATTACTAGAGATTACTCCAATTTCTCCAGAGATATTAAAATATGGTATCAGTGATCTGTGGGTGAAAATTTATGACCTAAATAGGGAGATATGATGAGCTGAAAAAATGCCTGAAAATAGAACAAGAGCAGCAATACCTCCAATACACAATTAACGAGACAAGCTAGTATGTGAAAATTATAGAGGCATTGCTCTATTAAGCTATAAAATATTGGCAGTACTCCAATTTAAAAGACTGACAGATTTCACTGAAAAAATCATAGGAGAATTTAGGCGTGGAAAATCAAAAATTGACCAGATATTGTCCCTGATACAGGCAATAGAAAAATGTTATGAATTTAACGTAGACATGCATCTTCTGTGGACGTTAACGTAGACATGCGGACTTCAAATAGGCGTAAGACAGTGTAGACAAAAAGGAACTTTTGATATCAATGATAGATGTTGGCATACCCAAGAAACTGGTTAGACTAAGAAAAATGACGCTAATGAAGACTAGCTGTGAAACTTGCAAATTCTCTTTCCGATGAATTAGAGGTGGATAATGGATTGAGACAGGATGATCCTCAATCCCTTATTTTTCATCTAGCTCTGGAAGTGGCTATTCATTCTATTCGAACAAATCCAGGAGAAACCATCTACAATTGTCTGTCTCAACAACAGGCATATGCTGATGATGTTGCCGTTACCTCTAAAACCTAAGCAGCATTATCAAAAATTTTCCAGGAATTCAAAGAAGCAGCGGCTAAACTGGGACTTAGAGTCAATGAAAATAAGACGGTGTACATGAAAAGTTCAAGAAGAGAAAAGAAAGTGAATAATAACTTTAAGGGATCGCAACTTTAGGTCTGTTGACCAGTTCAAATACATTGGAAGCATGGTCATATAAATTAACTAAATAGAGAGGGCAATGAAGGCCAAAATAGCAGCAGGAAATAAATGTTATTTCTCACTGCAAAGAGACTTGAAATTTAGATCACTCTAAAAGAATCAAAACCCTCATCTACAAAACCATAGTAAGACCAGTGGTTATATATGGGTGTGAGACCTGGACCTAAACTCAGAACGCATGCTCAACTCCTGGAAGAGAAAAGTATTGAGAAGAATATGGGGCAGAATTTCTGAGAATAGAATTCGGAGAAGAAAGAATGAAGGAGCTGTGGAAATTGCATGGAGAATCTGATATTGTGGCATTGAAATAAAGAGCCTGAATAAAATGGATAGGTCATGCGGAGAGAATGCCCGACCAAAGAATGTCAAAGAGGATGCTCTATGAAAAGCCAGGTGACAAAAGAAATAGAGGACATCCTCGGATGAGATCGCTGGAGGACGACCTGAGGCGGATGGGCGTTTGAAGATGGAGGAAAACAGCATAAGAACGTGGAAATTGGTTGGTAGTAGTGGAGGAGGCACAGATTCTTGCAGAACCGTAGCGCCATTATGATATTAATATGGTACTTAAACCAATCATGAAATGTCAAACACTTAAGAAATTTAGATACATATTAAGAAAAATCAGAAGAAAGAAAATGCAAACCAATTTTCATTAAAAAGACACCGATAAAAATAGTACATTAAAATACACAGTTATACAATTACTAATACTTATGACTCTAAAAAAAAATAAAATAAATGAAAAAGCAAATAAATTTAATAAGATCATATGTATCCTTTTCATACATTTCAACAGCACAGAACTATTCAATAATTAGAAAGGAGCTCTAACAAAGACTCATTTATACATTTTTTTCCTTTTACCTCCTACCAGGCCATTTTTGGTCAAACTGCTTATCTTACCAGTTTGGAATGAAACTCTGTGGTTGTGCATAATTGTTCCTGTACAAAACTCCTAGTATTCAATTTTTCAGTTAATTTACTATCATAAAATAATTGACAAACTTTTTTTATAACAATATCATTGAAGTAGAAAGAGAGGCAATATGTTATTATTTCTTAAAGTATAACAGCAGTAAGAGTGCCTGTGGAGTACAAGCTACGACGATTATATGAAATCGAACAAGCAGGAAAAAATTTACTCCTCAATTGCTCTCAAATTGGAATATTACTGGACAGTACCAGCCTTAAACATTTGGTGGCTCCAAAAAATTCAATTCATTTTTTGAACTTTTAGTAGTAATGTTTCTATTTTAGTTAATTCAATATATCTCAAATTTGGTAACTTTGTTAATAGGCTAAAATTATTCATTCATTACAGGACGGTGCCTCCCTCTAGCTCAGAAACCTGAGGCAATTGCCTCAGTTTCCGGACCTTAAGACTGTTTCTGGATTAACCTAGATAAAATAAATATGATTAGAACATGGTGTGGAGAAGTTAATATTAAGGTTCCTAAGATTTTTCTCTTTGAAAACCATGATTTCACCCACCAACATCTTTGAGGCAGACCACTTGTCGATTTACTCCCATTCAGTTTACTAACCAGTGAATGTGAAATTAAGAAACCGCCTGCACAAATAATCTTCCATTTTTCTTATAGAACAGAATTCACATATAAATAAAACGCTCCGATAGATACAGCACATAATATATTTTTTCATATTTTAGGCTAGTTTCTCACAAGGGGAAACATTAATCCTGCTGATGGTAGATTATTAACTTGCTATCAAAGCACACTTTAAAATGTTTATTTAAGCTTATTCTAAGACTCAAATAACAATATTACCTACATTCGATTTCGATATCCGAAATTTAACATTTATAACAAATGCATTATTAAACTGCATATAATATTAAAAATGATTTTTTATCCTCTAAATATATGAGCCATCGAGAACAGACTGAAGTCAGTTGGTAAATTTAATAATTGAGAATCAAATGACTGTTACAAAGATATAATATCACTTATACCAAATGATTTAAACTATATTAAGAATTATTAAATAATGAATAAGTTAACAAAAAAATAACAATAAATACTAAAATAATAAAAAATTAATGTGGCTATATACATTACTTGATAACATGAAGTTTTCTCAATTTACTAATAGTTCACTTTATAAGGGAAAATGCAACACTTAAATAAAGTAATATTAACTTATCTAATTAAAGGCAAAATTAATAGTAATAACATATACAGTTTACAGAAACGTAATAATTGGCATAGCAAAGTTTCTAACCATAAATCTGAGTAGTATAAACCTTCTCTTCAATAAATAAAGCTATAACAGTCAATATAATTAATTACAAAGGTAGTAATTATTGGTCAGAAATGAATATAAATGTTTGAAATGAAATAAATTAAGATTTTAGATTAATTTCATAACGTAATCTACTAATTAAAAGGTTTATATAATGAATTTAAATATAATTAAAATGCCTTGATTTAACTTTTAAATTGGGAGTAAAAAATCAAGGCTACATTTGCTCATAGGAGATCTTAAGTGCTATATATTAAAGAAACAGACCTAATCAAAATATAAATGGAGAATCAAATTTTTCACATCCATTCAATAAGTTAGTCTCAGTAACAAAAATCTTGTCCAGAACTGAATTATTATCAAGTTTAGAAAATGTGAAATAATTATAAGATAGATTTGATAACTAGTAATTAGAATTAGTAAAGGAATTAAAAAATAAATAATATTCATTTAAAATAAGATCTATGATTGTATAAACATTTTTGATTTATAAATAACAAATATTTTTGATAATACTTTATTCATAGCAGCAAAATCAAAAGAGTAATAATACAGGGTGTGTACCCAATGATCAGGTTATGATCAGCTTGGAATGAATATAAATTAAATATTAATGGTTATCTACATACAATTGTTACTGAACAATATATCTTTAAGAGCAAATAAAACTAATATTTTAAAACAATAATGTATTAATAAACGAGACATTAATAAAACAGACTACTGTACTTTGTAATTATTTAAAAACTTTATAGCTAGGATTTGTCATACAGATTGTTAAGTTTAATAACGCCCACTAAATGATGTTATTTATAAATTTAATAATAAACAAAAGAATAAAAAAATATTTGATTAACAGTTAAGTTAGATATCTATTAACAATGTCTGACAATTTGAAACAAAATAATATAATTGAATCATAACAATTAAGACTAATTGTAAACCATAGATATTTTACAGATTAATATTCTTCTGATAGTTAAATTTCCATTTAAGAAATTGTGTAAAAAAAAATAGTATTAAATTTAAAATATTGTAATGTGAATGTTATCAATATTTAAGAGTTTATTTTCAGACATGAGGCATTAACTCATTGATGCAGCAATTAATAACGAAAAATGAAAATCAGTGGGAATGACCTCAGAACCATGACAATGGATTGCTTCCTAAATGTAAACACTTAGTGAAGTTGCTATACATAAAATGAAATTCCAAATGTATAAGGGGCAGTATTGAAATTATTTCAGCATAATTATAATTATTGAATATTACTTTTTAAAATATATATTCATCAAAAGATAGTGAACTCAAACGAATAAATAAAGCTGCCAGATGAACAATAACACAATAGATAAAAGCAATTTTTGACATTTAATATTCAAATAAGTATAATAAAAAGTAAATAATGATTGATGATGGTTTCAAAACATTTTTGACATAGAAATACCAAGACAACTGATAATGATACCTCAAATATAAAGATACTAATATTAAAAGATAAATAATAAAGGCATCAAAACATTAGTCAGCCTAATATTCATATGGTTTTAAACTAAACAGGAAATTACAACAGTTCCACTATCATTCTGAGAATAGTGAGTACAAGGATAAAACTTCATTAGACTATTGATATATAAATATAAATTGAAACTTACTTTATAAACCTGACCGTAAGTTCCATTTCCAACAACTTCTATTAACTCGAAAATTCCAGCTGGTTCCTACAATAGAAAATTGGGTAATTCAGTACTTAAACACATTTATATACTATAGTAATACTTAGTTCAACTCATTAAGGAATCAATCAACAAAGAATAAGAATTTAAAATTGAGAGGTGTGTCAAATACACAGTAGAAACATTAAGTAATCAAATAGTTACAAGAAGATAGGCAATAACAGGAATAAAATTTGGTAGTTTACAAAAACTGTTGAATATCTTCACAGTTTACAAAATATGAAGTTTCACAATTTCTCTGGATTAATATAACAAGAAATAAATTTAAGGGCTTTAGTTCGAAAATCTATTTATGGCTATAATTAATTATTATTACTTAAAATTCAAACAGTTAACAGAACAAATAAATACATTAAACATAAACAACACATTGGGTGAAGTCGAAACAAAGGATCAATTAAGGGACAGGATCTAAAACCAAATTTATTCTATTTGACGGGAATCACTACCAATCATTAAATAATGTTAAAAAGGTACTCACTTTCAATGCATTTAAATCTATATCGTCTAATGAACAATTTACGGTCGGAGCTAAATTGTGCGCCATCTTGAAATTCTTTCGAACAATACTAAGTTATAACTTTATAATCCATTTAATAACGACACAAAACATAGATAGGGGTAACTATCCAACCCTTTAGACTTGTGCTATCTGCTTATCAAGCACATATTACGCTACAGTTTCAGCACATGACACTGTTTCGCCAAAGCCGTCCACACCTACTTATCAACTACTTTGAATGACGTCATGTGAAATTCACTGCTCGTTAAATTCTTCCATTTAAAAACATTTTTTTATATAAATAAAAAAATGTAACTGCTCTCTTCCAACAAAATTAGATAAACATACAATTTGCGAATAGATCTATTCCTTGAAGTAAATATGAAGTTAGTGTTAGTTATTTATCATGTAATAGAGTGATAAGTTCCGGATATTGCTATATTATTAGATGAGTAATTAACGTCAAACACAATTAAATAATTCATCATCGAAGTAAGACTGTGAAAACCATCTTAATATCATAAAATATGTAATATTACAAAATGAATTGCCTCAAGTTAATTCTGTACATTTTATTTTAATATCTAATCGAATGTGAATTCAAAATATGCAGGGAAAATATCATTGTTCATATTCTATAATAGTTCAGAGCATTCCTTTTCAGGAACACTGGAGAGGTCCAATCCCCCCCCTCCAAAAGCTGGAAAAAATTATCTTTATTTGAAAAAATAATGTTGGAATAAAGAGACATAAAAATAGTATCTATTTTATTCCTTAATTATTTGCAAACGTATTAAAATCTAATATTTACTCACGAATATGTATGTAATTCCCCTGTATAAAATGTGGGTACGCCCTTCCTGTTGTCTACTTATGAACTATCACTCTATAAATTATTAATATTTGAAACTAAAATTATAGTTTTCAATAAATATTTTGAAATTTTGACCCTTATTTTTTAAATTATAGTTCTATATAATTTTAATTCATTCATTTAGGCATGATTACGATTTATACAGTTAACTATTTTTATAGAAAATTGTTTACGTGTTTTTATGATCTGTTAACTACAATAATCATTCAATTTCATTCATATAGGAAAATATTTATCAATTTAGTAATTTTTTTAAACAGTATTTAACAATGTCCAAAGATACCACATGATAATTCTTCAGCAGATTAAAAATATAATTTCTCATTTATTTTAATAAAATTAAATTCCGTGGAAGTATTCTATAGATTTCTTCAATTCCTATTTGAAAAAAAAAATCTAAGTTTAGGAAACATGTTTGGTTTATTTCTTTACTTATTAAATTTTTAAAATAGAACCGTAAGTCAATCAATCTTCGGTGATCGATAGACAGATAGAAAACAAACTTTATTCTGGGACAAGGTCCCTTAAGAACAGGGGTACCCACAAGGGGGTTTCATAGCCCTAATTGCGCCATCAAAATTTTTGGGGGGGCATATTTCGACAAAGTTATGAATTCTCGGACTAAGGGAAAAGGTAAAAGACATGGAACTTACGACAGCAAGTGTAATTGTATATGATCTACGATTATTCTAATTCTACCTTAGCTGCTCAGTTTTTAAGAAATGTGAGCAATAAAATATCTTGGAAGGAGGGAGGGGGGGGGGTTGTTCTTGCGTCATCGACCTTTGGAGGGATGGGCACCCCTGCTTAAAAATTACAATTAATGAAAAAAACATATCTGGCCAAAAACTACGGTAATAAAGATACTATCATATTAGAATTGTTTATAATTTTGAACGCCATCTTGAAACATTATTTTAATTAACACTATCCACGCGAAAAATATTAATTTTTTAAAAATAATTTCTCAGCATGAAGTCAATAAAATGGTTCAGCTCACCGCTCAAAAGATTTTTTTTTTCTCTTTCAAATACCTCTTAAGTTACATCGATAACGGCTCACTAGTTCAGAAACAAGGGGGAACGACAGCGACAGAACATATTAATATTCTTTTTAGTATATTTTAAAAATCACATATTTAAATATACAGGATCTTAAATTATGAAAAAAAATCTGAATGGTGTATTTAATTAATTAGTGTGCAAATTCGTGTTATTGTTTTCTTATAATGATATAAAAAAATGACACAAATATAATTAATGGTTTTAATAACACAAACTATTCACGCACACAATAAATTCGCGTTTTCTAATGACAAAAATATTAATAAGAAATAAATGTTGTATTATGAATAACTATGACTGCATGATGTATAAATATTGTATTTCATATTAAAAGTCACTTCAGGTTTAAAACAGTCTACAGATAATTTATTTCTTAATAATGTGACATTTCATATCA